>JAKSZU010000018.1:44701628-45991027 GCA_026018925.1 Tupaia tana | reverse complement strand
CTTTCAGGAGCCCAGCTTTGGTGGTGCAGGTGGTTGTATACTGATCTGCAGAGCTGGACGCCACACGGCCATCCTGAGTCGACCTGAAACACACCAGGTGCACACCCAGGATCCTGACTAGCTGAGGGACTGAGGGAGGGGGTCACAATGTGAGGACACCCTGTGGAAGGCATCTCTGTCTCTTTGACATGTGCATGTGTGTGCTCTCCTGTGCATACTGTCTCATGAAGGAAAAAAGAATAAAGGCTTTCAGGTCTCACTGCCTGAATTAGAGGTTGTTTTTACCTCCTATTGGCTAGAGCATCTTTACAAGTCAATTTAATTTTTTTTTTTTTTTTTTTTTTAATTTGACACAGAAAGACACAGAGAGGGGAGGGGGAGTGAGAAAGCAAGCCACCAGGTCTGGGGCTCAAACCATGTTAGCCATGAGGGAATGTCCAGTGCCTTAACCACCATGCCACCTGCTGGCCCCCAAGTCATTTAATTTCTATGAAAAAGGGGGTGACAGTATCTATTTGTACTATTGGGACGTAGTAGACCATGGACCCATAGTCAGTAAATGCTCAGTAAATATTCTACAACAAAAGGGAACCCTTGGTCAATTCATGAGTCTTGTTCTGTTTTCAGCTTGAACATTCATGTTTCTTTGTCTCCGCGGGATGTGTTTGTCTGTAGGTCTGCCTTGGCTGCAGCCATTCTGGCGACAACGTTGACTGGGCAGACCGTGGCCATTCCTCAGCCTCGCCAGAGATCCCGGTCAGAGAGTGACATAAGCTGCGTGGAAAAGGACAGTTTCATCGAGCCCTATGCCACCACCATGGCACTGAGACTTCGGTAGGAATCATCTCACTAGCTCTGCTTCCCCTTCGGGCAGCTCAGCATGTCTTTATGTGTGTACTCTGGTGCATGTGTTTATGGCTAGAGTCTTTTTCTTTTAAATTATTTTATTTTATTTTATTCATCATTAGTATTTGTTTTTTCATTTGACTAGAGAGAGACTGAGAGAGGGAAAGTGAGAAAACAAGCTAGCCACCAGGTCTGGGACTCGAACCGCAGTTGACCATATGGGAGAGTCCAGTGCCTTAACCACCATGCCACCTCTCAGCCCCTATAGCTAGAGTTTTATTCTCAGGTTTTCCAAGGGGTATTAATTGCTCTTGGATCAGAATTTTCTTCAGAGTGACTCTTATTAAATTACGACTTGTAAAAGCCCAGGTCACTTTCGTGGCAGCACAGAGCCGATGAATTCAGTATTGCTTTCGGCCGTTAGCAGGATTCTCTGTGCTACCACTCAAATAGCGAGAACTGTCACTCATATATCTGTCCACTAAATAGGCGTACTCATTGTATCTTTCTCGGCACCTGGAGTACAACATGTTTCCTTCTTCACCATCTATTTCACTTGAGCTAGGTTTGAGCTGATACAAGGCTAGGAGGTCAGGAAGTTTTCCTTCTGAGGAAGAGAGAGTTGAGGGGAGAGCTTAGGCATGGACAGAAGTCAGCTAGGAATAGCTCAAGGTTGGGAGTGGGGCTGGGGTAAGCTTTGCAGCCCGGGAAGAAGGAACACATGTGAGCAACTAAAGGAAGATGTCTGTGTCGGGAGGACTGGAGTAAGGTAGTGACAAGGTTTACAGAGGTTCGATAACTGAGCCGGGATTGTACAGCCAGCATTTGCAGAGTCTGATTCAGCCCAGCTCTATCCATTTCTGAATCTCACCTTTCTGACTCTGCTGTATGACTTCCTAAGCACATACACAAAGGAATTTCAGAAAGCGTGTGGAAAAATGGAAATTAAGTACAAGTTTATCTTGGTGCAAAAAAATACTGAAATCTATGCATAGTTCAACAAGGTTATGCTCATACTGTTTGTCTCAGCCATTTACAGAATGGTGACTTGTTTTATAGGACCACTTCTAAACAGAAAAATGGTTATCCACACACAGATGTTCATTACCGAGTTATTTATAACAGTGAAAATGAGAGAAAACCCCTTCTACACAAGGTGATTGATTGACTGAATTGATATCTACTTGATTCCTATATCAGTTTTAAAAAATTAATTATTTTATTGATTATTATTATTTTTTTAACTTTGCTCTAGGGCACATGTGCTCACCAGTTAGAGACAGAGAGAGAGAGAGAGAGAGAGAGAGAGAGAGAGAGAGAGAGAGAGAGAGACGAGACGTGAGAACGCAAACCACTAGGTTGGGGCTTGAACCATGGTCAGCCATGTGGGAGTCCAGTGCCTACCATGCCAGCAGGTCATTCTTGATTACTACTTGGCAAGGTGGTTAAGGCGCTGGACACTCTCACATGGCTGATCACAGTTTGAGTCCCGGACCTGGTGGCTTGCTTTCTCACTTTTCCACTCTCTCTATCTCTCTCTCTCTCTGGTCAAATTAAAATAAATGAACGAATAAATAAAACTAAATAAATAATTATTTTTTAAAAAAAGTTTATTATAGAGGCCAGCAGATACATCGTGGTTATGTCACTGGACTCCCACATGACCGACTGCAGTTCGAGTCCCAGACCTAGTGGCTTGAAACTCATGTAGGATGCACATGCATGCGTGCCCAAGATCCCTGCAGGAGAAGGGATTGCGGCATGGCTGTGTGATGATTTCTCACTTTCTCTCACTGCCTCTGTCTCTTTCTGGCGAATGCAAGCGCCCTATGGTAAAAACCTCTGAAAAATACAAGTAGTTGGGGCCAGCAGGTGGCATGGTAATTAAGACTCTGGACTCCCGCATGACCAATGATAGTTCAGATTTCAGATCTGATAGCTTGCTTTTTTACTTTCTCTTTCTCTCTCTTTCTGGTGAGCATATGTGCCCCATAGCAAATTAAAAATAATAATAATTAATAAAATAAAATAAATAATTTTTAAAATATAAGAAGTTTACTGTAAATATATACTTATTTACAGTGTAAATATATACTTATTAAATATATACTTATTAAATGTATCTTATTATTAGGATGCTATACAGTTGTACACCAATTAGATGTAAATAAAAAATACATAAAAACTTATTGATAAAGCAAATTGTGTATTTATATGGTGACAAATGTAAAAACTGAAGAAAATAAAAGGAAATGGTGAGAGTTTACAAAGAGATGGGATAATGAATGGTTTAATCTTTTGGCTGCATTTGACATTACAAATATTAGGTCATTGAAAAAGTCATGGCGTATTTTTCTATGCAAAATTGCATCATGACCTTTCTAATGACCCAATACATTTACTTTGTAATGTATTAAATACTTCTGTGGGAGGCTTGGAGGTGGTACATTAATACACGTGTATTCTTTCCATGTCAGGCGTTAAGAGGCGGGTTTTTTATTTGTTAGTTTTCTGACCAGCTGAGTTTTATTTGTTGCATCGTAAGCCACCTAACATCTTTCAGGTAAAAAATACTAAATTTGAATAAAGATATCACAAAATGAATTAAATTCCAATTAAAATTAGCTTTGGGGAGGGAACGCAATTCTACTCAATTAAGACAAATATTTTTATAGACCATAGATTAGTTTATTTTTAACACCCATCAAGCCATGAATTCATAGGGAATAGGTTCCAGTAGCTCAGGCTCCTTTCCATTGGTTCTCACAAAGTGTGCTTCTCTGGGTGGAGTAGGCTGTCCTTAGTTGAACCCAGGTGCCTTTCTCTTTGGCTTCCTTCTTTTTCTGGTCATTTTCCTTCACACATTTTAGGAAGCTATCTCTGCTCTTAGAATGCTCAATATTCTCAATACGCACATTAATTCTCTTGGCAAGAATCTTGCCCTTAACTTGTTTGTTCACAACAATGCTAAGGGCATGCTGGGTAACATTGTAGACTCTTCCAGTTTTGCCATGGTAACATCTGTGGGGCATTCCTTTTTTGAACAGTACCCATTCCCCTGATGTCTACAATCTCACCTTTCTTGTAGATTTGCATAAGGAACCACTCCATGTTTTCTAAAAGGCCTAGAGAACATATATCGGGTGCCTCTCCTCTTTCCCTTTGTGTTAGTCGTCTTGGTTAATTACTGGAAGATGGCAGTTCTGGCCAAAAGGAAGCTATTTTACTCTTTACTATTCTAATCCAGACCAAATTGGCAGAGTGAGACAGGAAGAAGGACTTCTTTACCATCCTTTGAAACGTTGGGCTATGGGGAAGAAGAGGATGCTGAAACACAGACGTCATCCAGCTCCGAGAACTTGGGGGATGTCAGTGTCCAGAAAGAAGAGGGAGGCCGCAGTGATGCCGAGTACGCTGTGCCACACAGAAATCAGGTGATCTTCATGTTCCTAAGTTTCTTCTTGACAGTCACCTTGACGTTAACCTACGGTAAATCGAGAAATCATGTAGAGTGCCTTAGTAAAGATTTTCTTTTCTCCATTCTGCCTTCATAGCTATTGCTTTGGGGCTTTTAAAATATTTCCAGCCTCAGGACCAGCAGTTAGCATAGTGGCTATGTTGCTGAACTCCCATGTAGTCGATGGCGGTTCGAGTACTGGACCCAGTGGCTTAAACTCACACCAGGCTCGTGTGCACGTGAGCCCAAGATCCTGAGAGGAGAACGGAGGAGAAGGGATTGTGGCTTGGCCATCCCCCCGGGGGGTGATTTCTCGCTTTCTGTCTCTCTGTCTCTCTGGCGAGCACACGCACCCTATAGCAAAAACCTCTCCAAAAAAAATATATATATATATTTCCAGCCTCCTGTTTATCTGGAAAGGCTAAAATTTAAACCTCTGTTTTTCTCTTTCAAAGATAAGTCCTTCAAAGACTGAGATAAACACCTTCACCATTCTTAGTGTAGATCTCCAACGGAATTGAGCAATCCTGCTCTTTGCTTTGAACTTGAAAGTTGACCTTCCTATCACTTTCCCACACAGCGATAGGTCTGCATCTCACAGCCTTTCTCCAAGCTCCTGCCTGTAAAGGGGAACATTGTCACATCTTGGGACCAGCAGTTAGCGTAATGGCTATATTGCTGAACTCCCATGTAGCCGACCGTGGTTCGAGTCCCAGACCCAGTGGCTTAAACTTACACCGGGTGTGTGTGTGCGTGCCCAAGATCCCGAGAGGAGAATGGAGGAGAAGGGATTGCAGTGTGGCCATCCCCCCTGGAGGGTGATTTCTTGCTTTCTGTCTCTCTGTCTCTCTCTGTCTTTCTGGCAAGCACACGTACCCTATAGCAAAAACCTTTCCAAAAAAAGAAAAGAAAAAAGAGGAACATCGTCACATCTCCCAACAGTAGCTGACATCCTCTGAGTGCTCACCATGTGTACATCTCTGGTAGCTCTTACGTCCGTTTATCTTCGCTGCCCTTCCGCTAGCTCTTTGAGGGCTTCCATTCCTTGCCCTGTCAGACATGGGGAACCCAGGTACAGAGAGGCGGAAGGAGCACACGTCTTCTCCATGGCCAGGTGTTCTACGAATCCTGATTTTTGAACTATGCTCCCAGGCTTTGGAAACTGGACAGCACCACTTCTTTGGTGACAAAAGATAGCACCATACTCTTTTTTTCCTTTCTCTCTGTCTCTTTTTTATTTTTTCATCATCTCCATACTTTGTGTTAATCACAGTGTTTAGAGACTCTTAGCATAAAGCTTTATTTATATTGATGATTTTAATATTGGTTTCATTGACTATATTAGATTACATTTGTCTCTTTGTTTTGCTATAGGATATCAAAGAGAGAAAAAGGAGGGGGTGGAGGCTTTGGGAAAAGTGAGAAATCAACCCCCTCGGGCATGGCCACACTGCCCCTTCTCCCGCATCCTCCTCTGGGGATTTTGGGCACACAGGCACAGGCACTGGAATGTTTATCAAGCCCCAGTGTCTTGGGCTTGAACGGTGCAGTTGGCCATGTGGGATCCAGCCACATTAACCACCATGCTACCTGGTTGGCCCTAAATTAAATTTTGAATGGTTTTAGGGGGCCTATTTAAAGGAATTCTTATGTGAATTAGCCATGAATTTCTAGCATATGCAGACTTTGAACATGCACATTAGGCTTCTCTACAGCAAGGAGCACAGAACAGCCACCCAGAACCCTGAAGCGGCGCTGCTGTAAGGCTCTAGAAGGCCTCCGTGAAGGCCCAGTGCTGCTCAGCCGCTCCCTTCTGCTACCTAGTTTAAACTGATGTTTCAGGTAGAGTTTCAGTGGCTATTCTACAAGTGAACCTGCTACCACATTTCTCTTAGAAGATTGTAATGACCTTGGGGCCAGCAGGTGGCATTGTGGTTAAGGCATTGGACTCCCACATAGCCGACTGCAGTTCAAGTCCTGGAACTAGTGGCTTGAAAATCATGCCAGGCATGTGTGCATACTGCTTAAAATCACAAGAGGAGAATGGAGGAAAAGGGATTACAGTGTGGCCATCCTGCCTGGGGGGTGATTTCTCACTTTCCCTCTCTATTGCTCTCTCTCTTCTCTGGTGAGCATATGCACCCTATGGCAAAAAGAAATAAAATAAAATTTTTTTAAAAAAGAGGTTATAGTGACGTTTACAGCCTTCTATGTCATTCCAAGACAAATATTTTATTTTCTTAGGCTTTTTTCTCATGGTGGCTCCAAGACTCATGTATAATAGGAAAACTTTCTTGTTTTAAAAGTTGAAACGTAGAAAATATGACCAACAGATGATGTCGAGGTTAAGGTGCTTGGTCCCACATAGCTGACTCATTGGTTCGAGTCCTAGACCCTGTGGCTTAGAAAAACACGCTGGGCACATGTACATACAGACCCAAAATCCCAAGAGGAGAATGGAAGAGAAGGGATTACACTGTGACCATCCCCTCTAGGGTAATTTCTCACTTTCTCTCTCTCTGGCTCTCTCTGGTGAGTGCATGTGCCCTACGGCAAAACAAAAACAACATAAAACAAAAATGTTAATTTTCTTTCTTTTTTTCTTTTCTAGAGATTTTTGCCTTAGGTCTTATGTGCTTACATGGTGGGGGAAGCAGGTCAGGGAGAGACAGAGACAGTGAGGGGGAAAAATGTTAATTTTCTTAAAATTTCCTTTCTGGGGGCCAGCAGATGACATGGTGGTTAAAGGTGTTGGACTTTCATATGGCTGACCACTGTTCGAGTGCCAGACCTGGCGGCTTGCTTTCTCACTTTCTCTCTGTCTCTCTCTCTTTCTCACGCTGTCCTTCTCTGGTAAAATTAAAATAAATGAGGGACCAGCTGGTAGCATAATGGCTATGTCGTTGGACTCCTATATAGTCGACTACAGTTCAAGTCCTGGACCCAGTGGCCTAAAGTCATGCCAGGCGCATGTGCGTGCATGCCCAAGATCCCGAGAAGAGAATGGAGGAGAAGGGATTGCATTGTGGCCATCCCCCCTTGGGGGTGATTTCTCACTTTCTGTCTCTGTCTCTCTCTGTCTTTATGGTGAGCCCATGCACCCTATAGCAAAAACCTCTCCAAATAATTAAATAAATGAATGAATGAATAAATAGTAAACTTAACTCCTTAAAAAAAAATCTCTTTCTGGGGACCAGCAGATGGTGTAATGATTATATCACTAGACTCCCATGTGTTCAACTGCAGTTCAAGACCTGGACCCAGCGGCTTGGAACTCATGCTGGGTGTGTGTGTATGTGCCCAAAATCCAAAGAAGAGAGTGGAGAAGAGGGGATTCCAGCATGGCTGTCCCTCCTGGGGGGTGATTTCTTGCTTTTTGTCTCTGTTTCTATCTTTCTAGCAAGCACACGTGCCCTATAGCAAAAACCTCTCAAAAAAAAAAAAAAAAATTCCTTTCTGTAACAAATTGTACATGAATACCCATTCAAAAGCCCTCCCTGGAGCCTTGTCCTTCTGATGCCAGTCCTCCTCCTGTCTTCAGGAGAAATCTCCTTATTTATTTATTCTTTTAAATCTCAGCTAGTGTCCTACCCGGCAAGAGGATGAAGCGTATGCCAAGAGCGGTAGACAGAAGAGACGCTTCTTGCTCTATTAATGTTGGTGGTTAGTGGGGCTGGACCTTTCTTCCTTGCCTTCCTTCAATGCCCAACCAAATTTTGTTTTAGTTACCAAAGGGAATTTTCACAAGCAAAATGTTATGGAATAATTTTGAAATTTTAAAATAAAGATAATATTTTTAGTAGGCTTACTTTTTCCTACATTAAATACACACAAAATGATATGAATTGTAAGTGCACAGCTCAATAAATTTTCACAAAAGTAGCCACCACCCAGATTTTCTTTTCTTTTTTTTTTTTTTCCCACTAGAGGATGTGTGTGTTTGCCAGAGAGAGAGAGACAGGGAGAAGAGAAAGCACCCTCCAGGGGTAATGGTCATGCCATAATCCCCTCTTCATTTTTCCCTCCTTTAGAGATTTTGGACACACATATAGACACACACACACACACACACACACACACACCCGGCGTGTGCCACCACTCAGATTCTGAAAGAATAAAAGAGAACGTTACTAGTACCTTCAAAACCCCCTCCTTTTCTCAGTCACCACTTCCCCCAGAGTTAACCACCGTCCCAACTCCAAGATCAGATCTCTAAAAATAATCTCACCCAACCTTCATGGTGCAGTTGGTAGCCTACCAGACTGTGGAGCTGGAAGCCACGTGCCAACCAGGATTTGAATTTCTGTCCAGATTGACCAGAAAACATGTGGGGCCTATGCAAGTGCCCAGGATCCTGGCTGGCTGGAGAGCTGAAGAAGGGGATGGCAGCAGGACTGAGCCCTGGGGATGGTGCTTTTCTCCCCACCCCTTCATGTGTTGTACATGTACTATGTTATGAATTTAAAAAGAAAAAAACTTGAATTATTTTTGCCTACTGTGAAAATCATGAGAATTTAATCATAAAGTATATATTCTTTGGAGTTATGGGGAGTCTTCTCTTACTGTGTGTAGCAGTAATTGGTTCCTTCTCTGCTGTGTGTTGAGTGATGTAACTTTGCCATTCAGTTATTTACTCAGTTTGCTGTTGGCGAATATTGGGTAGTTTCCAGTTTGGGGCTCGTAGGAATAGTGCTTCTTGACCGTTGGTGGCTGTGCCTTTGATGTATGTGTGTGTGTTTCTGGAGCGGGTACACCGAGGAGCGGTACACGGATGATCACAGAGCGTATGTACCATCTGCTTTAGTGTTAGTGGGTACTACTGGACAGTTTTCCTTGTAGGGTATCTTCATGCTACTACTTGAGTCTTCCTCTTGCTTTCATGTTTCCTTGAAAATAGTGAGTAGCTTAGTATATCCGTGACAATGTGAGCGAAACAGTTTGTTTTTTTTTTTTTTTGAGAGGTTTTTGCTATAGGGCACGTGCGCTCGCCAGACAGACAGAGAGAGACAGAGAGATAGAAAGCGAGAAATCACCCCCCAGGGGGGATGGCCACGCCGCAATCCCTTCTCCTCCATTCTCCTCTCGGGATGTTGGGCACGCACGCACACGCGCCCGGCGTGAGTTTAAGCCGCCGGGTCCGGGACTCGAACCGCGGTCGACAACATGGGAGTCCAGCGACATAGCCATTACGCTAACTGCTGGTCCCGAAACAGTTTGTTCTTAAGCAAGAGGACATTTCTCTTTTCTTCTCTAAAAGTTGAGTGGATTAGGGGAACTGTCTTCTGCTGCTCCTGTCCTAGGTTACCCTGGGGTCATGTACACAGACCTTGCTGGTCTTACTGGCCTTAGTGCTGGTTCTGAAATGCCACTTGCCAGTGACTGCCACCATCTCCTTGTCAGCTTTGGGGACAGCCCTTCCATTTTCCACAGTGCAGCACAGTTAAGCCAAGCTAACCCCCACAGCAAGAACCAGGATAGCAGAAGAGAAGCCAATCCAGAGAGTGGCTTCTCTTCTGCACGAACTACCCTACAGACACGCTTCTCTGTGCTTCCCCTTGGGCATCCTCTGTCCCCATCACCTAGAGCTTTGCCAGTGGGAACATCTCCTTCTTGTCAGGGGCAGTCACATTCCTGACCGACAGCTCTCTAGGGGTCAGCTCTGTGGCCCTGCCACCATTCATGTTACCACAGAGGAGCTGCTAATGGACAGTGGAGGGGACGGTTCCATTCCATCAGGAAATGACATTTATGGTGGCCTCACACAGTGTCAGTACTGGGGGAGGTGGTATTGTGCAGAGTGGGTTCATGGCAGCTCCTGACCTGGTTTGTCCCTGGCAGGAGTGAGGAAGGGAAGCTACCCAGGCAGCACAGCTGGGATAGGGAGCTGCCCAGGGCCTAAGTGCAGTTCATATGGCCTTGGCTTTGCAACTGGGCTTTCCTGAGGGCCCAGAGGTCTTACCCTGCTGTGACCCTTTAGCATCTCATGAAGGAAAGCAGCTTAGTTGCTTGGGAAGGGAGCAGCAGCGGGGGAGATATGAAATAAGACATCTGAATTTGTTAGGGGACTTGTAAACAGGTAGCATTTACCGTGTACTTGTTCCTTTGTCTTTGGTAACAGAAGGTGCAGTCGTCACATGGAGTGAACAGTGAAGATGGTAGAACTGTTTCTGAGCAAGATGGATTTCTAAGCTCACCTCTTACACCACAGCCTGTACAACAAAAAGGTAAAAAACGAACAGTTTATAAAAAATCATCAGCATCTTTGGGAAATAATTATTGGGTCTTGTTTTCATTTCTGTTTTTTAACTACCAGAGGGCATATATGCACTTGCCAGAGAGAGGAGAGACAGAAGTGGGGGGATGTGGGGGAGGCGGTTGGGGGCGAGCGATGCGGGGGCTGGGGGAGAGCGGAGGGGGAGGGCAAGGGGCGGTCTGGGGGCAGGGGGCAAGAAAGCACTTGCAGTGGGGTCTGGTCAGACCACAGCCCCTTCCTTTCAGGATTTCAGACACACATACACATGTGTCCAGCATGTTTTTCAAGCCACCAGGGCCAGGATTCCATCCATGATTAGCCATGTGGAACCTGGGTCTCTTTAACTACTGTGCTGTGGAGTCAGCCCAATACAGGTTACTTTTGTGGAAAATGTGGCCATTGTACCTCCATACTATGGCTAAGTTTTTAAAATTTTTGCTATAGGGTATGTGCGCTCACTGGAGAGGGAGAGACAGAGAGAGAGGGGAAGTGAGAAATCACCCAACATGGAGATGGCCATACCGCAATCCCTTCTCCTCCATTCACCCCTCGGACTTTTGAGCATGAACACAGACACATCCTGCCTGAGTTTTCAAGCCCCTGGATCTGGAACTCAAGCCACGGTCAGTCATGTGGGATCTAACTCTTAACCATCATGCACCCTCTGGCATTAAAAAAAAAATAATAATAATTAGGGACCAGCAGTTAGCATAATGGCTATGTCACTGGACTCCCATGTAGTCGACCACGGTTCGAGTCCTGGACCCGGTGGCTTAAAATCATGCTGGGCACGTGTGCGTGCGTGCCCAAGATCCCGAGAGGAGAATGGAGGAGAAGGGATTGCAGCGTGGCCATCCCCCCTGGGGGGTGATTTCTCGCTTTCTATCTCTCTGTCTCTCTCTGTCTGTCTGGTGAGCACACGTGCCCTATAGCAAAAACCTCTCCGAAAAAAAAAAAATTAGAAAGAAATGAGAAAAAAAGCTGGAATCAGGATCCTTTCTCTCCAGTGTCTCTCCAGCGCCCTCTACTGTCAGACTTTATCCTGCCTAGAGGCAGAGTAGAAATGTTGCCATGAAATAAGCAAGGAAGGGTGGATTTGGAGCCGGAGACAGTGACAGCTTACACACTTGGTGACACAAACGTGGAGGTGGTGGTTGGGAGGGATTGTAACTTCTGCAGTGGTTCTAGATGTGTGCCCCTAGACACTTGTGAAAACACCCCATACCTAAATTCTAATTCTGTGGCTCTGAGCAGGGTCCAGAGATCTGTCTTTTTTTTTTTTTTTTTTTTTTTTTTTTTTCAGAGTTATTTATTTAATTAGGGGACTGGCAGGTGCCATGGTGGTTAGGGGCACTGGACTCCCACATGACCAACCACAGTTCAAGTCCCAGACCTGGCGGCTTGCTTTCTCACTTTCTCTCTCCCCCTCTATCTCTCACTCTGTCCTTCTCTGGTCAAATTAAAAATAAACAAATAAATAAAGTTAAACAAATTTTTAAAAAAAGAATTATTTAATTTATTATTATTTTTGATTTGCTACAGGGCACATGCCCTTAACAGAAAAAGACACAAAGAGAGAGGGCTCGAACTACAGTCAGCCATGTGGGAGTCTAATGCCTTAACCACCACACCACCTGCTGGCCCCCTAGGTCTATATTTTTGGGGAGTCTGGTGTAGATGGCCCAATTTTTTTTCTTTAATTTACCAGAGATCACGTGTACTAACCAGAGAAAGACAGACTGAGAAAGAACCCCCAGTGGGGCATGGTCACAGCACAGTCCCTTCTCTTCTATTACTGGGGCTGGGAATTGAACCGTACAGACAGCCATGTGAAATTAAGCTTCATTAACCACAAGGCCACATGGTTAATCTTTAGACAGTGTATCAGGAACTCTGGCTTTTAGTGGTTTGACTGACATTTCCAACTGAGAAGAGGCTTGGCTAATTTACCCAGCCCTCTTTAACTTAGTCTGAGAGTGTCTCCCCCAGCACGTTGCTGGAGCTCAAACTCGGACACACGTAAAGCACAGCACCTTCTGTCAGCTAGGGATACTCACTGTCTAACAGCTAATGCTTTTAGCTGTGTCACTCCTACCCCAGCGAGACTCCACCAAGAAGCCAGACACTCAGGTCAGAGCTGCCAGGTTGGTGCTCATGGGCGTCATTCCCCTGTCCTAGATCCTTTACAGACCCTCCCCCTTCTCTGACCCCATAATCCCTTCCCTCTGTTGCTTTCTCTTTCCTCTCCTTAACAGCTACATTTGACAAAAGACTCATCTCTTCACACCTTCCCTCTCCCCTCCCCTAAGTGCCTCTCCAACTCACTCCATTTTGGCTTCTTTTTCCATAACCGCCCCAGATCAGAAACGTTCCTGCTGTCAAATGCAGCGCTTGATTGGCTGGCTTCATCTTACGTCATTTTTCTGGCACGTTCCGCCTGGATGACAGCTTCTACTGCCTTCAAGTACAACTCCCTACTGGCTGCCATGTCATCTCACTCCCTTGTTTTCTCCCGGCCTCCTGGGCAGCCCTGTCGCATCTCCTCTGCAGACTCGTCTTCCTCTACCTGCCCGTTAAGGGTTGGGCTTCTCCGAGGCCGTTTTCTCAGAAAACTCTGTTCTTGTATGCTCTCGCAGTGCCCCGCTGTTTCCAGTACTGTGCATCATGGGCTGTGCCCAGGTTTCCTCTCCCAGCCCAGACCCCTGGGGACCACTGCTGCTGTTTGATTCTGTTGGTTCGGCTCTCAGCCAGCACCTGAACGTGTGCGTGTGGCGTGCCTGCCGTGTTTTGGCACCGTGGTAGGAGTCAGAGCAGTCTTTTCAAAACAGGAACCCGGCAGTGTCTGCTCCTTTCCCCAGTGTCCCATACCGCTTCCATGGTCACCCATCGCCTGTAAGACCTGCCCGGCCTGGCCCCTGCCTGTGGTTCTCCAGCCACTCTGGTGTTCTTTTACTTCAATTCCGTGATACTCCCCGCTCCCACTGGACCTTTGTACACGCTCTTCTGCCTCCCTACCATCTAACAGGGCTTATCTATAAATGTATGGACAGGAGTGAAGTGTGCAGTTGTGTCTCATTCGACATTTTATACATTCAAGTATATCTGGAAAGAACCACCCAATTAATAACCACCATAGGACCCCCATAGGGAGGGGAAAGGCCCAGGAGATTATGGTCACAGGGGAGGTTTACTTTATCTGTATTGTTGGAATCTCTAACTGCAAGAACACATTCCTGTCATGTGAGTTTTCTTTCTTTCTTTCTTTTTTTAATAATTATTTTATTTAACTTTATTTATTTTCTAATTCGACCAGTGAGGACAGAACGAGAGAGAAAGAGTAAAAGTGAGAAAATAATTCGCCAGGTCTAGGACTCCAAGTATATAGTCGACCATGTGGGAGTCCAGAGCCCCTGACTACCATGCTACCTGCCAGTCCCTGAGTTTTCTTTGTATAAAGATGGGATGGTATACTTAGCATGACATCTCGTATACTAAGCATAGGATACTCAATATAGGAGACTTGTATTGTTATTTTAGTAGTTTATTCCCTTCTCCCATATAGATAATAGACATAAGAATGGTGAGGATTCTGGAAATCTTTTTAAGAAATGATAAAAAAAGAAAACAGGAGGGACCAGCAGGTGGCGTGGTGGTTAGGGCATTGGACTCCCACATACATGGCTGACCACAGTTCAAGTCCCAGACCTGGTGACTTGCTTTCTCTGTTCTCTCTCTGGTGAGAACATAGGCCCTATAGCAAATTAAAAAATAATAATGATTTTTTAAAAAATTAAATAATTATTAAAAAATAATAATAATAAATAAGTAAATTTTTTGTAAAGAATTATTTAATTTTATTTATTCATTTTTATTTATTTATTTATTTTTATTTTGACCAGAGAGAGACATAGAGAGAGAGAGAGAGGGAAAGTGAGAAAGCAAGCCACCAGGTCCAGGACTCGAACCATGGTTAGCCATGTGGGAGTGTCCAGCACCCTAACCACCACGCCACCTGCTGGTCCCCATAAATAAGTAATTTTTTAAATAATTATTTATTTTATTTTATTTCTTTTCCTTCTTCTTCTTATTTTTTTAATTTGACCAGAGAGAGACAGAGAGAGAGAAAAAGGGAAAGTGAGAAAGCAAGCCATCAGGTCTGAAGCCACTTGAACCGTGGTTGGCCATGTGAGAGTCTAGCACCTTAACCACTGTGCTACCTGCTGGCCCCTAAATAAGTAATTCTAAAAAGAAAAGCGTTAAATAGTAGTAGTAGTAGTAATAATAGTAATAATAATAATAACAAATAAAACTAAATCATTTTTAAAAAGAGAAAGAAAACAGGAAATAGGGCTGGACCCATGGTCTGATGGTTAAAGCAGCCAGGTCCCACATGGCCAACCACATAGTTTGAATCCTAGTTCTGGTGACTTGAACAGTGGGGTGTTTTTCAAGTGTGTGTGTGTGTGTGTGTGTGTGTCCCAAATCCTGACAGAATGGAGAACTTGAGATGAAGGGATTGTAGCATGACTAAGTGCTGTAGGGGATGCTTGCTTTCTCTTTTTCTCTGCGACTGCCTTTGGTGAGCACACGTGCCCTCTGGCAAAATTAAAAAAAAAAAGCAAGAAATAAAATATGTACATAGGGCCAATTAAACTACGTGCACATTATTAATTACCAAAGCGAACTTGGGATGATTAAAAAAATTGTGAGTTTAATCATCATTAGATTTTTTTCTGAAAAGTTGGTGACTATCACAAAATAAATATCATCGGGACCAGCAGTTAGCGTAATGGCTATGTCACTGGACTCCACGTAGTCAACCGCGGTTCGCGTCCCGGACCTGGTGGCTTAAACTCACGCCGGGCGCGTGTGCGTACATGCCCAAGATCCCGAGGGGAGAATGGAGGAGAAGGGATTGCGGCGTGGCCATCCCCCCGGGGGGTGATTTCTCGCTTTCTATCTCTCTGTCTCTCTCTCTGTCTGGCGAGCACACGCGCCCTATAGCAAAAACCTCTAAATAATAAATAAATAAATAAATAAATAAATATCATTATTTTCTTGGGTGAAATGGGTGCATTTCCTTTTAAAAACTATTATGATTGGTTTGATTATGTACAAAAGTAGAGAAAATAGTAAAGTGAACTTCCACCTACCCATCACCCAGCTTCTACAAGTAAAAATATTTTGTCATTCTTTTCATTCAATCTCCCAGCCCCTAAACTTGATGTTGTGATAAATTTAGGGAAAATACAGAGGAGTGCATTAAGTATAAAGACAGTACGATCCGGTGTAGCACTTCAGGATTCTCAATTAAGGCTATTCTTAAAATGTTATTAAAAATGTACATTTTTTTTTTTTGGATCACTTTTAATGTATGCACTTTAGAAATGTATTCAGGAACCAGCAGTTAGCGTAATGGCTATGTCGCTGGACTCCCACGTAGTCGACCGCGGTTCGCGTCCCGGACCTGGTGACTTAAAACTCACGCCGGGCGCATGTGCGTGCGTGCCCAAGATCCTGAGAGGAGAATGGAGGAGAAAGGATTGCGGCGTGGTCATCCCCCCTGGGGGGTGATTTCTTGCTTTCTGTCTCTCTGTCTCTCTCTGTCTGTCTGGCGAGTGCACGTGCCCTATCGCGAAAACCTCTCAAAAAAAAAAAAAGGAAAAAAAAAAAGAAATGTATTTAGGCTCAGCCTCTGTGGCATAGTCAGGAACATACCAGACTATGGAGCTGCCACCAGTTCAAGTCCCCAGCCTGCTTGGCCTAAAAACATGTCGGGTGCATGCATGCATGTCCAGGATCCTGGTGGGCTGAGCTAAGGACTGGTGGAAGAAGGTGTGGTGTGACAGAGCCCCATGGAGGGGGCTTCTCTCTCTCACTCCCCCTGTCTCATGCCCTGGCATGTGCTCTGTCATGAAGCTGAAAAGTAAAGAAATATATTCTGTGCCTGTCATATGCCAGAGGTGATGGAACCATAGGCCCTTGCCCTCATATTCTGTTTGCAGAGGAGGATATGCAGGTTGCAGACTGGACGATTTCCAATAGACATGGGCAGAAACCTGGAGAGTGGTTTAACGTCATGTCCAGTTAGGGAAGGTGGCAGGAAGAGGAGGTGTTCTGAGACTGGGCTTGAAAGGCCAGGGAAGGATTTCACAGGTGATGAGTGCACACAGGTAGTCTAGGCTGCTCCAGGAAATTTGACCAAAAGCAATTGATTAAAACAGATGATCAAGATGACTTTTTAGTGAAAAATAAACTTCAGTATTTAGCTATTCAAGAATGGGTCGTTTTAATGAACCACCAAGAAGCAAATTTAGATTTTTGTTTTTTGAGAGATTTTTGCTATAGGGCACTCACCAGAGACAGAGAGAGATAGAAGGCCAGAAATTGCCCCTCAGGGCGATGGCCATGCCACAGTCCCTTCTCCTCCATTCTCATCTTGAGATTCTGGGCACACACGCACACACGCACACGTGCCTAATGTGCGTTTCAAGCGAACCAGGTCCATGATTCGAACCTTAGTCAGTCATGTGGGAGTCCAGCACCTTAATTGCCATGCCACCTGCTGGCCCCAAATTTAGATTCTTACATATCTTTAAGCATTTTTTTAATCTCTTTTCTGAATTCTGTACAGTTTTTTTTTTCTCTTTTTTTTCACACTTGTTTCTAACTTATTTTCAGATAACTGTTTATGTTCTGCAAATCAATAGTTGAACATTAAAAACAATGGCGGTGTTCAACTTTTTACTGTAGCTAAGAGCATAGGCAAACTGGAGCTTTAGATCACCCTCTTCATGGAGTACTTGAATACCAATGTGTGAAAAATGACAACTAGGTGGGGCTGGCAGGTGGTGTGGAGGTTCAGGCACTGGACTCCCACAAGTTCTGGATCTGGTGGCTTGCTTCCTCATTTTCCCTGTCTCTCTGTGGTCAAATTGAAAAAAAATAATAAATAAAATTAAATGATTCTTTAAAAAAATGATAACTGGGTAAGATTTGTTTTCATCTGTATCATCGAGACAATTTGATTCAAGGAACAGCTATTTTTCTTTAATTGCCAGAGGGTATGTGCACTTGCCAGAGAGACAGAAAAAAAAGGCAGAAAGCATCCCCCTGTGGGGTGTGGGCCCACTGCAGTCCTTTCTCCTCCATTTCTCCATCCTGTGAGGATTTTCAGCATGCATGCACACACAATGGTTGTGTTTTTCATACCACTTCCTGTGGCTGGGACTCGAACTGCAGCCGGCCATGTGGGATCCAGCTCCCTTAACCTCTAGGCTATGGGGCCAGCCTTCAAGGAATACTGTTTTCTGATGCAGTTGAGTATTACTCCTTAGCAGAGTAGGCAGAGAGGAGTCAAGCCTTGGCCCATTTTGTGAATGGCGGTAGAATTTGTGGAGAGCAGAGGGAGGAGGAGTATTGGAAAGGTGGGAAGGAGCCCAGCATGGGAAGAGCTGAGCCACATTAGAGAGTTTAGAGGTTTTGCAACCATGTGAGCCACCCAAGGTGCTCAGGAATGGTCAGGTAGAGGGAGATGAGCCATTTGGGGTGAGGTTCCCTGCCATGGTCTGGGACCAGTTTGTTCCATGGCTTTGTGAAGTTGGACCCTGCCCTGGGCCCTAATTAGCTCATCTGCAAAAGGTGAGTTTCTTTTTTTTTTTTTTTGGAGAGGTTTTTCGCTATAGGGCGCGTGCGCTCGCCAGACAGACAGAGAGAGACATAGAGACAGAAAGCGAGAAATCACCCCCCAGGGGGGATGGTCACGCCACAATCCCTTCTCCTCCATTCTCCTCTCGGGATCTTGGGCACGCACGCACACGCACCCGGCGTGAGTTTTAAGCCACCGGGTCCGGGACGCGAACCGAGGTCGACTATGTGGGAGTCCAGCCACATAGCCATTACGCTAACTGCTGGTTCCTGAAAAGGTGAGTTTCTGTGACTGAACTCTTCTGAGTTGTCAAATTTCTTTATCTATTTTTAAAAGTTTACCTCTCTCCTTCTTTTTTTTTTTTTTTTTTTTTTTTGATTCAGATGGTAACCACTCTCCTCTGAGTTTAAAGGTAAGATCCTTTTTTAAAAGTGATTTTTCTCAATAAACAGAATTTCTATCATAATTTTTCAACAACTTTGTGATCATGGGAAGATAAACCTTCCCTCAAGAGTTCTTTCTTATTAAATGTGTATTTGAAATATTTTTAAAGAATGAAGAAGCATATTTTCCATAGTTTAATAATGAAACGAATGTATTGAAGGGTTAGAAATGACTTATATAATTTGGGAAGTGTCTAGGTAATTTTAATAACTAATTTGCAAACACATAGTTTTATCCTAAGTTTTTGATTGTGCAATGGCATAGGAATTTAAAAATTAAATATTTCTCGGGAGAGTTAATGTATAACCTTATCTACTTTTTCAGCAGAAATTAGCGACTTAATATCACACTGATGTTTAATGAAAGAGTCACAAAAGTCAAAAGTTCAAAGCCTTCCCTTACCTCTATTTTGGATTGATAACCAAGATCTGTGTATTTTTTTCTCTACCTTGAAAACACATATCACTAGAGTTGATGGGGTCCTTTGTAAAAGGGGCAGTTGGAGTATGCTTTGCACACCTGTGCTCATCCTGTGGCCAGATCATATGCTTTAAAAATGTGAACTGACTAGAGTCAGTAGGTGGCATGGTGGTTAAGGCACTGGACTCCTGCATGACTGACCACGGTTCAAGTCCCAGACCCAGAGGCTTGAAAAATCATGCCAGGCACATGTGTGTGCACCTAAAATCCTGAGAGGAGGATGGAGGAGAAGGGATTGCAGTGTGGCCATCCCCCAGAGAGGTGATTTCTTATTTTCCCCTCTCTGTTTCTCTCCAGCGAGTACGTGCACCCTGTGGCAAAACCTTGGGGTGGAGGTGGGGCAAGCAATTGAACTGCTGCCTATTGCTCTTGGGACCTGCATGTAAAGACACAGTCACTGAACTCCTGGGCAAAAAGGCAGGGAGAGAGCTCAAAAAGGCTTCCTTCACTGCCTCAGAGCCCATCCCGAGGGGAAGACCCTTAAGGTGTGAGATTCAGTTCTAAGAAACAGATAGTAAAGTTTCTAAAGCTATTGATAAAATAAGCTAAGAACTACAAAAACTAAACTGAAGGGGAAAATATATGCTTCTGTACTTGCTGTGTAGTCTAAGGACTCTAGCTGTGTGTAGTTGACCTGATTAATACACTTGTAGGAGGTGCTAAAACCATTCATTCATTCCTCATATATTTTTCATTCCCTAGGATGAAAACCCTCCCTTATGTGAAAAACCTCCACTTTGCCCAGGTATTTGCCTTTTGAATTTCATTATGATTGAAAAGCATATTGTTTTGGAGAATACCCAGAATAATCTCATCTGGAGATAAAAGTCACTTTTCCTTTCCCTGTACAGCCTGTTGCTTCTGTCCCCTATAAGTAACTTAAAAAAAATTTGTGGAAACAGAGAATTAAAGTATGAGTTTATTTTGGTACAAAAATAATTTCAATCCATGCATATTTTTTCTTATTTATTTATTTCTTTTCTTGAATGAGAAAGATTAACAGAGAGGAGAGATAGACAAGACCTCCAACAGGGTCTTGTTACTGATCTATCTTCAGCCTCAGCCAGGCCTGGATCCATGGGTACTTGCACTCAGGGATATCTTCAGTCCTGAACCAGGAACCATGTGGGATTGCCTTGCGGAGTGCAGTATTTAATTGACTTGCCACTATTTGGCTACCTTGCATAGTTTTTTCATAATATTCATTTTTCATGAATTTTTTTTAAAAAATATTTTTAAAAGAATTATTTATTTAATTTTACTTATTCATATTTTATTTTATTTATTTATTCTTTTTAGAAATTTGATTAGAGAGAGAGAGAGAGAGAGAGAGAGAGAACAAAGGAAAGTGAGAAAGCAAGCCACCAGGTCCAGGACTTGAACCATGGTCAGCCATGTGGGAGTGTCCAGCACCTTAACCATTATGCCATCTGCTGGTCCCTAACATTTTTTTTTTAAGAGAGATTTTTGCAGAGGGCATGTGTGCTCGTCAGAGAGACAGAGACAAAGCAAGAAATCACCCTCTCAGGGGAGGATGGCTACTCTACAATCCCTTCTTCATTCTCCTGTTTGGATTTTGGGCATGCATACAAATGCACCCAGTGTGAGTTTTGTGTGTGTGTGTGTGTGTTTTAATTTATTTACATTTAATCATGTGTCTTTACAGTATACATTTTTTTTTTGTCAACACAAATACCATGCATGTCAGTCAAGACAAAGATATTACTACATACATTATCATCGGCAAATAGCGTCTCATTTTTTGTCATTTAAGCATACTTTTACAAGTTTTTTTCTTTTCCCTTTCCCCTCCCTCCCTTCCATACTAAGCTTTTTTTTTTCACATTTTATTGATTCACAAAAGATATTAAAGTATGGGCAAAGCTAGAATCTAGTGAGAAATGTATTGTAATTTTCTTCTGAAACTTTTTTTTCTCTCCATTCCCCCTTTTACTAAAGAGAGTAAAACTTATTTGCAAAAAAAAAATTAGGTTAATCTCAATTTGGTCTGTTATTTACACAAAGCCCCATAAGAACTCAATTTTTGATGCAAGGCAACAGATACTATTGTATTATTGAACTTATGCAAAGAACCATTCTGCCACAAAATAAGAATGTTCACAAATATTTTCCAATTGCAAAGGGGTCAGTAAGGGAGAAAAGTTTATACTTCAATTAAAAGAAATTTTTAAACAAATTGCCGAACCTATCAACAACTTAAAAGAAAGCAAAAATCCTTAAATCTGCAAGACAAAGCACAGAAGAAAATCAGTAATGTTTTAGAAGAAAGTCAGGATTCTGTTTCACTGGTTCAGTCTTATGTAATCTCTTTTGTTGAATTTGCAGTATTACTGTGGTCTGAACTTTGATTAATATTCAACATTATTATTGATATTTCAGAACTTGTCCCTACCATTAAGTTGGCCTTTTTCTTGGTCATTTCTTGTTCTCTTATTTGTCTGTCTATCTTTAATTTTCCTGGTATAGTACTCCCTTCAGAACTTCTTGAGGAGCTGGTCTGGTGTTGGTAACTTCTTTCAGGTTTTGTTTGAGAATGTTTTTATCTTTTCTTCCCATATGAAAGATAATTTTGCTGGATATAGTATTTTTGGTTGAAATTGTTTTTCACTCAACACTTTGAATATATTTTCCCATTCTTTCCTTGTTTGCATTGTTTCCGACAAGAGGTCCAATGTTAGCCTGATGGGATATCCTTTGAAAGTAACTTGACGTTTTTCTCTCCCAATTTTAGTATCTTGTCTCTGTCTGTGGTTTTGGTCAATCTGGCTATGATGTGCCTTAGAGATCTTCCTGAGTTGATTCTATGTGGAGTCCTTTGTATTTCTTGGATCTGGATATTTGAATGCCTCTCTAGATTTGGAAAGTTTTCTTCTAGGATTTCATGGAATAGATAATCAATGTCCTGATTAGTTTCTTCACCTTCTGGAATACCAATTATCCTAATGTTTGGGCGTCTAACGGTATCTAGTATTACTCGTATATTATTCTCACTTTTTGTGGTTATTTTCTCAGTCATTTTGGTGAATTTTTCTACGTCAGAGGTTCTGCCTTCTACATCTGAGATTTGATCTTCTGTATGATCTAATCTGCTTGTAATACTATCAAGGGAGGTTTTGATTTCCTGTATTACAGCCTTCATCTCTAATAGTTCCCTTCTTTTTTATAGCTTGTATTTCCTCTTTCAGGTTGTGCAAGAACTTCCTCCTGGAACTTGTCTCTTTTCTCCTGCATTTTCTGGAGTTTGTTATCTCTCTTCTCTTCCATCTCTGTTAGCTTTGTGACTATGAATATCCTAAATTCTTTTTTTTTTTTTTTTTTGGAGAGGTTTTTGCTGTAGGGCGCGTGCGCTTGCCAGAAAGACAGAGAGAGACAGAGAGACAAAAAGTGAGAAATCACCCCCCTAAGGGGGATGATCACGCCGCAATCCCTTCTCCATTCTCCCCTCAGGATCTTGGGCATGTGGCATGAGTTTAAGCCACCGGGTCCAGGACTCAAACTGCAGTCGACTACATGGGAGTTCAGTGACATAGCCACTATGCTAACTGCTGGTCCCTGAATATCCTAAATTCTTTATCTAACGTTTCCATGAGTTCCATTGTACTATCTGCGGATGATGAAGGGCTGTTCTTTCCCCTTGGGGGAGAGATATTTTCTTGATTTCCCATATTTCTTGTGCCTCTGTGGTGGTTTCTGGTCATCTATTGGATTATACATTACTTCCTACCTCCTTGGAGTCAATTTTGAGTGTTAGAGGCGTGTAAAAGGAGATGACCTGCAACATTTCTGCAGTTTCATTTCCCTGATCCTCACCAAGCAACCTGTACTTTTGTCAGTAGAACTGGATATTACAAAGGCCTCACAGTTTCAAGGGAATAGGTACACCTGGGCTGAGCTGCATGGTTTCAACTAAAAAGTGTGTGGGAGGAGATGAGCCGCACTCATTGTAGCTCTGTATTTCTCCCTGCTGCTCACTTTGCAGACTCTTTTCTCTGATTTTTAGTCATTTGGTGGTATATTCACGTTTGGCTAATCTGTTAGAGACTTCTGCTACTGTAAGCTAATATGCTTCGCTTTATACTGTGAGGTACTCCTATGCCTATTTCTCCTCTACTAGTATTTTTGCAACACGGTATCCATAGAAAGGAATTTGAATTTAGATTTATAAAGATGAGTTTCTTTCTTTCTGTAGCAGTTCAGTGGGGATTGAGTTTTTCTGTGACCCTAATAGTATTCAGATGTTTCTCTACTGTGCACCTAGACCTGCCTAGACACTCAATATATGGAAGGTGAGAAGCAAGGTGAGAAAATCAGGAAAAAGAAAGGAAACAATGGGGAAAAGACAAAATAAATAAATAAATAAATAAATAAAAATAAAGACAAAACAATTAAATGGAAAAAAAAGTTTTAAAAAAAGGCAGAAAAATGAGAATTGTGCAGCGAAAGGGGCAGGACTAGTCCCACCTCAGATGCACATGGATTCTGAAATTAGCAAGAAAAAGGAGAGGTCAGAGGCAAGAGATAGTACCTACAGATTTTTAAAAACTTTATATATATATATATATATATATATATATATATATATATATATATAATGTTTCTCTTTTACATTATATATATATATATAAACACACACACGTATATAAACAAGAAAAATTTTGAGAGAAAGGGAGAGGGAGAGAGAGAGACACACAGAGACAGAAAGAAGACAGAGACCACCCTACCTGGCTTTTCACTGGCTGTTGGGCTGGAAAGAGAAGTATAGGGCAGAGACTTTCTGGTTAAAGAGGCAGGGCTAGGCCTGCTTCAGATGTACGTGGATTCTGGCTTTTTGCTGGCTCTTGGGCCCAGGTATGAGATTTTTTTTTTTTTTTTTTGGAGAGGTTTTCGCTATAGGGCACGTGCACTTGCCAGACAGACAGAGAGAGACAGACATAGAGACAGAAAGCAAATCACCCCCCAGGGGGCATGGTCAAGCCACAATCCCTTCTCCTCCATTCTCCTCTCGGGATCTTGGGCACGCATGCACACGCGCCCGGCGTGAGTTTTAAGCCACCGGGTCCTGGACGTGAACCGCGGTCGACTACGTGGGAGTCCAGCGACATAGCCATTACGCTAACTGCTGGTTCTCGGTTATATCTCTTATCACTAGTCTGAAAAAAATATTTAAAGTGTCCTCCATGTTGAGTTAACTTTTCATCCTTTCTACCTCAGTGTTGTATTCTGGGAGATTTCTGGGGCTCTCACATCTAGTCTACAGGTTCATTCTTCATCCTATTTGGCTGTACCTCCCATCTTTTGAATTACTGGTATTAATTAAAATGTTAATTTCTGTCATTCCGTGAGATATTGACTAGTATCTCTCTGAGAATCTTAACTATTCATTCTGGTCTTGACGTCTCTGCTGCACTTTCTTCTCATTTGACTTTGGTGCTTCTTTGGCTCAGATGTTTGGTGGTTCTTGGGGTGTATTTCTCCCATGCTTGTCTCTAACTGGACACCTATCAGTTCTTTCCAGGCCACTTCATGTCCCATCCACTAAGGCAAGGCATATCTCCGGAGTCACCCTGACCTTTGCAGCTGACCTCTCTTGACTTCCATCCTCAGTCTGATCTCCGTTCTTTTCACTCTGGAATCTGTCTTGGTTCCTTTTGTGCTTTTGTTTTTTATTTCTCTTTTTTTTTTTTTTTTTTTTTTTTTTTTTTTTTTTTTTTTGGAGAGGTTTTTGCTATAGGGCGCGTGTGCTTGCCAGAAAGACAGAGAGAGGCAGAGAGTCAGAAAGTGAGAAATCACCACCCAGGGGAGATGGCCACAACAGAATCCCTTCTCCTCCATTCTCCTATCAAGATTTTGGGCACGCACGCACATGCGCCCGGTGTGAGTTTAAGCCACCGGGTCCAGGACTCGAACCGAGATCGACTACATGGGAGTCCAGCGACACAGCCATTACGCTAACTGCTGGTCCCCCTTTTGTGTTTTCACATGTAACTGTTGAGTGACCATTTCTGAGCCTCACTTTTCATATTCTGGGGTTGGGGGAGGCTGCCAAGTCTGCCACGGTAGCTGTGCCTCTGCCTCTGGCCAGGGCTCTCATGGGGTTCTCCCTCCCTTCGGCCTCTCTGAACACATCTCCCCGTGGAATACCACCCCGGTTTTCCTCCAGCCTATCTTGCTATTCCCTCTGCAGCTCCTTTGTGACGTCTTGTTTTCCGCTCTCCCCAGTGCCTCCAAGTACTGCCCACATGCAGGCCTCTCCTCAGCCTCTCTCCAGCCAGGGCTGTCCTGGGCGTATATCCCCACCCGAGTTTGCTTTTGCTCCTCCTCTAGACCCCAAACCTACTCTCTCTCATGTTTCTTGTTCTATCTCAAACACAGACGTTGGCAGTCACTCTTGTTTTTGTTTTGTTTTCAAAGTTTATTTCTTGGGCTGGCTGCATGGTGTGGCAGTTAGGCACTGCACAGAGGAAGTCAGATCCCACCTGGCTGACCAGGGTTCAAGTCCTGGCCCTGTTGGTCTCACACCAGGCTTCTGTATGCATACGCAGGATCCAGTGGGATGGAGAATTACAGGAATGAGGATTGTGGCATGACTGGGCCCTGTTGGGGGTGCTTTCTCTCATGTGCATACACAGCTCTCTGTCATGAATTGTTTTAAATTCCTGCTTCATAAAAGAGACACTGAGAGACCAGCAGTTGATATAATGGCTATGTCACTGGACTTCCATGTAGTCAACCGCGGTTCGAGTCCCGGACCCGGTGGCTTAAACTCACGCTGGGCACGTGTGCGTGTGTGCCCAAGATCCTGAGAGGAGAATGGAGGAGAAGGGATTGCGGCATGGCCATCCCCCCTGGGGGGTGATTTCTCGCTTTCTGTCTCTCTGTCTCTGTCTTTCTGACGAGCGCACGTACCCTATTATAGCAAAAACCTCTCCAAAAAAAAAAGAGACACAGAAAAAGAGAGAAAGACAAGCGCCTTCAACAAGGCCTTCCTGAGCCCTCCCAGCCAGCCAGGATCCTAGCCGTGACCACTCAGTGTGTACAGGTTGACCAGGGAGCCCGCCTTCTGTGTGGATCCTTCTTTGCTTGGGCAACATATCACTGCTGTCCCCTAAGCGGCCCTTGACACTGCCCACAGCAGTCAGTGGAGTCCTTCCTGCTGGCCTGAGTAACTTATATGAGAATAGAGCCCCTTGATTTTCACGCCTGTGTCTAAAAGCCTCTTTGTCCCTGGTGCTCTGCAGGGGAACCCTCCACTCTGCAGTCACAATACGCAAGGGCATCCTTGACTCCCAGCCCTGCTCCCCACCTCTTAGAGACCACTGGCCTTTCTAGGACCTGAAGAACAGAGCATGAAGTCTAGCATGAAGTAGTTGCTCGTGAATTTTTGGGAATAAAATCTCATATCATGTTGATAGAAAGTGGTAAATATCAAATTTTTTTTGGAGAGAGATTTTTGTTATAGGATGTGTGTGCTTGCTGGAGAGACAGAGAGACAGAAAACGAGAAATCATCCCCTAGGGGGGATGGCCACGCTCCAGTCTCCTCCTCCTTTCTCTTCTCAGGATTTTGGGTACGTATGCACATGCACCTGGTTTAAGTTTTAAGCTGCCAGGTCCAGTACTCGAACACAGTTGACTATATGGGAGCCCAGTGACATAACCATTACACCGTCTTTGGTCCCTGAATTAATATTTTTAATGTTTTCCCCTGTACCTTTTCATATGTAATAGATAGAACACGTCAAAGATGTATGGAACTTGCAAAAAGCTTTGAGAACATAAAAGAAGAAAATTTCCAACTAAACTATGCAAACCAAATCCTAACCCTTGAACTAAATGTAATAAAAAGAACAATGAAAGAACTACAATTAAAACTTAAGAGAATGGAAAAAGAGAATGGAAGGCTGAAAGAAGCTGAGAAAGCATCGTCTCATGAAGGTAGGGACTAAAGGAATAAACAAGACTGTATTTTATTATTTAGAGAGCTAGAATTTTATGTTATGATATTTATGTTGTTGATATGTAATTTTGTAACACTGAAGTTTTTCTCGTTAATATCCTTATGCTTACTGAAATTCAATTTTATCTGCTATATCGTTATTATTGTTATGCTAAAAAATCCCCATATACCTTTTGCAACTTGATACTTAGCCTAGTATTTTGCCTATATTTTTAAATCAGTTTTTATTCCTATGAACACCAAATCAAAGTGCCTTTTGGGCCAGCTCTATGGTGTGGTGGTTAAGGCATCCAGATCCCACATAGCTGACCATGCAGTTCATGTCCCAGACCCGGTGGGTTGAGAAACACTCCAGGTGCGTGTGCATGTCCAGTATTCTAAAAGGAGGAGAAGTGGAGGAAGGATTGTGCTTCTTTCACTACTTACTTACCAATGATGAGAATTATATTTTTCTTGCTAATTCGATAGGCAAAAATAAGGAAAGAAATCCCATTTTAACTTATATTTCTTTTATTATTGATGAGCTTGAATTTTTTTTTTCTTGTCTTTGCAGATCATTTTTTTTCTCTTTCATAAATTTACCCTCTTTAAATTGAGACACTTGACTTTTCCTTATGGATATGTAGTAACTCTTTACACATTAAGGATTTCAGCCCACTCCTCCCCTCCCTTTTTTTTTTTTTTTTGGAGAGATTTTCGCTATAGGGCGCGTGTGCTCACCAGACAGACAGAGACATAGAGACAGAAAGCGAGAAATCACCCCCCAAGGGGGGATGACCACGCTGCAATCCCTTCTCCTCCATTCTCCTCTCAGGATCTTGGGCACGCACGCACACGCGCCCGGCGTGAGTTTTAAGCCACCGGGTCTGGGACACGAACCGCTGTCGACTATGTGGGAGTCCAGCGACAGCCATTACGCTAACTCCTGGTTCTCCCCTCCCTTTTTTTTTTCAAAAGATTTTTGCCATAGGAGACAGAGACAGGAAAAGTGAGAAGTCACTCCCCAGAGGGGGTGGCCACATCACAATTCCTTCTCCTCCATTCTCCTCATAGGATTCTGGACATGCATGCACACACACCCAGTGTGTTTTTCAAGTCGTCAGGTCTGGGACTTAAACTGTGGGGTTGGCCACGTGGGATCCTGTACCTTCACCACACCACCTGTTGGCCCAGGATGTTAGTCCTTTATAATGTGTAATAGTTTTAGTTTGTTGACAATTGAGCTAAATCCGTAAATTTTTTAAAGAATTATTTTATGTAACATTTATTTATTTATTTATTGTTAATTTGACAAGGGAAGGATAATGTGAGAGGGAAAGTGAGAAAGCTAACTGCCAGGTCCAGGACTCAAACTGCAGTCAGCAATGTGGGAGTCCACCACCTTTAACCACCACGTCATCTGCTGGTCCTATAAGATGTTTTTAACATTTCAAGTGTCAATTCTTTTTTTAACTCTAAAGTTATATAACTATTCACCAATATTTTCTCTACACCTTTTTCTATTTATATAAGACTCATATTATGACTTTAAGTAAGGCAGCGTAGTTTTTTTTTTTTCATATACACCCTGTGTATTTCTTGTCTTGAGCACATTTATTTCTAGATACTTCATGCTGTTACTTTGTGTGATCTATTTTTTATTATATTTTCTTTTTTTTAAAGAATTATTTATTTATTATTATCATTGTTAATATTATTTTTCACATGAGTTTTGCCAGAGAAGGACAGAGAGAAAGAGAGAGAGAGAGAGAGAGAGAGAGAGAGAGAGAGAGAGAAAGCAAGCCACCAGGTCTGGGACTCAAACCATGGCCGGCCATGTGGTAATTCCAGCACCTTAACCACCATGCCACCTGCTAGCCCAATTTTTAATTATATTTTCTAATAGAGCATTGCTATTATTTGGAAAGGTTGTTCTAACAAACTTTCCACTTTATGTGATTTTTTTTAAAAGAGGTTTTTGCTATAGGGTATGTGTACTTGCTGTAGAGAGAGAGATAGAAAGTGAGAAATCACCCTCCAAGAGGGATGGCCATGCCACAGTCTCTTCTCTGTCATTCTCCTCTTGGGATTTTGGGTGGGCACGCACATGCACTTGGCATGAGTTTCAAGCCTCCAGGTCCAGGGCTTGAAACGAGGTCAGCCATGTGAGAACCCAGTGATGTAACTATTACACCATCTGCTGGTCCCCAAATCAATAATTCTTTGAAAAAAAAAAATACAGAAGGACCAGCAGATGGCCTAATGGTACATCACTGGACTCCCACATGGCCCACCGTGGTTCAGGTCTTGGACTTGGTGGCCTCACACTCACTGGGTACATGTGCGTACCTGTCCGGAATCCCAAGAGGAGAATGGAGAAGGAATTGTGGTGTTGCCATCCCCCTGGAGGGTGATTTCTCACTTTCTGTCTCTCTCTGTCTCTCTGGCTAGCACACATGCCCTATAGCAAAAATCTGAAAAAGGGGCCAACAGGTGGCATAGTGGTTAAGGGCACTGGACTCACACATGATTGACCACAGCTCAAGTCCCAGACCTGGTGGCTTGCTTTCTCACTTTCTCTCTGTCTCTCTCTCTATTCCTCTCTGGTCAAATTTAAGTAAATAAATAAATAAATAAGTGTTAAATAAATAAATGTTAAATAAAATAATTCTTTAAAAAAATCTCTCAAAGAAAATGATTATTTATTTAATAGCATTTATTACTATTTGTTATAGGGCACATGTACTCACCAAAGAGAGACAGAGAGAGAGGGAAAGTGAGAAAGCTAGCTGCCAGGTCCGGAACTCAAACCATGGTCTGTCTTGTGGAAGCCCAGCACCTTAATCACCATGCTACCTTCTGGCCCTTCTGGGTGATTTTTAGGACATATATTTTTGTATCATCTGAAACGATAAGTAAACCTTTCCTACTTAATTATTGAGTCATTGGACAAGTTATGACACATTTTTGCATAGAAAAATAAAAAGAATACATCATGACTTTTCTGATGACCCAATGTTTTCTTGTTAATGTAAAAACTTCCCAAACAATGTTGATTGTCCATTGTTAAACTTTGTAACTTATTCGATGTGTGTGTATAAAATTCTATAAGCCTAAAAGGTTAAAAAAAAAAGTACATAATTAGCAAAAGATTATATAAAATCTTGATAAATTTGATATGATTTCTTATAGTATAATATTAAATTGATTTTTTCCACTAGTTGCTGCACCTGAATTAGCTTATCTAAGAAGACAAGCTCAAGAACTGGTGGATGAAAATGATGGGTTGAAAATGACTGTCCACCGTTTGAATGTAGAACTGAGTCGATATCAAACAAAATTCAGGCATTTGTCCGAGGAAGAGGTAATGTTTCTAATTACAAAAAATCAGACTTTTTTTTTTGTACTATAGGGCAGGTGTTCTTGAGAGAGAGATAGACAGAGAGGAAAAAAGAAAAATCACTCCCCAGAGGGAATGGCCACGCTGCGCTCCCTTCTTCTCTTAGAATTCTGGGCACACACAACTGCGCCTGGTGTGTTTTCAGGCCACCAGCTCCAGCACTCTACACAGCCATGCGGGATCCAGTGCCTTAACCACCATGCCGCCTGCTGTTCCCTTTTTCAGATTCTTCTAGCTTTTACCGTTGAATTGATTCCTAATCCTGAGAGATTCTTTTTTAAAAATTTTATTTATTGCTATCATTTTTTTTTTAATTTGCTATAGGGCAAATGCACTCACCAGAGAGAGAAAAGAGAGAAAGCAAGCCACCAGGTCTGGGACTCACACCGCAGTTGGCCATGTAGGAGTCCAGCACCTTAACTGCCATGCCACCTGTTGGTCCCCTGACAAGGATTCGTAATTATTATAATTTAGTATAAAAAATGTTATACCCAAAGTGTAGTCTTCCTAGGAACTGTTCTATTACCTTCCTTCTTTTTCCATAACAAAGACACAATAAAGACTCTTTGTAAAATTTCAGATGCTATAGAACTATATATACAAAGTATACCTAAAATAGACCTAAGAAAAATAAAAGTATAAAAGTCCACATCAACTACTTCATTGATGTAGCTGCATCAACTACTTCTTTCTTGATCCTGTTTCCCACGGTTCCAAGTATAGTTTGTTGGTGTACAGCATTTGAAAATGCCTTAAGCATCCACTACCTATTTTCTGTCTCTGTGGATTTGCCTATTCTGAACATTTCCTATACACAGAATCATACTATATGTGGTATAATGACTTCTTAGCATAAAGCTATTGGGGATCTCGTGACCCAAAACATGTTCCTAGGTCAAGGCCTTCTGCAGGATTCTGGTTGAGCAGTGCAAGCAGGACAATGGCAACCTTCCACTCCTCATGCATTTCTTCTGCCCTGGGCAAATCCCACGTCCTCCATGAGGAAGTCAGCCGGAAGTGCTCTCTCTCCCTCTTTTAAACCATTACAGATCTGTGTTTGTACTAACTTTAAAGCACTTATAAAAGTCTACCTTAGCGGCCAGCAGGTGGCATGGTGATTAAGGCAGTGGGCTCCCTCATGGCCAACTGTGGTTCGAGTCCTGGACCTAGCAACTTGAAACTGATGCTGAGCGCATGAGCATGTGTGCCCAAAATCCCTAGAGGAGCTGGAGAAGAAGGAATTGCAGTGTGGACATCCCCCTGGGAGTTGATTGCTTGGTGTCTGTCTCCCTGTGAGCACATGAACCCTATAGCAAAAATCTATCAAAAAAAAAAAAAAAAAAAGAAAGAAAGAAAGAAAGAAAAAAGTCTACCATGTACTATACTTCTGTATTAGATTCTTTTGTGTTATCTTGGCTATTAGACCACAACAGCCTTGAAAACAAGGATTGTGTTGCAAAGTTCATAATGACTTAGTAAGTTCACAACATTTGCTGAATGGATGAGTGATGAGGTAGATATTAAGGTGAATATGCTGGAAAGTTTTTGTTAAATTACCACACCAGGGTCATTGTTCCATAGCAGACTTACCTTCCCACTGTAAACAACTAGAAAACTAATAGAATGTACAGTAGTTATTATTTCCAGTTTTAGTTTCCACAGTTTCAGTTACTTTCAGTCAACTGAGTTCCAGAAATAATTAATGGAAAATTCTAAAAATTAAACGATTCATAATGTTAGTTTTTTAATTGCCAGAGGGTGCTCTCCAGAGAGAGGGAGAGACAGAGTGGGCATGGTCATGCCACAGTCCCCTCTCCTTCTTTTCTCCATCCTGCTGTGATCTTGGGCATGCACACACATGTGTGGGGTGTGATTTTCTTTTAAAGAATTATTTATTTTATTTATTGCCATTTTAAAATTTGCTCCAGGGCCCATGCATAAGAGAAAGTGAGAAAGCAAGCCACCAGGTCTGGGACTCATACCGCAGTGAGCCATGTAGGAGTCCATTGCCTTGACCACCACATTACCTGCTGGCCCCTGTTGTGCTTTTCAAGCTACCAGGGTTAGGATTTGAACCACAGTTGGCCATTTGGGATCTGACTTCCTTAACCATTAGGTTATGGGACCAGCCCAACAACTTATAAGTTTTAAATTGTACACTGCTCTGAGTAGCATAATGAAATCTCACACTGTATTGCTCTGTCTCACTCAGGACACGAATCACTCTTTGGTCCAACATTCCCACACTGTCCATACTACCCATCTGGGAGTCGCTTAGTAGCTGTCTAGGTTTTCAGATCGAAAAACATAACATTTAATATATATATAGGATTCAGTACTGTCTGCGGTTAGAAGCATCCACTGGGGGTCTTGGAACGTCTCCTGTGGATAAAGGGGTACTATTATATAACACAACTGTTCACACACATTGGAGTCTCAAGATCAGAAATTAAGAAAATGAGCTTATGATCACCTCTGCTTTCCACCTACACACAGCTTTGGGTCGCAGAGCAGGATGGAGGAACCCAAGTGGAGCATAGCAGTCTCACTGAGTTGAGACAGATGAGTGTTTGGGAAGTTGAGGAGACTACAATTTGCAGGGCAAGAACACCAGAAAGGAGAGGGCTGTAGAGAGGAGATACCAAAATCTGCGTGGAGTTCCTTGGAATCTTTTGTTGAATACCAGTATGCACACATATGGGATGACACTCCAGAAGGCTGGGCAGAAAACAATAGCGTAGAGCTGTGAGCTGAATTGCTTAGTTGCCAGAACTCAAATAGCACTGAGAGATCTTGGAGTTCTAACTAGCCACATGGAGAAGTGTTTGGGGGTTTTTTGTTTGTTTTTTGAGAGAGATTTTTGCTATAGGACACGTGTGTTCACCAGAGAGACAGAGAGAGACAGAAAGTGAGAAACCCTTCCTCCAGGTGGGATGGCCATGCTGCAGTCCCTTCTCCATTCTCCTCTCAGGATTTTGGGCATGTATGCACATGCGCCCAGTGTGAGTTTTAAGCCACTGCGTCCAGGACTTGAACCACTGTCCGCTACATAACTCTTATGCCATCTGCTAGTCCTACATAGAGAGGTTTATAGGTAGGCCATGTCCAGTCGAAATTAAGACAAAGACTTGGGTAGGCCCTAAGTGCTTAAGGGAGCTGGACCCTACATGGCTGACCACTTGAAAAACACCAGGAGCATGTGTATGTGTGTCAGAATCCTGGGAGGATGGAGAAGTGGAGAAGGGACTGAGGCATGATCATATCCTATCAGGATGTGTTTTCTCCCCCTCTCTCTGTTTCTTGGTCTCTCTCTGCCAAGTACACATGCCCTCTGGCAGTTAAAAAAAGGAATATGTAAGGCTTAAATTTTCAGAGAAGATGTAGTTTAATTTGTCTTTAGTATGTGTTTTGTTTTTAGAGTTCAACTATCGAAGGCCTCCCATCAAAGGGCCCTATACCACCCTGGTTGGTAAGTAAACATTATTTAATTTTAGGCCCATATTTTCAAGGCTATATTTGCATAGCTGTTAAAAAATTCCAAAATAAATGTATTTTATTGCATTTTAGAATTTGTTGGTTGTATTTAGATGTGAGGCGTATATTAACCTTCTTTTATTCCATTATCAGTTGGATATAAAGTACCTGTCACCATTGTTGCTGGCTTATGAAGACAGAATGAAAGAAAAAGATGAGCTTAATGCCACTCTCGAGGTAGGTTGGCAAATGCCTCAGAAGAAACAAGGCTTGTAAGAAATAAGACTATTTTGGTCCAGCAAGCATCATAGTGGTTAAGGTGCTGGGTCTCACATAGCTGATTGATTTTGTGGTTCAAGTCCTGGACCTGGCAGCTTGGAAAACACACTTGGGCACATGGGCATGCCCACCCAAAATCCTGAGAAGAATAGAGAAGAAATCACCCCCAGGGAAGATGACTACACTGCAATCCCTTCTTTCCATTCTCTCGGGATTTGGGGCACTCATGCACATGCACCAGTGTGTTTTTCTTTCTTTCTTTCTTTTTTTTTTTTTAAATAATTTTATTTATTCATTCATTTATTTTAATTTGACCAGAGAGACACATACAGAGAGAGAGAGAGAGAGGAAAAGTGAGAAAGCAAGCCGCCAGGTTTGGGACTCAAACCGTGGTCAGCCATGTGGGAGTGTCCAGCACCTTAACCACCACGCCACCTGCTGGTCCCCACCAGTGTATTTTTCTAACTGCCCGGTCCTGATCTTGAACTGTGTAGTTAGTCATGTGGCCCTAAGCACCATGCCACCAGCTGGCCCTGGACACTTTTAGTAGAGGTTTTTGCCTTAGGGCATGTGTGCTCGCTACAGAGAGACAGAGACAGGGAGAGGGAAAGTAATAAATCACCCCCTAGGAGAAATGGCCACACCCCAATTCCTTCCCCTCCATTCTCCTCCTGGGATCTTGGGCACACATGGACATGCACCCGGTGTGAGTTTCAAGCCATCAGGTCTGGGTCTCGAACCACGGTCAGTCATGTGGGAGTCCAGTGACATAACCACTATGCCATCTGCTGGCCCTGACACTTAGCTTTTGAAGAACTTGAATTAATCTTATACTGATTGATTAAATATCAATCCTAATAGTAAGAACATTATCACACTGGTGTTCCTTCTTTTTTTTTTTTTAGAAAGAGATTTTTGCTATAGGGCATATGTACTTGCTGGAGAGACAGACAGAAAGCGAGAAATTGCCCCCCAGCAAGGGATGATCATGCCACAATCCCATCTCCTTCAGTCTCCTCTCAGGATTTTGGGCACACCCACACATGGGCTCGGCATGCGTTTTAAGCTGCCAGGTCCAATACTCAAGCCATGGTCAGCCTTGTGGGAGCCCAGTGATATAACCATGCCGTCATCTGCCGGTCCTGTATGTTGGTGTTCCTTCTAATCAGGGTGAGCACACATTTTCTCTACAGGGTAGGTAATAAGCAGCGTAGGCCTGTGGGCCATGTGTTTTCTGTTTGCAACCACTCAGCTTCACTGCTGCAGCATGCAGGCTGCTGTAGGCAACATGTCCATGATGGGCAAGGCTTGATCCAATAAAACTTTATGTATAAAAACAGGCAGCTGGCTGTGGGTTTTGGTTTGCTTGACCTCTCTTCTAAAAAAGAGGCAGGTGGACTGCCAGCATTCGGTGAGTGTGTCGGCAGAAAGGGGAGGGGAGGAGAGGTGATTTGGCAATGTTACTTTAAGTTAAACAGGTATAAACGTGAGTATTGGATAGCTGGGGGAAGAGCAGTTAGAAGCATGCAGAGTAAATACTGGCATTGAAACTGGCTGAGAAAAGCCATGATGGAGAAGGCCTAGCAGAAGGGCCGTACACTGAGACTGTTAACCGACCAGCCTCACGTTGGGGTGAATGGCTGATGACGCTGTGTGCCCTCGTGATTTTAAATAAGAGAGGCTTGAGTTAGCCCCATGGCCTGGTGGTGAAGGGAGCCAGATTCCACATGGCTGACCATGCAGTTCAAATACTGGACCTAGTGGCTTGAAAACCCCCCGGGCATGTGTGCATGCCCAAAGTCCTGATGGGATGGAGAAATGGAAGAGAAGGGGTTGTGGTGTGACCATGCCTCATTGGAGGGTGCTTTCTCCTCCTTTTTGCTCTATCTCAATGCATGTGCCCTCTGGCAAAATCAAAAACAGAGAGACGGGTTTGCTGGTTGTCATGGAGAAAAATTAAGATCCTCTAACTCCTTCTCCCACCAAAACAGGCTTTGTTAAGGATGAAGAGTTCTTCTTATTTTTTTTTAATATTAGAAAGCTCCACCGGGCCAGCAGGTGGCATGGAGGTTAAGGTTCTGGGATTCCCAGACACCTAACCATGGTTCCAGTCTCAGACTCAGTGGCTTGAAAATCACACCAGGCATGTGTGCGTGTGTGCCTAAAATTCCCAGAGAATAGAGGAGAAGCGATTGCAGCATGGCCATTCCCCCTAGGGGATGATTTCTCACTTTCTTTCTCTCCGTCACTCTCCGATGCCCATGTGCCCTATGGCAAAAACCTAAAAAAGGGACCAACCAGCAGTTAGCATAATGGCTATGTCGCTGAACTCCCATGTAGTCGACCGCGGTTCAAGTCCTGGATCCGGTGGCTTAAACTCATGCCAGGCGCGTGTGCGTCCATGCTCAAGATCCCAAGAGGAGAATGGAGGAGAAGGGATTGCTTCATGGCCATCCCCCCTGGGGGGTGATTTCTCACTTTCTGTCTCTCTGTCTCTCTCTGTCTCTCTGGCGAGTGCACGTGCCCTGTAGCAAAAACCTCTAAAAAAAAAAAAAAACCTAAAAAAATAAAATTAAGAAACTCCAACTTATTCTGCAGAGTCTTTAAACAAAGGAAAATTACCATATTTATGGGCTTCTATTTTAAAATCCCCTTTACAATTTTTTTTGCATATTTTTCAGTTATCAAATTAAGAACTGAATATTTAAAACGATGGGTTTTTGTCCCTGTTCGTCACCTTGTGTGTTCCCCCCGGGCCTTAAGCTCCCCAAGGGCAGGCGCCTGGTGCTGGTACTGGAAGTTTAAGGATGGTGCTATTGCACCATCTAGCAGCACCCATTGGTGCTAAATGGCTTTGACAGCAGCAGCCCTAGAACTAAGCAATAAAGATGTGTGTGCATGTGTGTGTTACAATGTACATGAATTTTATTTCAGGAGGAAATGAGAATGTTTAGGATACGAGTCCAAGAAGTGGTGAAAGAAAACGAAGAATTGCACCAAGAGTTAAATAAGAGTAGTCCCATTACCAGCAAGGAATGGCAAGTGCTGTTGTGTTTCTGATACTTTACTAAGTGAAAACAAAATAGAAAGAAAGTTATAAAATCATCAAATACATAAATATGTTCTCTCTCTCTCTCTCTCTCTCTCTCTTTTTTTTTTTTTTTTTTTTTTTTTTTTTTTGCTATAGGACACATGTGTTTGCCGGAAAGACAGAGAGACAGAAAGTGAGAAATTACTCTCCGGGGGATGACCACACCACAATTCCTTCTCTTCCATTCTTCTCTCAGGATCTTGGGCACGCATGCACACACATCCGGCATGAGTTTAATCCTCCAGGTCCAGGACTCAAACCACAGTCAATGATGTGAGAGTCCAGCAACGTAACCATTACACCATCTGCTGGTCCTTGTCTCTCTCTTTTATAATTGCCAGAGGAAATACATGCTCACCAGAGCGAGACAGATAAACAGAGAAGGAGGGAGAGAGAGGGAGAAAGCACTCCCTTCCCCAACACACCCCCCCCCCAATGGGTCATGGTCACACTGCAATCCGTTTTCTATATCACCATCTTGTCGGGATTTTGGACCCCCACACACACATGCCCTGGGTGTTTTTCGAGCTGCTGGGGTTGGGATTCGAACTTTAGCTCCCTTAATCACTAGGCCATGGGGCTTGTCCATTCTTTTCTGAGAGGTTTTTGCTGTAGGGTGCGTGCACTCATCAAAGACAGAGAGAAAGTGAAAAACCGCCCCCAAGAAGGATGGCCATGCCACAATCCCTTCTCTTCCATTCTCTTCTTGGGATTTTGGGCATGCTCCTACACGTGCCCTCTGTGAGTTTCAAGCTGCCGATCAGAACTTGAGCCACGGTTGACCACGTGGGAGTCCAGCTCCACTACTCCACCTTCTGGCCTTGCATTCTTTTTTTTTTTTTTTAAAAAAAAGACAATATTTTAAGAGATAGTTCCTTTGCAGTTAATAATATATAATGAAATCCTTATAAATTATTTGACATTTATATTCTAAAAATGACTTTTAAAATTCTAAATAGGTTCTCAAACCTGAAATACATTTGCTTTCTCCATTTTTATTTTCTGGGTGGTATTTTCTAGGATAATTTTCCCATAAGAACATCCTGTCTTACACCCCTCTATCACTCTCAGGCATTAGGACAGAAACCCCAGATTGGAGGGATAAGGCCCACACCTCCACTCCCTGGCAGTCGAGGCCACCACACGTCCTTTATGTTCCTTCTCCCAGACGTCCCCCTCTGCACCCCTGCTCACTCTTCCGGCCTTGCTCAGTGGTGCTTGTCTGTAGCGCCCCCTGCAGGAGAGGCGGTTGTTGCTCTCTTGTCTGTTTCTGACCTAGTCCTAGATGCAGGCCCTGTCCTGGGGCACCACCCTGAGCCTCCTGTGCCTTCTGTCTCCAAGTCTGTCTCCGTCTTCTCCTTGACAAACTCCTCAAGGACAGGACCCACGTGTGTTCATCTTTGTGTGTGAGCCCCTATCGACCACAGCAGCCACAGGTGCCCATTAATTGGATTAGAGAAAGTAAATGCTTTCAAAGCCTAAAAGCAGTATTCAGTCAAGAGGAAGAAAATCAAATGTATAATCTTTGGGCACATATGCTATATTTACTATTTTTTAAATCTCTTAGCATTGCTAGAAATAAGTGAAGTACTTTCCGTGTGCAGTATCTGAATTGAGTCCACAGTGCTCTTACCGTTAGGCTGACTCTCCCTGGTCTTACGGCCATGATGTATCAGGTGGACTGGCCTAGACAGCTGCTAGATTTGGGTGCGTGCGACTTCCCCTGTTGGACTTGGGCTTCTGTCAGGGTTCCTACTGTGTCTCCTCGATCCCTCCTTGAGCAGAACTTTGAAGAGCCGCTTAGTCAGATCAGATCTCCTGTGCATCCAAAGGCCCTTGTGAGACTGGAACCTCAGATTCTTTCTCCACACTTTTATATAGCCGTAAGTCAATCTTGTTTACATTTCCTTAAAATAAAAGTATAAAAGGAAAGAAAGAAAGCCCCTTATTTTCAGATCCACAGTTCTGCAGCGTTCCCCAATCCTCTGTTTCTTGGGATTTGAACTTAGCCCTCTAGCTGGGAGAGGGGTCCCTGGCTCTGGCATCACATACCATAGGCAGCCCTCCTGCGACCCCTGGAGCCCCTCACGGCAGCCTCTCCCTGAGCCTCGTTGCTGCTCCCCATACCTGCAGAGGTGCGCAGCTCTTAGACTAGATCTTCACAGAGACTTCACACTTCAGCTGGAGCTTTCTACTCATTTCTAGTCATTTCTCAGTGAACTTCTGGGCTACAACTAAATTCTCCACATTTCTTTTCCTGACTTCCCCTAAGCTGTTAACCTCGGGCTTGATGAGTCTGTTTCTTTACCTATACAATGGGGAGGCGTGGGCTGGCCCCACAGTGTAGTGGTTAAGCGCTGTGTGTAGGGAGCTGGATCCTGCCTGGGTAATCGCAGTTCAATTCCTGGCTCTGGTAGCTTGAAAAACACACCAGACTTGTGTGCATGTGTGCCCCAGATCCTGATGGGATGGAGAAAAGAAGGAACAAGGATTGTTGAGTCACCTTGGCAACTGTGGGGAGTGCTCTCTCTCTCTCTCTCTCTCTGACTCTCTGGTGAGCGCACACACCCTCTGGCAATTAGAAAAAGAATGTGAGGGAGCATTAAACTAAATCTGAGGTTTTCAACTTTTTTTAGAAGTAAGGATTCCTTTCCTTTAAAAGAAGAAAAGAATAAAGGGAGAGAGGGACGTAGGGAAAAAAGGAAGGAAGGAAGGGGAACAGAAAGGAAAGGAGGAAGAGAGGAAGGAAGGAAGAGGGAGGAAGGAAGGGAGAGGAAGGAAGGAAGAGAGAGGAAGGAAGGAAGAGGAAGGAAGGAAGAGAGAGAGGAAGAAGGAAGAGAGAGAGAGGAAGGAGAAGTCCAAAGTATAAAATAGAACAAACTGCAGCTCCTCTGTTTGAAGTAGGAAGAGGAGACCGGAGCAGACAGCTTGGCCGAGTTCCCATCCCTGATAATGTGAAAGCCCCCTCCTACCTGGCAGCTGCTAGGCGCTGGGCGCTAGCACCAAGGAGCTCGTGCTTAGCCACTGTCGAGTGAGACCATCATTCTAGTCTGATTCTTGTTCTCTCCTTCCTCCAACTTGCCTTTGAAGGTTCAAGTTGTAGGCTGGCAAATGGTATGTGGTTTTGTCGCTGGACTCTCTCATGGCCAACAATGTTTCAAGTTCCAGGCCCAGTGGCTTGAAACTCAAGCCAGGCACGTGTACGTGCGTGCCCAAAATCCTGAGAGGAGAATGGAGGAGAAGGGATTGTGGCGTGACCATCCCCCCTGGGGGGTGATTTCCCACCTTCCCTCACTGTTTCTCTCTCCAGCAAGTGTGCACGACCTAAGGAAAAAAAAAACTCTCAAAAAAAAAACCCAAAAAAAACTTCCAGTAGAAATGAGATGAGATAGTGACTGCAGTGCACTCTGGGTGATAGACATTCAGCCAGACAGTTCTGAGACCCCCTCAGCTTATTCTCATTGGAATTTTTTTTTTTAATTTTAAAGAATTATTTTATTTAACTTTATTTATTTATTCACTTGTTTATTTATTTTAATTTGACCAGAGAGGGACAGAGTGAGAGAAAGAGAGGGAAAGCAAGAAAGCAAGACTCCAGGTCTGGAACTCGAACCACTGTCAGCCATGTGGGAGTCCAGCGCCCTTAACCATCACACCACCTGCTAGCCCTTCTCATTGGAATTTATAATGACGAAGACTGAGCTGATCTGAGGTTTTACATTTAACATTTACAGGAGGGTCTTCAAAAAGATCATGGAAAATGACTGTTAAGGAAAAACTATGCATGGATTTAAAGAGGGTTTTTTTTTTTTTTTTTTGCACCTAATTAAACTTATACTTTGATTCCATGTTTCCATGAACTTTTCAAGGTCCCTACATATAAGGAAAGGGTTTGATCGTGATAGAAGTAAGGCTAAGTCATATTAGTACAATTTTAAGAAATCATTTTAAACCTTTAAACAAAGTAATTATTTTTTCACAAATGTACTACAGTTTACAAATGAGTTTTTTCCTCCCTAAGGCAAATTTAATTTTTTTTTATTGCCAGAGAGTACACGTGCTCACCAGAATGATACAGAGAGAGAGAGAGAGAGAGAGAGAGAGAGACAGACAGATAGAAAGCACCCTCCAATAGGATGTGGTCATATCACAGTTGTTTTTCCTCCATGCACACATACTTGGGTGGAGTGTTTTTCAAGCTTCTAGGGCTGGGACTTGAACCATGGTTAACCACATAGTAGCCCTCTCCCAATGCATCGTACTTTGTTAACCACTATGTTATGGGACCAGCCTGGTATATGTACTTTAATATCAGAAGTGCAGTACAAAAGACCCATATACAGTGAAGGAACATATTCCCCCATAAACACTAACAACAGTGTTCTTATGACGTGTTCCTATTGAGTGTAATGAGAATTTGAGTATTTCATAAGCAATTGAGTTTTGTTTTTGTTTGTCTTTTAGTTGCCCGAGGGCATATGACTTGTTAAAGAGAGACAGAAACAGAGGGAGAAAGCACCCACCAGTGGGGTGTGGTCAGCGGTAGTCCCTTCTCCTCTGTTTCTCCATCCTGTTGGGATTTTGGGCATACAATGCACACACACCTGGTGTATTTTTCAGGCCACTGGAGCTGGGATTTGGCCTGCAGTCAGCCACATGGGATCTGGCTCCCTTAAACACTAGGCTGCAGAACTGGCCCAAATGATTGAGCACTTTAAATTAAAATGGGAACTTTCTGAATTCTTAAGAAATATTACATAATCCAGTGGGTAGAGGGATTGAGAGTTTATTGGGGGGGGGGCTCAAAAAGTTCATAGAAAATGTATTATGAAAAAACTACACATGGATTTCAAAATTGTATTATAATCTAATTAAATTAATTAAACTTATATTTTAGTTTTATTTTTCCATGAACTCTTTGAAGTCTTCTTCATAGAGATGAAATTAGATTGGCCATTTGATGGTTGTTTAAGCTGGGTATTATGTACATGGGAGCTTATTCTATTCTTTTTGCTTTTGTTGTATGGGTTTGAAATTTTACTTTTTTTTTTTGGAGAGATTTTCGCTATAGGGCGCGTGCACTCACCAGACAGACAGAGAGAGACATAGAGACAGAAAGCGAGAAATCACCCCCCAGGGGGAATGGTCACGCCGCATTCCCTTCTCCTCCATTCTCCTCTTGGGATCTTGGGCACGCATGCACACGCGCCCGGCGTGAGTTTTAAGCCACCGGGTCCGGGACGCGAACTGCAGTTGACTACGTGGGAGTCCAGCGACATAGCCATTACGCTAACTGCTGGTTCCCGAAATTTTACATTTAAAAAGGTACTGAAGCAGTCCTTAAATCAAATTTCTTTGCGTCCTCTCTCCCATTATTGCAAATGGCAGTATTATTGGCTATTGGTAATACTAAGACATGTCCGGATGTTTATCAACTGCTTTCTTTTAGATTTCAGAGTGTTTCTGTAATCATTCAGTACCTGAATTGCAGGCACTGCAAATAATTTTGTAACTCATTTGCAGGGATCAGCTTCAGACCCAAGCAGAACTGGTTTTAGAGGAAAACAGATTGCTAATAGAGCAGTTGGAAATTCAGCAAACAAAAGCCAAGGACACCCACCAGGAGCATCTCCGAGAAGGTGAGCCCTCCTACTGAGTAACCGCAATGCTGCAATGTCACTGCTGCTTCATTTTATACTTGAACCAGCAGGTGGGATGGAGGTTAAGGGGTTGGATCTCACATGACTGGCTGTGTGGTTCAAATTCTGAACTAGGCAGCTTGAAAAACATGCTGGGCACTTGTGCATGCATGCCCAAAATCCCAAGAGGAGAATGGAGGAGAAAGGATTGTAGTGTGGTTATCCCCCCCAGGGTGGAGAGGGGAGGGTGTTTTCCCACTTGCTCTCTCTTTCTTTCTCTCTGTCTCTGGAGAGCACTCTTTTCCTATAGCAAAAACTAAAAAAAGAAATGAAGGAAGGAAGGAGGGACAGGAAGGTGAAAGAGAGAAGGAAGACAATAGAGGAAATTGTGTTTTTAGAATATATTCATCTTGGGCCAGCAGGTGGTGTGGAGGTTGGGGCAGCTGAATCCCACATGGCTGACTTCATAGTTTGAGACTCATACCCAGGGGCTTGAAAACACCAGGTATGTGTGTGCATGCCCAGAATCCCAAGAAGAGAATGGAGAAAGGATTGTGGTGTGGCTCTTCCCCTTAGGGGGGTGATTTCTCACTTTCTCTCTCTCTCTTTCTCTTTCTCTTTGTCTCTCTCTCTGGTGTGCACATGTGCCATGTGGGATCCAGCACCTTAAGTACCACGCCACCTGCTGGCCCCACCCAGCCTGTTTATCAAGCTACCAGGTCCAGGACTCAAACTGTGTAGTCACTACCTTAACTTCCACACAGTCTACTTGGCCCTAATTCTCCAAAAGATTTCTAAAAGATCTTAGAGCTTTTAAAAAACCTCAGGGCTCTGTGACATAGCCGTGATAAGGTGCTCAAGAGGAATCATATCCCACATTGTAGCTGTGGTTTGAACCTTCCACCTGATCAGCCTGAAATAAAAACACACCAGGCACACATATGAGCGCCCAAGATCTGATGGGCTGGAGGACTAGAGGAAGGGCATTGCAGCGTGACCAGAACCTTCAGGGGGTGCTCTTCTCTCTCTCTCTCTCTCTCTCTCTCTCTCGTACTTTCACTTGCACATGCATGTACTCTCATGGATAAAGGGAAAACAAAGATCATTTAAATGATTCTCAATATATTTTTTAAAGAATTATTTTATTTAACTTTATTTATTTATTTATTTGACCAGGGAGGGACAGAGCGAGAGAGAGAGAGAGAGAAGGAAAGTGAGAAAGCAAGCCACCAGGTCCAGTACTCGAACCACAGTCAGCCATGTGGAAGTCCAGTGCTCTTAACCACCATGCCACCTGTGGCTTCTCTCATCAATATTTCTTAGTAGTCAGTACTCGTGTTTTATTAAGTCCCCTTTGTCCTTCTCTTTTGTGTTTTAGTTTCTAAGCTGACCAAACAGTTAATGCTCCTGGAGTCAAAAAGCCAGTGCCAGGAGAAGGAGCTCGTGGAAAACAAGGAGCAGCTGGAGATTTCACGTGCCGAGTGCCAAGAACTCAAAGCACAGTTGGATGGCAAAATTGCAATGAAGGTTCATGAGTCAATTGTGAATGAATTGAAAAGGTAAAGATGTAATGTCTTCTTGAGAATGATCGAGTCACTGTGTGTGGTGTTAACAGGCAGAGTGGAGAAAGACTGCTTAGTCTTTTTCTCAGTCTTTTTCACCCAAGCAAACCCAAGGTGTCTTTGAGGGCCGCAGTCTGTACTTTGTGTGTCTGATACTGTTTTTCTGCTGTTCCAGCATTTTTTTAAAAGAATTATTTATTCATTTAATTCCATTTGTTGTTGTTTTTTAATTTGATCAGAGAGAGTCAGAGAGAGAAAGGAAAACAAGAAAGCAAGTCTCCAGGTCTGGGACTCAAACTGTAGTCGGCCATGTGGGAGTCCAATGCCTTAACCATCATGTCACCTGCTAGCCTCTGTTCTAGACTTTATTAGTTTTAGAAACAAAGGTAGTTTAAAGTGGTACAATTCGAAACCTAGCTTCCCAGTAGTAAGGAACTGGCTAGCTGAAAGGATACAGCCATAAAATGGAATATAGTACAGGGCTAGCAGGTGGTGTGGAGGCTTAGACGACTGGATCTCACGTAGCCGACTCAGCAATTTGAATCCCAGACTCGGTGACTTAAATGTGTCAGGTGCATGTGTGTGTACCCAAAATCCCAAGAGGAGAGTGGAGAAGAGGTTGTAGTGTGGCCATTCCCCCGGGGGGTGTTTCTCACTTTCCCTCTCTGTGACATGCTCTATGGCAAAAAATATTTAAAAAATAAATAAATAAAGGAATACAGTGCAGCCATTAAATGTGGTATTACATAAGATTATTTTTGATATGGGAAAGTAGGCACAACATACATACACACACAAACACATACATATTTGTTTATTTTTAAAAATTATTTTATGTATTGATATTATTATTTTTTAAGTTTTGCTATAGGGTTTGTGTGCTCATCAGAAAAAGAGAGAGCACTACTAGGTCTGGTACTCGAACCACAGTCAACCAGGTGAGAGCCCAGCACCTTAACCACAATGCCATCTGCTGGCCCTTTTTTTTTTAAGTTTTATATATTTTATTCATGAAAGTGTGTGTGTGTGTGTGTGAGTGTGTGAGACAGAGAGAAGCACCATCAACAAGGTCTCTTCACACTGCAGCCCTCCAGCTCATCCTGATCTTGGGAACATGTGCACACCCCTAGCATGTTTCAGTCCACTCTGGAGATACAAGCCTGCAGTTAGTTGCCTATGTGGCTTCCAGCACTGCAGTTTGGTTTGCTGCCAACTGCTCACTAGACTGGGCCACACATTTTTTTTTTTTTAGAGAATTATTTTATTTAACTATTTATTTATTTAGTTGAATCAGAGAGGGACAGAATGAGTGAGTGAGGAGGGGAAGGAGAGTGAGAAAGCAAGCCGCAGATCTGGGACTCGAACCGCTGACAGCCATGCGAGAGTCCAGTGCCCTTAACCACCACACCACCTGCTGGTCCCATATTTTTAAATGAAGGAATTAGGGTACAAAACAGTATGTGCAGAATGATCACAGTTTTTTTTTTTTTTTGAAATGTGTGTTTACGTGTGTGTGTTTTAATTAAGGTGACCAACCATACCAATGTGCCTAGGTCTGAGGGATTTCTCAGGATGTGGGACTTTTACTGCTAAAACTGGGAAAGTCTCAGGCAAACTGGGTTGAATTAATCACTCTTTGATGTGCGCATGTGTGTATAAATCAGGGTTCTCGAGAGAAACAATAGGATATACAGGTTAAGTGTAGGATATACAGGTTAAGTGTAGGATATACAGGTTAACCGTACCAAATCTGAAACGTTTTGAGCACCAGTATGGTGCCCCCAAGTGGAAAATTCCACACCTAGCTGCATATGGTAAGTCACAGTCAAAATGGGGCAATACAAAAATATTGTATAAAATTACCTTCTGTGTATATAAGGCATATGTGAGACATAAATAAATTTCATGTTTATGCTTAGTTCTCATCCCCAAGATATCTCAGTATGTATATATTGTAAATATTCCAAAGACAAACAAACAAACAAAAAAATCTCGAAATCTGAAACATTTCTGGTCTCGAGCATTTCCAGTAAGGTATACTCAGCCTGTATCTATGCGTGAGTGTATCTGTAATGTGCATGTATTTACCTGTAGGTAGATAGAGAAAGAGGGTTTTTTAAGGCATTGGCTTACACAATTATGGGACTGGAAAGTCCAAAATCCACTGGGCAGGCCACTTAAAAGCCTAAGCGGGATTTCTGCAATATGTTACAATCTTGAGGAAAGAGTCCTTCCTTGGCAAACTTGTCTTTGCTTTCAAGGCCATCAACTGATAGGATGAGGTCCATCCACAGTAGTATAATCTCCTTTGCTTAAATGTTAATCACATTGACAAAATACCTTCACAGCAACATCTAGACTAGAGTTTGAACAAATAACTGGGCACCGCAGCCTGAGTGACACGTAAAACTAACCATTATAATGGGTAATTTTGATTTTCCTTGTGTGTTTTTATATTGGGTTGTCAGAAAAGGCATGACTTTTCTATGCAAAAATACTCATGACTTCTCTGACAGCCCAGTATTCCCAAGTGGTCTATTATGAATGCATGGGTAACTTTGATATAAAGAGAGAAATCACATTTCGAATGGTATAGTTGACTGAATATACCTATTTGCTTCTGGTCTTCTCCACCTCCTCCTCTTCCCTCTATAGGGTTGGTGCGAAGAAACAGATGAGCTACAGGAAGTGCTTGCCAGTGATTACAGTTATCGGAATTGAAAAAAATGTTTAAGTTTAATCATTCACCTTTTCTTTTTTTTTTTAAGTTTTTGCCATAGGGCACATGTGCTTACCAGAGAGAGACAGAGAGACAGAGAGAGACAGTGAAAAGTAAGTGAGAAATTATCCCTCAGAGGGGAATGACCATGCTATAATCTCTTCTCCTCCATTCTCCTCCTGGGATTTTGGGCATACCTGCACATGCACAAGGCATAATTTTCAAGCTGCTGGACCCAGGGCTCCAACCACAGTTGGCCATATGGGAGTCTGGTGCCACTACCATGTGACACAGAAGCCTAGTCATTAGTCTTTTTCAATGAAAGAGAGACAGTCACGAATAGGGTCCTCACAATGTGATGTACCCCCAGCTCCAACGCACCTAGATCATGCACTCGTGCCAGTGTGTACAAGGCGGTCCCAAGATGTGAACCTAGGACCCCTCTTGTGAGTCCAGTTGCATTACCTCTGCATCAGCATCTGGCCCCGGAACCAATGTTTTGAGTGTACTCATACAGTAGAGGAAGGAATATTTTTTTAAAAACAGCTTTATTGAGATATAATTTATATATCATACAGTTTACCTATTTAAAGTATTCAGTTGAGTGATTTTTTTTTTAGTATCTTCATAGAGCTATACAATCATTACTATAATCAATTTTAGAACATTTTTACCACCTGAAAGAGAAACTCCATAACCATTAGAAGTGATTCCCAATTCTCCCTCCACCATCTGGCCCCAGGCAAATCACTTGTCTACTTTCTATCTCTGCATATTTGCCTATTCTGGACATTAAAAAAAAATTCCTTCTATGTAATTATAATGATATATCCTTGACCAACATCTCCCCAATTCTCCCCCTTAACCACCAAGTCTCTGGTAACTATCATTCTGTTCTGCTTCTGTGAGATCATATTTTTAAGATCCCATAACTGAGTGAGATCATGTGGTAATTGCCTTTGTGTGTCTGGCTTATTTCACTTATATTCTCCAGATTCATTCATGTTGTTGCAAATGGTAGAGTTTTTCTTTTTTTAAAAACAGTCAAATAGTATGCCATTGTGTAAATATACCACATTTTCTTTATTCATTCATTCATTCATGCTCACTTAAGTTGAATTCATGTTTGACTTTTGTGAATACCAATACAATAAATATTGGAGTTTAGCTATCTCTTTGACATATTCATTTTACTTCTTTTAGAAATTCCAGTAGCAGATGGGGACCAGCAGTTAGTGTAGTGGCTATGTTGCTGAACTCCCACATAGCCGACCACAGTTCGAGTACCGGACCTGGTGGCTTAAACTCACGCTGGGCGTGTGTGCATGCGTGCCCAAGATCCCAAGAGGAGAATGGAGGAGAAGGGATTGCAGCGTGGCCATCCCCCCTGGGGGGTGATTTCTCGCTTTCTATCCTCTGTCTCTCTCTGTCTTTCTGTAAAGCACACGTGCCCTATAGCAAAAACCTCTCAAAAAAAAAAAAAAAAAAAAAGAAAGAAAGAAAAGAAAAATTCCAGTAGCAGAGCATCTGGATCATATGGTAGTTCTGTTTTTAACTTTTTGAGGAAGCTTCATATAGTTTTCCATAATTGCTATACTAACTTTTACTCCCACCAGTAGTGTATATGGTTCCCTTTTTCCACATCCTGTCAACACTTATTATCATTTGTCTTTTTTATAAAGAATTATTTTATTTAATTTTATTTATTCATTTATTTATTTTAATTTGACCAGAGAGAGACACACAGAAAGAGAGAGGGAAAGTGAGAAAGCAAGCCACCAGGTCCAGGGCTCGAACCATAATCGGTCATGTGGGAGTGTCCAGTGCCTTAACCACCATGCCACTTGCTGGTCCCATCATTTGTCATTTTGATAATAAGCATTCTAACAGGTGTAAGGTGATATCTCATGGCTTTCATTTGCCTTTCCCTGATCATTAGTGATGTTGTGCATTTTTTTAATACCTGTTGGCCATTTGTATGTCTTCCTTTGTGAAATGTCTATTCAGGTCTTTTAAGTATTTTATAATAGGGTTACATGTTTTCTTGCTATTGAGTTGTTTAAATATTAACCCCTTATTAGATATATAGTTTGTTAATGTTTTTACCCATTCTGGAGGTTGCCTCTTTACTCTCTTGTTTGTTTCCTTTGCTGTGCAGGAGCTTTGTTTGGGTTATCAGAAAAGTCATGACATATTTTTTCTGTTTTTCTATGCAAAAATGCCTCATGACTTTTCTGTTCACTTTTTCCTCACTTTTGTTTCCCTCTGTGCTTTAATCACGTAGTTTCTGTTGCTATCTCTCCAAGCTCACTAGCCTTTTCTTTTGAAGTTTAGCCTGCTATTTCATTCCCATCCAATTTAATGTTCACTTCATGTATTGTTTTTTCCATCTGTAGATGATTCATTTGAGCCCTTTTTTTAAAATATTTTTCTTTTTTTTCCTCATTAGCTATTTTTCTCTACTTTCTTGAATATAAAGGGCATATTTATGATAACTGCAATACCATCCTCATCTCTGTGTCATTTCTGCATTTGTTTTATTGATTTTCTTTCTCCCTCCTAATCATGGATCATGTTTTACTGCTTATTCCCATGTGTGATTGGATGCCGGGTTGTGTAAATGTCATAATGTTGGATGCTATATAACATCACTTTAAATAGTGTGAGATCTTTTTCTACCATACACTGAAGTTACTTGAGAATAGTTGGATTCTTTTAAAGCTTACTTTAATTAGGTTCAGCCAGACTAACTTTTGTTCGAAGCTAACTTAGCCACTACTTGAAGCCATTATACTCTTTCAAGGGTTCTCTCTAATGTCCTTCTTAAGGTTTTCCCACTCTAACTGATGGGCCCAGGTACTATTTCCCGTTCCTTGTGAACAGCAGGATTTATTCTGCCTACTCATTTCTTTTTTTTCTTTTTTTTTTTTTTTTTCAATAGATTTTTCTATAGGATGCATGCACTCACTGGAGAGACAGAGAGACAGAAAGTGAGAAATCACCCCTTGTGGGATGGCCATGCTGCAATTCCTTCTCCTCCATTCCCCTCTCAGGAGTTTTGGCACACACGCACACACCTGCCTTGAATTTTAAGCCACCAGGTCCAGGACTCAAACTGCAGTCACCTACGTGGGAGTCCAGTGATGTAACCATTATGCCATCTGCTGGTCCCCTACCTACTCATTTCTATTCAGCCTTGAGTAGCTTCCTCTCACATACATATAGGTTAGCACTTAGCCAAAGATCTGCGGTGACCCTTAGAGATCTCCTGAGCCCCTGCTGTGTTGAAATTCCCTTCTCTGCCCTAGAAATTCTCGCCGCCTTAACCTCCCTGATCTTTGGTCTCTGACTCCTAAGCTCAGCAGTCTGTGGGCTCTGTTTGGGTTGTCCGTCATGTGTGGCACCCAGGCAGTAAAGCAGAGCTGTTGTAAAATGGGCCTTGTTTTCCCTTCACTCAGGGATCACAGTCCTACACTGCCTGTTGTCCAAAGTCTGCAAACTGTTGTTTCTTATGTTTATCCTGGTTTCTAGCTAGAGGGCCAATCTTGACCAGAAGCACAAATATTGGTATCTTCAACATTTCTCTTTTAACCCTTTTTCATTCATTCTGTTCCATTTATTCTATAAAATAATGATTGAACTAGTTTTCAGTGAAATAAATAAATTCTGGATTTTTTAGTTTTGTAAGTTACAGTTGACAGACTAAGCATAAAATCATACATCATTATATGTTCCTGTTCTGTATGGCAAGTGTGCGGCTCCAACCCCGTGTTAGTCTCCACGCAGATTTGATGACACCCAAATGGTGTTCAACAAAACAACTGCACCCTTCTTTTTTTGTTTCTTTTATTATAAAAATGTATTTGTGATTATGAAATAAGTTTTGTTTTAGAATTTTTTCCCTCTTGGCAATTATAACCATGTAAAAATGTGAGCTATCTTAGATATTTTCTGTAAGGACTAAAGTATAACTTAACATATATACTGTGGGTAAAAAAAGGGATAAATTCCTCTCTATCAAAGAAGTATGTGATCAGCCATGCCCCCTCCCCTGTCCTCCAGCAGATTGATCCCTGGGCTTCCTGGGCCTAGGAGCAGGAGGTGTTTCTACAGAGGATTTCCAAGTAACCCACCAAGGGGCTGGCGGGCTTGGGCTTTTACCACTGGGCTGGCAATGACTTCATTATAGACTGGTATACTGGATACGTGCCTGTCATGTTTTTGTTTTTCAGTTGGTTACAGAAAGACGAAGAGAAAGAAAGTGCTGAGATGGAAGAGTTGATGGAAAAGTTAACCATTCTACAAATGCAGAAAAAGAGCCTGCTTTTAGAAACAAACAATTTAACAGCTACAAACAAAGCACTGAAAGCTGAACTTGAAAGGGCACAGAAAATTAATAGGTTTATTTTCTTTCTTCTCAATTTTTTTTTTTTTTCAAATAGCTGAGAAAGAAAGACAGGTGCCAATAGATGGCGTGGCAGTTAAAGGCGCTGGACTCACATGTGGCTGACCACGCTTCGAGTCCTGGAACTGGTGGCTTGCTTTCTTTCTTTCTCTCTTACTCACTCTCTCTGTCCCTCTCTGGTCAAATTAAAATAAATAAATTAAATGAAATTAAATAATTCTTTAAAATAAAAGAAAGACAATTGAAGAATATTCCATTTTATTTACATTTTTCCTTATAGTGGCTATAAAATTGAAAGGGGTAATTGAGAATGTTGGATAAGAGAGTATATGAGAGGTTATCAAAAGTTCCTGGAACAGCATATTATGAGAAAACTATGCATGCTTGGATTTCAAATTTTTTGCACCAAAATAACTAATACTTTAATTCTATTTTTCCACATACTTTTTGAAATCTTATTGTAGTACAGTAAACGTTTTTCTATTGAATAGTGTTAACCACCATTTCTCAACCATCTTTTAGTGCAAATATGGTTGATAGAAATATGATGACCCTGGGACCAGCAGTTAGCGTAATGACTATGTTGCTGGACTCCCACGTAGTCGACCGCGGTTCGAGTCCTGGACCCGGTGGCTTAAACTCACACTGGGCGCGTGTGAGTGCGTGCCTAAGATCCTAAGAGGAGAATGGAGGAGAAGGGATTGTGGCGTGGCCATCCCCTCTGGGGGGTGATTTCTCGCTTTCTATCTCTCTGTTTCTCTCTGTCTGTCTGGCAAGCGCACGTGCCCTATAGCAAAAACCTCTCCAAAAAAAAAAAGAAAGAAATATGATGACCCTAAGACTCTGGAAGTTCTAGAAGTTCTTTCCTAATCATCTTCCTAAAGTCTACTTTGTGATTCCCCTTTTAATTTTTTTGAAAGATTTTTGCTATAGGGTGCATATACTCACCAGAAAGACAGAAGGTAAGTAAGAAATCACCCTCTGAGAGAGATGGCATGCCACATTCCCTTATCTATTCTCCTCTCGGAATTCTGGGCATGTACGCACACACACATGGCATGAGTTTCAAACTACCAGGTCCAGGATTCAAACTGTGGTCGACCACATGAGAGTCCACTACCTTAACTACTATGCCACCTGCTGGCCCTGTGGTCCCCCTTTTAAAGCTCTCTTTTAGAACATGAGCCCAAAAGTTAGTAGAAAAGTATTTAATTCGACTCTACTAGTGGACATTTTGTGATTCCTGTTAACTTGGAGTCTATATTATCATGCTTAATTGCAATGAAATTCAGTTACCTCTTTTCACTTGAAACACAGTAGAAGATTGAGACTGCTGAAGAACAGCACTCATGCTAACATACTTGCTAGTCTTATAATGTAAATAGTCACTATGCCCTGGCCATGCAGGCTAATGAGTTTTTTTATTCCACTATTTGGGGGAATTCTAGGAAATTACAAAAGAAAATTGATGTCCTCAAAAAGCAAGTGGAAAAAGCCATGGAGAATGAAATGTCTGCTCATCAGTACCTGGTAAACCTTGTTGGCCTGGCAGAGAATATAACCCAGGAACGTGACAATCTTATGTGTTTGGTAAGTTTCCTGAGAGTTTCCATCGAAGTAAATTGCAGGTTAATATGCAAACATGATATATAGGGTATTCACACTGGGAAAATTCGTTTTCAGTGTTGTGAAGATATACAGTGATTGAATGTGAAAATTCAAAATAAAAAAAGAAAGTGTTTTAAAAAATGATTCAGGGGCTTTAAGGATAGAAGAAAAGTGATTCAGGAAAAGTTTCATATTTTAAAATTTTAATGGCAACTTTTCAAGTTTTCCAAAATGAAATCTTTTAACCATAGGGAAAAAAATTTTGAAAGGCAAATAATCCCAGATTTTAAGTAGTGGGAAATGATATTTTAGAAGGTAAACTAATGGAATTAGTTCATTTAACTAGGAGCAGTTGCTGGCCAGCTACAGTGGTACAGTAGCAATGCAATACTCCATGATGCTGGACCCCCATGGGAAGGTATTGGGTTCAAGTCCTAAGGGCTTCCTGTACACACCAGGTACATTCATGACCATAATCCTGGCTGGGTGAGGCTGGGAGTGGATCACAGGATGAGGATCAGTAAGGGAGAGACCATTGCTATTGCTTTCTCTCTATCTCTTCCATGATGTAAATAAATAGACTTTGAAAAATAAGTAGCAGCAGTAGTCATTAGACCTTCATTATATATACCTACAAATGTGTCTTTATATTATCTTTCCAATAATTTCCTTGTTTATAGATGAAACAGAAGAATCATAGACAGGTTAAGTAGAGTTCATCCTGAGACCATAGGTTAAAGGACACAAAGATATAGATAGCTCCCATGATATTCATCACACATTGTTTCTAATAGCGCCGGTCCCAAGGAAAGGAATTGAGTGAATTATTGGTGATTCTAGATGATGGAGCACTACACAGCCAGCAAGAGTGATGCTGTGGGCACGCCTCCAGGCGTCTCCACAGTGCTTTGAAAAGATGGCTGCAGCAGACTGTGAGGCCAAAGAGGTCAGATACTATGCCAAGCTATATGCGTTGGAAAAGTCTGATAGGATTTATCCCAAAATGTAACTCTGAGTTTTCTCCAAGTGGTGGAATTTCAGGTGATTTTTTCAAAATCGTATTTATTTATATACATTTGATAGTCTACATTGAAAACATATTGCATATATATATATACATATATATATATATATATATATATATATATATATATATATAAGCACATTCACTTAAGCCGTATTGTATATCTCTGGTAGTGTAGGATTAGAAGTAATAGTTTAACGAGTGTCATTATGAAAGAAACCAGTGGATGTTCTGAGAGAGAGTCAGAAATCAGCAAATTTGGAGGGACCAGCAGTTAGCGTAATGGCTATGTCGCTTGACTCCCATGTAGTCGACCGCAGTTCGAAGTCCCGGACCCGGTGGCTTAAACTCACGTGGGGTGCATGTGTGTGCGTGCCCAAGATCCCGAGAGGAGAATGGAGGAGAAGGGGTTGCAGCATGGCTATCCCCCCTGGCGGGGGGTGATTTCTCGCTTTCTGTCTCTGTCTCTCTCTGTCTTTCTGGTGAGCGCACGCACCCTATAGCAAAAAAAACTCTCAAAAAAAAAAATAAAAAGAAATCAGCAAACTTGAAAGTAACTTGGCCCTTTTCTGGGTGAGTGAGATGTGGAGAGTCCATCTGGATGTGCCTCAAGCTCATTCCTATTTATTAGGAAGATATTACGTCCTTCGTAGGAAAATGAGCATGGGCTTTTAGTCCTTGTTTACAAAAGAGGAAATATTAGTATGCAACTTCTAGGGGAAAAATATTCATTTTTTTAACTTACAATAAAAGAAATGCTAATTAAACCATTCTCGAGGTACCAGTCTGTATGTAATGTTATAAAACTTTACTTTAAAAATTATAATATTAGGTCATCAGGAAAGTCATGACATTTTTCCATGTTTTTCTAGAAATGTGCCATGACTTTCCCAACAACCCAGTAGGTCCTGATAGGAGTTTGGTAACCCTGGTTGTATATTACTGGTGACTTCTAATCCTTCCTAGAGTCTTTTAGAAGGTCATTTTACTGCTCAGAGGTAGGAGCCTTGAAACTATTCCAACCCAGCAGACCCCCTCCTGAAAAGTTGCTTTCCCAATCAACTTGCTGAACTCTGGCATTTCTTTAGCCGCACTAAGTGCCTATATCCCTTTCTGCTCACTAGGCTTACCCACCCTCTAAGATATCAGGAAGGCAAAGCAAATGTTTGCTGAAAGATGTGAAACAAACCTTTTCATTTAGCAGACATTCCCGGGGACCTGCCTGGCATGTGTTAGTGCCACTGTGAGAGCAAAGCCATCTTGTTTGCAGGGCAAAACATCCCTGCACCTCACATGAGGGCTGGAGAGGGTCACAGGCTTCCATGATGGAGTCCGTATCTTCCCAGTCCTTAAACCGCTCCCCTAAGGCCCACCCTCACGCTCATGGGCACAGGACAAAAAGACAAATGGATACCACATTCTGTGTGTCCAAGTCTTTTAAAGTTTCAAATGAAGCCAATGAATTTTTAATAAAAGGTGTTCTCTCCTCCTGCCTTGACCTTTATAATGGCTTGAAAGCCAATTTTAAGTTTAGGATCCTCAGACCCCTTAATCACAGCTGAAATTGGATGTCAGGGAGCTGCCCTCACCCACTCTGGGTCCTTCATAACCAGACTGAGTGTGGGCATATCCCCCTGGCCCTGAAAACTTCTTGCCCCTGAGTAGGCCAAGGCTGTCCTTCTAGCCCAGGTCCAATGTGGTGCTGGCTGCTGCTGGTCTCTGCCCCATCCTGGGACTGGGCTGTTCCTCCTGCCTTATCTCATCTAAGTCTTCTGGATCTTGTCAGAGTCCCGACTGCACCCTATCCCATACACACTCTGGCAGGGGAGGACTCCACTCTGCTCTGGGGGATTTCTGCTAATTACCCTTCGCTACAAATACCTTTTCAGATCCCCAAGTATATTTCACCATCTTTTATTTATCACATATCTGTGGGAGACAACAATAGTTTTGGTTCTGACATCTTAATTTCTTTTTTTTTTTTTTTTTGGAGAGATTTTTGCTATAGGGCGCATGCACTCACCAGAAAGACAGAGAGAGACATAGAGATAGAAAGCGAGAAATCACCCCCCCAGGGGGGAGGCCATGCCGCAATCCCTTCTCCTCCAGTCTCCTCTCGGGATCTTGGGCACACATGCACACACGCCCGGAGTGAGTTTAAGCCACCGGGTCCAGGACTTGAACCGCGGTCGACTACGTGGGAGTCCAGCAACATAGCCATTATGCTAACTGCTGGTCTCTGTCATCTTAATTTCTAATCCTGCCCCTAGGATAGGTTTTCCCTGTGATTTGGGACAAGTTACTTAACTCTCATGTCTTACCCTTCCTTTCTAGAAAACTAAACTGTGACCACTAGCCTACTTTAGAAGGAATAAAGTACTTTTTTTCTTTTTTCTTTTTTTTTTTTGCATTTGAAATAATTTATAGTTTGTAGAAGATTCTGGAAGCCATTACAACCTCTGATATTCCCATATTTGTGGGGCTTGGTCTTCCCTGCTTCTGCCCCTCCACAGGTGTTGGCCTGTGTTCTGCCCACGGTCCTCACACGGGGGAGCCAGGGAATCAGGTGAAAATGGGGGAGCAGAGCAGGATAAGTGGCAGGATAGAGATGACTTGTGAGTTGTAAAAGAAGGTTTTATTATCTTAATTTTTCTGTGAAACTGGGAGCCCATTTATATTTCTCTCCACCTTCCTCCTCAGGCTAAATATTTAGAAAGTGAGAAGCATGGAGTTCTCAACAAAGTTAAAAAAAGCAACATTCTATTAGGGAAGTTAGAGGAAAAGGTCAAGGTAAGTGGTCATTTTGTCTCAGCGATTCCATGTTCAAATGGGAATAGAGGCTCATTGGTGTGGATTATAGTGTTAAAGAAAATGACATATTTTAGTGGCCAACCTGTGGCTTGGTGGTTAGGGGAGCTGTATCCTACATTGCTGACTGTGCAGTTCAAGTCCCGGACTTGCCAACTAAAGAAACACGCTGGGTGCATGTACATGCATGCTCAAAATCCTGACAGGAGGGTGAGATGAGGAGAAGGGACTGCATGTGACCATTTTCCACAAGAGAATACTTTCTCCTTCTCTCTCTCTCTCTGGTGAATATATACATCCTTTGGCAAATTAAAAAAAAAAAAAAAAAAAAAGGAACATGTTTTAGGCCTAGCCATAGTGGTACAGTGATAATGTGCTGCTAAAAAAAGTGAGAATATAGTGAATAGAATAAAATAATGAAGACATTGCCTTGGAAGTCAGGAACCATGAATGAGATCTAGAAAACTCAGGACTGCAGGTAAAAGCCCTTACAAACCAGCTTTAATTCAGAGAGTCAGAGAAGGGGCTACAAGAAAGAGAGTGTGTGAAGCTTAGAAGGCTTCCTGGCCCAAGCTTTGCTCCCACCCTCTCATTCCAAAGCAATTCAAAAGCCTCCATGCAAAATGCTTTTGAAAAAGGGGAGAAAAAGAGAAGTATAACTTTTTCTGCTGATAAAAACTTAGCATAAAAATAAAAATGTTGCCACAAAGAAGATCAAAACTGCAACCTGTACTCCAGAATGAACTGATAAATAAGTTGTAGGTAAATAAGTAGATAGATAGGTAGGTGGGTAGGTAACTGGATAGCTAGAGAGAGCTAGATAGATAAAACATAATGAAGCCATCAGAGACGGAAAGAAAAACCATAAGATAGAAACTCATAACTCAAAATACTCTTCCATACGAGGTCCAAGAGACAACTTTGAGCAAAATGTTTCAGAAAGATTTAAAATAAAAGCATAGGTAAAGATAAGCCAGATTTATGTAAACAAAAAGAAAGCAACAGTTGACATCTTTACATCTACCAAAATAGAATTCCAACCAAAAGCACTAAATGAGACCAAAAATATAGAGAGAGAACTTAATATTAAGAACTTTATTCAGGGTGGTGCAGCAGTAAAACGCAATGTTCTGCAAGGCTGACTCGTGTGGGAAGGTTCCAGCTTCGTGTCTGGAGACCTCCCTGACTATGCCAAGCACACGCATGCCCATAGTTCAGGCCGGCTGATACTAAAGGTGGATTGTGGCATTAAGAACTTATGGTAAATGGGACCAGCAGTTAGCGTAATGGCTATGGTGCTGGACTCCCATGTAGTCGACCGCAGTTCGCGTCCCAGACCTGGTGGCTTAAAACTCACACCGGGCGCGTGTGCGTGCATGCCCAAGATCCCGAGAGGAGAATGAAGAAGGGATAGCGGCGTGGCCATCCCCCCAGGGGGTGATTTTTCGCTTTCTGTCTCTCTGTCTCTCTCTGTCTATCTGGCGAGTGCATGCGCCCTATAGCAAAAACCTCTCCAAAAAAATAAATAAATAACTTATTGTGGTTACCGTATATCTATCTCTCATTCTCTGTATGTTTCTCTTGCTCATTTAAGAAATAAACTTTAAAACATAGACTAGAATTAGTAATATACATACAGTTGTGAATAGCTATGCACTAAATAACACAACAGCAAATTTATGAAGTTTAAACAATAGGAAATACAAAAGGAAAATGGAAACTTAGAAATAATAGTTGACTGCGGACCCAGCAACTTAAACCTCATCAAGTGTGTGTGTGTGCATGTCCAAAATCCTGAGAGGAAAATGCAAGAGAAGGGTTTTGGCGTGGCCATCCCTGCTAGGGGATGATTTCTTGCTTTCTGTCTATCTCTAGCAAGCATACATGCCCTATAGCAAAATTCTCTCTTAAAAAAGAAAAAAACAGAAAGAAAATAAATAATAGTAGCTTTGAACAACCTCTCTTAGTCTAAGACTGGTCAAGAAGTTAAAAATAATTAAAGACATAGAAGATTTAACAACACAGTCAATAAGGTGTATTTATGTATATATAAATGACAATCACAAAAATTGATTATGGCTTGGCTACAAATAAAACCTCAGTAAAGCCCTGAAATAAAAATAATATAGACATTTGTAGATCACAATATGGAAACTAGACATTAATAAACAAAATCAGAAAAAAGTTTTTCACATGGAAGCATAAGAACCATATTAAACCTGCTCTTGGGTAAACACTAAATCAATTCTTTGGTCAGAGGGGATGTAGAAACTGAATATCAGAATTTCTTTTAAAAAAGTGAATCTTGGGACCAGCAGTTAGCGTAACGGCTATGTCGCTGGACTCCCACGTAGTCGACCAGGATTTGAGTCCCGGACCCGGTGGCTTAAACTCATGCCAGGCGTGTGTGCATGCGTGCCCAAGATCCCAAGAAGAGACTGTAGGAGAAGGGATTGTGGCGTGGCCATCCCCCCTGGGGGGTGATTTCTCGCTTTCCGTCTCTCTCTGTCTCTCTCTGTCTGTCTGGCGAGCGCATGCGCCCTATAGCAAAAACCTCTCCAAATAAAAAAAAAAGTGAATCTTGGGGACCAGCAGGTGGCATGGTGGTTAAGGCACTGGACAGTCCCATATGGCTGACCATAGTTCAAGTCCTGGACCTGGTGGCTTGCTTTCCCACTTTCTCTTTCTCTCTTCAAATTAAAATAAATAAATGAATAAATAAAATTAAATAAATAATTCTTGAAAAAAAAAGAAAAATTAATCTTTGTGAACTACATGTCAGAATCTATGTGACAGCAATTTTCGAAATGCTCAGAGGGCATCCTAGAACTATAAATAGAATACCAAAAAAAAAAAAAATGAAAGAAGGAAAATCAATGAGTTAGGCTTTTATTTTAGTCGTGTGTCTGACAACAGAGAATGAGGACCTTGGTGGCTTTTTATGTGAAGCTTCCTTGGTAATCTAGGACAGTTCTGACAAGCGTCAATAGTAGTTTCGGAGCTGCTAGGTGATTGGAGAGAAAAAGTTATCCTGGGGGAAAACGCAGAAGTAAATTAATTTACAAGAACATCCAGTTTATTCAGTGATGGTGGTATCTTCTGGTTTGATTTTGTTTGTAGCACATGAAAAACAAGTCATAATACAAATTAGAAGTTTGGTTTTATTGTACCTGAAATGATCACTTTTTACCACTTTGATGATCCAGACTTCTAGCCCTAGATCAGATGTATCTAGGGCTTCCTCTGTGTAGTGGGTCCTGAGAGCAGAAAGAATAGGGGAACGCAGCCAGGAAGTGCCATCCCCCTGGGCCATAGGCAGCATCCCCTTGCTCACTGAGCCTCTTCTCCTCCCCCAGGGGTGTAAGAAGCAGATAGCACTGAAGCTGGGTGACATCCGTCACTGTCTGATGGAGCAGCAGGAGGATTTTGCTGACAGGACCGCTGAGTACCAGAGGGAGATGAGGTACCTGCGCCGGCAGCTGCAGGACAAGCAGGAAGTCCTAGATGAGGCACTGCGGGAGAAAAGGTAGGGCCTCTCAGCCCCTTGTATCGTGAGCCCATAAAAGGTGTTTGTCTTTTTTTTGTTTTGTTTTGGAGAGGTTTTTGCTATAGGGCATGTGCGCTCGCCAGACAGAAAGAGACAGGGAGACAGAAAGCGAGAAATCACCCCCCAGGGGGGATGGCCACGCTGCAATCCCTTCTCTTCTATTCTCCTCTCGGAATCTTGGGCACGCACGCACATGCGCCCGGCGTGAGTTTTTTAAGCCACCGGGTCCGGGACGCGAACCGTAGTCGACTACAAGGGAGTCCAGCGACATAGCCACTATGCTAACTGCTGGTCCCAAAGCTATTTGTCTTTTGAATTAGAATTTTCTAACCCTCTGGGCCCATTCTGTTTGCCTAATTTAGGGATTTTTAAAAAAGAATTATTTTATTTAACTTTATTTATCCATTTATTTATTTACTTTTTAATTTGACCAGAGAGGGACAGAGTTGGGGTGGGGGGAGTGAGAAAGCAAGCCACCAGGTCTGGAACTCGAACCACAGTCAGCCCTGTGGCAGTCCATCACCCTTAACCACCATGGCACCTGCCAATCTAGTTTTTATATTTTAGTTTTACCTGATTTTAATTGTTAATCTTGATTTTTAGTAGCTCTTCATTTTCTTTTTTAAAAAACCAGCAGTTAGCATAATGGCTATGTCGCTGGACTCCCACGTAACCGCGGTTCGCGTCTCGGACCCGGTGGCTTACAACTCACGTTGCGTGCAATCCCGAGAGGAGAATGGAGGAGAAGGGATTGCGGCGTGACCATCCCCCCTGGGGGGTTTTCTCGCTTTCTGTCTCTCTGTCTCTCTCTGTCTGTCTGGCGAGACGCGCCCTATAGCAAAAAACCTCTCAAAAAAAAAAAAAAAAAAAGGAAAAAAATTCCTGTTCAAAATTTCAGTTCCAATTCCAATGTTCAGAATCCCAATTCCTGAATTGGACTTCTTCAATCAATCTAGTCCTCTGAGGACTTAACCATTTTTCTACTCTTTCTTTAATATTTTTATTTTATTGGAAGATATTATTAATTTTTTTTTTATTAAATCTTGTTTTGTTTTTTAATTGCTGAGAACTTTTAAAATATCTGGTCATTCTCTTCCCCCCCCCTTTTTTTTTTAAGTTTTTCGCCATAAGGCCTGTGTGCTCACCTGAAAAGAAAGAGACAGTGAGAGGGAAAGTGAGAAATTACCCCTAGTGGGAATAGCCACACCGCAATTCCTTCTCCTCCATTCTTCTCCTAGGATTTTGAGCATACATGCACACACACCCAGCATGATTTTCAAGCCACTAGGTCTGGCCTCAAACCATGTGGCAATCCAGGACCTGAACCACCATTCTACCTGCTGGCTCCTCTCTTTTCATAATATCATTATTATATGTTCTTTGTGGAGGTAAGATATTATATTAGTTACACCTTTATTCTCCAAACATATAGTAGGGGAAGTATTACTGTTGCATTTTTTTTAAGAGATATTTGCTATAGGGTGTGTGGGCTCGCCAGAGAGACAAAGAAAGATAGAAAGACAGAAAGCAAGAAATCACCCCCCAGGGCAATGGCCATGCTGCAATCTCTTCTCCTCCATTCTCCTCTTGGGATTTTGGGCTGCAGGCTGGTTGATTTATAGTATTCAGTATTCCTGTTTACTAACTCTTTCTTCATTTTTGTTCATTGTTTTATTTAAACTAGCCATTACGTCTTTTATTTTAATAACCATATATTTCATTTTAGAAAGTTCTGTTTGGGGAATTGAATAGTGATACAGCAGTAAAATATGATGCTTTGTCAGGCTGACCAACACAGAAAGGTTCCAGAGACCTCCATGAGTATGCCAAGCACACGTGTACCCATGACCTTGGCTAAGGCTGGAATGGATTGCGTCTTTGAGATCCCGTTGAGGGTGCTGTCCCTCTGTCTTTCTCTGTCACCGTGATTCTCTTGCTTATGGAAAAATAAACTTCAGAAAAAGTTCTTTTGTTTCTTTTGAAAACCTATGTACTCATTTTTTAAAATGAATTCTTTTTTTTTTTTTTTTTTTTTTTCCTGTCATAGGGTGTGTGTACTTGCCAAAGAGAAACTTTATTTTTCTGGAGAGGTTTTTGCTATAGGGCGCATGCGCTTGCCAGACAGACAGAGACAGAGAGATAGAAAGCGAGAAATCACCCCCCAGGAGGATGGCCACACCACAGTCTCTTCTCCTCCATTCTCCTCTTGGGATCTTGGGCACGCACGCGCACGCGCCCAGCGTGAGTTTCAGCCACTGGGTCCAGGACTTGAACCGTGGTTGACTACATGGGAGTCCAGCGACATAGCCATTACGCTAACTGCTGGTCCCTAGGAGTCCCACTTCTTGAGGTACCCTCTCACCCCTAACTCACTCTGTATGTCTCTGCCCATCAGTGGCCCTGTGAATGGGTATCTGTGAAAGGTTCCCGAGTGTTAGACAAGTCACAGTGAAGACAGGCAGAGGGGAAGCAGGAAAGGCCTGTAGTACCCATGCTGTGTGGACACCCTACCACCAAGCCATTGTGTTGTAGCAGCTGACTGGCCTAGGTCCACCACTGCACTTACTATATTTTATTATTAGACATGCATGGGTTAACCCTTTAAAGAACACAGGACATGTTATTAATGCCAAAAGAAAAGGTAAAGTTTAAGGGGGGAGAAGTCAGAAATCTTTTTGCAGCCTGTGCCTTTTTTTTTTTTTTTTTTTTTTTTTTTTTTAAGGTTTTTGCCATAGGATGCATGCACTTGCTGGAAAGAGAGAGAGAGACAGTGAGAGAGAAAGTGAGAAATCACCCCACAAGTTGGATGGCCATGTTGTGATTCTTTCTCCATTCTCCTTGGGGATTTTCGGATATGCACGTACACATGCCTGGCATGATTTTCAAGCTGCCAGGTCCAGGACTTAAATTGTAGTCAGCCATGTGGTAGACCAGCTCCTTAACCACCATACTGCCTGCTGACCTTCTGGCCCCGCCTTTTTTTTTTTTTTTTTTTTTTTAAGTTGCCAGAGGGCATGTGCACTCACCAGAGAAAGAGTGAGAGAGAGGAAGAAAGTACCCCTTAATGGGACATGATCATGCTGCAGTCCCTTCTCCATTTTTCCATTCTGTTGAGATTTGAGGCGTACATGTACACACGCCCAGCGTATTTTCTAAGCCACCAGGACTGGCACTCGAACTGTATGGTCAGCCTTAGGGGAGCTGACTCCCTTAACCTCTGGGCCACAGCATCAGCTCACAGCCTGCGTCTTTGTTTCCATTGTATTTCAGGGGACCTGGGTGCTTCACCCAGCATTGGAGACTCTGCTTCAGAACTTGAGCTCAGTGGGCTCTCTCTCTAAAGTTACTTCTCGCTACTAAAGGATTCACAAGTATTCTATTAGATACTTTATAAAGTGTGCAAGTTTAAACTTTGTTTTGTTTATTTCTCTCAGAGAAATGGAAGGTGAGCTTGAAGTCGTTTGGGAGTCTACCTTCAAAGAAAACCAAAGGCTCCGAGAACTTCTCCAGACCACAGCGGAAAGGACAGAGCCTTCAAGGTCCCCTGCCTCGATGGCATCTCTCAGAGAGACCTGCCAGGTGACTGCAGTTTCAGCCACTGCAACATGAAGCCTCCTTCCCACCAGAGTCTGTGTGAGCCCCTGGGGTAGGCTCACCAGTCCAAAAGGTCTGTCTTTCACAGGCTAGGGAAAAGAGTGCCTCTCCCCGGGGAAGAGCCAGCAGTGGCAGGGGGGCACACAGAAGCCCAGAGCGCTGCAAGGCAAGAAAAAATAAACTATTTCAGAAATTGAGTTCATTTTTAACACTTTGCATTTCTTTCTTTCTTTCTTTCTTTCTTTTTTTTTTAACCAAAGGGCACATGCACTTGCCAGAGAAAGAAAGAAAGGATGACACAGAGAGAAGGATGATCATGTTGCAAGCCTTTCTCCATTTCTCCTTCAGCATCTGAGCATCACATGCGCTCAGTGCATCTTTCTTTTTTCATTTTCTATTCCTTTTTTAAAAATTCACATTTAATCACTGTACATCTTTACAGTGTACAAAAATGTTTTTCCCCAACATAAATATAGTTCATATCAGTAAGGTCACAGATATTACCATATACATTGTCATCCACAGATACCTTTTCACTTCTGTGTCTGTTAAATGCTTCTATTTAAGCTGCCGGGTCGAGGACTCGAACTGCACAGTCAGCCATGTGGGTCCCAGCCAGCTTAACCAACATAACACTGGCTGGCCCACGTTTTGCTGTATTTTAATAACATGTTGTTAAAATATTTTTTAGCCAATGTACCTCCTCTGACTGCATTGCCACTGAGACTGGCTCTGTGACACCCATTGCTCAGGTTAGCAGGTGACCTGTCCCCTCCAGATCTGCAGCTGGGAAAGCACGGGAGGGTACAGGCAGTGGAACAGAACTCATCCTGTGTGTCAGATGAGTCTGTGTGAACGATGAGCCCACTGGTGGACGCAGCAGCAATGAGAGCTATGCGTTAGCCCTGGGGGGTGCAGGGGGCGCTCTCGTTTCGTTAAAATCAGAAAGTGGTGCTGGGCCAGCCCTATAGTGCAGCACCTAAGTACTGTACATGGAAAACCAGATCCCATGTGGCTGTTCTGGGTTTAAATTCCACCCCAAGTGGCTTGAAAAACACCCCGGGCATGTGTGTGCCTGCCCTAAATCCTGACAGGATGGAGAAATGGAAGAAAAGGATGGCGGCGTCACTGTGCCTCATTGGGGGGTGCTTTTGCTCCCTCTTCTCTCTCCCTGGCAAGTGTATGTACCCTCTGGCAATAAAAAAGAAAAGTAAAAAGAAATACGGTGCTGGCACTCATGCCTGGAGAGCTCTGCAGAGCCTGCTCTGCCTTCTCCCCGACCCTTCTCTCCTGGGAAGGTAATTAGCTCTGAGGCCATGTAGCTCCTCCCCTCTTTGAGAACCCCAGCTTTGAGCACCAAGGCTGCGTCACTGCCCCACTACTACCATCAAGGAAAATATCAAGGCCCAGGGTCTCTTCTCCGGCCACCTACTCAGGGAGATGATCATACCTCACAGGACCATGCACAGGGACTTCCTGGTGGAAATGCCAGCTCCCAGGGCCACATGATCCAGGCATGCAGGAAGAACTCAAGCATACCAGGCCACAAAGGACCTTAAACCATGGATCCTAGAAGACATCCTTTTGCAAAACCCCTCCCAGCCTGGTCCTGTGTTGTCACAGGTGTGAAGGAGGCCCCGGGACTGGGCCTCGGTCATATATAGAAGTTAGACACGTGATCTTTGCTAGATGGGAACGTGAGGTAGGAAATCATATTCTTTTATATGTTATTCAGCTTGTTCAACAGTTCAACCTTTCTCATTTTGTTTACAAGGAGTAGAAAGGCTCAACTGGATTTAAACTGTCTGTTCTCTCCCTACATGACCTAGCAAATAACTCTGATGTTATTTCAAAGGAATTTGCTCCAACCGTCCAGTAATCTGCAGGCAGTCTCAGAGGTGGTGGCACCCCGTGGGTCCCCTGCTCAGGGGTGGCTTGTCAGTGGGAACACTGCTGTTGTCATCATTACCCAGAGGACCACGTGGACATCTGTCTTTTTCTGCCATTTATGAGAGAATTTAATTCCCTTGAGAAGTGAACATTCTTACATCTGTGGAAGTTCAGTGACCCCTGGACCACCTGGTGACCAGGGCAAGGGCAGGGGTCCTGCAGCCTGGGTCTGTGCCCAGCCTCCCACTGGGCACAGCAAGAAATGGGTCAGGCGAGCTGAGAGTCCAGGATACAAAGGAAGCCAAGGCAGGGAGGAGGAGAGACGAGGTGGCCAAAAGGCCCACAGAACTGTGACGTTTCAGGGCCGTCTGAGCACTTCGTGGAGGGCTGGGATGCCCTGGGCTTTGCAGAATGGAAAGGGTTGCAGGAGCAGAGGGCAGAGAGGGCCGTTATGAGTGGAGGCCAGAACTCAGGTGCAGTAGGAGGGGGTTTCTGGCTAGAGGTCCAGGTGGGAAGGGAGGCCAGACTGGGTCAAGAAGAGAATGCAGACTGCCGGGAGGGGCTCCTGCTTTCCCCTGGTCCTGGTGACGTTTGTACAGCACTGGAACGTTCCTGCTTGGCTCAAAGTAATCAGAGTCAACAGCCTCAAAACTTGACACAGGAGCCAGGCTGGCATTGACTGCATTTAAAAGTAGCCCTGGGAGGGACCAGCAGTTAGCATGATGGCTATGTCGCTGGACTCCCATGTAGTCGACTGTGGTTCGAGTCCTGGACCTGGTGGCTTAAAACTCACGCCTGGCGCGTGTGCATGTGTGCCCAAGATTCCGAGAGGAGAATGGAGGAGAGGGGATTGCGGTGTGGCCATCCCCCCTGGGGGGTGATTTCTCATTTTCTGTCTCTGTCTGTCTGGCGAGCGCACGCGCCCTATAGCAAAAACTTCTAAAAAAAAAAAAAAAAAAAAAAAAAGGTAGCCCTGGGGAACCGGGACTATGGGGAGAGCAGGCCAGGGCATGAGTGTACACTAGGATGCTGAGTTTATGGTGAGAACTGTCCCCAGTTTCCAGGGTGACCTGGAAGCGACAATGACTTAGCCTCCAACCTTTGAGGAGGAGGGAGACCCCACGCTGCTCCATCTTGATTCTGTGTAGAGCATGTCACTTGTAAGGAGAGAGAGGGAAATCTGAATCGGATCGATTCCTGCGTCGGTTTATTTCTTCGGCACATGTCCATTGGGTGCTGATCGAGATGCACTGTTCTAGGAGCTGGGAACAGCAGCAGTGAGGGAGGCAGGCCTGGTCAGGATGTGCTAGGTGCTGGGGAGGACCGCAGAGGAGGACCCAGGGCAAGCAGGGCCCTCCGTGTGGTCACAGGAAAACTTTCACGTGTGTCGGGACTCGTGTAGGTGACTGCCTTTTCAACTACAAACTTGAAGTTTCCAACACAGATCAAGTATACTGATGAAACGCTAGCGCCCAATTTGAGATGTGCCTGAGTATAAAATATATATCAGATTTTAAAGACTTAGTGTGGGAAAAAAATGTAAAATAGCTCACCACTCTTTTCAAAAATAATTTTTATACTGGTTCTATGTTGAGATAACACTGTGTGTGTATATATATGTATATATATATATATATATATGAATTAAACAGAATATGTTATTAAAGTGTTCTCTTTTTTTGCTTTTTAAAAAAGTGTGGCTTTGATTCCATGTGTGACTTAACTAACTATATTTCTCTATGGACAGTGTATTCAAACCTAAGTGTGGAATATAAAATAAGTTTCTAGAAGGTAATCCACTTTTGATCAGGGAAGGATTTCTTGAACAAGACACCAAAAGCACTAACCATAGAGGAAAAGAAAGAAATCTGACTACATCAAAATTAAGAGCTCTTGGAACCAGCAGTTAGCGTAATGGCTATGTCGCTGGACTCCCACGTAGTCGACCGTGGTCCGAGTTCCAGACCCGGTGGCTTAAACTTACGCCAGTGCGTGTGCGTGCATGCCCAAGATCCCAAGAGGAGAATGGAGGAGAAGGGATTGCGGTGTGGCCATCCCCCCTGGGGGGTAATTTCTCGCTTTCTGTCTCTCTGTCTCTCTCTATCTTTCTGGCAACATGCCCTGTAGTGACAAAAAAACAAACAAACAAACAAACAAAAAACACACTTCTTCAGAAAAAAAATTAAGAGCTCTTTAAATCAAGGCTGGGTGCCACAGTGGTAATGCAGCCAGACCCACATAGGAAAAGTCCTGACTGGTTGAAACTCACACTGGGTGTGTGTGCGTGCATGCCCAAGGTCCTGAGGAGAATGGAGAAGGGACTGTGGCGTGGCCATCCCCCCTGGGGGGTGGTTTCTGTCTCTCTGTCTTCCTGGTGAGTGCACATGCCCTATAGCAAAAATCTCTCTTTAAAAAAAAAAAAAAAAGAGCAACCCTGAAAGGTCCTGGAAATGGCCTCCTCAAGCCATGTGGTCAGTGCCTAGACATTTATTTTATTTTATTTTTTTTAGAGGTTTTTGCTATATGGCGCATGCACTCGCCAGACAGACAGAGAGAGACAGAGAGATAGAAAGCAAGAAATCACCCCCCAGGGGGAATGGCCACACCGCAATCTCTTCTCCTCCATTCTCCTCTCGGGATCTTGGGCACGCATGTACACGCGCCCGGCGTGAGTTTTAAGCCACCAGGTCCGGGACGCGAACCGCGGTCGACTACGTGGGAGTCCAGTGACATAGCCATTACGCTAACTGCTGGTCCTGACATTTATTGTTTTTACAACATAAAGAGTCAGCTACATGGCCTATTGGTTAAAGGACCCTGGCTCCCATCACATATGGGTGACCACCTTGAGTCCTAGACTTGGTGGATTGAGAAACATGCCGAATGTGTGTGTGTGCATGCCCAAAGATACTGACAGCGTGGAGAAATGGAAGAGAAGGGATTGTGGTGTGACCATGCCCCTTGAGTTCCTCTCCCTCTCTGACTGACTCTAGCAAGCACATGCATCCTCTGCCAAAAAAAAAAAAAAAAAAGCTATTTTGGGCCAGCCCATGGTCTGATGGTTAAGGGAGCTGGATCCCACATGACCCAACTGCACGATTCGAGTCCAAGAGCCAGCAGCTTGAAAAATGCAGGGTGCATATTTGTGTGTACCCAAAAGAATTCTGAAAAAGAGAAATGGAGGGACCAGCAGTTGGCATAATGGCTATGTCGCTGAACTCCCATGTAGTCAACCGCGGTTTGAGTCCTGGACCCGGTGGCTTAAACTCATGCCAGGTGCATGTGCGTACGTGCCCAAGATCCCAAGAGGAGAGTAGAGGAGAAGGGATTGTGGTGTGGCCATCCCCCTGGGGGGTGATTTCTCGCTTTCTGTCTCTCTGTCTCTCTGTCTTTCTGATGAGTGCATGTGCCCTATAGCAAAAACCTCTCAAAAAAAAAGAAATGGAGAAGGGATTGCACCATGACCATTCCCCATGGCACATGCTGTTTCCCTCGCCCTGTGTCTCTCTGTCTCTGAAAATCGGCATGTGCCCTCTGGCAAATAAAAAGGGGGGGGTCAGATAGCACAATGGTAACACAACTGGACCCACGTGGGAAAGTCCTGGGTTCGTGTCCTGAGATCCCCTGGGCACGCACAGCCCTGTGATCCTGGCTGGCAGAATCTGGGCTTGGATTGTGGCATGGAGACCCCGTTGAGAGTCTCCATCTCTCTCTCACTTTATCTTTTCCTTGGAAGAAATGCATAAATAAACTAAAATATTAGGAACAAAGCTGCTCTTATAACCTAGTGGTTTAGGGAGTGTGACCCCATATGACCAACTGGTTTGAATCCTGGCCTGGCAGCTTGAAGAAGCATGCTAAGCATGGATGCATGCCCCAAATCCCCACAGGATGGAGCAATAGAGAAGGGATTGCAGTGTGACCTCATCCTTTGGAGGTGCTTACTCTGTGTGTCTTTCTGTCTTTCCCTCTCTGGCAAAGAAAAAGAAAAGATATCAGATGACCTCTTTTGTATGTATATTTAATTAAAGAATGAGTTGAAATCTTCATAAAAAGAAAGAAATTCCCATAAACCTATTTGAACAAGTGGGACATGAAACTGCAATCGAGGCAATCTCTCCAGAAGTGTTGCTGTCCTGTGGCAGGAAGAAGTGGGGCAGGCAGGCACATTCTGTGGATCCAGGCAGACTTTGGGGATGTGTTTGTACACCAGTGGAAATGAGAACGAGCGGCGTAGGAAGGCAGAAGGAATGCAGGTCCTGAGGTAGGAAAGGACTAGACTCCAGGCAGGCCTCGAGCCAGGACAGGGGGCCCCTGACCTGTGGGCCTAGGAGGGAGGGTGGCGCCCATGGTCCCAGATGTCTTCAGTGTGGGAAGGAAAGATGAAAAGATGAGGCCCTCCACTGCTATGGTCTCCTTCTAGGGCGAGTTGCCGGTCATCCATGAGGGGAGGAGAAAGCCCTTCAACACAAGTTCCAGAAGGTGAACAACTGCCCAGGGTGGGGCTTTGCAGACAAGTACAGTGGGTTGTGGGGAGGACAGAGGCGTGACTGGGACAAAGGTGTGACTGAAACAAAGGTCATGGACAAGTGGGGACAGAGCAGGGGACACTTAATGATCTCAACCTGCCCAAGAATCCCCGCCATAGAGAACTTCCTGTTCCTGGAACTTCCTGCTCTGAGGCAACCACTTTTCCTCCTTGTGAAAGCCATTACTTTAGAATCATCTTTGTCATTCTTAACAAGCCTTCCACGTAGCTTGGATTCACCTAGGTCTTAGTCTGTTTTTTGCTGCTATAACACAGAATATTTGAGACGGGGTAATTAATGATGAACAAAAATGTATTACTTGCAGTTCTGGAGGCTGGGAAGTCCAAGATCAAAGCGTAGGCATCTCTGATGATGGCCTTCTTGCTACATCATCACATAGTAGAAGGCCAAAGGGCAGAGAACAAGCTTAACTCCTGGGAGTCCTTTTACTTTATAAAATTTAATTGTATTTATTTATTATAATTTGCTATAGGGCACATGCACTCTCCAGAGAGAAAGAAAGAGAGGCAAAATGAGAAAGCATCCCTCACTCTGGGGGGGATGGCCAGGCCACAATCCCCTCTCTGATTCTCCTCTCAGGATTTTGGGCATGCACACACATTCAGCATGTTTCTCAAGCCACCAGGTCCCAGACTTGAACCGTGCAGTCAGCCATGTGGGATCCAGCCACTCTAACCATCGTCCACCTGCTGGACTCTGGGAGTCCTTTTTATAAGGTTAGTCTACTGCCCTCATGACCTAAATACCTTCCATTAGGTCCCACCTCCCAGCACTGGTACATTGGAGATTGTTTCCAACACATGAATTCTGGGGGACCCATTCAAACCATAGCAACCAGTAACTCTGGCTGCCTGATTTGGCATCAAGGTGTGGGGGGGGATCTGCTTCAGCCTTGCCTTTCTCAGGCCTTCCATGGCACCTGGGGCTCTGGGATAGATTCGCTGGAGAAGAAACCAAACATCACTTGAGGAGAGAGGCAGGTTGGCTGCCTGGCTCCATGACCAGCTCCATTCCAGCTGTTCCTCTCCTTACATGTCTTCTCCAGCCAGGGGTAGACATTCCTCCTTGCTGTTTAGGGAGGTTCCTGGGAGAGGTGGGACCAGGAGAGGACATGCACATGTGCATGGGAGAGAGACAGTGTGGTCAAGGTCCGTCTTCCAAAGAGAGGGTGGATCCCCTGTTGTGCAGAGTTCCAGAGCTGTGCAAAGGGGCCAAACTTCCCTTCCAAATCGGTCACTCTGTCCTGGGAATAGAGTCTGCTGGGATGAGGTGTCTGCACGGGACACCCTGAGGGCACGTTCAGCACAGAGGACAGCCGTGAAATAGCTATCAATGGTGCTGGTGACCAGTGCAGCAAGGAGAAAGGCGCAAAGCTTCTTGTGAGGAGTACACGAGTTCTTGTGCATGGAGTGCTGAGAACCTCCATAAGGAAGGGCCTTTGAGAGCCAAGCAAGAATGTTTTGGGTGAAGGAATTTGTGGCAAAGCCCCGGGTAAGGAGGGGAAGGGAGAGTTGGAGGCAACATGAAGAAGGAAGGTCAGGCCATGCCTTGCCTGCCCCACATTGTGTGGCCTGTCCCCCACCTCAACCAGCTACTGTGCCTGCCCAGCACTGGCCTTTGGTGCCCAGGACAGGTGCACAGTTTTCAAAGTGTATCTGGAGGAACGGGCAGAGCAGGGCAGGAGTCAGAGCAGGGAGAGGAATGGGTGGATTCCAGAGGTTTGAAAGACGAGGCCCTGAGATGAGGTGGGCCAGAGCCTGGCAGCCAAGTCGGCCCCTAACCAGACACAGATGAGCAGGGTAGGAAAGAGCAGCAGGGCTGGCCCCCCGGGCCTCACAGGACCCCAGCCCTGATTCTGCCGGCCAGGAATCCACTTGTCCTGGTGAATCCTTATTGACTCTCAGCCCATTTGCCAAGGAGCCTTCTCCAGCCTGTGTGCTATGCAGAGTGGCTCCCATGGCGTGCCCAGCCAGGAGGGCACATCCTCTTCCCTCTCCCAGAGCCCCTGCTGGGGTCGGCTTAGCATCCTTGACGTCAACCCACAAATCCACAATGATGGGTCTGAGAATTGTGGTTCTCTTGGACAAAGAGAAAATGAATTGGGGGACCAGCAGATGGCATAATGGTTACATCGTTGGACTCCCACGTAGTTGACTGTGGTTTGAGTCTCGGATCCAGGAGACATGCTGGGCGCATGTGCATGCATGCCCCAAATCCCCAGATGAGAATGAGGAGAAGGGATTGCAGCATGGCCATCCCTCCTGGGGGGTGATTTCTCACTTTCTGTCTCTTGCTCTCTCTGTCAAGCACACAGACCCTATGGCAAAAATCTCTCTCTCAAAAAAAAAGAAAAAGAAAATTGGAAATATCTGTCTCCAAAGCAAGTTAACCTCTAGATCTAGCCAAGAAAAGAGGGGCTGTGGGATAACAGCCATCTCACCACAGGAGCCTTCTACCTTCCTAGCACCTAGGGCTGGGAGACTGGCACCTCCCTGAACCCTCCTAGCAGGTAGTTTCCATGTGTGTGTGTTGCAGGGGTGTCACATCCTGGAAGACACCCCACACACTCCATGTGCTCCTAGGCCTGAAGTCTGGCTAATTCTGGGCAACCTGTCTGTCTTTCTAGGACTTTCCCATCAGCAGGAAGATAACTTACCTCAGGCATCCCCCATCTGACTGAGAAACTTTCCCTAGACCCCGCCTTCACCCCCTCTCCTCCTGGACAGCCCAGCAGCTGACACGCTGCACAGGTCTGGCCTGGCTGCTGCCTGATCCTTTCCTGAGCTGATCTCAGAACCTCAGGGCTCTGGATCTGGTGCTAATCGTCTTGGCTTGGACTTTGTCCCTGTAGGCTCTGCCCACTCCTTAAATGCTAGGGTGTTGGCTCCATGGGGCAGTGGAAACACGCTGCTCAAGAGAAACCAGATCTCACATGGCAAACATGGTTCAAGTCCTGGCCTGATTAACCTGATCCACCTAAAACATGCCAAGCACATGTGTGAGTACCCATGATCTGACAGGCTGGAGGATCAGAAGAGGGACTGTAGCATAACCAGACTCTCTGGTGGGTGCTCCTCCCTCTCTCACACACACATGTGTGTGCATGTACTCTATCATGTATAAAGAAAAAGAATTCACAGAGACAAAAAGAGCAGACTGCCAGGATCTCAGGGGAAGGAGAAAATAAGAAATGATTGTTTAGTGTGGGTGCGGAGTCTCAGCTGAAACTGAAACTGGAAGTTTTATTTCAGGGCAGATGAACAAATTCTGGAGAGAGATGTGGTGATGGTTTTACAAAAATGCGAATGTATTTAATGTTGTGAAACCATATCCTTCCAAGGGGTTAAAACAGGGACCAGCAGATGGGGTAATGGTTACGTTGCTGGACTGCCACTCCCACGTAATTGACCACCGTTCGAGTCCTGGACCCAGCAGCTTAAAACTCACATCAGATGCGTGTATGTTCGTGCCCAAAATCATGAGAGGAAAGGGAGGAGAAGGGATTGCAGCGTGGCTATCCCCCCTGGGTGTGATTTCTCACTGTCTCTCTCTATATATTGCTCTCTGGTAAGTGCATGCACTGTAGAGCAAAAATATCTCTCTCTAAAAGAAAAAAAAAAAGTTAAAACAGAGGCCAGCAGGTTGTGTAGTGGCTAAGGCATGCACTCCCACATGGCCAACCATGATACGAGTCCCAGACCTGGTGGCTTAAAACTCACGCCAGGGGGACCAGCAGTTAGCGTAATGGCTATGTCGCTGGACTCCCACGTAGTCGACCGCGGTTCAAGTCCCGGACCCAGCGGCTTAAACTCACGCCGGGCACGTGTGCGTGCGTGCCCAAGATCCCGAGAGGAGAATGGAGGAGAAGGGATTGCGGCGTGGCCATCCCCCCTGGGGGGTGATTTCTCGCTTTCTATCTCTCTGTCTCTCTCTGTCTGTCTGGCGAGCGCACGCGCCCTATAGCGAAAACCTCTCCAAAAAAAAAAAAAAAAAAAACCTCACGCCAGGTGCTTGTGCGTGTGTACATGCATTTCTCTCCAGCTTGGGCCAGGAAGAATGGCTCCTGCAAAGAAGAGTGGTGAGAATAAGAAGGGCTCTACTGCCATGAGTGAGGTGGTGCCCTGAGAATATACCATCAACATTCACAAGAGCATCCAGGGCATGGGTTTCATGCCCCTTGGGCACTCAAAGAAATATGGATATTTGCCATGGAGGACATAGGAACTCCTGATACGTGCATTGATACCAGACTCAACAAGGCTGTCTGGGTCAAAGGAATAAGGAATGTCCCAAACCAGATCAATGTGCAGTTGTGCAGAAAATGTAATGAGGATGAAGAGTCACCCAACAAGCTTACACAATGGTGACCTATGTACCAGTTACCACTTTCAAAAATCCACAGTCAAGGGACCAGCAGTTAATATAAAGGCTACATCGCTGGACTCCCATGTAGTCAACCGCGGTTTGAATCCCGGACCCAGTGGCTTAAACTCACGCCAGGCATGTGTGCGTGCATGCCCAACATCCGGAGAAGAGAATGTTGGAGAAAGGATTGTGGCGTGGCCATCCCCCTGGGGGGTGATTTCTTGCTTTCTGTCTCTCTGTCTCTCTCTGTCTGTCTGGCCAGCGCACGTGCCCTACAGCAAAAACCTCTCCAAAAAAAAAGTAAAAAAATCCACAGTCAGTGTTGGAACCAGCAGATGGCGTAATGGCTACATTGCTGGACTCCTGGTTGACCACGGGTTGAGTCCCAGATCTGGCGACTTAAACTCATGCTGGACGCGTGTGCGTGCATGCCCAAGATCCCAAAAGGAGAATGGAGGACAAGGGATTGCAGCGTAACCATCCCCCTGGGGAGTGATTGCTCACCTTCTGTCTCTCTCTCTCTCTCTGTCTTTCTGGTGAGCATACACGCTCTATAGCAAAATAGCTGTCAAAAAAAAAAAAAAAAAAGCTACAGTCGATGTAGATGAGAACTAACTACTGATTTTTTTTTTTTTTTTTTTTTTTTGGAGAGGTTTTTCGCTATAGGGCGCGTGCGCTCGCCAGACAGACAGAGAGAGACATAGAGACAGAAAGCGAGAAATCACCCCCCAGGGGGGATGGTCACGCCGCAATCCCTTCTCCTCCATTCTCCTCTCGGGATCTTGGGCACGTACGCACACGCGCCCGGCGTGAGTTGTAAGCCACTGGGTCCGAGACGCGAACCGCGGTCGACTACGTGGGAGTCCAGCGACATAGCCATTACGCTAACTGCTGGTTCCCAGAACTAACTACTGATTTTCAAATAAAATGATAAAAACACACACAAAAGTTTTTGATTTCACAAAATACTTTTCCCCTGACCTCACCAGCTAACATAACTTTTATCATATGCACACACTATGAAAACAGGGGCTAATGATAATGAACAGTGAGGAGGCATGGGATTAGGAAGCGAGATGGGAAGGCATGTTTTTTTGGGGAAAAAAATGATGGAGCTGTGAAACAGAGTGCTGGTTTCCACAAGGAGAATCTCCGTGAAAAACTAGTGGATGCACCTTTTTCCGGCGGTGACGACCTCCCCATGAGAACATGCCTCTCGCAAAGGACCTCCTTCATCCCTCTCCTGAAGAGGAGAAGAGGACACACAAGAAGAAGTGCCTAGTGCAGAGCCCAAATTCCTACTTCATGGACGTGAAGTGCCCAGGATGCTATAAAATCACCACAGTCTCCAGCCACGCACAGCCAGCGCGTTGGCTGCTCCACTGTCCCCTGCCAGCCTACAGGAGGAAAAGAGAGGCTGACAGAAGGAGGTTCCTTCAGGAGGAAGCAGCACTGAAAGCATCCTGACTCGAGATGAGTGGGAAACCATCCCCATAAACACGTTTTGGATATGTCCTGTTGACTGTCTTGTTTAACTGCTAGGAAGTTCCTGCCTCAAGTATTCAGGGACAACCAGAAGAGTGGAACACTTAGAGTCATTTGGGGCAAGTAAGTTGGCCTAGTACTTTAAAGTCCATTGGGGACATTTGTATCCTTGTATCTAGTTAAGCTCGTTGGTTCTTGATTTAAAAAAAAAAAAAAAAAAAAAAAAAAAAAAAAAAAAAAAAGCTAAATAAATAAGATTTTTACTTACACACACACACACACACACACACACAAAACAAAACAAAACAAAACAAAACAAAACAAAAAAAAAACTAGTGGATGTCTGAAAATGATGGACAAAGTTCTGAGACAGAATTAACCGATCTCAACAACTCCTGGATATTACTGATAGAGAGACAGGTATATATAGATTGTTCCTAGATAAGAGTTTTGAAATCATGCTTTCCTTGTTAATGGTTTTATGGTTAGCCTGTAAATCCTTGACATCGACAGACTGCACATTTCACTGACTCTTCAGTTCTTCTGGCTGTAATTCAGGTGGGTGAGTGAACACCTATTATACCTGCGTCATACCAGTGATACTTGTCTTTTGGGTCCCCAGCAGCACTGGGAAGGAATAGGAGAGTCTATAAAAAGTTCATGGAAAATCTGTATTATTTTAAAACCGTACATATATTTCAAAAATTTTTTTAATTAAAATAAACTCCAATTTCATTTTTCCACAAACTTTTTGAAGTCTCGTATAAGATCCAGTAAACTTGGGGCCAGCAGATGGTGTAATGGTTACATTGCTGGACTCCCTCGTGGCTGACCATGCTGCGAGTCCCAGACACAGTGGCCTGAAAATCTCACTGGTGTGTGCATGTGCATGCTCAAGATCCTGGGAGGAGAAGGAAGGAGAACGGATCGCGAAAACTAAACCTTAAAACTAAACAAACAAACAAAAAATTCAATCTTGTTCCAGACCTGTCATTGAGACTTCAAACTTCCTTCTATTTATTCAGTTTAATGGGTCTTTTTTTTTTTTTTTTTTTTTTTTTTTTGAGAGGTTTTTGCTATAGGGCGCGTGCGCTCGCCAGACAGACAGAGAGAGACAGAGAGACAGAAAGCGAGAAATCACCCCACAGGGGGGATGGCCACGCCGCAATCCCTTCTCCTCTCTTCTCCTCTCGGGATCTTGGGCACGCACGCACACGTGCCCAGCGTGAGTTTTAAGCCACCGGGTCCAGGACGCGAACTGTGGTCGACTACGTGGAAGTCCAGCGACATAGCCATTATGCTAACTGCTGGTCCAATGGGTCTTTTTTTTAAAAGATTTTTTTGCATTAGTCTTAGTCTTCCGTAGTGTTTTGCAAGTATAGACGGGCCAGATTCTGTGATGTGAGTGCTGCAGTGTTCAGAAACACTTTTTTTTTTTTTGAGAGTTTTTTTGCTAAAGGGCACGTGCGCTTGCCAGAAAGACAGAGACAGAGAGACAGAAAGCGAGAAATCACCCCCCAGGGGGTATGGCCACGCCGCAATCCCCTTCTCCTCCATTCTCCTTTCGGGATCTTGGGCACATACGCACACGCGCCTGGCGTGAGTTTAAGCCACCGGGCCAGGACTCGAACCGCGGTCAACTACATGGGAGTCCAGCGACACAGCCATTACACTAACTGCTGGTCCCCAGAAACACTTTGGAGCTACCCCAACAAACCCCTGGGCAGGTTCTGTCTGGAGCAGCAGGTCCTGCGGCTGACTGCTAGTTTCTCCACTCAGGGGGCCTCACTGCTGGAGGCTGGGCATGACAGGCACGTGAGTAGGCTTCTAAAGCCCCTGGCTCTGGGACAGCAAGGGCCCTGTTCTCCAGGGAGTCTTTAAGAGATGACCCTGAGAAATCTGCCCTCTCTCAAGTGCCCCAAAGTGTTCCCAAAGCAACCACTCAGGACTCATTCCACTGTGTCCAACGACCTTTGGCCTCACTTCAGTACCTGGGATGCTGTTAAGTTGACGCCCATTGCAAAGCTGAGGAAGTTTGGGTGGAGATAACAACAACAATGCCCAGGTCTGATGTTCCAGGCGGGGCCCCTGGGTGTCCTCCTGCCTCTGATAAGGAGCTTCCTTCCAGAGGAAGGCCTTAATCTGAGACAGGGTTTAGAGCCTGCATCTGCCTGGTGGGGAGGGGTGGATCTGTCCATGACCTCTCTGAGTGCAAGAGAGCCTCTGTTCCCTCCCCGAGAGAGCCAGATGCGTGGAGGCAGGGCCTGGGGAGGAGGCCAGAGATCCGTGCTTCTTGCCCTCTCTGGGCCTGAGTTTCCTCATCAGGCAGATGAGCACATGCCTTTCTTCCACTCTCAGTGTGGCCAACACAGGATGGGGCTACTAGCCTCATCGCCATAGCTGAGGGCACTTGGCCAGAGCTGCAGGTGAAAAGGGAGCTGGAGAGACCTCCAGGAGGCCTCGTGGCAGGGCCCGCATTTTGCCAAGCCATCTCCTGGATTCAGACAGTGCAGAAACCCAGTCACTGGCCAAGGGGAGTGAGAGCCTTGGCCCACCCTCCTGCCCACTCACGCGGAGAATGCTGGGAGGAAATTCCTTGCCGGGGACAAAACCTCTGACGGTGGACTTCACAGTTGCCATTCATGCTGCCCGACTCGAGTTTTAAATACAGCCTATTTATAAAGGTCCTAAAAGAGTCGGTTCCAAAGTTTATCTTCTCTGATTCCCTAAGCTACAAGAAAGCATGATTTCTACTCTTCAGAGGGCTTTTTCCTTCCAAGATGGAGTGAATTTGGAGGAGTAGTTTTTGTTTGTTTGTTTGTTTTTGTTTGTTTTTTAATGAAACTAGATTCAATGAACAAAATAAAAATGTTTTTGGAGAGAAACAGGCTTGCATGATTCTCCCCTTTTTGTGAAGTATATCTAGGCTTCCTTGCTAGGAAAAAAAAAAAAAAAAAAAGGTGTTTAATAATTACCTTTGGTGACCTCTGTACCTTCTGGCTTTCTCCACTCCTGGGTACAAGACATGGCCATTCCCAGGGCTTGGCTGTGCAGGCGTGGACAGTTGGCCGCAGCTCCCCGGCTCAGCAAGGTCAAGGAGGAAGGTAAGGCTGGTGGGGCGAGGGAAAGGCTCGCCGCCTGCCCAGCTGGGGCCCGCACAGAGAATTTACTTGGCGGACAGAGCACGGCCATCGCCTAGGTCAGCCTTGACCTGATTTTCCTTAGCAATTCTTTTCATGCATCGGCGTCGCGTAATGACAAGTAGCTACGCTGTGGATCTAATAATGGTGTGGGCCTTCCTCTTGGGAACGAATGATGAGAAAATCATTCCTTTCTCAGATTCAATTCCGCTAAATCTAACCTATGTTTTTATTTATTTATTTTTCTAATGAAGGTGGGCCTTCATTAGAGGTAGAATGACTTTCCAGTATGTCATTAACGGACAATAACAGGCACTTGGGCCAGGAGGCTCAGGGCAGGTGGGGCTGACAGGGAGGAAGCAAAACAAGTACTGGGGAAACTCCATTTTCTGTGGTTTGAACAACACAAACGATTTATTGTTATCCCCGGGGGCTGAGCGAATGGCGGCTAACGACTGACAGGCCGCTACTCTCCTGACACGTTCGTCAGTCATTGGCTTTCGGAGTCAGTTTCCACAAGCCAGATGCCTTAGCCAAGAGCCCAGGCTGAGCTCTGACAGCATCTCATCTGCCGGGGCTTTTGCTGAATCGAGATTCCACCCGTACCCTCCTCGCAGCCTCCTGGAACTAGCAGGAGGGAGAGATCGGGGAGATGAGCCTGAGGAAACGGAGACAGGATGAGAAGTCGGTCCAGAGCAATGAACCCAAGACCACAAACCTCCAGAAAGAGGTAAGAAGCTCCGTTTCAGGTCAGGCAGGGCCGGAGGAGGGGCAGCAGGGAGCGGCAGTCCCTGCCAATCCCCAGAGATGAGCCAGAGGGTGTGGTGGCTTTTGATTTGTAAATCACGCCCTCCAATGAACCCTTCTCCGGACTGGCCACTTTGCCTCTTGCCAGCGAGCTCAGCATACTCTTCAGGACTTCCGACGTGCCTGCTTCCAGGCACCGGCCGAGCATCTGGAAGGGCAAGGGCGGGTATTTGCTCCGACTGCTGGCTTTTCCAGGGATGGTCAGAAAGCACCTTCTGATGGTTGAGTCTCCTCGACAGCATCTCCGCCAAATATCTGTCCCTCTCAGGTTTGCATGTCTGAAGTGATGGAGACGTAAGGCCCCCAGCAGTAACCCCCAGGGAAGTCTAGCTAGGAGGCAAGCCTGACACAGGCACGACATAAGAATGACACAGATGAACGGTCTGGTCTGGAAGGAGGGAAGCTTCGGGCGGGAGGGCAGAGGCAGAAAGAAGCTTCTACTCAGTGCCTTCTACACTGTGTTCAACCCACTGGGTGGGAGCAACAGGGGCTGGGCATTGGGAACAGGGGGGCTTTGGGCTTGTAGGATGAGGCAAGAGGGCCCCACAGTGAACTTGGGATGCCACTGAGAGCAGGACAAAGGGGCTGAGGTCTGGGCAGTGTCTCTGTGCCTGGCCGCAGAGGGGATGGAGGAGGGAGGGCACCGAGGCTTTGGGGCTTGAAATGGGGATGGCTGGACCCGACTGTGGGTCGGGCTGGAGTCTTGGGTCTTCAGGAGTCAGGTGATGTGTAGCAAGACCCTTCCTCTCTGCTAGTCTCAGCCTGATTCCAGCGACGTGCTCTCAGAATCCTGGTGGCCCTTCAGCCACACACAGCACAGCAGAACTGAAGCAGGTCCTAAACTCGGGTCGCTTCATTGAGAAGGCAGCTCTCCTCCAAAGCAGACCCAAGCAGTGGGAGGAAGGATTCTGGGGGGGCCCTCTGACCAGCAGTCCTGAGGGGGACTGAGCAGAAGAGGAAAGCTCAGAGCACCCTTCCTGCCCTCGGGACACAGCCAGGTCCTTGAAGCTTTTGTAGAATGGGAACTGACACGACTGCTGAGACCCCTGGGGCTAGGGGCAGCCTGCAGCTGGGGCGTCCTCATCTTCTGGGATCTAACCCTGAGCACAGCCTCTGCCCAGACAGACACATGCGTTGCTCGCTTCACTGGAGATCTGATGTTAGGAGTAAGGGCTCAAGTCAGGTTTGTTGGTTTGTTGGTTTGTTTTCGAGAGAGATTTCTGCTATAGGGGCACGTGCGCTTGCTGGAGAGACAGAGACAGTAAGCGAGAAATCACAACTACCATCACCACCCCTGGGAGGATGGCCATGTCACAATCCCTTCTCCTGTAGTCTCCTCTCAGGACTTTGGGCATGCATGCGCACCACGCCCAGCGTGAGTTTTAAGCTGTCGGGTCTGAGACTTGAACCGTGGTTGAGTACATAGGAGTTCAGCGACATAATCATTATGCCATCTGTAGTTCCCCACCCCCTTTCTTTTTCCTTTTATAAAAAGGTTTTTTTCTTCCTTGATTGGCATGTCATTTGCACACAGTGAAATGTCCAGGTCTTTCTGGGCTGGGTTTTGTTCTTGGAAAGCTCACTTCCTAGAAAAAGGTATAGAAGAAAGTTCACAATCCCTGCGTGTGCTGGTTCTGTTCCAGGGTGGGCACCGGGGTGGGGGGAGGTGTCTCTGTTCCTCCCCCCCGGAAGGCTCCTCCGGCCAGAACTCCAAGTCCTGATTTCACGCTGCTTTGGTGAAGATCAACTTCCAGCTCGGCCCAGGACCCTTCTGGCGATCTGTTTGCTTGATCAACCTCCGTTCTGAGGGCAGTGAGAGGTGTGGCTAGGGGCATGGAACCCAAGCCGGGTGTAACCCTCACTGCTATAGAACCCTGGGCATAGCGTAACCTTTCTGTGTCTCAACTTTCTTCTCTGTAAAATGAGGGTGTCGTGGTGGTACCAGCAGATGGTGTAATGATTCTGTCACTGGACCCCCAAGTAGTTGAGCACAATTTGAGTCCCAGACCCTGTGGCTTAAACTTATGCCGGTAATGTGTGTGTGCCCAAAATCCCAAGAGGAGAATAGAGAAGGGATTCTGTCATGGCCATCCCCCCGGAGGGTGGTTTCTCACTTTCTGTCTCTGTCTGTCTCTCTGGTGAGTACACGCACCCTATAGCAAAAAAAAATAAAATAAAATAAAATAAAATAAAATAAAATAAAATAAAAATGGGGGGGGGTGACGTGATATACCCAGGTCATGGGGCTGTCGTGAGGATTTCCTCAACTTAATACACACAGACAGTCTTGGGCCGGTGTCCTGGCCAAGACTGTCCATGGCCAAAATCCTGGGAGGAGAATGGAGGAGAAGGGATTGCGATGTGGCCATCCCTCTGAGGGTGATTTCTTGCTTTCTGTCTCTGTCTGTCTCTCTCTGTCTCTCTGCTGAGTGCATGTGACCTATAGCAAAAATCTCTTTAAAAAAAACACAACAGCACCGAGGGACAGAGGGACGTGCCTGGGACATGGGACGTGCATGGTAGAAGGGGGCATCTGGCCCTGAGCCAGGCCCAGGTGGCAGCATTCACACTCCCCTCCCTCCCTCTGCCTCCGAGGTGGGCCTGCTCAGCGGCATCTGCATCATCGTGGGCACCATCATTGGCTCCGGCATCTTCATTTCCCCCAAGTCTGTGCTCAGCAACACGGAAGCCGTGGGACCCTGTCTCATCATATGGGCAGCCTGTGGCATTCTGGCAACGCTGGGTAACAAAGCTGCCACCCCGGGTGGGCCCTCCCTGTGCGGTGTGGGGACAAATTATATGAGCACTGCCTGGGCCCTGTCCTTGCTGCTGCGGGCCCCTCTCTGCATGGGTGACACAGAAGTGTGTATCTGGCTGCTACTGAATGCCCCGTGGCTAGAACCCGGGGCTGCCCAGGGAGAGGACCATGGGGGGCCCCTGTGAGCACAGCCTCTAGAGGGGACAAAAGCCCCCTTGGCCTGGGACCGTGGCTCACAAGGGACCTGGGGATGCTTCCGCTCTGTTCCAGGTGCTCTGTGCTTTGCAGAGCTTGGGACAATGATCACCAAGTCGGGGGGCGAGTACCCGTACCTGATGGAAGCCTTCGGGCCCATTCCCGCCTACCTCTTCTCCTGGACCAGCCTGGTCGTCATAAAGCCCACGTCCTTTGCCATCATCTGCCTCAGCTTTTCAGAGTACGTGTCAGCGCCCTTCTACGCAGGCTGCAAGCCTCCTGCTGTTGTCGTTAAATGCCTGGCTGCCGCTGCGATCCGTGAGTACCCGCACCGGTAGCCCAGGGCAGGGGCCAGAAAAGGCTGGCACTGATGACGTCAGGGAGACAAGTCTCGGCTCCACTGTGTCCAGAGGAAGGTCGGGTGGACCTGGAGGTTGTGCAGCAGCACCTGCTGCGATGCCTCAGGCCTGCCAGGCTGACCACAGGGCAGCACCTCAGCTTAGGGCCTGGCTGGCTAATTCTCCACTGCCCTTGGAGGCAGTCCTGGCTGGACTCCAAAGGTCATTGTCAGGTATTTTTGTTTATTTGTTGTTGTTGTTGTTGTGCTTTAAAAAGCACAAATTGGGGCCAGCAGGTGGCAGAATTGTTAAGACACTGGACTCCCACATGGATGACTGCGGTTCCAGGCCTGGACTCAACAGCTTAAAACTCAGGCCGGATGCATGTGCGTACATGGCCAAAATCCTGGGAGGAGAATGGAGGAGGAGGGATCGCAATGTGGCCATCCCTCTGAGGGTGATTTCTTGCTTTCAGTCTCTCTGTCTGTCTCTGTCCCTCTGATGAGTGCACGTGACCTGTAGCAAAAACCTCTTTAAAACACACACACACACACACACACACACACAAATTCATTCACTCACAGCTCTGGATGCCAGAAGTCTGAGACCAAGATGTCAACGCAGTTGGTCTTTCTGGAGGCTCAGATGGAGTAATCTGCTCCCTGCCTCTCTCCCAGCTTCTGGTGACTGAGGGCTACCCTTGGTCATCCTTGGCTCATAGACGCTTCACTCCCATCTCGGCCCGGGCTGTCATATCCCTTCTCCTCAGAGTCTTCTCTCCTTCCTTTTTTTCTAAGGACACCTCTCCTTGGAGGTCCTGAGGGACCTCATATGAAAAAATTTAAAGACTAGGGGGCCAGCAGGTAGCATAATGGTTACGGTGCTGGGTTCCCATGTGATTGACGGTGGTTGGAGTCCCAGACCCGGCAGCTTGAAACTTAACTCCAGGCGCATGCCCAAAGTCTCTAGAGAATGATGGAGGAGAAAGGACTGTGGCATGGCTATTCCCCTGGGGGATGATTAGTTGCTTTCTGTCTCTGTCTCTCTCTGTCTCTCCAACAAGCACATGTGCCCTATAGCAAAAAAAAAAAAAAAAAAAAAAAAAGAAAAAAAATCTCTTCCCTAAAAAAGCATGCTTGCAATGTATATTAATCAAATTAAGGACATACACATGTTTGTTTTCTTGTTCATACTTGTTAATAGTTCTACCAGTTTTGTTTTATCTATTTTTTTTTTTTTTTTTGGAGAGGCATTTTTGCTAGAGGGTGTGTGCGGTCACCAGAAAGACACAGAGAGACAGAGACAGAAAGTGGAAATCACCTCCCCCCCACACCCCAGGGGAGATGGCCACGCCGCAATCCCTTCTCCTCCATTCTCTCAGGATCTTGGGCACGCACGCACACGCGCCTGACATGAGTTTAAGCCACTGGGTCCGGGCCTCGAACCACGGTCGACTACATGGGAGTCCAGCGACATAGCCATTATGCTAACTGCTGGTTCCCTGTTTTATCTTTTTGAAATACATATGAAATTGCCTTTATTTAAAGGTTAGCTCCCTTGTTTAGCCCTGCCCTCTCAGCGTTCAGGGAGGTAAGTGTGATAGAAGGGAGGTGGGAGGTGGGGGGATAGAAAGGAGACTCTTCCAGGTCCCAGAGAAAATCCCAAACCCAGCATGTCCCCCCATGACTTTCCAGTGCTCATCACCACCGTGAACGCGCTGAGTGTGCGCCTGGGCAGCTACGTGCAGAACTTCTTCACGGCAGCCAAGCTGGTGATTGTGGCCATCATCATCATTAGCGGACTCGTCCTCCTGGCCCAAGGTGACCTGTGACGGGAGGGGAGGGGAGCCCCACACGGCACTCGCCTCCTTTGCGTCTGAAGCAGTCTTGCCCCCACAGCATCTGTAAGGAAGCACGTAGCAGCTGGGCAGGAAGGATCTTTAGCTTCTCGACTTCTCAGAACCTAATAACCTGAGGTCGAGAGGCAGACTCTTCTTTTGCCCGGAGATGAGCACAAAGCGGAAAGGCGCTCAGCTGACGCCCACTACTCCCTGTCTGGCTTGATTACAGGAAACACAAGGAATTTTGAAAATTCTTTTGAGGGCGCAAAACTATCTGTGGGAGCCATCAGTCTGGCATTTTACAACGGACTCTGGGCGTATGACGGCTGGTAAGGCACTCCCACGGTGTCCCGTCTGCTCGCGGGTTTTCTAGGTGACTTTAATAGTTACGGGAAACAATGACTTGCCCTTCCCAAGGGTGCTGTAACCATGAATTTCACCTTCACATTTCCCTTTGTGAGGTGCCCAACCCCTCACCTTTCCAGTCCCCTGGGGCTCCACAGACACCAAGACACTTTCTGCCCCTTCCCTAGTCCCGGACGTGGCCCCCAGTAGAGTCCCCACAGGCAGCAGCAAGGCCCTGTACAGACTCAGCAAGCAACACGGGCTCAGCCAAGTTGGAGGTAGCAGGCTGCCCAAGCACTTGACAAGGCTAAGAGTATTCAACAGCATTTTCAAAAAATGTTGCTATTGGAGGCCAGCAGGTGGCATAGTGGTTAAGGTTATGGACTCCCACATGGCTGAGTACAGTTCAAATCCTGGACCTGGCGGTTTGAAACTCACGCTGTGTGTGGGTGTGCCCAAAGTCCCTATAGGAGAAGGAATTGCAGCATGTCCATCCTCCATTTCTCGCTTAAAATAAAATGTTGCTACTGGGTACATGTGCTTCTGAGAGAGAGAGGGAGGGAGGGAGAGAGAAAGTGAAAAAGTACACCCCCAGGGGAAATGACCACACTGCAGTCCCCCTATCCTCTATTCTCCTCTTGGGATTTTGGGCACACATACACATGCTTCTGGCATATTTCTCAAGCCACCAGGTCCAGGACTTGAACTGCATAGTCAGCCATGTGGGATCCAGCTGCCTTAGCCACTGTGCCACTGGCTGGCCCAGCACTTTTATTTATGCCTTGGCGATATTAAGTTTAGTCAGTGAGCTTCTGTTGATACCCCTTAAGGAAGGAGCATGACTATCTATGACTCTGGCCTTTCCCTCTGTTTCTAGGCTTCAATCCCTTTTCAGACAAAGAATCTTCCATTTTTTCCAAGTGCCTTGGGAACTCTCTACTCCTAATTATTAAAAATTTGTGTGGTTCCCATAGAGGGCAAAGACTTGACCAATGTGTGGGTCTTGATAGGGCCCCACCATCACTAGGGCCTTCCAAGAAAGAAATTACCTTGGAATTCCTACGAAAGTATTTTCCCTTTGGTGGAGAATCTTAAGTAAGGCCAACATTTCTTTTTTTTTTTTTTTTGGAGAGGTTTTTGCTATAGGGCGCGTGCGCTCGCCAGACAGACAGAGAGAGACAGAGAGACAGAAAGCGAGAAATCACCCCCCAGGGGGGATGGCCATGCCGCAATCCCTTCTCCTCCATTCTCCTCTTGGGATCTTGGGCATGCACGCACACACACCCGGCGTGAGTTTAAGCCACCGGGTCCGGGACTCGAACCACAGTCGACTATGTCCAGCGACATAGCCATTATGCTTACTGCTGGTCCCAAGGCCAACATTTATTATCGTGTGTTTCACAATCTTCTCAAAGTCAAGATGATGTCACTCATGTCACTTCTCTTCTCCAGGAATCAACTCAATTATATTACAGAAGAACTCAAAAACCCTTTCAGGTAAGAAAGCTCAGTCAGGACCAGAGACAGTGGATAGACAAGCATGTGAAAGGACTTCAAAAAGCTTGTGGGAAGGGACTAGCAGATGAGGTACTGGTTAGGTTGCTGGACTCCCACGTGGTCAACTGTGGTTCATAGTCCCAGACCTGGCAGCTTAAAACTCACACTGAGTACATGTGCATGCATGCCCAAAATCCCAAGAGAAGAATGGAGGAGAAGGGATTGTTGTTGGCCATCCCCCCAGAGGGGTGATTTCCTGCTTTCTGTCTCTCTGGAGAGCACACACACCCTATAACAAAAATTTCTAAAAAAAAGGGCAGAAAAAGCTTGTGGGAAAATAAAATTAAAGTACATGTTTATTTTCATGTAAAAAAAAATGGGAACATAGGCATAATTTTTTTAGAGAGAAATTTTTGCTATAGGGTGCATGTGCTCACCAGAGAGACAGAAAGAGACAAGGAGTGAGGAAGCAAGAAATCATCCCCCAAGGGGGATGGCCATGTCACAATTCCTACTCCTCTTGGGATTTTGGACATGCATGCACATATGCCTGGTGCGAATTTTAAGCTGCCAGGTCTGGGACTTGAACTGCAGTTGGCTATCTGGGAGTCCAATGATGTAACCATTATGCCATCTGCTAATCCCATAACTTTTTTTTTTTGGAGAGGTTTTTGCTATAGGGCGTGTGCACTCGTCAGACAGAGAGAGAGAGACAGAGAGATAGAAAGCGAAAAATCACCCCCAGAGGGGATGGCCATGCCGCAATCCCTTCTCCTCCATTCTCCTCTAGGGATCTTGGGCACGCATGCACACATGCCTGGCGTGAGTTTTAAGCCACCGGGTCTGGGACGCTAACCGCGGTCAACTACGTGGGAGTCCAGCAACATAGCCATTACGTTAACTGCTGGTCTCATAACTTTTTCATAATACATATTTTCTATGAGCTTTCTGAAGACCCTTCGCAGTTCTCTCTCAGCACGCAGTGCAGCTGCTTCTTCCCATTATTCCAGCTTCCTCCAGACAGAGGCCGGCTTCTTCCAAGCCCATCATACACTCTCAGTTTGATGGTGTTGGGAGCAGTTGCATGGTTGCTGAAGGGAAGGAAGGGCTCTAGCCTCCTTTATTTCTTGCTTATTTTGCTTCATAAACAATTCTATTTTATTGCCCTAGGGTCTAAGGGAGGGAGAAGGTCATCAGAAGGTCTCACGTCCCCACTGGGACTCTGCACAAACCCACAGACCCCCTGATCCCCACCTGGGTGGGCCAGGTGGGGCCTGTGCCCCCAGCCCACAATGGGGAGCAGGTGCAAAGGTGGGCCAGGAAGGGCAAGAGGGAAGGACTGGACAGAAACAACCATCTTATGAGACTCCCATGGACACCCTGGTCTGACCTTGGGCTTCTGTGTCACTGTCCCTCTCAGAAACCTGCCCCTGGCCATTGTCATTGGGATCCCTCTGGTGACAGTGTGCTACATCCTCATGAACGTCTCCTATTTCACTGTGATGACTGCAACTGAGCTCCTGCAGTCCCAGGCTGTGGCGGTGGTGAGTGCCGGGCGTCTGCTGCAGGGCTGTGGTGGGTGTGGGGGCTCACGTGAGTGGTGGTTCCCTCCCAGGGAAAGAGGATAAATCATCCTCTAGGAGATGGAGAATGGACCAACGAGGACCACCTGGGCTGAGAGGCCTGGCTCTGAGACCCTCAGCAGGTGGTGGGCTCTGTTCCCTCAGTCTATCTGCTACCGGAGTATAGGCATCATATGGGGGAGGCTGGGCTGGATTGAACCCAGACTGGGGTCTTGACAGTCAAGTATGACAGAGAGAGAGAAAGCGCAGGGGAGTTGAAGGAGGTAATGATGATAATGGATTGTGGACTTTGAGCTGAGAGAGGAGGAGGCAAGGGCAAGAGGTCATTAATGGCTTGGGGGACTGTGGGAAAAGTGGGCAGGGACAGGTCCTGGCGCCTCGTAGGTCTGGGCTATAACAGGAAGTGAGCTGGGAACAGTGAGGTGATGGGGATTCGGATATGGAGGAGGCACGGTTTTGGCTAATGGTGAGGTCCCCAACCACAAGGGAGGTCCCTGACCACAAGACTGGGCACCAAGATGAGAGGGAGAATGAGGTCCTTCTGGGTGAAGAGGTCAAGAGTGTAAGAGGCCAGGGTGAAATGCTGAAGAATTTCATGGGGGAGTGGTGATGGTGGATAAGAGATCCTGAGATAGTCTAGAGAAAAAAGGCAGAAGCATATTTTTTTTTTTTTTTTTTTTTTTTTTTGCTGTAGGGTGTGTGTGCTCACTGGAGAGACAGAGACAGAGACAGAGAAAGTAAGAAATCACAGCCTGGGTGGATGACCACACTGCGATCTCTTTTCTTCCATTCTCTTCAGATTTGGGCATGTGCATTTTTGTGCCCGGCATGAGTTTTAAGCCTCTGGGTCCGGGACTTGAACTGAGGTCTGCTATATTTCCATATAGTCCAGCACCTTAACCACCATGACACTTGTTGACCTCATAATTTTTTTTTTTTCATGAGTAGTTTTCACTCTCTCCTCTCCAATAGGGGTCATAGATCTGTGTCCAATGGGGTGAGGTGGGTTCCTGGGTCCTTGGGAAGACAGAATAGCTTTTTTAGACCAATAGCTCCTGGGGGCTCTGAAAGACCCCTCCAGGGTTTATCTCGCTTCTCCCACCAGACGTTTGGTGACCGCGTGCTCTATCCAGCTTCCTGGGTGGTTCCACTTTTTGTGGCGTTTTCAACCATCGGTGCTGCTAACGGGACCTGCTTTACAGCGGGCAGGTAGGGGACCCCCGCCACGTGCTCCTGGGGTGGGCAGGGGTAGCAAAGCTGATTTCACACTTGAGGAAGATAAGTGCCTAAATCCTGAGGGCTCTGCCAGGACAAAGTCCTCCGGGCACAAGTGGAAACCCTGACGTCCAAGTAAGGATGTGGCTTGAGCCCACACAGCAACCTGGTGAGGACTGTGCGGACAAGCAGGCACACTGGAACTGCATACTGGAACCTCAGCTTTGCCACTCCACTAGGGCCCTCAGTGCTGAGGGGAAAAGGCCACCAGCCTCAGCATAAGGGGGAGGTGATGTGGGGTGAATGAAGCATTGGGTTACGTGTGGTACTTTTTGCCTTGAGGTTTTTCACCTAATGATATTTTCCAAACATTTTCTCATATTAATACATACACTATCTGAGCTGGCTCCATGGCTTAGTGGTTAAAGGAGCTGGGTTCCTCAAGACCAATAGCACAGTTCAAATACCAGCTCCCATGGTTCAAAAAACGCTGGGCATGTATGTACGTGGGTGCTAGAAATCCCAATAGGATGGAGAAATGGAGAAGGGATTGCAGCATGGCCATGCCCCATTGTGGGATGTTTTCTCCTCTCCCTTTCTCTGTCTGTCTAGCAAGTGCATGCCCCATCTGGGGAACAGATAGATAGATAGATGATAGATAGATGTATGTGTGTGTGTGCGTGTGTGTGTATGTGTATATACACACACATACATACATACTCTAATATATACAATCTAGTAATACATACATATATAGATGTGTGTGTATAATCTAGATCAGGAATTGGTAAGTTTCCCTCAAAGGGTCAGGCAGTAAATATCTGAGGCTCACAGGCTGTCTAAGTCTCTGTCATAACTATTCCACTCTGCCTTTGGAGCATGATAGTAAATAGTCATGGGTATAATCAATAAAACTTTATTTACACAAACAGGTATACATTACCAATCAGCATAATTGAACAAATCCTCCACTCATGGGCTAGCTGTGGGTTATTTCCATGAACATTTCTGCAGTGAACATTTTTTTAAAGGAATTACTTATTTTTTATTATTTATTTTTTGAAGGTTTTTGCCACAGGGTGCATGTGCTTGCCATAGAGAGACAGTGACAGGGAAAGTGAGAATCGCCCCCACCCCCCTGGCAGATGGCCATGCTGCAATCCCTTTTCCTCCATTCTCCTCCTGGGATTTTGGGCATGCACACACATGCGCCCAGCATGATTTTCAACCTGCTGGGTCCAGGCCTTGAACTGCAGTCGGCTATGTGGAAGTCTAGTGCTGTAATTGCTATGTAATCTGCTGACCCTATTATTATTAATATTATTATTTAATTTGCTATAGGGCACATGTGCTCACCAAAGAGAGATAGAGAAAGAGAGGGAAAGTGAGAAAGCTAGCTGCCAGATCCAGGACTCTTACCACGATCAGACATGTGAGAGTCCAGCAGATTAGCCACCACACTACCTCCTGGCCCCTACAGGGAACATTTTTTTTTTTTTTTTTTTTTTTTACAGGGAACATTTTTTAAAAAGTTTATTTATTTCATGAATGACTGTGCAGACACACACACACACACACACACACACACACAGAGAGAGAGAGAGAGAGAGAGAGAGAGAGAAGAGTGAAAAAGAGAGAGAGAGAACCGACAACAATTTTGACAACACAAGCCACCCCTTGCTTCAGCAAGCCTGGATCATGGGCAAATACATGCCCTGTATACTGAGGGAGGTCTCGGGATATGAACCAGCAACCTTCCCATGTGGGTAGCCTCACACAGTGTTACATTTTATTGCTGCCCACCATCTGGTCCCCATAGTAAATATTTTGAATATGTCTTTGTCCAGTTCTTTAGTGTTTCGTGATTTATTTCTGAGTGAAATTGCCAAAGGTTATATACTTTACAAAATGAAATACACATTTAAAAGAAAATCATTCTAACACTCTTTCAAAGTACATGTATTGCTAGCCCTCAAATTTTGTTCTCTCTCTTTTTTTTTTTTTTTTTTTTTAGAGAGGTTTTTGCTATAGGGCGTGTGTGCTCCCCAGAGACAGAGACAGAAAGTGAGAAATCACCTCTCAAGGGGGATGGCCACACCACAATCCCTTCTCCTTCTTGGAATCTCGGGCATGCACGCACATGCGCCCAGCATGAGTTTAAAGCCACAGGGTTTGGGACTCAAACCTCTGTCAACTACATGGGAGTCTGCTGACATAACCATTAGTCTGCTGGTCCCTAAATTTTGTTTTTCTTTCAAAAGTGATTTTGTGGGACCAGCAGTTAGCGTAATGACTATGTTGCTGAACTCCCATGTAGTCGACCGTGGTTCGAGTCCCAGAACCGGTGGCTTAAACTCACGCCGGGTGCGTGTGCGTGCATGCCCAAGATCCCGAGAGGAGAATGAAGGAGAAGGGATTGTGGCATGGCCATCCCCCCTGAGGGGTGATTTCTCACTTTCTGTCTCTCTGTCTTTCTCTGTCTCTCTGGCGAGTACATGCACGCTATAGCAAAAACCTCTCCCCCCCCAAAAAAAAGTGATTTTGCTATTCTAGATTCTTTGCATTTTTATATGAATTTTATTTTAAGTTTATTTTTAATTGATAAATTATAATTACATATATTTATAGGGTACAAAGTAGTTTTTTAAAAGGATTATTTATTTATTTAATTTCATGTTTTATTATTATTATTATTTTTAATTTGACCAGAAAGAGAAAAAGGGAAAGTGAGAAAGCAAACTGCCAGGTCCAGGACTCAATCCATGGTCAGCCATGTGGGAATTCAGCATCTTAGGCCATCATGCCACCGACTGGCCCCCAAAGTGGTGTGTTGATACATATGCACACTGTGGAATGAAAACATCAGGCTAATTAACATATCCATCATCTCACATACTTATCATTTCTTTGTGGTAAAAACATTTTAAATACTTTAAATCCCCAAACAACATGTGACCACCAGATGACATAATGGTTATATTGCTGCACTCCCACGTAGTCAACTGTAGTTAGAGTCCCAAACCTGGCTGCCTAAAACGCACACCAGGAGCATGTGTGTGCATGCCTAAGATCCTGAGAAGAGAATGGAGAAGGGATTGCAGCGTGGCCATCCTCTCTGTGGGTGGTTTCTTGCTTTCTGCCTTTCTGCCTCTGTCTCTCCAGTGAACAAATGCACCCTATAGCAAAAAATCTCTCTCAAAAAAAAATTCCCAACAATATATGAGCAAACCAAATGCAACAACAATTTAAAAGATCATTCAGTTGCGAGGCTGGCAGGTGGCATGGTGGTTAAGGGTCCTGGACTCCCATATGGCCAACAGTGGTTCAAGTCCCAGATCTAGCAGCTTTCTTTCTCACTTTGCCTCTCTCTCTCTCTCTGTCCCTTTCTGATCAAATTAAAATAAATAAATAAAGTTAAATAAAATAATTATTTTTAAAAAAAAAGATCATTCAGGTGTTGTCACAGTGGTGCAGCAGTAACACAATGCTCCATGGTGCTGAATCCCCATGAGAATGTACTGAGTTTGCACTCCAGAATTTCCCTGCACATACTGACTGTGAGCAAATTGGCAATGAGACTGGCTGGCTAAAATTGGGAGGGACTAGCAGGTGAGGACCCTGTAGGAGGTACATGTCTCTTTCTCTTGTGAAATAAATAAACTTAAAAAAAAAAACAAGATCATTCATTATGATCAAGTGGGGTTCATCCAAGAATGCAAAAGTCAGTATATGTGATACATCATATTAAAAGAATGAAGGACAAAAAAAATGATGATTTCCATAGTTGCAGGAAAAGTATTTGACAAAATTCAATATCCCTTCATAGTAAAAATGCTCAACAAATTAGGTATATAAGAAATGTTCCTCGGGGCCAGCAGTTGGCATAATGGTTACGTCGCTGGACTCCCATGCAGTCGACCGTGGTTCGAGTCCCAGACCCAGTGGCTTAAACTCACGCTGGACATGTGTGCATGCATGCTCAAGATCCCAAGAGGAGAGTAGAGGAGAAGGGATTGTGGCGTGGCTATCCCCCCCCCCCCGGGGGGGGGTGATTTCTCACTTTCTGTCTCTCTGTTTCTCTCTGTCTTTCTGGTGAGCGCACATACCCTATACCAAAAACCTCTCCAAAAAAAAAAAAAAAAGAAATGTTCCTCAATATAATAAAGGCCATAGATAACAAACTCAACATCATATATCAAGCTAATATCATACTAAATGAGAAAAAGTTGAAAGCTTTTCCTCTAAGATCTGGAAAAAGACAAGAATCTCACTTTCACCACTTCTATTCAACGTAGTACTAGAAATTTTAGCCGAAGCAATTAGGCAAGAAAATTAAATAAAAGGCATTCAGACTAGAAAATAAGAAGTAAATTGTTTCTGTTTGAAAACAACATGATCTTATATGTAAAAAATTCTAAAGATTCTACCAAAAAAATTGTTAGAACTGGGACCATCAAATGGCATGGTGGTTAAAGGCACCGAATTCCCACACGGCTGACTGTGCTTCAAGTCCCAGATCTGGCAACTTGAAACTCACACTGAACGCATATGTTTATGTGCCCAAAATCCCAAGAGAAGAATGCAGGAGAAGGAATTGCAGCATAGCCATCCCTCCAGGGGTTATTTCTCATGGTCTCTCTCACTGTCTTTCTGTGTCTCTCTGGCAAGTGCCTGCACCCTATGGCAAAACCTGAAAAAAATTGTTATAACTAATGAATGGACTCAGAAGTTGCAGGATACAGAATGAACGTAGAACAACCAGTAGTCTTTCTATACACTAATAGTGAACTATCTGAAAAAGAAATCAAGAAATCAACAATCTTACTTATAATAACTACAAGAAAAATTATGTAGGAATAAATTGAACCAAGGATATGAAATATCTCTAAATTACAAACTTATGAAACTTTGATGAGATTGAAGAAGACACATATAAATGGAAACTGTTCATGGATTGGAAGTATTAATATTGTTAAAATGTCCATACTAAAGTCAGCCCCATGGCCGGTGGTTAAGGGAGCTGGATTCCACATGGCTGACCATGTGGTTCAAGTTCTGGCCCTGGCAGCTTAAAAAACATGCCAAGCATAGCAATCTAAAGAGGGTGGAGAAATAGAGGAGAAGGGATTGTAGTTTGATTGGGTGGTGTTTTCTCCCTCTCCCTGTCTGTCTCTGTCTGTCTCTGGTGGACACACACTTCCTCTGGAATTTTTTTTAAAAACTCCTTACTACCCAAAGCAATCTGTAGCTTCAGTGTAGTAGCTATCAAAATGGGAATGACATTCTTCACAGAAAAAAAACAAATTCTAAAGTTTGTGTGGAACCACAATAGATCCTGAACAGCCAAAGCAATTTTTATCAAAAAGAATAAAGCTGGGAGCACCACACTAACTAACTTCAAAACATACTACAAAGCTATAGGAATGAAAACACAGACACACAGACCAATGGAACAGAAAAGAGAATGCAGAAATAAATCTACATACTTACAGACAACTGATTTTGACAAAGGTGTCAAACACACACTGTGGAGAAAGGACACTCTATTCAATAAAATGTGCTGATAAAACTGGATAGCCATGGGACCAGCAGTTAGCATAATGGCTATGTCGCTGGACTCCCACGTAGTTGACCGCGGTTCACACTCCGGACCTGGTGGCTTAAAACTCACGCCGGGCGTGTGTTCGTGCGTGCCCAAGATCCCGAGAGGAGAATGGAGGAGAAGGGATTGCGGCGTGGCCATCCCCCCTGGGGGGTGATTTCTCACTTTCTGTCTCTCTGTCTGTCTGTCTGGGGAGTGCATGTGCCCTACAGCAAAAAACTCTCAAAAAAACAAAACAAAACAAAAAACCTGGATAGCCGTGTGAAGAAGAATGTAGCTAGACCTCATTTGTCACCATATTAAAAAAAAAAAAAAGAAAAAAACCTAAAATGGATGAAAAACTTAGGAATAAGCCCCCAAACAATGAAAACATTAGAAAAACAATGTAGAAATGCTTTTCGACATTGACATAGACAAAGTATTCTTGGGTAAGACCCCAAAAACCATAGTCATCAAAAGCAAAAATAGAGAAGTGGGACCAAATCAAACTATTAGAATGGGAGAAAATATTTGCAAACAATCTATCTGACAAAGGGTTAATAGGATAATATACAAGGAACTCAAACAACTCAATAGCAAGAACACAAAAATCTCATTTTTTTTCGTTTTTTTGGAGAGGTTTTTGCTATAGGGAGCGTGCGCTCGCCAGACAGACAGAGAGAGACAGAGAGACAGAAAGCAGGAAATCACCCCCCGGGGGATGGCCATGCCACAACAATCCCTTCTCCATTCTCCTCTCGGGATCTTGGGCATGCACACACACGTGCCTGGCGTGAGTTTAAGCCACCGGGTCCGGGACTCGAACTGCGGTCGACTACGTGGGAGTCGGCGACATAGCCATTACGCTAACTGCTGGTCCCCAAAAATCTCATTTTAAAATGAGCAAAAAGCCTGAATAGATTCTTCTCAAAAGAAGACAAACAATAGGACCAGCCCATGACCTAGTGGTTAAGGGAGCTAGATCCCACATGGCCAATCATGTGCTCCAAATCTTGACAGGATGCAGAAACAGAAAAGAGATTTCCATATAACCACACCCCATTGTGTTTTTTTTCCTCTCTCTCCCTCCCTGTCTGTCTCTTTCTAGTGAGTATACATGTCCTCTGACAAATTAAAACAGTAACAGGAAGACTACATACAAGTAGGTCCACCAGGTATATGAAAAAATGCTCAACATCACTAATCATGAGGGAAATACAAATCAAAACTACAGTGGGTTATAACCTCACTCCACTTAGAATGGCTACTACCAAAAAGACAAAAATAACAAATGTTATCATGGATGTGGAGAAAGAACACTGGTACACTGTTGATAGGAATGAAAATTAGTATAGCCATTATGGAAAGCAGTATAGAGATGCCTCAAAGAATTTGAACCCATCTCCACTCACAGCCTCTGGTAAATACTCCTCTACTCTCTATTTCTAGTAAAGTTTGAATATTTAGATTCTGCATATGGTATAAATTAGATCATATGATATTTGTCTTCCTGTGCCTGGCTTATTTCACTTAGCATAATGTCCATTAGATTCATCCATGTCATCGAAAATAATAGGGTTTTGTTCTTTTTAAAGGCGGAATCGTATTCCATTCTGTATAGATACACTTTTTTTTTTTTTTTAAGAGAGATTTGTGCTACAGAGTGCATGTGCTCGCCAGAGAGACAGAAAGTGAGAAATCCCCCCCCCCCCCCAGGGGGGATGGCCACGCTGCAATCCCTTCTCCACAATCTCTTCTCTTCCATTCTCTTCTCAGGCTCTTGGGCACACATGCACACATGCCCAATGTGAGTTTTAAGCTGCTGGATCAGGGACTCAAACCACGGTCAACTATGTGGGAGTCCAGTGATGCAACCATTACACCGTCTGCTAGTCCTTATACACTACATTTTTAAAAATCCACTTTTGGGACCAGTAGATGGCATAGTAGTTATGTTACTGGACTCTCACATGGCTGGTTTGAGTCCCAGACCTTTTGGCTTGAAAATCACACCAGGCATGTGTACAAGCATGCCCAAGATCCCGGGAGGAAAAGGGATTGCGGTGTGGCCATTTCCCCCTTAGGTTATTCTCATTTTCCCTCTCACTACGTCTGTCTTTTTGTCTGTCTCTGTCTGTCTGTCTGTCTGTCTCTCTCCAGTGAATGCATGTGCCTTAAGGCAAAAACCTCTTAAAAAAAAAAACACTGTCAATTCATCTGTCGATGGTCACTTAGGTTGTTTCCATAACTTGGCTATTGTGAATAATGCTTCAGTGAACATTAATTAGACTGTAGCTATCTCTTTGAAATGCCACTTTTAATTCCTTTTAATATATATCTGGAAGTGGGATTGCTGGATCATATGGTAAACATATTTTTAGGTATTTTTTTTTTAGTTTTTTGAGAGACCGCTATACTGTTTTCCCAATGATTGTGACAAATGTATACACCCATCAACCATGTGGGAGTATAAGTCACTGTGATTTTATCTAAGTTAATTTATTTCCTTATTACATAAGCAATAGAGACAAAGAAAGACAGGCACCCTGAATAGAGTCTTTACACTGTGACCCACCACAGCCTCAGCCAGCCTTGGCTCATGGGCATGTTTGCTGTGTGTATTCGGGAAGGTTGCTAGACATGAACCCAGAGCCTGCCTATGTGGGTCAGCCTCACAGAGCTTTGTGCCACTACAGCATCACTATTTGCCTCTCACTGTAACTTTAATTTGCATTTTCCTAATGATTAGTGAGTGGTGTTGAACATTTTTTAAGGTATCTATCGGTCTTTTGTGTGGCCTCTTTCCAGAACTAACTATTCAGGCTGACTGCCCATTTTAAAATAGGATTATTTGTTCTCTTGTTATGAAGTAGTTTGAATTCCTTATATATTTTTAATATGAGCCCCTTATCTGATGTCTGATTAGAAAATATTTTCTTCCAATCTGTGGGTTGTCTCTTCATTCTGTGTATGTTCTGACTTCTCCATTAAACAGCCATTCCCCTATCTTTCCCTCTTCTTGGGACTCCCTGAGACACAAAAATATTGAAATTTAGACCAGTTAATGGCCTCTGAGTGGTCAAGTGAAAGGAAGAGTTGCATGTTTCTAACTTTAAATCAAATTCTAGAAATGATTAAGCTTAGTGAGGAAGGCATTTATTATAGAAACCTGAGAGAGGCCAAAACTAAACCTCTTGTACCAGTTAGCCAAGCTGTGAACTCAAAGGAAAAGTTCTTGAAGGAATTTAAAAGTGTTATCCCAAGGAACAAATGCTAAGAAGGTAAAAACTTCCTTATTGTTAATATGGAGAAAAGTCCTAATGGTCTGGAGAGAAAAATCAAACCAGCTACAACATTCCCTTAAGCTAAAGTCTAATCCAGCCCAAGGTCCTAACTTTCTATGAGAGCCGAGAGAGGTGAGGAAGATGCACAGGAAAAGATTGACATTAGCAAAGGTTGGTTCATGTGGTTTAAGGAAAGATCTCTAAAATATAAAAATATAAGGCAAGGGGGTGGTGAGCATCACAGTGGATAAGGTGCTGGATTCCCACACAGCCAACCACGATTCGAGTCCCAGACCCAGCCAGCAGCTTGAAAATCACACTGGGTACACGTGAATGTGTGCCCCAAATCCTGAGAAAATGGAGGATAAGGGATTGCAGTGTGGCCATCCCCCTAGGAGGTGATTTCTTACTTTTCCTCTCTCTATTACTCTCTGACAAATGCATGTGCCCTGTGGTAAAAACCTAAGTTGTAAAAACATAATTAAAATTTAAAAAATTTAAAAATATAAGGCAAAGCCGTAAGTCCTGATTTAGAAGTTTTAGCAAGTTATTCAGAAGATCTAGCTAAGATAAGTGATGAAGTGGCTACAATTAAACAATAGAATTTTTGAAGAATATTTATTTAATTCCATTTGTTTTTATTATTATTTTTTAATTTGACCAGAGATAGAGAGAGAAAGGGAAAGTGAGAAAGCAAGCTGCCAGGTCCAGGACTCAAACCATGGTCAGCCATGTGGGAATCCAGCATCTCTATCTACATGCCACTTGCCAGACCGTCCCCCCTCTTTTAAATAATTATTTATGTATTTAATTCCATTTGAACAATAGATTTTCTAGGTAGACTAAAGTCTTTTTTTTTTTTTATTAAAGAATTATTTTATTTAACTTTATTTATTTATTTATTTTTAATTTGACCAGAGGGGAACAAAGAGAGAGAGAGAAAGTGAGAAAGCAAGCCACCAGGTTCAGGACTTGAACCACGGTTGGCCATGTGGGAGTCCAGCGCCCTTAACCACCACACCACCTGCCAGCCCCAAGACTAAAGTCTTCTATTGGAAGAAGATGCCATCTGGGACATTCATAGCTATAGAGGACAAGTCAAACCCTGGCTTCAAAAGAAAGGTTTGACTGTCTTGTTTGGGGCTAATGTGGCTGATGGATTTAAGCTGAAGCCAATGCTCATTCAAAAAATTGTAGGACCCTTAAGAATTATGTTAAGTTGGGACTAGCAGTTAGCGTAATGGCTATGTCACTGGGCTCCCACGTAGTCGACCGCGGTTCGAGTCCCGGACCCGGTGGCTTAAAACTCATGCCGGGTGTGTGTTCGTGCGTGCCCAAGATCCTGAGAGAAGAATGGAGGAGAAGGGATTGCAGCGTGGCCATCCACCCTGGGGAGTGATTTCTCACTTTCTGTCTCTCCGTCTCTCTCTCTCTTTCTGGCGAGTGCACGCGCCCTATAGCAAAAACCTCTCCAAAAAAAAAAAAAAAAAAAAAGAATTATGTTAAGTCTACTCTGCCTATGCTCTGTAAATGGAACAACAAAGCTCGGATGATATCACATCTGATAATAGCATGGTTTACTGAATATTTTAAACTCACTGTGGAGATCTCTTTCTGAGAAAAAAAAATATTACTTCTCATTGACAATGCACCTGGTCACCCAAAAGCTCTGATGGAGATGTGCAAGGAGATTAATGTTGTTTTCATCCCTGCTAACACAGCATCCATTCTGCAGCCTATGGACCAATAAGTAATTTGGTCTTTTATGTCTCTTTATAATTTTTTAAAAAAATTAGTTTATGTTATTTATTATTATTATTATTAATTATTAAATTTGACCAGAGAGAGGGAGAGAGAAAAGGGGAAATTGAGAAAGTAAGCTGCCAGATCTGGGACTCAAACTGTGGTTAGCCATGTGGGAGTCCAGCATCTCAACCACCATGCCACCTGCTGGCCCTTGTCTCATTATTTTAAAAATAGATTTAACACAATTTTTAAATGTAAGACAATAGCTACAATAGATAGTGATTCCTCTGATAGATCTAAGTAAAGTAAATTAAAAACCTGGAAAGAATTTGCTATTCTAGATCTGTTAAGAATATTCATGATTCAGGAGACGAGGTTAAAATATCAACATCCATAGGAGTTTAGAAATTTATTCTGGGCCAGCAGGTGGCGTGATAGTTAGGGTGCTGGACTCCCATATGGCTAACCACAGTTTGAGTCTCAGAGCTGGTGGCTTGCTTTCTAATTTTCTGTCTCTCCGGTCAAATTAAAATAATAATAATAAATTAAATGAATAATTTATAAAAAAGAGGTTGATTCTAACCCTCAGGTGACTTTGAGGAATTCAAGACTTCAGTAAAAGTTCACTATTTCCATCACACATGGCAGATGTGATGGAAGTAGTAAAAGAACTAGATGTGGGGCCTGAAGACGTGACTGAATGACTAAAATCTCATGAAAAGGTTTAGCAAATGATGAGTCACTTCTATGAATGAGGAAAGAAAGCAGAAGTCTTGAGACAGAATCTATTTCTGGTGAAGATGCTATAAACTTCGTTGAAATGACAACTCAAAATTTAGAATATCAAATAACTGTAGTTCATAAAGCAGCTCAGGATGTGGGAGGATTTTCTCCAGCTGTTTTGTGTTTTAGTTGTAGAAAGTGCGTGCACACACACCTAAGAGAGAAGCACCCTGGACAGGGTCTCATCACACTGCGACCCCTTATTTAGCTCTTCAGCTCCTCGGGATCCTTTTTTCTGAAAGTCCTCTATTCTTCGAACGTAGCCTACTCAATGTATTTGAGCATTTCCATTTCTTAATTTCCCATCTACATTTTCCATCTTTCCATGCTCCATGTTCAGATTTTGCTTCCAACTAGTTTTTTCACTTGTGTCCAATTAGATTTCTAATTAAGGTAACTTTTCCTTGTTTAAGAAATTCTATTTAGCTCTTCCTTCCCTTAGTATTTTAAACAGTCCTCCGGATTACTGAGTTCTCAAGAGTTCTTGAATGGTGGAATTCAGTGACTTATTTGTGTCTGCTAATTCATCTCTGATTTGCCTGACTTACTGAAATATGGAAATTATGCACAGTTGGATTTCGGACATACAAGGCACTGCTGGGTGTGCTTTTGGCAGGTGCCCCAAGCACGGGGGTCCATTGGCCCTGGGCTTGTTATGACATTTGATTCTTTCATTACTTTTAGCACTTTGGTAAGGTATCTCCTCTTAAAAGGGACTTCCTGGGGCTAGCAGGTGGCATGGTGGTCAAGGCGCAGTACTCCCACATAGCCGATTGTTGTTCAAGCCCTGGACCCAGCAGTTTGAAAATCATGTCAGGCACTCGTGCATGTATGCCCAAAATCCAAGGAGCATGGAGGAGAAGGGATTGCTGCATGGTCATTCCCCTCCTTTGGGGTTGATGTCTCTCTTTCCCTCTCTCTGTCTCTGTCTCTCTGGTAAGTGCACACACCTATGGCAAAAATCTTAAAAAAAAAAAAAAAAAAAAAAAGGAAAGAAAGAAAAAGGGACTTAAACTTCTTCACCCTCTTCCTGCACTCTCACCAACTGATTTCTGTATTGTTATTTTTTTAGACTCATTTACGTCGCAGGCCGGGAAGGCCACATGCTCAAAGTGCTCTCGTACATTAGTGTCAGACGCCTAACTCCAGCCCCTGCCATCATCTTCTACGTAAGTAACAATTCTGCCATGACAGCACCCATTTTAAAGGCATTGGGTCCCTCAGTTGGGACAGTGATGCACACCTGCATTGGTAAGCCCCGGGGGTTTTCAAATGACTCAGGTTCCCTTATTGTTGGCATAAAGTAGATATATTTTTTTAAAAATGCCTGGGAACAGCAGATGGCATAATGGTTATGTTGCTGGACTCCCATGTAGTTGACTGCAGTTCGAGTCCTGGACCTGGAAGCTTGAAACCCATGCCAGGTGCATGTGCGTGCATGCCTAAAATTCCGAGAGGAGAACGGAGGAGAAAGGATTGCCGTGTGGCCATCCCCCTGGGGATGATTTCTTGTTTTGTGTCTCTCTGGCAAGCACACATGCCCTATAGCAAAAATCTCTCCAAAATAATAAGAAGAAGAAGAAAGAAAGAAAATCCCAATTCAAATAATTATCTTGGGCCAGCCGGCAGTGTGAAGGTTAAGACAGTTGGATCCTACATGGCCAACGGTGCATGTGTGTGTATGCCCAAATCCCCACAGAAAGGAGAAGGGACTGCAATGTAGCATCCCCCCTGGTGGGGGGGTGATGTCTTACTTTCCCTCTCTTTTGGTCTGTCTCTCTCTGGCAAGCACACGTATTCTATAGCAAACTTAAAAACAAAACAAGTATCTGAACTTCCACTCTTATTTCCAAATTTATCTACCAGACACTGAATCGTCCAAACTGTATCCTCTACCTATCTTTTTTTTTTTTTTTTTCGAGAGGTTTTTTCTATAGGGCGCATGCACTCACCAGAAAAACAGAGAGAGACAGAAAGCAAGAAATCACCCCCCCAGTGGGGATGGCCACACCACAATCCCTTCTCTTCCATTCTCCTCTCGGGATCTTGGGCACGCACGCACAAGCGCTCAGCGTGACTTTAAGCCACTGAGTCCAGGACTTGAACCACGGTCGACTACATGGAAGTCCAGCGACACAGCCATTAGGCCAACTGCTGGTCCCCCCTCTACCTATCTTAATATACGTTTATCTATTCTAGAGAGCTGGTAACAAATTATGTAAAAGTCTTTTAGCTTACAGGGAAAAATAAGGCATTTTATTTTCAGAATTACTGCCAATAGCTTCTCATTATGGTCTAATAATTTAGAAGTCACAGGATCCTTGTGTGGTAAAGATCCTTTGACACTCAATTGGAGTTCTTCAGTGGGGATGGGCCTTGGGTGTGTACCTGGGTACCTGGGCATCAAGATGCCATCCACATTCCCAGCCTCAGGGCCAGAGTATTGCCCTTAAGCCCCAAGAAGAACTGCTACTCTCTACCACCCTGCTGTCTCTGAAGATGAGGAGACAGGTTCAGGTAGTAGAAATATAAAACCAGGCCTGCATAAGTAATGTGGGTCAAGATGAGATCTGAGTTTCCTAGGCTTGGACCCTTGACCGTGATGAAAACTCTCTGGAGGGAAACTCCTAACTATGAAGCTGATGTGATATATACATACATATTTTTTTTTCTTTTTTAAAATCACAACTTCGGGACCAGCAGTTGGTGTAATGGCTACGTCGCTGGACTCCCATGTAGTTGACTGCAGTTCGAGTCCCGGACCTGGTGGCTTAAACTCACACCGGGCACATGTGCGTGCGTGCCCAAGATCTCAAGAGGAGAATGGAGAAGAAGGGATTGTGGCATGGCCAGTCCCCCTGGGGGGTGATTTCTTGCTTTCCGTCTCTCTGTCTCTCTCTTTCTGGCGAGTGCATGCACCCTATAGCAAAAACCTCTCAAAAAAAACCACCAAAATCACCCCTTCAAAATACAAAGTTTCTTTCATACTAAAATGTTTATTCACAGGAAAAATTACTTTGCTAGTGTTCTGTGAGATAATAATGTTTTGTTTGGTTTTTTTTTTTGAGAGGTTTTCGCTATAGGGCACGTGCGCTCGCCAGACAGACAGAGAGAGACATAGAGACAGAAAGTGAGAAATCACCCCCCAGGGGGGATGGCCACGCTGCAATCCCTTCTCCTCCATTCTTCTCTCAGGATCTTGGGCACATATGCACATGTGCCTGGTGTGAGTTCTAAGCCACCGGGTCCGGGATGTGAACCACGGTCGACTACGTGGGAGTCCAGCGACATAGCCATTAAGCTAACTTCTGGTTCCCGTGATGATAATGTTTTTATGTACTCATGACCTAAGGATGCATTCTTCTTTCTATCAGGGTATCATAGCAACCATCTACATCATCCCTGGTGACATAAATTCCTTAGTCAATTACTTCAGCTTTGCAGCATGGTTATTTTACGGCATGACAGTTCTAGGACTCATTGTGATGAGGTTTACAAGGAAAGACCTGGAAAGGCCTATCAAGGTAAGTTTAGTGTCCCAAATGTCTTTCTTAAAATGAACCAGATAAGGGGTCAGCAGGTGGCGTGGTGGTCAAGGCACTGGACTCCCACATGGCCAACTGCTGTTTGAGTCCCAGATCTGGTGGCTTGCTTTCTCACTTTCCCTTTCTGTATCTCTCTAGTCATATTAAAAATAATCATAATAAAATTACGTATTTTTGTAAAATGAACAAGATAAGCTACCTAAAATAAAAGGGGCTCACTTTTCTATTTCCAAGCTGACTCTCCTCTTTTCTTGAGGACCACATTTTAGAGGGGGTTTACTCATGTCATCTTATACTTTATGATCCAACGAACCACTTAATTACTCATTTACTAAGTCATCAAGAATACCTGAGACTTGTCTCTCAACCAAAGCAAGAGGCCCAGCTCTGACAGTTCTGGCATTTTTCAAACACACACTTCCCCTAGACTGCTGAGGACTTCTGGACTCTGGCCCCAGGCCCACTCTTGTGCATTCAACCACTAATAGTCCACAGCTGCAACCCGTGTGGGGTTCCCTTCCCATTCTGTGCATGGCAAGTGTTGGTCTATACGCCAGTGAAGAGGAGGTAGAATTCATTTTGTTTTGTTTACACAGAGGATAAATCATCCAATTTCTCCAACAAATCAAATGACAAGATAAAGAAGGTGGGGAGGGAATACACATGTTAAAAACAGAAAGTCCACACCAGTTAGAGAGGCATACGGAATATTTTATAGGTAAAAAGACATGATGCCTAGTGTTTTCTTTCTTTTCTTTTTTGTTTTTGAGAGATTTTTGCTATAGGGTGCATGTGCTCATCAGACAGACAGAGAGAGAGACAGAAAGAGAGAAATCACCCCCCAGGGGGGATGGCCACGCCACAGTCCCTTCGCCTCCATTCTCCTCTCGGGATCTTGGGCACACACACACACGCGCCTGGTGTGAGTTTAAGCCACTGGGTCCAGGACTTGAACCACGGTCGGCTACATGGGAGTCCAGCGACATAGCCATTATGCTAACTGCTGGTCCCCCTGGTGTTTTCTTATATTCTGGGGAAAAGATAATAAGGTGGGATAGATGAAGATTCACAAAATTACTAAAAATTGATGGGACCAGCAGTTAGCGTAATGGCTATGTCGCTGGACTCCCACGTAGTCGACCGCGGTTCGAGTCCCGGACCCGGCGGCTTAAACTCACGCCGGGCACGTGTGCGTGCGTGCCCAAGATCCTGAGAGGAGAATGGAGGAGAACGGATTGCGGCGTGGCCATCCCCCCTGGGGGGTGATTTCCTGCTTTCTATCTCTCTGTCTCTCTCTGTCTGTCTGGCGAGCGCACGCGCCCTATAACAAAAACCTCTCCAAAAAAAGAAAAAAAAAATTACTAAAAATTATTAAAATTAGGGGCCAGTGGGTGGCCTGGTGGTTAAGGTGCTGGACTTCCACATAGGCAACTGTGGTTTGAGTTCTGGACCTGGCAGCTTGTTTTCTCTCTCTCTGGTGAACACATACGCCCTACAGCAAAATTCAAGGATAATAATAATGATAAAATTCAATAAAATTTTTTTTCAATTATTTAAATGAGAGGAGGGGGTGCATAGAGTTCATTATATTAAACTCTTCTTTCTGTATCAGTGTTTATATATATATATAAAGATTTTAAAGCATAAAATAAATGCACTTGGCCCACCCTGAGACCGCATTGCTCTGCTTCCAGGTGCCCATTTTCATCCCCATCCTGGTGACCCTCATATCCGTGTTTTTGGTCCTGGCTCCAATCATCAGTGAACCCGCGTGGGAGTACCTCTACTGCATGTTATTTATACTGAGCGGCCTCATCTTTTACTTCCTTTTTGTCTACTACAAGTTTGGATGGGCTCAAAAAATCTCAAGTAAGTATCAGCAAGGCCCATTCTGCTATGGGCACAGCATCCGGCCTCCTTGCCCGCCCTGATTCTGCCAGGGCTTTATCACTGGATCCCACGGGGCAGGCAGATTTCTCCTCCCCTCTGGAGGACTGCCCTCCGCATTAACAGCTCTGGGTCCACCCTTAGTCTCCTTGGTTCCTGTCAGTTACTGGGACAAGTAGAAAGGGAAAAGCACTATTTTATTTCTCACTGTACAATACACGTAACACAGAATTCACCGTCTTAACTGTTTTTAAGTGTGCGGTTCAGCTTGGCTAAGCCCGTTCCCACTGTGGTCTCCAGGGCGCCATTTTCTCTCGTCTGGTAAGCACACATGATTAGGTTCAGCAGCATCCCCCAAACACCCAAAAACGGACAGACTTGGGACCCAAGGATTAGGATGACGTCCTGAGCCTTCCAAAGCCAAGCCACAGGTGTCACTGTCTACTGGGCAATCCCAATCCTCATCTGTGTTAGGATGATTTAGGACAACTGTTTAAAAGTTTAGGGACACTAGCCACTTTCACTTCTAAAAGAGGGAACCAGCAGTTGGCGTGATGGCTATGTTGCTGGACTCCCATGTAGTCGACTGCTGTTCGCGTCCCGGACCCGGTGGCTTAAACTCACGCCGGGTGCGTGTGCGTGCGTGCCCAAGATCCCGAGAGGAGAATGGGGGAGAAGGGATTGCGGCGTGGCCATCCCCCCTGGAGGGTGATTTCTCGCTTTCTGTCTCTATGTCTCTCTCTGTCTGGCGAGCGCACGCGCCCTATAGCGAAAATCTCTCCAAAAAAAAAAAAAAAAAAAAGAAAGAACTTGTGCCAAAATACATCAAAGGAGACTCTGAGTTGTTTTTTTTTTTTTTTTTTTTTTTGCTATAGGGCGTGTGCACTCGCCAGATAGAGACAGACAGAGAGACAGAAAGCGAGAAATCACCCCCCCCCCCAGGGGGATGGCCACGCCGCAATCCCTTCTCCATTCTCCTCTCGGGATCTTGGGCATGCACGCACATACACCCGGTGTGAGTTTAAGCCACCAGGGAATCCAGCGACATAGCCATTACGCTAACTGCTGGTCCCTAGGTTTTTTTTTTTTTTTTTTTTTTTTTAAAGCAAATTATTCTATCCATATCGTATTATCCTGCAGAGCAGATTGAACGGCAAGAAACCCTATTTCTAAAAGCCTTCTGAGCATCTTCGCCAGGCAGTGGGGTGATCAAAAGCCCATTTCCTGGTCTCCCTTTCCCTGCACTGTGAGTTCCTTACGGCAGGAGTTGGGCTGTGCCCAGTTTGACCTGGGATCCAGCACAGAGCCTGGCTATAACAGCCGCTTAATATTTATGATAAAGAGGTGACGAGACTCCTGCCTCTTCCTTCCTTATCCTGTTCGGTTTGTCTGAATGGGAACGAGCACCGCCCCTTCAGCCACTCCCCTCCTGTGTGATTTTTATCTGTGTGTCTGCAACGTGGAGAACTTACACAAGGCACGAGGGAGGGAAACCCAATTCAAAGGCGGACAAGCTGCCCTGGGACCTCTGAGTCAGCCTGGAGGGACTGAGGATGCTTTTCTGAAGCACAGGCAATGGCTGCATCCTCTCTTCATCCCCATTTCCTCATCTGTGGAACGTGGTACCCGCACTTACCTGGCAAGGGTGCTGTCACCGAGACAGACGTTATTGCATGTTGATCAACGAAGTAAACGCCAAGGCAAAATAAGGCTGTGTTGTTTCCACAAAGGACTCTGTGCTCTCCTGAAATGGCTCCTACCACCCCAAACTTGTTTGTTCTGATTTAAACCCTAAACTGAGGGGGGGGGGGGTTGTGGGCACCCTTCTGTGGAAAGAAAAGTCACTAGCATGAGATAAACAGCCATCTTTCCCGTGCCTCTGTAAAGGAACTTGGGTTTGATAGCACATGCAGAGACTCTAGCTCGGAGGACTTGTGACCTACTGTACAAAACCTGTCTTCTGTCTTAGCTCTACAATACTTTGCTAAGCTGCTCCCTACAAAAAATGAAAGTTGTGTTAAGAGAATGAAAAAAGAAAAGAAAAGAAAAGAACAATCTGTACTTCCAACAAAATGCAGTCTGAGTGACTTCAGACTAGTCACCTCCCGGTCAGCAGCAGTAAATACATACGCATAAGAGAGTCGTTGATACTTTTCCTACAGTGGGCACTGATGACAATGAGGGATTTAGTAATTCTTTTTTTTTTTGGAGAGGTTTTTGCTATAGGGCGCGTGTGCTCACCAGAAAGACAGAGAGAGACAGAGAGACAGAAAGCAAGAAATCACCCCCCCCCCCCCAGGGGGGGGGGATGGCCACAATGCAATCCCTTCTCCTCCATTCTCTTCTCAGGATCATGGGCACACACACTACACATGCCCAGTGCGAGTTTAAGCCACCAGGTCCGGGACTTGAACCGCGGTCGACCACATGGGAGTCCAGCAACATAGCCATTACACCAACTACTGGTCCCAGAGATTTAGTAATTCCTTAATAGGAAATACTCAGGATGGTTTAAATGAGCTCTAAGCATACACCATCCCGAGTCAGGGTCTGCCAGGTGACATATTACCAAAGAGAAAGAACATTATTACACTCTGCCCATCACGACCAGGGCGAAGCTTTGTGATGACGTTTCTTTCTAACCTCACCTGTTGATCGTGTGTTCCAGAGCCTGTCACCATGCACCTCCAGATGCTGATGGAAGTTGTCCCACCAGAGGAAGATCCTGAGTAACCAGCTCAGTCTCTTGTAGTCAAATCAAAACTGTGATGAATTTATTTTTGTAAGCAATATTTGTGGTTATTTCTTCCCGATTTTTTTTCTTAAGAAAAAAATGTATTTGGATGTTTATAGTACTGTTATTTTTAGAGATGCTTAATTGGGTGGGGGTTCCAGGTGGGAAAAGTAACAGGTATTTGTTAAAGTTAGGCGATCACAAAACCAAAAAAGTTTGTTTAGCAAACAGTTCACCTAGCAAGAAGGCTGAGGGCGAGAGACGGGCTGAATAAAAACTGCCACCGGGGCCAGCAGATGGCGGACCGGTTGCATCGCTGGACTCCCACACGGCCTACTGTGGTTGAGTCCTGGACCCAGTGGCCTGAAACTCACGTTGGGTGTGTGTGCGTGCGTGCCCACGATCCCGGGAGGAGAAGGGATTGCAGCACGGCCATGCCCCTGGGGGGTGATTTCTCACTTTTTCTCTCACTGTGTCTGTCTCTCTCTGGTGAGCAGATGCGCCCTGGGGCGAAAAAACTCAAAACAAAACAACTGCCACCATTCTGCAGGCAAGTTCTTAGTAAGGGGCACATCATGCTTAAATAAAGGGTGTTCAGGTCAAGCCCCGCGGCCCGGCTGGGACCCGGTGGCGGCTCGCGGGGCGCTTCTCGAGGCTGACCCCGGACTCGGCTTCCCTGCGCCCAGGGGCGCAGACCCGGGGAGACACGGCGCCGAGAGTGGGCGGGCCGTGGGAGCGCCAGTCTCTACATGGCGGCGGCTCTGTCGGGCCTGCTGTGGTGCTCAGCCGCTGGGCGTTCTTAGGGTCTTCTGCAAGGGGGCTGACTCGCACTCTCATCTTCTTCGACCTGGCTTGGCGACTGCGCATCAACTTCGCTTACTTCTAAGTCGTGGCTTCCAAGACGCTCAACGTGCGCCCGCAGGTTCATATTGAAGTCCAATGAAGGCTTTCCCTTGACTGACCAAGGCTTGGCCTCAGGCTCACTGCATCAGACGACGCAAAGCACGAGGGACGCAAGACACTCTGGGCACCTGTCCTGCACGAGTGAAGGGAGGAGGAGATGCTCGGACCCACTCCTATTATAGCCTTAAGAAAAGAACACGGGAAGAGTCCTCATCCAGCTTGCTGTTGATGTAAATGGAAATCCACAGAATAAGGCGTTTTGGGAAACGAAAAATGCTAAGAGTGAGGCTGACTTCTCACTTCCTAACGGCCAGTGTTTCCACATTTGAAAGAATCAGGAAAAAAAAAAAATCGGCTTCAGCACCTGTTCTGAGCAAGTCTCCAGGTCTGCTCTCTGTCCCTGCAGACCATTTTGCTGGGGTACCCTGTGGTGTCAGGGAAGCTCTGGAGCGGGACTGGCTGGAAAGAGGGCCCGTGGTCACGGACAACCACACAGGACACTGTCCCTAAAGGAGAGCCCCAGCTATCAGGACTGCCCTGCCAGCAAACAGTCAGGAATGGGGATTTTTTAAAGATGAGCCACCAAGTGCATTTCCTGCAGGATGAGGCTCTGTGTTGGAACATCTTGCCTGTGTTCTGTCCCTCCTGCAGTGATACACGCATGTCCTTGAGTACTCCTGAATGATGGGGCGGAACATATTTTCCTTGACCATTCGAAGCCCATGTTTTCAGAGCAAACAACAGAATACAAGACAGTGCTTTTGAGTGTCAAAAAACATCTCAGATGGTCTGCAGGTGACACTGGGGTTACTGACTCTACGGCCTTTTGAATTAGCAGGCCCGTTATGCCATAGTTAAGGTACCAGCAGAACAATAAAAATAGTGAGACTGATCTTAAAAAAATTGTCTTGGAATGATTTCTTTCTCATGAAGTCTCAATACAAACAGCCTAAGTTCCTGCTTGGGTGGGTCTGTTTGTTCAGATGAAGTAAATTGAGTTTAAACTCACTAAGTGCTGACTGATGAAGGAAGAAAATTTTTGAGCATGTTCTTCTAAATTGTGCTTGAAAGAAACTGAGGAGTGGGCTGCCATTTCAGGAGAAGGTTGATATATTCTGAATACATTATCAGATCGAAACAATAATGTAACATGAAGTTATTTATCTCAGTTATTTGGAAGGGCTACTGTCCCAGATACTGTCTCTTTAGCTACTCTGATCACCTAATGAAAGTGGATATTTGTAGTCTGCCCCGCTGTACTTTTATTAAGCCTTGCTGAATTGATAAGCTGTTACCATTTCTGCATTTTGTAGAATAATTTCAGCTGCAGCAACATTTGATTTCTCTCACACCCCTTTCCTTCCACTTGAAATGCAATTTAAGTGGAGGCCCTCCCTATGGTGAGAGCTGCAATATTACCTTTAGAATAGTCTTCTCAAACTAGGAGCACTGCAGCGTTACTACCTTAAATAAAAAGAAACTTGAGACTATGTAATGTAGCTCAGTTTTTTTAAAAAAAAATCATTTAATTTTATTTATTCATTCATTTATTTTAATGTGACAAGGACGAGAGAGAAAGTGGGAAAGCCATCAGGTCTGGGACTCGAACCATGGTAGGCCACGTGGGTGTGTCCAGCGCATTCTGCACCTTGCAGCTTGCTGGTCCCCGATGTAGCCCAGTTATAGAAAGGCAAATCAAGTATTTCTCTCATAAGAATTTCCAGGTGGAAGGAGTGGAGATATCTTTTACTTGAAGATTTTTCTGACATAACTAATTCCTTTTGTCGTTTGTTGATAACTTGAATAAAGGTCATTTAAGAGTGTAAGTTTTTAAGGATTCCCAAAGTGAAACGTAAAATCACCATTTTGGGAATACTGATTGCGCATATGGGTTTATATTGTAAGTTACTATGCTGTACGCTATTTCAGTTTTGGGGAAATGGAAAAATAAAATCTGGTCTTTAGCATAAAAAACAAAAAGGGTGTTCCTTGAAGTCAGTGATCAATATACCTTATTCTTCTGTGTAAAACTGGTGATACCTTTGCTTTGATTGATAGAGGTTTTTTTTTTTTTTTTTTGAGAGGTTTTTCGCTATAGGGCGCGTGCGCTCGCCAGACAGACAGAGACATAGAGACAGAAAGCGAGAAATCACCCCCCAGGGGGGATGGTCACGCCGCAATCCCTTCTCCTCCATTCTCCTCTCGGGATCTTGGGCACGCACGCACACGCGCCCGGCGTGAGTTGTAAGCCACCGGGTCCGAGACGCGAACCACGGTCGACTACGTGGGAGTCCAGCGACATAGCCATTACGCTAACTGCTGGTTCCCGATAGAGGTTTTTTTAAATAGTAAAATACGAATGTTTGAGTACCTGCTCTCCACTGCCCCAGGTCTGCCACCTCTGTGTTTACCCTGGGATGTATGTGGCAGGCACAGGCCGGGCTGAATGATGCACCTTCCACTGCAAAGCCACCCAGCCATCCTGAACCATTCATAGCTGAGGTGTTCACAAGGGTCAACTCCATTGGTGGTCGGTGTCACCAGCTCCCCGACAGCTGTCACTGGCATTTTTGCCACACCAGAAAGCACAATGAATAAAAATTCATTTTGCACTTGGTACTCAGAGAAAATATCATTTAAAAAAAACATAAAAAATAACATTTCTGTGCACACACTGAAATTTTACTGATACTGCAAAAAGACATTCACAAAATATGTATTTTTAGAAGTATAGAGACAAAAGAAAGGTCGCCTTGTATGTCAGAAATTTGCATGAAATATGAAATCAGTACAAATGAACAGAAAAGAAAACTAATTGCTAATTGTTTATAAAGCCATCATCCTATGTCCCATAAAATGTTAGAACTCCAGATATTAGAAAATTAAAATATCTGACAAAAGAAAGATTTAACATACAGCCTCCTCCCCGAATGTTTTCATTTAGCTTCTGTGAATACAAGGGAATTGACATTCTATCATTTTTGAGAGCAGGCTCTCACCATTTGTATAGCTCTGTTACTTGCTGCTATAATTTGCTAGGTTTTACAAAAGAGACTCGGCACAACCAAGTATAAACTACAGGTAGCCATGAGGCAGCCAGTGCATCATGGGAGGCTGGCCCCGACCCGAGACATGCACCCACAGGGGCAAGGGCTCCATGGAGAGGTTCCGGCACTGGTAAGGACGTTAGTGCAAGCTCCAGAGTCAGACCTCTGCCTTCAAAATGCCTGAAGAGCCTGACAATTTGCCAGGAAAAAGGAAAGTCACCATCTTACTCCCATGGGCCAGTGTGAGACCTGCCAGTCCCCTGGAGTCACCGCAGCAGCAAGACCACGCTTCTGCTCCAGCAAGGTCACTAGCTCCTTGCACTGGGGGCTGACCACCCATCATGAAGCCAGCGTGCAGAAAAAAGAGGCCCAACCCAGTCCCACTTTACGGACATCGCCTCTCTGAGGTGAGGCTGGGTCATGCAACGGGTGGAAAGTCTCATTTTACAGATGAGGAAACTGAGAGCCGGAGTGATCGAAACCTGATCCCGGGACAGCTTCATAACAGAGTTTACCTAATTCAAGTGGTCACCACTCGAATATAACTGGGATGTACATAAACTTGGGTATCTGTGCTTCTAATGTAAAAAAGAAAAAAAAAAAGGAATAAACATCTTGGGGCAGTCACTCAACAGTCACATTCTGCTGATGTTCTTTTCCACTTCTGGGTGGAGCTGACAAATCGATACTGAGAATGTAACGCAAGGTTTTCAATTTCCCTTTTCTGATTTTTTCATGAACAAAGAAATTCAAAGCATGAAAAGCCAGCCTCTGGACGATCCTGTACTTAGGTAGTAATGACTACATGTGTGTACACATATGTAAGTACACACACAGACGCATGCACACACATACACAATCCTATACTTCGGTAGTGATGACTACGTGTGTATGCACCTGTATGTACACACACACACACACACTCCTATACTTTGGTAGTAATGACTATGTGTGTATGCACATGTATGTACACACACACACACACACAATCCTCCAAAAACCTTGGTGATTCCAGGTGCTACAGTCTTCCCTAGGGAAGGGATCATGAATATTTTCAGGGATCATCACTTCTGAGTGTTCTGAGGGTCACCTCCTGGCACTACACAGGTCCTGTTACATTTGCGCTAAAAAAAGAACACCTCTGTCCCATTTGCCAGGACTCCGCAGGTGCACGGGGTTCTGTGGATCTAGTATCTGCACCTCCAGAAAGCCCTGGGTCTGGCTGGTGTTGCTAACGCACTCTCCCTTTTATCCTCGGGCTCTCTCATCGCAAGAAGCAAATGTACATTCAGTAGGTGACGGTATCTTAAGAACGCTAAAAGCATTAGCTCATGTCTGTGGTTATGTGGAATCTGGGCTGATTCAGGCTGAAAGGGCCGTTAAGCAGTTGCTGAGCGGACACTCGAGAGACGGAAACCTCGGCTGCAGTCATGGGATCAGGCTTGTAGCCCTGCACCGTGCACTGGATGACAGGTGGGCCAGCTCCAGGCAGTATGAGCCACTGCCCAAATGTCACAGTTTGCACTCTGTCATTCACACTTGATGTGTCAGGATGATGCGAGAGGCAGTGACGGAGACAGACAGCATGAACTGGGTGTGGTCAGACCAGCACCATTTGTTCCTGTCTCCAGACCCTGCCTCCACCCTCCTGTCACAGTCTTACAATCATCAGCTTATTTTCCAGTTGGCTAAGAATTGTCCACCGTCATCAATCTCAGTGTCACAGACGACCCTTCTTAGAAATCTATGCTTGGCGGCAGCTGCTTGCTTTCTTAACTTTCGGTCACATGACAATATCCATTTTTGTTCGGAGTCTCCTGGCCGCTCTTCAGGACCTGATCCACGTCTCAATCACTATCGCTCTCTTCATCCTCCGATGGTGAGTTACTATCTTCAACCACCTCTGCCACGCTGTAGGACTGGTTTTTTAAGCTTACAACTAAAAGAGTTAAAAATTATAATAAATATATTAAGTCCAGACTAGTTACCAAGTCTCTCCCCTCATTATTTTGGGATATAGCACTATCTCGCAACTTCTTTTTTTAATTTTCATTATTTTAGACAAGAAGTAGGCAGAACTTATTTACTTATAAATAAGTTCTCCTCCTAAGAAGAATATCTGTAAGGTGCTACTAAAAGGTGTCCTTTTTTATTTTTATTTATTTATTTTTATTTATTCACTCATTTATTTTTATTTTGACCAGAGAGACACAGAGAGAGAGAGAGGGGCGGAAAGTTAGAAAAAGCCACCAGGTCCAGGTCTTTAAAACCAAGAGCCGAGGGCAAGAAGATGGTACAGAGGGTAAGACAGCTGGATCCCATATGGCTGACTGCACAGTTCAAGTCCTGGACCCGGCAGCTTAAAATCATGTTGGGGTGGACCAGCAGATGATGTAGTGGCTATGTCGGTGGACTCCCACATGGCAAACTGTGGTCTGAGTCCCAGACCTGGCAGCTTGAAACTCACACCAGGCGCATTTGTGTTCATGCCCAGAATCCCAAGAGGAGAATGGAAAAGGGATTGTGGTATGGCCCTGCTCCCCGGGGAGTGATTTCTTGCTTTCTGTCTGTCTCCCTCCATCTCTCTGGAGAGTGCACATGCCCTAGAGCGAAAATCTCTGAAAAAAAAAAAGAAAATCATGCTGGGGGACCAGCAGATGGTGTAGTGGTTATGTTGCTGGACTCTCACATAGCAAACTGTGGTTGAAGTCCCAGACCCATGGCTTCGAAATCACACCAGGCATGTATGCATGTGTACCCAAGATTCCAGGAGAAGAATGGAAGAGAAAGGACTGAGGTATGGCCACCCCCCCCCCCCAGGGATTTCTCACTTTCCCTCTCATTCTCTCTCCCCCTGTGAGTGCATGTGCCCTAAGGCAAAAATCTGAAAGAAAAAGAAAGAAAGAAAGAAAGAAAGAAAGAAAGAAAGAAAGAAAGAAAGAAAGGAAGGAAGGAAGGAAGGAAGGAAGGAAGGAAGGAAAGGAAAAAGGAAAAAGGAAGAAAGGAAGAAAGAAAAGAAAGAAAAGGAAGGAAGGAAGGAAGGAAGGCAGGAAGGAAAGAAAACCATTCTGGGCACATGTGGGTGCATACTCAAAATCCCAAGAATGGATGAGCAGGGATTTGAGGCATAGCCATCCCCTATGGGGGGTGATTTCTCACTTTCCCTTCTCTTTTCTTCCTCTCTCTGCCTCCAGTGAGCATATGCACCCTATAGCAAAAACTTACGGGGGGGGGGGGGGGGGTGAAGGACCGGTAAGTACTCAAAGTTAACATCAACCACAAAGAGAAACTGAATTCTAAAGGCATTACCTTCACCACCCTTTCCCACAAAGGCCAACGCCTAAAATCAGCTGAAGGAGTGATTATGGACCCACAGCCCCTCTAGGGAGCAGGTGCTCACCATCTTACCCTTAGAAAAATGGCTGTCCTCTTCACAATCTTCCCAGTGATCAAAATCGAAAGCCACATTAGGATTCTGTCCAACAGAACAGCTTATGTTAAGTACATAAATACACATACCCAGGGCGCTATGACCAGCCAGTGGCAGTTCATTGCCACCTACCTTCTGTTTGAGTAAGCTACACCAAGATTCCTTTCTCTCTTTCACAAGAGTGATCATAGGTTCATCATTTTTAATTATGCATTTGCAGTCATCTTTTATGATGTTGGCCTGTAGCTCCATATCAGCCAAGTAAAACTTGTCTCCCACCCAGGCACTGGGTTTATAAAAAGAAATAAAGTTAGCCTTACAGAACACATTAGAAATTGTTTCTATTTTATCTTGTGAGATATACAATAAACCCACCTGAAAATGACTCTGTCTCTAAAATATTTACAGCTGTAATCTTTTGCATTCCTAATTTTTATCTTCACGATGACGACATGATCTTTTTGGAACCATTTGACTTGCGGATGGAAGCTAGAAGGAAAGAACAAGGCTTTCGCGCTCATCGCCACCCGTTCACCAGCTCAGGGAGGTCAACCCCACCAGTGGCTAGACATACCTTCTCAAAGGTGGCTGTGAAGTTTTGCTAACAGAAGCATCTCCAGTGCTTTCAGATAAAATTTCTGTGTAAAATCAAAGTAAAATTTTCTTACAGGTTATTTATATCTAGGTATACACACACACACACACACACACACACACACTTTTTTTGTATTACATGAAACTTCTAGATGAGAAATCACTCACAGAAGAGTCTAAATCAAGTATCCAACTGCAAAGAATAATCAGAAGAAGTTAAGATGCACATGAAAAATACGCATCTCAGTAAAACGCACACACTGTTTTAAATAAAAACACACTCTGACAAATATTAAACAATCAGGGAAGTAAAGTTACTCTTTGAAAGTATTACAATTGTAATTGCTGGCCATAGGATGTACATGTTCAGGCTTAGGGTCCTGCCAGGCCCTCACTAAAAATGACTTCCAGGGCCAGCCAGGTGGTGTGGATCCCCCATGACTGACTGTGTGGTTCAAGTGCCAGACCAGTGGCTTGAAAAAACCACATCGGGTGCATGTGTGTGCATGCCCAAAATCTGAAAAGGAGAATGGAGGAAAAGGGATTGTGCTGTGGTTGTTCCCCCTGGGGCAGGGGTGCTTTCTCACTTTTCCTCTCTCTCTCTTTCTTTCTCTCTTTTAAGAGTGCACATACCCTATAGCAAATTAAAAAAAAAATTAATGACTTCCATAATAGCAATCAATGTGCACAAGAAACCCATGCTAACATAACATTTTCTAAAACAAGGCAACTTAAACTTTTGAAGAAAAATTTGCCAGAGGGTACATGCCCTCGCCAGAAAGAGACAGATATAGAGGGAGAGGAAGAAAGCACTCCCCAGTGGGGTGTGGTCCCACCACAATCCCTTCTCCTTCACTTCCTCATCCTGTTGGGACTTAGGGCAAACAAGAACACGGATCTAGTGTGTTTCCCAAGCTGCCAGGTTCAGGACTTAACCTACGTGGTCAGCCATTCTGGCACTCTAACCATCAGGCCACAGTGCTAGCCAAAATTTGAACTTTTTAATAAAAAACGCTGAAAGCTTCCATCCAAAAACTGAACAAGTATTCATAGCAGCTTTAATTGCAATAGCCCAAAATGGAAAAAATAAAATAAAAACCAAATTGTAGTAATTCATATTACAGAATCCAATTTGGCCATAAAAACATCCACTGCTACCTGCAATAACAGATGACTTTCACTGACATGATGCTGGCAGGATGAAGTCAAGAGAGTATGTATATGTGTATACACACACACACACACATATATGTACATCTATCTATCTATCTATCTATCTATCTATCTATATAGTACAGGCCTCGATTTCAGCAAAGCTAATGGGGACAGAAATCAGAACAGGGGTCACTGGGGAGTTCGAGGTAGCACACTGCTGGGGTTCTGGAAACACCCAACAGCTTGATGTGGGTGTGGTGAATGGCTATATATAAAGGAAAAACTCTAATGAAGACCAGCCACAAGTAATGCCACCACTTGGGAGGCTGGAAGTCACCTACAGAGGCGCAGGTTCGCTTCCTCAGCCAACCTAAAAACACCTGTAATCCGACCTAATTAGGAGGCTGGCAGCAGGATCCTGACGCAGGGAGGCCCTGTCCAAAGTACCTATCTCTGTCTCTTTCTCCACCCCCAAAAGGAAAAAAGAATAAAACAGACTCTGATAAGCTGTTCACCTAAGATCTATGGACTTTGATGCATACATGTAATACCTCAAATAACAAAAGAGAAAACAGTTTCCAAAAACAGATGTATAAAGCTGAGTTGTGAAAAACAGGGACAGTTAGGAGATACCAGTTTATGGCACCTTCTCTACATTTCACCTGTCGGTGGAAAGTCTGGGCACTAGGTAATTTCCAAACATCAGTGAGTGGAAAGGTAACCGTCTTTTAAATAACAGGTACGCACCGGGCTTCTGGTGTTCTGAGTTCATCTGGGAGTCAGTCCCGCTCTCTGCACCCCCGTCCTTGGGCTGTGTGCTCTGCTGACAAGCCGCATCTTCTGCTGACGGCGCTGTCCTGGACAGAAGAGGTGGAGGTTAACTCCCAGACTACGGAAGATACGCAGGCAAATGTGGCTCTCTACAGGAGGTTCCCAGCCAAAGAGGAAGGCAAGCAACGGGTATGAAGCACGTGTTACCAGGAGCCAGAGGTACACAGGCCTTGTGCGCCAGTCACTCCTTGTGACTGAGACGTCTCATCCGAGAAAGGCACTCACTCATGACCCAAATAACGTTCCTTCGGAGTTCTTTGAACTGTGAGGGTAACGGCACACACTGCTACTCCCTTCAAACAGGATAAAAGGGCAGGAAGTGGAAAGCCAGTTTCCTTTCCCCAAGCCTTCGTCTCAGTCCATTTTCCCCACAGTACTGCTGTCAGCAGTTCAGGTCTCTTTCTAGAAGCAGTCTTCGCATAAAAATGTCCATGTTATCGTCTACATCTCTCCATCTAGCACACATAGCTATATACACAGGAATCTACTAAACGCAACGCATCGCTCCTTACTGTGTGACTTTAGATAGCTAGCTAGAGATTCCTTCCTATCCCTACAGTGAGGGTTGCCTTATATTTAAAAAAATCTAAAATTGTATTATTCTTTTGGTCTTTGAATAGGTAACCACTTTTGTGTGGTTGATATTTTTAAACAAATATGAAGGTCTATGCATTGAAAAATGTCCCACGCAACCCCCTTCCCCAGCCACGAGGCTCCCTCCACCATGAGCAACAGTGTGATTCATTTTCTGTGCATTCTTCTAGATCATCTAAGCCCAACTGAACACACGCACACACACACACACACACACACACACACACACGTACGTGCACATCTATGAGCAGGGCGTGTGCACGTGTGTTCCAGGGGATGTCTAGCCAACACATAAGAAACTGGTGGTGTAGCGCGCCCCTGGTGGTGCCGGGCAGCAGACCAAGCCCCAACTCCCACACGAGGACCCTCCTCAGGTCTCATCCTCCTCCCCTGTGTAGTTGTCCACCTCCTTCACTGGATCTTCACCTACTAGGTCTACCCGTCCTCCTCCCACACTTACGACGTTTTTGTTTGTTTTTGTTATGTCAGAGGGTGAACACATTGAGAAAGACAACTACTCAATGGGAAACAGGGAGGGGGGGTCATGCTGTAACCCCTTCTCCTCCTCTTCATCCTGCTAGGGCTAGGACTTGACCCCTGGTCAGCCATGTGAGAGTTGGCTTCCTCTGTGCAGTGTTTAACTGCTGTGCTATGTGGCCAGTCCAACAAGTTTGTTCTCAAATGCTGGCAAACCAGGATGTCTGAGACCAAACTCGGTGTCTCTCCCTCTCCGATGAGCTGTTCTCTAGAAAACAGCTGTGTCAATGTTCTCTGTCAGTGTGTCAGAGAACACAACTGCATCAATGTTCTCTATCACGAAGGCTCAGAATTACAGAATCACTCTGCTGCACCTGCCAATCACTAAGCCCTGTGGCTTCTAGATCTGTCAGTCCCCAGAATCTATCCTCTTTTCCAATATGCTACAAGAGGGGTACCATCCTCCTCCTTCCCCATCCACTGAACTGTACACTTTCACTGCTCCCCTGTGCTATTCATTCTGTTATATTTTAGAACCCTACAACCCTATCGATATCCACAAGCCACCTACCCAGATACTACCAGGCTATCCCTCTGCCCGCAAGAGTCTTGTCTCAGGGATGTGCATGAGTGACACCTCACTTCTGTGCCTTTGCTCAGTCCCTCTCACTGGTCCTGCAGCCACCCCTCGTTCCTTCCAGCTTTCATCTGCTCTAGCTCACCCATCACTGTCTGCTGTGCTGTGTACTTGTTTAACTCTGTCCACTAAAGTGTAAGTCCCTTGAAGACAAGGTTTTTCATTTGTTCTGTTTATCACTGTGTGCCTAGTAGACACTTCAGTTTCACTGGCTGAATTAATGTATTTTAAACTTAAACTTTAATGGTAACCTCAGTTAGAGGTATTCATCTGTGATAGGTCAACTGAAGTGAAACTGGACTGAAGAAATGTTCCAGCGTAGTGCCACAAAAATACATGCAGAGCAAAATGGTAGACCAGGAAACTCCAAGCTCTCATTCCCATATGGAAACATCAAAAAACCACCAGAAGCTATCTGCACTAACTTTGTAGGTGCTCTGGCAAACAGGCAAAGGTTTATGTGGTCAGGCCCATGCCCAATCAAGAGAAAGCCATATGATTTTTACATAAAGAAAATGTACAGAAGGTACGTTTCTTAACACAGTAAATTCTACATATGATAAACCCACAGCAAACATAATACTAAGTGGGGGAAAAGCAGAAAGTTTTCTTGCTTAAAAGTAGAACAAGACAGGGATATCTACTTTCTCCACTCTTATTCAATAACAGTACAATAGTACTAGATGTCCTAGCTTATGCAATTAGACAACAGAATAAAATAAAAGTCACCCAACTTGGAAAGGAACAGTGAAATTGTCCCTATTTGTGGATGACCTGATTCTATACAATGGAAATACATAAAGTATCCACCCAAAAACTCTTAGATATGATAAATGAATTCAGTAAAGTTGCAAGATGCAACTAACAATGAACAAACTAAGACAGAAATGAGAGCAATCTCATTTATAAAAGACATACACCCACAAATACCTAGAAATAAATCTCACCAAGGAAGTAAAAGATCTCTATTATGCAAATTGTAAAAAACGGAATAAAGAAAATGAAAAAGTTGGCCAACTAGTGGCATAGTGGTTAGGGTGGCTGAGTCTCACATGGTTGACTGAGTAGTTCAATTCCCAGACCTGGCAGCTTGGGGAACATGCCATGCCCATGTATTTGTTTGCCTAAAATCCTGAGTGGTGAGTGAAGGAGAAGGGATTGTAGCAAGGCCGTCTCCCCCAGAGGCATTCTCATTTCGCGTTCTCTCTCTCTTTCTTTCTCTCTCTCCTCCTCTCTCTCTAGTGAGCCCAGTCACTCTATAGCAAATTTTTTAAAAAGAGAGAGAGAAAGAAAAAGTTGAAAAATATAGAAAATGTGGAAAGACATCTCTTATTCATGGATTAGAAGAATCAATATAGTTAAAATATCAAAATTTCCTGAAGTGATCTAGAAATGCAATGCAATTTCTATCAAAATATAACAACATTCATCACAGAAACAGAAAACAATCATAAAATTTGTTTGTCATCATAAAAGACTCCAAATCCCCAACATAATACTGTGCAAAAAAGAGGCCTCTCACTACTCGACTTCAGAATACATTACGAAGCCATAATATCCAAAACAGCACAATACTGGCATGAAAACAGGCACCAGACCAATGGAACAGAATAGAGATGGCAGAAATAAGCCCCAAAACATATAGAAATATTTTTTTAAAAAAAGAATGTATATTTAATTTTATTTATTATTATGTTTTAATATGAAGAGAGAGAAAAAGCAAGCTGCTAAGTCTGGGAGTCAAGCCATGGTCGGCCGTGTGGGACCCCAGTACCTTAACCACCATGCTACCTGCCAACCCAGGCAACTGCTTAGAGGAATGTAAACGGGTACTGTTAACTTTGGAAACCTGTTGGGCAGTAGCTCTAATCATGACTCCGCAATTCCATTTCATCAGTTACACATTTGTAAGTGCACCAAAGATTTGTGGGAGAATGTTGGAAGTACCACTATGTGGAATAGCCCCATGCTGGAAATGTCCCCAGTCAACAAGTGAATTGGTTTAAAAAAAAAAAAATACAAAGAGACATTATGCAGCAATGAGAACTTAGCTCCATAACCTTATGCACAATAAAGACGAATTTTACAAATAATGCCAGGACAGAGAAAGTAGATACACCAGAGACCTATTACATGATTCCATGCAGGCAAAGCACAAACCCAGGGAAGACCCATTTATATCTTTCCATGTTAGGAGAATGGTCGCTCTTGTGGAGAGGGAGTGACTGGAACAGAGGAGACAGAGGCTCTGACTCATGCTGGGTCTCTTGATCTGAGGCTGTTTACATGAGTGTGTTCAGAAAGCCCATTAAACTGTACACTTAACATGTGTGCACTTTTTTGTGTGTGCTATTCACCAATATTAAGTCAGAAAAAATTATCTGTGTAAGAGATATAGGTGAAATAATACATTTGAGATTTGTTTTATAATACTCCACCAGAAATATACGTGTGAGTTGTGATACGGATAAAACAAGATTCCCCTGGGACCAGCAGTTAGTGTAATGGCTACGTCGCTGGACTCCCACGTAGTCGACCGTGGTTTTAGTCCCGGACCCAGCTTAAAACTCACGCTGGGCACGTGTGCGTGTGTGCCCAAGATCCCGAGAGGAGAATGGAGGAGAAGGGATTGCGGCATGGCCATCCCCCCTAAAGGGTGATTTCTCGCTTTCTGTCTCTCTGTCTCTCTCTGTCTGTCTGGCAAGCGCACGCGCCCTATAGCAAAAACCTCTCAAAAAAAAAAAAAACCAAACAAGATTCCCCATAAGGTTGAGTGATGGGAACACAGAGACTCATTAAGCTACTCTACTTTCACTAAAAACGAAACAAAACAAAAGCAAACCTTAACAATTTTGAGTTCTATTTCCACCAAAATGCTCTTCCAAAATGGAGACAAAAATCCACTTACAGGGTTTGGCTTAGGCTTTCTTCAAAAGTTGGCATTTTGGCTTCTTGGTACAATTTTTTCAGTTGTTCTATATGTTCTGAATTATCAATGCCCATTCCCATTGACAGAATTTCAGCTCGCACATTATAATCAATGATAGAAGTTTTCAGATTTGGAAGCTTTGTAATGTGCACCTTGAGTCAAAGAAGAAAACAGAACATTTGCGAGAATCGCACTTTGAATTTTAATTCAACTGCAAACACTTCCACGAGGCCTCTCAATTCCCCTGCCATGTCTGAAGCACTTGGGCACACGTGCCACAAGGTGCCACGGATTCCCACTGTGGCACTGGGCTTCTTACAACACCAGGGTTACACTACAATCTTCCCAGTCCTGCACCTCAGAAATATGACCAGGTGTGGGTGGGGCCAACATGGAATCCTGGAATTAAGTTCCTAGTCCAGACTGACATCTAATGCTGTAACCAAACACAAAATTCTCGTATTTCTCTTATTCTTACTCAACTGCTTTTACCTCTATTAGCAAGGAGGATCCTAAGGCCTGAATCCTCAGGTGCCTGGAAAGGGTCTACGCCAAGGCCCTAAATCCTGTGTTCTGGACCATTTCTTCCATTTGTCTTTTCTGCAACCGAAACATTCTCATCCATTTCCATTTATATGAAATGAAATAAAACATGAAAATCTGCAACAGTCTGATTCCTGCCGACGGATGATACGTATACAGGACTGAGCATCCCTCCCATGGCCATGCGGGGTGAGCCAGGCTGGCACTGGCTGGGGTACCATCCTAGGTGACCCTTGGGAATGTGTGGAAGAGCCTCTCTCCACTCTGGGACGAAGCTAGTCTGGAGACAAGTGTGGGGTGTTGCTCCCTTCTAGTATGACAACAGCACTGTCACACACTTAGTGGCCATGGAAACTACTTTCCAGGTGGGTTTTCTACTTTACTTCAGTCTATTAGTAATGGCTTTTGAAATATCTGCTTAATACAATTTCGGTTTTTCTCCAGTAAGTTACAACTACAATATTATTACAATATTAACGAAAACCCCCAAGTCTCTTCATCCACCTACACTGGCCATCTCTGTTTTCCCGTCTAAAGACCATTTTCTCCTCTTGCTCTTACATTGTATACGTAAACTTCCCTTTTTAACATGTTGAAACTTTGCTGACCTTATAATAAAAATAACTTTCAGCAAAACAGTTTTTATGAACTGAATTCCTTTAAATCTTACAGATAAACATAATCATTAAGATGTAGTATATAATGCAGCAAAACTTTGAACAGTAGAGTTCTTGGGGTGTGAGCAGAGGGGATGGTAGCAGTACCTGTCGGGGGCACAAAGGACCCCATAAATCACATCTTGTCTCACACCCACCTTCCACCACTGCACATCAACTCCACAGGCCAGAAGGCTGTGCCTACTTTGTTCACAGGTAGGCCCAGTACTGGTCCGAACACATAATAGGTGCTCAATAAATATTTGGTCAATGAATGGAGCAGGAACTGCCCATAATAAAATCTATCTTTGAAAGATAGATTTTAGAAAGATTTTAGAAAGAGGGTTTTGGAGTCCTCACCATGACTGATCACGTCCCAGATCTCTAGCTCACTTAACAGACTAGGACAGATGGGGGCTTCTCAAATGGCAAGGCCAGTGGGCTATGGAATCTAACAGTTCATGGTCAGAAAAGAACAGCAAATAATAGAACAGGTCACATAGTGAAGGCCGGCTTCATGAAAACTGTGTTCAGTTGTGTGAGTGTGAGTGCACATGCGCCATACACACCAAAGCGTGCATGTACTGGGCTACCCTGGAAAATGTTCTCTTCAAAATTAAACTCAGAAGTTTGGACCCAGTAACATGAAAATACCTCTCTCTCGTAGCCCCAAATGAGCCTCCATTTCTATGAAGCAAAAACAGTTATTCAAACAGGTTTGGAGAATTTTAAGGTCCATTCAGAGGGTTTGTGTGTGTGTGTGTGTGTGTGTGTGTGTGTGTTAAGAAAACTGCATACTTACCATTGGATCGATCCAAACTGTATTTCCCAAAGCCAGCATCACTTTTGCATCGTGTAATTTTCCAACGACTTTATGGTGAATGTACCTAGTCACCTGAAAAAAAGCACTTATTTATTTGAAGCTTTAAGAAAAATCCTTATCCTACATACACTGTGTATTTTCAAAACATGCCCTGCATTTATTCCCTGGTGCCTCACAACAATCCTACGAGGGAGACTGCAGAGGTCATCACCTCCTTTCATTGACAAGGACAGCAGGAGGGTTTCACAAGAGCAGGTGTAGAAAGGCAAGGGAAACTGCCCACGGTCGCACACTAGGGAGCTCTACGAGTGTGAGGGTGTGTGCCTCAGACTCCTGGCACTACGTGCTTCCCACTGAGGACACGTGTACCCCCTATTCTACCAACTAGCAGTCTGTTTTTGGAATATGGATGCTTATTCTTTTTTTTTTTTTTTTGAGAGGTTTTTGCTATAGGGCACATGCACTCACCATACAGACAGAGAGAAACAGAGAGAGAGAAAGCGAGAAATCACCCCTCAAGGGGGATGGCCACGCCGCAATCCCTTCTCCTCCATTCTCCTCTCGGGATCTTGGGCAAGCACGCACACACGCCCGGTGTGAGTTTTAAGCCACCGGGTTCGGGACGTGAACCGCAGTCGACTACATGGGAGCCCAGCGACATAGCCATTACGCTAACTGCTGGTCCCTGGATGATTATTCTTTGAAGTCTCAACGAAAGCCAAGTGACAGTTGTTCCTGTCGCTTCAGAGGATGTCACAGCAATGGAGCTGCCCTGAAACCAGTGACCTTGGAATGAAGGGGCCCTGGTCTTCCGTGTGCTTTTTGCTGGGCACAAGGCCATTTTCCTCTTGAGTGGGGCCGTGATACATAAGACCTGCCTGAGCTATCTCGGCAGCTCAACGCCAATAAAGCAGGACAGGAGGGAGCTGGCCCATCATCAGACTGTGCCCGATCTCCTCAAAGAAGACACACAAGAGAACTTTCTCTCATTTCGACAGAAGGCTGCTCTTCCAGAAATCCTCGTGGCCAAGCATCTTTACAGAGCACATGTTCCTAGAGAACCAGGACCGTGATCTTCTCACCGATGACTCCCTCCCAGAGCCCAGCCTGGCATTTGGCAAGTGGTGCACCTTCAGTACATGAGCATTACCAAAGAGGAAAAAAGGTTGCTATTTGATAAAGGCTATACTGTACTAAATTCACAAAAGTAAGACGGTATATTTATCCTGAACCATGAAAACATTCATGTGTTTTTCTGCTGGATAGTGTTGACCCTTGTTGATAACCCCAACTGGTTCTTTTCCTTCACCAACTGCGATGGTTCATTGCATATCCCAATAATCAGGCTGTACGAAATGCAACCTTCCCTTGGGTAAGCAGGAGCACCATCAGGAATGGGACTTACTGCTCCCACGATGACAGACATTGCCTCTCTGGCCACTACTGGCCAAGAGCTGGACCTTTCTACCCGACCTTGTATAGCTAAGCGAGCCCTATGGGATCATGCGTCACTTCATGTCTCTGCTACCGCTTTCTCTCCATGACCTATCCACTGTGCCCGGTGACATCCTTGTTACCTTACAAGGCCCAGGGGCACTGCCCTTCCTTTGGGAGGTTTTCTGGCCTCCGTCTCTCCTTCCTGTCCACCCTCCAAGTCTCATGGTGCTGGGCTGTCTTGCCTTTCCAAGGAATGTCCCCACTTTGACTGGGGTTTCCTTATTGTAGGTGCTTACATGGTTTCTTCTCCTTAAGCTAACAGCCAGTTTCTTTCTTTTCTTTTGGAGAGGTTTTTGCTATAGGGTGCGTGCGCTCGCCAGACAGAGAGAGAGAGACAGAGAGACAGAAAGCGAGAAATCACCCCCTGGGGGGATGGCCACACCACAATCCCTTCTCCTCCATTCTCCTCTTGGGATCTTGGGCACACACGCACACGTGCCCGGCGTGAGTTTAAGCTGCTGGGTCCAGGACTCGAACCATGGTCGACTACGTGGGAGTCCAGCGACACAGCCATTACGCTAACTGCTGGTCCCACAGCCAGTTTCTTTTACCAGGATAGCTATTTTACACCAATCTGAAGCCTGTGAGCACTAACGGTACCGACGGCCAACAGTGCCAAGGGCATGCAGCTCCGCTCTGAGGTTCTGAGCCAGTTCTCCAGGCAGGCCGTCCCTTCTCGCCCCAGCGGGGATCTAAGCGGACTGTGCTTTCACTGCCTAGGAATATGGAGTGCGAGGCCCAAACGCAATACTCTAAATTCTGACAGGGCTCAGCGCTGTGTCCATTCCGAGTTAAATACATGGCGAGTCCAAGTAACGCACCTTCGGATTCCATTCTGCCTCATTGTCGGCAGGTTTCACTCTACAGACAATAAACTCCACTGCCTGAGGGGGCAGCGTGTGGAAACGCTCTGGGAGCGGCAGCAGCTGGGCCCTCGTGACAAGCCTGGTCCTGCCCTCGTCTATGAACTGCACCAGCACGTTATCCAGGGTCCACGTGTCTTTTTTTGGGCTCAACTCCAACACCTGAACCCTGTGGGACAACAGCGGAGTCAGTTTCACAAGGAGATTCTGGAGAAGAAATCACCTGAGTCTCGACTTACCCATCAAATGGAAAATACACAGAAAGACTCCCGTTACACTACACGGACGTAAGTATAAAAACGTAGTCATTTCCAACAGAGCAACCCCCTTCATCTGACCACGTGAGAAAATGAACACAGCACGTTCAAGTGTCAGAGTATCTGGGTCGAGGCCATGGCCGGTGGCACCAGGTGAGGACTCCAGGGAAGTGGGTGCCAGCCGGCATGGAGCCAGACTGCTTGGGTGGGGACGCTGCCATGCCACATACTGAGCTGACCTTAGAGATGAGGGAACATCGCCAAGGCTCGGTCTGCTTACCTGGAAAATGGGAACGATGTCCGTTTTATGGGAATTTGTAAAGGATTAACTGAGGGAAGATGTCTGCATATGCCACACACAGCACGGTGTTGGCTCGGTCTGTTTGTGGTTATGCTGTCACCCTGCTCTGTGCTCAGAAGCCGGGTGGTGTAACAGGTGGAGCGCGACTGGTGCCTGCAGACGGCACACCGGCACCACACGCCTGGGAGGCAGACAGGCTTAGGATGGAGATACTTGGTCAAGAGGACAGGGGTGGAAAGAGGACTCTGATACCAATTAAAGTTACCACATGCTTTACAGCTTCAGAGAGGAAATAATCAGATATTTCACCTGTGAAAAACTGTGTTTTCTGCCAATCCATACAATCCAAATTTCTCCACCTTTTCAGGGGTTGTTTTATTACTGGAATCCTTAAAATACTCAGTCATTTCAGCATGAAGAGCTTCATAAAGATCCACATGTTTATCAATGATACGACCAAAGTAATTTGTTGCATTTGAAATATAAAAAGGTATGATCTGAAACATATACAGAAAACCAATTTTATCTAAACAAAAGATATACACACTCCTCGTGCCTGCAGAAATTAGCACCTGGTCTAAGAAATCAAAGCACACGAACAAGGGATTTTAAAATCAGTGTAAAAGGTTGGTCAAGAAACAAAATAGATACCTTCCTGTATTTACCAATGAATAGTTTTACTATAAATCTAATAGAATTTTTTGGGGGCAAATTGAATTATTTTACAACTACTTTACTACATAGAGCATTTCTTTACTTTTTAACTGAACCTTTATAAAAATTGTTACTGTTTTTTTTTTTTTTTTAATTTGCTGGAGGGCATGTGCACTCTCCAGAGAGAAGCAGAAAGAGAGGAAAAGTGAGAAAGCACCCCCCATGGGGGTCACACTGCAGTCCCTTCTCCGCTATGTCTCCCTCCCTTTGGAATTGTGGGCATGAGCACATACGTCCAGCTTGTGTCTAAGAAGCAGGGTCCAGAACTTGAATCACACGCTCAGTCATGTGGGATCCAGTCACCTTCACCACCATGCCATAGGCTGGCCCATCACCTTCAGTTTCAAAACAAGCTGCTTTCCAGCTTGTCATTTAGAAAAATAATGCAAAATAATTAATATACTATGTATATCTTGTGTGTGTAGTGTATATATATATATGTGTGTGTGTGTGTGTGTGTGTGTGTGTGTATTATGTGTGTACGGGTGTATGTGTACACATATACGTAAATCAGAAATTAAAGAAACGAAACAGAAATGATGGAATAGAACTCGGGAAATATTTAGAAATTCAAGAAAAATTATTTCAATAATGAAAACGTTAGTGGAGTCAATGGCGACCCCTAAGTCAGATGTACGCACACGCTAATTCCCAAGGTCACTGTGACGATGACCTCATTTGATAAGTGGGTCTTTGTAGAAGTCATTCACTGTCTCCAGCCGAGAAGACTGTCTGGGTTACCTGGGTGGCCTCCCTCTGAAGGGGCGCAGAGAGAAGAGGTGAAGGCTATGTGAAGGCGCAGGCAGAGCTTGGACGATCTGGCTGTGAACTACTTCAAGTCAAGGAATGCCCCAAACCAAGAAGCTGGGCAGGTGTGTGCGCAAGAGGAGCTGGAAAAAGACAAGGACTGGACTGTGATCTAGAGGTTTTGCAGGGAGCACAGCCCTGCCGACCCCTTGATTTCAGAATTTCAGCCTCCAGGGACCAGCAGTTGGTGTGATGGCTATGTCACTGGACTCCCACGTATTCAACCGCGGTTCGAGTCCCAAGCCCCGTGGCTTAAACTCATGCCGGGTGCGTGTGCGTGCGTGCCTAAGATCCCGAAAGGAGAAGGGATTGTGGCGTGGCCATCCCCCCTGGGGGGGTGATTTCTCGCTTTCTGTCTGTCTCTTTCTGTCTTCCTGGTGAGCGCACGTGCCTTATGGCAAAGATCCCTTAAAAAATAATAATAATAATTTCAGCCTCCAGAACTATGAAAGAATAAATCTGTGTTAAAAGACTGACTTAGGGTCATTTCTTACAGCAGCCAGAAGAAACCAACACAACAGACAATGCTTTAAAGGAAAGAGGTGACAGGCAAAATATTTTTAAATTCAAAAAGAAGTGACAAAATTAGTAAGAAGGATTTCAAAGAAAGTAACAAACGCTTAATTCAGCAATTTCATCTGCATCTCAGAATTTTCCTCAAAGGAACAATCGCATCTATTTTGAAAAAATTCACAAAATCACTTAATAGCCCCCACATGGTAACAATTACCAGGCTGTTGGAAAAGTCATGACATATTTTTTCTTTTTTTTCTATGCAAAAATGTGTTGTGACTTTTCCAACAACCCAATATTTTTCTGAAATTATAAGTGAAAACAAAAATCCATGTTACCACCCATTTATCCAATTTAATCTTTTTTCTTCCTTTTTTTTTTTTTTTTTTTTTTTTAGTTTTTGCTTTGAGGCATGTGTGCTCATAGGAGAGAGATTTTGTACACATAGTATGCACATGTACCTGGTATGCTTTTCAAGTCCCTGGGCCCATGACTCAAACAGTGCAGTTGGCCATATGGGATTCGGCTGTCTTAAACTCCATGCCCTGGCCGGCTCGTGATCTTGGTTTTATAAATAAACTAGGGCTCTGAAATTAGGAACCTTCTAAGGACCCACGCCTATTTTCATATCAATGGTGATATATTAATACCGACACGACATATTAACATGGACATCATGATCACATTCTACCAAAATTCTGCTGCTTGAAAAATTAAACATTCATTGAAATGACCACGAACCACTAGACAGAAGGATCTGTGACAGATCTTACTTTAATATAGCCAAGCATTGGTAGCGCTTGATTGGATAATTTCCTTGGTATGTCCATTTCTGGATTAATATGGTGTCGGTCAGGACAGGTCCTTTTGTCTCTGGAAAAAAAAAAAAGTGACTGGATTTTTAAACCAGGAAAAATAATCTAATTGTTATTACAGATTTTTAAACATTCTTGAGAAAAATTATCCATAATGGAACTGAGAGAGCTTTTCTTCCAAATGCGTTAAAAATGAAGCAATTGTGGGGTCGGCAAATGGTGAGGTGGTTAAGGCACTGGACTCTCCCACATGACCCACTGCAGTTTGATCCCAGACCTGGCGGCTTGCTTTATCACTTTCTCTCTCTTTCATTTTCTCTGGGCAAATTAAAAAATAATAATAAATAAAATTAAACAAATAATTGTTAAAAGAAGTTAAGCAATCATACTAAATATTTCAGAGGATACTAACAACATTTAAGTAGAAAAGGTTCTCAAACTTAATTAACACTAAATGATTTTTTTTTTTTTTTGAGAGGTTTTCGCTATAGGGTGCATGCACTCGCCAGAAAGACAGAGAGAGACAGAGAGACAGAAAGCAAGAAATCACCCCCGGGGGGGGATGGCCATGCCGCAATCCCTTCTCCTCCATTCTCCTCTTGGGATCTTGGGCATGCACGCACACGCACCCGGCGTGTTTTAAGCCACCAGGTTCAGGACTCGAACCGCGGTCAACTACATGGGAGCCCAGTGACATAGCCATTACACTAACTGCTGGTCCCACACTAAATAAATTTAAAGGAAAGTTATTTCATTCTTTCTCTAGACATTCTTAAATGTATTAAGTAAATAAAATACACTTCCAAGACAGAGATTTTGAATTGAAACATATCACCATAATTTACAACAGAAGCCAACTAACCTCGAAACCAGAATCTATTCCTTAAGTATAATGTTACCTCCGAACTGAAAAATAGTTGAAGCCAAAGTCTTAAACATCAGTATTCTATTTAAAGGCCTAATGGAAATTCCTGCTAATAACATGTTTAATGTACCATAATTCAAAAAAGTTAATATTATTAACAGTTATCTTGGGGCTCACAGGTAGTGTGGCGGTTAAGGCACCGGACTTCCACATGGCCAACAGCAGTGTGAGTCCTGGACCTGGAGGCCTGCTTTCTCTCTCTCTCTCTCTCCTAGTGAGTACACATACCCTACAGTAAAATTTAAATAAAATAAAGAATTATTAAAAGAAAAAAAAAAAAAAAGAATCTATGTACTCCCTACTGTAGTGCTAGGGAATGGCAGAAATGCCACACTCCTAGAACCCCTTGGATTTATGAACTCTGAATGAGTGACTGCAGGGAAAATGGTGAAATGCCTGATCTCTTGTCTTCCTGCTAAAAAAAAACCGACAGGAGGCCATTAGATGAGTGTGTGATCTGATAAATGTGCTCTCCAAATTCCAAGGTGCTCTGTCTAACCTCTGGTGTCAGTGCGGTATACCCCCCTTATCAATACTGAAGCCACCCTGTCCAGGAATTACCCTTACCTTTCTCATTCTCTAATAAGCAACTTTCTCTAAAAGTAACTTTCCGTTCTCTTTTGTCCTAGTAAATAGGAGGACGAGAGAGACTTAGCAGGTGCATCCCTGGTACAGCCTCCCCCTCTCCCCTTGACTCAGACCTCTGTGTCTCGAGTAGTTATTCCGTGTATGCTTCAGGTAACTCTGCTGGACAGAAGACTCACAATGTAGAATGATGTTTTATAAAAGGAGTGATGTATGTAGATGTGCTCACATTTACATTTTTAAAAAAAGAATTATTTATTATTTATTTATTCATTAATTTTTTTTTATTTGACCAGAGAGAGAAACACAGATTGAGAGAGGGAAAGTAAGAAAGCAAGCCACAAGGTCCGGGACTCTAACCACGGTCATCCATGTGGAGGCGTCCAGCGCCTTAACCACCATGCCACCTGCTGATCCCCACATTTATTTTGATGATAGTCACTGATGCATGTCATCTCTTTTAGCTGTACTTTGGGAATACATTGAGTAATTAAATGGAAAAATCTTGCTACTATTTTAATAATATAGAGCTGAAAATGAATTCTCTTATATTTCTCTTATATTTACTTGTTTTGTGTCTTAAATTGAGCATTAAGAGAATGCAATATTGGGGTCCAGAAGATATCATATTGTTTATGTCACTGGACTCCAACGCAGTCGACCAAGGTTCAAGTCCTAGACCCAGCGGCTCAAAACTCACTCAGGGCATGTACACACGTGCCCAAAATCCCAAGAGGAGAAGGGATTGTGGCATGGCCATACCCCCAGGGGTGATTTCTTTCTTTCTTTCTCTCTCTCTGTCTCTCTGGTAAGCACCCTATAGCAAAAAACCTCTCTCGGAAAAAAAAAAAAAAAGGAAGAATACAATATTGGGGCCGGCAAGTGGCATGGTGGTTGAGTCTCTGGACTCCCATATGGCCGACTGTGGTTTGGGCCCCAGACCTGGAGGATTCTTTTCTCACTTTCCCTCTTTCTCTCTCTTGCTCTGACCCTCTCTGGTCAAATTAAAATAAAATGAATAAATAAATAAAAGTTAAATAAAAAAAATAGAGCTTGGGGACTTTGAATTGGTAAATATTCATAATATGTGAAGGAGAATGATACATGCTATACTGTATGATCCCAGTCACATAAAACTATATGTTGTGTGTACAAACAGAAGGACACATCAAACTGAGCTGTTTGTGACTATGGATGACTTTGTTCTTTGCTTCTTGTATTTTTCAGTCTCCTGTAATGCATATATTAATTTTTAAAAGATAAAGGTTATTTTTAAAACCTGGGGGAAAAAAAAGAATCCATACGGTCCCTAACAACATTCCAGTAAGGTTTTTCAATAATGAACAGGCTTGTTTTTAAATGTATATGGATATGAAACCAGCAGATGGCATAATGGTTATGTTGCTGGACTCCCACAGTCAACCATGGTTCGAGTCCTGGACCCGGCGACTTAAAACTACACTGGGCACATGTGCATGCATGCCCAAGATCCTGAGAGAAGAATGGAGAAGGGATTACAGAGTGGCCATCCCTACCCCACCCCCGAGGGTGATTTCTCCCTTTGTCTTTCTCTATCTCCAGCGAGCACATGCCCGACAGCAAAAATCTCTCTCAAGAAAATGTATATGTATATGCAATAGATTTAGAGTAGCCAAAACAATCTTGAAGGGAACTGAGTTTGGAGTCTTATATACCAGATACCGAGACTTTGCTATAAAGCTACAGTGCTTAGTAAAGTGTATTACTGGTATAAACAGACAAATGTAAAAGAACTCAGTTCAAAAATGGATCACATATATCTGTGAGAACAAATGATGTTTTAAATAAATACATCACTGGGCTCCTACATAGTCGACTGTGGTTTGAGTCCTGGACCCAGCAGCTTAAAACTCAAACCAGGCGTGTGAGTGTGCGTACCCAAGAGGAGAGTGGACGAGAAGGGACTGCAGCATGACCATCCCCTCAGGTGGTGATTTTTTGCTTTCTGTCTCTCTGTCTCTCAGCAAGTGCATGCACTGTATGGCAAAAATCTCTCTAAAAAAAAAAGAAAGAAGGAAAGAAGGAAAGAAGGAAGGAAGGAAGGAAGGAAGGAAAGGAAGGAAGGAAGGAAGGAAGGAAGGAAGGAAGGAAGGAAGGAAGGAAGGAAGAAAAAATAAGCAAAAGACCTGAATGGTCAAATGTCCCAGAAGCATATAAAAAGATATTTGATATCATTAATCTTTTTTAAATTATTTTTTATTTTATTTATTCATTTACTTATTTTATTTTGACCAGAGAAACACAGAGAAAGGGAGAAAGTGAGAAAGCAAGCCACCAGGTCCAGGACTCAAACCATAGTCGGCCATGTGGGAATGTCTGGTGTCCTAACCACCACACCACCTGCTGGTCCCCTTGATATGATTAATCTTTACAGAGATGCCCACAGCCATGATGGTACTATACCCCCGTGGGTGCTAAGTGACAGGAGGATATGGGGCAGCTCAAACTATCTCATACACACCGACAGGCTCAGAAATGGTCAGCCACTCTGGAAGGGCTAAACATAAGCTCACCCAGGACCTGGCAATCCCACTCATTAGTACAGACCCAAAAGAAATGGGTGCATAGCTTCACAAAAGGACACATGGATACTGACATTGTGATATAGTCATACGTTGGAACGCCAAGCCACGAGATAAGTAAAATAAACCACAGATAAACACAACCGTGAACGTCACACATATTTGGGTTTAGAGAAAAATGCGAGATGCAGAAGAGGATATCCTATAATTTCATATATTGGGTTGCTGGGAAAGTCATGATGCATTTTTGCATAGAAAAACAGAAAGATACGTCATGACTTTCCCAATGACCTAATATATGGAGTACAGAAACAAACTAAATGAATCAACCTTGACAGCAACCTGGAGGGTGGTTACTTCTGGGGGAAGGCACATCAGGCAGGGGGTGAGGGAATCTCGCCTCAGTGCACCCTCAGAGCTGGGTGGTGGCCTGCACGGGGACATCCGTGTGACAGGTCATCGAACTGTGAACTTATCATCTGTGCACCTGACTGCACATCACATCTCAGTTAAACAAAAAGAACACTGGCTTACTTGCAAAAACCGAAAGCCTTAAGATACGAGCAAAGGGGTCTCCTGGATTTTCTATCTTCTTTGGCTTGTAGGACGCCGGCAGTAAACTCATACAGCTCCGGAGGGATTTTGGCATCAGCTCGCTCCAGGTAGTGCAGGACACCAGCTGCGTGGCTTGCGTTTCTCTCGGTCAGCAACAAGACAGATTTGGTTTTTTTCTCTACCTGTTCGGCAGGAGAACCCGTAAAATCGGGAGTAAGGGAGACAGATCACTCACACTAGTACGAATGAGGAAAGTTGGTGCGTTCTGAGCTTGCCAATACACAGAAAAATGCCAGTGGGATGTTGAAAGGTAATAAAAATGAACCAAACCTGTTCCATGAAACTGTGAAAATAGTCAGACATGCAATACAGGCGTCCACCAAACGTTTTTGGAGAGGAAGGGAAGCTGTAGTGAATCACACAGGTGGCGTCGGTGATGGCCAAGAGTGGGATGCAGTCATCCGTTAAGGCTGGAGAAAGGGAGGCAGACAACCTCACGTGAGCTGGAGTCCACGGCACTCACGTAAGTGACCAGTGCTAACAACCCACAATGCGGTACATGTCAGTACTGAATTTTGCTTTTTAAATGCAAAGAAACTCCATATATATATATATATATATATATATATATATATATATATATATTTTTTTTTTTTTTTTTCAAAAATGCCAGAATTGGAACCAGCAGGTGGCATAATGGTTACATCGCTGGACTCCCACGTAGTCGACCATGATTTGAGTCCTGGACATGATTTGAGTCCTGGACATGATGGCTTAAACCTCATGATGCCGGGTGCATGTGCATGCATGCCCAGGATCCCAAAGGAGAACAGAGGAGTAAGGACTGCGGAGTAGTCATCTCCCCTGGGGGGTGATTTCTCGCTTTCTGTCTCTCCGGTGAGTGCACGCACCCTATAGCAAAAATCTTTCTCAAAAAAAAAAAAAAAAAAAAAAAAAAAAAAAAAAAAAAAGCCAGACTCTAGTGATTAAATTCCAGAGAAAAGTGATTTCTCATTTACTGTTAAAAATGTCTCTATTAGAGGCCGGCAGGTGGACTGACGGTTAGGGCGCTGGGCTCCCATATGACGACCACAGTTCAAGTCCTGGACCAAGTAGCTTGCTTTCTTGCCTTCCCTTTCTGTCTCTCTGGTCAAAATAAAAAATAATAATAATAACAAATGTAATTGAATAAGTAATTCTTTAAAATAGATCTCTATTATAAACCCAGGCTGCACATATTTTTTTCAATTATTTTACACATTTTGACTTTTATAATTCTAATTCTAAATTTAACAATCACTTATAATCATGTTTCATTATAGGCATGTATATATATCCAATGTGAATTTATACACACACACATATATATAAGAATACATACACACACACACACACACACACACACACACACACACAGTGATCCTCAAACTGGACTAGGGAGACTGCAAGGCAGTGAGAAAGAAAGTGAGAAATCACCCGCTACTGGGATGGAGGAATGGCTAAACCAAAATCCTTTCTCCTCCACTCTCTTGGGATTTTGGGCATACACGTACATGCACCTGGTAAAAATTTCAAGCCACCAGGTCCGGGACTCTAACCCTGGTCAGCCATGTGGAAGACCAGTACCTTAACCACCATGCCACCTGCTGGCCTCTCCACATAAAAATGTCAGTGGAGGTTAATTTTCAATTTAAAATTAACATTACTAATAAATTCTCAGTAAATCTAGGAAACAGTAAGGAATCTGGAGCTGAGATGTGCAAATGAAGTGAAGACATGATTCCTAGGGGCTCACTTACCTAACACAATGTGAGAGCCAGCACTTAACTTCTTCTTCCACTGTTCTAGAACACTCTTTAAGTTAAAAATCATTTCTTTATGCATTTTCAAGCAAAATATTGAATTGCTTTCTACTACCTAAAGATAAAACAGAAGAGGTCAGTTCACAGTCAGGAACACAAGCTTAAAGCTAATTGTTTCATCAATAATTATCAATGGAAACTGCTTCAATGATCTGTGAGGGCATGACCTCACTGTCTTAGTCCAATATTATGTTGCCAGCAGAAATACCTGAGACTGAGTGATGAGTGATTCACAAAAATAGAGGTTTATTCAGCTCAGAATTTGGAGGTCTGAGATCTAGGAACCAGCTTCAGGTGAAGCTACAAGGGGCAGGGCAGCGCAACCATTCCCAAGTTTCCACCTGTTCTGGTCTCCTTTCCTGTCTTACCATTCTACTAGATTTAACCATGGGAGGGAGCCCCACCCTAATAACTTGCAAGGGCCCCAGCCTGGGATACTATGAAGGGTTTAAATTTTCACTTAACACCTTATAATATAACCAGGTCTTAACACATGAACCGTTACGGGTAGTCCAAACCATAGTACTCGTTGATCCAGTGTAATGCTCCAGAATAAGATGACTATAAATTTACTTTTGTTGATTTATTCAGAGAGATTTTTTTGCTATAGGGTGTGTGTGCTCGCCAGAGAGATGGAGACAGAAAGAGAGAAATCACCCTCCAGGGGATGGCCATGCCACAGTTTCTTCTCCTCCATTCTCCTCTTGGGGATTTTGGACATATATGAATTTGCATCTGGTGTGAGTTTTAAGCTGCTGGTCCGGAACTCAAACCATAGTCGACTACATGGAAGTCCAGCGATGTAACCATTATGCCATCTGCTGGTCCCAACTGTAAATTTAAATAAATATATTTCCAAAATTCTATAGTTTATATCTAAAAACTTGCTCAGGTAAAACAAGCATTATTTTGCTAAAACTACAAGCAGGTCTTCAAAAAAGTCATGAAAAACACATATATAAAAACCTATGCAGGGAACCAGCAGTTAGCGTAATGGTTATGTTGCTGGACTCCCACATAGTCGACTGCGGTTCGCATCCCGGACCCGGTGGCTTAAAACTCACGCCGGGCGCGTGTGCGTGCGTGCCCAAGATCCCGAGAGGAGAATGGAGGAGAAGGGATTGCGGTGTGACCATCCCTTCTGGGGGGTGATTTCTCGCTTTCTGTCTCTATGTCTCTCTCTGTCTGTCTGGCGAGCGCACGCGCCCTATAGCAAAAACCTCTCAAAAAAAAAAAAAAAACCCTATGCATAGATTTTTTTCTTTAGATTTATCTTTTTGTACCAAAGTAAACTTGTACTTTAATTCCATTTTCCATGATCTTTTTGAAGTCTTCCTGTATTTTTCTTTTAAAAAAATAACACAGGGAACCAGCAGTTAGCGTAATGGCTATGTCGCTGGACTCCCACGTAGTCGACCGCGGTTCGTGTCTCGGACCCGGTGGCTTACAACTCACGCCGGGCGCGTGTGCGTGCATGCCCAAGATCCCGAGAGGAGAATGGAGGAGAAGGGATTGCGGCGTGACCATCCCCCCTGGGGGGTGATTTCTCGCTTTCTGTCTCTATGTCTCTCTCTGTCTGTCTGGCGAGCGCACGCGCCCTATAGCGAAAAACCTCTCCAAAAAAAAAAAAAAAAAAAAACACACAAATATGCATGTGCATATATATATGCATATATTGATTATATATTAATTATATGGTACTACTGTCAACAAAGATTGTATTTTTTTAGATTTTTTTCTTTTGGCTATAATGCATGTGTACTCCCTGGAGAAAGACACAGAGAGAGAGAGAGAGAGAGAGAGAGAGAGAGAGAGATGGAAGGGAAAATGAGGAATCACCCTCCGGCAGGATGGCCATGTTGCGATCCTTTCTCCACTCTATTCTCAGGATTTTGGGCACACATACGTGTTTTTCAAGCCTCTGGGTCCGGGACTCAAAATGTGCAATCAGCCATGTGGGACCTAGCACCTAACCGCCATGCCATCTGCTGGTCCAACAAAGACTTTCTAACTATACCTTGTAGCTCATTATTGTGGAAAGCTGGGAGCATTACGGAATCTTTTATTTTGTATTTGGTTCCATTTCCACAATTTAACATTAACGCATGCAAAATTATATTAAATCTAATACATCTTTATTTACTTGGCTTTTCTAGTTAATGATAATACATTTTACTATGATCTTCTCATTCTTAAATAGAGTGTTCAGAAGATGCTGGCATTTTCTCAAGAACTAGACCCTCTTGGTGCTCCAGCACAGCCCTCCTTGGAGAAGGATGTGCCAGTGGAGAGGGAGGCGTTACCTACTGTCCCCCCCAATGCCAGGCCCCTGCTACTAGTGCTTCAGTGAGCAGAATCCACTTCCTCTTCTGGGAGATGTTACACTTGTAAAATTGTTATTTCCCTGCCACATATTTGCCTATCCAGCAACTGGCTGATGACCTGAGAGTCAACCACAGTTTAAACGGTGAGGACGCTTTTATGCATGCAAGGACTCACCTTACACACTATTTCTGTTTCAGCGACAGAGCAGGTGAAGATCAAGGTCTTCTGTGCCTCACTTGGAATGAAGTCAAGGACTTGGAGTAAAGTAGAGGTTTTTTCACATTCTAGACAAAGATGTACTACCTGAATGAATAGAGAAACAGAGTGATTTTTTTTTTAAATAGAGATTTCTGCCATAGGGCATGTGAGCTCAATGGAGAGACAGAGAGACAGGAAGTACGAAATCACCCCTCCCCCCAGGGGAATGGCCATGCTGCAATCCCTTCTCCCTTCTCCTCCATTCTCCTCTCAGGATCTTGGACAAACATGCACATACGCACACACACCTGGTGTGAGTTTTAAGCCACCAGGTCTAGGAATCGAACCGCAGTCAGTCATGTCAGAGTTCAGCAACATACCCATTACACCATCTGCTAGGTCTCCAAAGTAATTTTTAAAGTGTTACAGTGTCACTTTTCATAGTGAATTATTATTTTTTTTTGAGAGGTTTTCACTATAGGGCGCATGCGCTCGCCAGACAGACAGAGAGAGACATAGAGACAGAAAGCAGGAATCACCCCCCAGGAGGGATGGTCACGCCGCAATCCCTTCTCCTCCATTCTCCTCTCGGGATCTTGGGCACGCACGCACACGCGCCTGGCGTGAGTTCTAAGCCACTGGGTCCGGGACGTCAACCGTGGTCGACTACGTGGGAGTCCAGCGACATAGCCATTACGCTAACTGCTGGTTTCCGTCAATTATTATTTTAATAGAAAAAAATGTATAGGACAGAACTATAAATACACGATTACAGAGTTGTGTATGAAATTCAAGCTATCATCACTTCATAGTAAGCCATAAATTAAAGTTTACTTGTTTGTGTTCATCAACCCACCACCACGCATGTGTGTGGGTGCGCGCACACGCACACACACACACACGCTCATTCCAACATAAGCGTGACTCCCTTACCTGCTGGACACTGCCATAGAGAGCAGCCTCCTCCATGGCTGTGATCACAATGTAGGGATCGCTCATGAACTCTTTGATTAAACGTTCTATATGCTTGTTCCAAAGAACGCCAACTGCAACGATCTGACGTGGTGCGGATTCCCTTTCTTCAACCTCAGTACTTTTTTTAAAGTTATCTAATATAGCAAACATCTAAAAAAATTAGTATAGTTAATTTTATTTTTATTGTAAAAGAGAATCAATAATTAGTTTGACATACATAAAATGTAAGGGATTGTATATTTTCTATTCTCAGAGTAGGGAAGGTCTTTCCAATTAAAAAAAATCAAGGAAAAAACTAAAAAGAATAAATACTAAGTTTAAAGTCAATAAATATCCTAATAAAATTAGAGTACAAACAACATCTTAGTAAATATCTGTAACATGGACCAGCAAGTTCAAGTGGCAATTAGGATGGCTAGCTCCCACATGGCCAGCTGCTCACTTTGAGTCCTGGACCTGGTGGCTTGAGAGACACCAGGTGTGTGTGTGTGTGTGTGTGTGTGCGTGTGCGCGCCTAAGATCCCAACAAGAGGGAGAAATTGAGAAGGCATTGCGATAACCATTCCCCATGGAGGGTGCTTTTTCACTCTACCCCACGAACCAATGTCTCTCTCCAACAAGTACATGTGCCCCTCTGGCAAAAAGTAAGGGGGAAAATGTGTAACACATCTTAAAAGAACTAACACACTCACACCATCAACAGAAAGGTAATGGAAATGAACAAGAGAATAAAAGAACAACTCACAGACAAATGGATATAATGATCCATATGAATGAAGGTCCAAATGTAAGTAACAGAAAGCATACAAATTAAATGAACAAGACTGGGAAAGAAAGTGAGACCAACCCCTCCCACTGGCAGAGCTGCAGGGAGTGTGCTATGGTGGCTCACTGCTCAAGGAAGTGTAAACAGGTCCATGCTTTTAGAAAGGCCACCGTACAGTGCAGTGCACCAAGATATTAACTCTGTAAATAAGAACCCGAGACCTTAAAGTTCAGGAACCCTGTAGAGAGGCCCAAGTGAATGCTCTTCGTATCATGATACACTTCTTCCAGCAAATGCCGAGCAAGACCTCATAGTCTTTGATCCCCTAAGCCCCTTCCTAGGAATTTAATCTATTGGAAACAGGTGTAAGCAAGATGTGTATCCTTTTTTTTTTTTTTTTTTTTTTGGTTTGTTTTTAAAGATGTATTTATTTTATTTTATTCATTATTATTATTTTTAAAAATTTGACCAGAGAGAGAATGATGTGTCTGGGCCCAGAACTCACAATAGCCCAAAGCTGGGCCCAGAACTCACAAAAGCCCAAGGCTGACCATTGCCATTCCAGGCCTCTGTGCCTCTGTGAATTCACTGCCTCTGCCTCTCCCCCTCTGAAGTGATAAAACAATCTGAGACCTTGAGAAGCCAAACACCCTGCTTATCTGACCTTTCCTTCCTGAGAACAAACTCTGGGCTGCATCTTCCAGATGGGCTGCTTCTTCCTGATAGGCTACCCCTTAGCCCACTGGAAACCGCTCCTCCCCAAACTTCCTGATAAAAGACTGTGCTCAACCCCCCAAAGGGGGGGTGGGGGGATTCTGAGTATTAACTCCTCCACATCTACCCACTGGCATATTAAAGAGTTACCCCTATCTCTCTGGAGTGCAGCCTTTTACTGACTTTCCCTTGTTACGGAAAACCAGACAGCAGAGGAACAAAACAACAGAAGAAAAAAGGAACTAAGGAAACACAAAGCCACCAGGTTACAACTAAATAGCAGCTATGTATTAACATTGAATGTAAATGGCTAAACTTCCCCAACCAAAAGATGTAGACTGGCTGAATGGATAAATATAGCAACATAATAAGCTGCTTACAAGAAATACACTTTATTTGTAAAAACATACACAGATTGAAAATGAAAGTTTGGAAAAATAATTCCACACAAATGGAAACCAAAAAAAAGAAAAGAAGAGAAGAGAAAAACAAGGTGGGCCAGACAGGTGGCATGGTGTTTAAAGTGGCTGTATCCCACATGGCTGGCTGCTCAGTTCATGTCCTGGATCCAACAGCTGGAAAAAAATGTTGGGCAGGACCAACAGATGGTGTAATGGTTACATGGCTGAACTCTCACATAGTCGACTGCAGTTTGAGTCCCAGACCCAGTGGCTTAAAATTCACACCAGGAGTGTGTGCTTGTGTGCCCAAAATCCCAAGAGGAGAATGGAAGAGGAGGGACTGTGGTGTAGCCATGCCCCCTTGGGGGGGAGGAGTTTCTCACTTCTTGTCTCTGTCTGTCTCTCCAGCAAGCGAATGTGCCCTATAGCAAAAATCTCTTAGGAAAAAAAAAAAAAAAAAGAAAGAGAGAAATGGGCACATGTGAATGTGTGCCAGAAATCCTGAAAGGTAAATGGAGAAGGGATTGTGGAATGGTCATCTCGCTGAGTGGTGAAGGGGTTGTGGAGTGTTTATCTCCCACTCTCACCAATGAACACATCATGTATACAAAACAAACAACGTGATACTGGAGTTAAACTATACCATAAGCCAAATGGATTAAATGGATATTTACAACTTTTATATAACATTTCACCCAGAAACTACAGAATATACACTCTTTTCACCTATACATAGGATATTCTCTAGGATAGAGCACATAACAAGGTACAAAATAAGCCTCTACAAATTAAAAAGAAAAATAGAAATCATATCTAGTATTGTTTCCAACCACAATGGAATGAAACTAAAAATCAGTAACAAAAAGAACTACTGAAACTATTCAAATAGATCTATGGCATAGTGGATAGGATGTTGGACTCCCACATGGTTGACTGTGGTTCGAGTCCTGGACCTGCAACTTGCTGTCTCATTTCCCATCTCCCTCTGTCTCTCTCTGGTAAGTACATGTGCCCTAGAGCAAATTTTAAAATAATAATAAAATTAGATAATTAAATATATAGATGGAAACTAAACAATATACTCCTAAACAATTTTGGAACTACTAAAGAAATTAAGAAATTCTAAAATTCTTAGACAAATGATAACAAAAATAAAACACTTCGAAATCTTTGGGATACTATGAAAGCAGTACTAAAAGATAAGTGTCCACAACAACAACAAAATAGAAAGATGGCAAATAAACACCCTAGTGACGTATCTGAAAGAATGGAAAAAGCAAGACTAAACTAAACCCAAAAATAAAAAGAGAGAAATAAAAATATCAGAACAGAAATAAATGAAATAGAGATCAAAAGAGCAACACAAAAGATGAATGAAACAAAAGCTAGTTTTTTGAGAGGATAAGAAAATTAACTATTAGATGGACTAACTTAAGAAAAATAGAAGACCAGATAAACAAAGTCAGAAATAAAAAAGGTTACATTAGAACAGATATCACAGGAAAAAAAAGATAAGGGATTAATATGAATGATTATATGCTAGAAAACCTAAAGGAGATATTCAAATTTCTGGACACATACATTATACCTAGATTGAACCAGGAAGAAACAGAAAGCCTGAAAGGATCAATAACAAGTAACAAGACTGAGTCAGTAATAAAGTTTCCCAACAAAGAAAAGCCCAGATCTAGGGACCAGCAGTTAGCGTAATGGCTATGTCACTGGATTCCCATGTAGTTAGTTGACCGCGGTTCGAGTCCCAGATCCAGTGGCTTAAACTCATGCCGGGCATGTGTGCGTGCATGCCCAAGATCCCTAGAGGAGAATAGAGGAGAAGGGATTGAGGCATAGCCATCCCCTCTGGGGGGTGATTTCTCGCTTTCTATCTCTCTGTCTCTCTCTGTATTTCTGGCGAGCGCATGCGCACTATAGCAAAAATCCTTTCCAAAAAAAGAAAAGCCCAGATCCAGATGGTTTCACAGTTGAATTCTACAAATCTTTAAAAAAGTCAACAGAATTCTTCATCAAGCTAGTCTAAAATATTCAAATAGAAGGAAACCTCCCAAATCCATTTTATGATGCCACCATCACCTTGATACCAAAAGCTGACACAGACAAGAAAAAAACTACAGACCAATATCCCGATGAAGATAGATGGAATAATCCTTAAAATATTAAAAAGTCAGATCCATAATATATCAAAAAGATTATACAACATGGTCGGGACCAGCAGTTAGCGTAATGGCTATGTTGCTGGACTCCCATGAAGTCAACTGCAGTTCAAGTCCCGGACCCGGTGGCTTAAACTCACGCCAGGCGCGTGTGCCTGAGTGCCCAGGATCCCGAGAGGAGAATGGAGGAGAAGGGACTGTGGCATGGCCATCCCCCCTGGGGGGTGATTTCTTGCTTTTTGTCTCTCTCTCTCTGTCTTTCTGGTGAGTGCATGCGCCCTACAGCAAAAACCTCTCTCTCTCAAAAAAAAAAATTATCCAACATGGTCAAGTAGAATTCATCCCAGGGATGCAAGAATTGTTCAACATTCACAAAACAATAAATTCAATATATTACACTAACAAAGACAAAAACTGTATCAATTGACACAGAAAAACATTTGATAAAACGCAACATCCCTTCATGATTAAGACTCAACAAAAAAAAGGTACAGAAGGAATATTTATTTTTTTAAGAATTATTTTATTTAACTTTACTTATTTACTTTAATTTGATCAGAGAAGGATGTGGGGGGGAGTGAGAAAGCAAGCCACTGGGCCCAGGACTCGAACCACGGTCAACCATGTAGGAGTCCAGCACTCTTAACCACCACATTACCTGCCGACTCCAGAAGGAATATTTCTTTTTTTTTTTTTTTTTTTTTTTGAGAGGGGTTTTTGCCATAAGGCGCGTGCGCTCACCAGCCAGACAGAGACAGAGACACAGACAGAAAGTGAGAAATCATCCCCTGGGGGGATGGCCACGCCGCAATCCCTTCTCCTCCGTTTTCCTCTCAGGAATATTTCTTAACACAAGAAAGGCCATAAGAAAAATCTACAGCTAACATCATTCTGAATAGGAAAAGTTTTTCCTCTTATAATAGGAACAAGAAAAGGATGTCTACTTTCTCCACTCCTATTCAACACAGTGCTGGAAATCCTAGCCAATGTAATCAGGTAAGTGAATGAAATAAAAGGCATTTGAATAGGGAAGGAAGAAGTTAAACTGTTCTTATTTGTATATACAAAAACATAAAGAATCTACCAAAAAACCCTCTCAGGAGAAAAATGAATTCAGTAAAGTTCTAGGATACAAAACTGGCATACCAAAGAATAGTAGCAGTTTTGTACGCTGACAATAAACAGTGACAGAAATAAATAAATAAATTCCATTTATAATAGTCACCCAAAAAAAGAAAATACCTAGGAATTAATTTAATAAAGGAAGTAAAAGATCTCTACAATGAAAACTATAAAACACTGAGGAAATAAATTAAAAAGACATACAAAAAACAAGGTATCACTTGTTCATGGATTCAAAGAATCAATACAATTAAAATGTTAATAACGTCCCAAAGTCATCTACAAATCTGATGTAATTCTTATTTTAAAGAAAAAACAAAAATATATTTTTTTTATTCTTCTGACATTTTTCTATTTTAGAAAAAATAGAAAAAAAATTGTTTGGAATCATAAGACCCTGAATTTCTAAAGCAATACTGGGTAAAAAGAATAAAGCTGGAGGTATCACGATTATCTGACTTCAAAATACATTACAAAGCCATAATAGCCAAAATAATATGGTACTGGAACAAAAACAAGACACAGAGACCAATGGAACAGAACAGAAAATGCAGAAATAAATGCAACAACATACAGCCAACTGATGTTTTGACAAAGGTCCCAAGACAATTCAGTAGGGAAAAGACAGTATCTTCAATAAATGGTTCTGGAAAAACGTATGTTCATTTACAGAAGAATGAAACTAGATCCCTTTCTCTTGCCATTTATAAAAATTAACTCAAAATGGATTAAAAACTTAAATGTAAAATCACAAGTCAGAAAAATAGCTGAAGAAAGAACAGGAAATATTTCAAGATATTGATTTAGGCAAAGATATCTTTTTATTTTTTAGATTATTTTTTCTGCTAGTCCCAATTTTTTAAAACTTTTTTTTTTTAATTGCCAGAGGTTGCCTGTGCTTATTAGAGAAAGACTGAAATATACAGAGAGAGGGAAAGACAAAGAGTGAGAGAAAGTACCCACAATGAGTAATGGTCAGGCCACAGCTCCTCCATTGCTTCATCCTCCATTGCTTCAAGCTGCCAGGGCTAGGATCCAAATCATAGTTGGCCATGTGGGATGTGGTTCCCTTAACCATTAGGTTACCAGGCTAGCTCTAGCAAAAGTTTCTTAAAATAAAAATCCTAAATCACACCACCACCAAAAATAGACATGTGAGATTACCTAAGCTAGAAAGCTCCTGCACAACAAAGGAAACAATAAACAAGAGTAAAGAGACAACCCACAGAATAAGAGAAAATATTTTCTTTTTTAGAGAGGTGTTTGTGTTCGCCACAAGGGCAGAGACAGAGAGACAGAAAGCAAGAAATCATCCCCGTGGGAAGATGGCCACGCTGCAATCCCTTCTCCTCCATTCTCCTCTCGGAATTTTGGGCATACATGCACATGCGCCCAGTGTGAGTCTTAAACCGCCAGGTCTGGACTTGAACCACAGTCAAATATGTGGGAGTCCAGTGACATAACCATTACACTAGCTGCTGGTCTCGAGAGAAAATAATTTCAAACAATACAAAAATATAAAGAACAATAAGTATTGGCAAGGCTTCAGAGAAAGGGGAACCGTTATACATTGTTGGTGGCAACAATTATCAGTGGCTAGTACAGCCACTGTGGAAAACAGTGTGAAGGTTCCTCAAGAATCTTAAATTAGAACTACCTTTTGACCCAGTAATCTCACAATTAGGTATATACCCAAAGAACAGGAAATCAATCTATTAGAGAAACATTTGCATATCCTTGTTTACTGCAGCATTATTCACGGTAGCTAAGTCAAGGAATCAACCTATATGCCCCAAAACTGATAAAATAAAGAAAATATGGTAGTCCATGTGGTGGACTACTACTCAGACATAAAGAACAATGAATTTGGGACAAAGGGATGAACCTAGAAGATATAATGCTAAGTGAAATAAGTCAGGCTATGAAAGACAAATACTGTATGTCCCAGCTTAACATGTACCAAAGGTCCTCACTCATTAATAGAAACCAAAGAACTCCACAGCATAGAATTAGAGAGAGTAATGGATGCTAGAAGCTGGAAGGGGGCAGATTGAGAGTAATTAGTTAACGGTCACAAAAGTGTATGAAATCAAATAGAATAGGTTATGGAAAGGCGTACCACAGTAAAGAATGTCATTGACAATTTAATAAATACTTCAAAAAACCAGCAGTGCAAATTTCCAACGTGCATTATATAATGTAATGTTCCATGTTGAAGATGGTGAATATGTTTATATCCTAGATTTGATTAGTATACATTGTACACATGCTTTGAAAAATCACACCATATCCCACAAAGATGGACAAAAGTCATGTAAATAAGAAATCACAACAATAACTATTTTTAAAACTTTAGAAAATTTCCACGGGAAGAAATTTTTGCTCTTCAAAGGGAACTTTAACACTGGGAAGACAATTACACATAAATATTTTCTCTTAATTATAGAAATTAAAAGGAAATTAAAAGGAAATTTTTTTTTTTAGATTAACCAAGTTATTTCCCAACTAGATACTTTCTTGATTCCTGAAAGCAGTTAAGGTTTTCTTTTTTTTTTTTCCCAAAGAATTATTTATTCATTGAATTCCATGTGTTACTATTTTTTTAAATTCGACCAGAGAGAGCAAGAAAAAGGGAAAGTGAGAAAGCAAGCCACTAGGTCAGAGACTCAAACCACATCAGCCATGTAAGAGTCCAGTGCCTCAGCCACCATGCCACCTGCTGGCCCAGCAGTTAAGGTTTTCATTACGTATATTTGAGAAATGTGTGTTTATGTATGTATGTACATTTATCTGTATATTTTAAACAATAATTACATCTCAGTGGATAGCATACATACTTGTTCACTTGCTTCAAAGAATAATACTTCCACCTCATCCAAAATCAGGTGACAGAGTCTAAGAAACAATAAGCTTTGATATGTGAAAAGTCGCAGGAGGCTATGTGGTGTTGTAACAATCACATCACCTACATTTTAAAAGAAAGAAACAATGAACATCTTAGAGTCTCCACAGGTTTTCTAATATTTCCTTTGCAAAGATTCTATATACTTTCTAGAAATGCCTTCTACTTAAGACAAAACGCTGCCCTTTTTTTGGAGAGCTTTTTGCTATAGGGCGTGTGCGCTCACCAGAAAGACAGAGAGAGACAGAGAGACAGAAAGCGAGAAATCACCCCCCAGGGGGGATGGCCACGCCGCAATCCCTTCTCCTCCATTCTCCTCTCGGGATCTTGGGCCTGCACGCACATGTGCCTGGCATGAGTTTAAGCCACAGGGTCCAGGACTCGAACCACAGTCGACTACATGGGAGTCCAGTGACATAGCTATTACACCAACTGCTGGTCCCAAAACACTGCTTTTTTCTTTTCAGCCAGATGAGTGAGGCAAAACTCCTGCCTACCGGGTATAGCCCCTGACATGACCTGATTAAATCTCTGGACTCCACTGGGTTATGCACTCCTGAAAGGTAGAGAGGGTTTTAGTTGACACTGTGTGTCCAGCATCTAACAAACAGATGGCGTTCAGCAAGCAGGTGATAAATGAATAAAATCATAGAGTTTTTTAAAGAAACAGATCTAGGTTAAGATCAAACTGTTGTAATCAATAACCATCAGCAAGCAATGAGTCCAGTCTGGCCTAGTGACCATGAACCACCTCCTCACACTAGTTGTATCACCTGCAGATCTCAGGCGTGCTTGGGCAGGGTTCTACTGTCTTCTGTAGGGAAAATCAAACAGCTTGGAAAGTATGCTTACACCCTCTTGGAATTTTCGTATTTCTGGCTTCATCTTTGTGGAGTCCAATTGTTAATAACACAGGATGAAGAGGTCTGGAGAATATGCTATAGTTTCCCAACAATTCAAAAATAAATTGGGCCTTTTTCCACCCAGGGCACACGATGACTGCAAGAGGCTGCAAAGACAAATACATTCAAGTAATTTTGAATACTAGTTAGGATCAAACATAGTGTATGCGAAACATCCAGCGCATCTCCTTGTATCCGACACTACATACGTTTCTGCTATCATCAACATCATATAGCTCAGAAAAGTTAAAATGTAACTTCATTAAAATAAATTTAGAGGCTTAGCCATGTCGGTGCAGGTGGCAGGGTGCTGCTGTCTAATGCTGGAGCCATTTGGGAAGGCCTGGGGTTGGGATCCCAGTTGGCTTGATCATTGCCAGGCAGGCCCCAAGATCCAAGCTGGTTGAAAAGTTAGAGGTGGGGGAGATCATGGCATTGCAAGACTTTGTTGGGGGTCCCCTTACCTCATAAAATAAATAAATAAGCCAATGTAAAAACAGATTTAGGGAGCCAGTAGGTAGCATGGTCATTAAGATGTTAAATTCCCACCTGATTGAACATGGTTTGAGACCCAGAACTGGCAGCTTGTTTTCTCACTTTCTCTCTCTCTCTCTCTCTCTCTCTCTCTCTCTCTCTCTCTCTCTCTCTTGATGAATGCACTTGCTCTATAGCAAAATTTTAAAAATAATAATAATAAATAAAATTGGGTTAAGTAATTAAGAAAAATTTTTTTTAAAGAGGCCAGCAGGTGGCATGGTGGTTGGATTACTGGACTCCCACATGGTTGACTGTGGTTCAAGTCCCAGGCCTGGTGACTTGCTTTTTCACTTTCCCTCTCTCTTTCTCTGGTGAGTTTGCATGCCCTATAGCAAATTTTAAAATTAATAATAACAATAAAATAAAATAATTTTTTAAAATTTTTTTTAAATTATTTTATTTAACTCTATCTATCTATCTATCTATTTATTTAAATTTTATCAGAGAGGGAGAGAGAGAGAGAAAGAGAAAGCGAGAAAGCAAGCCTCCAGGTCCGGGACTTGAACCATGGTTGGCCATGTGGGAGTCCAGTGCCCTTAGTCACTATGCCACCTGCCAACTCCTCAAAAAAAATTATAATAAAAATTTAAAAATAGATTAAGATACACTGAGTCTTTTTCTTAAGGCTTAAACTAAGCACTTCATGTGTTAATTCATTTACTCCTTAAAACATTCTGATCTGTGGAATGTGAGGTACAGACTGGTCAAGTCAATTGCCCAAGGCTGCATATCTAATATATGGTGGCAACAGGATTTGAACTCAGGCAGTGTGGATCCAGACTCCTTGCTCTCATGCACAAGGAAGAACTGCCTCCTAAAAGGGCCTTAACAAAGGATAACATTCCTTCCTTAGGTGATTACCTCCAGAACTCTACTCTCTACAAGCCCAGAGACATCTCCGGAAGGTGTCTCCCAAATACCTTCCTAAACATGTGCCCTCTATGAATTTAAGACAGAGTATCCTCTTTACTTCATGCAGATCCAGGTGAGTGTCACCTTACAGGCATAGACATGAAAACAGGCTGACCATGCATGGGGAAAGCAGGGAGATAGAAAGGGCAAACAAGTGGGCAAAGAGACAGTCCTTTTTGCTCCCAGTTGGGATTCTGCATCAACATGAGTTGTATCACAACAGGGGTCAGCTGCTAATTAATTGAGGAAATATGAATATATTAATTTAATTTAATTAATATGTAATAACTAAGAAATTCTTCACAGAAATGGAAAAAAATTCTTATGGGATCAAAAAGACTGAAGAACGGGACCAGCAGTTAGTGTAATGGCTATATCTCTGGACTCCCACGTAGTCGACCGCGGTTCGAGTCCCGGACCGGTGGCTTAAACTTACGCCGGGCACGTGTGCGTGTGTGCCCAAGATCCCAAGAGGAGAATGGAGGAGAAGGGATTGTGGCAAGGCCATCCCCCCTGGGGGGTGATTTCTCGCATTCTGTCTCTATGTCTCTGACTGTCTGGCGAGCACACGCGCTCTATAGCAAAAACCTCTCCAAAAAAAAAAGACTGAAGAGCCAAAACAACCCTTAGCAAAGAGAATAAATCTGGGGTTACTGTACTACCAGATTTCAAAATACACTATAAAGCTATAGTAAGCAAAACTGCTTGGAACTGACATAAAAACAGACACATAGACCAATGGAACAGAATAGGGAATCCAGAAATAAATCCACACACATACAGCCAAATGATTTTTTTTAAAGGCACTAAGAATATTCCCTGGAAAAGGATTGTCTCTTCAATAAAAGGTGCTGGGAAAACTGGATATCCATCTGCTGAAAAATGAAACTAGGCCTCTATCTCTCACTATATGTACAAATCAACTCAAAATGGATCAAAGACTTAACCCAAAACAATGAAACTATTAGAAGAAAACACAGAGGAAACTTTTTTTTTCTTTTTGCAGAGGTTTATGCTATAGGGCATGTGCGCTCGCCAGAAAGACAGAGAGAGAGAGAAAGCAAGAAATCACCCCCCAGGGGGAATGGCCATGCTGCAATCCCTTCTCCTCCATTCTCCTCTCGGGATCTTGGGCACACACGCACACGTGCCCAGCATGAGTTTAAGCCACCGGGTCCAGGACTCAAACCACGGTTGACTACATGGAAGTCCAGCAACATAGCCATTATGCTAACTGCTGGTCCTGTATAGGGGAAACATTTTAAGACATTGGTTTGGGGACAGATTTTTCTGGTTAAGACCTCAAAAGTATTGGCAACAAAGGCAAAAATTTACAAATGGGATTATATAAAACTAAAAATTTCTGTACAGCAAAGGAAAAATCAACAAAGTGAAGAGAGAACCTACAGAATGGGAGAAAGTATCTGCAAATTATTCAATCAACAAGGGATTAATATCCAGTATATACAAAGAATTCAAGTAACTCAACTCAAACAGAAAAAATTAAAAATCTGATATAAAAATAGGCAAACGATCTGAATAGCCATTTCTCAAAAGACAACCTACAAATGGCCAAGTATGAGCCAATGCTTAAAGTCACTAAACATCAGGAAAATGCAAATGAAAACCACAATGAGCTACATCACCCCACCCTGGCTAGAATGACTATTATCAAAAAGACAACAACAAATGTTATTGAGGATTCAGAGAAAGGAAAAGGGAGTCTTATCCAGTTTTAGTGGGAATATAAATTAGTACAGTTATTACAGAAATCAGTCTGAAAGTTTTCAAAAAACTAAAAATATCACCCAGTAATCCCATTGCTGGGTGATATAATCTAAAGGAAATCAGGTCAGTATGTCAAAGAGATTTCTGTATTTCCATATTTATTGCAGCCCTATTCACAATAGCTGAGATACGGAATCAACCTAAGTATCCATCAAAGGATGAATGGATAAAGAAAATGTGGTCTACATGCTCAATGCAATATCATTCAGCCATTGAAAATGAAGGAAATCTTGTCATTTGAGGCAACATGGATGAGTCTGGAGGACATCAGGCTAAGTAAAATAAGCCAGGCAGAGAATAACAAACACCACATATTCTCATTTATGTTGTGAAAGCTAAAAAATTTTACCTCATAAAAGTACAAAACAGTGATTACTAGCAGCTAGTGGGGAAGAAGTCCTGGGAGATGTTAGTTAATGTATACAAGACTACAGTTAGATAAGAGGAATACGTTTTGGTGTTCTATAGCACTATAGCACAACTACAGTTATAGTAATGTATTATCCATTTTAAGATAGCTAAAAGAGAAGATAAATGCTCCCAACATTAAGTAATGATAAATATTTGAGGTGATGTCTATGCCAACTACCCTGATTTAATCACTACTTACTATATTCATGTATTGAAAAACCACACTGTACCCCATAAATATGTACGATTATTTTGTCAACTAAAAATGCTTATTTGGGGAACCACAGTTTGAGTCCTGGACCTGGAGGCTTGAAACTCATGCCACGCAGGTGTGGGAACATGCCCAAAATCCCAAGGGGAGAACGGAGAAGGAACTGCAGTGTGGCCATTCCCCCTGGGGGATGATTCTTCATTTGCTGTCTGTCTCTTTGATGAGTACACGCCCTATGGCAAAAATCTCTCTTAAAAAAAATGTTTATTGGAAAAAAGCTTTTCAAAGTACTGAGGACAAGACAATAAAAACTTCACATTCGCATCACACTTTTACCAGTTATCAACTATTAATAATTTATCCTATCTTCTTTGTGAACTTAATTTTCTCAACTGTAAAATGGTAAGACAATACATGACATGGCCACCTCATATGGCTGCCATAATAATTAGATAAATTATAGCCAATGATCTTATTTTATAAACCATACACTCATCCAAAAAAGCCAGCACTCTTCCTTCAGCCAATGGCCACCACTGAGGGCTCGAGGTAAGAATCGGTGTGAGAGAATCAATGAATGGGGGAAGAGAAAGGCTACTTCCTCATTGGACAGCTTATGTCCTGGGCAGTTTGGAAACCAAATTGAGTAATGTAACCTGAATGTTACCAGAGGTTGGGTGTACAATGACAAAATATTTCATTTATTTTGTTATGAAACAAAATTGTTTTCAACTTACTCCGTTTCTACTTGGTAATGACTTGTAGCAGCTCCCAGTTTGCAGAATCGTAAGCACTGGTGGAAGGTACAACAAAGGGTCATTGCCACAGTGAGAAATAACAACCACATCATAGCCACGTGCTATGGGAGGCCACGAGTAAGATTCGGTGTGGCTAGGTCCTTGAGATTTATTTCTTTGAAGAGCCTACAAAACATCAATCACCCAAAACTGTAATAAAGTTAAAGAAAACTAACAAAAACTCCATCTTACTGCTCACTTTATTCCAGCCACTAGATATTGCCAAATCTAGTATTTTCTAAACTCTAATTTGACAAGTCTCCCTAAATCTTTTCTCAGCACCAAACTCTTATTGTAAGACTCTTGCTTTTCTGGGACCCAAATTTAAAAGGACCCAATAAATAGTTCCCTGGTCAGGTGCTTAAAGTTCAATGATATATGGATGTGACCTTGGGGGACAGCAGTGATGTAGTGGTAATGGCACTGGACTCTCACATGGCTGACTGCGGTTTGAGTCCCAGCCCAGTAGCTTGAAACTCAAGTTGGTCGCATGAGCATGTATGCCCAAAATACCAAGAGGAGAATGGAAAAGAGATTACAGTATAGTCATCCCCCCCAGGGGGTGATTTCTCCCTTTTTCTCTCTCTCTGTCTCCAGTGAGAGCACACAAATATAGCAAAAGTCTCTCTAAAAAAAATATAAAATAAAATAATGTGGCCTTTTTCTCCTTACTCTAGATCTGCCAGTCCATCGACTTCACTTGTAAAGCTTTTTAAAGACATGCCTTTGGGACCAGCAGATGGTGTAATGATTTCGTCACCAGACTCCCACACAGTTGACTGTGGTTTGAGTCCCGGATCTGGTTTAAAACTCATGCTGGGCATGTGAGTGTGCACACCCAAAATCCTGAGAAAAGAATGGAGGAGAAAGGACTGTAGCGTTGCCATCCTTCCTAGAGGGTGATTTCTCACTTGCTATCTCTGTCTCTGTCCAGCGAGCACATGTGCCCTATACCAAAATACCACAACAAAAAAACCATGCCTTTATTTGCTTATTTTTCTATATAATAGTCACTAAATCCCAAATGTTCCAATAGAGTTTCCAGCCATTCTGATAGTGTCTTCCAAAAAGCTGAATTCATGAGCACCATCACCTCTGTGTTGTCCTCCTGGATAGAGTTGTGAACCCCAGCTACGATCAGGACTGACCATTCTTAGCACCTGGTATTCAGCTGTTCACTCTGGGATCTTCCTTCAACATCACCCTTTTGTCACCAACCCCATGAGGTCTTCTTTCTGGGCTTATTTCTTTGTTTCAGTGGAGAACATATTTGAGTAACTTCTTGACAAGAGGTAAAGGGAAGGTACATTTTTTGAGACTCTAAATGTCTGAAAAATACCTTCACTCTACCCTCATGCTCACTGGTAGTTGAAGTATGGACAACTAGGTTGGAAAGAACTTTCCATCAGAATTTTGAAGTCAATACTCCTCTGGTGCTACTGTGGAGAAGTCTGAAGGCAGTCTGATTCCTGGCCTTGTGTGTGGGACCCGTTTCTTTTCTTTAGAGAAAGTTTTCACCGTTTCTGAATCCCTCAAGTCTAGATGCTTCCCAGTGACATATCAATCTTTGTTCATCACTGGGTAGGCCTGCAGCAGGGAGGCTCTTTTAGTTTGGAGACTTGCATCCAGTAGGTCCAGAAAATGTTCTTACATTACTCCTGAGACTTTTCTGCTCTTTTTTCAGTCTTACCAGAAATCCCATTTTCAGATATTGAATCTTGAATTCATTTTTTTACTCTTATTGCCATCTCTTTGCCTTCTTATTCTCTTTTTAAGTAGATTCTACTTTTTAAAGATTTATCTATTGATTTATTCATTCATTCCCTCATTTTAATTTGACCAGAGAGAGAGACAGAGAGAAAGAGAGAGAAGAAAGTGAGAAAGCAAGCCACCAGGTCCAGGACTCGAACCGTGGTTGGCCATGTGGGAGTGTCCAGTACCTTAACCACCACGCCACCTGCTGGTCCCAGTAGATTCTATTTTACATCTCGAATCTATAATTGACTTTTAATTTTTTTGGGGGGGTGAAGAGGTTTTTGCTATAGGGCACGTGCACTCACCAGAAAGACAGAAAGAGACAGAAAGCGAAAAATCACCTCCAAGGGGGGATGGTCACACCACAATCCTTTCTCCTCCATTCTCCTCTCAGGATCTTGGGCACGCACGCACGCACACACACCCGACGTGCGTTTAAGCCACCAGGTCCGGGACTCAAACTGCAGTTGACTACATGGGAGTCCGGCAGCATAGCCATTACACCAACTGCTGGTCCCTGACTTTTAATATTTTTAGTAGTATTTTCAACTTATGAGAATCCTCTCTCTCTGGCTATTCCTTCTTTTTTTTTTTTTTTCTTTTTACAGCAGCCTGTCATGGTTAAATAGAGGCAATATCTCCTCTTACCCCTTGAGGATATTTGTTTTCTAACATTTCTTCTACTCTTCTTCCCTTTTTCTTTTCTTTCTTTTTTTTTTTTTTTTTTTTTTTTTTTAAGGTGAAGCCTTTCTCCAAATGTCTATGATCACTGTTACTTGTTCACATTGAAGAGAAAGACACTAAAACCTGACACGAAGCTCTGTGAGTAGGGTAAATCTTACCATCCTGTGAGCCTCACTTCACTGCAGGAAGACAGCAGCAAGCAGGCATTTTCTTTGAGTGAATTCTAAATAGCACCATCTAAACGTCATTGTTCTAGAGCCATTCTCCAAAAGGATCCTCCAATTTCCCTCCCAAGAACAATTTAAACTGGCCATGGATATTCAGGAAACAGGATAGGGAAGTTCACTACTCCTATTCACCTCACTCCTTCCCTAAGTCACCATAGTCTGCTGCCTGTTTTCTATCTTCTAAATGCTTATAGAAGTCTCTGGGATAGCAGGTGGCATAGTGGTTAAGGTGCTGAATTCCTACATGGTAGACCATGGGTCGAGTCCCATATCTGGCAGCTTGAAACTCATGACGGGCCTGTGTGCATACATGCCCAAATCCTGAGAGGAGAAGGTAGGAGAGGGGATTGCAGCATGGCCATCACACCCCCTGGGGGGGGGGTGATTTCTCCCATTTTTTCTCTCTCTATGTTTCCAACAAGTACACATGCCCTATAGCAAAAAGACTCTCTCTTAAAAAAAAAAAAAGTCTCTTGTCTACTAAAGACTTACTTCTCATCCTATTCATTTTTGTGGTTTTATCTAACTTTAAAAAATATTAAAAATGTATTTATAAGAAAGGATGTAAAGTAAACATGTATGATAGTTTTACCAAGTGAAACCATGGGCTTATAAAGTAACTTTGAAAAAAATGGCTAAGAAGTATATCCCCTGGGGCCGGCAGGTGGCCTGGTGGTTAGAGGCGCTGGACTCCCATATGGCTCACCACAGTTCAAGTCGTGGACCTGGTGGCTTGCTTTCTCATTTTCCCTCTCTCTCTCTGCCTGATCAAACTCAAAAATGATAATAATAATAATAACAAAGTTAAATACAATAATTACTTTTTTAAAAAGAAGTATTGGGACCAGCAGTTAGCGTAATGGCTATGTCGCTGGACTCCCACGTAGTCGACCGCGGTTCGAGTCCCGGACCCGGTGGCTTAAACTCACACCGGGCGCGTGTGCGTGCGTGCCCAAGATCCCGAGAGGAGAATGGAGGAGAAGGGATTGCGGCGTGGCCATCCCCCCTGGGGGGTGATTTCCTGCTTTCTATCTCTCTGTCTCTCTCTGTCTGTCTGGCGAGCGCACGCGCCCTATAGCAAAAACCTCTTCAAAAAAAAAAAAAAATAAGAAGTATTTTCCCTGGCAATTCCTTACTCCTTTTAAGTTCCTTTCCTGAAGTGTATTTGAAAACTTAGTTCAGGAGAGGATTTACAGTTGTACAACAGCTTTTCCACAAAAGGAAAATTCACTTGTAAGAATTTAGCTGAGGTTAAGAATAAATGAGAAATTATTAACAAATGCTTACAAGAAAATTTCAAAAGCAAAGAAATTATATAACACAACTTTAGGACTGTAAAGTCTTCTGTGTTAGAAAAGGTCAGTATCTCTTCGTGAGCTTTGAGAGCATTTTTACCTTTTTCAGGTCAGGTGAAAGTGGTGACATGTTGATGGTTAAGCAGGGCTCGATCTCGTTTCGGAGCACCACGCCAGGCTGCTCTATGCCCAACTTCAGCTTCTGCAACTAAGGGAACACATACCTTAGACCCCAACATCTGCCCTAAGGTAGCAGCAACAGAATACGCAGAACTTTAAGGAAAAGATTTCAGTGTAAAAACCTAGGCAATACACCAGGAACAGCTGGTAGTGCGGTGGGTAAGGTGGCTGAATCCCACGTCACTGCACTGTTTAAGTCCGGGACCTGGTAGCTTGAAAAGCACACTGGGAACATGTGCGTGTGTGCCCAAAATCTCAAAAATGGAGAAGAGACTGTGGTATGACCATGCCCCAAGGAGGGGGTACTTTCTTACTGTCCCTCTCGCTCTCTGTCTCTCTCTAGCAAATAAGTGTGTCCTCTGGCAAATTTAAAAAACAGTAACAAAAAACAAGAAAACTCACCCAAACAAAATGAAACAGAGATCAACTATTGCCCAAATCAAAAAAAAAAAATTTCTCAAAAGCAATAATCTACTAGTTGATTTATAAAAGGACATCTTTTTTTTTTTTTTTTTTTTTTTTTTTTTTGCTATAGGGCGCGTGCGCTCGCCGGACAGAGAGACAGAGAGACAGAAAGCGAGAAATCACCCCCCAGGGGAGATGGCCACGCCACCATCCCTTCTCCTCCATTCTCCTCTTGGGATCTTGGGCACACACGCACACGCGCCCGGCGTGAGTTTAAGCCACTGGGTCCAAGACTCGAACCACAGTCGACTACATGGGAGTCCAGTGACATTGCCATTACGCTAACTGCTGGTCCCTAAAAGGACATCTTGAGGTAAAGTCCCCATTCAAGGAGTTTCTCTTCTAAAGTTATCTGAAGGGAGGGCAGAGAGGGATTTAGAGTAAACAGTTTTCTCTCCTCCCCACCCCCAAAAAACTTGTAATACCTGCTGCAGATCAGAGATTCTATCAGCTCTCAAAGGGTCAGGATTTAAAAACTGCAGTAACCTGTCAAATAGTGAAAAGAACAATCTGAAGAAAAAAGCATTGATGTTCCCTCAACTGAACTGTCATTCTAATTATTCCTTGACAGAGGTGGAATGGACTTATAATATATCCCAAGATGTAGCTATGAAATGACTGCCCTGCTTCTGCTTTATTTATTAAGCTATAAAGGCCATGATGGCCATGCCAGCTTCCCAGTTCCCACCTAGGGTTCTCGGCCTGTATCTGTGCTGCACAACTTTGCCAGCCTGGTCTTCACGCAGAAAATTTGAAAGGAGGCCCCGCCAAGCTTAAGAACCACTGGTCTACCTCATTATCTTTATTTTATGGGTGAGAAAACAAGACCAGATAGGAATTTTTCATTCTCACATTGGCTGAGAGGAAAAAGCTCTTTGAAATTGCTTTCCTCTAGACCCAGTCTCAACCCCAATGTGGGTAAGGAGTGGTGACAGGAGAGAACTCGCAAACCATAGAGAGGCCAGGGACTTCACGATAAAGATTATCAATTAAATACAAACAACAGGGTCAGCTGGTGGAATAGCAGTTAAAGCAACTGGACTCCACATGGTCAACTATGTGGTTTGTGTCCCAGACCCAGCAGCTTGAAAAACATACCAGGCGCATGTTCATGCATGCCCCAAATCTCAAAAGAATGGTGGTGAGACTATCCTTCACTAGGGGGTGCTTTCTTACTCACTCTCTTTCTCTTTTTAATTTTATTTATTATTATTAGTTTTTAATTTGACCACAGAGAGACAGAGAGAGAGAGAGAGAGAGAGAGAGAGAGAGAGAGAGAAAGAAAGCAAGGTGCCAGTTCCAGGACTCAAACCATGGTCAGCATTTGGGAGTTCAGTGCCTTAACCACCATGCCACCTTCCAGCTCCTTTCTTTCTTTCTTCCTTCCTTTCCTTTTCTTTTTCTCTCTCTCTGTGGAGTACACACACCTTATACCAAAATGTAATAAACAAACACACATGGGCCAGCAGCTGGTATGGTGGTTAAGGTGTGTGCTGGATCCTACACAGCCAACAGCATGGTTTGAATCCTAGACCAAGCAGCTTGAATAACATGCCAGATGTATGTATGTGCATGCCCAAAGAACCCAGAAGTGGGAAGAAGGGATTGCAGGGTGGTCATTTCCATGGGGGATGATTTCTTACTTTCCCTCTCTGTTTCTCTCCTCCCGCAAGTACATGTGCCCTACGGCAAAAATCTAAAAAATGGGGGCCAGCAGGTGGCATGACGGTGAAGGTGCTGGACTCTCACATGGCCAACTGCAGCTCAAGCCCTGGACCCAGTGACTTAAAAATCATGCCAGGCATGTGTGTGTGCATGTACAAAATCTCACACGAAGAATGGAGTTCAGAGAAGCAATTGCAATGTGGCCATCCCTCTGGGAGGTGATTTATCATTTTCCCTCTCACTGTCTCTCTCTCTATGTCTCTCTGAGAAGCACAAGTACCCTATCACTAAATCTTAAAAATAAATAGATAAAAATAACACACACACACACACACACACACCCATCAAATTGCATTCTTTTTTTCTTTTTTTTGGAGAGGTTTTTGCTATAGGGCACGTGCACTTGCCAGAAAGACAAAGAGAGACAGAAAGTGGGAAATCACCCCCCGGGGGGATGGCCACGTCACAATCCCTTCCCCTCCTTTCTCCTCTAAGGATCTTGGGGGCACACACACACACACACACACACACACACGTGAGTTTAAGCCAGCGGGTCTGGGACTCGAACCGCGTTGATTACGTGGGAGTCCAGCAACATAGCCATTATGCTAACTGCTGGTCCCGAATTACATTTCTTCTTGAACCCCTCTTTGTTCCTCTTTTTCTTAAGAAAGATTTTTGCTACAGGATGTGTGCACTCACCAAAGAGAGAGAGAAAGACAGAGGAACAGAAAATGAGAAATCACCCCCCAGAGGGGATGGCTAGGCTGCAATCCTTTCTACTCCATTCTCCTCTCAGGATTTTGGGCACGCACACACATACCCGGCATGAATTTTAAGCCACCAGGTCCAGTCTCAAACCGCAGTCTACTACATGGGAATCCAGAAGCGTTACCATTGTGCCATCTGCTGGTCCCTTGAAGCCCCATTTATGTAAGTGGATTTTTTAATGCAAAAACTACAAAATTCAAATGGCTATCACCTGAGGAATGAAAAAATAAATTGTTTTAGCCATGCAACAGGACATTATTGAGTCATAAAAAGAAGTGAAGTACTCACTTGTGTCACAACCAAGATGAATTTTGAAAGCATTAGGCCAAGTGAAAGAAGCCAGTCACAAAGGGCACACATTACTTGGCTCTCTTTAGATATAATATCCAGCACAGGAAAATCCACAGAGAGGCTCTCTTTAGATATAATATCCAGCACAGGAAAATCCACAGAGACCAAAAGTCAAGTGGTAGTTGCCAGAAGGTGACAAGAGTGAGAAATGGAGAATGAGTGCCATGGAGGAGGGTTTTCTGGGGGCATAACGACAATGTAAAATGTCACAGCATGACAAGACTCTGTCTGGGGCACTTTCTCGTGCTCTATCTTCTTATACATGTACACATACTACCGTAAAAGAAAAAATACAAGGAAGGAGTCAGAATGGCAGTGAACTTCTCCACACTAGCAACTAAAAGGTAAAGTAGAAATGCCTTCCAAGTCTATAACTAAACTACTGGTTAAGCGTGAAGATAGAGTATGTATGCAAAGTCCCCAAGGATGTCTCTTTTGTGCTTCCCTTCTCAGGGAGCACTGGAGATGTTCTCCACCAAAACAAAGAAGTAAACCAAGTAAGGGTCAGAGGGAAGATCCTGATCAATCCAAGAAAGAGGCAGAGTCTCAGGAGGCTGGAGACAATGAACACCAGATGGATCAGGCACAGACCACGGTAGGTGGGGAGGTGCTAGGGAGGTCTCCGAGGACACACAAGTGAAAATACGGAAAGCAAGTTTAACTAACAGAGGGGGATTCTAGAGATGAATTAGTAAAGATATGTAAAAAAACTAAGATGTGGCCGGCAGGTGGTGTGGTGGTAGAGGTGCTGGACTCCCACATGGCCAACCGTGGTTCGAGTCCTGAACCTGGCAGCTTGCTTTCTCATTTTCCCTTTCTCTCTCTCTGGTCAAATTAATTAAACACACACACACACACAAACTAAGGAGATTAAAAATAGAATATAATAATTAACTTTAAGTAAACTTAAATTAACTTGAAAGTGAACAGAATATAATAATTAACATAGAGTAATTAAGTATATATAATAATTAACTTTAAGTAAACTTTAAGTAAACAAGAGAAGTCTCTATACCCTACCACTGCATGGCTAAACAGCACCTATCTGTTCAAAACCCACGGACCCTGAAGATTTATCTCACCAGAATCATGATGCAGGAATGGGAGGGATGAAAATGTGAAGTGATTTCAAGAGAAGAGGAGTCGTGCAACACAGAGACTCGTCCTCACTGCCCACACTGTGCTTTGGCAGAAAACTCCACTTGGGGGAAAGGAGGGTCACCCAGCACCGGGATCCCACAGCCCATAGGAAGGACATTCCAGTTTAGACTTTAGAAAGCACTGCTGTTACAGTGCTTTGCATGACAAGGAGTACATGTATTTAGAGAAATGTTCCATCTTAAGTAGACTGTGCAAAGTGCTTCTTTGAACACTTTTAAAGGAAGACAACTGAAGAATAAAACAAATATATTGTAGAAGGTACAAAGATACAGGAGGAAAGATGAAAAGACAATGAACTGCAAAGAAAGGTACAGGGTTACGTTAAACATCAGAGATGGGGCTGGGCCCATAGCTCAGTGGCTAAGCACCATGCAGAAGCCAGAAGCCAGATTCCACACAGCTGACCAGTTCAAATCTTAGCCCCAATACTTGAAAAACTTGTCGTGCACATGTTGGACACATCCTGACAGGATGAAGAAACAGGGAAAAAAAAAGATTGTGGTGTGACCAGGACGTGAGGCGCTGCTTTTCCTCCCCCACCCCCACCCCTCCTCTCCCACATGCTTGAGTGCTCGCTGGCATTTTAATAATAATCAGAGATGGTAAGCGGTGGCAAGTATGCCACTGCTGCCTTCTCCTGAACCCAGACCAGACATCTTCAACAATCATAAAAGTACTCTTTCCCAGCACGTCAAGTTGCAGGGTCAAGTTGCAGGGTCAAGTTGCAGTGGGCCACTACCAGGCGAACCGGTTGAGACTCACTGACCACTTCCAGCATATCCGAGGGCTGCTCGTGAAGTGGGAGACGGGTTAGAAACCACATTCCGGGCCCAGCCCAAGCTGCCTAGTCATCTCCAGAAGCTCTAAGTGGAACAGATACATTTCTCTTGATACCCCAAAATACCAAAGAGTTACCTGCTAGTGTCTGTTGAACTCCAGATGTGGACCCTGAGACTACCCGCTACGTAAGGACCAGGATCCCGGAGAAGGTATTTGATCCTGGACCAGGAAACGTGACTAAACATGGGGTGGCCTCTTCCCGGGTTTACCGTAAGGCGAGGGGTTCCCAGGGAGTTATGCAAAGGAGATAAATTGCAGGAGAAAGCTGCAGAACCACCTGCTGGTCCTTTTGGGCTGAGCAACGGCATCAGTGGGAGAGGCACACAAGAAAGGCAACCAAGAGGCTTCGAACCCAGGAAGCGAGGCGGGGGCCTGGCCTTCAAGGTGGTCATTCAAGGCAAGGCAGGGTGTTTGGCAATGTGCCAGGGTCACCGTATCCCCTTTCCTAAAATAATTATTATTGACGTTATCACATATTAAGTTATGGGACTCTAACGCCTGCAAATCCCTGGTGGTCATCCTTGAGGCAAGGACATCTTTCCCAGGCTGTTTTCCCAACTGTGACCGGGCTTTGAACACAGTGCAGCCAATCCCAGGACCATCGACTGGTCAAGGAGAAGGACCACGTGGTCACCAGGTCATCCTGAGTTTCTGAGAAACCTACTGTCTTCTTGTTTCTTTGCTGTCTGATGTTGAATGATCCAATCATGCAATGCTGCAATCCTTTCTCTATGTTTTTCCATCCCTTCAGAATACCGGGCATGCAAATACACCTTGCTTTCCTTCAGGGGCTAAGATTTGAACTTCAGTAGGCCATGTGGAATCTGGCTTGGACCAGATAGAATAACTGGTGTAGTTTAAGTGAAGGAGATTTGGGAGAACACGAGACAAGACAGATCTTTCTCATATATAAATAAAAGGGAATAGAGTATTTCGGGGTTAAGTTACAGGGTTACAATAAAAAAAATAGAACAAGAGACCAGCAAATGGCATAATGGTTACATCACTGGACTCACACTTTGTCAACTGCAGTTCGAGTCCTGGACCTAGCAGCTCAGAACTCTTGCCTGGCACGTGTGCACGTCTGCCCAAACCCCTGAGAGGAGAATGGAGGAGAAGGGACTGAGGAGTGGCCATCCCTCCCAGGGAGTGATTTCTCACTTTCTGTGTCTCTGTTTCGGTCTCTCGGTCTCTCTGGTGAGCACACACGCTCAATAGCAAAACAAAACAAAACAAAACAAAACAAAACAAAAACCTCTAAAAATAAGTAAATAAATTAATTAATAGTAATAATAGAGCAAGGGTCCAGCAGATGGTGTGGCGGTTACGTCGCTGGACTCCCACAACACTGACCATGGTTTGAGTCCCGACTCGGCAGCTTGAAACTCACACCAGGTACATGGGCGTGAGTGCTCAACAGCCCGGGAAGAGGACGGAGAAGGGATTGCAGGCAAGCACACATACCCTAAGATAAAAACCTCTCAAAAAAAGAAAATAATAGAATAAAAGAGACACATAAATAACACCTGCCTTCTGTTCTAAGGAAAATAACCACTTGTAATAGCAAAACCACTGAGTATCAGAGTAGGGGGTGCCTTGAGGGGAGAGTGTCAAACCAAGTGGAAGATCGGCCAGGCTGGAGCCCTGGGTTGCTGTGAGCAGCTCCTGCTGGGTAAGAGGCCACGTGGGGCATCAGTGGTAGCAAGCCGGACAGCGCTCCTGGCTCAACACCCTTCCTCCCATTCCTCAGGCCGACAAGTGGATACAAGACAACCTACCCACCTCTGAGCTGTCTGTAAACTCTCGTCACTCTGGTAACTCCAGAGTAGCCAGAGTTACTTGAAATGTAAAACTGTTTAGACAAAGATTATTTATGGTTAAAAAAAAAAATTGGATTTTGTGGATTAAACAAGTGGTTAAACAAATGTTTTGTGGATTAAACAAGTAGAGATGGTCCCCCATTTATGATGGTTCGACCTACTGATTTTTCCACCTTAAGAACGTGTGAAAGCAATACCCACTCAGCAGAAAGTGCACTCTGGTACCCATACGACCTTCTGTTCTTCACTTTTAGGATGGTATTCAATACATCACATGAGATATTCAACACTTTATGGGTTATATGATTCTGCCCAGCTGTAGGCTTACTTAAGTGTTCTGAGTACGTTTAAATTAGTCTGGGCTTGGGGCCAGCAGGTGGCATGGTAGTTAAGGGTGCTGGACTCCCACATGGCCGACTGTGGTTCGAGTCCTGGACCTGGTGGCTTGCTTTCTCACTTTCTCTCTCTCTCTCTCTCTCTCTCTCCCTCTCTCCCTCTCTCCCTCTCTCCCTCTCTGGACAAATTAAAGTAAGTAAATAAATAAAGGTAAATAAAAAATAATAAAAAAATAAATTAGTCTGGGCTAAGTTATAATATTTGGTAGACTTAAGTATATTAAATACTTTTTGACTTACTGTATTTTCAACTTAGGACAGTTTCACTGGGACATAGTGCCACTATAGGAGCTGTACAAAATGAATTATTACTCCATTGGTAATAGTTTCTCCAGCAGGTGTTAGACTTATCAGAAAACTGGGGAGAAAGCAAACATTGCCCACAGAAAATCAACAGCCCCCAAAGATCAACTTTATCTAAATCATTTCATAAAATTGCTAATTTCACCAAGAGAATCAGGAAGCAGAGGCAAAAAATGACTATTTACACTGGAATGAACTTTTAAACAGGAAAACAGTGAAAAGAAAAAACTAACTTCAAAGTCTATAGGAAACTTATTGTAGGTATATTTTTGATAGAAATACAGGTTTGAAACGAATAATAAAATACATAACCTGCTTATAATTACATTACAATTATTTCACTATACAATTCAAGCTAATAAAAAAATATTTTACTTCACACAGCCATTCTTCTCATCATATTCTTTCTTCTCGGCCAATCTAAGCGGTTTTTCATTTGGTTTCTGAGTACTAGAAATCAAAAAGACATTTATTAAGATTTGTGAACCCGGGGGCTGGCAGGTGGCGTGGTGGTTAAAGGATTCCCACATGGGCCACTGTGGTTTGAGTCCCGGACCTGACAGCTTGCTTTCTCACTTTCCCTTTCTCTTTTTCTGTCTCTCTCTGGACAAATGGAAAAAAAAAATAATAATAATAATAAATTAAATAAATAAATAAATAAATAATTCTTAAAAAAAATTTAAAACAGCCATGTATGTTTGTCAAAAACTATTTAAAAAGAGGGACCAGCAGTTAGCGTAATGGCTATGTCACTGAACTCTCAGGTAGCCAACCGCTATTCAAGTCCAGGACTGGTGGCTTAAACTCACGCCAGACGCGTGTGCATGTGTACCCAAGATCCTGAGAGGAGAATGAAGAAGGGATTGCAGCGTGGTCATCCCCCCTGGGGGGTGATTTCTTGCTTTCTATCCCTCTGTCTTTGTCTTTCTGGCGAATGCAAATGCCCTATAACAAAAACCTCTCTCTCTCTCTCTCTCAAAAAAATAAAAAAGCTATTAAAAAAGAAAAAATTGTGAACCCAGGGCCAGCAGATGGCAGTTAGGGTGCTGGACTTCTACATGACCAACCATAGTTTGAGTTCCAAACCCAGCAGCTTGAAAATCATGGCAGGTGATGGGACCAGCAGATGGTATAATGGTGACATCACTGGATTCCCATAATTGACTGTAGTTGAAGTCCTGGACTGGGTGGCTTAAAATCCACAATGGATGTGTGTGTGTGTGTGTGTGTGTGTATCCGCCCAAAATCCCAAGAGGAGAATGGAGGAAAAGGAATTGCAGCATGGCCATCCCCCCCGGGGGGTGATTTCTTGCTTTCTGTTTCTCTCTCTCCAGCGAGCACATGTACTCTATAGCAAAAAATCTCTCTAAAAAAATTTTTTTTGAGAGAACCGAAGCTTAGCCCTTTAACTATGAAAATCATTTTTGACACTTTAATGCTGGCTGAGATGGGGTGAGCCCTCAAAAGCCTAGTTCTCCTACTAATTACAAAAAAACTCTGAATAAGGCACAAAACAAAAGGGAAGAGAAGTAAACCCCCCCCCAAAATTACCAGGCCACAGTAGACACCATGAGTTTGTAGTCAACTCTACTGCTAACCAGTTGTCATGGTATTTTTCCTTCAAATTACTGTATTTTAATCAAATTTCCCAAAGCTACCCTTTTCAGAAATTGGGTATTTTTCCATCATTAATCTTACAGAACACTAGATAAGGCAATCTTACACCGAAGTCTCCAGACAACTGAGTTTTCAAATCATACCTGGCTGCCGGTATATCGGGATCCGCATATATGGTTATGCCTCTTTTTGCTGGCCAGTATGCTGAAGATTCAACACACTGTTAAAGAAAGATAATGTATGCTAGCAACATATACTTTTAACTCTATGGGAATTATTATAATGATCAACCATCTCAGATAATTTTTATGCACACAAAGGTATAGAAAGACAATCCACGAGAAAGTCAGATGACTAAGTTACCGCTGCAACCACCAGATTGAAAGGTGCAAGGAACAGACTGCCGGCACTGTATTAGGTCTTATTTTTTCCTACGCAAAAATATGACACGACTTTACTGACAACACAATACAATAATCAGTATTTAAAATATCCTACAACTAGGGACCAGCAGTTAGCATAATGGCTATGTCGCTGGACTCCCATATAGTCGACTGCAGTTCGAGTCCCGGACCTGGTGGCTTAAACTCACAATGGGTGCGTGTGTGTGCGTGCCCAAGATCCTGAGAGGAGAATGGAGGAGAAGGGATTGCGGCGTGGCCATCCCCCCGGGGGGCTGATTTCTCGCTGTCTCTCTGTCCTTCTGGTGAGTGCATGTGCCCTATAGCAAAAAATTCAAAAAAAAAAAAAATAATATCCTGCAACTAATGGGAACAGCAGGTGGCATAGTGGTTATGATGCCATAACTCCTATATGGCTGACCACGGATTCGAGTCCTGAGCCTGGTGGCTTGCTTTCTTACTTTCCCTCTCTGTCTGTTTCTCTCTGGTGAGCACATGTGCCCTATGACAAATTAAATAGTAATAATAAATTTAATTTTTAAACATAAAATAAAATATCCTCCTACTACATCCACTTGTCAAAAAGGCTGGAAGGCAGATTAGACTTGACCTTAACAGTGTCCTAGAATCCCAGACTTTCATACCTTTGTTAAAAAGAGAATAAATATTCAAATTTTGTAGAGGCCACTAAGCTAAGAATTAGAGCTTGGCAAGATATGAGCTGGAGTTACCTTGTTCTTTTGAAATCAGCAAACATACAAACTATATTGTTTCATAAATAAAACTATCATAGGCAAGGATTCTTTTTTTTTTTTTATAGACCATAGATTAGTTTATTTTTAACACCCATCATGCCATGAATTCATAGGGAATAGGTTCCAGTAGCTCAGGCTCCTTTCCATTGGTTCTCACAAAGTGTGCTTCTCTGGGTGGAGCAGGCTGGTGCTTTAGTTGAACCCAGGTACCTTTCTCTTTGGCTTCCTTCTTTTTCTGGTCAGTTTCCTTCACACATTTAGGAAGCTATCTCTGCTCTTAGAATGCTTAATATGCTCAATACACACATTGATTCTCTTGGCAAGAATCTTGCCTTTAACTTGTTTGTTCACAACAATGCTAACGGCATGCTGGGTAACATTGTAGACTCTTCCAGTTTTGCCATGGTAACATCTGTGGGGCATTCCTTTTTGAACAGTACCCATTCCCCTGATGTCTACAATATTACCTTTCTTGTTGATTCGCATATATGTTGCTAATGGAACCACTCCATGTTTTCTAAAAGGCCTAGAGAACATATACCCAGTGCCTCTCCTCTTTCCCTTTGTGTCTGTCATTTTGGTTAATTACTAGAAGATGGCAGCTCCAGCCAAAAGGGGATTTTTTTTTTTTTTTTTTTTTTTTTTTTTTTTTTTAGAAAACATATTTCTGGCTCCCAATAGATCTTAAAAGTGGCTATACTAAAATTAACATTATATGACAGTTATACTTAATGGACATTTTAAAAATACAACCTTATTTACACCTTTTAAAGAAATGCACTGCTGTTTCTTTTCGGACTTGTTTTTGCATGAATCTTTCAATGAATCCATGTTACATTTTATAGCTTTATCTGAAAAATAGAAATAGCGATAAGCTATCATAAAAAGTATTATAGATAGATACAAAATAGGACGAGAGTATAATAAAAGCAAATACCAGAACAAAAGGAAAAAAATTGACAACAACAAAAAAATTATAAAATCTTAATACTTAAAATTATTATGGAATCGTATGAAATGTTACTTGAAGAGATTATATTTTAGATCTTGTTTCAACCTTTAATATAAAGAAATAGTTCTAAATATTCCCATACTTTAGACTATTTATTTTGGAGAGGTTTTTGTTATAGGGCACGTGCGCTCGCCAGAAAGACAGAGAGAGACAGAGAGACAGAAAGCGAGAAATCACCGCCTGGGGGGGATGGCCACACCGCAATCCCTTCTCCTCCATTCTCCTCTTGGGATCTTGGGCACGCACGCACACGTGCCCAGCATGAGTTTAAGCCACCGGGTCCAGGACTTGAACCATGGTTGACTACATAGGAGTCCAGCGACATAGCCATTACACTAACTGCTGATCCCTCAACTTAGACTATTTTTTCAAAGAGGGCCCCAACAACGTCCTCTAACACTCATGCTCTTACAGCATCACTTTGACTCTCATTGCAAGATGGGCTTTGTATTCTTTCCCGCGAACCTGGCTGGGCTTGTAAACAATAGGGAAGTGGTGCTCTGCGACTTCTAAAGCTAGATCACAAAAAGCGCCGCAAACCTATCCATTTCTCTGGGATGCTCACTTTGGAAACCCAGCCACAATGAGGAAGCCCAAACAGCCACACACAAGGTCACTGCAGGTATTCCAGATGATAGCCCCTGCTGAAGTCCCCAAAGCCAGCTTCAACTGCAGGAAACATGGCCAAGTCTCCAGGCGAATCTAACTGTTGGGTTACCAGCAAGCCTTCGAGTTTTTCCAGCGGAGGCATCAGACTGTGGAACAGAGATGAACCCTCGTGCTGTGCCCCCCGTAATTCCTGACGACAAAATCCATAACAACTGTAGACTGGTTGTCCCTGTATAACGCTAAGTTTGGGGGAGACCTATTATACTGACATAGTACCTAGAATATCAATGGCTCAGGTTCGGCCATAGTTCAAGCTCGCAATTGTACATTTTACTTCTAAAACACAGAGTAGACATACACGGCATTAGATAACACACTAAGGGGCCAGCAGGAGGCACAATGGTTAAGGCACTGTACTTTCACATGGCCAAAGGCATGGTTCGAGTTCCAGACCAGGCAGTTTGACAATCACGTTGGGCATGTATGCCCAGAAGGGAGGAGAATGAAGGAGAAGAGCGCCACTCCCATGTTGTTTTCAAGTGGACATGGCCATCCCCCCTGGAGGATGGTTTCTCACTTTCCTTCTCCCAGTCTCTGTCTGGCAAATGCACATGCCCTATGGCAAACAAACAAATAAACAAACAAAAAACAACCCTGAAAAACAGAAATAATGAATAAAAGAAAACACACTGAATATGAATAAGCCCGGAGATACCAAAATTCTAAGGCAGACTCTAGGCCTAAATCTAACTTTTGGAAAGTGACAGGCGTTGTCTAGTGAATAATACAGATAATCAAGCTGAGTAAACACACTTAGGAAAAAACTGAGATGTAACTCCAAAGAAAGAAAAATGAAAACAATTCAACCCAGCAATCGTTTATTAGAATGATTATTCTAGAGCTAATTCTAGAGAAGTGTTCATTCTAAGTATTAGTAAGAGAAACACAAACTGAAATAATGAGGTACTCCTTTCACCTATTAAATAACATTAACCATTAACATAAACAGCTAGTTCTAGAAATGGGAGACAATATTGTCAACGGGTCTACTCCTTCTTTAAAGTAATTTGGAGCCCAAGCAGCATGTCATATGGTCCTGAGGTCTGGAATTACATTCTCTCTTCGGGGTTCAAACTTTCAGCCAAAACCTTACTCTGATCTAGAGCTAGGAGTACAGTAATCAGTGCAGAGAAATAAAAAGATAAAAAATGTAAAAGAGGGGGCCTGTAGGTAGTGTGGTGGCGAAGACACTGGGTTCCTACACGGCCAACCACTGCTCAAGTCTTAGACCTGGCAGCCTGGAAATCACACCCGGCGTGTGTGCATGTGTGTCCAAAATCACAAGAGAAGAATGAAAGAGAAAGGGACTATCATATGGCCATCGCCCCTGGAAGGCAGTTTCTCACTTTGTCTCCAGCGAGCACACACGCCCCATGTCAAAAACCAAAAAAATAAAAATAAAAAAGTCTCATGCTCTAAATATTTGAATCTTGCTTTGCTTGTACTTTTAAACTATAAACATATGGAATTCAGAACACATAACTAATTGTTAGTAACTTGAAACCGTTTTTTCCTAGACTCATAAAAACAAATTGTAACAGCTTTAGGACCATAAAACTTGTCACAAGCTCATCGGGACCGAATTCTAAATATTAAGCACAGAATTCAAGTCTCTGTTTCCATGTGGGAAAAGTTTATAAAAATGTAGTGGGAATAGTCAACAAGAGAAACAGAACATCGAGGCTTCTTAGGGGAAAACTGAGATTTTATTCGTGCTGGCATTGGCTCAGCGGATTTAAATTTAAAGGCTGAGTCCTGAATTTCTGGGGGCCCTTCCTTTTATTCAGTTTAGTCTCTTTTTCCCCCGTAAGTGATTATATACACTTTTACATATTTTTGATTGGATAACTTATATGATAAGGTTGCTACAGAGTTATATAGTTATCACTGGGCTACTAGACTGAGATACTCAGGCGTATATGAAGTTACAGTTACTAAGTTGCTATGGAGACAAGACGACAAGGTCACTATGGGTTGCACATGGGTACTCAAATTCCAAGTATGCCATTACCCTTCTTTATTCTGGAAAACCCCCCACCACACAACAACTTAGCTCAGTATACTAAGATCATAAATGAAATGATTTAAAGGAAAAACATACAAGTAAAACTCCACTCACTTTCTATTCCTTGGAAATATTTTCCTTGCAAAAACATTGGCCAAAGGGTAAGTGCTGGATTAAGTTTATTGGAGAAGGATGCCGACTTTACATTCAATCTCGGTTTCTCTGAAGAATCGTTTTTATTCGCTATTGGTGATATGTAACAAGCAAAGTTCTTTGCAACCAGATCATCATTAACACAAATCTGTAAAAGTTTAAACACATCGTGGATAATGAGATAAGTATAGGCAAGTGACTGTAGAGAAAATATTCAGATTTAACCTCAAATTTCAATCATATAAAGAAAGTATAATTGGACAGAAACAGATCTCTTGACATCTGCTTTGCTAATGGTGAACAAATTACTTCTCACTAACCCTCCTAATGAGAAATACAACAAGGATCTGCATGCAATTTAAGAAATATCCTCCTGAAAGCACTGGAAAGCTGACACACCTCGCCAGGCAAAGAGCTGGTGGAGAGACTAACCATCAAAGGAGAAACTGATCATTTTACTGAAATTTAAAATTTCTGATTTTCAAAAGAGAATAAAGAGATAAGACAATTTAAAAAACAAAAAACAAAAAACAAAAAACAAGTATCCAGGGACCAGCAGTTGGTGTAATGGCTATGTCGCCTGACTTCCATGCAGTGGCCCGCAGTTCAAGTCCTAGACCCAGTGACTTAAACTCACGCTGGACGTGTGTGCGTGCGTGCCCAAGATCCTGAGAGAAGAATGGAGAAGGGATTGCAGTGTGGCCATTCCCCCTGGGGGTGGTGATTGCTCGCTTTCTGTCTCTCTGCCTCTGTCTTTCTGGTGAGCGCGCACACCCTATAGCAAAAACTTCTCAAAAAAAGACAAGTATCCAAAAGGACAAATGTCCATAATATATAAAGAAGTCTCAAAAGTCAATAAAAACAACCCAATAAAAAATGGACAAAAGGTTTGAACACATCATCAAAGATTTATAGATTACAAATAAGCAAACAAAACACCATTACTCATTTGGGAAATGCTCATTTAAACCATGATGAGATACCACTACACACTGATCAGAATGGCCATCCATGTGTTGAAAGGGACGTGTAAGAACTGAAACTCTCCTACACTGCTGATGTAAAATGATCAATCACTTGGAAAATAATTTGGCAGTGTTTTTAAAATAATTATTTATTTTATTTATGATGATTATTTTTTCAATTTACTACAGGGCATGTGCAGAGAGAGAGAGGAAAAGAAAGCAAGCCTCCAGGTCCGGGACTCAAACTGCTGGAGTCCAGCGCCTTCACCCCCATGCCACCTGCTGACCCCAGAATTTTCTTAAGACCTACAATATTGCCCAGAAGTTTAAATCCTAGGTGTCTACCAAGGAGAGATAAAAGAGTAGGTCTGTAGGAAGACTTGCACATGAGTATCTGCAAAAGCCTCAACTGGTCACAACTCGAATGTCCGTAAACAGGAGGATGGGTAAATATACTGTAGTATGACAGAAGATAGAAGAGCACTGGGGACCAGCAGGTGGTGTGGTGGTTAAGGTGCTGGACATTCCCACATAGCTGACCATGGTTCGAGTCCTGCACCTGGTGGCTTGCTTTCTCATTTTTTCTCTCTCTCTGGTTAATTTAAAAAATAAATGAGTGAATAAGTAAAATTTAAAAAAAAAGAAAATGGAAGAGCATGTGACAGTGAAAGGAACAAACCCTGGGCGCAGGTAGAAACATGGAAGCTCCTTAAAATAATTCTGCTGAATGAAAGGAGCCAGCCTAGAAAGGAGATCACCCTGGGACATACCCTCGTGCTCCATTTGGAAGCTGGAAAAGAACTGCTGGCCCTAGCTTTCCTTTCTGGCATAACTGCCGGAATTTCATGCATTCACTGTAAGTTCTCTCTCGGCTGAACCTGGACCTCCCTGCCTCCTGCACTTCATCACCTTCAGTAAGAGAAGGCCACCATCAGCGTACAACTTACATGGTGAGAAAGAGAGGTCTACTTGTGAAACGCAGGACGGAAGTAACTCAATAGAGAATTTATTTTTAAAAAGATGTTTTATGGGGCCAGAAGATAGCGTGACGGGTCAGGCGCTGGACTCCCACAGGGTAAACTACGTGGCTCAAGTCCCAGACCTGGTGGCTTGAAAATCATGCCAGGAAAAAAAAAATGTGAAGAAAATCATGGCAGGTGCATGTATGCGAGGGCCCAAAACCCAAGAGAGGAGTGCAGAAGAAGGGATTGTGGCGTGGCCATCACCCAGGGTGGGGGGGAGGGGGAGCTGTGATTTCTCTTTCTATCTCTCTGTCTCTGTTAATATGGGAGAGGAGAAACAGTTTTCGTTATAGTAGAATTCCAACAAAAAGTGTAGAGGGAGTGATGGAAACAGGCAAACACCCAAGTGCATGCAACCCTTTTGACAAAAACTTAAAAAAAAAATGATGTTTTACAAGATTGGTTGTGTAGCCAAACTTTTGGCATTTTCACCAAGTTGTAAAAAGTGCAATGAAAAGTCATAGGTAAAATCAACCAGGATATGGGGAATCCAAAATGCAATATAAACAGTAACAAATGAACTTTATTACAAAAGAATAACATAATCACACTTAAAAGAGCGGGAAAGGAAAAAAAAATAACCTAAAAAACTGGAAAACACTATTTTTGGTAGCATGATATAAGGTTAAAAACAAATCTTTTCTTTTTTTGAGAAAGAGGGATTTTTGCTATAGGGCTCATGCACTTTCCAGAGAGACAGAAAGCAAGAAATCCCACCCCAGGAGGGATGGCCACACCACAATTCCTTCCCCTCCATTCTCCTCCTGGGATCTTGGGTGCACACACACCTGGTGTGAGTTTCATGCCTCTGGGTCCAGGATTTGAACCATAGTTGGCCATGTGGGAGTCCAGTGACATAATCATTATGCTATCTGCTGGTCCTGACAAATCTTTTTATTACAGGATGCTGGTTAGTAATTTTGAAATTGCTTTATAGGAATACAAAGACGATTAGGTAAGCACTGTCACTAGTGAAAACTGGTATCTTATCTGATGGCGAAAGGGGTTAAGAATAAGGGTAGCAGAGGGTTAGAATGGACTCCCTGATCCTAGATTGAAATTAGAGGTACCAGAGCTCTTCGTGTGCAAATGGACAGATAGAGAAATAAATTGTGTGCATGGGTTAGTGTACAGGCCTACATTTCCTAACTCCTTCTGCAGAGAGGTGCCTATAATCAAAGACACCCCAGGAGCAACAAACACCCTTGGTGCCCTCATCTTGGTATCTAAGTATCATTCTTACATAAAGGGAACGAGGGATTCTTAGAGATAAAAGTTCATTCTAAGGTGGAGCTGAAAAATGACCAAATGAGCCTAGGGCCTCTTGTAGCACCAGAAAGCATGGTGTGTTCAAACCATGATGGGGCATATGAAAAGGATAAAGAAGCCGCTTTGCAGAAGCTCCTAATGGCCAAAATCTGAGACAATTTGGGCAAGACAATAATGATAGTAATGGATTGTAACTCCCCACATAAAGGAAATACCCAGGCATTCATTCTAAACTGTTGAAATAATAAATTAATCATGGGGAAAGACATTCGTGGGGAAACTGACAATGTTCAAATAAGGTCTGTAGAGATTTTTAAATAGTATTTTGTCAATGCTTATTTTCCGGTTTTCATAGCTGGTTTTAAAATCTCCGCCCTGGGGCCAGCAGGTGGTGTGGTGATTAAGGCACTGGACTTCCATGTGGCTGATAGTGGTTCAAGTCCTGGCTGCTCTCTCTCTGGTTGAATTAGGAAGATAATATAACAAATAAAATTATTTGTCTTAAAAATAAAATAAAATGAATATTTTATTATATATAAAATAAAACGAATAAATACTATATATCTTTTAAATCTCTGTACTATTTTTGCACATCTTCTGTAAGCCTAAAATTATTTCAAAATAGGGGCCAGCAGGTCATGTACTGGTTAAGGTAACGGACCCCCACAGAGCCGCCTGGGATCTGGCAGCTTGAAGATCATGCTGGGCACGTGTGCATGTGTGCCCGAAACCCCAGGAGGAGAGTGGAAGAGAAGGGATTGCGGGGTGGCCATCCCCTGGGGTGGTGATTTTTCACTTTCCCTCTAACTGTTTCTCTCTTGTCTCTCGGGCAAGCATATGCACTTTATGGTAAAACCTTAAAAAAATTAATTCAAAATAAATTTTTGTAAAAATCTGGGGCAAAGGCTCCCTTTGTGGGCATCAGGCAGCCCTAGTCCTAGGCTCTCCGTTGACCTCTACCCGAAGCACAGAGTGGTGCCCTGTGCCACTTCCAGGAAGGACATCCAGTCAAAGTAGTAGCAGCCAACAGCTCGGGGGGGAGGAGGGAGCATCTGAACTCTCTACAGCACGCGTTACATATAACGGGAAAATCTGGAGGGAGAGGAGTGCGGTGAACTAGCACCATGGCAAATGGTTGCATTTACGAAACATGTCTTCTTAGAGAGAAACATCTTGTGCTCGTCATCATCGGGAGAATTTCTTGTCTATTACTAAACAAAATGCTATCTAAACAAAATGCTGAAGTAATTTTTAGAAGTAATTGAAACAAGAAAACACAGCCCTGAGGCCAGCAGGTGGTATAGTGGTTGAGGCGCTGGACTCCCACATGGGTGACCGCGGTCCTAGTTCCTGACCTGGCAGCTTGAAATTCACTCTGGGCGCATGTGCATCTAGACACGAGAATGGAGGAGAAGGGATTGCAGCTACCCTGGGGGTTGATTTCTCGTTTTCAGTCTCTCCAGCAAGCACATATGCCCTATAGCAAAAATCTCTAAGATTAAAAAAAAAAAAAAGAAAGAAAGCCCAGCCCTGGCTAACATTTAATCTAAACCAGACTTGAAAAGATTAAGATCGCTGCTACACTGTGTGAGTTATGCTGTTTTACTAGGCAGTCATTCTTTTTATAAGGTTGTCAGGAAAGTCATGGCATATTTTTGCAAAATATGTCATGACTTTTCCAACAACCTAATATTAATGTATTGAAATATTAAGGTATTAAAATATTGAAATATTAAAGTATTGAAAATGATGATTAAACATGTTAAAAACAAACCCTTTACTTACTTTTTCATTTTTTATAGTTACATAAAGGTAAACCTCAAAAGTATCATCTTCCACAGCGCACAATTTGGCTTCCACCTGGGAAGTTGCTAAAAGCATAAATGAAAACATAAATTAGCTGATACTGAAAGCATATGTAAGGGACCAATAAATGGCTTAATAGTTACGTCACTGGACTCCTATGCTGGACCATGGTTCAAGCTCCAGACCTGGTGGCTTAAAACAACCAGGAGAGGATGTGTTTGTACCCAAATTCTCAAGAGGAGACTGGAGGAGAAGGGATTGTGGTGTGGCCATCTCTCCTGGGGTGCGTGTGTGTGTGTGTGTGTGTGTGTGTGTGTGTGTGATTTCTCACTTTCTCTCTATTTCTGTCTCTCCAGCAAGCGCACATGCCCTATAGCAAAAATCTCTCTGAAAATGAAAACAATTATGATTATTTTCCACCTAGTCATTTCTGCTAACCATTTAAAGAACACCCAGCGTTGGGGGCCAGCAGGTAGCATGGTGGTTAAGACACTGGATTCCCATATGGCTAACCATGGTTCCAGTTCCGGACCTGACCACCTAAAAATGACACTGGGTGCATGTGTGTACATGCCCAAAATCCCAGGGGGAAAATGGAGAGGGGACTGGGGCATAGCCACCCTCCTGAGGAGTGACTTCTCATTTTCCCTTTCTCCATTTCTCTCTCTGGTGAACCCATGTGCCCTATGGCAAAAAAAAAAAAAAAAAAAAAAAAAAAAAAAATCCACCCAGCACCAAAATGCCGTAGGGCTTCCTTGGGCAATGTGGGCAGAAGAGACCTGGGGCAGTTAGGAGAAGGCTCTCCAGACTGTGTAGTAAGGAGACTGGGTTCTTTGTCCCCGTCTCCATAACCCGCTGGCATCCTCTGACTACCACTCAAGCACTCAAGTACAGTCCTCAGTCTTCTCTTCCAGGGACTTCCAAACCCAAATTTCCTGTCACAAACTTTTTTTTTTTTTTAATTGCCAAAGAGCATATGTGCATGCCAGAGAGAGAGGTAAAAGAAAGAGAAAGCATCCCTCTCCCCCGCCCCCAACACACACAAAAAGTGATCTGGTCACACTGCAATCCTCTTTCTTCCAATTGTTCTTCCTGTCAGGATTTTGGGCACACACACATGTGCAGCGTTTCCTTCAAGCCTCAAGATTCTAACCATGGTTGGCCATAGGGGACCCAGCTCTCTTAGCCACTGAGCTAAGGGGCTGACCCTTGGTCACAGTCTTAGATGCTCCATGGGTCAGAGTACTTGGCAACTCTGTCAGAGACTTAATAACCAAACAGCAGCTCCACATATTGGTACCCATCTGACACTATGCTAAGTCCTTAAAACCTCACTCTACTTGATTTTTGCCACAAAGCTTTGAGGTAAGTACTGTTACTGTCATTTTACAGCTGAGGAGGTCAGACTCAGAACAAGTTAAGTAACTTGCCTGCGGCTACTGAGAAGTGGGAGAGCAGAAATCAAACCTAGGTTGTCTGCCTCCTCCAGGTTTGTATTCGCATCTCTTAGCATGCCCCAACCACTCCCAAGGGCCAAATCTCCAAACCCAGCAGTGTTCCCAACCTCCTACTTCTCCCAGGTTCAAAGAATCTGGGTTTCCTTCACCCAGATGATGAGATAGCTCAGGAGAAGGGCCAGGACTGGACCTAATGAGGTATGGGGCCCAGCCTAGCACGCTAACTCTCTACAATAGCCTATGAGGGAGGCCCAGCTGTTTGACTGACTGCCAGGAGTTAGGATGGCAGCCACAGAGTCTGTCACTGACATAAAATAAAGACAGCACACTAATGAGAAGTTAAAGACATTTCATACCACGGGACTTCTAACAGTTGGTGGACAAAAATTAAAAGTAAAAGTTTATTTTTGATGCCAAAAAAAAATTAAAATCCATGCTTAGTTTTTCCATAATACATATTTCCCATAAATTTCTTGAAGAACTATGTACATCTTAAATTAGCAATAATGATTATTACATTATACATATCCACTTACTATCCCTTGCTCACTGTTAATAGCTATGCTTTTACAAACTGCTGTTCTAATAATACATAAAATTTATTTTACAGTGCTGCAGCTTTTATGCAAATTAAGAAACAGATGTTAACACAACAGCCCCTTTCTAATTTCAGCTGTTGATTATTGTTTTCTGCATCCACCTGCAAAGTTCCAGCGCTGCAGAGACATCGTGACACTTGGGATAAGAGATCCAGGTCACTTAAGGAACCCTTATGAAGTAGGTCAGACAGCTAAGAAGGCACATCTCAACTGTCCACCAACAGAAGATTAAGCCACATTGGGAGTCAGTTCTTTTTTTTCTTTAAAGAGAGATTTTTGCTATAGGATGTATATGCTTGCCAGAGAGACAAAAGAGACAGAAAGCTAGAAATCACCCTCCAGGGCAGATGGCCACACCACAATCCTTTCTCCATTCTCCTCTCAGGGTTTTTGGGCACACATGCACACACACCCAGTATGAGTTGTAAGTCGCCCAATCAGAGACTCAAACCACGGTCAACTACGTGGGAGTCTAGCGACGTAACCATTATGCCACCTGCTGCTCCCAGGTGTCAGTTCTAAGCAGACCATAGTGAATATGCCAGAGCCTTACCTTTGAGAATGTTCTGGAAGTACTGGATAGCCGCGCTGTCCCACTTCTTGGCAGGTCTGGAACGGTGAACAGATGCAACCTCATTAAATAAACATCATTTTGTACACCATGCACTGGATGTTTCTGACACTGCAGATCTGACGTATGATGCAGGAACAAGGAGCTTGGCTCTCACCCTGCTCTGGGGTGAGGATTCCAGCTGTATCCAGCCTGCACCAGTGGAGAGGCTCCCACACAGAGGCCCCCGAGAATACTGTGCCCACCAGGGCCTCATCTGTCACAACACCACTGGCCCCAGTTACCTGTGACAGCCAGAACACAAGCTCCCTGGGGCACGGGTGCCGAGCGTGCAGTGCCCAGCATAGACTAGCACAGAGGGGGCTCTGTACATGTTGGCTAAACCAACACCGAGAAACGAACACAGGAAAGCCAGTCGCCATCATCTCATGGTAGTCCTCACTCTGTGACTCCAGTGCCTTTTTATTGTCTGCCATTTTATTTCTAGCACTTTGTCCTTGCTACGTCTGTCCTATGTTTTAAAAAGAAAGTCATAGGAAATGCCACAGACAGTGAAAAAGAGAAAGTAGTATCTGGAAGCAAGGGACAAATAACTAACTAACTAAATAAATAAATAAATAAATGTATGTTAAGGTTAGAAAGATATATTTATGTTTCCACTGGTTTTATGTGTTCAGAGATGCCGCCGCCATCCTCTAAGAATTGCCTTAAAGACTGAATGGGGCCAGCCCCGTAGTGCAGTGGTTAACCACTGTGCCGAGGGAGCAGATCCCACATGGCCAATTGCAGGTTCAATGCCAGCTCTGGCAGCTTGCAAAACACACCACAAGCATGCATGACTGGGATTCTGATGAGTGGAGAAATGGAGGGAAAAAGAATTGTGGTGTAACCAGGCCCCATTGGAAGGTGCTTTGTCTTGTGCACATACAATCTCTAGCCTTAAGGAAAAAAAAAATTAAATGAGGTAATGTACCCAAAACACTTAAGATATTTAGCCTTGTGCCTGGACATAATCAGTACTCTAAAACATTAGTTACTGTTATTTTTACTAAGGAATATAATTTTTTAAAGAATTATTTATTTAATTTATTTATCAGTTTTCTTTAAAAAATTTTGCTACGGGGCACATGCACTTACCAGAGAGAGACAGTGAGAGAGAAAAGGAAGGAAAGTGAGAAAGCAAGCCGCCAGGTCTGGGACTTGAACTGTGATAAGCCATGTGGGAATCCAGCACCTCAACCACCATGCCATCTGCTGGCTCCACTAAGGAAGATAACAAGCACATGAGTTCAAGAGAATAACAAAGAAATTCTAGGAGGACACAGTAAAATAAAGAAAATAGTTTTAGGGACCAGCAGATGACGTAATGGTTACATTGCTGGACTCATGTTGTCAACTATGGTTCGATTCCCAGACCTGGTGGCTTGAAACTCACACCAGGCATGTGTGCATGTGTGATCAAAATTCTAAGAGGAGAATGGAAGAGATGGGATTGCGATGTGGCCATGTCCCTGGAGGGTGATTTCTTGCTTTCTGTCTCTCTGTCTCATGCAAGTGCCTGCACCCTATAGCAAAAATCACTCTCCCAATAAAGAAAGAAAGAAAGAAAGAAAGAAAGAAAGAAAGAAAGAAAGAAAGAAAGAAAGAAAGTTCTAAGACCTTGCTACATACACACATACTAAAAAAAGAAGGAAACAACAAAAACAACTAATAGCCTTTTCTAAAAAAACAAATGTTCCTGGGCCAACCAGTGGTGCAGTGGTTAAGGTGCTGGACTCCCACATGGGCAACCACAGTTTGAGTCCTGGACCTGAAGGCTTGCTTTCTCACCTCTGCTCTTCCTGCCACCTGTCTCTCTGGTGAGCGCACATGCCTATAGAAAATTTTAAATAATAATTACTAAAATTAAATATATATATTTTTTTAATTTCCTAAGGGCCAGCCAGTGGCATAGTGGTTAAGGTGGCCAGATCCCACATGGATGACTGCACAGTTCTAGTCCTGGACCTAGTGGCTTGAAACAAACACCAGGTGTGTATGCATGTGTATCCAAAATCTCAACAGGAGAAGAGAGAAGAGACTGCAGCATGGCTAGCAGTCCAGGGGGTGATTTCTCACTGTATCTTTCTCTCGCCCTATCCGGCAAGAGCATAGACACAAATTCAAAACAACAACAAACCCAAATATTCCTAGTAAGAAAAAGGCAAACAATCCAAGCAAAAATCAATCTACTCTATGAACAATCGGCCTCTCTTTCTCAAACACACACACACACACACTAAACACACGAAGAGATACTCAACTTCACAAGCCAGAAAAGCACAAATGAAAGCAAAATACTATTTTCATCCCACAAACCCACAAAAATTATAGCCTAATAATATTCGATGTTGTGCGGGAAAAGCAGCACTTCCTAGTAGTAAAAATTGCTATAGGCTTTTTGGAGAAAATTTGGCAGAATCAAAAATGATAATGAACCTATTTAAAAGGTGTCTCTGGGGGTTAGATGGTGGTACGGCAGTAAACCCTGATGTTCTGTGAGGTTGACCCTTGGGAAAGTTCTGGGTTGGCATCCTGAGCCCTCCCTGAACAGGCCTGGCCGGCTGGCACCTCAATCACACCTGGAGGTCAGCAGGTGGTTTCCCTGGAAAAGAGACGGTGAAGGGAGCAGGGGTTGCTGCCGCACAGGGGACCCTCACCTCCAACGTCTCACAGGGCAAAGATGCGCACACGGTGGTGTGTGATAGTTGGAGGGCAGCCCTGAGGAACACCCGGGTCTCAGCAGAGACAACTGAGCTGATTATCGTATTACTGCAGATTCTAAGGCCAGAAGACAGGAGTGGTGTATTCACCACCTCAAAGGGACTGTGTGATGGGGGGTCGGGATGGAGAATGGGGAAATTTCCAGAGAGCCTACAGAGGCATCCACAGGAGACAGCTTCTGAGAACAGAGTGTATCATCACCAGGACGAACAAGCAGAGCCAGGTTCGGGCTGTGCCTTACGGCGTTTCTTTCCGTAATGCCACAGTCTGGGAGAGGGTGGACACCAGGTAAGAGGACAGGACTGCCCAAGGAACCACAGGAGACAGAAATGAAGCCACCAATGGTGCAGAGATCATGCCCACATCCCACAGAGTCCTGCCCAGTGCAGAGATCCGTCCTGTACGAACAGCAGCAACGTAACTGAACACCGGGAAAAAGAAACAAAGAGGAGGGCATGTGTACATGTGTGTATATGTCTCCACATCTGTGTATTACACACACGCATATATATATATACATTTGAAATAATTATTTAATTTTATTATTATTATCATTATTTAATTTGAACAAAGAGAGACAGAGAGAAAGGGAAGTTAGAAAGTAAGCCGCCAGGTCCGAGACTCAAACCGCGGTTGGCTATGTGGGAGTCCAGTCCCCCAACCAACACATCACCTACCAGACCCTACATTTTATATTTAAAAAAATGTTTTAATTGCCAGAAGGCATACTTTCTTGCCAGAGAGAGAGAAAGACAGAGAGACAGGACTGGGGGGTAGAGAAAGCATGCCCCCCATGAGGAGGCATGAACACACTGCAGTCACTCCTCCTTCATCTCGTCACCCTGCTGGGACTGTGGGCAGACATGCACAAGTGCCCAGCGAGTATTTCTAGCCTCCAGAACCAGGATTCCAACCACGGTCAGCCACAAGTGATCGGGCTCCCTTGACCTTTGGGGTCAGCCTTGTTTTATATGTTTTTTTTTTTTAATAAGAATTTATCTATATTCTTATGAGAATGTGAAGTGCAAAATGGCTTGGAAATAACCCAGTTGGCCATCAGAGTGGAATGCTTAAATACAAGTATATCAATTATATCCACCAACCAGCAAAGAGCTTCAATATGTCACACATTCCAAAGTTGCTTCTGCAAAGAAGATAGTATGCTCCAGCTTTCATGAAAAGCTCCACACAGACATAAGTGTATAAAAGCACTGACAAAGGTGAAAGTTCACGGTGTGAATGGACCACAGAGGCCGCCCAATAGGGAAGACATGGGCCTAGAGAAATACGTAATGGACTTTTTTTAATGTCTCATATTTCTACGTTTTATTAATGTTTTTCTTTACAGATAATTTATTAACTTTTTTTTTTTTTTTTTTTTTTTTTTTTTTTTTTTTTTTTTTTTTTTTGCTATAAAGCCTTTGTGCTTGCTGAAGAAAGAGAGGTGCCGGGTGGGAGGAGGAAGTGAGAATATCCCAGGAGGGATATCCATACCACAATCCCTTCTCCTCCATTCTTCCCTTGGGATTTTAGGCACACGTGCACAAATGCCCAGCGTGCTTTTCAAGCCGCCAGGTCTGGGACTTGTACTGTGAAGTTGGCCATGTGAGATTCAGCTGCCTTAACCTCCACACCAGCTGCTGGTCCTAATTTGTTAACTTTTTGTAAGTTACAAAAAAAGAAAAAGAAAAAAGCACAGAGCTCAGGCCCTATTCCAAATCCCCTTGACCACGGCCCTTGGAGATGGGCCTAGGGAACACTGCTGCCCAGCCAGGCTGAACAAACACTAACTCAGAAACCACCTCCTAAAGAATGGAGAACTGCAAAATGGCCAGATGCTTCTACAGAGGAACTGATCTCATATAAACACTGTTTACTGGATTTGAAGTTGTTATGTGATGTAACCTGTTAGAGGAGCTGTACTTACACAATCTCAGCACTGTCTTCACAGAAGTCGACGTGTAACGTCACGGGCTTTGTGCCGTACAGCCTGAACTTTTTCGCTCTGTAAGGAAGCTGCATGAAAGACTCAACTGCAACTCGGATGCTTCAAAGTGAAACACAAACAGTCCCATTCAAAGGTAAATTAACATACCACGTATTCCTTTAAAGTATACCTAGACCATTAATACAGTTAACATAACACAAAATATACAAAAACGATTCTCATCTAACAAATACTAATAGCACACAAGCAGGGGGTGTGACGGGGGACGCCAGAGCTGTAGGAGGAGGGGGTGGGGAGGAAAGGGAAGCAGGTAGTGTGATGGTTTAGGTGTTGGACTCCAACATGGCCAACCACAGTTCAAGTCCCGGACCTGGCTGTTTGCTTTCTCACTTTCCCTTTCTCTCTGTTTCTCTCTGGTGAGCACACGTGCCCTATAGTAAATTAAAAGAAAATAATATTAACAAACAAAGTTAAATAAATAGTTCTTTTTTACAAAAGGAAGCACCAAATCTTAAAAAAAAAAAAAAAGTCCCCATGGAGTCACCCACAATAGTTATTTTTGTGATAATTATGGTTATCACAAGCTGGAAAGACATCTACTCTTTCCTTAAGTATATGAAGATTGCCGGTGTCTGAGAAGCCCTTCTGCTCTGAAATCTGAGAGACATTGATTATTGCATTTGAAGTCTATTTGGTATTGTTCTGTCTTCACTGGAAGAAAGGTCCTCATGTTTACTAAACTGACATCCTCTTACTCTGGGACAGGAAACTATGGAAAAAATGACCAAAAACACCAAGACTGACTTGTTGCTAGTGTTTCCTAATGGACTGTGATGTGTGGTTCCAGAATCAGGAAGGACACTATCGTCACCCAGGGGCTGGCACATTCTGAAGTGTTGTCCACCCTGTGTGGGAGACCATCTCAGCCGACCTTTCGCTTTACAGACAGGACAGAGATGCCGGGGTGGGGGGGGCCCACCCACATTAAACACCGTCGGTCAGGAGAACCTCAGGAAAACTTGGACTCCACAGCATGGTTTTTTCTTACTACAATCATTCTGACTCTTTAACTAAGCTACCTCCTGGCTTTGTTAGGGTGGACATTCAGGAAACACACATTTGAGGATACACACCCAGGGCTGTCCAGCAACCTTCCCCTTCTGCAGAGAAAAGCAGCATTTCTCTCTCTCTACATCCTGGGAGCCAGCAGCCAAGCCTCTCTGAAGGATCTACTTCAACACGTGAGCAAACTGAGGGGAGAGGCTGGGACAGCAGCTGACAAAGAGCACCCAGGGGAGGTAGAGTAAACAGAGGTGCCTTCCCTGCCATCTCCCAGAAGGAAGTGGAGAAGGGCCCGCTGCCTTCTGAGTCTTCCCTCACTATACGCTCTTGTGGTCAATGTTAGCAGAACTGGAATCTGCAAGTCCTCCGTTGAAGATAAAAAAAATTCAGTTGTATCTTTCCTGGGACCAGCAGTTAGTGTAATGGCTATGTCGCTGAACTCCCATGTAGTCAACCACAATTCGAGTCCCAGACCCAGTGGCATAAACTCACACTGGGCACATGTGCGTGCGTGTCCAAGATCCCGAGAGGAGAATGGAGGAGAAGCGATTGCAGCATGGCCATCTCCCCTGGGGGGTGATTTCTCACTTTCTGTCTTTCTGTCATTCTCTGGCGAGTACATGTACCCTATAGCAAAAACCTCTCATAAAAAAACAAAAAGTCAGTTTTATTTTTTCTCTAAAGGTAATGACCTCTCAACTCTTGTTTGAAAATGTCCTGTAAGGGGCTGGCAGGTGGCATGGTGGTTTAGGGTGCTGGAGGGTGGTTAAGGGCGCTGAACTTCCATACAGCCGACCGCAGTTAGAGTCCTGGACCTGGTGGCTTGCTTTCTTACTTTCACTCTCTCTCTCTCACTCTATTTCGCTCTGATCACATTAAAACAAATAAATAAAGTTAAATAAAATAGTTCTTTTAAAATAAGAAAATGTCCTATAAAACATATTTGTCTCCTTCAAACATGTAAGACAAAGCAAATACATACATACTTTTTAGATTTTACTGGAATATACTTGGCAAAATCCACAAGAAAACATTCTGCCAGGTAATGGTCCGCCGAGGACATGATTGATTTAATAACAGCCCTGCACCAGCTCTTCAGTTCTTGACAATAAACTACACAAACCTACAAAATAAAATGAAAGGTTTTGTCTCGTAAGTTCAGTGAGAATCTCCAGTGATATGAGAGAATAGAAAGGCGCTCTCAAAAATCATCTCAGCCTACCTATTTCTTTTTCTTTTTTTTTTTTTTTTGAAAAGTTTTTGCTATAGGGCGCGTGCGCTCGCCAGAAAGACAGAGAGAGACAGAGAGACAGAAAGCAAGAAATCACCGCCGAGGGGGGATGACCACGGCACAATCCCTTCTTCTCCATTCTCCTCTCAGGATCTTGGGCACACACGCACACATGCCCGACATGAGTTCAAGCCACCGGGTCCGGGACTTGAACCACGATTGACTACATGGGAGTCCAGTGACACAGCCATTACGCCAACTGCTGGTCCCTCAGCTTACCTATTTCACCTAACAGATGAGGACAGAGATGCAAGGAGGCAGGACATGCCCACACTAAATAGTGTCAGTGGAAGAACCTCAGGAAGACACAGTCACTTGATTTCCATGTCGTTGTTTTATTTTTCTTACTACAATCATTTCAGCTCCTTAACTAAGGACAATTTTGATAATATAAAAAAGGGAAAATGCATAGCTTTAATGTCTTAAATTGGAGAGCAAAGCTTACAAGTGATTGTCAATCATGTATCAGACCAGCATGAACCTGCACCTCCTGTGCACCCTTCCCTTTTTCTCCCCAAGGCTTTCACGCCCTTCAGCATTAGTTTACCGTCCACCACAACTGGACGCTGGCTCTCTGATGACGTGGATCTTTGTCTGTTTTGTTTACTGCCATATTCCTGCCACCTGATAGAGTGCTTGGCATATCCTAAGTCATCAAAAAACAACTTGTAGAGTGGTTGCATAAATGCCTGCAGTCCCTTTTAAGGGGAATCACCTGCTGAAGGGACAGCCAGGGGCATCAGGACCAAAGAGCATAACCAGTTCTCCTGGCAAACCATCTGCTGGCAGCAGCCTTTAAAGCAGACTATGGGGAGAGCTGTGCTCAAACAGGGAAGAGGCAGGCCTGTGGAGACTCCCCACATTTGGAATTTCAGTACGAAAATATAATAGAGCCGCAGAGCAAAGGATGGTTCTTGAGACCCTCACATGACCCCAAACTCAAATAATTCCAGAGAAATCCTGAGAAAGGATGAACAGTATTCCCTTTCAGTGCTAAAGTCCAAGTTACTCGTAGGAATGCCATACCTAGTTAATAATTCACACAGCCAATGGATGTTTAAATTATTCTACCGGAGACTCCACTAGCAAGAAAAGGAACACAAGTGTCAAAAAGTTCAACAAGGGTTCACTGGTCACATAGTGGTTAAGGCAGCTGGATCCCACATGGCTGACTATGTGGATCAAGTCCCAGACCTAGCTGCTTAAAAACTATGACAGGCACATGTGCATACAGGCCCAAAATCTTGAAAGGAGGGACTGCAGTGTGACCATGCCCCACACGGAGTGATTTCTCATTTTTGCTCTCTCTCTGCATCTCTGTCTCTGGCAAGTGCACATACCCTGTGGAAAAACTGTTTAAAAGAACAGTAATTACAAATGATAAATATATTATAAGCATGAGATCAAACAGAACTTTCAAAATGAAAAGGAGGAAGACAGAAAAAAAAATCTCTAGACACCAATGGATATAGCTAGGCACAAATTACGATGCTGAATATCAACAAAGGCAAGAATCAAGCAAGTTTTTCCATCTTTATAGTATGAACTATACTATGTCAGGTTAATCAGACAGTCCTAATAGAGGAAGAGAAGTTCTACACAGAAAAATTCTGGATCATGAATGCAGAAGGGGGACCAGCAATTAGCGTAATGGCTATGTCACTGGACTCCCATGTAGTTGACCACGGTTCAAGTCCCAGACTTGGTGTCTCAAAACTCACGCCGGGCGCGTGTGTGTGCATGCCCAGGATCCCAAGAGGAGAATGGAGGAGAAGGGATTGCAGTGTGGCCATCCCCCCGGGGGGTAATTTCTCACTTTCTGTATCTCTGTCTGTCTCTGTCTGGCGAGCGCACGCGCCCTATAGCAAAAACCTCTCAAAAAAAAAAAAAAAAAAAAAAAAGAGTGCAGAAGGAATGAGGGAAATCACCATGCTGCAGTCTGTGTGAAAGAACTGATTTGGGCAGCAGTGGTCACCGAGAAGCTATTACATGAAATACCAATAGGCAAGGCCAAGAGGGAGGCACGAGGCTGTCGCCATCTGAATCCATGGGTGAATCTTGGCATCACCAAAAGTGATTATCTCTCAATTAAGTAAAATGTGAAGGTCACAGCACATCCATTCTTGCAGAGAGGTGGCGGGGAGAAGTGACTCTAAATCTATTCAAAACTTTATATTTAACTATATTAACTATCAGTTCATAGAAAATACAGGGGATAAAGGAAAAAGCTAAACCACCATCACAAGAAAACAATAAGGCTGTCAGAATGTAGAATATTTTTGGGTTGGCTCTGTGGCCTAGTAGTTGGGGAGATAGAGCCCACATGGCTAGCCACACAGTTCAAATCCTGGTCCTAGAAGCTTAAAAAACATGCCAGGGGGCCAGCAGGTGGCATGGTGATCAACGTGCTGGCCACTCCTACATGGCCAACGGTGGTCCAAACTCTGGACCTGGCAGCTTGCTTTCTCACTTTCTCCCTCCCTCTCTCTGTTTCTCTCTGGTCAAATTTAAAATAATAATAATAATAAGTAAGATTAAGTAAATGATTCTTTAAAGAAAAATACACCAGGTGTGTGTGCATGCCCAAAATCCCAACAGGAAGGAGAAATGGAAAAGGGATGGTGGTGTAACCACACCCTATTGGGAGTGACTTCTCCTTGTTCCTTGCTGTCTAATGAGTACACATGTCTTTCTGGCAATTAAAATATGTGGAGTGTTTTTAAGGACAATTGACTGGGTTTTGTTATCTTCAGTAAGAAAATAGTATGGTAAAAATAATAAATAACGTCATTCATGATAATGGGGGAATTCAAATTACTTCTAATTTTTCTCAGAAGAGCTCATAGATTCTAGTGTGCTATGACAAAAATTCAACCTCTTCCGAATAATGGCTGCAGAGAGAATCAGGTGATGGGCAATGGGAGCTAAGGCTGCAAGAAGGCAAGGAGGGGCCATGCTGTGGAGTAAGGGAAACAGAGATGCATGAGCTGGCCAAAGTCATGGCCAACCACAAAGGAGGTGTCAGCCCTAGACTGAGAACCCCATGCTCACTTTGCTGAGGTCCCTGCATATTCACTGGGCCTAATATAAGCCCCAGAGTCTCAGCTAGAAGGATGGCCCTACTACCTGGAGATAGATGATATGCCATCTCTCTCTCTCTCCCTTTTTAAAAAAAGAATTATTTATTTAATTGTATCTATTCATTCATATATTTTAATTTGACTAGAGAGAGAAGAGAGAGAGAGAAAGCAAGCTACCAGGTCTGGGACTTGAACCCTGGTTGACCATGTGGAAGTGTTCAGCGCCTTAACCACCACACCACCTGTTGGTTCCCAACATGCTATCTCTTACTGCCCCACATAAGTCTCACACAATAGCCCCCTTCCATGACTAGCTTGAATGTTGTGCATTCTAAAGAACACAAGGCAATGATTATAAGCAATTAAAAATACTCTTAAAAGTTTCCATCAACTTGGTTGTTAAAATATGCTTTACATTTTAAGTAGTGTTTCAAGACACAAGGATTTAGATACATACCTGCCCTTCTTCTAACATTAATGGTTTCACTTCTATATCCTGACATGCACTGTTATAAAAGTCGTTCATGGCATTATTTAGCTTTTGATAGTCAACTTCATCATCTAAAAAGGGATTACATCCTTTTATAATAACCCAGAAGCAATCTGGATCGTCAACCTGTAAAAGTGTTAAGAGACATATAAAACATGATGTAAAAGTAGATCCATAAAATAATAAGCCTTAGACTCATGATAACTGTTTCTAAGTGTGCTAACAAGTTCTTGACAAGTACTTCAATCTTTTTTTTTTTGAGAGGTTTTTGCTATAGGGTGCGTGCGCTCGCCAGACAGACAGAGAGAGACAGAGAGGTAGAAAGCGAGAAATCACCCCCCAGAGGGGATGGCCATGCCGCAATCCCTTCTCCTCCATTCTCCTCTTGGGATCTTGGGCACGCACGCACACGCACCCGGCGTGAGTTTAAGCCACCGGGTCCGGGACGTGAACCGTGGTCGACTACATGGGAGTCCAGCAACATAGCCATTACACTAACTGCTGGTCCCAACAAGTATTTCAATCTTACAGTAACTGGTCAAACCAAAAATAAAAAGACAAAGATAAAATACTAAAACATGAAAGCAATAATAAGTAATTCTCAGTTATATGTTATAAATCAAAAAGCAGACATTCTCCATCTCCTATATTTTTAAATATCCATAATGATATACAAAAGCAAGCTTCAGAAAAATGTTTTTAGTATTTATTTAAGAAAGAGAGAAAAATATGAAAATGTACACATTCTGCTTATATTTTTAAAAAAAAATGTTAAGAGAGATTTTTGCTATAGGGTATGTATGCTCACCAGAGAGACAGAAGAGATAGAAAGTAAGAAATCACCCCAAAGGGGATGGCCGTGTCACAATCCCTTCTCCTCCATTCTCTCAGGATCTTAGGCATGCACGCATACATGCCTGGCCTGAGTTTTAAGCCACTGGGTCCGGGACTTGAAGAGCGGTCAACTTGGAATTCTGGGCACAGAGCACACACAAACAAGTAAATGTGGCACTTACACCACAGAACTGGCCATATGGAATCCAGTCTCATCACCACACCACCTGCTGGCCCCTCCAACATATTTCTTAATGTTGCCTACTGAAAGAAGCATCCCACGTCCTACATAACAGGTGGTGGGGCTGGCAGGTGGTGTGGTGGTTAAGGTACTGGACTCCCACATGGCCGACCACAGGTCAAGTCCCAGACCTGGTAGTTTGCTTTCTCACTTTCTCTTTCTGTCTTCTGTCTCTCTTCGACCAAATTTTAAAATAATAATAATTATCATTAATAAATAATTCTTTAAAAATAAAAACAGGTGGCAGGATTATTAATGTTCCCATTAGTATTTTTTCTACTTTTCTGAATGTTTAAACACTTTTATAGTAAGTAATAGGCAAAAAGAACAGCAGTCATTCTGGTTCTGGTGATGGCAGAAGAGTAGATAAATCACCTGCAGGTAACAGTTATAAACCCTGGAAAAATTACAAAATAACTACGAAGACTCTAAAGAATCACTAAAATCACAGAAAACCTGCAGGACAGTCAACCCTGGAAAGAAGGAAACTTCTTATATAGCTTTTCCATAAGAACATTCCCCAGCCCACATGGTTTGCTAAGGCTACAACTCAAGCAGAAAGACACAGTGTTTGTGGCTTGGGGAGTCAGAGAAGAGAGTTTGTGGCCACCAGAGTAGCTGAAAATTAATAGAAAAAAAAAATTCTGAAAAGGAGAACAATGGAGGGGGAGCCCTGGAGCTGGCATGCGAACACCTCCCTCACATCCTCAGTAGACCCTCAACTGCATAGGTGAGACTCCAAGAAATCCAGAGAAGACCAACAGTTGGAAGGCTCAAAGAAATACGTCTTAGCTGCTTGCCCCCACAATATGTAGAGCTGCGGGCACACAGCAGCTCCATCCAAGCCTGTGCACAAGAGACAGCAAATATACAGCAAATGTACCCTGGCTTCTGGCAGCACTGGGCCGTGTCCTAGGATGTCCACAGTGTCCCGTTCAAATGCCTGCCTGTGAAATCTCAATGCTGTCAGAATTTCCTTTTGTTTTAGCCAATACCTGGCATAGGTTCCAGACCTCCTGTTCTTAGAGCATGTACTAAAAAAAGCTGACCTTTGTGTATCATCTCTTACTTTGGAGTCTCTCTAGGACCTGAAAGCCATTCCTTTGAAATGTTCGGATCAGCAGATAGCATAACGGTTATGTGGCTGGACACCCACATGGCTGACCGGCGTTCAAATCCTGGACCCAGAGGCTCAAAACTCACACCAGGCACATGTGTATGCATGCCCAAGATCCCAAGGGAAGAATGGAAGAGAATGGACTGCAGCCAGGCCATCATCCCTGAAGGGTGATTTCTCACTTTCTGTCTCTCTGTATCTGTCTCTCCGGCAAGCGCATGTACCCTATAGCAAAAATCTCTCTCTCTAAAAAAAAAAGAAAGAAAGAAAGAAAGAAAAACGGAAGAAAGAAATGTATCATCCAATAGGAACGGACTCCACCTCCCAGTCTCTATAGGAAGCTATAATAGAATCCTAACTTCCACAACCACCAGCGAGCAGACACAGCAGGACTCCTCACCATCACACTGACCAACGCTTTGTACTTTTGCACTTGAGTCCTGCCCTCCATTCCCCCTTTAAAACACCCAGTCACTGGGCCAGCAGGTAGTATAGTGGTTAAGGCGCTGGACTCCCAGATGGCTGACCGTGGTTTAAGTCCTGGACCTGGCGGCTTGAAATCCACATCAGGTGTGTGTATGTGTATACCCAAAATCCCAAGAGGAGAATAGAGGAGAAGGGACTACAGCATAGCCATTCCACCTGGGGGGTGATTTCTCACTTTCTCTTTTTCTCTCTCTTGGTTTCTGGCAAGCACACACGCCCTGTAGCAAAAAATCTATAAAAAAAAAAAAAAAATCCAGTCACATCTGCACAAATTGGAATGAAGCTCAGCTGTGTCCCTTACTGTCAGTAATTACTGAATAAAATTTATTTCACTACCTTAACTAATGTCTGCTTTATTTATTTATTTGGACACTTGCGATCGCAGGAGACAGAGGGAAAATGAGAAACCATCCCAGAGGGAGAAAGGAACACTGCAATCTCTTCTCCATTCTTCCTTGGGCATATGCACACACACACGGCATGATTTTCTTTTCTTTTCTTTTTCTTAAAGGATTATTTTCTTTAATTTTATTTATCATTATTATTATTATTTAAGTTTGATACAGGGCATTTGCACTCACCAAAGACTGAGAGAGAGAGAGAGAGAGAGAGAAGGAAAGAGAGAGAAAACATGAAAAAGCAAGCCTTCAATCAGGTCCAGGGACTTGAACTGCAGTTGGCCATGTGAGAATCCAGCACCGTAACCACCATATCACCTGCTGACCCCACCTGGGGTGATTTTTTTTTCTTTTTCTTTTTTTTTTTGGAGAGGTTTTTGCTATAGGGCGCGTGCGCTCACCAGACAGACAGAGAGAGACAGAGAGATAGAAAGCGAGAAATCACCCCCCGGGGGGATGGCCATGCCGCAATCCCTTCTCCTCCATTCTCCTCCTGGGATTTTGGGCACGCACGCACACACGCCCGGCGTGAGTTTAAGCCACCGGGTCCGGGACTCGAACCGCGGTCAACTACGTGGGAGTCCAGCGACATAGCCATTACGCTAACTGCTGGTCCCACCTGGGGTGATTTTTAAGCCACCAGGTTCGGGGCTCGAATTGTAGTCAGACATGTGGGAATCTAGGACCTTACCCACCATGCCACTTGCTGGCCTCTGCTCTGTTTATTTTTTAATTGCCAGAGGACACGTGCTTGCCAGAGAGAGAGAAACAGAGAGAGGGAGGGGGAGAGAAAGCACCCCCTAACAGTACATGGTCATGCCACAGTCCTTTCTCCATTTCTCTATCCTGCTGGGATTTGGGAGAAGCATGAACATGTGTCCAGCATGCTTTTTTGTATGTTTTTTTTTTTGAGAGGTTTTTGTTATAGGGTACATATGCACTCACCAGACAGAGACAGACAGAGAGAGACAGAGAGACAGAAAGTGAAAAATCACCCGCCGGGGTGGGGATGGTCACGCTGCAATCCCTTCTTCTCCATTCTCCTCTCAGGATCTCGGGCATGCACACACATGCGCCTGGCGTGAGTTTTAAGCCACCGGGTCCAGGACTTGAACCACAGTCGACGACATGGGAGTCCAGCGACATAGCCATTACGCTAACTGCTGGTCCTCCAGCATGTTTTTTTAAGCTGCCAGTGCCAGGATTCGAGCTACAGTGGTCATGTGGGGTCTGACTCCCTTCATCACTAGGCTGCAGGGGTGGCCCATGCTTTTATCTTTGATATCCATCACAAGAAAATGAAGTTTGGAGTAGAAGTCCTGCCACGGTACAGAACTTAGGAAGCACCTCACACTCCACAGAAACTCTGAAGTGCAATGCTTGAGAAGTAGTCTGCATTGCCAGACTAAGAGACTGTGCTCTAGTGAGAAGGGCAACATCAAACAGACACATACAACGTGTACGCCACGCTTCCCAAACTGCAGACTGACCCGTCAGTGATTAAACTGTAAGCCGATTCAGTATGGCCATAATGCCCGGTGTAACGGACACAATTACTAGAGATATGAATAAGTGAAAATGTGTCCCAGCTGCGGTAATGCTGCAGTAAAGCAAGTGCCCTGCAGGGCTGGAAGCCACATGGCCAATCATAAGTTCTGATCCCCAAGATGGCTTGAACATATGCCAGACACACATGCAGGCACCTGGGATCCCAAGGGTCCTTCTCTCGTCCTTGTGTGCCTGCGGATACTCTCAAAATAAATAAATAAATAAATAAATAAATAAATAAATAAATAAATAAAGGGACAAGAAATGAAAATGTGATAGATAACCAAGAGAAATATCAGCAGAGGGCCAGCTAGTGGTGTGGTGGTTACAGTGGCTAGATCTCACATGGCCTATTACACAGTTCAAGTCCTAGATCTGGTAGTTTGAAAGTACACCAGGTACTGTACATGTATGCCCAGAATCCTGAAAGGAGGGAGAAATGGAAGGGAAGGGATTGCGGCTGTCCCCAATGGAGGGTGTGTGTTCACTCTCCCCACCCTCCTCTCTCTCTAGTGAGCACGCATGCCCTGTGGCAAATGCATTTTTTAAGTAACCCCAAGATGCACAGATGTCACATGAACGGGCAAGGAGTCAAGAGAAGCTAATAAATACATTCACGAATTTAAGGATTAAATTATTGCTATGGTTTGGATGACCCACTCCCCAAATTCTTATGTTGATATTTGATTGTGACAGGATTAAGAGGGTGAAAACTAAATCTAGGGTATTGAAAGGTGGGGACTTTAGGAGAGTAGGATTAAGGGTACCAGGACAAGTCCCACGATTGACTCCTGCTGTGTTTATAATGAGAGGGTGTGAGATCAGAACAGAGACAGGGGACTACAGATGCCTGTGTCCTTTATCATGCTGAGGTGCCACAGAGGCCCCTTCCCAGATAGAGCCTCGGGACTCTGGACCTCTGAGCACAAGCTGAAACTTTATTCTTATAAAGCATCCAGTTTTAGGTATTTACAATTATTTGCAACAGGACTGATTAGAACAATGGTTATAGTGAATTTTAAAAAAGAATCTCAGGTGAGAAAAACTACTTTAAAAAAATGGAAAAGGTAAATTCCAGAGCTGAATAGTACATTTTTTTTTCTTTTGGAGAGGTTTTCGCTATAGGGCGCGTGCGCTTGCCAGAAATACAGAGAGAGACAGAGAGACAGAAAGCGAGAAATCACCCCCCAGGGGGGATGGCCACGCCACAATCCCTTCTCCTCCATTCTCCTCTTGGGATCTTGGGCACGCACGCACATGCGCCCGGCGTGAGTTTAAGCCGCTGGGTCCAGGAATTGCGGTCAACTACGTGGGAGTCCAGCGACATAGCCATTACGCTAACTGCTGGTCCCATGAACAGTAAAATTTTAAAATGTACTAGTGGTGCACTCACCACTCCGTTCAGTATTGTACTGGAGGTCCTCCTCAGTACAGTAAGACAAAAAAGAGATTGTCAGGAAGACCGGAAAGGAAGAGAGAAAATCGTCTCTATTTATAAACAACATGATTATCTGCATAGAAAATCCTGAGAAGTCTATAAACAATATAAAAACTACAGTGAGGCACTGGCCAGTGGCAGGGTGGGTAATGCTTCCGGATCCCACAAGACTGACTGTGCAGCTCATGTCCCAGACCTAGCAGCTTGGAAAACACACTGGGCACCTGTGCATGCATGCCCAAATTCAAGACGAGAATGGAGGAGAAGGGATTGCAGCATGGCCAGCACCTCTGGTGCTTTCTCATTCTCTCTCTCTCTCTCTCTCTCTCTCTCTCTCTCTCTCTCTCTCCAGCAAGTACACACATCACGTAGCAAGCTTAAGAAAAAAAGAAAGAAAACTGCAAAACAGTGCTGAAAGAAATTAAAGACATAAGTAAATGAAAATACATCCATGTTCATGAGTTGTAAGACTTCCTGCACTGTCAATACCACCTAAAGCTATCTAGAGACTCAGCTCAATCCCTGTCAACATTCCAGTGATATTTTTTTGCTGAAATAAATTAGCCCATTCTAAAATTCCCACTGAATCTCAAGAGACCCCCAAATAGCCAAAACAATTATGAAACTGACAGCATGATTTTGAAACTTACAACACAGCTACAGAAATCAAACTGTGCAGTACTGGTATAAAGACAGACATACAGACCAATAGAATAGGATAGAGAGATTAAAATAAACTCTTGGGTATATATACTTGAACGATTTTTTACAAGGAAGCCAAAACCAGTCAATAGGGAAGGAACAGTCTTTTCAACAAATGGTGCTGGGAAATATCACATAAAGCTGAAAATTGGGAGGCTGATAGGTAGTGTCGCAGCTAAGGCACTGAACCTCCCACATGGCCAACTGCAGTTCAAGTCCTGGACCTGGTGGTTTGCTTTCTTGCTTTCCCTTTCTCTCACCGTCTCTCTTTGGTCAAATTAAAAAATATTAATAATGACAAATGGAATTAAATTTTTAAAAAACCTGTTCTCATGAAATCCTTTAAAAAAAAAAAAAAAAGGCTGAAAGTTCCACAGGTGAAAAAACGCATTGGATCCTAACCTAATACCATATATAGAAATTAACTCAAAATGGAGCAAATATTTAAATACACTGTGTTGGCAGGAAAGTCATAACGTATTTTTCTATACAAATAGAAAACATACTTTCCTGAAACCTAATAAAACATAAAACTATAAAACTCTTAGGAAAAAAACAAAAAGCAAATGTTTCATGACATTGAATTTGACTTTAATTTCTTGGCTATGAAGCCAAAGGCAAAGGCAATAAAAGAAAAAAAAAAGAGACAAATTGGACTATATTGAACATTCAAATTTTGAGCATCAAAAACAGAGTACAATAAACCATGGAAAGGGAGAAAATATTTTCTATTTTCAAGTTATATATCTAATGTATCTAGAATTGATGTCTAGAATACATAGAGAATGCCTAAAACTCAACCAAAACCCTAAACCATCCGATTTAAAAATGGGCAAAGATGGAGCCAGCAGGTGGCATAGTCGTTAAGGCACTGGACTCCTACATAACCAACCACAGTTCAAGTCCCGGACCTGGTGGCTTGAAACTCATGCCGGGCACATGTGCATACATTCCCAAGATCTCAGGAGGAGAATGAAGGAGAGGGGACTAGGCATGGTCATCCCCTCTTGGGGGTGATTCTCACTTTCCCTCCATCTCTAGTCTCTCTCTCTCTGGCCAAGTGCACGTATCCTAGGGTAAAAACCTCTAAAAAATGAGCAAAGAACTTAAATAGACATTCTTCTAAACAAGTTACATAAATGGTCAAAAGGACATAAGCATTTTGCTCAACATTACTGAGGTGGATTATGGTGTCAAGACCTGGTTGGTGTGTTTTCTCTCTCTCTCTCATGGAACAAAGAAAGAAAGAAGTGTTAAAAATAAAAGAAAAACCACAAAGTAGAGACAATATCTGTAAATCACATATCCAACAAAAAACTTTACTTACATATATTATAATGTGGTAATAAAAAAACCCCCACTCAATTAGAACAATGGACAAAAGACTTGACAGACACTTCACCAAGAAAGATGGAAGGATGACAGACATGCACATAAAAAGATTAACACATCCTTTGTCATTAGGGAAATGCAAATTAAATCCATTATGGGACACCACTACACATCTACTGGAATGGCTTAAATTTATAAAACTGACAATAAAATGTGCTGATGAGGACACAGTGCAACTAAAACTTGTACATTGTCGATGAGAATGCAAACTGGTACACTTACTCTGAAAAACAGTTTGGTAGTTTCTCATAAAGTCAAACATACAGGTAATTCCATCCTAATTATTTACTCAACTGAAATAAAAACTTGTATCCATACAAAAACCTGTATGTGAAGTTTATAGCATTTTATTCATGATCACCAAAAACTGGAAATGACTCAAACGGCCGTCAACTGGTATAATAAACTGGTAAATCCACACAATGAAACACTACTTGGCGATCATAAAAAAGAAACTAGTGATGTATGCAACAACAGAAATGAGTCTCAAATGCACTAAGCTAAATCGAAGAAGCCAGACTCAAAGTATAGGCTACTATACGACTCTGTAAGCGTGATTCCACTTGTATGCCATTCTGAAAAAGGCAAAATGGCAACAGAACCGATCAGAGGTTACCAAGGATTAGTGGTAGGGAGAGAAAATAACTACAAAGAGTCCAAGGTAAGTTTGGGGAGTGGGGAGTGAAATAGTTCTATATCTTGATTGTCGTGGTGATTACATGACTGTACGTATTTTTTACAATGTTACAGAATTCTACATGAAAAAAAAAAAAATGAACATGGGGCCAGCAGGTGGCATAGTGGTTAAGGCACGGACTCCCACATAGCCAACTGAGGTTTGAGTGTGGGACCTGGTGGCTTGAAAATCACTCCGGGCACATGAAGAGGAGAATGGAGGACAGGGGACTGCGGTGTGGCCATGATTTCCCACTTTCCCTTTCACTGTCTCTCTCACTCTCTAGCAAGTGCACAAACTATGTGTGTGTGTGTGTGTGGGGGGGGGGGGAGACACTTAAAAAATAAAAAAGAACAAACTTTACTGTAAATAATTTATACCTCAAGTTAAAATTAGTTAATGGGTTTTGGGACCAGCAGTTGGCATAATGGCTATGTCGCTGGACTCCCATGTAGCCAACCGCGGTTCAAGTCCTGGACCCAGTGGCTTAAACTCACGCCGGGTGCGTGTGCGTGCGTGCCCAAGATCCCGAGAGGAGAATGGAGGAGAAGGGATTGTGGCGTGGCCATCCCCCCTGGGGGGTGATTTCTCGTTTTCTGTCTCTCTGTCTTTCTCTGTCTTTCTGGCGAGCGCACATGCCCTAGAGGAAAAACCTCTCCAAAAAAAAAAAAAAAAAAAAAAAATTAGTTAATGGGTTTTAAGAAAAGATGTGGAGCCAACCAGTGGCACAATGATTAAGGAGGCTGGATCCCCAGTTCAAATTCCATACCTGGCAACTAGTAAAACACACTTGGTACATTTGTGTGGTTGCCTAAAATCCCAAGAGGAGGATGGAGACAAAGGGAGGGCAGCATGGCCATTACCCACAGGGAAGTGTTTTCTCACTTTTTCTCTCTCTAGCAAACACATGCACCCTACAGCAAATTTTAAAAAAGGAAAAGAATGTGAATCAAACATGACAAAATGTTAAAAAGTGATAAAGTTAGGTGATGGATATCCAAATGTTTATAATATTTTCTATACTTCCAGAACACATCTTTATAAAAAATTAAAGTTTTTTAATTTTTTTAATCAAAGCATTTTTTTTTAAAGTTCCTGTCCTCTGATATGGCATCACCTATATAGTATTTTTTCCTAAAGAATTATTTTAATTAGCTTTGTTTACTTATTTATTTTAATTTGACCAGAGAGGGACAGAGCAAAAGAAAGAGGAAGAGAGAGAGAGAAGGAAAATAGAAAGCAGGCCGCCAGGTCCAGGACTCGAACTGCAGTCGGCCATGTGGGAATCCAGTGCCCTTAACCACCTTGCTACCTGCAGGCCCCCCATGTAGTATTTTTAATAAAAATGTTTAACTGGGACCAGCAGTTAGAGTAATGGCTATGCCGCTGGACTCCCATGTAGTTGACCATGGTTCAAGTCCCGGATCCAGTGGCCGGGCGCGTGTGCGTGAGTGCCCAAGATCCCGAGAGGAGAATGGAGGAGAAGGGATTGCGGCGTGGCCATCCCCTCTGGGGGGTGATTTCTCGCTTTCTGTCTCTCTCTGTCTTTCTGGCGAGCGCACGCGCCCTATAGCAAAAACCTCTCAAAAAAAAAAAAGTTTAACTTAAAAATAATCATGGGGGTTCAGCAGATGGCACGGTGGGTAAGGCACTGGACTCCTACATGGTTGATTGTGGTTCAAATCCCAGGCCTGGAAGCTTACTTTCTCACTTTCTCTTTTGCCTTGTCTCTCTCTGGTCTAAAGTAAAAAATAACAACAACAGCAAGTGGATTTAAATAAGTATTTTTAAAATAATCATAAGGAAATGCAAATCCAAATTAAGGGATGTTTTTCAAAGAAACCGCCCTCAATCTTCAGAAATTTCAATGTCATCAATCGTAGAATAAGTCCAGGGCACGGACCTAAGTTAAAAGACTGAAAGGTCATGGGCCAGCAGATAGTGTTGTAGTTAAGGCTCTGAATTCCCACACGATTAACGACAGTTCAAGTCTTGGACCTGGTGATTTACTTTCTCACTTTTCTTCTCTCTCTCTGGTCAAATTAAAATAATCATTTTTTTAAAAAGACTAAAAGGTCTTGGCAACTAAATGCAATGTGTAATTTTTTCTTGATTCTGGATCAGAGAAAACAAATTACAAAAGAAATTATTGAAACAACTGGAGAAATTTTAATATGAATCATATATTAGACAACAGTGTTATACTAATGTTAAATTTCTCAAGTGTGATGATTATATTGTCATTATTTAAGAGAAAGTTTTTACTCTTAGAAAATACATGCTTAAATGTTTAGAGTTCTCAACCAATTCTCACATGGCTCAGCACAAAAAAAGTAAATAACTTTACAACTTAAAAGGGGACTTCAAAAATTATGTGGAAAATGCAGTTAAAGTATGAGTTTATTTTGGTACAAACAAATTTTGAAATTCAAGCATAGATTTTTCTTTTTCTTTTTTCTTTCAAGAGGTTTTTGCTATAGGGCACGTGTGCTCACCAGACAGAGAGACAGAAAGCGAGAAATCACCCCCAGGGGGGATGGCCATGCTGCAATCCCTTCTCCTCCATTCTCCTCTCGGGATCTTGGGCATGCACGCACACGCGCCCGGCGTGAGGTTCAAGTCACCGGGTCCGGGACATGAACTGCAGTCCACTACATGGGATTCCAGTGACACAGCCATTATACTAACTGCTGGTCCCAGATTTTTCATAGTACATATTTTCCATGAACAAAAGTTCATAGAAGGAGGCCCCCTCAGGGTGAGTCTAGGTATACAGCCTATGGTTGTTGGCAATATATTTTTGTAGCTTCTTTCAAAATAACATATTTGGGAGCCATGTTTAATAAAACATTTTTAATGCATTTTTAAATTTTGAAAAAAGTTTTCATTTTAATAAGTCAAAATTTAAAAATGTTAAGAGAAATCTGTTTAAAACTTAAAGGAGAAAAGTTAGGATTCAGTTCAAATAGTAGGTAGATAAATCTATCAACAGTTGAAAAGAAGACAAAAATCCTTAAATACAGAAATCAAAGCATCAAAGAAAATCAACAATGTTTTATTCTAAAGTAAGATCATTCTATTTCACTAGTTCAGACCTACGTAATTAATCTCTCTTTTACTAAATCTGCAGTGTTACTGTGGTCTGATGTTTCCATTTAAACTCTGGAAGTTAACATTCAATTCCGGACTTGTCCCTACCGTTAGGCTTGGTCGTTTCTAGTACTCTTATTTCTGTGTGACAGACTTTAGTTTCCCTTAACACTTTCTGGAGAGCTGGTATGGTGTTGGTAAATTCTTTCAGGTTTTGTTTATCTGAGAATGTTTTTGTCTTTTTTTTGCCATATGGAAGATAATCTTGCTGGGTATAGTATTCTTGGTTGAAATTGTTTTTCACTTAACACTTTGAATATATTTTCCCATTCTTTCCTTGTTTGCATTGTTTCCGATGAGAGATCTGATGTTAGCTTTATAGAATATCCTTTAAAAGTAATTTGACATTTCTCTCATGACAATTTTAGCATCTTGTCTCTGTCTGTGGTTTTGGTCAATCTGGCCGTGATGTGCCTTGGGGAAGATCTTCTTGGGTCGATTCTATGTGGGGTCCTTTGTATTTCTTGGGCCTCGATATTTGAGTGCCTCTCTAGATTTAGAAAGTTTTCTTTCAAGATTTCATGGAATTGATTATCAATGTCCTTATTAGTTTCTTTCCCTTCTGGGATACCAATGATCTGGACGTTTGGGTGTTTAATGTCATCTAGTACTACGCAAATGTTACTCTCAATTTTTTGGGTTATTTTCTGTCTTTTTGGTGAATTTTTCTAGGTCAGAGGTTCTGTCTTCTACATCTGAGATTCGATCTTCTGCATGATCTAATCTGCTTTTGATATCTTCAAGGGAAGTTTTGATTTTTCGGTTCTTTTTTATGATGTGTATCTCCTCTTTCAGGTCATGCAAGAACTTCCTCATCTCCTGGAACTCGGTGTCTCTTTTCTCTTGCATCTTCTAGAGTTCATTGTCTCTATTCTCTTCCATCTCTGTTAGTTTTGTCACTACGAATATTTTAAATTCTTTTTTTTTTTTTTTTGGAGAGTTTTTTTTTTTTCTTTTTTTTTTTTTTTTTTTTGCTATAGGGCGCATGCGCTCGCCAGACAGACAGAGACAGAAAGCGAGAAATCACCCCCTGGGGGGATGGCCACGCCGCAATCCCTTTTCCTCCATTCTCCTCTCGGGATCTTGGGCATGCATGCACACACACCCGGCGTGAGTTTTAAGCCACCGGGTCCGGGATGCAAACCACGGTCAACTACGTGGGAGTCCAGTGACACAGCCATTACGCTAACTGCTGGTTCCCTGAATATTTTAAATTCTTTATCTGACATTTCCACGAGTTCCCTTGTATTCTTTGTAGAGGAAGAGGAGCTATTCTTTTCCATTAGAGGAGAGATATTTTCTTAGTTTCTCATATTTCTTGTCCTCTGTAGTGGTTTCTAGTCATCTGATGGATTGTATGTTTTTTACTGGCTCCTGGCTAGACTAGGGAGCAGGAGGGTAAAGTCTGGGCAGAGGGGTCTTCGGTCAATAAAACATTTTTTTAGGGCCAGCCCATTGCTTGGTGGTTAAGGAAGCCAATCCCACATGGGCAAAGGCACAGTTTCAGTCCTGCCCGGGTACTTTAAGAAACGCCCTGTGTGTGTGTGTGTGTGTGTGTGTGTGTGTGTTCAGAATCCTGAAAGGATAGACAAACGGGAGGGATTATAGTGTGACCATGCCTGAGGGGTGTCTTCTCCACTGGGTGGTGCTTTCTTCCTCTCTCTCTCAAATGCATGTGTCCACTGGCAATTATTTTAAAAAGAAAATTTAAAGGCCTGATAGTTCCCTTTAAATTGCTATTATAGAATGCTTCATTTAAAAAAAAAAAAAAAAAAAAAAAAACTGCTTCTAAAATGTGGAAACTGTGCTCCCGTTTTACCAGACAGCAATGCAAGTGGTTCAGGTTGCCAGGTCTTCAATGTGCTTTCCTAGGCAGGCTGGAGCCTGCTCCTTTCTGCCAATGCTCCAGGGCCAATAGCGGTAATCGGGGCACAACTGCCTGACACAAGTGTGTGCTTCCTGGGCTGCCTTTATGGCATATATATATATATATATGCATATATATGCGCACATGCACCTAGCATCAGTTTTAAGCTGCCGGGTCTGGGACTCAAGCCACAGCTGACTATGTTGGAGTCCACCACTGTAACCATTATGCCATCATTCCCATACTATATATTTTTATTCAAGACCTTGTTTTCTCCATTAGCCTCATCCTAACAGATTTGTTATGCTAGTTATATTTTATTTCCAAAATCTATTCCAACAAATACATTGCCACTAAAATTGTAGTAAAATACACATATAATTTCTCATCTTAAGTGCATAGTTCAGTGGCATGAAGTACATTCTCGTTGTGCAACTCTCACCACCATCCACCTCCAGAATGCTTGACATCTTGCAAAACTGAATCTCTGTACTCATCAAACACTAATTCCCCAGTGTCCCCAACTCCTGGCCACCACCATTCTGCTTTCTATCTCTATGAATGTGACTAAATATATCATATGAGTGGTATCAGACAGTATTTGCTCTTTCGCATCTGATTTATCTCATTTAACAAGGTTTCCCCATGTTGTAACATGTGTTAGAACTGCCTTCCTTGTGACCAGCAAGTGACATAATGGTTAAGTAACTGCACTCCAATGTAGTCAAAGGTGGTTTGAGTCCTGAACACAGCAGCTTAAAACTCAGGCCAGGCACATGTGCGTGCATGCCCAAAATCCTGAGAGGAGAATGGAGGAGAAGGGATTGTGGCATGGCCATCTACCCAAAGGATTTCTCACTTTCTGTCTCTCTTGACTCTCTTTGTCTCTCTGGCAAGCACAAACACCCTATAGCAAAAACATCTTAAAAAATAAAGAAATGGAGCAGACACCAGGACTCCAAGATGGCCTGTCATACTAGTGAAGGAGAAGAAACTCATGGATGTCAAACTTAGGGAGCTGCCAAGTTGGATACTGATGCAGGATTTTACCCGTAAAGGCACTGCTGGAGCATTTCAGAGAAGTTACTACCAGTATTATAAGTATGTTAACGTGAAGAAAGAGGGTGTTGCTAGGGTTTCTATGGTGCTGGCCGCTTATGCGCTCTTAGCTACTGCCTTTCTTACAAAGAACTCAAACACCAGCAGGGATGCAAGTACCACTGAAGAGGGCCAGCATGGAGACCATACACTGAGCCAGACCTTCATCTCCTGGGCTTAGCACCCCTCCAACGGAATTTAATGAGTCCTTTCATATCCCAGTTGAGAATTCATACCTAATAAAAATGACTGATACGTGTAAAAACAACAAAAAGAAAGAAAGGTCTTCCTTTTGTAGGATAAGTAATATTCCATTGTGTCTATACATACTGTCCCTTGTTTATCCAGTCTATTGATGGAGGAGGGGGGAACTTACCCATGTAAACATTAATTCATCTAGCAAACTACAAATGTTATCTGTACTACACTTGGGAAAATGTGAAAAAGAAACCTACTCAGAGAGTGAGTTGGGTAAAGGCTGTTGGGGGAGGAAGATCAGAGCTAAGGGCATAAACAAATGGGTTGCTGGGCCCCAAGAGAAAGGGGCTCCCAAGCAGGAGGCAGCCAGTTCAGCTCCTTTGAAGTTTTCTAAATTCCATCCTTTGCTACAATCCTCTCCCTTGTCTACTGAATTAAGTACGACTTTCAGAGTGACTCATAATACATTTATTTTCCAATAATCCCAAACCAGCCCTTTGCTCTGGTTTGTAAACGCCTTCCTCCAACAAGGCCCTCCCAGTATGCACACCACCAGTGAGGAGTTCATGCTCCGCAGGCCCGATCCGGGCGCCCAGAACCAGGAGTTGGCCCAGTGGGCCGCATAGCATCCGGAAGCCAAAGGAGTCGTCCAGTAAGAAGCCAAGCCCCGAGGGCTTCGGTATAGGAGCACAGGCCACAGTCCCCATGTCCACAGCCTGGCAGTGGCCTTTACCAAGGGTGGAGGCGAATGGGGGGTGTGTGGGAACCGGTCCTTTGTCGGTGCTGAGATGTTGGAGATAAGAAATACACCCAAACCGGACACCCAGGTATATTTGCATTTCGGTGACACCACCAATGCAATTGCTTCCTCTAAGAATGTCCCAAAGAGTGCAGGGGATGTGCACTGGCTGAACTTTCTGACTGATATCAGAAACCGGACCTCGGGTTCCAGGACGCATGTCCCCGGGGCCCGACCCGCGCAGAGTCGGGTGCAGGGCCGCGGACAGGGGCGCGGGGCACTCGCTCACCTTCAGCACCAGGACTCTGAGCATCTTCCCAGCGCCTCCCGCGGACTCGCCTGGGGCACGTGCACGGTGGAGGTCGCGGCCGCAGCCGCTCCCGTCGCGGGTTTCCAGCCTTTCCGCGGAGTTTCGGCTTCTGCCCTCCCGTGGGCAGCCCTTGCGGTTGGACCGGGGCTCCAGGGTCTCTCCTCCCAACGCGCTCACGCGGGCCGGGCCACGCCCCGGAGACGACGCGCGCCGTCCTCCAACTCGACGCCTCTGGGGGCGGGTTGTGCTTCCTGCCCGCCTCGCCTCGGGCTCCCGCAACCGCCACAGCCACCGCCACCGCGGAGCGGGCGCAGACCTCCCGAAACCACGTGGAGCGCCCAACGGCCCAGACAACCGCCTGCCTGAGCCTGGCGCTGCGGCCGGCGGGGAGGGGCGGCGCGGCTGGTGGGAGGGGCGCGCGAGCGGACTCGCACTTCGAATCCCGCATCCCGCTCAAGCCGCCTCCGCGGGCCCAGGGCCGCAGGGTACGCTCTTACCGGCAAAGGGGCAGAGCTGCTGTCCCCGGTGCCTGCCTGGTCAGTGGTCTTTCCTGCTGCCTAGAGACCTCTTCCCTTGAATCCCTCCAGGTCCCTTCTGCATTTCAGGGTCAATCCCTAATAAATACTGGACTTTAGAGTCCTGGTCAGCCCCGACGCTCTGGTTTTCGGGAGTCATTGGAAACAGTCCCACCTGGTGTACACCTGCTGGGAAGACTCCAGTCCTGTCTTCCCTTCCACCTGGTCTTCCCCGCCCCCCAGGGAGGGTATGGGCAGCAGGTGGTGTGGTGGTTAGGGCCATGGATCCCACATGGTTGACTCTGGTTCAATTCCTGGACCCAGCGACTTGAAAAACATTCTATATGTATGTGTTGTGTGCCAGAAAATCCTGAGAGGAGAATGGAGAAGGGACTGCAGCGTGGCCAACCCCCTGGAGGGTGATTTCTCACTTCCCTTCTCTTTTTCCAGCAAGTAAACGCACTGTATGGCAAAAATAAAATAAGAAGCACTCCCAGAGTGCTTCCCATTCTTAGATGAGATCACACTTTGTAAGACAAAGGACATCCCAGAAGCACTTCAGCAAAGACTGACTGTTTACCTTGTTTCCCCTCAATTTTTGCCACAGGGCCCATGTGCCCACCAGAGAGGGAACCAGAGGAAATGGTCATGCTGCAATCCTTCTCCATCTCTCCCTCCTTTTGGGCTTTTGGGCATGTGCAGCACCCAGCCTATCTTTCAAGCCTCTGGGTCTGCGACTCCAACCTGCAGTTGGCCATGTGGGATCCAAGCCCCCCTAATAACCAAGCCAGGCCCAAGGATAGCCTTTAGTACTAGTATGTCTCTTCCAAGACATGACTAAACCAACAAGAAGTGAAACAAATATTCAGTAAAAATTAGAGGGACCACAACTCAAAAAGGTGCTGGGCTCAGATGGTTTTATATTTCTTTTTCTTATCATACGGCATGTGTGCTCACCAGAGAGAAACAGAGAAAGTGAGAAATCACTCCCTGAGGGGATGGCCACACCACAATCCCTTCTCCTCCATTCTCCTCTTGAGATTTACGGCATGCACACACAAATGCCGAACATGATATTCAAGTTGCCAGGTCCAAGACTGGGGCCATGGTTGGTCATTTGAGAGTCCAGAACCTTAACAACCATGCCACCTGCTGGCCCTGGGCCCAGATGGTTTTACAGAATTCTTTAATCTCCATGGTGAGAAAAACATTTTGAGCACCATATCAAAATGTATGAGTTTGCTAGTACAGGAACCCAAAAAATGGCCAATGACTCATGGTTCAGAGAGCATAGGAATTGTGAGGTTATGGATTGGGGGACCACAATACTCACTTGGGCATCCAGTTTTAAGTCAGCTTGATTTGACAAGTCCCAGAAATGCTGTGTGCTTCAAGGCAGGCAGGATGATCAGAGAGGATAGGTGTGTGACTACCAGTCAGGAGAAAATACAGCTGCAAAGTGCAAGACGTTCACCTGTTACTGAGACAGGGCTAACTCGGCCTCATTCCCAACTGAGGCACCTGGCAGGGTCAACTCACCTGAAACCTTGAGACCTTGCCAAAAAACAAATGGAAAACTAGAGCATTAGATTTTTCTTTTCTTTATCTTTTTCAACTTTAATTTTCCATTTCTAGTTTCATATATATATATATATATATATATATATATATATATATATATATGAATGTGTGTATATATATATATGAATGTGTGTATATATATATATATATATATATATATATATTTTTTTTTTTTAACCCCTATTTCTGACCCTCTGCCCTTTCTCACCCTCCTCCCACACTATCTCCGGTGTCTACAGTTGTTTTCCATTCCTTTTTTTCCACATTTTATTGATCACACAATTTCTTATATAATCTAACTACTTTGAATAGCAAGTTCAGCTGTTAATTACAAGAAAAGCAGTTTTAACTTTAATAAATCAAAGAAATGCTAAGGAACTTTGCTTAAAACTTGAAGCCAGGAAACAGGTTAGGATTCTGTTCAAATTGTAGGTACATGAACCTATTGACAGCTCAAGACAGGACAAAAATCCTTAAAACCGGAAAACAAAGCCTAGAAGAAAATCAACAATGTTTTAGTCAAAAGCTAAACTGCTATTTCACCAGTTCAGTCTCAAGTACTTAATCTGTCTTCTGTTGTGTTTTGATTTTCCCAATTAAATTCTGGGATATAATATTCAACTCCAGACTCGTCTCTACAAATAGGTTGGCCATTTTCTTAGTCTTCAAATTCTTATTTCTGTGTGTCTATATTTAATTTTCCTGGTATAGCACTCCCTTGAGAACTTCTTGGAGATCTGGTCTGATGTTGGTAAATTCTTTGAGATTTTGCTTATCTGAGAATGTTCTTGTCTTTTTTTACCATATGAAAGATAATCTTGCTGGGTATAGTATTCTTGGTAGAAATTGCTTTTTCTATAACACTTTGAATATATTTTCCCATTCTTCCCTCACTTGCATTGTTTCCAATGAGAGGTCTGCTGTTAGCCTGATGGGATATCCTTTGTAGGTAACTTGCCGTTTTCCTCTTGCCAATCTTCGTATCTTGTCTTTGTGGTTTTGGTCAATCTGGCTATAATGTTGTCTTGGAGAAGATCTTCTTGGGTTGATTCTACTTGGAGTCCTTTTATTTTGGGGCCTGGATTTTTTTTGGAGAGGTTTTTGTTTGTTTGTTTTTTGCTATAGGACACGTATGCTCGCCAGACAGAGAGAGAGAGAGACAGAAAGTGAGAAATCACCCCCCCCCGGGGGGGGGGATGGCCACTCTGCAATCCCTTCGCCTCCATTCTCCTCTCAGGATATTGGGCACGCACGCACATGCGCCCGGGCGTTAGTTTAAGCCACTGGGTCCGGGACTCGAACCACGGTCGGCTACGTGAGAGTTCAGCGACATAGCCATTACGCTAACTGCTGGTCCTGGGACTGGATTTTTGAGTGCCTCTCTAGGTTTGGAAAATTTTCTTGCAGGATTTCATGGAATAGATTATCAATGCCCTTAGGAGTCTCTTCACCTTCTGGAATACCAATTATACAGATGTTTAGACGTTTGATGGTATTTGGTATTTCTCATATATTATTCTCATTTTGGGGGACAATTTCCTCAGTCTTTGTGGTGGATTTTTCTAGGCCAGCAATTTTCTCTTTTATGCCTGAAGTTCTATTTTCTGTATGATCTAGTCTGCTTTTAATACTTTCAAGGGAGATTTTGACTTCCTGTATTATAGCCTTCATCTCTAACAGGTCCATTTGATTCTTTTTTAAAGTGTGTAATTCCTCTTTCAGATCTTGCAAGAATTTCCTCACCTCCTGGAACTCATTAGCTACTTTCTCCTGCCTCTTCTGCAGTTCATTGTCTCTCTTCTCTCCCATCTCTGTTAGCTTTGTCATTATGAATATTCTAAATTCTTTATCAAATATTTCCATGTTTTCCATTGAACTGTCTGTGGAGGAAGAGGAATTATTCTTTTCCCTTAGAAAAGAGGTATTTTCTTGCTTTCTCATATTTCTTGTGGCCCTGCAGTGATTTCTAGTCATCTGGTGGATGGTGTGTTTCTTCCTAATTCTTGAAGTTCAATCTGAGCGTTCAGGAGCTTGCAGAAGGAGGTGAACTGGAATCTCTTTGCCATTCCATTTTTACCCCTTTGTGCAGAAGATTCAGTGGATATTGATAAATATGTTAACCCTAATAGTATTTGGATGTTTGGCTATGGTTCCCTTAGATCAGTCTAGAAACACAGAGAATGGAGAAGAGTGATGAGATAAAAGAAAAAGAAAAGGAAATAGAGAGAGAGAGAGAACAAAGAAACAGACAAAGAAGAAAAATGAAAAAAAAAATTTTAAGCAAAAAAATAGAAAACCATGCAGCGCCTGCTGTGTGAAAACTTTAGTTCTCAGGAGCCATGGAGGAGTGTTCTGAAGGCCTGCCCCCTTGCCTCTCCTGGGTGGGGGTGGGGGTGGGGTGATAAATTAGCAAGATAAAGGTGAGGCTGAAAGCAAGAGAATACTTTACCTTAAAAAATTTTAAAAAGGAAAAATTACCGAAAACAATGAGAAGACCGAGGCAGAGACAGACTGAGACAGAGACAGAGAAGGCTAAAAGGGCTCCCTACCACTCGAGTTTGTGGGCTAGAGGCTGAACTATCGGTAGAAAATCAATTCTTTTTTCCCTGAAATCTAGTTCTCAGGAGTCATGGCAGAGTCTTCTTCTGAAGGCCTGCCCCTTGCCTCTCCCAAGAGCATTAGATTTAAATGGGAGATCTTGAGAGAGAGTTCCCAAGCACCAAAGGAGAATACAGCCTTCCTCCAGGTTGGAGGATAACCTTTTTTTTTCTTTTTATTTCTGGAAATAAGTATTTCCTTGTAGAATCTAAGCTTCAACATTGTGTTTCCTAACCTGGCTTACAGAAAATGGAGATACTTACACAAGGGCTTCGAAAAGCTTATGGAAAAGATGTTTGAGATCCATGCAGTTTTTTTCATAATCTGCATTTTCTATGAATTTTTGAAGTCCCCACCCCAACAGCACACTGGGGTGAATAGTCAAGACTATAGCAATGGGGAACCCACTGCCCTGGGGCTGCATTTTCCCAGTCCCCTTGAGGTGGAAGGTGTCAGTACCTGTACCTGTACCTTGTTCCCACAACCTAACACTAGTAGGAAGCACTATTTTAGAAATTACAATGTGGGGCCAGCAGGTAGCATAGCAGTTATGTCGCTGGACTCTCACACAGCCAACCGCGGTTCAAGTCCCAGGCCCAGTGGCTTGAAAATCACACTGAGCACATGGGGTGTGTGTGCCCAAGATCCTGGGAGAATGGAGAAGTAATTGTGGGGTGGCTGTCCCCCATGGGGGATTTCTTACTTTCCCTCTCACCTGATCTATCTGTCTGTCTCTCCCCTAGGCAAGTGCACACACCCTAAGGGAAAACACTCTTAAAAAAAAGAGAGAGAGAGAAATTACAACATAAGATCAAGACTCCCGATGCATTTTTTTTCCCAAAAGAATTATTTATTTAATTTTATTTATTATTATTACCATTTTTTTTTTTTTTCTTTTTTTTTTTTTTGGAGAGGTTTTTGCTATAGGGCGCGTGCGCTCGCCAGACAGACAGAGAGAGACAGAGAGATAGAAAGCAGGAAATCACCCCCCAGGGGGGATGGCCACGCCGCAATCCCTTCTCCTCCATTCTCCTCTCGGGATCTTGGGCACGCACGCACACGCGCCCGGCGTGAGTTTAAGCCGCCGGGTCCGGGACTCGAACCGCGGTCGACTACGTGGGAGTCCAGCGACATAGCCATTACGCTAACTGCTGGTCCCTATTACCATTTTTTTAAAGAGAGATTTTTGTTATAGGTTGCATCTGCTCACTGGAGAGACAGAGAGAGGCAGAGAAACAGAAAGCAAGAAATCACTCCCTGGGAGGATGGCCATGCTGCAATGGCCATTCTGCTCTCGGGATTCTAGGCACACACACACACATGCACCTGACATGTTTGTTTGTTTGTTTTTTTTTTGGAGAGGTTTTCGCTATAGGGTACGTGCGTTCGCCAGACAGAGAGAGACATAGAGACAGAAAGCGAGAAATCACCCCCCAGGGGGGATGGTCACACTGCAATCCCTTCTCCTCCATTCTCCTCTCGGGATCTTGGGGACGCACGCACACGCGCCCGGCGTGAGTTTTAAGCCACCGGGTCCGGGACGCAAACCGCGGTCGACTACGTAGGAGTCCAGCGACATAGCCATTACGCTAACTGCTGGTTCCCCACCCGACATGTTTTAAGCCTCGGGGTCCAGGACTCAAACTGCAGTCTTCTATGTGGTATTCCAGTGGCATAACCACTAAGCCATCTGCTGGCCCCTATTATTAACCACTTTTTTAAAAGAATTATTTTATTTAACTTTATTCATTATTATTATTATCATCATCATCATGTTTTTAATTTGACCAGAAAGAAAGCGAGAAAGTAAACCACAAGGTCTGAGACTTGAACTGTGATCAGTCACATGGGAGTCCAACGTCTTTAACCACCATGCCATCTGCTGACTTCTATTATTACGAGTTTTTAAAATTTGCTATAGGACACGTGCCTCTGCCAGAGACACAGACAGACAGAGAGAATGAGAAAGCAAGTTGTCAGGTCTAGAACTTGAACCATGGTTTACCATGTGGGAGTCCAACACCTTAACCACCATGCCACCTGCTGGCCCCCCAATGCTTTATTTATTTATTTAAGATTTTTGGTACAGGGTACTTGTGCTCACTGGAGAGACAGAGACAGAAAGTGAGAAATCACTCCCCAGGGAGGATGGCCACGCAGCAATCTCTTCTCCACTCTCCTCTTGGGATCTTGGGCATGCACACACACATGCCCAGTGTGAGTTTTAAGCCACTAGGTCTGGGATTCAAACAGCAGTTGACTACGTGGAATCCAGTGACGTAACTATTACACTATCTGCTGGTTCCCTCTACCACCACTACCCCCGCCCTGTGCATTTTTATAAGGCAAATTAAGTCCCAGTACTAAAACCTGATAAAGAGTAAGAGAGTACTTCAGACTCATTTTCGTGATCAATACTGTGTAAGTGCTGAAATCCCAAACACTACTGAGTAAAACCCAAAACATATTTTAAAATAAAAAGTTAAGCCATAGCCTAACAGGCTATAAAGCTTATTCAGGAACACAGCAAGGTTTAAGTACTGCTCAGTCACATACATATGGACAGGTCATAACACACAAGCAGCCAAAAGCTGTTTCCAAAGCTACCAGGTGGACTGGCTCATGGCCTGGTGTTTAAGGCAGTCAGCCCTCACATGGCCAATCGCAGTTAATCCTTGCCTGATGGCTTGAAAAACATGCTGGGCATGTGCATATAGATGCCCCAAATCCCAGCAGGCTGGAGAAATGGAGACAGGATTGCAGTGTGACCAGTTCCGAAGAGGGGTGCTTTCTCCTGAAGTTTCACCCATCGGAGGAATTATTCTGGTTCTGCAAAGGACTGAGGTAGAGTGCTCTGTTCTTCTGTGGTGTTTTGGTCCCAGAAGGAAGAGGAAAAGGAGAGAAGGCAAATATTAGGAATGACCTGAGATAGTGGGCCCACCAGTCATGCTCAGACCAGTGTGTCCATGGCAAGGGTAGGAGTGGGGAAGAGTAGAGAGGAGTTGACCTAAATTTCCTGAGATTGGCATAATTGTTAGAAATGGGGACCAGGGGCCAGCAGATGGCGTGGTGGTTAAGGTGCTAGACTCCCACATGGCCAACTACGGTTTGAATCCCAGACCTGGCAGCCTGAAAATCACACTGGGCATGTGTGCGTTTATGCCCAAAATCTCAGCAGAAGAATGGAGAGGGTATTGCAGCATGCCTATCCTCCTGAGGGAGGAGGTAAGTTCTCACTTTTCCTGTCTGTCACTCTCCCTACGTGCTCTACGGCACACGCACACAAAAATAAATTGAAAACAAAAAAAATGGGCACAGGAGGGCTGGCCCTACATGGCTGACAAGGATTCAAATGTCAGCCCCTATAGCTTAAAAAAAAAATGCTGATGTGTGTGCATGCCAAAAAATCTCAAGAGGAAAATGGAAAAGGGATTGTGGCATGCCTATCCACGCAGGGAGGTACTTTCTCTCTCTCTCACTGTTTCTCTCCTAAAAGTATAAACACCCTTCAGCAAATTTTAAAAAAGAAAAGGGGCCAGCAGCTAGTGTGGTGGTTAAGGTACTAAACTCCCACGTAGTCAACCATGGTTTGAGTCCTGGACCTGATGGCTTGCTTTTTCACTTCCCCTCCTCTCAAGTCTCCCTGATGAGTGTGCATGTCCTGTAGCAAATTAAAAAGTAATAATGATAAATAAAATAGTTTTAAAAAATGGAAGTCTACTTTTAAAAAACAAGAGGGACCAGCAGATGGTGTAAAGGTTATGTTGCTCCCATGTAGTTGACCACCGTTCAAGCACTGGACCCAGCAGCTTAAAATTCATGCCAAGCACATATGTGCATGTGCCCAAGATCCAGAGAGAATGGAGAAAAGGGATTGTGGTGTGGCCATCCCCCCTGGGGGATTGTTTCTCGCTTTCTGTCTCTGTCTCGCTGTCTCTCCAGTGAGTGCACACACCCTATAGCAAAAATCTCTCTAAAAAAAAAAAAAAAAACAGAATAAAAAGACCAAAGAAATGGGCATCAGTAATCATCCCTTCCTTCCCTCCGAGCTTCCTCCCCCTCTAAACGCAGCTCAAAAGATCTTACTGTGGGGTCTTCATTCTACAATAGAAAGCAATCTGCCAGTCTGCAGTTTAAAATATTCTTGGTTGAGGTTAAAACCTATCCTACTATAACCGTGTGGCCTTTTAATGTTTCCTTGCTACTTCGAAGGACTTGGAAAGATTGTTAGATCGTTAGATTGTTCTCTATCTTTTGCACTAAGAGTTGTGCTTTTGCCTTTGAAAGATTCAAAAAGCTATCATCCTATTTTTTTAAAGTTTTTTTTTTTTTTTTAAGAATTATTTTATTATTTATTTGTTTTAATTTGACCAAAGAGTGACACAGAGAGAGAGACAGTGAGAAAGCAAGCCGCCAGGTCTGGGACTTAAACCACGGTCAGCCATGTGGGAATCCAGTACCGGTGACCACCACACCATCTGCTGCCCAAACATCCTATTTTTTTAAAAGGATTATTGGAGTGCCAGTAGGTGGCAAGGTGGTTAAGGTGCTGGAGTCCCACATAGTCAACCACATTTCAAGTCCTGGACCTGACAGCTTGCTTTCTTTCTCTCTCTCTCTTGTCAAATTAAAAATAGCAATAATAACAATGATGAAAAAAAATTAAGTAAATAAATAATTCTTTAAAATGATGATAATAAATAAAATTAAGTAAGTAATTCTTTAAAAACAAAATTGAACATGATTTTCAAGCCACCAGGTCCAGGGAGTGTAACACCTTAACCACCACACCACCTGCTGGCCCCCATCTATAGCATTTCTATCAGCAAATTTTTAGAATTTTTAGAGCCGATTCAAGGAGTCTTTAAAAAGTTCATGGAAAATACTATGAAAAAAAATATGCATGGATTCCAAAATTTTTTGCACCCAAATCAACTCATACTTTAATTTCATTTTTTCATGAACTTTTTGAAGTCTTCTTGAATACAAATGAGATTTCTGAGGCCTTCACATACGGTTGATATAGAATTATTGAGCATACACATCTCCTTCCCTTCAACATATATACATGTTGTCCAGTTGTTATAGGATGAGAAAGTTGAACTGAGCTGTGTAAAATCTTTGGTTCTTTAGGTCCAGATCTCTAAGACAGGAGACCAGTTCTGAGTCACTGTTGGCTGTGGCACTAATGAGCAGCATGAATCTACTTCTCAGTTTTCCCACAGGCAAAATCATACTACTATTCACTAAGGTCCCTTATAACTTAACATTCTAATATTCTGTGAGAATGAAAGAACATTACACTCAAGGTAAAAAGTCAATGAGAATTTTTGTAGATTCAGAAGTTGCAGGGACCAGCAGTTAGCATAATGGCTCTGTCACTGAACTCCCATGTAGTTGACCACGGTTTGAGTCCCAGACCCGGTGGCTTAAACTCATGCCGGGCGTGTGTACGTGTGAGGCCAAGATCCCAAGGGGAGAATGGAGGAGAAGGGATTGCGGTGTGGCCATCCCCCCTGGGGGGTGATTTCTCGTTTTCTATCTCTCTGTCTCTCTGGTGAGCACACGCACCCTATAGCAAAAAAAAAAAAAAAAAAAAAAAAAAAAAAAGTTGCATAGGATGGTAAGAATATCTGTGGTTTGACTACAGCCTGAGTCTCGGGGGCCAGAGTCAGAATATCTGTGGTTTGCAAAATTTACAAATTGAAACCAATTACTGGAAGAAAAAAAAAAAAAAGATTTATTTTAGATTAGGGTTTGTGCTGTTATTTACCTGCATCGTGCCCTTTCCCCACTAGATGGTAGTAGCATCTTCCCCCTCACTTGTGACAATCAAAAATGTTTCTAGAAACAGCCAAATAGCCCCTGAGGGCAAAAGTGCCCAAGGCTGAAAGCCACTGTTCTAGGTATGTTCCTCTAGTCAGAATTAAATAACCCATGTAAAATTTATTTATCAGTGCCTTTATTTTATAGGCAGGAAAACTAGGACATTTCATGAAAAATGAAATGCACTGAACAACGCATAATACAGTCAAAGATCTTGAAATAGGACTTGTGTCTTAACTAAAACTTCCCACCTTTAACCAATAAACTTTATCCCTCTTTGAAGCAGGTAAAAAAAATTACCCATGTTAGCCATATTGAAAATAACATCATTAATTAAACACTGTCTCTCTCTAACCTCTTCACGTTCATGAATTAGCCCTCTGAAGTAAAAATAACGATGGCTTTTATTATGGCTTCATATTTTATGATATTAACTAAATTAGAATTCCAACTTCGGGCACATATTAATGCCATTTGGATTTTTTTTTCCCCCTAGATAGTCTCCCTATGTTGTAATCCTCCTGCCTCAGCCTCTCTGTAGCTGGGACTAAAGGTACATGACACCAAGGTCAGCTTTTTATAGTGGGCCAGGAATCAAACCAAGCCTCCCATGTGACCTGAGTAGCTCAGGCTATTGTGGCTGGATCCGACATTTAATTTTATTATGCATTTATTTTTAAGCATTTATTTACCTATTAGGTTGTTGGGAAAGTCATGATGTTTTAGGTCATCAGGGAAGTCATGACCTATTTTTCTTTGTTTTTCTATGCAAAAATGCATCATGACTTTCCCAACAGCCCAATATTTGTTTTTCTCTCTTTTTTTCTTCTATGTTCTTCTCTGCAAAAATGTGTCATGACTTTCCTGAGCACTTGATTATTTGCTTGTTGTGATTTTCAAGCCGCTGAGTCCTCAGCCAAGTGGGAATCCAGCATCTTAACCACCAGACCACGTGCTGGCCCCATGCCATTTGATTTTAAACAGAATTATGTCTTAACCATCAAAGCTAAGGACGTAGCAAGACGATGGTGACATAAACACTTGAAGCTAGTCTCAGTCTACTGTTAACCATCTAATCAGACATCCTTCAACTAATTCCAGAAAGAAATTGAATCAAACTCCAAAACACATCAAGGACAGTGCCAATACTTATTGGACAGTTACAACAATGGCAGTAGAGCATCTCATTTAAACTTTGAGATAAAACAATATAAGGTAAAAACTTTTGTGAACTTCTTTAGTTTTGGTAACAAGATCATTAATATTTTATAAACTTAATACTGTGGCATACTGTAAGGCTTAAAGAATAAAATAACCAATAGGGTGCCATGTTTATACTTGAAATAAGAAAACACTATGACTTTCACAGACACAAAGTTTCAGGCAAGTTCAGTCAACCCTCCTTGTTGGTTAGGATATGTCAATTAGGCCAGCTTACAAATAAGCAGCACCCTACAGATGGCTCTTACTTAACACATAGCTCTTAGGATAAATGTGTTTATACTGTGACTCAACAGTCACGTGGATGTGGTAAAGATGACGGTTGTATATCACTACTCGGTGAAATTTACTGCCTTCTTTCATGACTTCTTCAATCTTTTTTTCCGTAGACAAAAGCTTGTTTAAAAAATCTGAATCTTCTAAGTACAACTCATCTCCTGAAAAATAATAAAATTTTAAGTCCATAAAGTGTTATTTCTTAACTCATTCTAACACAGAAATACAAATCGGCATTTATTTGTATCTACTTCATGTGTTTAGAACTAAGATAGTTGGAATAAGCCCAATTTGATGAGTTTTTCAATTTGCTTATACTTTCTTAAAAGAATTATTTAATTGTATTTCTTTTTTCTTTTTTTGGAGAGGTTTTTGCTATAGGGCACGTACGTTCGCCAGACAGACAGAGAGAGACATAGAGACAGAAAGCGAGAAATCACCCCCCAGGGGGGATGGCCACGCCGCAATCCCTTCTCCTCCATTCTCCTCTCGGGATCTTGGGCACGCAAGCACACGCACCCGGTGTGAGTTTTAAGCCACCGGGTTCGGGACGCGAACCACGGTTGACTACGTGGGAGTCCAGCGACATAGCCATTACGCTAACTGCTGGTTCCCAATTGTATTTCTTTTTATTACATTTATTTTTTTAATTTAAAGAGAGAGAGAATATGAGAAAACAAGCTACTACATTTGAGAGACAAACTACAATCAGTGGTGTGAGAGTTCAGCACCTTAACCACCATACCACCTGCTGGCACTACCTGCCTCTATTTTTAATGACACTCCCTCCCCTCATCCAAGAACTTTCCTTGCACACATCAACATTTATGACTGGTATAATTTCATTGTGGACTGTAACTTTTATACTAGTTCATGACTCTCTTTATTCTATGCAATACTGATACTGCATTTTTTAAAACACATCACGACTTTTCTGATGACCCAACAGTAATGCTGCCTTGGTATGGTCGACTTTGGCATTTTAATGCAGGCTGTTCTGATCATTTTTTTTAGAGGTTTTTGCCTTACTGTGTGTGCGCACTGCTCTCTCTCACTGTCTCTATCTCTGTCTCTGTATCTCTGGCCAGCACATGCACTCTAAGGCAAAAACCTCTTTAAAAAAAAAAAAGTTACCACATAAATGAAAAGTGCTAAATGACGCCTATAGGTTGAGTAACAAATCTGACCATTATTCAAAGGAACTGAGCAGGCAGCCATGGAGTAAGACAGGTCACAAAGACCCACTCTAAACTGCCACAAAGGCGCCATCACAAAGGTGTTTGTCCATCCAACCATTAACAAAGTCCCTAACTGAAATATGGTGACTGCACATTAATGCTTGTCATTTAAATTTATAATGTAATAAAGTTGGGACCAGCAGATGATGTAGTGATTACATTGTTGGACTCCCATGTAGTCGACCGTGGTTCGAGTCCTGGACCCAGTGGCTTAAAACTCACACCAGCCGGGTGTGTGTGCATACCCAAAATCCAGATAGGAGAATGGAGAAGGGACTATGGTGTGGCCATTCCCCGCTTTCTGTCTCTCTCTCTCTGTCTCTCTGACAAGTACATGTGCCCTATAGCAAAAAAAAACACTCAAAAAAATGAAATGCAATAAAGTGAGATAATCAGTATATAAGAAATAGTTCTGTCAATGTCTAGGAAATATATTTACATAAGTGTATGAGGGGGTTTCTAGATGTTTGTGGAAAAATAAAATTATTGCATGAGTTTATGTTCATGCAAAAAAATTTGAGATCCATGCAGTTCTTTCACAATACTCATTTCTCATAAACTTTTTGAAGACAACCTCCCCTGTGTATATGTGTACATCATGTATAATGACATTAACCAGAAATTCTGGTTATGAATGCTATCACTATCTCACAGACTTTGACCTTATGTAATTAATACCCTATGGCCTACAAAATACAGATGACAACTTACGCCTCTATACTGGGCAATACTACCATAACCTAGTGCACTGAACATGAATACTAACTACACCATCGATGCCTCATGATTTACCTGGTAAAAGCTGGACCATCCCATCAGCGGTTAACAATGTGATCGGCATCCATCTTTCTGCACCTTCTAATTCACGTCCCAAACAAAATTTATACAAGTCAGAGAGAGAGGCAAAGTTTTCAAGTCTTCTTATTTCGTAGAACTGTGGAGGTGCCAACCATATTTCTTTTGATATGAAACTTTCCGTCGCTTCTGATGGAGAAGACCACTGCAGGAGACAAAGGTAGAGTTTCCTAAGGTTGAGTCCACAGATATGCTGGGTGCACATGCAGGATCCCGAGGAGCTGGAGTACTGGGGGAAGGGGATCACATCAGGACAAGACTCTATTAAGAGTGCTTTCTTGGGACCAGCAGTTAGTGTAATGGCTATGTCGCTGAATTCCCATGTAGTCGACCGTGGTTCGAGTCCCGGATCCGGTGGCTTAAACTCACACCGGGCACGTGTGCGGGATTGCGGAATGGCCATCCCCGCTGGGAGGTGATTTCTCACTTTCTGTCTCTCTACCTCTCTCTGTCTTTCTGGTGAGCGCACACGCCCTATAGCAAAAACCTCTCAAAAAAAATAAATAAATAAAAAAGAGTGCTTTCTCTATCTCTCATACAGGCACTTCCTATCATTTTCAGAAAAGGAGAGTAAGCTGATTCAATAAACATGGAACAACTCCAGAAGGTCCTTCTTTAACTGGCTTACTAAACATCTACTTACACTAGGAGAACATAATTCTACCCCCAAGCCCAGGAAGGTGAAATTGAGTTTTGCCTTGGATCACTATAGGTAAAAGTTTGCAAATGTGTATATCTTAAACATCCCCTGAGAGGGCTATAAACATTTACATTCCTGGAATACCGGTAGAAGACCCAGCAATCTGAGTTTAGCCAGTATCCCAGACCATTCTGAAGCTGATCACTGTTACCTTCTGAAAAACAGTTCTGAGCTTCAAAGGATCACTCAATTTCTCTAGGCATTCTGCTTTCTCTGTGCTCCATGGGTTCAGTGACAACAATCAAGATGAGGGGCTAAACGACAGGCGTCAACCCACTTAATCCAACCTGTTAAGGTTGTTCTAGACCATCGGTTCCAAAGAGTTATCATTTACTGATCAGTTGTTACGAGTAAAGAACTGCTCAAAATGCTTTACACAGGACTAGTTGCCAGCGTGGTAGTTAAATAGGCTGGATCCCCCATGGCCAACTGTGCATTCGTGTCCTGGACCTCGTGGTTTGAAACACGTTGGGCATGTGCATGTGTGCCCAAAATCCTAAAAGGAGAATGTCAAAAAAAGGATTGCAGCCTGGCCATCTCTCCTGGAGGCTGTTTTCTCTTTCCCCTCCTCCACCCTACTCTATTTGGTAAGCACATGTGCAAATTAAGAAATAAAAATAAAGGATTTACAGGGTTTTTTCTTTTTCTTTTAAATCCAGCTCTTAGGATGACAATGTATACCCTCATTTTTTTTGTTTGTTTTTGGAGAGGTTTTTGCTATAGGGTGCGTGCACTCACCAGAAAGACAGAGAGAGACAGAGAGAGAGAAAGCAAGAAATCACCCCCCAGGGGGGATGGCCACATCGCAATCCCTTCTCCTCCATTCTCCTCTTGGGATCTTGGGCATGCACACACGCGCCCGGCGTGAGTTTAAGCCACTGGGTCTGGGACTCAAATCATAGTCGGCTACATGGGAGTTAGCCATTAGGCTAACTGCTGGTCCTTGTATACTCTCATTTTACAGGTGAGGAAACTCAGGTGGCTCTGCAAACTAGAAAATCTGGACTTTAATTTCTGGGGTTGTCTAGCTCCAATCACTGTTTCCACTAGGTTTTTGAACTTCAGTGTTACTGACACACTTGGTCAGGTAATTCTTTGTTGTGGGTACTGTTCTATGGACTGAAATAGGGATGTTTAGTAGTAGTCCTAGGTTCTAGCCTCTTAATGCCAATCGCGACTGCCTGTTATGACCCAAAATGTCTCCACACAGTGCCGAATGTACCTGAGGAAAGGGCAGGTGAATCCCACATGGTTGAGAAACACTGGTGTAAACCAGTCTAGCAGCTGTTTGCTAGAACTACTTCCAACCTTGAGAGCGAGAGTTACCCTTCCCCTCCTTCAGTCAATGTACATTTAAAAAAAAAAAAAAAAAAAATGGATAAAATTTACAATCATTTCCAAATGTTGAAAGTGGCAAAATTATAATCCTGAAAAAAGAAAGACAAATGAGGTGAGCCCTACCATTCTAGGGCTTCCACCGAAAGGTAAGTCCTAGCTTAGAACACAGAAAGAACCTAACCAGAATGTTCTTTTTTTTTTTTTTTAAGAATTCTTTTATTTAATTTTATCATTATCAGTATTTTTTTACCTTGACCAGAAAGAGACAGGGGGAGGGGGAGAAAGCAAACCACCAGTCCGGGACTCGAATCGTGGTCACCCATGTGGAAGTCCAGCGCTTCTAACCACCATGCCATCTGCTGGCCTGATCTAACCAGAATTTTCACTAACTTGAGGAAACAGACTGGAATTTGAGAGGCCCACATAGGTTAAAATTTGAAAAGCACATACTTGGCCGGGACCAGCAGTTAGCATAATGGCTATGTCGCTGGACTCCCACGTAGTCGACCGTGGTTCGCGTCCCAGACCCGGTGGCTTAAAACTCACGCTGGGCGCGTGTGCATGCGTGCCCAAGATCCCGAGAGGAGAATGGAGGAGAAGGGATTGCGGCATGGCCATCCCCCCGGGGGGTGATTTCTCGCTTTCTGTTTCTCTGTCTCTCTCTGTCTGGTGAATGCAAAAACCTCTCATAAAAAAAAAAAAAAAAAAAAAAAGCACATACGTGGCAAAAAGAGATCTATATAGAGCCCAGCTATGCAAATCTGAATAAGGTACCATTGGATCTTTGCTAAACACTGATCTATGCATGTGTGAGAGGAAACCTCATGAGACTGGAGAAGAATGATTCCTGAAAAAAGAACAATTACTTGGGAACTTCAAGACAATTTCCAGAGCTCATCTAACGACCTTACTTTTTAGTTTTTTGTTTGGCTTTCCTGTAACCAGTGGAGAGACCTTGTTAAATATAAAGAACATTCAATCAGACCCCAGGAGGGTCACACATTAGAAGTAGAGTAATGCGGGGTCCAGCAAGTGGTGTGATGGTAAAGGTGCCGGATTCCCACATGGCCGATCATAGTTCGAGTCCCAGACCTGGTGGCTTGCTTTCTTACTCCCACCTTCCATCCCCCTACCCCCATCTCTGGTGAGCACATATGCTCTACAGCAAACTTTAAAATAATAAATAAAATAAATAATTTTTTTAATAAAAGAAGTACAGCAAAATAATAGGTAAGGGGCTCAGGAAAAAGAGTTTAAGAGATACAAAAATCCATGTAAACAGGTTATGGAACTATAACAGAGTAAAAAAAAAGAGATGTTGCCAATCTTATATATGTATATCTCAAAAACAAAACAGAAAACTAGTAGAACAAATCAAAGTTATACAACATAAGGCACTGTTCTTTGTTGAAGATGATGTTTATGGCAGTATCTTTGATTTGATTATCACATACCACAGGCATACTCTGAAAATCATGGTGCCAGCAGGTGGTGTAGTGGTAAAGGCACTGGACTTCCACATGGCTGACCATGGTTTGAGCCCTGGGCCTGGCAGTTTGAAACTCATGCCAGGCACATATTATGTGCATGCCCAAAATCCTGAGAATGGAGAAGGGATAGCAGCATGGCCATCCTCCCTGCGGTAGGGGCGGGGGGTGGCTTCTCACTTATCCTCTCATTCTCTCTTCTCTTTCTCCAGTGAATACATGCACCCTATGGCAAAACCTCTTTTTTTTTAAAAAAAAAAAAGATTAAGATAATTTTCAATAAGTGCATTGTGTGCCAGAAGAGTCCAATACTCTTTAAAGGAATAAGACAAAATCCAGCACTCAACAGTATCAAACCGCAACATCCAACCACCAATCAAAAACTCCAAGAGCCCCAGCCACAGTAGTATAGAGTGGACACTGATCCTTGGGGACTGAGATTGTACAGGAGGTCTAGGTTTGATTCCCTGCCCACCCTAAAAAATGCTACTCATGGTGGCACACCCTTGTAGTTCAGCTACTTGGGAGGCTGGGGCAGAAGGGATAAAAGCTCACAGCCAGCATGGCCAACATAGCTAGATCCTATCTGGAAAAGCAGGGTGTAGTAGCGCATGAATGTAATACACACGTAGAAGACATATGACAAAGCAGAAAAATACGATCCATAACTATCAATAGAAGAAAAATCGGTCAATGAAATAGATCCAGAAATGACAGATTATGGAGTTTGCAGAAAGACATTAATACTACTGTTGTTAAGTATGTGCCACTGGTTTAATGATATAAAGGAAAATATCAACATAATATCTTCTTAAAACTGAATAGAACTTCTAGAGATGAAAGATATCTGAAATGATATGCCAGATTAAATGCTACATAAGAAAAGCGAACAAGCCAGAAAGCATAGCAATAGTATTTATTCAAAATAAAACACAGGCAAGGGCCGGCAAGTGGCATGGTGGTTGGAGGCGCTGGACTCCCACATGGCCGACCATGGTTCAAGTCTTGGACCTGGTGGCTTGCTTTCTCATTTCCTCTCTCTATCTCTCTCTGATCAAACTGGAAAATAATAATGATAATAATAATAAATAAAGTTAAAATAATTCTTTTTAAAAATTAAATAAAACACAGGTAAGAAAAAATATTGAAAAAAAACATTAAATGGTGCATTAGTGACCTACAGGGCATTGTCAATAGTCCAACATGTGTGCAATTGGAATCCCCCAAAAATGAGGTGTAAAATATCTGAAAAAAAATAATAAAACAAGGGACCAGCTGATGGAGTAATGGTTATGTTGCTGGATTCCCATGTAGTGAATGGCAGTTTGAGTCCCGGACTCGGTGGCTTCAAATTCATGCCAGGTTCTTGTGTGTATGCATACCCAAAATCCCAAGAGAAGAATGGAGAAGGGACTGCGGCGTGGCCATCCCCCTTAGAAGGTGATTTCTCACTTTCTGCCTCTCTCTCTCCAGCTCAACAGCAAAAAATCTCTCTAAAATAATAATAATAATAATAAAGACAACCAATGTGTGGACCAGCAGGTGGCATGGTGGTTGAGACACTGGATAATCACATGGCAGTCCAAGTCCCCGACCTGATGGCTTACTTTCTCACTTTCTTTTCTCTTTCTCCCTCTCTCCGTCTCTGTCTCTCTGTGGTGAATGCACGTGCCCTATGGCAAATTTAAAAATAATAATCGTCAATAAAATTAAATAATTCTTTTTAAAAAAAGTAAAGAATGGGAAAATATGCTTAGACAAATGCTAATAAAAAATAAGAAACTAGAGTGGCTTCATTAATAATGAGTAAACTTCAAATTCCAGAATAAGAAATATCACCAGAAATGAAGGATATTTCATAATACTCAAAGGGGCAGTCTATCAGCTCTCTTCTGTATAGAGAGAAAGAGAGAGAAGCGCTCATTTACTTCTTCCACGGACAAGACAGACAAAGACAGAGGATGCGGGAGCAACCCCAACAGTCTTCTCCTCAAGATCCACCCCCAACTTCAGCCAACCCCAGATCTGGGGCACTAGCATGCAGGTGAACTCGAGGAGGTCTTGGAGTGAACCAGAACCTTCCTATGTGATTCAGCCTCACAAAAAAAGGTTTCAGTTTTAATTTCACACTACCCATCTCTCTCTCTCTCTCTCTTTTTAAAAGATTTAATTTTATTTCTTTGTTATTATTTTTTAAATTTGCCTAGGGCACATGCACTCACCAGAGAGAAACAGAGAGAGAGAGAAAGTGAGTGAGAAAACCACCAGGTCCAGGACTCAAACCAGTCAGCCATGTGGGAGTCCAGCACCTTAATCACCAGACCACCTGTTGGCCCCTGTACTATCCACCTTAACAGTTCTAAACATACATGCAGCACTTGACAAGAGAGTTTCAAAATACACATAGTGAGGCCAGCAAGTGGCCTGGTGGTTACAGTGCTAGACTCCTACATGGCCCACCATAGGTAGTTAAAGCACCAGATCCTGCTGCTTGAAATACAAGCAGGTCACCTGCGTGTGACCAGCTTGTATCCCAGGAGGAGAATGGAGAATGAATTGCCGACCTGGCCATTACCCCTGGGAGACAATTTCTCACTTTCCCTCTCACTGTCTCCTTCCAGAGAGTGCTTGCACCCTATGGCAAAAACCTTAAAAAATACAGTAAATCAGATAGAACGGAAAGGAGAAAGAGACAAATCGACCGTTATTAATTGAAGACCTTGGAATTCCTCTCTCAATTATCTCATGGAACAAGTAAATGATTTGGAAGACCTGAAAGGTGTTACCAACCAATTCAATCTGACATTTTTACAAACACTCCATCAAACAGAATGCATTCATGTTCGGTACAAAAGGTATACTCGGCAAGACAGACCGTATTCGTGGCCGTAAACATATCTCAATAAATTTAAAAAGACTGAAAGCACGCAAGGTGTGCTCTCCAGAAAATCGAATTAAACTGTGGTGAGAATGACCTAAGTCTACTCATATAAAGAGCTTAGAAAGAGCCTGCTGGGAACCCCGCCTTGACCCTGCGCGGCAGACGGAGGGAGTCCAGGGCTGGAGCCTTCGAAGCCAGGGAAAGGGAACAACGCTTGGACACGGTCATGGCACTGGTTTGCGGGGTGAGGACTGGTCGCCTGGGTTCCAAGCCCGCTCGGACACTTAGTGGACGACTGCCTTCTGGGTAGATCCGGCAAGGTCTTGTCCGCCCGCTGGTGTTCAAGTCCCCGCGATGCCCACTCCCCTCCGTGAGGACGGCCTACCTGGCAGCCCACCACCTCGGCCAGGTCGGGGTGCACGCGCGGCTGCTGGCGCAGGCAGCACAGGAAGAAGGTGGTGTCGTAGCGGCGGCGGCCGCCGCGCAGGAACGGCGTGAGCCAGGCGCTCCAGTCGTGCAGCGCCCAGATGTCCGGCGTGCAATCGAGGTGCGCGCACAGGCGCAGGAAGTCGCGCGGGTCGCGGCGGACGCGGGCGCGCCAGGCGTCCAGACCAGGCGGCGGCTCAAGTGTGTCGCCGGGACCCGGCGCGGGCGTGGGCCGCTCGGACACCGAGGCGGAGAGGGAGCTCCTCCGCCGCAGCAGCAACAGGCCCGCCTCCTCGAAGGTCTCGCGGATGGCGCAGATGCGGAACGCTACGTCATCTGGCAGCGCCGCGTCTCGCTCCGCGGCTTCGAGCCCCGCGTCGGGCAGCACCGGGAAGGTGGCGCGCTTCGGCGTCTGGCCCAGCCCAAAGCGCGGTGGCCCGCGGTGCGGCGCCAAGAGGCGCAACCAGTCGGCAGAGCGGTCCGCCGCGTCCAGCACACCTCCCGGGAAGACGTGCGCGCCCGGCATGAAGCCTTGGCCGGAGGAACGCTGCAGCAACAGCACCCGGAAGCCCTCGGTGGGCGGCGGGGCCGGCGACTCAGCGGCAGCGCTCGGACGCGTCCAGCCAGCAGCCAGTATGACGGTGGCCGCCCGCCGCCAGCCGCTTTGGCTCGGCAGCAGGGAGCCGCTCATGGCCAGCAGCCGGGCTCGGCCTCCGCCTCCGGACTCGAGTTCTGTTGTGGCAGGGGCGTCCTGGGCCGACTGTCCCCGCACCGACCCCCGCACCCTTGGCGGTCTTACGAGCTTGAGGACCGGGCTGTTGTCTCGCAGGACGAGCTCCAGGCACTCGGTCAACTGGGCTGTTCCGCCTTCACCCACGCCTGCTTGTGGGAGGTGCGTGGCGCCCTGGGAGCAGACACCGGCTGGATTGCCCTTGTGCTCAGCCGGGTCACTCTCGCGGGACAAGTGCTGTCACAGTTGCCTGAAAGCAGGACCTTATCTCTGCTCGGGACGCTTGGACTTAGAGCAGCAGTACCCCCGGGTGCACGTGACCTGCGTAGTAGAAATGGAATGCAAGCATAGACCTGGTGACACCTAGCCAACGGAAAACCCAGCACTAGGACTTTCACCCTTAAACAAGGGTCTAAGTATAGGTGTGTTTCCTTTGGAAGAGAGGGAAAGGAGCTTCAAGGGGCCAGTGTCAGATTTCCAAGTTCAAGTGAACCAGATGAGTTCTGATTTCATGGGGATGGTTTTTGTTTCGTTTTTTTTTTTTTTTTTAGATTTTCCTTCCTTCTTTCATTCCTTTTTTTCCCTCACTCTCTTTCTTTATTTCTTTCTTTTCTTAGAATTATCTCACTCAACCTCACCTATTTATTTACCTATCTCAACTTGACCAGAAAGGGACAGAGCAAGAGAAGGGAAGTGAGAAAGCAAGTCGCCAGATCCAGGACTGAATGTTGTCGACCATTGTGGGAGTCTAGCACCTGCCACCACCATGCCACCTGCAGGCCCCACATGGGGGATGTTCAGTCTAGGCCAAGCAATGGGGATTTCTCTACATTCCACTTTTTCTTTTTTTTGGAGAAGTTTTCGTTATAGGGCGCATGCACTCGCCAGACAGACAGAGAGAGACAGAAAGCGAGAAATCACCCCCCAGGGGGGATGGTCACGCAGCAATCCCTTCTCCTCCATTCTCCTCTTGGGATCTTGGGCACGCACACACACGTGCCCGGGGTGAGTTTTAAGCCACTGGGTCTGGGAAGTGAACCGCGTGGGAGTCCAGCGACATAGCCATTACGCTAACTGCTGGTTCCCTCCATTCCACTTTTTTAGTGACTGAAAGACACCTTCCTCCAAAAGCAGCATTGCTGTCTTTTGGGAAGAGCTTGTTTAAATCTGAGTCTTCCCTTTTACAACTCCTGATCAGTTAGCAACAGCTTCTCCCACATATTGTTATGTTTTTGGATGAAATAAATACTGTACTCTGCTGAGCCTCATTTAAAAACGGTCATTTAAATGCGGATTATTTCTTGGGGAGAATCCACAGACAGCCCAGCCAGCATGTAGGTTGATTTTTATTAGCATTATTTTCTGGGGGGTTTTTTTTGTAGAGCTTTTTAGGGTAGGGCGTGTGGGTTCGCCAAAGAGACAGAGACAATGAGAAAGTGAGAAATATCCCCTGGGGAGAATGGCCATATGGCAATCCCTTCTCCTCCTTGGATCCTGGAGATGCAGACACACACATCTGGCGAGAGTTTCGAGCCACCAGGTCTAGAATTTGAACCGCAGTTGGCCATGTCAGGGTCCAGCAACGTCACTGCTATGCCATCTGCTGGCCCCAGCATTATTTTCTTTATTTAAAAAAAAAAAATTGAGTGGCTAGCAGGTGGCATAGTGGTTAAGGCACTAGACTTTCACATGGCCAACCATAATCCGAAACCCAACCTGGCGGTTTGAAACTCATGCGTGCCTGCACAACTGAAATCCCGAGAAAATCGAAGAATGAAAGAGATAGGACTGTGGTGTGGGCATCCCCCCTAGGGGTAATATCTCGCTTTCTGTCTCTGGGCTAGGGTTTGGGTTCTGGTGACAGGAGAAGGAGTGTTAGGGTTAAATTTAGGTTTAGGGCAAGGGGTAGGGGTTAGGGTTAGGGTCCGAACTAGGCTACAATCGGGATGAAGGGTGACTGTTAAGTTTAGGGGTAAGGGTTATGGTGAGGGTTACGGTAGGGTTAGGGGTAGGGTTAGACTGAAGGTTAGGGTTAGGGGTGAGTGTTAGGGTCAGGGTTGTGGTTTGGGTTATGGTTTGGGTTAGGGTCGGGGTCAGGGTTAGGGGTGAGGTTTAGGTTGGGGGCTAGGGTTAGGGTTATGGTTTGGGTTACGGTAGGGTGAGTGTTATGGTTAGATTTAGGGTCAGGGCGAGGGTTAGGGGTGAGGGTTCGGGGTAGTTTTCGGGTTAGGTTGACGGTTTTGGTTACTGTTAGGGTTAGGTGTTAGGGTTTGGTTTTGGCGTTAGGCATAGTTAGGGTTAGTCTTACGGTAGGGTTACGGTTAGGATTCGTTTTAGGTTTAGGAGTAGGAACAGAGATGAGGATTGGGCCTAGGGTTCGGGTTTGGGCGACGGTTTAGGTTAGTGATATGGCTAGGTTCAGGAGTTAGGGTTAGGTTGAGTGGTTAGGACTAGGGTTAGGGTTCAGGTTCTGGTGACAGGAGGGGGAGTGTTAGGGTTAAATTTCAGTTTAGGGCGAGGGGTAAGGGTGAAGGTTAGGGCTAGGGTTAGGGTCCGGGCTAGACTTCAGTCGGGGTAAAGGGTGACCGTTAGGTTTAGGGGTCAGGGTTAGGGTTGGGCGATAGGGTCAGGGTTAGGGTGAGAGTTACAGTAGGGCTAGGGATAGAGTTAGATTGAGGGTTAGGGTTAGGGGTGAGTGTTAGGGTCAGGGTTGGGGTTTGGGATACGGTTGGAGTTAGGGTCAGGGTCAGAGGAGTGAGGTTTATGGTTAAGGGCTAGGGATAGGGTTATGGTTCGGGTTAGGGTAGGGTGAGTATTATGGTTAGATTTAGGGTAAGGGTCAGTGTTAGGGGTGAGGGTTAGGGTTAGTTTTCTGGTTAAGTTGATGGTTTTGGTTAGTGTTAGGGTTAGGTTTAGGCATTGGGGTTCGATTTCAGCATTAGGGTTAGGGTTAGGCTTACAGTAGGGTTACGGTTAGGGTGCGATTTAGGTTTAGGAGTAGGGTCAGGGGTGAGAATTAGGCCTGGGGTTCGGTTTTGGGTGATGGTTTCGGTTAGTGTTACGGTTAGGGCCAGGAGGTAGGGTTAGGTTGAGTGGTTAGGGTTAGGGTTCGGGTCATGGTGACAGGAGGAAGAGTGTTAGGGCTAAATTTCGGTTTAGGGCGAGGGGTAGGGGTGAGGGTTAGGTTTCGGGTCCGGGCTAGGCTTCAGTCGGGGTGAAGGGTGACCATTAGGTTTAGGAGTAAGGGTTGGGGTTGGGTGATAGGGTCAGGGTTAGGGTGAGGGTTACGGTAGGGCTAGGGGTAGGGTTAGATTGAGGTTTAGGGTTAGGGTTGAGTGTTAGGGTCAGTGTTGGGGTTTGGGTTAGTGTTTTGGTTAGGGTCGGAGTCAGGGTAAGTGTTAGGGGTGAGGTTTAGGTTTAGGGTTAGGGGCTAGGTTAGGGATACAGTTACGGTAGGGTGAGTGTTATGGTTAGATTTAGGGTAAGGGCCAGTGTTGGGGGTCATGGTTAGGGTTAGTTTTCTGGTTAAGTTGACGGTAGGGTTACGGTTAGGGTGCAATTTAGGTTTAGGAGTAGGGTCAGAGGTGAGGATTAGGCCTGGTGTTCGGTTTTGGGCGACGGTTTCGGTTAGTGTTATGGATAGGGCCAGGAGGTAGGGTTAGGTTGAGTGGTTAGGGCTAGGGTTAGGGTTCAGGTTCTGGTGACAGGAGGAAGAGTGTTAGGGCTAAATTTCGGTTCAGGGCAAGGGGTAGTGGTGAGGGTTAGGGTTCAGGTCTGGGCTAGGCTTCAGTCGGGGTGAAGGCTGACCGTTAGGTTTATGGGTCAGGGTTAGGTTTGGGCGATAGTGTCAGGGTTACGATGAGGGTCATGGTAGGGCTAGGGTTAGGGTTCGATTGAGCGTTAGGGTTAGGGGTGAGTATTAGGGTCAGGGTTCGGGTTTGGGTTAGGGTCGGGGTCAGGGTCAGTGTTAAGGTTGAGGATTAGGGTTAGGGGCTAGGTTTAGGTTTACGGTTCAGGTTATGGTAGGGTGAGTGTTATGGTTAGATTTAGGGTAAGGGCCAGTGTTAGGGGTGAGGGTTAGGGTTAGTTTTCTGGTTAAGTTGTCGGTTTTGGTTAGTGTTATGTTTAGGGATAGGCACTGGGTTCGGTTTCGGTGTTAGGGTTAGGGTTAGGCTTACAGTAGGGTTATGGTTAGGGTGCGATTTAGGTTTAGGAGTAGGGTCAGGGTTGAGGATTAGGCCTTGGGTTCAGTTTTGGGTGATGGTTTTGGTTAGTGTTACGGCTAGGGCCAGGAAGTAGTGTTAGGTTGAGTGGTTAGGGCTAGGGTTAGGGTTCGGGTTCTGGTGATAGGAGGGGGAGTGTCAGGGTTAAATTTTGGTTTAGGGCAGGGGTAAGCGTGAGGGTTAGGGTTAGGGTTAGGGTTAGGGTCTGGTGTAGGCTTCCATTGGTGTGAAGGGTGACCCTGAGGTTTAGGGGTCAGGGTTAGGGTTGGGTGATAGGGACAGGGTTAGTTTGAGTGTTACGGTAGGGTTAGGGTTAGATTGAGGGTTAGGGTTAGGGGTTAGGGTTAGGAGTGAGTGTTAGGGTCAGAGTTTGGGTTTGGGTTAGGGTTTGAGTTAGGGTCATGTCAGGGTCAGTGTTAGGGGTGAGCTTTAGTGTTAGGGGTTAGGGTTAGTGTTATGCTTCGGGTTCAGTTAGGGTGAATGTTATGGTTAGACCTAATGTCAGGACGAGGGTTCAGGGTAAGGGTTAGGGTTAGTTTACGGGTTAGGTTGATGGTTTTGGTTAGCGTTGGGGTTAGGCGTTGGGGTTTGGATTTGGTGTTATGCTTAGGGTTAAGGTTAGACTTATGGTAGGGTTACGATTAGGGTTCAATTTATGTTTAGGAGTAGGGTCAGGGGTGAGTATTAGGCCTAGTGTTCGGGTTTGGGCAACGATTTCGGTTAGTGTTACGGTTCGGGTCAGGAGTTAGGGTTAGGTTGAGTGATTAGGGCTAGAGTTAGGGTTCGGGTTCTGGTGACAGGAGGGGGAATGTTAGGGTTAAATTTTGGTTAAGGGCAAGAGGCAGGGTTGAGGGTTAGGGTTAGGGTTAGGGTTCGGGTCCAGGCTAGACTTCAGTCGGGGTGAAGGGTGACCCTTAGGTTTAGGGGTTAGGGTTAGGTGTGGGCCATATGGTCAGGGTCAGGGTTAGGGTTATGGTAGGGTTAGGGCTAGGGTTAGATTGAGGGTTAGGGTTAGCAGTCAGTGTTGTTGTCAGGATTGGGAATGGTTTAGCATTTGGGTTTGGGTCGGGGTCAGGGTCAGGGTCGGGGGGAGGTTTAGGGTTAGGGGCTAGGGTTACGGTTACAATTAGAGTTACTGTAGGGTGATTGTTATGGTTAGATTTAGGGTTGTGGCGAGGGTTAGGGGTGAGTGTTAGGGTTAGTTTTCTGGTTAAGTTGACGGTTTTGATTAGCGTTATGGTTAGGGTTGGTTGTTGGTGTTCGGTTTCAGCGTTAGGGTTAGGTTTACGGTAGGGTTACGGTTAGGGTATGATTTAGGTTTAGGAGTAGCGTCAGGGGTGAGGATTAGGCCTGGGGTTCGGTTTTCGGCAACGGTTCCAGTTAGTGCTACATTTAGGGCCAGGAGGTAGGTTTAGGTTGAGTGGTTAGGGCTAGGGTTAGGGTTCGGGTTCTGGTGACAGGAGGAAGAGTGTTGGGGCTAAATTTCGGTTTAGGGCAAGGTGTAGGGGTGAGGGTTTGCTTTAAGGTTAAGGTCCGGGCTAGGCTTCAGTTGGGGTGAAGGGTGACCGTTAGGTTTAGGGGTCAGGGTTAGGGTTGGGCGATAGGGTCAGGGTTAGGGTGAGGGTTACGGTAGGGCTAGGGGTAGGGTTAGACTGAGCATTAGGGTTAGGGGTGAGTGTTAGGGTCAGGGTTGGGGTTTGGGGTAGGGTTTGGTTTAGGGTCGGTTGCAGGGTCAGGGTTAGGGGTGAGGTTTATGGTTAGCAGCTAGGGTTAGATTGAGGGTCAGGGTTAGGGTTACGGTAGGGTTAGGGCTAGGGTTAAATTGAGGGTTAGGGTTACAGTTCGGGTTACGGTAGGGTAAGTGTCATGGTTAGATTTAGGGTCAGGGCCAGTGTTAGGGGTGAGGGTTAGGGTTAGTTTTTGGATTAGGTTGATGGTTTTGGTTAGCATTACGGTTAGGTTTAGGCATTGGGTTTCAGTTTCAGCATTAGGCTTAGGGTTAGTGTTAGGCTTACGGTAGGGTCACGGTTACGGTGCGATTTAGGTTTAGGAGTAGGGTCCGGGGTCAGGATTAGGCCTAGGATTCAGGTTTGGGAGACTGTTTTGGTTAGTGTTACGGTTAGGGCCAGTAGTTAGGGTCTGGTTTAGTAGTTAGGGCTAAGGTTAGGGTTTGGGTCATGGTGACAGGAGGGGTAGTGTTACAGTTAAATTTCGGTTTAGGGCGAGGGGTAGGAGTGAGGGTTAGGGTTAGGGTCCGGGCTAGGCTTCAGTCGGGGTGAAGCGTGACCGTTAGGTTTAGCTGTCAGGGTTAGTGTTGGGCGATAGTGTCAGGGTTTGGGTGAGGTTTATGGTAGGGTTAGAGGTAGGGTTAGATTGAGGGTTAGGAATAGGGGTGAGTCTTAAGCTCAGAGTTGGGATTTGGGTTTGGGTCAGGGTCAGTGTCAGGGTTTGGGGTGAGGTTTAGGGTTGGGGCTTGGGTTAGTGTTATGGTTCCTGTTACGGTAGGGTGAGTGTTATGTTTAGATTTAGGGTCAGGGTGTGGGTTATGGTTAGTTTTTGGGTTAGGTTGAAGGTTTTGGTTATCGTTACGGTTAGGGTTAGGTGTTAGGGTTCGGTTTCAGCATTAGGCTTAGGGTTAGGGTTAGGCTTACGGTTGGGTTTCGGTTAGGGTGCGATTTAGGTTTAGGAGTAGGGTCAGGGGTGAGGATTAGGCCTAGGGTTTGGGTTTGGATGACGGTTTCAGTTAGCACATGTACTCTATAGCAAATATATCAATCAATCAATAAACCCCAAATTTTAATAATGTAAGAGAAATATGTTTGGGGCTAGCAGGTGGCATGAAGTTTTAGGTAGTTTGTGTGCCTTCGCACCCCCACCCCATTTCTCACTTTCCCTTTGTCTTTGTCCTGAGAGAGTCATGCTATAGCAATACTAAAAATATATATATATTTAAGTCAATATCTTTTTTACACTTTGCCACAGAACATGTGCACTCATCTGAGAGATAAGGAGACAGAGAGAAAGAGAGAAAACAGCCTTCCAATAGGGCATGCCTCAGTCCCTTCTCTATTTCTCCATCCCACTGGGATTTTAGGCACCTGCACACACTGCCTGGCTTATTTTTCAAGCCCCCCAGGCCAAGATTCAAACTGCTGCTGGTCCATTTGGGATCTGGCCCCTTTAACCACATGTGGATTCCCACATGGCTGACCACTGTTCTAATCCAACCTAGCAGCTGGCTTTCTTGCTTTTCCTTTCTTTATTTTCTCTCTCTCTCTGTCTTTCTCTGGTCAAAATAAAGGAATAATAATAACAAATGGAATTAAATAAATATTTTGACAATTTATAAAAGAATTATTTTTTAAATTTTATTTACTCATCCATTTATTTTTAATTTGACTAGAGAGACAGGGCGGGGAGAGTAAGAAAACATGCCACCAGGTCCAGGACTTGAACCATGGTCGACCATGTGGGACTGTTCAGTGCCTTAACCACCACACCACTTGCTAGTCCCTAATAAATAATTATTTAAGAAAAAAATAATTCTTTAAAATAGGAAAATGGAGAAACTAAAAATGAGGAGAGTCTACCCTCTGATGAAACAGGTGAAAAAGAAGTCAAGTTTGAGTAATGTCATAACCCATTAGGTATATTCTTATTACCTTTTTTGTAAATGCACGTTTTTTGGTAGGTCTAAAAACATTTTTAAGAAGGAAGGGATCCCACCTCATCCCATTTTTAAAGTGTAAATGCTTTTTTCATTATTATTACTATTAGGTAAAGTCATTTACTGATTGCTTATTTTTCAGTATAACCAGAAAATAGTGGGATATTGACTTATAGGAGGCTTTGACTATCTTATTTATTTATTTATTTTTGGAGAGGTTTTTGCTAGAGGGTGCGTGCGCTCGCCACAAAGACAGAGAGAGACAGAGAGACAGAAAGCAAGAAATCACCCCCCAGGGGGGATGGCCACGCCGCAATCCCTTCTCCTCCATTCTCCTCTTGGGATCTTGGGCACACATGCACACACACCCAGCATGAGTTTAAGCCACTGGGTCTGGGACTCGAACCACGGTCGGCTACATGGGAATTCAACAACACATCCATTACACTAACTGCTGGTCCCAAGGATTTGGCTATATATTTTTTTTGGAGAGGTTTTCGCTATAGGGCGTGTGCGCTCGCCAGACAGGCAGAGAGAAACATAGAGACAGAAAGCGAGAAATCACCCCCTGGGGGGATGGTCATGCCGCAATCCCTTCTCCTCCATTCTCCTCTTGGGATCTTGGGCACGCACACACACTCGCCCGGCGTGAGTTTTAAGCCACCGGGTCCGGGACGTGAACCGTGGTCGACTACATGGGAGTCCAGCGACATAGCCATTATGCTAACTGCTGGTTCCCAGCTTTGGCTATCTTGCATGTCACTTTAACATTCCATAGGTCGGAGTGGGTAGGTACTTTTTTTTTTAATATTTATGTATTTAATTCCATTTACTATTATTTTAAAACTTTTTAAAAATTATTCATTTAATTTTACTTATTTATTCATTTATTTTCATTAGACCAGAGAGAGAGAGCCCAAAAGTGAGAAAGCAAGCCACCAGGTCTGGGACTCACCGTGGTCAGCCATGTGGGAGTGCCCCACCACTGTGGTCGGCCATGTCTAGTGCCCCATCCACCATGCCACCTGCTGGCCCCTAATTCCATTTGTCATTATTTTTAGTTTGACCAGAGAGAGCAAGAAAGGGAAAGTGAGAAAGCAAGTTGCCAGGTCCGGGACTTGAGCCACGGTCAACCACGTGGGAATCCAGCGTCTTTAACCACCACGCCACCTGCCGGCCCTGGGGGTGGGTAGTTTTTATATCCTAAATACAAAGCATTCTAAATGGCAGTTTGGAGTCATAGTCATGCATTTTATATGTCTTAGATATTTTAAATTACTTCTATTATGGTTTTTATTAATATCGTTTCCTAAAAAAACCCACTCCTTAATGTTTGCTCTCCCTGTCAGAATTGTATGCACTCTATCACATCTTTGGTCATGGTAGTCCAGTTTTCCTAATAATTTGGTTAATGTGCTGTGAAAGATTGGAAATTTGGATATATAGTGTGTATGATACTAAATCATGATTTGGTGGGACTCATGTAATAGATTTCAGCATTTGAAGACAATGGTACTTGATATCCTCATAAGGAAAATTTGCCTACAAAATTGAAGCTGGGATGTCACTGGAATAAGTTTGAAAAAGAATCAAGATACATGGCTTTTTAGATTTTTGGTACATATTGTTAGATTTGATTTGGGAATGGCGGCGAAATCAGGGCAGCAAGGACGAAAATACCAGAGTCAGGCCTTGGGGTTCAATAAAACCAACATAATTTATTCTGCAAAAGCTCTCGGGTGAGGTCCCTCGGCCTGGTCAGAGGCTGAGAGAGTCATACCCAGGGTGGGCGCTGCTCGTTCTAAAAGGGCCGTTGTCCAATAGGTGGTCACCACAGGTCCTTGTCTGGCCAATGAAGTTTGCTGTTTCTGTTCAACTTTGGCAGGCGTGCCAAATGCTGAAGGGCAGGAAAGTTCCTGCTGGTGGGAATGTTTCCACCATGTTTCTTTTCCCTTCCCCCAGACCTTACACATATGGTAAAAGTTGAGTACAAATTGGGACCAGAAGGTGACATAATAGTTGCATTGCTGAACTCCCACATAGGTGACCATGATTTGAATCCTGAACCTGGTGCCTTAAAATTGACGCTGGGTGCCTGGGTATGTGTGTCCAAAATCCTGAGAGGAGACTGGAAGAGGAGGGATTACAGCATGGCCATCCTCCGTAACGGCTGATTTCTAGCTTTCTGTCTCTTTGTTTCTCTTTGTCTCTCCAACGAGCACAACACACCCTATAACAAAAACAAAACAAAACAAAAAAAGAATTGAGTACAAATTCAAATGTCTATACTGATCTGTGACACAACCAATAAATATCTATTAAAAAACAAAAAAAAAAAACAAAAAACAAACAAAAAAAAAAACCAAGAAAGTCACCAGCAGGTGGCATGGTAGTTAAGGCACTGAACTCCCACATGGTCAACTACATTTAGAGTCCTGGACCTGGCAGCTTGCATTCTCACTTTCCTTCTCTCTCTCTTTTTCTGTCTCTCCTGGTGAACACATGTGCCTTACAGCAAATTTTAAAATAATAAATAAAATAAACAATAAATAAATAATTCTAAAATAAATAAATAAAATCACAAAGAAATATAAAAACTAGACTTAGATTGCTTTGCAATCTTAAAAGACAGAAATCAGATTTATTTTGTTTTTTTAGTCATTAAATAGCTTTTTTTTGTAGAGGTTTTTGCTACAGGGTATGTGCGCTCGCCAGAGAGACAGAGAAACAGCGAAAAATCACCCCCCGGGGGGATGGCCATGCCACAATCCCTACTCTTCCATTCTCCTCTCAGGATCTTGGGCACGCACACACACACGCCCAGCATGAGTTTAAGCCACGAGGTCCGGGACTCGAACTGTGGTCGAGTACATGGGAGTCCAGTGACATAGCCATTACACCAACTGCTGGTCTCTAAATAGGTATTTTTTAATATATTTTTTAATTTGAAGAAAGGCAGTTTAGCTTTTAATAAATCAAAATCAAAAAATGTTAAGAGAACTTTACTTAAGAGTTAAAGTCAGGAAACAGGTTAGGATTCTGTTCAAATAGTAGGTACATGAATCTATGTCAAAGCATAGAAGGAAATCAGTAATGTTTTAGTCAAAAGTCATAAAATTCTATTTCACTAGCTCAGTTTCTTGTACTCTATCTTCTGTTGTGGCCCGATCTTTCCATTTAAATTCTGATAAATAACATTCAACTCTGGACTTGTCCCTACCATTAAGTGGCCATTTTCTAAGTTGTTTTTTAATTATTTAATTTTTCTTTTTTTTGCAGAGGTTTTTGTTTTGTTTTGTTTTGTTTTTGCTATAGGGCACATGCACTCACCAGACAGACAGAAAGAGACAGAGAGACAGAAAGCGAGAAATTACCCCCCGGGGGGAGGGCCACACCGCAATCCCTTCTCCTCCATTCTCCTCTCGGGATCTTGGGCACGCACGCACATGCGCCCGGTGTGAGTTTAAACCATTGGGTCCGAGACTCAGACAGACAGAAAGTGAGAAATCACCCCCCCAAGGGGGGATGGCCATGCCGCAGTCCCTTCTCTTCCACTCTCCTCTAGGGATCTTGGGCACGCACGCACACACACCCGGCGTGAGTTTAAGCCACCAGGTCTGGGACTCGAACCACAGTCAACTACATGGGAGCTCAGCAACATAGCCATTACGCTAACTGCTGGTCCCAAAACTAGCCACTTTTTTTTAAAAAATCTAATATTAAAAGATTGAGGGAGACAGAAAGACAAAGTGAGACAGAGAGAAGAATACATGGGGTGCCCTACCACTTTAGAATGGGGTCTGGGGGGTGAATTCCGAGCAGAAATTTTTCATTAGTCTTAGTCTCTGAAAACAATACTTTGAGCTCCAATGGAGGGGTCTTCTCTGGAGGTCTGTGCATGTTTTGATTCTCCTAAATGAGAAGAAAGGAGGTGTGAATTAACAAGAAAAAGGAGGATCTGAGAGCCAAGAAAATATTTTACCTTCAAAAAAAATTAAAAAAGAAAAAAAGAAAAGCAAAAGACAGAGAGACAGAAAGAGAAAGAGAGAATTATACAGGAGCTGCCCATCCACTCTAGAACGGGGTCTGGAGGGTGAACTTTGAGCAGAAAATCTTCATTAGTCTTATTCCCTTAAAGCAATACTTCGATCTCCAATGGAGGAGTTTTCTCTGAAGGCTTATACTTGCCTCTCCTAAATGGGAGAGTGAAAATTTGCAAATTAGCAAGATAAAGGAGACTCTGAGAGCCAAGAAAATACTTTACCTTCAAAAATTAAAAAGAAAAAAAAATTAAGAGACAGAGAGGATATACAAGGTTCCCTACTACTCTAGAATGGGGTCTGGAGGGTGAAGTCTGGGCATACAATCTTTATTAGTGTTAGTCCCTAAAAGTGTCAGTCTCCAGAGTCTTCTCTGGAGACTTGTGGGTTTTGCCTCTCCTGAATGTGGCAGGGGGAAATTACCAAGATAAAGGAGGGTCTTAGAGTCAAGAAAATACTTTACCTTAAAATTTTTAAAATAATTAAAAAAAAAAAAAATTAGAATAGAGAGACAGTGAGAGACCGAGGTAAAGATACAGGGCGTGCCCTACCACTCTAAAATGAGGTCTGGAGGGTGAAGTCTGAGCAGAACATTTCCATTAGTCTTAGTTACTGAAAGTAATATTGCCAGCTCCAATAAAGGAGTCTTCTCTGAAGGCCAGCACTTTTTGCCTCTACTAAATGGGCAAAAGGAAGGTGTGAATTAGAAAAGATAAAGGGGGATCTGAGAGCCAAGAAATTACATTACCCTAAAAATTTTTTAAATAAACTAAGATAAAACAAAAGACAGAGAGAGACAAGAAAAGATAGAGCAGATGCCATACCTCTCTAGAATGGGATCTGGAGGGTAAAATCTGAGCAGAAAATCTTCACTAGTCTTAGTCCTGAAAGCAATACTTTCCAGCTCCATTGGACAAGTCTTCTCTGGAGGCCTGCACTTTTTCCTCTTCTAAATGGGAGAGGGGAAAGGTGTAAATTAGCAAGAAAAAGGAGGACCTGAGAGCCAAGAAAATACTTTATCTTAAAAAAATTAAAACAAAAATTTTAAAAATTAATAGACTGAGACAGAGAGAAAAAGAGGGAAGGATATAGGGTGTTCCTTATCACTCTAGAATGGGTTCTAGAGGGTGAAGCCTGAGCAGAAAATCTTCGTTAGTCTTAGTCCCTGAAAGTAATACTTCCCAACCTCAATGGAGGAGTCTTCTCTGGAGGCCTGCACTTTTTGCCTCTCCTAAATAGGAGGTGTAAAAGAGTGAATTAGAAAATAAAGGAGGATATGAGAGCCAATAATTAAAAAAAAAATTTAATTAAACTAATGAGAGAGACAAAGATACAGGTATGCCCTAGCACTCTAGAATGGGGTCTGGAGGGTGAAGTCTCAGCTGAAAATCTTCATTGGTCTTAGTCTCCAATAGCAATATTTCCCAGTTCCAATGGAGTAGTCTTCTCTGGAGGTCTGTGCTTTTTGCCTCTCCTAATTAGGAGGGGGGGATGGTGCAAATTAGCAAGATAAAGAGGATCTGAGAGGCAAGAAAACATTCTACCCTAAAAAATTTTGTTTTAATTAAAAAGAAATTAAAAGACAGAGAGAGACCGAGACAGAGAGGATACAGGGGATACCCTACCACTCTAGAATGGGATCTGGAGGGTGAAGTCTGAACAGAAAATGTTCATTAGTCTTAATCTCTGAAAGTAATACTTGTCAGTCCCAATGGAAGAGTCTTCTCTGGAGTCCTGTGCTTTTTACCTCTCCTAATTGGAAGGTGGGGGGATGAGAAGGTGCAAATTAGCAAGATAGAGAGAACCTGAGAGACAAGAAAGTACTTTACCTTAAACAAAATTTTAAAAATTGAAAAAATTAAAAGAAACAGAGAGAGATGGATACATCTCCTCCATTGAGGCTGGGAAATATTGCTTTCAGATGGGCTGCCCAACCACTCTAAAATGTGTTCTGGAGGGTGAAGTCAGAGCATAAAATCTTCATTAGTCTTAGTCCCTAAAAGCAATAGTTTCTAGCTCCAATGAAGGAGTCTTCTCTGGAGGCCTGTGGGTTTTGCCTCTCTGAATGGGTGGGCAGAAATGTGGGAATTAGCAAGATAAAGGAGGATTTGAGAGTCCAAAAAATACTTTACCTTGAAAAATTTGAAAAAAATATATTAAAACTTAAAAACAGAGAGAAAGATACAGGGAGTGCTCTACCACTCTAACATGGGGTCTGCAAGGTGACGTCTCAGCAGAAAATCATTAGTCTTAGTCCCTGAAAGCAATAGTTCCCAGCTCCAATGGAGTGGCAGAAGTCAGAGTTAAATGAAAGTTAAAATTCTGTTAAGTCTTACTCTGCTTGCTTTGCATTCCTAGAGGGATTTACCACAAAGAACACTCCAGCCTGTTGGGTTTGCATTCTATTTCAGAGCCTGAGTTCAATTCTTGGACAAGAACCAATTCCCTTCTAAATGTTTATTCTTTTTTTTTTTTTTTTTTTTTTTTTTTTTTTTTTTTTTTTTTTACTTTTTGTTATAGGGCATGTGTACTGCTAGGCCAGAGGCCTGGGCAGCTTGGATGTGGGGGTTGGACGCCACTCCACAGTTGGCTGATGCAATCTGGATATAGTTTGTCATCAGACCTGCGCTGCACTCGGATCTAACCCGGATGTAGCACATGCGCACTACTCTGCATATGTACTCTACTCTGCACACGGGGTTCTTCTCTGCACATGTCACCACACCTTATGTGGCACAGCAGTCTGCTTTCCCCCTAAACCTTTACCATACATGGACTGTTTCTACCTCTAAGACACTCCCCCTCCCTATACCCTTATAAAAATCGCTAAACCCCGCCCTAGGGCACTACTTCTCTGGCCCCCTCTCTCTTTCTCTGTCAGACCAGCGAACCTCACCCGGGAGCACTCCCAATAAAGGCTCTACATTTCTATTTTCTCACCCATTCCTTACACTTGCTAGATAAAGAGAAAAAGAAATCACCCCCTCCCTCCTGCATCAGCGTCCCTTCTCCTCCATTTTCCTCTCAGGATTTTGGGCATGCATGTATATGTTCAAGCTACTGGTCCAGTGTCAAACTGTACAGTCAGCCATGTGGGATCCAGCCACCTTAACCTCCATACCACCTGCTGGCCCCCAGAAATGTCAATTCTTTGAAAGAAAAAAAGAAACATCTATAAGAAATAGCTTGAATTAATGATAACTAGACTTTTTGTTTTAAAATTATATTTATATGACTTTTGACTTCTATTGTTCTATATATTTAAAAAAATTTTATAGTTGAGACCACCAGATAGAGTAATGGTTATGTCACTGGACACTCACCTGGTCTACCATGATTTGAGTCCCAGACCTGGCAGCTTGAAACACACCAAGCACATGTGCACACATATCCAAAATGCCTAGAGGAGAATGGAGGAGACAGGATTGCAGTGTGGCCATCTCCCTGGGGGGTGATTTCTCACTTTCTGTCTCTCCAGCGAGTGCCTGTGCTCTATAGCAAAAATCTCTCTCGAAAAAAAAAGATTATCATTACACTTTTCTCTAACCTCTTTAAGTATTTTGCTACTTAGATTGCTTCCTTTGGAGGCTGGCTCTTCTGAAGACCCTGAAAAAAACCTGAGAGAGACTCACAGGCGGGTGGGTACAGTAGAAACTGAGTCTTGGTTCTTGATTCTAGTCCAGGAAAGGGCTAAGTCACCCTTATCCTTTTGTGGTCTCATTTCCCCATTTCCCAAATGCCCCTTTTCCCCAAATGTACTCTCTCATAGACAACTTTTGTTTTCTGGTTTACAACTAGTAGGGACAAACTGAAATTTGACTGGGCAAAAATGTGAGTTCACACTTATCTGCGGCTAACCACCTAAGTTCTGTTTTTGTTTTTGTCTTTTTAGGTTTTTGCCATAGGGCACATACACTCACTAAACAAAGGCAGAGAGGAACAGAGAGAGAGAGAAAATGAGAAATTCCCACCCTCCAGGGGAAATGGCCATGTTGCAATACCTTTTTCCATATTTTCTTCCTGGAATTTTTGGGTGTGCCCCCTCACATGCCCAGCATGATTTTCAAACTGCTGGGTCCAGGACTCAAACTGTGGTCATTCATGTGGGACTCTAACACCTTAACCACCACACCACTTGCTACCTCCCCCCTTTTTTCCTATATTTGGGAGTGATTTGGATCTTATTTTTATTAGTTTTGGTTCTGAGTAAAAATCAGCTGGGAGGACAGACAGGGATGTGGTGGTAAGACACAGTCTCTGCAAGACTGATCTACATGGGAAGGTTCCAGGTAACCACCCAGAGACATCCCTAAATACGCTGGGCATGCATGATGTTCTGTCCCCCACTGAGTGGGAAGAGGGTAGACATTGTGATTAAAAACTCAGTTATAGGGACCAGTGGGTGGTGTAATGGTTACATTGCTGGACTCCCATATAGTTGACAGTGGTTCGAGGCCCGGACCCAGAGGCTTAAAACTCATGCTAGGTGCTTGTGCGTTTGTGCCCAAAATCCAAAGAAGAGAATTGAGGAGAAGGGATTGTGGCGTGACCATTCCTCTGGGGAATGGATTTTTTTGCTTTCTATCTCTCTGTCTCTTCAGCAGGCTCACATATCCTATCGCAAAAATCTCTCAAAAAAGAAAAAATAAAAAACTTGGGACCAGCAGGTGGGATGGTTCTTAAGGCACTGGACTCCCACATGGCCAACCGTGGCCCAAGTCCCAGATCTGGCGACTTGCCTACTCACTTTCCATATTTCTTTCTCTCTGATGAATGCACATGCCCTATAACACATTTAAAAATAATAATAATGAAGAAAATTAAATAAACAATTCTTTAAAAATAAATTAAGAGACCAGAGATAGCATAATGGTAACATCACTGGACTCCCATGAGGTCAAATGCAGTTTGAGTCTCGGACCCAGTGACTTGAGCTCATGCCAGGTGCATGTGCGTGCATCCCCAAGATCCCTAGAAGAGAAGGGATTGCAGTGTGTGTGTGTGTGTGTGTGTGTGTGTGCGCGCGTGCGAATGATTTCTTGTTTTCTGTCTTTTCTTCTCTCTGGCAAGCACACATGCCCTATAGTTAAAAAAAAAAAAAAAAAACTCTGTTAAAAAAAGTAATAATAAAAAATAATAATAAAATAATTAATTAAAAGAATAAAAATGAAAATGCAGTTGGGTGTCAGCTCTGTGGTGTAGTGATTGTATGCTGCTCAGGAGAAGCCACATTCCACTTGGTGACAGCGGTTTAGGTCTTCAGCCCGGTCAGCTTGGGATGTGGTGGGCACATAGGTTAGTGCCCCGGAGCCAATGGGCAGAAGGACTGGGAAAGGTATCACAACACGGCTGGACCGTGCCGAGGATACTCATCTCTATTCCTCACTCACTCTCACACATATACCCACATGTTCTCTCATAAATACAGAAAATATTCAAACAAAAACGAAGAGGATCGGCAAGTGGCGCGGTGGTTAAGGACGCTGGATTCCCACATGGTCGACTGTGATTTGAGTCTCAGACTTGATGGCTTGCTTTCTCACTTTCCCTTTCTCTCTCTCTCTCTCTCTGGTCAAATTAAATAATAATAATAATAATAACAAGTGCGATTACAAAAATAGATAATTCTTTAAAAACAAACAAACAAGGGGAACCAGCAGTTAGCGTAATGGCTATGTCGCTGGACTCCCACGTAGTTGACCGCGGTTCGCGTCCCGGACCCGGTGGCTTAAAACTCAGCCGGGCGTGTGTGCGTGCGTGCCCAAGATCCCGAGAGGCGAATGGAAGAGAAGGGATTGCGGCGTGACCATCCCCCCTGGGGGGTGATTTCTCGCTTTCTGTCTCTATGTCTCTCTCTGTCTGGTGAGCGCACGCACCCTATAGCGAAAACCTCTCAAAAAACAAACAAACAAACAAACAAACAAGCCCAAATATTAATGAGATTCCTTGCCCAATTGATTGGCAACACAGGGCAACAGGGTGACGGAGCTCCCATTAGTCCATCCACCCATTTACAAAGGACTGCAGCAATTTGCATCATCTTCAAATACTGAGCTAATATCGCATGATTGGGTTAAATTAGAATAAACAACCTGCAAGTTACCCACAGAAACTAATTATAAAAAATTTAAAGAATTATTTTATTTATTTATTTATTTATCTATCTATCTATTTATTTATTTATATTTTAAATTTGACCAGAGAGGGACAGAGTGAGAGAGAAAGAGAGAGAGAAAGTGAGAAAGCAAGCCCTTAATCACCACACCACCTGCTGGTCCCCCAATTATAAAATTTTAACTACATTATCATGTCACCGGAGAGAGACAGCAAGAGAGCAAGAGAAAGAGAAATCACCCCTTGGGAGAATGGCCATGCTGTAATCCTTTTACTTCCATTTCCCTCTTGACACTTTGGGCATGCATACACATGTGCCCAGTGTGTGTGTGTGTGTGTATGTGTGTGTGTTTTGGGGGGAGGGACAGATTTTTGCTATAGGGCACATGTGCTCACCAGAGATATGGAGACAGAGAGACAGAAAGTGAGAAATAACCCCTTTGTGGCAGACAGCCACACTGCAATCCCTTTTTCTCCAGTCTCCTCTTGGGATTTTGGGCACACATGTGCATACACCCTGCGTGAGTTTCAAGCCTCTGAATCTGGAACTCGAACCAGGGTCAACCATGTGGGAGTCTAGTGCCTTAACCACTTCGCCACCTGCTGGTCCTCCCTAGTGTTTATTTGTTTTGTTTTGCTTTGTTTCTTCTTTTTACTTTTTTCTTTTTTTCCCTTTTCTTTTTTTGGAGAGGTTTTTGCTACAGGGTGTATGCGTTCGCCAGAAAGACAGAGAGAGACAGAGAGAGACAGAAAGACAGAAAGTGAGAAATCACCTCCCAGGGGGGATGGCCATGCCGCAATCCCTTCTCCTCCATCCTCCTCTGGGAATTTTGGGCACGCACATGCACCCGGCGTGAGTTTAAGCCACCAGGTCCGGGACTTGAACTGTGGTCGACTACATGGGGGTCCAATGACATAGCCATTACGCTAACCACTGGTCCCCTTGTCTTCTTTTTTTAAAAATTATTTATTTAATTCTATTTATTCAGTCATTTACTTTAATTTGACCAGAGACAGAGAGAGAGAGGGGAGAGACAGGGAAAGTGAGAAAGCAAGCCATCAGCTCCAGGACCCGAACTGTGGTTGGCCATGTGGGAGTGTCCAGCACCTAAACCACAATGCCATCTACTGGTCCTCAACCCAGTGTGTTTTTTAAATCACTGGGTCCAGGACTTGAACTATGCAATCGGCCATGGTACCTTAGCTACTACTCTACCGGCTGGCCTTAGAAGAAGTAAATATAAACAAAGAAAAATTAGACTATTATTAGTTAATAAGAGTCTTATAAAAATAAGTCCTGGGGCGGGCAGGTGGTTAAGGGCACTGGACTCCCACATGGTCAACCACAGTTTGAGTCCTGGACCTGGTGACTTGCTTTCTCACTTTCTCTCTCTCTCTCTGTCCCTCTCTGGTCAATTTAAAATAAATAAATTTTAAAAAGGTTAAAAAAGAAAATAATTCTTTAAAAAATTAAAAATAAGAAGTCCTGTTCCCATATTTTTGGAAAACCCTCCGCATTATGCAATCAACAATTTATTCTGGCTTGTAGTTTGAATTTCTCTGGTTGCAACATCAGGAACCTGGTGAACTTTTCTGGCCCAGACACCAGGCATAAGACTTGTCCATGGAAATATACTGATTTTCTTAGCTTCAGTTTATAGGGCCCTAGAAACTAAAAAAAAATTGTTTTCTTGGTGGAGTAATGTAGCTAGATATTAGAACAAAGTAGAATTTAGAAAACAAAATTGACTACAGTCTAATATAGGTGTACTAAAGTTTTTTCTACTGATGTTCTTTTTTCCTATATAGTCATTTAAAGCTGTAGAAAATCATGGACCAGTAGGTGGCATGGTGGTTAAGGCGCTGGACACTCCCACATGGCTGATCATTGTTTGAATCCCGGATCTGGTGGCTTGCTTTCACTTTCCCTCCCCCTCTTTCCTCTCTGGTCAAATTAAAAAAAAAAAAAAAAAAAAAAAAAAAAAAAGAATAAATACAATAATTAAATACTTATTAAAAATAAATAAATAAAGTTGTAGAAAATCCTTACTCAGTCCAAAGTTATTAGAAACCTGTTCTTGTAGGGCCAGCAGATGGTGTAATGGTTACGTCACTGAACTTCCACATGGCCAACTGCAGTTTGAATCCCGGATCTGGAGGCTTGAAGCTCACGCTGGGCACGTGTACGTGCATGCACAAAATCCTGAGAGGAGAATAGAGGAGAAGAAACTGCAGTGTGGCCATCCCTGGGGGGAATGATTTCTCTCTTTCTATCTCTCTGTCTCTGTCTCCCCAATGAGTCCATGCTCCCTATAGAAGAAGAAAAAAAAATCTATCTTAAAAAGAAAAAGAAAGGGAACCAGCAGTTAGCGTAATGGCTATGTCGCTGGACTCCCACGTAGTCGACCGCGGTTCGCGTCTCGGACCTGGTGGCTTACAACTCATGCCGGGCGCGTGTGCGTACGTGCCCAAGATCCCGAGAGGAGAATGGAGGAGAAGGGATTGCGGCGTGACCATCCCCCCTGGGGGGTGATTTCTCGCTTTCTGTCTCTATGTCTCTCTCTGTCTGTCTGGCGAGCGCACGCGCCCTATAGCAAAAAAACCTCTCAAAAAAAAAAAAGAAAAAGAAAAAGAAAAAAAAGGGATGGGTGGTGGTGGTGGTGTAATGGTTGCATCACTAGACTCCCACGTAGTCAACTGTGGTTTGAGTCCCAGACCTGATGGTTTAAACGGGTGTGTGCGCATGAATGCCCAGAATCCTGAGAAGAGAATGGAAGAGAAGGGATTACAGTGCGGCCATCCCCCCAGAGGGTGATTTTTCTCTTTCTGTCTCTCTGTCTCTCTCTATGGAGCACATGCACCTTATAGCAAAAACAAAACAAAACAAAACAAAAAAACTCTCTAAAAAAAGAAACCTGTTGTTAGAGTTTTTTTATTCTTTCCATAGCTCTTCTTGAAAACAACAGACTTATAGGTGCCTGCAAAAAAGTTTTAGAAAGTCATCAGAACAAAGTAGTTAACCGTAGATGACAACACTTGAAACAGCCATGTTAAAATCTGTTGAGGGGCCAGAATGTAGTGTGGTGGTTACTATGCTCCCACTACATGGCCGACTGCATGGTTCAAGTCCAGTGCTGGACAGCTTGAAAAACACGCCAGGTGAGTGTGTGTCCAAAATTCTAAGAAGAGAATGGCGGAGAAGGAACTATGGCGTAGCCACCCCACTGGACAGTGATTTCTTGCTTTCCCTTTCTCTGTTTCTCTCTCTCTCCCTGTCTTTCAGGCAAGCACACATGCTCTATAGTAAAACTAAAAAATATTTTAAAATAAAAATCATTTTTAAAAAAGCTGACAAGGATTCACAATTGACCAAAAAAACTGGCTCTGTGTCATACACTAATTTAACATAATAACCTAAAATATGAACGATTAAACACCAGACTATAGATTCTCGGGAATCTTGAGTCATTTTGTAATATATTTTAGTAGCGTTTATACTAATGTAACTCAAGGTTACGTGCCATTTCATATTTGACAAAGTTTCTGTATAATTTTAACAGAAATTATTCAAATTTTTCCTTCTTGAACATCTAGGAGTCCTCTTGGTGTTTCCAAAAACTAGTTTGAGTCATTACTTGATTTGTAGCTCTGAAAGATTTGTCAGACATCAAAGGAGTAAAGTACTACAGGAGACCAAGCCCTTTTACCCTGAAAACCCTGGCATATCAGTCAAAGTAAAGATCCTTGAAGGTCGGTAGAGGCTGAAAGAGGCTTTACTTTGACTTTCCTTAATCTACCCTAAGGCTGGGCAATTGCTTTCTATCCCCTCCCTGAAACCTCTTTAATCACAAGGAAGGTGAGCAGGGGCCAGCAGATGGTGTGGAGGTTAAAGCAGCTGGATTCCACATGACTGGCTGCACAGTTCAAGTCCTGTTGCCTTGTAAAACAGGCCAGGTGCATGCTCATGTATGCCCACAATCCCAGGAGAATGGACGTGAGGGGATTGCGGCAAGACCATCCCTCTTGGGGAATACTTTCTCACTTTCTCTCTCTCTTTCTCTCTGTCTCTCTCCAGTGAGTGCACACATCCTGTAGCAAATTAAAAAAAAGAAAAAAGAAAAAAAAAAAGGGAGAAGAAAGGACCAGCAGATGGTGTAGTGGTTCCTCATTGGACTCTCACATGGCCAACTGCGGTTCAAATCCTGGACCCAGTGGCTTCAAAATCATACTAGGCATGTTTGTGTGCATGCTCAAGATCCTGGTAAGAGAATGGTGACTGCAACATGGCCATCCCCCTAGGGGGATGATTTCTTGCTTTCTATCTCTCTTTCTGGCGAGTGCATGCACTCTATAGCAAAAATCTCTCTCAAAAAAAGAAAGAAAGAAAGAAAGAAAGAAAGAAAGAAAGAAAGAAAGAAAGAAAACTTTTTTTTTTTTTTTTGTTTTTTTTTTTTTTTTTTTTGTTTTGAGAGGTTTTCGCTATAGGGCGCGTGCGCTCGCCAGACAGACAGAGAGAGACAGAGAGACAGAAAGCGAGAAATCACCCCCCCAGGGGGGATGGTCACACCACAATCCCTTCTCCTCCATTCTCCTCTTGGGATCTTGGGCACGCACGCACACGCGCCCGGCGTGAGTTTTAAGCCACCAGGTCCGGGACGCAATCCGCGGTCGACTACATGGGAGTCCAGTGACATAGCCATTACGCTAACTGCTGGTTCCCGGGTTTTTAAAATTATTTATTTAATTTTAATTTTTAAAAATTTGTTATAGGGCAAGTGAGCTCACCAGAGAGACTGAAACAGAGAAAGAAATTGAGAAAGCAAGCCACCAGATTTGGGACTTGCCATGTGAGAGTCCAGTGCCTTAACAACCATGCCACTTGCTGGCTCCAAAACTTTGCTTTAACATAGTTCTGTATTACTGTACTCTTATTTTTTTTAGAGAGATTTTTGCTATAGGGCACGCATGCTTGCCAGAGAGACAGAAATAGACAGAGAGACAGAAAACAAGAAATCACCCCCTTGGGGGGAAGGAGGATGGCCATGTTGCAATCCCTTCTCTTCCGTTCTCCTCTCAGAATCTTGGGTATGCACACATACCCACCTGGCATGAGTTTTAAGCCACCAAATCCAGAACTTGAACTGCGGTCCACTATGTGGGAATCCAGCAAAGAAATCATTATCCCATCTGCTGGTCCCTATGTTATTGTATTCTTGATATTAATGCTAAATTTTTAGAAAAACTCGTATATAATTTCCTTATTTTAGCCAACCTGATTGCACGTAACATTTCCTTTGTAAGATTTGTTATTCCACAACCTCTAGTCATCTTTTTACCAATTTTGAATTTGCTCATAAGGAAGGGATCTTTTGCTGTTCTGTGTCATGGAGCCACCTTAAGAAACAGAAACTGAGTGTCATGACACAAACTTTATTCAATGGCCAAGGAATGGAAATACAGGACACAAGCTTGCAAAAGAACTTCTCATTCCTTTTGAGCTGGGGAGTTTTAGATATAGTAAATAGGGTAGTGAGGGGATGTGATAGGATATGGAGGGGAGAAATGTATAATATTTTCCATGGGAAAAGTACAGACTTCCTAGAATTCCATTTTCTCCTTCTGTAGATTCTTCTGGTAGTTTCCCTGATGACTGTGCACTGTCAAGGCACTGTTAGGTGTGTCATTTAGCATGTAAATGGCATTATGATGAACTTTGGAGTTTTCCAGACATCATAATGGCAGCCATCTTGAACTCATGATCTTATCCGTAGATATGTATTCTATTACTTAAGAAAATGTTGGGGGACCAGCAGTTAGCGTAATGGCTATGTTGCTGGACTCCCATGTAGTCGACCGCGATTTGAGTCCCGGACCCAGTGGCTTAAACTCATGCTGGGTGCGTGTGCATGCGTGCCCAAGATCCTGAGAGGAGAATGGAGGAGAAGGGATTGTGGTGTGGCCATCCGGGGGGGGGGGGGGGGGTGATTTCTCGCTTTCTGTCTCTGTCTCTCTCTGTCTCTCTGGCGAGCTCATGCGCCCTATAGCAAAAACCTCTCCCCCACCCAAAAAAAAGAAAAAGAAAATGTTGGAACCAGCAGGTGGTGTAGTGGTTAAATGCGACTCCCACATGGCCAACCATGGTTCGAGTCCCAGACCCAGTGGCTTGAAACACACTGGGCACATGTGTGTGCATGCCCCAAATCCTGGGAAGATAATGGAAGAGAAGGGATTGCAGTGTGGCCATCCCCTGAAGGATGATTTCTTACTTTTCCTCTCTCTCTGTCTCTGCAGCAAGTACACGCACCTAATCTCTCAAAAAACAAAACAAAACAAAAGAAAACTGTTGTTGGAAGGGGGGGGGGGGGCGTAAATCCCTGGTCTAAGGACCCAGAGCAGGTCCAACCCTTTGCCACTCAACAAAACACAGAGAGGCAGTGTTCCTGGTGATAAAGAAAAAGAGAATTTATTACAGCAGTTACAGTGTGGCTACACCAAGAAGACATGTAAAAATATCTTCAATTGGACAGACAACTTACAGGTGATTTTATACAGGAAGAAAGAGGCTGGGGCTAGCAACAATGTGCAGAAAAGCATAGGTTCAAGTTTATTTTTAGCTTGTTTTATCTAGGAGTAGACTGAAGCTTCAAACCAGGAGTTTCCAGGCTGACGCCAGGGCCTTATGGACAGAATAGCTGGATCCCACATGGCCACCCATGCAGTTCAAGTCCTAGAACTGGTGGCGTGAAAGAAATGCCAGGTGCATGTGCATGCAAGCCCAAAATCCTGAAGAGAGGAAGACACTGAGAAGAGACTGTGGTGTGTTTGTTCCAATGTGGGGGGACTTTCTCTTCTCCCTCCTTCTCTGTTTTTCTCTGGCAAGCACATGTACCCTTTGGCAAAAGAAAAAAAATTCCCCTGGGGTGGAACATTCTTCATTGTTTCAAGCTTCATTTGACTCTCTGTGACATTTATCTCTTTGTAGTTCCAAAGGGAGATCTCAATCTAAGAGTATCAAGCTGAGACACTCAGTTGATGAATGAGGTGCAGTTGGTCTGGCTAAAGCAGGCCCCTATTACAATTCCCTGTTGTCCATATTTCTATCCCACTTGTACAGAGGGAACAATGTCCTCTCTTCTCTAACTACTTCCTACTGAATTGGGGGTTCAGTAGGGAGTTTGGAATGAAAGGCCTTGACATGGTGGAAGATACTATTCTTGCTCGTTTTTTTCTTCTTCTAAAGGCTCAAAAGGGAGAAATCAGCGGCATTTCCCCCCCCATGAAGTTCACAGTAATAATAAAGAGAGCAACAACTAGCAGAATAAACATATGCTGAATAAACATAGGGGCCCCATGTATATTTAAGAAGGTTTATTTCCAGGCTGAGGAAAAAGAGTGTAAACACTCGCTGAGGGGGTTTTGAGGAAAAGCATCTGGAACATGTATTGGGCTGTTGTAAAAGTCCTGATGTATTTTATTTATTTTTCTGTTTTTCAAAGGTCAGATATAAAGAACAAAGATCAATGAACTATTGCCTGTTTTGTTTAATAACCTTTGCCATCTTTCGGTGAGCTTTATAATTCCTCATTCATAGAGGGACCTGTCTTTATAAGTGAAAAACCAAACAATGTGCTGATTTCTAGCCTCATCTGAATTAAAATTATACGATGCAAAGAGTTTTGATGAGGGACCAGCAGTTAGCATAATGGCTATGTCGCTGTGTTAGGCCAAGTTAGCATAATCACCGCCATGTTAGGGAATGCTGGGGCAAGTTAGCTTAATTGCTACCCTGTTAAGTCTTCAAGAACGGAGCCCACTTTGTTAGGGCCTCAAGGACGGGAACCAGGAGTCTGGGAACTCTCAGATAAGTGGAAAATGGGAGGGCCCAGCACCTCCGAGGCAAGGTCATCTGGACCCTTAGCTGAGAGCCCTTATCTAGACCTGAGCAGGTGGTGATAGCTGGACCCTCGCTTCTCATACCCCCTCCTTTGTATGTGTTACATTCTATGAAAAATCCTGAACTATAAAAGACCCCTTTATCTTAGGCTCGGGGTCCTTGTGAAGGCCCGCTGCGACGGGCAGGAACTTGGACCCCAGCTAGCTGGAAAAATAAAAGCCTCTTTTGCAGTTGCATTGTCATTGTCTTTTCTGTGTCTCCATCGGTTGGACCAATCTCTGGACCCTTACATTGGGGGCTCGCCCGGGGTAGGTCAGCCTGGTGGACACCAGATTAGACACGACAAAGGGAGGCTCTGCATTTTGCCGCGGAAGGAGGATTGATCACCTCCATCTGGGACTTGCAAGGGGCTAAAGAGCCTGTCTCAGACCTGTCTTGCTCTGTAAAGGAGAGTTGGCCGCCTCCGTTTGGGACTTGCAGGGGGCCTTGGTGCCTGTTCCCAAACCTGTCTGATTCTGGTAGAGAATTATTCGTGGAGGAACCGGGTTAGCCACTCGGGAGGCTCCACCTGAAGTCAAGGGAGACGTCCCTGACAACCAGGAGATCAACGAGCGTCCACGTTGGATGCCGGTTGGTCTAGCATTTGGTAAGGATCCTATGCGGACTGGTGTGAATCCGGTGCATGTGGTGGAACTGACCGGCCGGTGCGTGTGGTTGTCGTCTGTGCATGTTTGCTGGGCTGCAGGGGTGATTGTGATTCTGTGTCTTTCTATTGTGGCCTCTGTTTCTTTTCTTTCCTGTCATGGGCCAAACCCAAGTAACTCCTAAGAGTTTAATCTTAGATCACTTCTCAGCAGTCCGGGAGAAAGCTCACACCTATGGACTAGAGGTAAGGAAAGGTAAGTTTAATACCTTTTGTTCTTCAGAATGGCCAGCCTTTGATGTGGGCTGGCCACCACAGGGGACCTTTTCACTGAAAGTCATCAAGCGGGTCTGAAAAATAATCAGCCAGCCTGGCCTTCAGGGTCATCCGGACCAATATCCATATATTATAATGTGGCAAGATTTAGTAGAAAATCCCCCTCCTTGGCTTAGGCCTTTTATACCAGAGAGAGAGGAAGATCCCCCGAAAATATTGACTGTGGAGGGTACCCACCCCTCAGAGCTGAAGGGAAACTATAAAGGATCTCAAAAAGCCAGTCCTTCAAGGGGACTCTGGGATTTATCCTTCCCTGGCAGATTTAGATTTTGAAACTTATCCACCACCTTATGCGGCAGCTGCGACTCCTCAGGCTCAGGCAGCTGTGGCTCCCCAGGCTCAGGCGGCAGCACTCCCCCAGCCAGAGGTGGAACTCCCTCCACAGCCTCAGCAGTCGCCCCACTCTACCGTGGGGCCCTCAGCACCTCCGGTGTTACAAGGACCTGCTGCAGGACTTAGATCCAGGAGGGCCCGGGAGGAAGAAGAGCCCTCATCCTCTGAGCGGGCTCCCATCTTTCCCGTCTGAGCCCTTGGGGGTCCTCAGGGAGAGCGCACGTATCAGTACTGGCCCTTTTCTAGCAGCGATCTATATAATTGGAAAACTCAAAATCCTCCCTTCTCAGAGGATCCACGAGGACTCACCGATCTGTTTGAGTCTATTCTGTATACCCACAGCCCCACTTGGGATGACTGCCAGCAGCTTCTCAAAACTTTATTCACTACCGAGGAACGGGAGCGAATCCTCACCGAAGCACGGAAGAATGTACCTGGAGATGACGGTCGTCCGACCACCTTACCAAACCTGATTGATGAGGGGTTTCCACTCACCAGGCCTAACTGGGACTTCGGGAACGCTGAAGGTAGGGAGCGTCTCCGAGTCTATCGCCAGACTCTCATGGCAGGTCTCCGAGGGGCTGCAAGGCGCCCCACCAATTTGGCAAGGGTGAAAGCAATTATTCAGGAGAAAATGAAAGCCTGGCCGCATTCTTAGAACGTCTCTATAGTGCCTATAGGCAATTTACCCCCTTAGACCCCTTGGCTGAGGAAAATCAATCTGCTGTTATCATGTCTTTTATTAACCAGGCAGCACCAGGTATTAGGAAAAAGTTGTATAAACAGGAAGACCTTGGAGACATGACTATTAGAGACCTTATGAGATTAGCAGATAGAGTTTTTAATACCCGAGAAACTCCAGAAGAACGGGAGGATAGACTTAGAAAGGAAGATCAGGAATTGCAACAAAAGGTTAGAAAAGAAGACAGAAAATTTCATCAGAAACAGAATGAGCGGATGGCTAAGATCCTCTTGGCTGGTATTAAGGGAGAAGGGAAGACAAGGGGTCCCCAAGGTAAAGAGATGTGATCTAAACTTGATATAAATCAATGTGCCTATTGTAAAAAGTATGGGCACTGGAAAAAGGACTGTCCTGAGAGACCCAAGGGCCCAGATCCACAGGGGGACCCCCAGGTCTTAATGGCAGGAGCGTACAGTGACTTGGGGAGTCGGGACTTGGAGCCCCTCCCCGAGTCTTGGGTAACTGTGTCAGTGGAGGGGAAGCCTATAGATTTTATGGTAGATAGAGGAGCTCAATATTCAGTTCTCAACACCCCTTCCTTGCCTCTCTCAGGCAAGACAAGCATTGTTCAAGGTGCCACTGGGTCCAAAGCTTACCAATGGACAACAGAGCGTAAAGTGGATTTGGGTTGACATCAGGTCACCCACTCCTTCTTGGTAATTCTGGAATGCCCAGCCCCCCTGCTGTGGCGTGACTTATTGACTAAAGTGCAGGCACAAATCCACTTCAGTCCTGGGGGCATTAGAGTCACTGATAACTTGGGACATCTTCTTCATGTCCTGACTTTGACTCTGGCAGATGAATATAGCCTTTATGGCCAGATAGGTTCAGAACTACAAGGGGTCCAATTATGGCCCACAGAATTGAATTCTTGGGTCCAGAAGTTTTCCCAAGCGTGGGCAGAAGTGGCAGGAGTGGGTTTCGCAGCCCATCGGGCCCCTATAATAATTGAACTCAAATCCTCAGCCCAACCTGTCCGAGTATGCCAATACCCCATGTCAGCTGAAGCAAGGCAAGGGATTGCCCCCCACATAAATCGCCTGCTACAGGCTGGCATTCTCATACCTTGCCATTCTAGTTGGAACACGCCATTGCTCCCAGTAAGGAAACCAGGAGGAAATGATTTTAGGCCTATTCAGGACTTATGAGAGGTTAACAAAAGGACTCAAGATGTTCACCCCACAGTTCCTAACCCATACACCCTCTTGAGTCATCTACCCCCTACTCATGTCTGGTATACAACATTAGATTTAAAAGATACATTCTTCAGCATAGCCTTGGCACCCATTAGCCAGCCAATTTTTGCCTTTGAATGGCAAGAGGAGGGGCCCTCAGGAGCCCCCAAACAGCTCACATGGACAAAACTCCCGCAGGGGTTCAAGAGCTCCCCAACTCTGTTTAATGAGGCCTTGAACCAGGACTTGTGTTCTTTCCGACAAAGCCATGGCTCCGTGACTCTCTTACAGTATGTTGATGACCTTCTCTTAGCCGCTCCTTCTAAAGCGGAGTGTAAAAGAGCCACAGAGGACCTTTTGCACGAATTGGGCTCGCTGGGCTATCGTGCCAGCGCCAAGAAGGCCCACATTTGTAAACAAACTGTTACTTACTTGGGGTATAAGCTCCATAAGGGAACAAGATGGCTGACAGAAGCCATGAAAGAGACTATTTTGAGATTGCCGGTCCCTACAACAGCCAGGGAAGTTCGAGAGTTCTTGGGCACTGTGGGCTACTGTCATCTCTGGATACGGGGTTTTGCAGAATTAGCCAAACCCTTGTATGAGGCCACAAAAGAAAAAATGCCCTGGACCTGGGGACCTGAACAACAACTTGCCTTTGAAAGACTCAGAACTTCTCTATTGGAAGCTCCGGCATTAGCCTTGCCGGACCCCCTTAAGCCCTTTATCCTCCATGTAGCTGAAAAAGGGGGAATTGCAAAAGGGGTACTCATGCAGCATCTAGGGCCATGGAAACGCCCAGTGGCCTACTTGTCAAAAAAACTGGATCCTGTAGCAGCTGGGTGGCCCCCATGCTTGCGCATTATAGCTGCTGTGGCAATGATGGTCAGAGACGCTGACAAGTTAACATTCAGACAGCACCTTAAAGCGATAACTCCCCATGCAATTGAGGGTATTCTTAAACACCCACCAGGGCGATGGATGTCCAATGCACGACTGACCCATTATCAAGGACTGCTCCTAGATACCCCGCGAGTTACTTTTCCAGAGCCCACCTCCTTGAACTTGGCCACACTGCTGCCTAACCCAGAGCTTGACGAGCCAGTGCATAATTGCCAAGAAATTCTAGCAGAGATCTTCCACGTACGTCATGATCTCCAAGACTCAGCCCTGCCGAACAGCAAGGTAATCTGGTACACCGATGGGAGTAGCTTTATGCAGGATGGAGTACATAAGGCTAGGGCAGCTATAGTGGACCAGAGTGGGAACTTAGTTTGGAGCACTTCCCTGCCAGCGGGAACTTCTGCCCAGAAGGCTGAACTCATTGCACTGGCAGAAGCACTTGAACGGGCAGAAGGGAAACATGCTACTATTTACACTGATAGCAGGTATGCCTTTGGGACTGTTCATATCCATGGAGCAATTTACCGGGAGAGGGGTTTTATTACCACAGATGGAGGAAAGGTGCGCAATCTTCCTGAAATCCAGCGGCTGTTGGCAACGGTGCAAAAACCCCGAGCAATAGCCGTAGTGCACGTTCCAGGCCACCAAACTGCCAGGACCCCTGAGGCTATTGGCAATAAGCAAGCCGATGAGGCAGCAAAACAAGCAGCTATTAAATCTGTAGCTCCCACCCTGACTCTTAACTTGCCAATGCCAGAACTCCCAGGTTTACCTGCATGTCCAGATTACTCCTCAGGAGACCAAGAATGGATGCAAAAAAACAACTGTTCGCCACCCGACCCTACTGACTGGCAAAAAGACATGGAACATCGTCTAATTCTACCAGAAAAGCTGGGACTCTCTTATGTCACAGATCTCCATTCGGCTACCCATCTCGGCGTAAGGAAACTGCTCCAGCTCCTGCAAATGGCACAGCTACGGTTTCCAAACCAAAGAAGACACATTCATCGCCTCATAGACTGCTGCAAAGGGTGCCAGGCTATGAAACCGGGCAAAGGGGGACCACTCCACACAGGTATTTGTGTCCAGGGGAGGGCTCCAGGACGAAGCTGGGAAATTGATTTCACAGAGGTAAAACCGGGAAAATATGGATATAAATATCTCCTAGTTATGGTGGATCCATTCTCGGGGTGGGTAGAGGTTTTTCCAACTAAGCGAGAAACAGCTCAAATAGTTGCTAAAACCCTATTAGAAGAAATTATACCCCGGTATGGAGTCCCTGAGACACTCGGCTCAGATAATGGTCCGGCTTTCATTAGTAAGGCTCTACAGGGACTAGCCCAGGCTGTGGGAACTGATTGGAAGTTACATTGTGAATACAACCCCCAGAGTTCTGGGCAAGTAGAAAGAATGAATAGAACTTTAAAGGAGACCTTATCTAAATTAGCCCTGGAGACTGGCGGAGACTGGGTGACTGTCCTACCTTTTGCCCTGTTCCGAGTTCGCAATTCCCCTTATGTCCATGGAGTGACCCCGTTTGAAATCATGTATGGGGCACCACCCCCCATACGCACTCGTACCCTCCCCTCTCTGATACCTGAAGGAACTGTAGATCATAGAACCAGCCTTCAGGCCCTCCAATGGGCTCAGGAAACAATCTGGCCTTTAGTCCGAGCACTCCATGAGACTAAGGGCTCCTTGAACCCAGAACATGGTATAGTCCCAGGAGACTGGGTCTGGGTGAAAAGGCACAGGACACGCTCTCTAGAACCTAGATGGAAAGGACCTTACGTGACTCTTTTGGTTACTCCTACTGCTTTAAAGGTTGACGGAATTGGGCCGTGGATTCACCATTCGCACGCACGTCGAGCCTCATCACCTGAATATGCACGAGCCGAAAAGGAGTGGACCGTTCGCCAACACCCGCACAATCCTCTGAAACTCCGACTGTCCAGATCCTCAGACCCGCTGACATTTCTCCCTCAACATGATAATGATGAAGATGCTGGCAATAAGCCTGCTCCTTAGTGGGGCACTGCGATGAGTTTGCATCAACCTTGTAAGCAGACGTGGGTGCTCACGGACGGAGAGACTGGTAACAATTTAAATTACACCACTCACACCGGTCCATTAGGCACATGGTGGCCGGACCTTTATTTTGACCTAAGTGACCTTTTTGAAAAAACTCATACTAAGAAACCCTCTTACCATGTCTTAATGAAAAGAACATTGACGATTGGGGACCAAATCAAGGGGTTCTGGGCCTGTCCCGGTAATCAAAGAGCCAATTACCGTACTTGCGGGGGAGCCGAAAGTTTCTATTGTAAGGCCTGGTTTTGCGTCACCTCCAATGATGGAAACCGTAGATGGAAAACAGGTCACAACTCTGATTTTGTACACTTCTCTTTCCGGGAATTGGGTAACAGAGTCCCTTTGGTTAAAGCTAGTTTTACAAACAACGGTAAAAGCCAACCCATATTAAAATGGCAAAATCCAGGTTTCACCTGGGGTATCCAATATTATTCGGGTGGCGCTGTCTGGATGGGACCCTATCGGGTGGACTTCTGACGATTAAATTGTCTATAGAGCCCTTGACACAACCAGTTGGCCCTAATGAGGTTCTGCACAAACCTCCTCCTAAGCTGACAGCCCTACCCACACGTATGACAAGCCAGTCACCCCCTCCACTAACCTCGAGTACAACCACCCATGTCCTTCTTCCTGAGAAACTGTTCCCCACTACGAAATCCCCAACCCTGGGGCTAGACCCACTCCTTGGCCTTGTTCAAGCTGCCTTCCTGGCCCTCAACCAGTCTAATCCCAATATAACTTCCCCATGCTGGCTATGTTATGATGTTCGCCCTCCTTTTTATGAGGGCATAGGGCTTGATGCCCCCATTAACCTCTCCACGTTAGACTCTCCTCCTACCTGCCAGTGGACCGACCGTAAAGTGGGCATAACCATAGAACAAGTAAGTGGCCAAGGACTCTGTCTCGGAACAGTCCCTGTATATGAAAGACATCTATGTTCGTCCACTCTCAAAGATGTCTCCTCAGATAAGAATAAGTGGGTTCTACCCCCTCATGGTGGTTGGTGGATTTGCTCACAAACTGGACTTACCCCGTGTCTTTCCCTTTTAGTCTTTGATGCAGCCCAAGAATATTGTGTCTTAATTGTAGTTCTCCCTCGAATTATATATCACCCTGAGGAAGTCATGTTCCTACACTGGAATTCGCTTGAGCCACTTCGCTCTAAGCGAGAGCCCTTCACTGCCCTGACCATTGCCACCTTGTTTAGCCGAGGATTAGCAGGGGCCAGAACAGGCATAGCCTCCCTTACCACCCAGGCTGCAGGGCTTCGATCTCTATGAATAGCGATTGATGAAGACCTAGAAAGAATTGAAGCCGCTATTAGTCATTTAGAAAAGTCTCTAACCTCACTCTCTGAAGTTGTGTTACAAAATAGAAGAGGTCTAGATCTCCTTTTCCTACAACAAGGCGGTCTCTGTGTAGCTCTGGGGGAGGAATGCTGTTTTTATGCTGACCAGTCTGGTGTAGTCCGGGACTCTATGTCTAAAGTCAGAGAGGGTCTGACAAAAAGAAAGAGAGAACGAGAGACTAACGAGAGTTGGTTTGAAGCTTGGTTTAATAAATCCCCTTGGATGACAACCCTGATCTCCACCATAATGGGTCCCTTGATTATTTTACTTCTTTTACTCACCATTGGCCCTTGCATCATAAATAGATTGGTACAATTTATAAGAGACCATCTCAACATTGTGCAAGCTATGGTTCTGACGCAAAGTTATGCCCAACTTTAATAACAAGAAATACTATTTTGTTACTCTAACCCGATGCTTCTCTGCTTCTGTAAATCGCTTGGCAATATTAACGAGAATGATTCCTCATTATGTACAACACAAGGGGGGAATGTTAGGCCAAGTTAGCATAATCACCGCCATGTTAGGGAATGCTGGGGCAAGTTAGCTTAATTGCTACCCTCTTAAGTCTTCAAGAACGGAGCCCACTTTGTTAGGGCCTCAAGGACGGGAACCAGGAGTCTGGGAACTCTCGGATAAGTGGAAAACGGGAGGGCCCAGCACCTCCGAGGCAAGTTCATCCAGACCCTTAGCTGAGAGCTCTTATCTAGACCTGAGCAGGTGGTGATAGCTGGACCCTCGCTTCTCATACCCCCTCCTTTCTATGTGTTACATTCTATGAAAAATCCTGAACTATAAAAGATCCCTTTATCTTAGGCTCAGGGTCCTTGTGAAGGCCCACTGCGACGGGCAGGAACTTGGACCCCAGTTAGCTGGAAAAATAAAAGCCTCTTTTGCAGTTGCATTGTCATTGTCTTTTCTGTGTCTCCATCAGTTGGACCGATCTCTGGACCCTTACAGCTGGACTCCCATGTAGTCGACCACAATTTGCATCCCGGACCTGGCGGCTTAAACTCACGCTGGGCACATGTGCGTGCATGCGCAAGATCCTGAGAGGAGAATGGAGGAGAAGGGATTGCGGTGTGGCCGTCCCCCCTGGGGGGTGATTTCTCGCTTTCTGTCTCTCTGTCTCTCTCTGTCTTTCTGGCGAGCGCACGCGCCCTATAGCAAAAAAAAAAAAAAAAAAAAAAAAAGAGTTTTGATGAGAGTGAAACAAATGAAGTCTGGTAGCCCAAGGTCAGGCCAGTATGGTGGGTATGGCAACACATCCCATCCAAGCTCCAATAATTTTTGATGGGCAATCAAACTTGTGTGTGGGCTCACATTATGTGATGGAATACAACTCTTTTGTGATCAGTGAGCCCTGGATGTTTCTGAATGATGGACTCATTCAAGCTGTCCAATTTCCTGACAATACACATTGAATTGATAGTTTGTTCCCTTGGTAGGAGCTCAAAAAACACTATGCCTTTAAAACTCTCCCCACTGGGACCAGCAGATGGTATATTAGTTACGTCAATGGACTCTCACATGGCTAACTGGGGTTTGAGTCTTGGACCCGGAGGCTTGTGTGCACATGTTTGCCCAAAATCCAGAGAATGAAGCAGAAGGGATTGTGGTGTGGCCATTCCCCCGGGGGGTGATTTCTCACTTTCTGTTTCTCTGTCTCTCTGGCAAGTGTACACGCCTTATAGCAAAAATCTCTCTTAAAAAAAAAAAAAATCCACCACACTGAGAGCACAGTCTTCCTCTGATGAATGTCTGCTTTCTATGTCATTTGAGGCAAATCATCGTGTCAGGACCAAGACCTTTGCACACTACATTGTTGTAAACTATCCACTCTCATCATCGGTTATCTGTCCCTTCAAAAAAGGATCATTTTCCTCACATTTAATGACTGTATCACAGATGTTTATATGAACCCTCAAATGAAATTTGAGTTCATGAGGAACCCAAATAGAGCTTCCTTACCTATCCCAGATTCTTCAGGTGGTTGTGAATGCTTGAATGATGATTATTCATTTTCTGTGGTTTCTCACATCATGCAATGTGGCCATGCCAGGAAGACATTATAAGAATATTTTCACTGGTCAGCCAACTTAGAGATGCTTTTACAGGGGAATGAAGAGGTTGGGGGCTAGGGGGAAACGTACAGGAAAACATAGGTCAGGCTAATTCTTAGGTTAGCTTAGCTAGGGTTACAATCAAGCTTCAAAATAGGAGTTTCAGTTCCCTGGGGTGGAACAGTCCTCATCATTTTGTGCTTTAGCTACACTGCCTGTGATGTCTATCTCTGTTTTTTGTTTTTGTTTTTTTTTTCTTGTTTTGGAGAGGTTTTTTTCTTATTGGGCGCGTGCGCTCGCCAGAAAGACAGAGAGAAACAGAGAGATAGAAAGCGAGAAATCACCACCACCACCCCCCCCCCAGAGGGGATGGCCACACCACAATCCCTTCTCCTCCATTCTCCTCTTGGGATCTTGGGCACGCACGCACACGCGCCCGGCGTGAGTTTAAGCCACCAGGTCCGGGACTCGAACCGCGGTCGACTACATGGGAGTCCAAGAGCGATCTCAAACAAAGGGTATCAAGCTGAGGAGGAGAAAAACAAATTGATTAACAAGATGGAGTCAATCTGGCTAAAGCAGGCCCCTATTACAGAAAAAGTCTGTTTAGGGAACGGCTGGGTATGTTATGAGCACAGGATACATGGTGAATGACACTTTGTTGTACATTTTTTCTCTCACATCAGGACAACCAATACTTACATCAAACTCATCTTCTTTTTCTTAACATCTTTGTGTTCTGTAACATTTTTATAAAATATCTTTCTTGGGACCAGCAGATGGTGTAATGGTTATGTCGTTAGACTCCCACATGGCCAACTGCGGTTTGCATCCCAGACATAGTGGCTTGAAACTCATGCCAGGCGCATGCATGCCCAAAATCCCAAGAGGAGAATGAAGGAGAAGGGATTGCAGAGTGGCCATCTCCCCTGAGGGGTGATTTCTCACTTTCTATCTCTCTCTCTTGGTGAGTGCATGTGCCCTATAGCAAAAATTTCTTGAAAAAAAAATTCTTACTTCTCTTGCATACTGAGCTGTTTTTCTTATTTCCCATTTGAGCTACCACGTATTAGTGAGAACTTGAATCCTTAGCAATTGTAAACCATCATTTATATTTTTCATTTTAATTTTAATTAATTTTTTTTAGTAATCTTTTTTAAGAGGGATTTTTGCTATAGAGTGCTTGCACTTTCCAGAGAGATAGAGAGACCAAAAGTGAGAAATTACCCACTAGGGGGATGGCCACGCCACAATCCCTTCTCCTCCGTTCTCCTCTTGAGATTTTGGGTACGCACATACACACACGGCTGTCGTGTCTTAAGCCACCGGATCTGGGACTCAAACCACATTTGACCATGTGGGAGTTCAGCGCCTTAACCACTACACCACCTGCTGGACCCCACGTAACAAGATTTCAACTTTTATTTACATTTTTTCCATTTGTCCATTCTTGCCTCCCTTCCCTTTAAAATATTAACTTTATTTTTAATTTTTTTTTAAGAGAGAGATTTTTGCTATAGGATACATGAGCTCACTGGAGAAAACAGTGTGAGACAGAAAGCAAGAAATCACCCCTCTGAGGGGGACAGCTATGACACAATCCCTTCTCCACCATTCTCCTCTTGGGATTTTGGGCATGCATGCACACATGACCGGCATGAGTTTAAGTCACTGGATCTGGGACTCAAACTGCAGTCGACTCCATGGGAGTCCAGCAATATAACCAACAATTTAGAAATAATTATTAATTAAATTAAATTAATTTATTATTATTATTATTGAATTTGACCAGAGATAGAGAGACAGTGAGAGAGTGAGAAAACAAACCCCCAGGTCTGAGACCTGAACCATGGAGACCATGTAGGAGTTCAGAGCCTTAACTACCCATACTACTTACTGGCTCCCTAAACTAGTAATTTTGTTGTTGTTGTTGAGATTCTTGCCTTAGGGCACATGCGCTCGGACAGACAGACAGACAGGCAGACACAGTGAGAGGGAAAGTGAGCAATCACCCCCCTGAGTGGATGGTCATGCTGCAATTCCTTCTCCATTCTCCTTTGGAGATTTTGGGCATGCATGCACATGGGTCCAGTGTGAGTTTTAAGCTACCAGGTCTGGTACTAGAACCACAGTAGACTAAATGAGTCCAGTGATGTAACCGTTAGGCATCTGCTGGTCCCTGCTGTTTCCAACTTTTTAACTACCTGTCCACACCCTAAATTTTCTTTCTTTCTTTCCTTCCTTCCTTCCTTCTTACCCTCCCTCCTTCTTTCCTTCCCACCTTCCTTCCTTCCTTCCTTTCTTTTCCTTTCTCTTTCTCTCTCCCTCCCTTCCTTCCTTTTTTTTTTTTTTTTTTTTTTTTTTTTTTTTTTTGCCACAGGGTGCCTGAGCTGGCCAGAGAGAGAGAGAGAGAGACAGTAAGAGGGAAAGTGAGAAATCACCCCACCCAGGAGGTGGCCAGGCCACAATCCCTCCTCCTCCATTTTCCTCCTGAGATTTTGGGCATGCATACACACACCCACTTTCAGGCAACCAGGTCTGGGACTCCAACCTCAGTTGCCCATGTGGGAGTCCAGCACCTTAATCACACACTGTGCTGGCCCCTAACTTTGCATTTTCAAAGGCTTGGCTCTAGACAAAACGAAACGAAGTGAAAATTTTACATTCCAAAGGCACAGAACAGAGATACAGATGGTCAAAGGTGAGGCTCATTACTGAGATTTTAAACTAGTGCCTTTTCTAAGAGTTTCTTAAGACTTAAGTAGTGGAGCTGCCCTTACAAATGGAATTTTCTTTATTGGATTATTGACTTTAGGGTAGAACCAATTAACCAACAGGGCAAAGAAAGCCTGGCTTTATCTAGCTTTCTTTTTAAAACTTTAGTTATGAGACCCGGTAAAAGTCACCAGTCTAAAAGGACAGTTGGATGGAAAACTGTTTCTGTAAATGAACCGAGTTAATCTTCCACAAAGAGTGAGATCTTCTCTTTAGTCAGACAAAGCAGGGCAGGAAATTTGCATCTCAAAGTCACAGATCAAAATGCAAGTTTTTACCAAAAAGTATTGGGGTATATAATCCAGAAATGTTGCCAGGGAAATTCAGCCTTTGGGAGTTTCTGCCTTAGATGTGAGCAGGCAAGAAATCAAGAGTGAGCCTCTGAGGGAGAGAGAAAGCAAGTTTGTTTAGGGAAGTGTGCAGAGAGTACACTCCACAGGAGATAGGCGAACAGCTTTGCTCCTCCTGGAGGAAGGGAAGAACTATGGCCCGTGTCAGGTTTGACAAAGGGCTCAGGGAATGAAGGAGAAGTTTTACTGGGGGGCCAGCCGATGGCATAATGATTACGTCGCTGGGCTCCCACGTAGTCGACCATGGTTTGAATGCTGGACCCAATGGCTTGAAACTCACGCCAGGCGCGTGTGTGTGTGTGCACATACCCAAAATCTTGAGAGAAGAATAGAAGAGAAAGGATTGTAGTGTGGCCACTGGGGGAGAGGGGATTTCTCACTTTCTGTCTCTCTCTGTCTCTCTGGTGAGTGCACGTGCCCTATAGGGAAAAAAACTCTCAAAAAAGAGGTTTTATTCAGGCCACCAGCTGGAGAAGTCTGAAGTTAGAGCAACTTCAGCCCACCCTATGGAGGAGGTATGAAGTCTTTATATGGGAGGGGAAGGAGGGTACAGTCATGAGAATTGCAGGGGTGTTTGTTTTGTTTTGTTTTGTTTGTTTAAGATTTTTGCAGAGCCAGCAGGTGGTATGGTGGCTAACGGGGCTGGACTCCCACATAGCCGACTGTGGTTTGAGTCCCGGACCTGCTGGCCTGAGGAGAAATTCCCTACAGACCTTTCAGACGGCCATCTAACAATTCCAACCTTTATTTTTTATTTGGAAAAAGGCAAAATGGGACCAGCAGGTGGTATGGTGGCTAGGCGATAGACTCACCCTTGGTTGACCGCAGTTAGAGTCCCAGACCGGGTGGCTTGAAAATCTTCCTGCGTGGATGTGCGTGGGTGCCCAAAATCCCTAGAAGAGAATGAAGGAGAAGGATTGCAGCATGGCCATCCCCCTTGAGGGGGTAATTTCTCATTTTTCCTCTCTCTCTCTCTGAGCAAGTTTGCTTTGGCTCTTTTTTTTTTTTTTTTTTTTTTTAATATCAAAAGTATTTTTTTGGAGAGGTTTTTCGCTATAGGGCGCGTGCGCTCGCCAGACAGACAGAGAGAGACAGAGAGATAGAAAGCGAGAAATCACCCCCCAGGGGGGATGGCCACGCCGCAATCCCTTCTCCTCCATTCTCCTCTCGGGATCTTGGGCACGCACGCACATGCGCCCGGCGTGAGTTGTAAGCCACCGGGTCCGGGACTCGAACCGCGGTCGACTACGTGGGAGTCCAGTGACATAGCCATTACGCTATAGCAAGTGTACATGCTTTGGCAAAAACCTAAAAAAAAATAAAGTTGGGAAAAGGAGAGTAAAGAAAGAATCTTCTGTGATCAAACTGACAACAATGAGATGAATTTTATTGTAAAAGGTATTCTGTTCAGCCTTAATATCAAAAGTATACTGCTATTTTGACTTTTTTTAGAAGAAGTTTTTTGCTTTAGGGCATGTGCGCTTGCCAGAAAGACAGGGAGAGAAAGAGAGACAGAAAGCGAGAAATCATCCCCCAGGGGGGATGGCCACGCCGCAATCCCTTCTCCTCCATTCTCCTCTTGGGACCTTGGGTATGCACGCACACGCGCCCGGCGTGAGTTTAACCACCATGTCCGGGACTTGAACTGCGGTCGACTACATGGAAGTCCAGCAACATAGCCATTACTCCAACTACTGGTATTATTATTTTTTAATTTTACCAGAGTGAGAGAGAGAGGGAAAGTGAGAAAGAAAGCCACGTGGGAATCCAGTACCTTTAACCACCATGCCACCTGTCAGCCAGTTTTTCACTTTTAAAAACAACATTCCTGGGGACCAACAGAGACGTAATGGCTATGTCTCTGGACTCCCATGTGGTCGATCACAGTTCAAGTCCCGGACCTGGAGGCTTGGAACTCACACAGGGTGCATGTGCGTGCGTGCCCAGGATCCCAAGAGGAGAATGGAGGAGAGAGGATTGCGGTGTGACCTTTCCCCCGAGAGGTGATTTCTTGTTTTCTGTCTCTCTCTCTTTCTCTGATAAGCACATGTACCCTATAGCAAAATTTCTCTTAAATAAATAAATAAATAAAAAATAAAAACAAGAGTTCGAGGGCCAGCGGGTGGCTTGGTGGTTGGAGCACTGGGCTCCCATGGGGTTGGTGGTGGTTCGAGTCCTGGGCCCGGTGACTTGAAACTCATGCCAGCATGTGCCTGAATGCCCAAAATCTTGAAAGGAAAATGGAGAAGGAATCATGGCATGGCCATTCCCCCTGGTGCGTGATTTCTCATTTTCTGTCTCCCTCTTTATCTGTCTCTCTAGCAAACTCACAGGCCCTATAGCAAAAATCTCTCTGAAATAAATAAAAAGAATTGAAGCATTTTTTCTCCCTTCCCAATTTCTTCAGAATTTGGAAGCTATTCATAAATATTCTTATTTTATGGCAATATAGATATTTGCATAAATTCAATAATGATCTAGTCTTCTTATAACAGTATACAATTAAAAACACTGATTGTATTGCCATGGATTTGACAGTGTCAAATGAATTATTTTTTATTATTATTATTATTTATTTTATACATTCGATTGCTATAAATCATTTGGCTTGCAAAGAGAATTTATCCAACATGAAATACACCTCAGACCAGTTGAGAATACTATACACGTTATCATCAACAGGTAATAAACCACTAGTGTGTCTGTCCCACAAATGCCTTTCTTCTCTATTTTTCCCCCTAATTTCCTTCCCTATGCTCTTCCCCTCTCCCACCCTCCTTCCACACTGTCTCCAGTGTCCATAACCATTTTCAATACTTTTTTTTTTTTTTTGGAGAGATTTTCGCTATAGGGCGCGTACGCTCGCCAGACAGACAGAGAGAGACATTAGAGACAGAAAGTGAGAAATCACCCCCCAGGGGGGATGGTCACGCCGCAATCCCTTCTCCTCCATTTTCCTCTCGGGATCTTGGGCACGCACGCACACGGGTCCGGCGTGAGTTGTAAGCCACCGGGTCCGAGACGCGAACCGCGGTCGACTATGTGGGAGTCCAGCGACATAGCCATTACGCTAACTGCTGGTTCCCGACCATTTTCAATACTTTTATGCCCTCCAATCTTTCAGTGTCTACCATAGAGTGTGGACAATTGGTATATATTAAGTGGAGACATACAATATCTTCCTTTCATAGCCTGGCTTGCTTCACTTGGCAATAAATCTATATTCAACCACTTTCTATCAAATGCCAGGGTGTCAAATGAATTATTAAACCCTATTTCTTTTTTTTTTAAAGAGTTACTTATTTAATTTTATTTATTATTATTATTTTAATTTAATTTGAGAGATAGAGAGGGTGGGGAGGAGTGAGAAAGCAAGCCACCAGGTCCGAGACTCAAACAGTGGTCGGCCACGTGGGAGTCCAGCACCTTAACCACCATTTGACACCTGCTGGGCCCTAAATCCTATTACTTATTTATTTTTTTTAGAGAGATTTTTGCTATAGGGTGAATGTGCTTGCCTGAGAGACAGAGAGAGAGACAGAGAGAGAGATAAATCACTCCCAGAGGGGAATGGGCATGCAGCAGTCCCTTCTTCATTTGCCTCTTAGGATCTTGGGCCTGCACGCACACATGCCTTGCATGAGTTTTAAGCTGCTGAGTCCAGAACTTGAACCTGGTTGACTACATGGGAGTCCAGCAATGTAGCCATTATGCTATCTACTGATCCCCCAACCCTATTTCTTTATGATTTATCCAGCCTTAGGTACTTCAGTTAGTAATCAACTAAGACATTTCTCAATAACTTTGACTTAAAAATGTACAGGGCCTGAAGGCCAGCGTGTGGCATGGTGGCTGAGGTTCTGGACCCCCATGTGGCTGACCACAGTTCAAATTCTGGATCTGGAGGCTTGCTTTCTTGCTTTCTCTTTCTCTCTCTTTCTTTTTCCTTCTCTGGTGATCATGTGTGCCCTATAGCAAAGTTAAAAATAAGAATGATAATAAATAATATTAAATAAATAATTCTTTTAAAAAAATGTGTAAGGCCAGCAAGTGGCATGGTGGTTGAGGTCCTGGACCACCATATGGCCAACAGTAGTATAGGCTTGGACCCGGCAGCTTGCTTTCTCACTCCCCCACCTCTGGTGAGCACACATGCTCTATAGCAAATTTAAAAAGTAATAATAATAAATAAAATTAAATTAAAAATTATTTATAAAAATGTATGAATTCTAACTTTTAGAGTGACCTGAATTTACCTCTGTAATTTAGACTTTTTTTATTAGATAGTGATATACCATGAAATAAACTTGGCCTTTGTCCCAGGTTTGCAACGATCTCCTAAAGTTTTTGGAATTTTCAGATTGGAGTGTCTTTTGTTATTTATAATGAATTCCTTAAAAAAAAAAATAAAAAGAAAGGAAAAAGTGGTTTTTGCCAGAGGGTGAATGTACTTGCTAGAGAGAGACAGAGAAAGGGCAAGTGGAAAATCACCCCTGGGGAGGATGGTCATACAGAAGTCCCTTTTCCAGTCTCTTTGTGGGATTTTGGATATGCACACACACATGCCAAGCATGATTTTCAAGCCATCGGGTCCAGGACTTGAACCATGGTAGACCATGTGGGAATCTAGTACCTTAATCACTACGCCACCATCTGGCTCCCGTATGAGTTCCTTTAATCACACCTGAGTTTATGAGGTGACTTAGGATGGGCTCCTCAAGAGCCCTGGGATGGGACTAGTCATCAGGAAAAAACAGGTAATAAGAGGTTAGAACCTTCAGCCCCACCTACCAGCCTTCAGGGAAACCGGAGTGGGAGCTGGAACTTAAGCCATATAAAGTTTTGAATAAGAGATTTAACGAGCTTCTGTTTTGCTCAGTGCAACCAGAAGGTTGCCAAGAGGTTGCATCCAAAGAAGGCATGGAAACTGTGCATCCCTGTCTTTTATTATATCTTTATAATAAGGTGGTAAATGTAAGCAAAATGTTCGAGTTCTGTGCAAATCATTGAACTAATGAGCGGCCTGTGGGAACCTCAATTTATAGCCAGTTGATTAGAAGCACAACTTGTGATAAGCAGTTAGCTAGAAATGAACAGGATGTCCTGAGAAAATAGCAGGAGGACATCTGTCACAGCAATCACAACTTATCAGGAGTGGCAATCAGACCCTCCGTGAGAACACCTTCTCGCGGGCTCCTGGCATGGGGAAGGCTGTTAGCTTCTCTCCTGCCATCCCAAATATACACACAGAAATTCAACACTAGGTGAACAGGTAAACATCCTGATTTCCATTGGGGTAACACATTAGTAGGGCAAAGGCCAGCAGGTGGCTTAGTAGTTAAGGTGCTGAACTCCCATGTGGACTCAACCACTGTTCGAGTCCTGGACCCAGTGGCTTGCTTTCTCACTTTCCCCCTTTTTCTCTGGTCAAATTAAAAACAAAAGTTAATAATAATAAGTAACATTAAATAAATAGTTCTTTCAAAAATTACTTTATTTAATTTTATTAATTATTACTATTATTTGCATAGAGCGTTTATGCTTACCAGCGAGAGAGAGTGAGAGAGCAAGTTGCCAGGTCCAGGACTCAAACTGCATTTGGCCACATGGGAGTCCATCCTTAACCACCACACCTGTTGGCCCCAGATTTTTTTTTTTTTTTTTTTTTTTTTTTTGGAGAGATTTTTTGCTATAGGGCGTGTGTGCTCACTGGAAAGACAGAGAAAGTCAGAGACAGAAAGTGAGAAATCACCCCTCAGGGGGGATGGCCATGCCATAATCCCCTCTCCTTCATTCTCCTCTCTGGATCTTGGGCACGCATGCGCATGTGCCCAGCATGAATTTAAGCCACTGGGTCTGGGACTCGAACCGTGGTCGACTACATGGGAATCCAGCAACACAGCCATTACGCCAACTGCTGTTCTCCTTATGGTCTAGATAATCCTTTAAAAAAATAAATAAATTAGTGGTCAGTTCACCCATATATGGATGCTCATACCTGCACTGGGCATATGGGATTAGGTAATTGAATTCCTCACCTGAGAGAGAGATATGCAAGTGCAGGAAAAAGCCCGTGAATTCCAAACAAAAGTTCAGATCATATGACAGACCTTCCCCTCCTAAATATTCATTACCAACACTTATGATAAAAGTAGCACCTACCTCCATGCCCAGTGCAGTTGGCTTGCTCTGGCAGCTGCCCACTGGCATGCCTTTGTGGTGTGGGGTTATATTTCTTTTCTATGAAAAGTTCTCACTTTCCTATTAAAACTTCCCTTTTCTAGGGTCAAGAGGTGGTATCGAGGTTGAGGCACTGGACTCCCACATGGTTGATCATGATTTGAATCTTCAATCTGGAGGTTTGCTTTCTCACTTTCCCTCTTTCTCTCTCATTCTATATCTCTCTGGTCAAATTTAAAAAATTAAATTAAATTAAATAAACATTATCATTAAAAAGTAAACTTCCCTTTTCCTAATTTACAAGTGTTCATAGTTTTTCTTTCTTTTTTTCTAAAGATTTATTTACTTAATGTTATTTATTAATTCATTTATTTTCATTTGACCAGAGAAAGACAGACACCCAGAGAGAAGTAAAGTGAGAAAGCAAGCCACCAGGTCTGGGACTCGAACCAGGGACGGCCATGTGGGAGTATCCAGCGCCTTAACCACCATGCCACCTGCTGACCCTGTGTTTATAGTTTTTCATTTCACATCTCAGGGGTCCAGCAGTTAGCGTAATGGCTATGTTGCTGGACTCCCACATAGTCGACCGCGGTTTGAGTCCCGGACCCGGTGGCTTAAATTCACGCCGGGCACGTGTGCATGCGTGCCCAAGATCCCGAGAGGAGAATGGAGGAGAAGGGATTGCAGCGTGGCCATCCCCCCTGGGGGGTGATTTCTCGCTTTCTGTCTCTCTGTCTCTCTCTGTCTGTCTGGCGAGCGCACGCGCCCTATAGCAAAAACCTCTCCAAAAAAGAAAAAAAGAAAGAAAAAAAATAAAAAGAACCTCAGTGCTTTCACACAAGGCGGCTCAACACTCCCTCTATCTGATAACAAAAAGCTGGAAATGGCCAAGTGGCCTCCGATCTGAAGCAGGGGGACAATCTTGTGGGACTGAGCCCTTAACCTGTGGCATCTGATATTAACTCCAGTAAATGACGCCTGAACTGAATGATAGGACACCCAGTTGGTATCTGCTGGAGAATTTCTTGGTGTGGAGAAAAAATACTTGACCCAACTGGTTACAGAAGTGTTCTGTGCTGTGTGAGTAAAGAGCATAGCTAAAAAAAAAAAAAGTTTTTCTTCAGTCTAGCTTTCATCTTCTGGTTGGTTCTCAGCAGATTTCATTTTAAGTTACAGAAAGTTCAGTTTCATGTTAAGCACAGAATTTTGAATTCTGACTACTTTTTTCTGTTCTAAAGTTGTTTCCAGGGGACCTAGGAGAGTCATTACTACAAACATTAATGGAGATCTATGAACATCTAAAAAAAATTTGATTTATTATTATTTTTAATTTGTCCAGAGACAGACAAAGAGAAAACAATCCACCAGGCCTGGGACTTGAACCATGTTTGGCTATGCGGCAGTCCCTTAAACACCACACCACCTGCCATGGCAGCCCAGTCTATGGATGCTGACAGACTACTTTGGTCCACTGATAGTGGGATACTCCAGACACCCTGTCCCCGCCTTAGTGTTTTTATGACACATAGTAAACCTTCTTATCCCTGAGAGTAAAGCACAGACATTCTTTTGCTGACTTCTGTCAGGAACAAAGACTTGTTTTTCTTTAACCAATTGTGTACCTAAGAATTTCAAACTTGTCTGTAACCTATAAGCCTCCACTTCCAGATGTCACACCTTTCTGGGCCAGGCCAATGTGAGAAAGAGACTCCCTAGGCCGGTTGACTATCCTCTTGCTCTCAGAGTTCAATCAAAGGAACTGTTGTATTGTAACTTGAAACACGATTCGTCTTTCTCTGGCCCAGGTGGCTCAAAGTAGTGTTCAGAATAAACCACAGTAATTATTATTCCTGCAGAGTCGGTTATTTCTGTCGCTAATACATATTGTTTCCTTTGCCCTCCCAACCCATTTTTAGGACTTTATTTATTTATTTATTTATTTATTTTTAAAGAATTTTTAAATTTTGGGGCCAGCAGGTACCATGATGGTTAAGGTGCTGGACTACCACATGGCCAACCATGATTCAAGTCTTGGACCTGGTGGCTTGCTTTCTCAATTTCCCTCTCTCTTTGTCTGTGTCTCTCTGGTGAAATTTAAATAATAATAATATTAAATAAAATTAAATACAAAATTCTTTTAAAAAAGAATTTTTAAATTTTATTTATCATCATTATTATCTTTTAATTTGCTACAGATAACACGTGCTCCCCAGAAAGAGAGAGAAAACCAAGCCACCAGGTCTGGAACTTGAACCACGGTTGGCCATGTGGGAATCCAGCACCCCAACCACCACGCCATCTGCTGGTCCTAGAACTTTGAAAGTTGTATAATGAATAAGAACAGCAATGGCAGTTAACATTTATTGAGCCCCGTGTCCAAAAAAAGTATTATCTCAATATCCCTGTGAAGTATACCCCATTAATACTCTCACTGTAAAACTAAGGAAATTGAAGTCTGAGAAACTAAGGAACTTTTTCAATGAGGTCTGATCCGAACCTAGGTGCACTTTATTGCATAGTCATTGGGCTTAACTCTGTACCGTTCTGTCCTGATAACTGCATTTCAAACTTGCTTCTGATTCCTTTGGGTAAATTTGCAAAGTGCTTTGCTTTGTTTTTGGGGGGAGGTTCTGAAATTAGTTGTCATTATACTTGAGACCCTGACTGTTCAAATGTACATTTAAAAAAGAGAATTATATATTTATTATTAATTCACTGAGAGAGAGAGAGAAAGTGAAAAAGCAAGCTGCCGGGTCCAGGACTTGAACCATGGTCAACCATGTGGTAGTCCATTGCCATGCCACCTGCAGGCCCCAAAACATACATTTTTGATAACAGAACAACATTTTTAAAAGAATTATTTATTTAATTTTATTTATCATTATTATTATTATTATTATTTTGGAGAGGTTTTTGCTATAGGGCACATGCACTCACCAGAAAGACAGAGAGAGAGACAGAAAGTGAGAAATCACTCCCAAGGGGGATGGCCACACTGCAATCCCTTCTCCACCTTTCTCCTCTCAGGATCTTGGGCATGCACGCACACGCGCCCAGCGTGCGGTTAAGCCATGGGGTCCGAGACTCAAACCATGATCAACTACAAGGGAATTCAGCGACATAGCCATTACACTAACTGCTGGTCCCCCTATTATTTTTAAATTCACTACAGGGCACATACACTCATGAGCGAGAGAGAAAGAGAGAGAGAGAGAGAGAGAGAGAGAGAGAGAGAGAGAGAGAGAAAAAGCAGGCAGTAGGGTCCAGAACTTAAATCACAGTCAGCCATGTGTGAGTCCAATACCTCAACCACCTTGCACCTGCTGGCCACAAGAATAACATTGTTTTTGAGAAAGAAATCTTTTCTATAGGGTGCTTGTGCTCGCCGGAGAGACAGAGAGAGAGACAGAAAGTGGGAAATAACCTGCCCAGGGGTGATGGCCACACCTCAATCTCTTCTCCTCCAGTCTCCTCTCAGGATTTTGGGTATACACACACACACACACACACACACACACGCCAGGCATGATTTTTAAGCTGCCAAGTCTGGGACTTGAATTGTGGTTGGCTACATGGGAGTCCAGTGATACAACCATTATGCCACCTACTGGTCCCCAGAATAACATTTTTAAGATGACAAGAACATTCAAAATTTTATTGTAAAAACAATTAAACAAAACATTGAAAAATAAACCACCATTCATCACCCCTCCACCTTAACAAATACTTTCATTTCTGTGTATTTCCTTGTAGTTGTTTTCCCTATGCCTAATACATACAAGCTGAGAACACTCCATTTTGCTTCTAGCATAAGGAATCTTTTAAATCATTTTGACAACAAAAGCTTTTGTTAGGCTTATTTACGTTGGTCATATGAGCCTTAAGGTTTTAAAGTTTTCAAACACCTAGGAATGAAGAAGCTTGCGATCTCATGGTATGGTAATGGTAACACCCAGAATCCTCCAATCTCCTCCCAGGATCTTTGGCATGCACACATGCATGCCTGGCATGAGTTTGAAGCCACTGAGTCTGGGCCATGTGGGAGTCCAGCGATGCAACTGCGACACCATCTGCTGGCCCTAGATCTTTTATGTGGAGACCGTTTCTTCTTGGATTCCAACCTGCATTAAAAGCCAAGTACAGGGGCCAGCAGATGGTGTGGTGGTTAAAGCACTGGACTCTCACATGGCAGATCGTGGTTAGAGCTCCAGACCTGGCAACTTGCTTTCTCACTTTCTCTGTGTCTCTGTTTCTCTCTCGTAGGTGCATGTACCCTGTGGCAAATTAATAATGATGATGATGATGGTATATATAATTAAATAAATAATTCTAAAAAAAAAAATAAGCTGAGAATATTTGTAGTGTAGAAAAGAACTAGGAAGGACCAGCAGATGGCGTAATGGTTATGTTGCTGGACTCCCACATAGTTGACAGAGGTTTGAATCCAGGACCTGGCAGCTTAAAACTCATGCCAGGCATGTGTGAGAGAGGATAATAGAGGGATTGCTGTGTGGTCTTCCCCCTGGGGGGTGATTTCTCACTTTCTGTCTATCTCTCTCTGTCTATAAATCTATAAATACCAAATCTATAAGTTGATTAGGATGTTCACTTCCGTTCAATGTGTATGAAGATTAATTTTATAAAAAAATCACAAGTTGGGAACCAGCAGTTAGCGTAATGGCTATGTCGCTGGACTCCCACGTAGTCGACCGCGGTTCGCGTCCCGGACCCGGTGGCTTAGAACTCACACCGGGCGCGTGTGCGTGCGTGCCCAAGATCCCGAGAGGAGAATGGAGGAGAAGGGATTGCGGTGTGACCATCCCCCTGGGGGGTGATTTCTCGCTTTCTGTCTCTATGTCTCTCTCTGTCTGTCTGGCGAGCGCACGCACCCTATAGAGAAAACCTCTAAAAAAAAAAAAATCACAAGTTAATAGCTGAATCATTTTTTTTTGGCGGGGGGGGATTTTTGTTACAGGGCACGTGCACTTGTCAGAAAGACAGAGACAGACAAACAGCGAGAAATCACCTCCTGGGGGGGGACATGGCCATTCTCCTTTCAGGATCTTGGGCATGCACATACACGTACCCAGCATGAGCTTAAGCCCCAGGGTCTGGGACTCGAACCACAGTAGACTACATGGGAGTCCAGCGACATAGCCATTACGCCATCTGCTGGTCCAAGAGCTAAATCATTTAAGGGTGCCTTTTCCCACTTATAAATGCCATATGTTCCTTTTTTTTGTTTATTAATAAACATTCTAGTTGGAGATATCATTCAAAAAAGAGTAAACAACAAAGCCTTTAATTCCAACTTAGATCTGATCCCACATACAGAAACAACCCATTCTGCACTCCTGTCTCTCAGAAGTTTCTGTCACTAATGTAATTAGAATTCCGAGGCCACTGACTACTTGCAGGATATAGTTCTCCCAGCTTCCATGAGAAATGACTGGGTTTTGTATCTGTAGGTTACACACCCTGCTCAGGTAGACTGATTGCTGGTAAACAGGACTGTTTTAATAAACACTGGGCTCTCTTGGATTCAACCTTAGAGTCTGAATTTGTATTTCTAATCTAATTTTAATCCTATAAATAAATAGCATTTGTACACATTTACCTTTTTTTTTTAAAAAAAGAAATTTTTGCTATAGGACACATACATTTGCCAGAGACAGAGACAGAAAGTGGGAAATCACCCCCTGGGGGGATGACCACGCCTCAGTCCCTTCTCCTCCATTTTCCTCTTGGGATTTGGGTACACACACACACACACACACACACACGTGTCTGGCATGAGCTGCCAGGTCTGGGACTCAAACTGTGGTCGACTACATGGGAGTCCAACAATACAACCATTATGCCATCTGCTGGTCCCACATACACATTTACTTTTAACTCCATCATATAATTTTGACATGCACTAAAATCACAGTAAGCTTAGTTAATTCTGATTTTTAAAGTAATATGGAATTTAAAATGTTTAAATGAATTTAAAAAATTAATGTAGACAATAACCATCAAACCATAAGAGTCCATTCCATTACACATCAAAACCAACCAATTAAAAAAACCCAAAACCATACTAAGAAAAAAAAAATAATACCCTTTTCTTGTTTAACTGCATTCTGCTGAATGTTTTAAGCTCCAGAAGAGATCTTTGAGTTAATCAGTCAGGGCCCTAATTTCCTAGAAGAGGGGTTTGAGGCTCAGGGAGGTCATTGACTTGTTGAGCTACTTGGATATTGAGACATTCTCCTGCCCATCACAACTGGCCAGGCATTATGGGAGGAGGCACACACCCCCAAAATGTGGAGACAAGTCCTACAGCATTTTATTTCTCAGACTGACACATAGGCTCACACATTGGGGCTTGCACCCTTAAAAAGGATTCATTAGGAGTGCCAGAAGGTGGCATGGTGGTTAAGGACACTGGACTCTCAAATGACCGACTGCAGTTTGAGTCCTGGACTTGGCAGCTTGCTTTTTCACTTTCTCTCTCTGTCCCTTTCTGGTCAAAATTTTTTAAAAAATCAATAAAGTTACATTTAAAAATCATTTTTAAAAAAGCATTCATTAGGGAACAGAGGAGTACATTCTGAGAAAAATAAATAAATAAAAAAAAATAACAGAGTGAGTGGGGCTAGCTGATGGAGTGGTGAAGGTCCCAACTCCCACATGGTCGATCATGGCTTGAGATCCTGACCTTGTAGCTTGCAAATCACTCTGGGCATGTGTGGGTGCATTCTCGAAATCCTACGGGACCAGCAGTTAGCGTAATGGCTATGTCGCTGGACTCCCACGTAGTTGATCACGGTTCGCGTCCCGGACCCGGTGGCTTAAAACTCACGCCAGTTCGCGTCTCTCCCGAGAGGAGGGAACCTTAGCGTAATGGCTATGTCGCTGGACTCCAAACTCGACCGCGCATGTGCGTGCATGCTCAAGATCCCGAGAGGAGAATGGAGGAGAAGGGATTGCGGCGCCGGGCGCGTGTGCGTGCGTGCCCAAGATCCCGAGAGGAGAATGGAGGAGAAGGGATTGCGGCGTGACCATCCCCCCCGGGGGGTGATTTCTTGCTTTTTGTCTCTCTATCTCTGTCTGGCGAGTGCACGCACCCTCTCAAAAAAAAAAAAAAAAAAAAAAAAAACAAACAAAAAAAAAAAGATCCCGAGAAAAAAACAAAAACCCCCCCGGGGGGTGAAAACCAAAAAAAGACAAAAAAAAAACCAAAACAAAACAAAACAAAAAAACTCTCAAAGAAATCCTACGAAGAGAATGGAGAGGGGATTGCAGTGGCCATCACTCCTAGGAAGTGATTTCTCACTTTCCCTCTGTCTCTCTTTGGCAAGCACATGCACCCTATGGCAAAAACCTTAAAAAGAAAAACAACCAAGTAGGTAAATATGTGCCAATGTGCATATCGATGAGTAAAATGTAATGTTATTGGGGTTCTCATGGAAACTAGAACTCTCTTCAAGCCAAACTACTTTTTAGGTATTCAGTATCACACATCTTTTACATACTGAATAACTTACTGTAAACTTTACATAAATCATGAAGTTAATGCTTTAATTTTATTTACCCAAAATATTTTCTCCTCATGGCATTTAAAAGTATAAGTTTGAGACCAGCAGGTGGCACAGTGGTTAAAGGTGCTGGACTCCCACCTCTCTCACTATGGTTCGAGTCCCAGACCCAGCAACTTGAAACACACTGGGCACGTGTGAGTGCTTGCCCAAAATCACGAGAGGAGAATGGAAGAGAGGGAACTGCAGCATGTCCGTCCCCTGGGGGATGATTTCTCACCTTCCTTCTTACTGTCTCTACCTCTCTCTCCCTCTCTCTCTGGCACGCACACACACTCTATGGGAGGAAACCTTTAAAAAAATCATAGGTTCTTAGCATATTAAAAAAAAAAAGAATTTTCCAGGGACCAGCAGATGGCATAGCAGTTATGTCACTGAACTCCCACATGGGTGACTGTGGTTCGAGACCCAGACCCAGTGGCTTGAAAATCACAACAGTTGCCTGTGCATCCATGCCCAATAGCCTGGGAGGAGAAGTGATTGCAATATGGCCAACCCCTCCAGGGTGATTTCTAACACTCTCTCTCTCTCTCTCTCTCTTTCTCTCTCTCCCCCTCTACCTGGCGGGCACATGTGACTGCCCTAAGGTAAAAGTTTCTTAAAAAAAGAGAATTTTCTGAGCATTTTCCTCCTACAAATACTGTTATTATCATTTTACTAATAGCAATAATTCCAAACTCATCCTTCTGAAAGTAGTACCTTGGTATTCCAATTTCTTATCTTTTCAGTGTCAGCTAACACATTTTTAATTTGGGGCTTCTTTCTTCCCTATCACTTGAATCATGGTATAAGAACATACCAAGCATGGGACCAGCAGTTAGCGTAATGGCTATGTCGCTGGACTCCCACGTAGTCGACCGCGGTTCGAGTCCCGGACCCGGTGGCTTGAACTCACGCCGGGTGCGTGTGCGTGCGTGCCCAAGATCCCGAGAGGAGAATGGAGGAGAAGGGATTGCGGCGTGGCCATCCCCCCTGGGGGGTGATTTCCTGCTTTCTATCTCTCTGTCTCTCTCTGTCTGTCTGGCGAGCGCACGCGCCCTATAGCAAAAACCTCTCCAAAAAAAAGAAAAAAAAAAAAAAAAAAAAAAAAAAACATCCCAAGCATTTATAGAAAATCAATGACTTCGATATCAAACATTTAAGTTGGATCATTCCATTAGAAAACACAGGTAGAAAGTGATTTTGTTGGTGTCATATAGCAGAAGTTTTCATATTTATTTAATTTTATTATTATTTTAAAATTAGCTATAGGGCACATGCACTCATGAGAGACAGAGCTAGAGGGAAGGTGAGGAAGCAAACCCCTGGGTCTGAGACCTGGACCACAGTCAGCCTTAACCACGAGTGGGAGTGCAGCACCTTAACCACCACGCCACCTGCTGGCCTTAGCAGAAGTTCTATTAGGCAACATTATAACTCCAAATAATGCCAAATATTCTTAATGCTTGAACTTTTCAAACTCAAAGAGTTGCTTAGGTGAACAGGTCTTGGGTATGAATACATTTATTGTAATTTGGCTTTTCTCTTTATTTATTTTGCAACATTTTATCACAGATTTCGTGAGTGGCCCCTCAGGATCAGGTGCACATCCGATACTCTGTAAAACTAAACACCCTGGATCTGCCAAGCGGGTGGAAAGAGTGATAACAGACACTCGATGGTCCCATTTGCCCTCCGTCAGTTACACAACATCAGATGGAGTGTGTCTTTCATAGTTACTGCAGAATAATTTTTTTTTTTCCATGAGCCAAAATAGGTTAGTAAAAACAGAGTCAGTCTTAGAAAGTAGAATACCTTTAGGGCCTGGCATTTAGGGATATTTTCCAACACTGAGTCACGAAATGCCCCAACCTTCTCTTGCCTGAGAGAAATGAGACTTGAGGGAAAGTGACAGACACTCCATGTTGTGCTGCGCGTAGGAGGAAGAGTTTAAAATCTTCCTGTGTCATCTCCAAAGGCACCAGGGCAGGAAGGTGTAAAAGAATTCCAAGTGGCCCCTATTCAGAATCACCCACACTGGGTGAAGCAGGACAAGTTCCTTTTATTAGTAACTGGAAAACAGTGACTAGGCATTAAGACCTCCTGAGTCCTTTGAAAGCATAATCACAGGGACCAGTAGATGGTATAATGGTCACATCGCTGGATCCCAGATCCCATGTAGTTGACTTCAGTTCCAGTCCCGACCCGATGGCTTCAAACTCACATCAGGTGCATGCATGTGCATGCCCAAAACCTAAAATCTCAAGAGGAGAATGGAGAAGGGATTGCAGCGTGGCCATCCCCTTGGTGGGTGGGGGGGTGACTTCTTGCTTTCTGTCTGTTTCTCCAGTGAGCACATGTGCCCTAGAGCAAAAATCTCTCTAAATATATATATACACACACACACACACACACACACACGTTTTATAAAACGTGTGTGTGTGTGTGTGTGTGTGTGTGTATGTGTGTATATATGTGTGTGTGTGTGTGTGTGTATAAAAAGAAAATAAAGCATAATCACAGATTCACATTGTCATTGTCCCTATATGAAGTACCGGAACCTGTGTGTCAAGTGGGAGCGGTTGGGGAAGAGGTTATGGAGTGAATACCCAGATAGATAGCATTCTTGCTGCTCTTTGCCTCTGCCCCATGACCCTCCTCCCTTTCTCATTTCTGGGATAAAAAGAAAACAAATCCTTGTCAGTTTTTGGTCAGACTAAAGTCCCTCTAGGTTTTATTCCAAATGACTGAAAAAATTAAGTGCATCTCTTTTCTCAGCCTCACGTCCCCAAGAATGTGACAGAGCTCTCTCTGGACTTCAGGGGGAGATGGCAGTATTTGCAGGTAAATTCCATCCTGGGATCAAGGGTGTTTTGGGCATTTCTTTCTTGATTGATCAAAAGAAGTAAGGGGCCCCTTCTGTCATTTACAACTGTGGTTCCAACAGTTTGTGCTATGACCTTTTGTCTTCAAGAACATTGATTTTAAAAATCAACCCAAGTGTATATTTAGTGACCTGAATACACATGTAAATACGCTATGCTTGACTCCTTGGCACGTAAGAATTCGTGGCCCAATGTCCTTTATAAAAAGCCAGCTTTGAGAGTACATGATGGGTTATATAGTTTTTCTCTCGGATGATTATTTTTAAAAAGCTTCTTAAATTCCAAGTTAAAGCTGTTACATTCTAACCCAGTCTAGGAGCTGATTGGCTTAAAACCTCTGTGGGCCAGTAATGCTACATTACCCTCTGGAGGGCAGCGTGGGGGTCAGGGACCTGTGTGGCTCCCTCCAAAGCCTGCTCTCCTACTGGCCAGCAAGCAAATTCCGGGGGATAGATAGGATTAAGTGCTCCAAAGAGGATTCCCCAGCCCTCCCCCAAAGGAGGATCAAACACTCTGATCTAGTTCTGGAACAAAAATAAGCCCCAGCAAAGGAGAAAGTGCCCATTTAAATATTAGCATGTGGCCCTTCCCAAAGCATTCACACCCCAACTTGTCCCCTACCCTGCTCTCCATCTCGGCTGGCAGGGGAGAGCCCTTTACAGCAGGTAAGTGTGTCCGATGGACCCAGTCCCGCGAGAGCCTTCTTCTCTTTCCTAAGTAGAATCAGACCCTGGATGGTAGTGGGAGTCAGGAACCCACACGTCTGCAAGCCGCTTTAGGTGACTGACTTCAATGGATCAACTCTGCCAGCAAGCCCCAAAGCGCCACAGAGAAAGCACTTTGGATAAACTTCTATCTGCACTCTCCCAAGCTTAGGCCCCAAAGGATTAAGGTAATAAAAACTGCTTACATCTTACTGCAATTCGTTTCTTGTCCAGGAAACAGAATAACCACCCACACAGAGCAAAACAGCCCCCTTCTCAGGCTTCACTCCGCCTCATCCTCTTTCTCAAACAGTCCCAGATGGAGCAGGAGTTGCTAGCAGGGGTGGGGGCAGCAAGCTTGGACTCTGTAAAGACGCCCCCGTAGCACACATGTTAACCCATTAACTCGGAGGGATCTGGGGTCACTGTGGACTGCTGTCTATTAATAGGGAATAAAGCTCCAGCAGACATTAGCGGTAATGCCCTGACGACCCGCGCAAAGTTAACTCCTCTGGTGCCTGCAGGAGCAAACTATTTCCTGCCCAGGCAGATGTGTGCTTGAAACGCGCATGTACACACGCACACGCTGGGTTTTAGAACCGCTCCCCTGTGACAGTCCAGACCCCAAGCCCATTCTGAGTCTTGTTTCTGGGGAAGGGACAGGGATAGCGGGTGGCCATCGCACATCAATCAGCTTAGCTTCGCCACGCACACGGCCAGGGCCACAGCCACCAGCAGCACGGCGCTGAAAACAGTGGCAGCCAGGACCTTGCTCTGGTCACAGGTCCCCGTGCGCTCCTCTACAGACACGCAGATGCCCGAAGAGGCGCCGGCAGTGGACTGGAGCTCGGCTCCCGCCTCCTGTTTGGGCTGCACTGTCCAGCGGGGCACGTTGACCTTCATTTCCATGTCTTGGATCATCTCGCCCACCTGAAGAATCTCGCGCTCCAGCTCTGGCAGGTCCGCGACGTCGAAGTCGCAGGCCGCCTCGTGGCGCAGGCTGCGGACGCTCAGGGCGCGCGCTGCCACGCCCGCCGCGCTGCCAGCCACACCCGTGCGCACAAGTGGCCTCAGGGGCGTGTGCAGCGGGAACGCGGCGCCCAGTGCCAGCGCGCGCCGCATGTCGACTTCCAGCAGGTCCAGGCAGCCGGAGAAGGCCACCCAGAGGCGCTCGAATTCGGCGCGCTCCTCGGCTCCCAGGCCTTTGTCGCGCAGCGCGACCGTCAGCCGGGCGCGGGTGGCCACCGCCAGCTCCTGAGCCTTCTGGCGCGTCTTCTGCAGCTCCTCCCGCAGGTTCTGCGAGTCCGCGGAGCCGCCGACGGTCATCACCAGGTGGTGGTAGCACGCGGTTGCCTTGTTGAGCGCGTCTAGTAGTGCCTTGCACTCTTCCCTTGCCATAGCGGTGCGCTCCAGCGCAGTCCGACCGCCCGCGCCCTGGTCGGCTTCAAATCTTCAGCGCGACAGTACGCGGCCACCTCCGCTGCCGGCTCCGGGCCGGTCTGCCGGAACGCCCCTCATGGCCGGAGACTCGCTCGGCACTGCCGCGGCGGTCGATGGAGCCTGACCGGAACCCGCGACGTGCGCCTCCGCAGAAAAGGTGTGGAGAGGGAGTCGCGTTAGCTGTCTCCCGTCCGCTCGTCCATCCTCTCCCGATGCGCTTCGAATCACACTTCGTGTCTCTGCACAGCCCTTGACTCCACTGTGGCTGCCTGCAAAGCTAGGGGTGCGGTCCCGGTCCCCATTCTCCTCCGGTGCGGACCCTGGGGCTAGCAGGCAGCTTGAGCCGCGCGCTCCGCGTTAGCGGCTGCCAAGGGCAGCCGGGTCGGGTTTCCTAGGACCCGCCCACACCCGCCTGTCCTCGCCCGGTGCTTCCACCCCTTAGATCAGTGGTAGGCGGGGCCCCGCGCGAGGTCACGTGTGGGTCTCCCGTCTCTCCCTCCTCTGTACCCCATTACAGTTTTGGAATGTTATCATTCAGCGGATCCAACCCTTCCCTAGTTTACAGATAGGAAAAATGCGACCCAGGACTTCTCGCTCACGAAAAGTCTATGCTAATATGGGGACTAGAACTCAGGGACACTGTCTCTCCGACCCTGCTGGCGACAGGGAGTGCTGTGTCTCGTAGGACTGGGAACTTCCGTCCTCCAAAGCAAGTAGTGAAGAGCGACCCCCAGGGCGGTGTCCGGTTCTTCTCCCTCGCGTTCCAGCCCCCTTTCAAGCTACCGGGCTTGGACCCCACCCCTAATGTCAGATCTGCTCTCGGCCCCGCCCCCTCCCGTTCTGGGCACGCGCAGTTAGTGTCTCGGGGCGGAGCCAGCATGAGTAGGAAGCGCGGTGAGTCGCCTGAGCCCCACCCCTGGCTAGGCTGGATACAATGATTGCTCTGCGTACATGTCACTCCGGATAAGGACAGCCGCTCATTGGGCCGGTTTGAGGCCTGGGGCGACGCCCCGCCCAACGGCTGAGTAAGGGGTGGGCTGTGAAGCTGAGCCACCGCGCAGGGGTGGTGGGCCGTGAGGTCCGATCCGAGGGCCCCAGAGGTGCTGCCGCCGCCCCGAAATGGGCTAGGAGCAAAACTATGTAGCTTTTTAAGTAAGTGTCTTCCGGTTGTTTCTTTCAGCGCCTCTTCTTCCTCGGGACATCTGCGCCTCCAGGCCCGGAGGCCGGGCGGGGCCTTGGAGGGAAGGGGGAGGGGCTCCCCGCAGCCGGCGCCTGGGGCTGAGCTGGCCGGCCACTGCGGTCCCCAAGGCCAAGGCCCCTCGCGGGATGGGCCGCCCCGCTCACCCTTCTCAGTCCTGTCTGCAGCTGGGCACGCTCTGCCCACGGTGCTCCTCGTGCCCAGAGGGAGGGGAGGCGGCGAAGAATGTGCCCTGTGATCCCCGAGACTCCAGGACTTGCCGGCGCGTCCCGAGTCCGATGAGCTGGAATTTGGGGGCAGTGCGCGGGGCGTCGCTTGCGCTCAAAGTCCCCTAGGGTTTCCTTGCAGCTTGCGGGGGAGGGTGGAGGGAAGCTGTGGGCGTAGATCGGACCCGCGGGCCAGGCTGTTGTGGTCCGCAGGGGTGATGAAGGCATGGGGGCGGAGGGGAATCCCTGCCTGTCTTCCTTTCGCCGGGCCAGGTCTCTTCGTCCCGGTAGGTAAAGATTACTTAAGGAAAACTCTCAAGCACCAAGAGATACCCGGACTCTGGGTCTATTCAGATTTTTCGTTGAAAATGGACTGCTGGTGGAGCAGGAATCAGGCCGTGCTTTCTGGCCGCCTTTGGAGGTGCGTGGGTCATAGGCACTCGTGGACCAGTTCTCATTGAGTACATAGGATGTTGAGGGAGTGAGGGATGGCGAGACTGGAGGAACTCAGGTTGCAGGCTAGCTGGGATTTTCTAAATATATGGGCTTGGGGAGAGAGGCCCCTCTTTTGATTAAATAATGCACTCTCCCTGGCCAGCCAGTGGCGCGGTGGTTAAGGTGGCTGGATTCCACATGGCCAATTACCAGGTTTGAGTCCAGGGCCCCACGACCTGAAAAACACCCCAGCCCATGTGACTGCGTGCCCGCCCAAAATCCCTAGAGGAGAATAGATGAGAAGAGATTGCAGTGTGTCCATCCACCCCTGTGGGGGTGGTGCTTTCTCACTCTCCCTATCTGTCTCTGTCTCTCTCCAGGGAATGCAGTCACTCTATAGCATACAAAAATAGCGCACACGCATGTGCACACCCACACATAGTCAGATGCACTTTTCCCGCCTGTCCTAGAGTAGGGGAGTGGATATTAGTATTAGTGAATATTAGATATTAGTTGGGCAGTGGATATTAGACTCCCGGGCATGGTGTTGGAGGAGTCCATAGAGTTCAGATTGCTAAATCCCAGGGCTTGCTTGCTTTGGCATCTGCCCTTTAGCTGTGTGTGCCCTGTTTTTTGGCCAGAGCTTTGGTACCCTAGACCATGGCCGTTTTCTGGGGAGAAAGTCTCAGCCATTGACGGACCACTCAGGGGCCTTGACAGGGAAATAGTAATTTTCAGGACAAAATGGGTGAAGGTGGGAGAACCCATCTCTTCGGGGAGTTTTGGGGACAGCAGGAGGTGATGAGGCTGCAGGAGTAAGACAGAGGCCAGAGAGAGAGACCTTTAACATCAAGAAGAGAAGTTGACAGTTCCTCGTTGCCTTTGAGGAATCCTGCACAGTCCCCAGCATGGGAGAGGTCACCGGTGTGTTTTAGGTGGACAGGTGTGAGTGAGATCCAGGAGGCAGAGTCTGCAGGCCTAGGAGGAGCAGGATGGGAACAGGAACCAGCATTCTTCTGACCAGCCCTAGTGAATGAGAGCAGTTGGATAGACTTAAATTCCCAACTTACACCTTTCGGGGAGCTCTCCCAACCTTGACCTGTCACTTGAAATCATCTTGGGGGGCAGCACTCCTGGGAGAACAGGCCATAGTGTCTGCATAGGGGTCAAGGTCTTGATTCTGCCTCTCTGTGGCCACTGGACTGTGTGACTCTCATGAAGGCAGCTGCTGAGTCTTTGTTCCTGATGTTCCCGGGTGCTCCTTACTGTTAGGGCTCTCCCTGTTTATCAGCTGCCAGCTTTGGGCTTGTGTCCGGTTAACTTCATCCTGTCAGAGAGGAGCAGAGGACTGTGACCACATAATAGATGTCAAACCTGGAAAGGACTCAGTCTTGAAGAATCTGGACTTGATTTGTCCCGAGGTTGGCCCAGCATCTGAGATACGCAGAAGTGGCCCTCCGAGCTCCTGCCAAGATGCTGGCAGAGAAATGGGTACACAATGGTTACACCTGCAGTCCAGCAGCAGGGTCACGTGGCGGTGTTTCAGGGGCACTCATGCTCTTTCCAACTTCCCTGTCCCCTCTGTAGTCCCATCCTGCTTTCCTGGACACTTCCCTCCCTCTCGAACCCTGCTCGTTCCAGCTGTCACTGTGTTCTGCTAATTCGGAGTGCCCTGTGTTTTGGGCTTTCTGTCTTTGTGCCTCCTTGGCCACGGCCTGGACCTGGCCCCTCACCTACCCTTGATTTGGACAGTGGATTTTCATCCCCTGTGAGTTGTGGTTTCTCTGGAGTGCTAACATACCACTATCATTTTGTCTCAGTTGGTGAGTACTTGCCTGTATGCCTCCAGTGAGCCAGGCATGGACTGGTGCTTTAATGAAGAGCTTTGAGAAAAATAAAGTTTATAGACCAGAAGGACACAAGTGACTGTGATAACATGTCACACTGCCAAGTTGTTTCTGTTGGCATTAAAAGTAAATGAATAGAGACCAGCAGGTGGCATGGCGGTTAAGGCACTCGATTCCCACATGCTGACCATGGTTTGAGTCCCAGACTCAGCAGTTGAAAATCACACCAGTCACATGTACAAGCTTGCCTGAACATCCTGAGAGGAGAATGGAGGAGAAGGGATTGTGGTATGACCGTCCCCCCAGGGGATGATTTCTTACTTTCCCTTTGTCTCTCTCCAGCAAGCATACGTGCCCTATGGCAAGAAACCTTAAAAAAAGGGGGAGGGAATGAATAGAAAGTTTTTTTTAATTTTAAAAATAGTTATTTAATTTTATTTATTATTATTTTTAAATTTGCTGTAGGGCACATGTACTCATCAGAGAAAGAGAAAGTGAGAAAGCAAGCCACTGGGTTTGGGACTCAAACCACAGTCGACTATGTGAGAGTTCAGTGCTTCAACCACCATGCCATCTGCTAGCCCAGAAAGTTTTCCTTGTTTGCTTTTTCCTTGTGGACCACAAATTTTACCTACTGGAGAGTATTGCTTCTTCATTTGGAAAGTGTTCCTGGTTAGGGTCTTTGGTCAGGGCCTGGGAGTGTAGGAGCAGCAACAGCAGAGTGAAATGTTGGGAGGGAGTGCATCTCTAGGAGGCAGACTCCTCTGTGCCAGATTCTGCTGAGCCTGTCTGTACAGTCACCATGTGGGTCCTGACCACCTGCACTCATCCGGGCTGGCAGGACGGTTGAAGACCACAAAACCACGAGTGTGCACACCACCTCCTGAAAATGCCTGCTGCTAGTCTGAGGCCTTGCACGGCCCTCTTGTTTATGGAATAAACCTGGATAACTCGTATTCAGGGGTAATTGTTATTTTTGAATACCAATAGTAATTGAATAACTGGATTTTCTGTAAATTACCTCATTATTTGAGCTTTGGTGGGCATGGACTCTTTTAAAAAAAGTTTGTTTATTTCATGAGAGAGAGAGACAGACAAACACCCTCAGCAGGGTTTCACTCTGTGACGTCCCCCAGGCCTTCCCAGCCAGCTCGGATCACTGGTGCATGTGTACCTGGTGTGTACAGCTCAACCAGGAACCAACCCCTGATCTTGCATGTGGCTTCCAGCATTGCAGATCATTGCACTACCACTACGTCACTGCAGCTGGTTCAGAATTATTTTCCCAAAGGGAGTTTTATAAGCGGATTCACTTTCTTTCCAGTATTAGGAAAGTCAGTTTTCTTTGCATGTTATTTAAAAACAGAAAACTAATTCATGCAAGTCAACTTAACAGGATATTAAATTATTTTTAAGTATTTACACCTAGGTAAGAACTCAGTTCTGGTGTTAAGACCAATTTTTATGCGATTATGATACATTTTTAACATCAGGACAGAAAGTGTTAGAGAATAGTGTTAGAGCTCTTTGAAACCTGACTCTCGGACACAAGATTCAGCCATTGGCAACCAGGTAGACTGATGTCCAAGAGAAGCAGATGACTTGGGGCTCTAACAGCAGCCTCTGTCTACTCTGCTGAAATGCTTGCAAGAATCTTGGGTACTTATACGTTCCTGCATGTGACCTGAGTGTTTTTGTTTTGTTTTGAGAGGTTTTTTTTTTTAAATACAGGGAGCATGTACTCACCAGAGAGACAGAGAGAAACAGAGAGACAGAAAGCGAGAAATCACCCCCAGGGGGGATGGTCACGCTGCAATCCCTTCTCCTCCATTCTCCTCTTGGGATCTTGGGCACGCATGCACGTACACGTGCCCGGTGTGAGTTTAAGCCGCTGAGTCTGGGACTCGAACCGTGGTCGACTACATGGGAGTCAAGCGCCATAGCCACTACTCTAACTGCTGGTCCCTGGCCTGAGTGTTTTGATGTGGTATTCAGTGGTCTGTTTTCCCTTACTGTTGTACCCTTCTCTGACTGCTCCATTTGGATTTTAGATGTTCTTTTTTTTTTTTTTTTTTTTTTTTTTTTTTAGCTTTTTGCTATAGGGCTGGGCTAGTGTACTCACCAGAGAGAGACAGAGAGGGAAAGTGAGAAATCACCCCCTAGTGGGGATAACCATGCTGCGATCCCTCCTTCATTCTCTTCACAGGATTTTTTACTTGGATTCTTAATACATCCCCGGACTCCTCTTCTAGTTATAAAAGATTACTGTTGGGACCAGCAGATGGCATAATGGGTACATTGCTGGACTCTCATGTAGTTGACTGCAGTTCGAGGCCTGGACCCAGTGGCTTAAAACACATGCTGGGTGCATGTGCGTGCATGCACAAGATCCCAAGAGGAGAATGGTAGAGAGGGGATTGCAGCGTGGCCATCTCCCCGGGGGGTGATTTCTCGCTTTCTGTCTCTCTGTCTCTGTCTTTCTGGTGAGCGCACACGCCCTATAGCAAAAACCTCTCCAAAAATAAAAAATAAATTACTGTTAGGTTTTCTGTGCAGAACCTACTCCTGCTTTCTGAACCTGTCCTTCCCCCCAAGGGTGCTTCCCTCACCCTCCATCCTGTCTGCCTTCCCTGCTGCTCCCTTCTCATACCCAGCTAGGTTGCTGGTTGCTCTGTGGGCTCCGGCTTTTGTACCCTCCATCTTGGGAGTGGAGGTGCTGGTGTTCTGCCAGCATCTTTTCCAAGGAGCAGAAGGCGTGTTCTTTCCCAGTTTCCGTCTGACCATATTGCACAGCCTCGCCTGTTTCTTGTGTGGTTTTTGTCCCCAGTATCTTTACTTTGATGCTGTGCCAAGTAGAACCCACTGTGTCAGGAACCAAGACGAATTTTGATTTCTCGTGATTCTGTCCCATCAAAACTGTATTGTCTAGTGTTCTGGTGGGGACTCGTAACAGGATTACCTGGGCCCCAGTAATAACTGAATTCAACAATTCAAATACCTGCACTGTGGCTGAGCTATGCCTGGGCCCCATCAAGGGATTATAGGCAGCCATTTTCATGGTAGGCTCTTCTCCCTAAGAGGATTTGCAAGGGAGCTCAGGTGCCTCCTTCAGGCAGACCCCAGGGGGCCTGCAGCCAAGACAGCTCTGGCTGAACTGAGGGAATTCTGTGTGGGGCCTGTGTGCCTGGCTGTCCTGTGGGCTTTTCCATGCTGGGAGATAAAGTGTGGCTACTGTCTGTCTGTGGCTCATGAAATAAACCCTTTTCTAGGCATGTTTATTTCATATGATGAGCAGAGTGATTGGAGGAATAATTTTTTTTTTTAAAAGAATTATTATTGGGGCCAACAGGTGGCGTGGTTAAGGTGCTAGACTCTGACGTAGTTGACTGCAATTTAAGTCCTGGACCCAGAGGCCTGAAACTCACACTGGGTGCATTTTTGTATGTACCCAAATACCTGAGAGGAGAATGGAGAAGAAATTGCAGTGTGGCCATCCCTCAGGAGGTGATTTCTCAGTTTCTGTCTCTCTGTTTCTCTCTGTCTCTCTCGTGAGTGCATGTGCCCTAAAGCAAAACAAACAAACAAACAAAAAAACTCTTAAAAAAAGAATTATGTATTTAATTTTATGTATTTATTATTATTTTTTAAAATTTACTATAGGGCATGTGTACTCACCAGAGAGGGGGAGAGAGAGAGAGAGAGAGGGAGGGAGGAAAGCTAGTCTCCAGGTCTGGAACTGGAACCACGGTTGGAGATGTGTGATCTAGCGCCTTAACCACCATGCTACCTGCTGGCCCTGAGGAATAAGTTTTATAATAAATTCTGGGGTCAGCGGTGGCACGTGGTTGAGATGGCTGGATCCCACTTGACTGACTATGTAGTTTGAGTCCTGGACCTGGTGACTTGAAAAATCACACCAGGTGCATCTGTGTACATGCCTCCTATCCCTAAAGGAGTGAAAAATGGGGAATGGATTGTGGCATGATCATCCCCTATGGGGGATAGTTTCTCACTTTCCTTCTCTCTCTTTCCTGTGATTGCATGGGCCCTCTGGCAAATTTGAAAAAAATAAAATAAAAGAAAGAAAAAAAGGATAAATTCTGACATCTGTAGCTTTGAGTCAGCCAGCTGAACCTCAGTTTTTTTGTCTGCAACATGAGTCTAACGATACCTGCTTCCCTGGTGCTATGGTGAGCATTACAACAGCATGAAGGTTGTCCAGCCTTGGGCAGCACTGACGCAGTGTTCGGGCCACGCCGGGGCCTGGACCCCTCAGGCATGTTGTGCAGGCTCGTGATCCTGGCCGTCTCAGCCTGGGGTAGATCACAGTGTGGTCACTCTGTCGGGGAGCCTCTCTCTCTCTCTCTGTTTCTTTCAAAAGAAGTAAATAGGGGGCCAGTAGGTGGCATAGTGGTTAAGGTGCTGGACTTCCACGTGGCCAACCATGGTTCTGTCAGTTTGAAACTCATGCCAGGCGCATGTGCGTATGTGCGTGCCTAAAATGCTGAGAGGAGAGTGGAAGAGAAAAGATTGCGGTGTGGCCACCCCCTCCAGGGGGTGATTTCTCACTTCCTGTTTCTCTCTCTGGTGAGTATACATACTATCTAGCGAAAATCTCTCTCCAAAAAAAAAAGAGGGGGCCAGCCGGTGGCCTGGTGGTTAAGGGTGTTGGACTCCCACATGGCCAACGGCAGTTTAAGTCCCAGACCTGGTGGCTTGCTTTCTCACTTTCCCTCTTTATCTTTCCCTGTCCCTCTGTGGTCAAATTAAAAAAATAAATTAATTAAAAAAAGTAAAGTTAAAAAAATTCTTAAAGAAAAAGGAAGACTTAAAAGGTAGGATGGAGGCGCCAGCAGGTGGCATGGTGGTTAAGGCACTGGACTCCCATATGGCTGACTGCAGTTTGCGTTCCAAACCTGGTGACTTGCTTTCACTTTGTCTGGTGAACACCTATAACAAATCAGAAAAAAATAATTACAAATAAAATTAAATAAATAGTTCTTTTAAAAAATAAATAAAGTATAGGATGAAGATGTGTGGAAGTTATCACAGTGCCTGGAACAGGTATGCTCCCAAGTGCTGGCTGTTTTTACTATCTATTAGGAGTATGATTCATAACGCAGTAGCCACGCTGTGGTGGTTTCTTTTTTTTTGTTTTTTGTTTTTTGGGAGAGGTTTTTGCTATAGGGTGCATGCACTCGCCAGAAAGACAGAGAGAGACAGAGAGACAGAAAGTGAGAAATCACCCCCCAGGGGTGATGGCCATGCCACAATCCCTTCTCCTCCATTCTCCTCTCGGGACCTTGGGTACGCACGCACACGTGCCCAGCGTGAGTTTTGAGCTACCGGGTCCAGGATTCGAACCGCGGTCAACTACATGGGAGTCCAGCGACATAGCCATTACGCTAACTACTGGTCCTTGGTTTCTTGAAGAGGCGTTAGAGAATGTCCTTACACTGAGAACGTAATTCAGTTTTTCATTCTTATTTCATTCATCTGATTGTATCATGGATAAATTAACTCTGTGTTCTTAATAGTTGCTAATTTTCTTTTCTTAAAGAAGACAGAAGGCCTTGGGCTCAAGCTTGGAAACTTTGACAGACAATTAATTGTATCTAGCAAGACTTTAAATAATATCAATTATCTTTTTTATTAAGAGGTTTTTACCGTAGTGGCTTGTGCTCACTGGAGAGAGACAGAGACAGTGAGAGAGAAAGTGACAAATTATGCCCAGGGGGACTGGCTACGCTGCAATCCCTTCTCCATTCTCTTCCCAGGATCTTGGGTACACAAGCACATGTGTTTGGTGTGATTTTCAAGCCATTAGTTCCAGGACTTGAGTCATGGTCGGCCATGTGGGAGTCCAGCGATGTAACCACTATGCCGTCTGCTGGACCCTCAGTTGTCTTTATAATTAAACAAAATCTATTCATGCTAGAGAGTATGAGTGCATGCACGAGTAAGAGAGAAGCACCCTCAACAATCTCTCATTAGTATCAGTCTCCTCTCTCAGGCTCCAGCTTGTTAGAATTCTGGGCCTACTGGGCTTCAGGTTGACTGGGCCAGGGGTCCAAACCGGAGTCAGCCAGATGGCTTGCAGCACTGCAGTTCATTCAGTTCTCTATAGCCTGTACCACCAGGCTGGACCTATCTTTATAATTTTTTTTTAAAATAGTTTTGGTAGGGTGCATGCACTTGCTGCAGAGAGCAAGACAGAGAGAGAGAGAGAAAGAGAAAATGAGAAATCACCCCCCAAGGGGGATTGGCGACACTGTAATCCCTTCTCCTTCATTCTCTTGGGATGTGGGGCACATATACACACACGGTCCTGGTGTGATTTTCAAGTGTTGGATCCAGGATTCAGACCATGCAGTCGGCCATGTGAGGTCCAACACCTGCTGGCCCAGTCTGTATAATTTTCTTTTTTGAAGAAGTTTTTGCTATAGGGCCCATGTGCTCACCAGAAAGAGACAGAGAGACAGGAAGCGAGAAATCCACCCCCCACCCCCTACCCCCGGTGGATGGCCATGCCACAATCCCTTCTCTTCCATTCTCCTCTTGGGATCTTGGGCACGCACGCACATGTGCCTGGTGTGAGTTTAAGCCACCAGGTCTGGAACTTGAACCACAGTCGACTACATGAGAGTCCAGCGATGTAGCTATTCCACCATCTGCTGGTCCCGCAGTCTGTATAATTTTCAACTCTAGGATTATCTTCTCTTTATGGCAAATGATACTGTTTTTTCTTTTTTTTCTCTCTTTTTTTTTAAAAAAAGATTTATTTATTTCCATTTGTTATTATTATTTTAAATTTGACCAGACAGAGATCAAGGGAGAGAGAAAGGGAAAGTGAGAAAGCAAGCCACCAGGTTTGGGACTTGAACCGTGGGCAACCACGTGGAATCCAGCACCTTTAACCACCACACCACTTGCTGGCCTCACTGTTTTTCTATTTAAAGTATTAACAGGATTACCTTTTTTTTTTTTTTTTTTTTTTTTTTTTGGGAGAGGATTTTGCTACAGGGCGCGTGCGCTCACCAGACAGAGAGAGAGACACATAGAGACAGAAAGTGAGAAATCACCCCCCAGGGGGGATTGCCACACCGCAATCCCTTCTCCTCCATTCTCCTCTCGGGATCTTGGGCACGCACGCACAGGCGCCCGGCGTGAGTTTAAGCCACCAGATCCGGGACTCGAACCGCGTTCGACTACGTGGGAGTCCAGCGACATAGCCATTATGCTAACTGCTGGTCCCATCAGGATTACCTTTTAAAATAAAAATTTAGGCACTACAGATGGCCTGGCGGTTACGTCACTGGACTCCCATGTGGCTGCCTGAGGTTCGAGTCCCAGATCCAGTGATTTGAAACTCATGCTGGGTGTGGGTACATGCAAACCCACAATCCCAAGAGGAGAATGGAGAAAATGGGATTGTGGCATGACCACCCTTCTTGGGAAGTAATTTCTCTGTTTCCCTCTCACTGTCTCTGCCTCTCTCTGGTGAGCGCATGCTCCCTAATGCAAAAACCTTTACCGAAAAAAAGCTTAAAAAGAGAGTAGGCATTTAAAAGAAGCAGCAAATGGTAACAAGAGGGCCATTGTGTACGGTTGTGCAGGTTATTTATTGCGCAGGGCGTGCTGCCAGGAGGCGTGGTGCATACGGGGGCCAGTATACAGCCTGGAGCTGCGTATACCCTGCACCCAACCGTACCCACTGGGAAGAGGGCTGTCTTTCCTGATTCTCACAAAGGCGCCACGTGAGCTGGCAGTAACTGGTGGTACGTTGGCATGTAGTATATCGCAAATAGCGAAGGTGGCATGTAAATGATCCTCGTGGGAATCCCGCAGGTGGGTGTTAGTGTTCTGCATTGCACAGAGATGGAGGCTCAGGAGGTGGAGTGACACGGTTAGAAATCTGATCTCCTTTTCGGTGCCTATGCCGTAGGCTCCCTCTCTAATAGGTGAGTGAAACCACACTGATGTATCAGGTGAGCCAACCAGGGGCAGTGGACGATGAGCTGTGGAATGTCCTTTCTTTCTTTGTTAATTATTTAATTTAATTTAATTTAATTTAATTTATTGTTATTATATATTTTTCATTTGAGTAGAGAGGGACAGAGCAAGCAAGAAAGAAAGTGAGAGAACAAACTATGAGGTCTGGGACTCTAACTAAGGTCAGCCATGTGGGAGTCCAGCACCTTAACCACCATACCTCCTGTCAGCCCTATGCAATGTCTTCAACCGGGGGCGATGTACCTGCTCACATTAGAGGAACACAGAGTAGTTAGCAGACAGCAACATCCTTAAAAGAGCTTGTTTCTGGAGTCAGTGGGCAGCTTAGTGTTTGAAGCACTTGACTCCCACGTAGCCAACTGTGGTTCAAGTCCCAGACCCAGCAGCTTGAAACTCACGCTGGGCATGTGTGCCCAAAATCCCGAGAGGAGAATGGAGGAGAAGGAATTGCAGCGTGGCCATCCTCCCAGGTGTATGTGTGTGTGTGTGTATGTGTGTGCACGCGTGTGTGTGATTTCTCACTTTCTGTCTCTTTGTCTCTCTTTGTCTCTCTGGCAAGTGTACACACCCTATAGCAAAACTCTCTAAAAACAACAGCAAAAACCAGCTTATTTCCTAAAGTGAGTTGAACATTGACCTGTAGTCTTCTTTTGGCTGTTCACAGATCTTTTAGTCATAAATCACATGAGAGCAAAGTTGACCTCTGAAGTCACAGTTCTGATGGTGCTAGGGTGCTCTACATGGGTTCTTATTTTATCTGTGTAGTATGGCTTTTAAGTAAATCCATTTGGCTTTTGCTTTCAAAACTTTAACTATAGGGCCGGCTCAGTAGCTCGGTGGTACCGTGCTGTTCAAATGAGGCTGGATCTATATAAAGGATCGAGGACCTGGTTTTGCAGTGGACCTGACGTAATGGGTGTGTACCCACAATCCTGGCTATCTAGGAGGGCTGGGGAGGAGGGGCAGGGATCACGGTGTGAGACCTCATGGAGGGTGTTTGCCTCTCTGTCTCTGTCTCTCACTTTCATGAAAGAAATAAATAGACTTCAAAAATTTCTCTGTAACCAATATTTAATTTGCTATATGCCACATGTGCTCATTGAGATAGAAAGAGAGAGAGGGAAAGTGAGAAAGCAAGACACCAGGTCCAGCACTTGAATTGCAGTTAAATATGTGAGAGTCCAGTACTTTAGCCACCATGCCACTTGGCAGACCCCATCCAATTTATTTTTAAGAATCTCATCCATGGGGCCAGCAGGTGGCGTAGTGGTTAGGGTGTTGGACTCTCACATGGCCGACCACTGTTTGAGTCCTGGACTCGGAGGCTTGAGACTCACACTGGGTGTGTGGCGTGTATGTGTGTGCCCAAAATCCCAAAGGAGAATGGAGGAGAAGGGATTGTGGCGTGGCCATCCCCCTTAGGGGGTGATTTTTCATCTTCTGTCTCTCTGGTGAGCACACGTGCCCTATAGCAAAAATCTGTCTCTCATAAAAACAATCTCATCCACAATAGCAAAATCGATATGGAATGTATAAATAGTTAATCTAATAAAAGTATATATCTTTATGAAAAAAATTATTGGAGGATGTAGAAGACATCATAGAGAGCTATACCATGTTTATAGATGATAAGATTCATTTTTTTTTTTTTTTTTGGATAAGATTCATTATTATGAAGATGCTGACTCTTCTGTCCATGAATTTAATGCAGTTCCAATAAAAGACCTAACAGGATTTTTCATGGACTTGGCAAGCAAATTCTAATTCATGCAACATTTGTAAAAATTAGGAGCAGCCACACAATTTTGGAGAACAGAGAATGTGGGGGGGAACCTTTGTCTATGAGATAACAAGACTTACCATGAAGCAGTAGTCATGTAAAATGTGGTCTAGCTCTGCTTTGTCCAGTATAATAGCCACTAACCACATGTGGCTATTGAGCCCTTGAAATGTGTCTAGTAGGAGTTGAGAAGTGCTATATGTGTAAAATATACACCAGATTTTTGGGGGCTGGCAGGTGGCGTGGTGGTTAAGGGCACTGAATTCCCACATGGCCAACCGCAGTTTAAGTCCCGGACCTAGTGGCTTGCTTTCTTACTTTCCCCCTCTCTCTCTCTCTTTCTCTGTCCCTCTCTGGTCAAATTAAAATAAATAAATAAATAAATAAATAAATAAATAAAATAAAGTTCAATAAAATAATTCTTTAAAGAATAATAAAAACAAATGGAATTAAATAAATTTAATAAAATAAAATATACACCAGATTTTGAAGACTTAGTAGGAATAAAAAAAGAATATATTAATAAAATACATGAATGAAGTTAATTTCATTTTTTGGTTTGTTTTAAGTTTTGCAATAGTTCATGTGCACTTGCTGGAGAGATGCAGTGAGGGAGAGAGAAAGTGAGAAATCACCACCTGGGGGGAATGGCCATGCCCCAGTCCCTTTTCCATTCTCCTCTTGGGATTTTTGGCAGGTGTGTATATGTGCCTGGCGTGTTTTTTCAAGCTGCTGGGTCTGGGACTTGAACAGCATAGTTGGCTATGTGGGATTCAGCTGCCTTAACCACTATACTATGTGCATGCCCCAATTATATTTTAATGTGGTCACTAGAAAACTTAAAATTACATATATAATTATTTGCAATGTATTGTAACTGTATTTCTCACAGATTTTCACTGGGCAGCTCTTGTCTACACCAAATCAGAGTAGAGCCCAGAAACAGGCCAGCCCTATATAGGAACTTGGAGTAGGACAAAGGGAGCATTATTTATTTATTTTTTTGTTTTTAAATCAATTCTTTTTTTCTTAAGAATTATTTTTTAAACTTTTATTTATGTATTTATGTATTTATTTATTTATTTATTACTTGTAATTTGACCAGAAAGAGAGAGAGAAAGAAAGCAAGCCTCCAGGTTTGGGACTTGAACCACAGTCAGCTCTGTTGGAGACCAGCACCCTTAACCACCATGCTATCTGCTGGCTCCCAAAGGTAGCATTATTAACCACTGTGAAAGGGTTAGACTACTCAAACGTAATGTTGGCACAATTGGCTTTCCATATGGAAAAATAAAATTAGATGCCTCATTTATACCATGTATGAAAATAAAATCCAGATGGATTGAAAACCTAAAAATAAAAAAAAAAAAAAAAAAAAAACTTTAATATTCTTAGAAGTTTTTGGGACTGTCTTTATAGTTATGGAGTTGGAGAGGATGTGGTTTCTAGTGGACTTTGCTGCATGACAGACCAGTCCAAACTTAACGGTTTACAACTGCCACCATTTATAATTTTATTATGCGGGATGGCCAGGTGGTTGTACTGGGCTCGCTTGGGCTCCCTCACGTGTCTGTGTTCTGCTAGAGGGTTGGCTGTGATCATAGGGCTACCCCCTCCCACAGCCCCCCCCCCCCCATGGTCTTTGATCACCTGAGATTCTTCACAGCATGGTGGTCTTAAGGCACCAAGAGAATGAATGAGAGTGAGCGGGCAAGGCCTCTGGAGGTTGGAACTCAGAAATCACACAAAATCAGACCTGTCCATTGGTGAAGGAAGTCACATGACTGGCTCAGAGTCAGAGGGCTGGGAAGTAGACTCCATTTTCTGGTAAAGGGTGGTGAAGTCATTGGGAAGGGGCATTGCCAGTGGAAAGGCATGTCAACCAGATTTCCTACGACCCAGAAAGAACTGACCAAAAATGCAAAAATGGGCAAATTCAGCCACATTTAAATAAAAAGCTTCTGTTTCTGAAAACTTAAGTCTCAGACTGGGAGAAGATATTTGCAACATATATCAGTATCCAGATGTGTAAACAGTTATGAATCAAAGGACAGAGTCTGATAATCTGGTAGAAAGGTGGTCAAGCCCAGCCGTGGTGGCACAGGGGTAACATAATGCTCTGTAGTCCTGAGGCCACGTGAAAAGGTGCTAGGTTCACGACCTGAGGTCTCCCTGTACATGAAAAGAGCCTATTAGGGGTCTTCCTCTCTGTCTCTCTGTGAATAAATAAATAAATAAATACACTTACAGCGGACAAACGATATGATAATTTACCGAACACAGTAAAATGATGTTCAGCTTCATGTAACATTTTTCTGACCTCGCTAGTCACAGAAATGAAAATTATTCACAGAGAGATATTGCTTTTTAAAAGTTTATTTATTTTACTGAAGAATTATTTAATTTTATTTATTATTACTATTATTATTATTGTTCAAATTGGCCAGAGAGAGAGAGGGAAAGTGAGAGAGCAAGCCGCCAGATCCAGGACTTGAACCGCAATCTCCCATGTGGAAGTCCAGTGCCTTAACCACCATGCCACCTGCTGGCCCCTTAAAGTTTATTTTGAAAAATGATTTCATGAGAGAGAGAGAGTGGTCCTCTCTCTCTCTCATGAAAGAATACAGGAGATACTGTATTGACAAGATCTCACTGCACTGTGATCCTTCCTCCGTCTTTCCAGCCAGCCAGGATCAAGGGTGTGTACAGGTGTCTGGCATGTCCAAGTTGACTAGGGGACCTGAACCTGGGCTTCCCATGTGGCTCTAGCATGGATAGAGCTTGAAAATGTAATATTGCTTGAAAAAGGACCTGTTCCAGAATAGTTATTACACTACAAAACACTGCATTTTGTCGTTTGTGAATATGAAAGTATTAAGGGAATGCTGCCTGTCCTCCTGCGACTGGGCCACTGCTTTATGCTCATAGCATAAGTCTGTGTTCTAGCATTTAGTCTGCCAAAACAAAATATGGTAGACTGGGTGGCTTAGAAAAAATGGAGATTTATTTTTAACAGGCTAGGAAGTTCTTCCAGAAGCAGCAGATTCATGTCTGATGAGGGCCTGGTTCCCGATTCACAGACACTTAGCTTTTCTCCGTAACTTCACATGGTGGAAGGAGCAAGAGTTCTCTCAGGCCTGTTTTTAAGTTTTTTGCCATGGGTCTTGTGCACTCGCCAGAGACAGAGACAGTGAAAGTGAGAAATCACCCCCCTTGGGGATTGGCCATGCCACAGTCCCTTCTCTTCCTGGGATTTTGGGCATGCATGCACACGTACCTGGAGTGATTTTTCAAATCATCAGGTCTGGGACTCAAATCGCCGTCACCCATGTGGGAATCCGGTTATCTTAACCAACACGCCACCTGCTAGCCCCTCTCTGGCTTTTCTAAAAGGCACTAATCTCCTCCATGAAGACTCTGCCATTTTAACCTAATCACCTCCCAAAGCGCCACCCCCCCCAACCCTCTGACCTAGTGGGTCAGATTTCAATATATTAATTTGGGGGTACAAGCTTTGAGACCATAGCACAGACTGATAGAAATAATCCAATGATAAAGAGAAGTGTTGGTTAGGATGCGATGAAGGATGGGGAATCAGCCCCATTCATGGGGCAGAAAGTGGCCCTGCATCGTCCACATCTGCTGCACTGGCAGGTGCACGCACCCTTTGTCACCTTCTCAGGAGACAGCACGGTGTGTGTTCAAGGAACACCCACGAGGCTACTGGCGTTCGCTGCAGCTTCTAGCATCATTTGAAATACTGAAAAGGTGGAACCAAGTTAAAAATAGGATATTAGATAACTAACTCATGACATGTTCACTTAAAAGAATACTGTATAGGGGCCAGCAGGTGGTGTAATGGTTAAGGCACTGGACTCCCATGGTTTGAGTTCCAGATCCAGCGGCTTGAAACTCATGCCAGGTGCATGTGCGTGCATACCCAAAATCCTGAGAGGAGAATGGAGGAGAAGGGATTGTGGTGTGGCTGTTCCCCCGGGGGGTGATTTCTCCCTTTCTGTCTCTCTCTCTCTGGCGAGCACATGTACCCAATAGCAAAAAAAAAAAAAAAAAAAAAAAAAAAAAAAATCTCTCTTAAAAACAACAAAAAAAGGGACCAGCAGTTAGCGTAATGGCTATGTCGCTGGATTCCCATGTGATTGACCGCGGTTCAAGTCCTGGACCCGGTGGCTTAAACTCACGCCGGGTGTGTGTGTGTGCATGCGTGCATGCCCAAGGTCCCAAGAGGAGAATGGAGGAGAAGGGATTGCGGCATGGCCATCCCCCCGGGGGGTGATTTCTCACTTTCTGTCTCTCTGTCTCTCTCTGTCTGTCTGGTGAGCGCAGGCGCCCTGTAGCAAAAACCTCTCCAAAAACAACAACAACAACAAAAAAAGAGATACTGTATTGTAATTTCTGTACAGCAGAAATCAGTGAATGAATGGGAGCTGAATGGCTCAGCACGTCCAGAACCTGAAAACGTAATGCTACTTGAAAAGGGACTGTTCCATAATAGTTACAGTATGATACCACAAATTTTAAAAGCCCACAAAACAATACATTTTATTGTTTGTGAATATGTAAGTATTAAAGGAATAGAGATGTGGGCAACAAAGATACATATCAACTTCAGGATGATGGCTACCTTTGAAAGAGGAAGAGAGAATGGGGTCAGGGAGGGGCATATGGGATTGCAGTCTACTCTGACATATTTCATTTCTTTTTTTCTTTTAATTTGCTGCAGGGTGTGCACACTTGTTGGAGGGAGACGGGTTGAGGAGTGGGGAGGGTGAGAAAGCACCCCCCATGGGGGGAGATGGTCACGCCACAGTCCCTTCTCCTCTATGCTCCTCTCAGGATTTTGGGCCCTCATGCACATGTGCCTGGTGTGTTTTTCAGGCCACCAGGTCTGGGGCTTGAACTACAGTTAGCCATATGAGATCCAGCTGCCTTTACCACCATGCTACTCACAGGCCTTACTTCATTTCTTAAAAGAAAATCTGAGGCACATATCACAAAATGTTAACATCAGGGGGACCAGCAGTTAGCGTAATGGCTATGTCGCTGGACTCCCATGTAGTCGACCACGGTTCGTGTCCTGGACCGAGTGGCTTAAAACTCACGCCGGGTGCGTGTGCGTGCGTGCCCAAGATCCCGAGAGGAGAATGGAGGAGAAGGGATTGCGGCGTGGCCATCCCCCCTGGGGGGTGATTTCTCACTTTCTGTGTCTCTGTCTGTCTGGCAAGCGCACGTGCCCTGTAGCAAAAACCTCTAAAAAAAAATGTTAACATCAGGTAATTTGGGGTGGTAGGTTTGTATCATTAACCAGTACTTTTACATGTGCTTAAAATATTTCATTAAAAATACATGAGTGTCTTGGGAACCAGCAGTTAGCGTAATGGCTATGTCTCTGGACTCCCACGTAGGCGACCGTGGTTCGCGTCCTAGACCCGGTGGCTTAAAACTCATGCCAGGTGCGTGTGCGTGCGTGCCCAAGATCCCGAGAGGAGAATGGAGAAGGGATTGTGGCGTGACCATCCCCCCTGGGGGGTGATTTCTCGCTTTCTGTCTCTATGTCTCTCTGTCTGTCTGGCGAGCACACGCGCCCTATAGCAAAAATCTCTCCAAAAAAAAAAAAAAATACATGAGTGTCTTCGGAATGTCTAATTTTGGTAAGTAGGATGTTCTAAAAAGCAGTTATACTTTTGCCATCAGTTGGAGTTTAACAAGATTTTCTGGATGTAAGTTATACATTTAATCATAATTTATACATTTAATAGGTCATCTTGGATTTGGATTACATTTGATATTTCCTGACGGAGTGGTAAGTCTGAGGAACAGGATAATGGGTGTCAAGGATGCTTTTTCAAAACTGCCAGATGAAGACTTTCCTGCGTCACATAAATCTGAAGGCGGCCATTCACTGCTTTTCTCTCCCTTACCCCAGGAAACTCACTCTGATCCACCTGAAGTCCATATGGCTCTATATGATGAAGACCTCCAGAAAAATCCTTTCTATCTGGCTCTTCAGAAGTGGCGCCCCGACTTGTGCAGCAAAGTGGCCCAGAGCCATGGCATCGTAAGTGCATGACTCCTGAGGGTTGTCCTTTCGCGTACATGATGCCAGAACGTGGTAGACTGAGGCGAAGTTTCCAGAAAGTCAGGTACAAACCTGCTCAGCATAACAAACCACTAGAACCCAACTTGGTCTGTACATGAGCACCGAGGAGCCATTTGGAGCTGCTTCCTCCAGGAAGCCTCCTGAGTCTGCAGCCCAGGATGTAATCCTTTCTCTGAAGTCTTGCTTCCTGCTGCGATTAATCTTTTGTGGAGGGCCCCAGATGACATCGTGTCTCGTACTGTCCCTCCTGTTTCCCTGTTGACTCTGAGGGCGTCTCTAGGACAGAAGTCAGTTTCTCCTCAGAGCTTCGTGAATCCTTGTTGTGTCTGTGGGGTGGGTGCTCACTCCCACAGAATAAGGGAACTTAGGAACGCATTTATACTTAGCTTCGAAAGGCATTTCTCAAGATTTGTGGAAAATGGAATTTAAATATGAGCTTATAGTGTCCAAAAATTGAAATCCATGTTTAGGGTTTTTTTTTTTTTTTTTAAGATCACAGATTATTTTTAACACCCATCAAGCCATGAATTCATAGGGAATAGGTTCCAGTAGCTCAGGCTCCTTTCCATTGGTTCTCACAAAGTGTGCTTCTCTGGGTGGAGCAGGCTGGCGCTTTAGTTGAACCCAGGTACCTTTCTCTTTGACTTCCTTTTTTTTCTGGTCATTTTTCTTCACTGGTTTCATGAAACTCTCTCTGCTCTTAGAATGCTTGATATGCTCAATACGCACATTCATTCTCTTGCCCTTAACTTGTTTGTTTACAACAGGGCCAACAGCATGCTGGGTAATGTCGTAGACTCTTCCATTTTCACCATGGTAATGTCTATGGGGCATTCCTTTTTGAACAGTACCCATTCCCCTGATGTCTACAATCTCACCTTTCCTGTAGATTCCCATATATGTTGCCAAAGGAACCACTCCATGTTTTCTAAAAGGCCTAGAGAACATATATTGGGTGCCTCTCCTCTTTCCCTTTGTGTTCATCATTTTGGTTAATTACGGGAAGATGGCGGTTCTGGCCAAGCCATGTTTAGTTTTTTTTATAATTCACATTTTTTCATGAAATTCTTGAAGACTCCCGTATAATGGAGACCATAATCTCAAAAGCCTACTGGGGCAGTTTGGTGTCGGGAGTGAAGGAATCACCTCAGAGAAGTGGCAGCCTGCTGGCAGGGCCTCCACCTTGCAGGAGGGCGGAGCTCAGGTTGTGGGCCTTCCTTTTCCTCTGGTCAGAGAAATTGGCATGCGTCCTCTTCAGAGAGCACTCTGGGACATGGTGGGCAGGGGCATTTGCATAGCCTGCATAGCCTGTGGTCTCTGCTGGAGAAGTCTTTTGGTGTCACCTGAGTTTCCACTTCTCCAATCCTGTGGTGTGACCCTCCTTTGAACTGGAGGAGATGTCAGATTAGCTCCGCTGGCTTCGGTTTCTCAGCTGCCCTTCTGGGAAACTGGAACTGGCCTTTAGTCTTCCCAGGGCATCTTCCAGCCCTCTTCTGAGGTCTCTCCTGGCTTCCTCAAGCCCTTTCTTGTTTTTATTATTTATTTATTTATTTATTTTTAAACCTTTCCTTTTTTTTTTAGGTTTTGCCATAGGGTATATGTGCTTACTAGAGAGACAGTGAAAGAGAAAGTGAGAAGTCATCCCCCGGGGGAGATGACCACACCACAATCCCTTTTTCAGCATTTTCCTTCTGAGATTCTGGGCGTGCATGTACATGCACCTGGTGTTAACTTCAAGCTGTCAGGTCCAGGACTTGAACCATGGTCAGCCATGTGGGAGTCCAGCGCCTTAACCACGATACCACCTGCTGCGTGCCCCCGATATGACTTTTTAACTTGTTATTTTTAATTGCTGGAGAGTGCATGTGTTCACAGTGGGGCCAGGGGAGACCAGCGCCTTCTCCTGTGCTTCACTAGATTCCAATCACAAGGCCCTTCGACCCCACACTGTTCTTGTGACCCTCTGGCTGAGTACACACCTGCAGCTTCTTCTGCGTGGGCCAGGCAGCCTGTGGCTTGGGGCTCTTGTCCATTGCCTGCCAGGGAATGTTCTCCAGGTTTCCCAGGGGTACCAGGCATAGATCCCTTCCCCAAAGGAAAAACAAACTCAGAGAGGCCAAGAGGTGGTCCCATACCCGCTGTATGGATAAAGGCCTCACATGGTCCCATGCAAGGGTGGGGCATGGCTTGAGGGGCTTCATCTGTCCTCCATGGGACCAAGAAAAGAAAAAGGGAATGAAATATGGTCCTCATTTTGCTGAGACCCTTTATTATTTATTTACTTCCTTATTTTTTAGAGAGGTCTTTTTGTTGTTGTTGTTGCTATAGGGGCATGTGCGCTCACCAGAGACACAGAGCGACAGAGACAGAAAGTGAAAAATCACACTCCCTTGGAGGCGGGGCATGGATGGCCATGCCGCAATCCCTTCTCCTCCATTCTCTCCTCAGGATTTTGGGCATGCACACACATGTGCCCAGCATGAGTTTTAAGCCGCAGGGTCTGGGACTTGAACTGTGTTAATTATGTGGAAATCCAACAATGTAAGCATTATACTACCTACTGGTCCCCATTATTGAGGCCCTTTAAATACAGGTTAAGTAAGTGTGGGGGGACTAGCGTAGGAACCAGCAGCATGTCCTCCAGGTTCCTAAGCACTAACTTCCTGAGGTCTATATTCCAGGTCTCAGGTTTCATTTCACACAGATTTGGGCAGCAACCATTTACTGAGCATCTACTACGTGCCAGCGCCGTGCTGGGTTTCCAGGTTATGTGGATGAGGGGGGAACATGGTATGCCTTCAGGGAATTCCAGAAATTGGCTGTTTGCAGGCTAGAGGAATGTGTTAGGATGGACATCATCCTGGGGTCTTGTGGAGGTGTCACGAGGGTAGCTTGGAGTAGGGGTCACTTGTGCAGATTCTTGGCTTTTTTTTTTTTTTTTGAGAGGTTTTCGCTATAGGGCACGTGCACTCGCCAGACAGACAGAGAGAGACATAGAGACAGAAAGTGAGAAATCACCCCCCAGGGGGGATGGTCACGCCGCAATCCCTTCTCCTCCATTCTCCTCTTGGGATCTTGGGCACGCACGCCCACACGCCCGGCGTGAGTTTTAAGCCACCGGGTTCAGGACATGAACCGCTGTCGACTACGTGGGAGTCCAGCGACATAGCCATTACGTAACTGCTGGTCCCCAGATTCTTGGCTTTTTTATTCTACTTTCCTTTCTTTCTTTTTTTTTTTTTTTTGAGAAAGAGGTATTTTTCCTGTAGGATACATGTGCTTGCCAGAAAAAGAGAGAGACAGAAAGCAAGAAATCACTCCCTAGGGGAAATGGTCATGCTGCAATCCCTTTTCCTCTATTCTCCTCTTGGGATTTTAAACACGCACACACACACATGCCAGGTGTGAGTTTCAAGCCACCAGGTCTGGAACTCAAACTGCTGTCGACCATGTGGGAGTCCAGCACTTTACCCACATGTCGCCTGCTGGCCCCCTACTTGCCTTTTAAAAAATTACTATTATTGGGACCAGCAGTTAGTGTAATGGCTATGTTGCTGGACTCCCATGTAGTCGATCGCGGTTTGCATCTTGGACCCGGTGGCTTAAACTCACACCAGGCGCATGTACATGCATGCCCAAGATCCCGAGAGGAGAATGGAGGAGAAGGGATTGTGGCATGGCCATCCCCCCTGGGGAGTGATTTCTCGCTTTCTGTCTCTCTGTCTCTCTCTGTTTTTCTGGTGAGCGTACACACCCTATAACAAAAACCTCTCAAAAAAAAAAAAAAATTGAGGTCCCCTACTTACAGTCTACACTGTGACTAAATTTCATGTACTCAACACAGGCTATGTGTGACATCCACTCCAAGTGTAGGCTAAAGCTGTCTCTTGGGGACCCCCTGAGGCTAGGGCACCTTCATAGCTGCTCAGCCCCCCTCCTCTGTGGCCAGCTTCCTCCCTCTGTCTCAGCAGGACTCAGATGTAGACGGCCTGAGCCACACAGAGCCCAGTGCTGGCTCCACTTGCAGTGAAATGCTCTGGGCAGCTGGGGTCTCTCTCCCTCCCTGGGAATGGGAGATACTGGAGCTCTCTTTTGTGTCTGCTGGAAAACTGGGGGGGGGGGGTGGTTCTTGAAATTGGAGGACCTCATATTCACTAAGCATGAATAGGTTGGGTACCTGCTGTGTGCTGAGCAGTGCCCTTGGCAGTGGGGAGACCCCAGTGCAGCGGGAGCCCGGTGCTTTATTGACATTGGGGAGGTGGAGAAGGTGCGTGTGAGCCAGGAAATAGCATTTGCTCACAGGTGGGGTGGAGTTCTCCAAAGCACCTGAGCCCGTGGAGGCTGGATGAAGGCCCTCAGGCCATGTCCCCGCCTTGCATAGGTATGGCCAGAGTGGAACCATCTTTTGACCTAAGTTCTAGCATAAACAGCCCCAGGACTGGCTCATCCTGTCCCCTTGCCTGCGGCCCACACCCTTGTCTCTAGGCTCTTCCTTCTTTTTGTGCTCCCTGCAACTGTGAGGCCTCCTTGCTGATTCTCCCACTTTGGCTGATACCCGAAAAACCTTTTCTTTATTTTCATTTGGACTGTAACATTTCAGATTGTTATGTTTAACTCCAAACATGTAGAAGTAAAAAGCCTAATAGAGTGAGCCCCATGCATCTGTCACGCAGTGTCGGCAGTTGTGAATTTAGTGGCCGGTCATGTTTCATCTGCCTCTTCCTGCCTTCCACCCTTAGCCCCTGGATTATCATCTTTATGATTCTTGCTATTTTTTAGGTTTTTACCGTAGGGCATGTGTGCGCACCAGAGAGAGATAGAAACAGTGAAAGGGAAAGTGAGAAATCACTCCCCCGCCCAGGGCGATGGCCAAGCTGCATGCAGTTCCTTCTCTTCCCTTCTCCTCTCAGGATTTTGGGCATGCATGCACATGTGCCTGGCATCATTTTCAAGCTGCCAGGTTCAGGACTCATACAGTGGTTGGCCATGTGGGAGTCCGGTACCTTAACCACAATGAATCTGCTGGCCTCAGTCTCTAGATTATTGTGAAGCAAATCCCAGAAAATTATGTAAGGTAGTTATATAGATTCATTTGTAAATATTTACATATATACTGAAAGTTCATTTCTTTATGTGTTCAATAAACTAGAGACAGAAAAAGAGAGGGAGAGAGAGGGAGATGGTACCCCAAAAGGTTTTGATGCTGCTGTCTGCCCTCAGCCCTAGCCAACACCAGATCATGGGCATGAGTGTGCCCAGTGTACTCAGGGAAATCCAGGCTCAAATTCTGGCCTTTCCCATTGAGTGAGCCTCGAAGAGACTATAGTCACTGTCTGGTCCCCTACAAATATTTTTAAATGATCAAGAATTTTAAGAAGATATAACCACAATGCCATTATCAGAGCTAAAAAAGTTCCTGGCTAATTTTTAAATTTTTAATTAATCTTTAAAACCCCTTTTATTGTCAGAGGGCATGTCTGCTCACCAGAGAGAGACAGAGAGACAGAGAGAGAAAGAGGGAGAAAGTACTCCCCAGGGGAGCATGGTCATGCCATAATCCCTTCTTTTCCATTTCTCCATACTGTCAAGACTTTGGGCAGACATGCACATGCACTCGATCTGTTTTCAAGCCCCTGGGGCCAGGATTTGAGCCACGGTTGGCCATGTGGGCTCTGGCTTAACTACTAGGCCATGGGGTTGGCTTCGGTAATTCTTAAATGTTGTCAAATATCTAGTCACTGTTCAAATTTCTCAACTTGAGGGCTAGCAGATGGTATAGTGGTTATGTTGGTGGACTCCCTCATGACTGACTATAGTTTGAGTCTCTGATCCAGTGGCTTGAGAATCACATGGGTGTGTGTGTTTGTGTGTCCAAGATCCCAGGATGAGAACACAGGAGAAGGGATTGTGGCATGACCATTCCTTCTGGAGGGTGATTTGTTACTTTCCCTTTCACTGTCTCTGTCTCTCTGACGAGCACGTGTACCCTAAGGCAGACACCTCTAAAAAGAAAAAAAATTTATCAAACTGTATTGTAATTGTTTCTGTTTGTTTTATAGTTAGTTTGTTCAAACCAGGATCCATACCTTTTATTGGATTAATAGGTCTTTTTGTTTGTTTGTTTGTTTGTTTGTTTGGGGTGCATGTGCTCCCCAGAGAGAGAGGAGTGGAAAGTGAAAAACCATGCCCAGGGGGAATGGTCATGCTGTATTCGGGGAGTTGAACCACGCTTGGCCATGTGGGCATCCAGCACATTAACCACTATGTCACCTGGTGGCCCCAGATATAGTCTTGATTTTTTTCCCCTCCACCCCCACATTCTCCTCTTGGGATTCTGGGCCGCGCATGCACATGTGCCCAGTGTGTTTCTCAAGCCACCGAGTTTGGTACTCAAACCTCGTAGTCAGCTGTGTGGAATGCAGCCGCCTTAACTACCATGCCATCTGCTGGCCTGGATTGATAGGTCTGTAAGTCTCTTTTTTCTCCTTTTTCAGTTAAAATGAAATACACTAAATTGCACATACTTACTGTGCAAAATTTGACTGGCTTAGACGTGTGTATGGACTTGTGAAACTGTCACCGTAGTCATGTTTTTTTCTTTCTTTTCTTTTTTTCTTTTGGTGTCGGGTGCTTGTGCCCTCCAGAGAAAGAGAAAATGAAAAATCACCCCCTGGGGGATGACCATGCCACAATCCCCTCCCTTCCAGTCTCCCCTCCGGATCTTAGACACACAGTTGGCCATGTGGGATTCTGTTCCTTTAACCCCCATGGCATCTGCTGGCCCTGTGATGTTTCTCTTTAGTGTTGGCTTCCCCTTTCTTCTTCCTTTCTTTCATTGCAATTCATTTGGGGAAGAAACCAGGTCATTTATCCTGTAGTGTTTCCTATTTTCTGCCTTTTACAGTTAATGTCCTGTGGTGGTATTTCACATGGGCCTCTGTTCCTGAAACCAGTGGATAAGTCTGAATCTTGGATCTAATAGTCTTTTTTTTTTTTTTTTTTTTAAAGAATGATTTATTTAGCTCCATTTGTTATTATTATTTTTTAATTTGACCAGAGACAGGCAGAAAGCAGAAGGGAAAGTGAGAAAGCAAGCTGCCAGGTCCAGTACTCGAACCGTGTTTGGCCATGTAGGAATCCAGCACCCTTAACCACTGTGCCACCTGCTGGCCACCATTTTTTTTTTTCTCTTTGAGAAATTTTTTGCTATAGGGTGCATGTGCTCGCTGAAGAGATAGAGAGACAGAAAGTGAGAAATCACGCCCTGGGGGTGTGTGGTCACATTGTAATCCCTCCTCCTCCATTCTCTTCTTGGGATTTTGGACACACATGCACATGTGCCTGGTGTGAGTTTCAAGCCGTCAGGTCCGGGAGTTGAAGTGTGTCATCCATGTGGGCCTCCAGCACATTAACCACTGTGCCACCTTGTAGCCACAGATATAGTCTTGATTTTTATAGGCGAGGTCAAGGCCACTTTCCAGTCAAGGTTGTCTTTTCTCATCAGCAAAGGCCTTTCCTTCTGTGAAGAATTGGCCTGTCCCTCTGAGGCAAGAGAGGCCTTGATGGTCTTTCTAACCTGTCTGAGAAAACTCCTGGTAGTATCTGGAAGGCACCATGGTGTTTCATGGTGTCTCTGGAGAGTAATCTCCTCTGGGCCTTGGCCTGTGCTTCTGGCAGTGGCTTCCAGGGGCAAACAGGATGGGCCAGTGGTCAGGAAGATGGCTGGAGATTGAATTATGGCTCTGCCTCTCACTGGCTCTGTGACTGTGGACAAGGTACTTAACTCTCCTGGTCCTCAGTGTCCTTGTCTATAAAATGGGAAGATTACCCTGCCTAGGCATCTGTTGAGGTGATACCTACATAAACCGCTAGACATGTGCCCAGCACAGAATAATGCTCAAGAAATGGTGATCCTTGCTCAGGCTTATTTAAGAGGGCATTGCTAAACAAACCTCTCTTCTTGCCTTTACAAAAAGCAAAACTATGGGACCAGCAGATGGCATAATGGCATAATGGCATAATCGCTGGACTCCCACGTAGTCGACCACAGTTTGAGTCCTGGACCTGGTGGTTGAAAACTCATGCCGGGTACATGTGCATGCGCACCCGGAATCCTGAGAGGAGAATGGAGATAGGATTGCAGTGTGACCATCCTCCTGGAGGGGGGTGATTTCTTGCTTTCTACCTCTCAGTCTCTGTCTCTCTGGTGACCACATGCACACTATAGCAAAAATCTCTTTAAAAAAGTAGCAAAACTAGAAGGCTTGGTGGTTAAGGCACTGGACTCCCGCATAGTTGACCATGGTTCAAGTCCCAGGCCTGATAACTTGAGTTCTCACCTTCTTTCTCTCTCTGTATCTCTCTCTGTCTCTCTCTGATGAGAGCATGTGCCCTATAGCAAATTAAGAAATAATAATGATAAATAAAATAAAACAAATCTTGAAAAAAAATGCAAAACTGTAGCATACTGTTCATAGTTGTTAAAGCTTGGCTGTGGCTGAGATATCTATTGTATTACTTTTCTACTTTAAAAAAAATTTTTTTTTGAGAGGTTTTCGCTATAGGGCGCGTGCGCTCGCCAGACAGACAGAGAGAGACAGAGAGACAGAAAGTGAGAAATCACCCCCCAGGGGGGATGGTCACGCTGCAATCCCTTCTCCTCCATTCTCCTCCATTCTCCTCTCAGGATCTTGGGCACACACGCCCGGTGTGAGTTTTAAGCCACTGGGTCCAGGAAACGGACAGCGGTTGACTACTACGTGGGAGTCCAGCGACATAGCCATTACGCTAACTGCTGGTTCCCTACTTTTCTGAATGTTTTAGGGAACAAGGTCCATCCTGCCCGACCTGGCTCCAGTCAACTATTCCTGGAATGTAGGCATCTGTCTCTTTGGCCACGAGGGGGGTAATGGTGGCTGAGGGATGAAGGAATATCAGGAAACCTCCCTCATCAGGCAGTGCTCGGATTGCTCTGTCAGATTAGATTCCAGAATTCCACAGTTGCTACTAAAAGTGTTTTTCAAGCTTAATGATTATTGGGGTAGAGGACTTGATCCCTGGAATTTGCTACTCTGCCATTTTCTACGGCATTCTCTGAAAGCTAAAAGTTTTAATATTACCCTTTGAACCATTAAGTCTTAGTTTTGGAAGGGGCCTGTTCTGGCTGGAATCAGCTCCTGAACTGTGGCCAGTGGCTGCTTAACGTTGGAGAGAACTTGGCCAGGACTGATGCTTATGGCTTTCAAAAATTTTTTAGATTTTTGCCATAGGGTGTGTATGCTCACTTGAGAGAGACAGAGAGAGAGGGAAAGTGAGAAATCACCCCCGGGGGGATGGCCATGCCACAATCCCATCTTCATTCTTCTTTGGGGATTTTGGGTACACATGCACTCATGCTCAGTGTGTTTTTCTTTCTTCCTTTCTTTTTTTAAAGAATTATTTTATTTAACTTTTTATTATTATTTTCCAGTTTTTTTTTTTTTTTTTTTTTTTTTTTTTTTTTTTTTTTTTTTTTTTTTTGAGAGAGAGATTTTCGCTATAGGGCGCATGCGCTTGCCAGACAGAGAGAGACATAGAGACAGAAAGTGAGAAATCACCCCCAGGGGGGATGGTCACACCGCAATCCCTTCTCCTCCATTCTCCTCTCGGGATCTTGGGCACGCACGCACACACACCCGGCGTGAGTTTTAAGCCACCGGGTCCGAGACACGAACTGCAGTCGACTACGTGGGAGTCCAGCGACATAGCCATTACGCTAACTGCTGGTTCCCTCCAGTTTTATCAGAGAGAGAGAGGGAAAGTGAAAAAGTAAGCCACTAGGTCCAGGACTTGAACTGTGGTCAGCCATGGGAGTCCCATGCCTTTAACAACCACACCACCCACCGGTCCCACCCAGTGTGGTTTTCAAGCTGCTGGGGCTGGGGCAAGAACTGTGGAGTCACCCATGTGGAATCCAGAGCCTTAGCCACCATGCTCCCTGCTGGCCTGCTTGTGGCTTTTGTTCTTCCCCTGATAACCCTCAGCTCTCTGAGAACCATCAGTTAAGCCACAGGGACTTGGCACACTACTTTTGAGTTTGGTGAGATATAGGTATTCTAGGCTGTTCCACTGCTATTAACAAGAAATGCATGAAATCGAGTGGTTAATGAAAATAGAAGTTTATTCAGATCGTGGTGGTGGGGGTTACTCAGATCAGGCCCAGGGACCCAGTCTGGTGGGGTTCTTCATGCATCACAGCACGGCGGCAGGAGAATATAGTCTGTGCTCCATGTGGGTGTGTCTCTCCCATTCCTACAAAGCTACCAGGAGTCACTCATGAGGGCCCCGCCTCGGTGACCTTAATCCTAATCCCTTCCCCAAAGCCTCACCTTTTGCCACCATAATTGGATCAAGTTTTCACCCTCTTAATCTTGTTACAGTGGCTCAACACATGAATTTTCGGGGGGCATATTCAAACTATAGCATTCTTCCCCTGGCTCCCAAAATTTATGAACTTCTCCCATACAAAAGCATCCCAATGGTCTGGGAAGTCTTAACCCATTTTAACATCCACTCCAACATCTGAAGTCCAGAGTTTCATCTGAAACTCAAGGCAAACTCGAGCTTATGGAATCAAAGCAAATTATATACTCTTAAAACACTAAAGTGGAGGACCAGCAGATGGTGTCATGGTTACGTCGCTGGACTCCTACATGGCTAACTATGGTTTGAGTTCTAGACCTGGTGGCTTAAAACTCATGCTGGATGCATGTGCATGTGTGCTCAAGATCCCAAGAGGAGAATGAAGGAGAAGGGATTGTGGTGTGGCCATCATCCCTGGGGGAGGGGGATTTCTCGCTTTCTGTATCTGTCTATTTCTGTCTTTCTGGCGAGTGCATGCACTGTATAGCAAAAATGTCTCTTAAAAAAAAAAAACAAAAACACTACAGTGTGGACAGGTACAGGGTAGAGATGTCTGTTCCATGAAAGGAAAGGAGTAACAGGCCTCAAGTCGTAAACCCAGGAGGGTACATTTAGCCGTGAAACTCCATCTGCCACAGCCTGGACACATGATAGGCCTTGGCCCCCAAACGTCAGGCAGCCTGTCCCCGTAGTCCTGTTGGGCTCTGTCCATGCTTCAGATCGCTCTAGCTGGAGTCTGTGCTTAGTCGTCCCAGGCTAGTGCTACACACCGACAGCTCCGCAGTGCTGGGTGCTCGAGGGCGGTCTCACTTCTTCAGCTCTGCTAGGCTTTGCTCTGATGGGGATTCTCTGTAGACGGGACCCCACGTTTCCACTTGGCTGTGTGCTGGTAGAAGCTCGGTGGTGGCCCCACACAGTGATAAGTCTTTGCCGAGGTTGCTGGACTGTCTGAGACATTCTTTGAAATCTCAGTGTCTCCATACTTCACAGCTCGGGAATTCTGAGAGCCTACAGAATTGTCTCCTCGGGTAGGCCACCGAGATTTGCCCCTTGGATATTTTGGAGAAGCAGCCTCCCCAGCAGGTGGAGCTCCACCTAAAGCTTGGGGGGCTCAGCTGGGCCTGAGAAATGTTTTATTTATTGGGATGCCGGAGGGTGAATCCCAGCATGGTTCAGGCAATAAGCCTGCCTGGGCTAGCCCCTGCACACCATTCTGCTTTCCTGTACCTCTGAGCTTATGGTGGAGGAGCCATCCTGGGATCCTTCTTCCCCTTTTCTTGAAAATCTTCACTTGGACTCATTCTTGCTCTCCTAATCTCTTTAGCAACCAGTCTCTTGACCACTTTTCTCTGCCAAACTTACTTTTTCTTTCTTTGCCACATGATCATACTATGAATTTTCTAATTCTTTTGGCTTTGCTTCTTTTTTCATTATTTCGTTATTTACATTTTGATTTTTTTAAGTTTTTACCATAGTGGGTATGCCTGCCAGAGATAGACAGTGAAAGGGAACATGAGAAATCATTCCCCAAAGGGGGTTGGCCACACCACAGTTCTTTTTCCTCCATTCTCCATCTGGGATTTTGGGCACACATGCAGATGTGCCATGCAAGGGTTTCATGCCTCCACGTCTGGGACTTAAATTGCATTTGGCCATGTATGAATCCGTACCTTAACCGCTATGCTACCTGCTGGCTCCAATTTAATTCTATTTTTCAGTCATCTCATTCCTCTTTCATTTCATTCAGTGCGGTTACAATAACCATGCAGCTTCTTCTGTATTTTATCTTGAAAGATCATTTGCCAGATCTTCGTCAGTCTTAAAGTCAGTAGTCAACAAAGCCTCAGGTCATGAGCACTTTGCAGCCCAGTCCTTTGCTATAATGTAGCATGGAAGATCTTGTTCTCCAATTTCCAATAAGATGTTCTTCATTTTCCTCTGAGAATGGCCTCTACTGCTTGTATTTCTGTCAGTATTCTGGTCACCCCATTTAACCAATCCCTAAAAGTTCTAGACTTTCCAGAATTGCCCTTAATCCAGTCTAGGCTTTCTCCAAACTCTTGCAACCTTTGCCTATTACTCTGTTCCAAAGCAGCTTTCACAATGTTACATATTTGTTATTAGCAAAAGAACCCCACTCCCAGTTCCAATTTTCTAGTTCATTCCATTGTGAATAACAGGAAATACCTGAAACCAGCTGATTTATAAACAGAATTTTATTCAGCTGTGGTTGGGTGTCTATGGTGCAGGGACTCTCTATGGTAGGGGTCTTTGGCTGCCTCACAACATGGCAGCAGGCTAGAGAGTGTGGTGTGGTCTGTGTGCTGTGTGGGTGGGTGTCTCTCTCTCACTCCCTCTCCCTATAAACCCACCAGGAGTCAGTCATGGGAGCCCTGCCCTGATGACCTTAATCCTAATCTCTTCCCTAAAGCCCCACCTTTCGACCCCATAATTGGATCCAGTTTTTACCCTCTTAATCCTGTTACTGTGGCTCAGCACATGAATTTTTGGGGGACATATTCAAACATGGCGGCAGGAAAAGGATCCCTTCTGGGGACCAGCAGATGGTATAATGGTTATGTCGCTGGACTACTGTGTAAATTGACTGTGGTTCAAATCCCCGATTTGGCGGCTTAAACCTCACTCCGGGTGCAGGTGCATGTGTGCCCAAGATCCCGAGAGGAGAATGGAGGAGAAGGGATTGCGGTGTGGTCTTCCCCCCAAGGGGTGATTTCTTGCTTTCTGTCTCTCTGTCTCTCTGTCGAGCGCATGCTCCCTATGGCAAAAATCTCTCTCTAAATAAAAAACACATAAAAAAGGCAAAGGACCCCCTGTGAGGGTAATGTGAGCCACGCTGTGCTGCTTTGAGAGTGATGTTACATGCAGGCACTGGACTGAGCAGGTCAGGTGGGTCTTGTGTCACCCTCCCTCAGCCTCCTGTGGCAGACTCTCACTATCGCCACTTTGTGCAAGCTGAAGCCCAGGAACGAGGGTTGGCTCCACGTTCAGGGCCTCTGCTGGGAAGCAGACAACCAGGAGTGGTGCCCAGCCCGGCTGCCCCCAGAGCTCTGTGCTGGGCTGCCTTGGGAGACAGGACTCTGGAGGGGGTCACCATTCCAGATACACTTGCTTCTGAGAGATTCCTCTTAAAATGTGAGTCCCTGAGCCAAGTATGGATCTGCCTGGCCAGGACAGATCTCGGTTCCTTCCCACTGCCATGTTACACTGAGAAGCTGATGTCTGGTCAGCATGGGGGCCGCACTCTGACCAAAACTCAGTTTTGTCAAGTTTCGATAGAACTTGCCTCAGAGTGAGCCTGGCACCCTGAGACCCTCTGGTGGAAGGTGCCGCCTGCAAAGGGCAGCTGTGTGTCTGTGGCTTCTGTTACGTCCTTCCAAACCGATCACAGCTAGGTTTTAAAACAAAGTATAGAAAAAAGTTGTAAAGGAAGCTGTCTTCTTTTACAAGCCTGTTGGTGCTTATAATGGGGCTGTTGAGAGAAGAGGGGGTGCCCGGGGCTGGCTGTGGGGAGGGCCATAGCAAGAGTGGGGACAAACACAGCAGTCTCCGTCTGAGAATGGACAGGGACGCGTGCTCCTCGTCCTCTGCCTGGGTGGGGACAGTGGCTTCCATCACAGCAGTGAATGAACTCAGCTGGCAGGAACCCAGGCACCCTTCCTCCTGTAGGTCCTGTGCTCATTCCAGCAGAGTGCCTTTGGATGCGTCCCGTGCTGTCGACGTTGGAGTGACACCTCACTCTAGTGTTCACCCTCGTGATTTTTTTCCAGGTCTTAGTGCCCTGCAAAGGAAGCCTGTCAAGCAGTGTTCAGTCTACCTGTCAATTTGAGTCCTACATTTTGATACCCGTGGAAGAGCGCTTCCAGACCCTAAACGGAAAGGTACTCGTGTCCACCAGGGTCACACCCCCAGTGTTTGGGATGGGGGAAGAGAATCCCGTTTGCAGCCCTTCCTATCTAGGACGTTAAGTGAGGGCTTTGCAACACACAGCAGCCCTGTGGGAGGGGTTGCAGGGGGCCCAGCCTTCGTGGTAGAGTCTTTGCGGAAGAGGAGAAGGTGACAGTGAGCAAGACCTTGGCTGTTGCCTGGAAGGTGGGGAGGGGCCCTTCCTCTGGTTGATGGCAGTGGGGCCACTGAGTTGCAGGAGTACCCCCTCCTCAATGATGTCTGCAGCAGAACGAGTGATTGTATCCCAGTGCCCTTCAAAGCTTGTCAGTTTCTTGGCCACAAAGTAGACATCAGAGACATCTAATTAATTTAAAGAGTTATTTCATTTAACTTATTATTATTATTATTTAATTTGACCAGAGAGAGATAGAGAAGGAAAGTAAGAAAGCAAGCCACCAGGTCCAGGACTTGAACTATGGTTGACCATGTGGGAATCCAGTGCCTTAACCACCACGCCACCTGTTGGCCCTGAATATTTAATTAAATTAATTAATTTAATTTGTCATCATTTATTTTTTAAAATTTTACCAGAGAGAGACAGAGAAAGAGAGAAAGGGATAGTGAGAAAGCAAGCCTCTAGGTCCAGGACTTGAGCTGCGGTTGGCCATATGGGAGTCCAGTGCCTTAACCACATCGCCACCTACCAGCTCCAAATATTTTAAAAAGATTTTTTGTACTAGGGGTCGGCAGGTGGTGTGATTGTTAAGGTGCTGGACTCCCATATGGCCCTCCATGGTTCGAGCCCTGGACCTGGTGGCTTGAAAATCATTCCAGGCATGTATGTGTGTACATATCTAAAATCCCGAGAGGAAAATGGAGGAGAAGGAATTTTGACGTAGCCATCTCCCGGGTGGAGATCTCTCACTATCCTCTTCTCTGTCTCTGTCTCTCTCTCTAAGGAGCTGTCTCTCTTACTATATATAGTAAAACCTACTTTTGAAATAATCTCAAATCTGTAGAAAGTAGCAGTAAAGTACAGAGAACTCTCATATACTCTTTCCCCAGATTGGTCAGCTATTAACTTGTTTTTTTTTAATTGCCAGAGGTCATGTGTGCTTACTATAGAAACGGGGCAGAGGAAGAGGGAGAACACCCCCAATGAGGCATGGTCATGCCAAATCCCTTCTCCTCCATTTCTTCATTCTGTTGGAATTTGGGACATGCATGTACTCTGCATGTTTTCAGGCTGCTAGGGCTGGGATTTGAACTGTGTTTGGCCATGCGGGGTCTAGCTCCCTAGCTCCCTTAATCACCATGCTTCAGGCCAACCCAGCTATTAATATTTTTGCCACATTTGTTTTGTTGCTCTGTGTGTATACATTATTATTATTTTTTCTGAACCTTTTGAGAATTACGTCGTAGACCATGCCCATCCCACTCAGATAGGCAGTGTGTGCTTCCTAAGAACAGGCTCATTTACAGAAGTTCCCTGCAGTGACCTGACTGAGAGAATGTGGCTCCAATGGAGTGTTCTACGACATACCATCCCGACAGAGTTGTGCTGCTTGTGCTAACGATACCCTTTATAGCAAAGGACACTCTTTTTCCTTCTTAGATGTAGGGTGGCACACTGCACTTGGACGTTAGTCTCTTCAGACTCCTTGAGTTGGAACAGTGGCTCGGTATTTCTTGGTCTCCCGTGACACTGGCCTTTCATTTAGTTTGGTTTGGCAGACACGCCCTTGTACTGGCAGTGTGGGGCTGTCTGATGTTTCCTCGTGATTAGATCATAGTTATGCATTTTTGGTGGGAACGCCTCAGAAGGGATGTTCTATCTTTCTCAGTGTATCCTGTCAGGAGACACACGATGTCAGTTAGTCTCATCATTGTTGTTACCTTGGGGGTATGCTTATTTTTTACTGTAGGGCATGTGCACTAGAGAGAGAGAGAAAGAGAGAGAGAGAGAGAAACCAGCCCCCTCGGGAATGACCAGTTTCCTCTTAGGATTTTGGGAATGAATGCACACATGCCCAGCATAATTTTTTTTTTTAAAAGAATTATTAACTTAATTTATTATTATCTTTTTCTCATTTGACCAGAGAGAGAGAGACAAAAAGTGAGAAAGCAAGCTGCCAGGTCTGGGACTTGAACTGTGGTCAGTCAGGTGGGAATCGAGCACCTTAACCACCATGCCACTTGCTAGCCCCAACCCAGCATGATTTTTTGAAGAGGTTTTTTTGTAGAGGTTTTTAAAAATTTTTTTGTCTTAACGGTGAGTACACCCACCAGAGAGAGACAGAGACAGAGACAGTGAGAGGGAAAGTGAGAAATCACCCCTCAGGGGGATGACTATACCACAGTCCCTTCCCCTCCATTTTACTGCTTGGATCCTGGGCACACATGCACATGCACCTGGGGTGGGTTTAAGCCATTGGGTTTGGAACTCAAACTGTGATCAGCCATGTGGGAGTCCAGTGATGGAACCGCTACACCATTTGTTGTCCCCCTGTCCCTCACATGATTTTTTTTTTTTTTTTTTTTTTTTTTTGGAGAGGTTTTTCGCTATAGGGCGCGTGCGCTCGCCAGACAGACAGAGAGAGACATAGAGACAGAAAGCGAGAAATCACCCCCCAGGGGGTATGGTCACGCCGCAATCCCTTCTCCTCCATTCTCCTCTCGGGATCTTGGGCACGCACGCACACGCGCCCGGCGTGAGTTGTAAGCCACCGGGTCTGAGACGCGAACCGTGGTCGACTACGTGGGAGTCCAGCGACATAGCCATTACGCTAACTGCTGGTTCCCGCCCTCACATGATTTTTAAGCCACCGGTTTTAGGACTTGAACCGCACAGTGGGCCATGTGGGATGCAGTGCCTTACCCACTACACCATCTGCTGGCCCATGGGTGTGCTTTTAAAACCGTTTTCAGTGCCAGCAGGTAGGTTCTAAGGGGGGAAGCTCCTTTCCCAGTCAGGACTCCCCCTGCCCCCAGCTTATGCATGGGTCCCCTTCTCATTGGTGTTGCTGCTGCACTTTGACCCCTGGACTTGGCAGCTGAGGCTCCTGGGCACTGTGGCCGGGGTAAGAAGGGTGGGGTCACCCACAGGTGTGCTCAGGGGGTTCTGCAGCCCTGTGGCTCACTGACGTACTGCTCTATTCCTGCTGAAAGTCTGCTCCTCAAAGCCGTCAGTCCCTTGTGAGTTTAACTTGCTCTCTTTCGGATGTCACATCTACAAAGAGAGCAGAGGAGTCAGACTTATCATGGCTGGTCTGCCCTGGGCACCCTGCCACCACCAGAGTGGGCCTGGAGCAGCCATGCCGGTGAGCCATGGAGAGAGGACTGTGGCATTCGGCCCCATCCACGTGGCAACATGGATCACTTTGATCTCTTACGCAGATAGGAGAACTTTCTTATTTTTCTTTCTTTAAATGCTACAGGATTTCTCCTACTCAAAGAAATAGCTTCATGCTTTTTCTGTTGCAACATTATAAAAGGATCTAGGTGCTCTGTAGCCACTTACAAGGGAAACAAAGAGGAAGGAACATCTTAGCGTTGAGAAGAACACATCGGAGAGTAGACGCTCTCGGTGCCCCAGCAAAGCGATGCTGAAGTGACAGCTTGGGGGGTCTGTTAAGTGGTGTGTTGGGAGGCGGTCAGATGGGTCTCGGGGTTGCTGCCAGCTGCTGGCACAGTGATGGCTTTCTTGTTCCAGGACGTCTTCATACAAGGAAACAGGATTAAATTAGGAGCTGGTTTTGCCTGCCTTCTCTCAGTGCCCATTCTCTTTGAAGAAACTTTCTACAATGAGAAAGAAGAGAGTTTCAGCCTCCTGTGCATAGCCCATCCTTTGGAAAAGAGGGAGAGTACAGGTATGCTGGAGAAAACCACCTTCTCCTGATGTGGAGAAACGTGTTGGCCAAGCTTCCTCCTGACACAGCTGTTGCAAGGTTAATCATATTCTCGAATATTCAAGAGCCCATGAGAAACCTCCATAAGTCTTGACCATACTTCTCCCTAGAACTTAATCTGCATCATCTTGAGCTAAGGAGTTGTGCTGGGGCTGCTGTGTACAGCTGCACAGGTCGGATGCTGCACAATTCCAGGAGGCGCCGTTTACATAAGCCTCAGTGTGCCTGTGACACACCTGGGATGTGATCGTCAGCCCCTGGCCTTGTCTCTGAGTCTCAGCTTTGAGCTTGCTCTTAGAGTATGGGACTCTCCCACCCCCACCATCGTGCCTCAGAGATCCCATTATTTTTAGTGAATAATAAATCTTCAGCTGCCCCAGGACACTGAGTCAGCACATATTGTGCTAAATGCACCCTGAGGCTCTTCTGGTAGAAACAGGTGTCTTCCCCTGAGTCTCATGCCGATAGTCCCAGATGGTCTGGGTTTTGTTCCAGGGAATGGCCTTGAGTGGACCAGGTTCTCTGGTCCCCAGCAGCCACAGGGTGGCTGTATCTGGGCTGCTCATTGACAGTACCTTCTAGAAGGGACATTCCTCCTCTCCCTCTTTCCCTGGAAGGCGGGTCCCTAGGCCCTGAGGGAGCTGGACAAAGGAAATGGCATTTCCACTTTTAGGAAACAGCAAAGCCCTCGTCGACCCTCTGTCTCTTTTTCAGAAGAGCCTTCAGCACCCTCAGATCCCTTTTCCCTGAAAACCATTGAAGATGTGAGGGAGTTTTTGGGAAGACACTCTGAGAGATTTGACCGGAACATCGCCTCATTCCACCGAACATTCCGAGAATGTGAAAGAAAGAGCCTCCGTCACCACATAGTCAGTAGCTGTGTCCTGCCGTGCCTGGCATGCCTGTCCCGGCCAGTTCAGAGCGCCAGGGTCCCTTCAGTGTCCTTTGCTGGAAGTTGTGCTTAAATGCTTCTCTCTAACTATGGAAGCAGTATGGGCCATGAGCCAGCCGGTAGCATGGTGGTTAAGGTGGCTGAAAACCACGTGGCCTACTCCACAGTTTGAGTCCTAGACCCCGTGGCTTAAACATGCCAGGCATGTGCATACACATGCCTAGAACCCTGACAGGAGGGAGATGGAGGAGAAAGGGTTATGGCATGACCATGCCCCAAAGCAGAGGAGGTTTCTTCCTTTCCCTCCCTCTGTCTTTTTTCTAGTAAGCACACACCCTTTTGCAAATTTAAAAAAAAAAAATTGGTAATACAAGCCTCTTTAGAAACTTGAAAATCAAGAAGTATAAAAATAAATGGGACCAGCAGTTAGTGTAATGGCTATGTCGCTGGACTCCCATGTAGTCAACCGCGGTTCGAGTCCCGGACCCGGTGGCTAAAACTCACGCAGGGCATGTGTGCGTGCGTGCCCAAGATCCCAAGAGGAGAATGGAGGAGAAGGGATTGTGGTGTGGCCATCCCCGCTGGGGGGTGATTTCTCGCTTTCTGTCTCTCTGTCTCTCTCTGTCCGGTGAGCGCATGCACCCTATAGCAAAAACCTCTAAAAAAAAAAAAAAAGTATAAAAATAAATATTCTCATCATCTATGTTAACCCCAAGGGGATTTTTCCCCCCTACTTTCAATGCATATATACCTAAAGAAAAAAGTTGAAAATCAGTTATGTAATTGAGTTGATAAAGCTTGCATTAGCACTTAAGCTTGTCTCCCAGGAGAGACGTTTGCGAAATGTCTTCCTTGCTCCGGGCTGCGTTAACGGTCAGCTGTTTAGTCTGTGGTCTTCAGTGATCAGAGCGGCTCGTCTCTCTCTGCTCTGCTGCACAGGACTCAGTGAATGCTCTCTACACCAAATGCCTCCAGCACCTTCTGAGGGACTCTCACCTGGTACGTGGCAGGGCTTTCAAAGCAGGAAATTGCAGTTTGCACAAATCCAAGTCCAGGTTCGTTGACTGTACCTCTCTCGTCCTCTAGAAAATGCTTGCCAAGCAGGAGGCCCAGATGAGCCTGATGAAGCAGGCGGTAGAGGTAAGGAGCGGGAGGGAGGGAGGGAGGGCTCAGTGGCTGGGGGCGGGGCACTCCTCATGGTCCCACCCACACCCTGAGCTGGCACCTGTCGATTTCACAGATGTACGTCCATCATGATATTTACGACTTGATCTTTAAGTACGTGGGGACCATGGAGGCAAGCGAGGTATGTTCTCAGCCCTTGTCGTCCAGGAGGGAAGCCTTATCCTATGCTTTGTAAGAAATTTTGAAGCTTCGTTGAAATCTGTTGTTAGGATGCAGCCTTTAACAAAATCACAAGGAGCCTTCAAGATCTTCAGCAGAAAGATATCGGTGTGAAACCTGAGTTCAGGTAAGGGCTGGTGCCGCCGCAGCCTGGCGTGCTCGGATGCTGAAATAGGGGCGCTTGGTGGCAGTGGTGACACCTGATTTAATGTGGTTCATACTAATCAACAGTGCAGTTACTTGCTGAGGTTGGCAGATGACTGCTTTGTAGCTGTTCCCTCCTGCACCTGTGCACCAGCATGCCAGCTGGATGGACACTAGCAGGGACGGGGTTCAATCCAGGTAGCTCTAGGTGGGCATGTGACTCACCCAGGTGGGTTCTGCATGCAGGACATCTCTCCTCACCTGCCTGAGGGAACCCAGTCATCCAGGCACCTACTATGGAGTTCATTTAAGTTCCTGTAAAGTACAAAACTGTCTAAAGTGTTTGTTTAAATTCCATCCCCGGGGACCCCTTCTTTGGGCTATTTCCTCCTGGGGCTAAGGAATTTTTTTTTCCCCAAATTTCTGATGCAACCTGAATGAGATTTATTTTATTTTTTATTTTATTTATTTATTTTTAAAAATTGATTAATTTATTTTTCATTTCATTTTCTTTTATACATTCAATCACATTATTATTTGTCTTACAAGATGGATATTTCAACAGGTGAACATCTCTCCCCAACACAGTTGACAAAACCACAAAACATCCTCAACAGACAATACCACACCTCCCTGTGACATCAATACTTTGCCTCCCTATTTTTCTTCTAAATGTCCTTCCTCAGACCTTCCTCTTGCACATATACTATATCTGGTATTTACATCTATATACTGTGTTTCTATATCCTTTAGTGAATTAGTTTCACTTATTTTTATTTATCATCATCATCATTATTATTATTCTATTCACCAGAGAGAGAGAGAGAAAGTGAGAAAGCAAGCCACTAAGTCTGGGATCTGAACCGTGGTCGGCCAGGTGGGAGTCCAGTGCCTTAACCACCACGCCACCTGCCAGCCCCCTGAATGGGGTTTAAAACTGTTATGTTCTGCCACTGACTTGAGTCAGACTACTTCTCAGTATCTAGTTTTGTTTTTGTTTACTTACGGTTTGCCATAAGAAATGTATAACCCGAAGTATGTTTCTAGATCAAGGGCCCTCTCGCCACGGTCTGAAGGTGTCACTTTCCGAATTATTTTACAGCTTCAATATACCTCGTGCAAAGAGAGAACTGGCTCAGCTGAACAAATGCACCTCCCCACAGCAGAAGCTGGTCTGTTTGCGAAAGGTGGTGCAGCTAATTACACAGTCTCCTAGCCGGAGAGGTTCGTGCTCGGGGAAGGGCCTGGCGCAGGGCTGGGTGTGTATATCCGGATGGAAAAGCCTGCCCAGGGACTGGACACATGGGGCTGGAATTCTGCAGTGTATTCCAGTGTGAGCATCGGAGTCTGTTCTGAAGAGTAGGTGCTTAGAAATGGGGCGGTTATCTTCTGAGGGTATGAAAATATTGAGGGACCAGCAGTTAGCATAATGGCTATGTCACTGAACTCCCATGTAGTTGACCATGGTCTGAGTTCCGGACCCCGTGACTTAAACTTACACTGGGCGTGTGTGCGTGCGTGCCCAAGATCCCGAGAGAAGAGTGGAGGAGAAGGGATTGCAGCATGGCCATCCCCCTTGGGGGTTGATTTCTCACTTTCTGTGCTTCTCTCTCTCTGTCTTTCTGGTGAGTGCATGTGCCCTATAGCAAAAACCTCTCCAAAAAAAGAAAAAAATATATTGAGGGAGAAGCAGTAGTCTCAAAAATGAGCCAAGCTGGTGATTATGACCAGGGGTGGGGAGGGCCCCTCAACTGTTAGACTGTTCTCCCTAACTTTGTATATGTTTGATGTTTTCTAGTATAAGGACATAAAAAGGAGCTAAAGAAATAATAATAAGAACTCTCTATAGAGATAGGGGATCATTTTCAAAGTATATCGAGTGACATAAACACGAGTGTCAGTGGTACAGTTCAGCAACATCAGAGAAGAGGGGGCAGCTGCAGTGACACGCTGGTGGACGCTGCCACTCTGCAGGCTGAGGCCATGCGGGAGCCCGTGTTCACTTCCCAGCCCATCCTAGAAAGCCAGGTGTGGCAGTGTGTGCCTCAGCTACTGGGGAGCCTGAGGCGGGAGGCAGGAGGGTCTTGTCGTAGCAAGACCCTGTCTAACTTGAAAAGAGAAGGAAAAAAGGGGATGGCTACACAGGCTGTGTGTCCTTGTCTGTGACAGTGAATTCCTAGACGTCTGGAAGAAAGTCTGGGAAGCTTTGACGGTCGCTTCTGGAAAAAGACCAGGTGGCAGGGGTGGGGGGGCCATTCACAGTTTGTTCTTTTTGAGTTTCTAAACGTGTGACTGGACTACCTAAAATGTCAAAATGAAAATAAATAAAGCGACTCCGTGTGTATAGAAGGGACTTGAGCTCAAGAGAGAGAGGCCTTCGACGATGTCCCCGGGCACATCTTCACCACTTCCCTGGGTGCGCAGCACGGTCTGCTTGGACTTACCTCCTTCTATGTATATTCTACTGATGCTGAGCGTTCCTCCCCACCCCCTTGAATCTGACATCCGTTCAGGACACTGTGAAGGAGCTTGTGTAATTACATTTCTCCCTGATGAATAATCTCACTGGAGTGTGGTTTTGTGGGTGGATGGTGGTGGGGAGTCGATAAACTTGTCGATGGATTTGAGTCTCATGACGGCTTGGCACATGTGTTTCCCCTGCAGTTAACTTGGAGACCATGTGTGCCGACGATCTGCTCTCCGTCCTGTTATATTTGCTTGTGAAAACGGACATCCCTAATTGGTAACTTTTTAAGATAGCTTTTGAAAGTGACAGCACCACACTGGGGCAGTTTAATGTAACTCTTGGAAAAGCTGCTTTTAGTTGCACACCTCTTATGAGCTAGGCACTATGCCTCCTCCTCCCTTCATCCTGCAGGGGGTGACAGTCCTTCCATTTCCAGGTGGGGAACCCCAGGCCCAAGAGCTCGTGTTTCTTGTTCTGGAACATGTGGCCAGGCAGTGCCCGAGCAGGGAGCTGATCCCACTTCTTTCTAGTTCCAGAGCCCACAGGACTCTGCAATAATCAGCTCTCTGAAAACTAGCCTAGTTCAGGGAAGTAGCAAGTAGTGTTCGTTATTTTCCTAACTGCACACGGTCTACACAGAGATAAGGGGGTAGTCACTGTAGCTCCCTGAGCACTAGGGATTTGATTAGTCACCCAAGCCAATAGCGTTGTTTTTGCGGAGGTGTTAATTAGATATCCAGTGATAAAACTTTTCCTTCCTTTTGTTAGGATGGCAAATTTGAGTTACATCAAAAACTTCAGATTTAGCAGCTCAGCAAAAGATGAATTGGGATACTGCCTGACCTCAGTTGAAGCTGCGATTGAATATATTCGTCAAGGAAGCCTCTCTGTTAAACCACCCGTAAGATCTCCTTCCTGCCCTGCTCTTTCTTTGTGGGTATCATGGCAGCTTTGGTAAGGTTTGGGGTTAGTATGGGGTGATTCTTAAGTGGTTTCCCAAGAATGAGCCCCCAGCTCCTTGAGGGCTCTGAGTCCTGAAAATCACCCAGCAACCTGAACACTAAGTTCCGAATTGATTATGAAAGTTGGCGGTTCCCATTAGGATTCACATTATTAATGTCCTACTTTGTTAATCCCTGTCATCTTTAAAAGCACGTGGATAAGAGAGGCAGCTAGACTCAGCACATTTGGATTTTTTTTTGGAGAGGTTTTTGCTATAGGGCGCGTGCACTCGCCAGAAAGACAGAGAGACACAGAGAGACAGAAAGCGAGAAATCAACCCCCAGGGGGGATGGCCACACCGCAATCCCTTCTCCTCCATTCTCCTCTCGGGATCTTGGGCACACACGCACACGCACCCAGCGTGAGTTTAAGCCACTGGGTCTGGGACTTGAACCGCGGTTGAGTACATGGGAGTCCAGCGACATGGCCATTATGCTAACTGCTGGTCTCTGGATTTTTTTTTTTTGTTAAACCATGATAGCCAGGTAATGATATTACTATTGTTTGCAATTTTAGGACTCAGTGTTCTTGTTGTTGTTTTCCTGGTAGGTTGGTTGGTAAACTTTGACTAGGGGAGGCAGTTTTGTTTCTATGTGAATTGTGAGAATCTTGTTTTTAAATTTTAATTAAAAAATTGCTGGGGCCAGTAGATGGTGTAATGGTTACGTCACTGGACTCCATGTAGTCAACTGTGGTTTGAGTCCTGAACCTGGTGGCTTAAAATTTGCACTGGACATGTGTGCGTGCGTGCCCAAAATCCCAAGAGGAGAATGCAGGAGAAGGGATTGTGGCGTGGCCATCCCCCCTGCAACCCCCAGGGGAATGATTTCTTGCTTTCTATCTCTCTTTTTCTGTTTCTCCGGTGAGTGCACATACCCTATAGCAAAAATCCTTCTATATGAACAAAACAAAACAAAAATTTGCCAGAGGGCTCAGGTGCACATGCCAGAAAAACAAAGAAAGAAAGCACCCCTTTTGGGGAGTGGTCATGCTGCAATCCCTTCTACTCTGTTTCTCCTTTCAGGGTTTTGGGTATGCATACACATACACTTGGTGTGTTTTTCAAGCTGCCAGGTCTAGAACTTGAACCATGCAGTTGGCCCTGCGGGATCCATTCCCTTAACCACCATGCCACTGAGTGGCCTGTGAATTGTGAGAATCTTAATCAATTTTTTTTAAAAAAGAATGATTTATTTATCATTACTATTTTTTAATTTAACCAGAGAAATAGAGAAAGAGCAGGAAAGTGAAAAAGCAAACCTCAAGGTCTGACGCTTGAACTGTGGTTGGCCATGTGGGAGTCCAGTGCCTTAACCACCATGCCACCTGCGTGCCGGCCTCTTAAACCAATTGCTGGTCTATTTTACTACATACTGACCAGTAAAATGTGAGAAGAGAAATATCAAAGTTGAAATCGGTGCTACTGGGACTTTTACTTCTGTAGGTGGAAAAAAGAGGAGCTGAATCTTGAAAGGATCTGTCCCCTTTCCTGCTTTGCATCCTTCTGGTCTTCCTCACTTTACTGGGCTGTTCATATAATTAGTATTCACCCTGGTCCCGAGTAGGTCTTTGCTGACATACCGTCTCTTCTGATAGCTTGTTCTTTCTCAAAGATTCAGTCTTGGAAGACCTGCCTGTCTCCGTCACTGCCCTTCAGGTAGTTACCCAGAGTGTGAGGAAAGTGCCCCGCATTTACCTGAACCGTGCCTTTGCTCTTTCTCTGACCCTAAGCTGCTCAGCTATAAATCACCGTGTAAAGCAGATTGTTAGAGCTTTATATAGCACGGAGCAGCTGGGAGCAAAAGTGGCTCTGATTCTGAGGTTCTGGTGTTCATTTGCTAAATTAGCATTCTAAGTAAGTTAGCTGGTTTGCAGGACACTGCTTGCCAGAGGACCCCAGGAATGGCCCATTCCCGCAGGGGCTATTGGTTCTGTGTTCAGCTGAATCTCTGTGTCAGAACTTACAGGGCTGTGAGAAGAGCCTTCTCCCACAGTTTTCTCAGGGTTTGGTGAGTTCTTCTGGCAGTAGCGAGCTGGGAAAACATTTCCTTGACCTCTCACAAGATTCTGATTTAGAAGGTTAATTTGCTGTTAGATGGTTTAGTTACAGAGACTCTGGTGACTATCAGAGTGTCTCGGTAGAAATGATTTCATAAAGACCAGGTGCTGATAGGTGGTATGGTGGTTAAGGCTTTGGGCTCCCACATGACTGACCACGGTTCAAGTCCTAAATCTGGCAGCTTGCTTTCTCAGTTTCCCTTTCTCTCTCTGGTCAAATTAAAAAATAATTAAAATGAAAAATTCTTGAAAAAAAGGATTTCATAAAGTAGTAATACACTTCTAAATTTTTGTCTGCTTTACCTGGAATATGAAGATCTGAACCTTTTTTTTTTTTTAAGACCTTTTTTGCTATGGGGTGTGTGTACTTGCTGGAGAGACAGAAAAAGAGATAAAGAAAGTGAGAAATCACCCTACCCTCCCACCGGGGGCAATGGGCATGCTGCAGTTTCTTCCATTCTCTTCTCAGGATTTTAGACACTTATACACATGTACCTGGTGTGTTTCAAGCCTCTGAGTTTGGAACTCAAACCACAGTCAGCCATGTGGGAGTCTGGCACCTTAATCACTACATCACCTGCTGGTCCCCAGTCTGGGTGCATGTGCATGTGTGCCCAAAATTCCAAAAGGAAGGAGAGAGATGGAAGAGAAGAGATTGCATTATGACCATTCCCCATTGGGGTGCTTTCTCCTCTCCCTCTCTCTGGTCAGTGCACATGCCCTCTAGCAAACAAACAGATAAAAACTTGAAGAAGAAATCCCAGTGTGCCCTAAAAGTGGCCACCAAACTATGTATACTCTTAGAATAGCATAGACTTCAAAATAATCCATTAAAAAATGTATGTTCAAGAAGCCAGACCCTTCTCTCTCGGTTGACAGTGGGAAATAGAGACCAGCCTGTCAACTGGATTTCCTGTCTCTCGGCTCCTGGTAAAATGTAGGGAATAGGGCTGCACAGGCTTTAGGACGGAGGTTTGAGGAGGGAGGAGGCCAGGACGGTCCAGTGTTCATCTGGAGGATAATGGAGTGTGCACGCTACATTCCACACTTGGAGGCAGCACATTCCACACGCCACACACGTAAGCACACGTCGGCAGTGGGCAGCCATTCTTCCTCATCCCTGCTGGGAACGATGTCAAGCTACCACTGCCAGGAAGCCCTTCTCCCTGCCCTATGGCGATCTGTTGTCTGTCTCGGTGATCAGATCCAGGCATGAGAGGGTGAAGAGCCACTGCCAGTCCCGTTCTGTGATAAGTGGCTGGCATCATTGCTGGCCCTCTGTTTCAAAGGATCTCTGCTGACATCCCGTGATGTGTGATCTAAGACGCCATTTGGCTTTTCCTGCAGGAGTCGGAGGGATTTGGTGACAGGCTGTACCTTAAGCAGAGAATGAGTGTACTGTCTCAGATGACTTCAACTCCCATCGACTGCCTGTTCAAGGTAAGACGCCGAGACGGCTGTGAGCAGGGTGTGCGAGGAATGCTCCAGCTTTTGGTGCCGCTAGGAAATCCATAGGGCAGTCTGCGTGGATGAACGCTGAAGTCCACTCTGTGCTCAGCGTGGTCCAGCGTAGCCACAGCCCAGCGCACTGAGGATGCGGGGCCTCGCAGCCTTCTGCCTAAGCTGCCTTCCTTTTCAGTTCAGCAAAATACTCCTTGTTCTTCACAATCAGCTCAGTGGTGCCACCTCTGGAGCCCCTACAGAGGCCATGCTTCTGGGCTCAGGAGAGCCCGGTGTGGCAGATGTTGGTGAACGTGTGTGTGGGGCTGGGAGCACGGAGCCTGACTCCTGGGGTTTGATTGCCTGGCACACACAGGCAGTGCCCTGCTCAGCTACTGACTGATCACTAGGAGGCTGGGGAGGTGTGCACTGGGCAGTCAGTGAGGCCTGGGTGAGGTCTGACCTCCTCAGGGGTCCTGCGGATATTCCTAGGCTACCTGGAGTAGGTTCACTCCTCAAAAATTAAAAAAAAATTTTTAAGTTTTTTTTTTTTTTTTTTTGGCTATAGGGCATGTGCGCTTGCCAGAGAGATACAGAAAAGAGAGAGCGAGAAAGAGAGAGGGAAAGTGAGAAATTACCGCATGGTGGGATGGCCACACTGCATTCCTTTCTCCTCCATTTTCCTGTTGGGATTTTGGGCATGCACACACATATACTGTGGAGAGCAGCCAATCTGAAAACATGTGATTAAAACATGTGGACTGTAGACACATGCAGAACGTGCTTTTTTTTTTGAGAGGTTTTTGCTATAGGGCACGTGCGCTCGCCAGACAGACAGAGACAGAGAGACAGAAAGCGAGAAATCACCCCCCAGGGGGGATGGCCACGTTGCAGTCCATTCTTCTCCATTCTCCTCTCGGGATCTTGGGCACTCACGCACACATGCCCGGTGTGAGTTTTAAGCCACCGGGTCCAGGACGCGAACTGTGCTTGACTCTATGGGAGTCCAGCGACATAGCCATTACGCTAACTGCTGGTCCCCAGAAACGCACTTTTGTAAGCTTTTAGCAGGGCTATTGAGAAACATTTACATCTGAAAGCAGTATCTGCCTGTTGTCAATGGTTATTTTCCTGGTTTTGTTGATACCCAATACCCCGATTTGGGCTAAAGGAAGTCACATGCGTTTATCAGATTGTCCCCCCAAAAAAATCAGAGAAATTATATGATGCCAGTCATTTTCACATCTTCAGATGATTTACATCCCAAAACAACTGGCTTTGCATTCTCATTCCTCCTCCCCTATCCTCTTTGCATTCCACTTCCTTCCCCATTCCCTTTGCATCCCACTTTCCCCTTTCCCCATTTTCTGCCCTTTATTTGGGCATGCACGCACATGTACCTGGCATGATTTTCAAGGTGCTATGTCTTGGGCTCGAACCCTGCTCTCAGTCCTAGAATCTAGCCACCCCAACCTCTGTGCTACCTGCTTGCCCTTCACTCTTACTTTTAAAAGGGAGCCCATCCAGAAATCCCAGGGGTAAGCCCTCTGAGGTCTCCTGCTAATTGCAGTGCTTCCTTGTTCCCCTAAATTGAGGGGGAATTCTTCTGTAAGAGTACAAGAAGGATAGCACTGAGGCTCTCTAGTGAGATGTCAAACTCCACACCCAGGTTCAGAAATATATTGCCACCCCTCCCTTGCCAGATTCCTATTACTTTTAGAATTTTGTCATTAAAACACAACTTACTATAGGATGTATGCATTTGCTGGAGGGAGAGTGAGAGAATGAGAGTAAGAGAGAGAGAGAGAGAGAAAGAGAAAGTGAGAAATCACCCTCCCGGGGGAATGGCCATGCCACAATCCCTTCTCCTCCATTTTCCTCTTGGGATTTTGGGCATGCATGCATATGTGCTCAGTGTGAATCTCAAGCCACTGAGTCCAAGACTTGAACTGTGCAGTCGGCCATGGGAGATCCAGCTGCCTTAACCACTAAGCCATCTGGCTGGCCCTATTGTTTTTTCTTGTTTTAAGAGACAGATTGTTGTTGTAGGGTGTGTGTGCTTGCCAGAGAGACAGACGAAGACAGAAAACGAGAAATCATCCCCAGCGGGGATGGTCACGCCACAATTCCTTTTCCTCCATTCTCCTCTCGGGATTTTGGGCAAGCACACACATGTGCCTGGTGTAAGTTTAAGCCACCGGATCCAGGATTCAAACTGTGGTCAACTACGTGGGAGTCCAGTGATGTAACCATTATGCCATCTGCTGGTCCCTGGCCCTATTGTTTTTAATTATGGGAATTTCCTAACATTTACAAAATAAAGAGGATAGTATAGTGAACAAATGGCCATATACTCATCACCCAGTCATGTTTCACTTCTACTCCCACCCACTTTCCCTAGATTATTTTGAAGCAAATCCCAAACAGAAAATCATTTCAGGGGCCAGCAGGTGGTGTGGTAGTTAAGGTGCTTGATTCCAGCATGGCCAGTTGCAGTTAGAGTCCTGGAACTGGTGGCTTGAAAATCATTAAAAATACCTATTTGTTGACTGGAGTAAGCTATATAGCCCTAGCTAGGTGCTACTTTATAGTATGCTCATTCTATTCACTGAGGTTTATGCCCAAAGTCAGACTGTGTTCATGGATATGTATCTATCAGCTGTGCTTGCTATTGAAAATATTTAGATTTATTAAAATATTTAGTGAAACAATAAAATGGGAGAGGCATAGAAAGCAACAATAGATACCAGACACAGTGTGGGAGGACGGTGGGAGATGGCAAAGGGTGAAATAGGGAATCAAGGATGGGAAAAAAGGCAAAATACACAGGAAACAAGAAATGAAAAATGATTTGTCGACAATAACACATATGTTGATGTGCTTGATTGAGCCAATATACAGTGTATTCTGAATGGAAAAATCTCATTTTGTATGCTATAATGATGTACAGTGAATGAATGTAAATAAATAAATTAATTAATTAATTAATTAAAAAAAAAGAAAAGAAAAGAAAATCATGCTAGGTGAGTTTGTGTGGTGTGCCAGAATCTCAAGAGAATGGAGAAGGGATTGTGGTGTAGCCATTCCTCTGGGGGTGGGGGGAGACGGGGGGGGGGGGGTGGTGTTGGGTGATTTCTCACTTTCCCTCTGTTTCTCTCTGGCAAACACATGTAACCTGTGGCAAAAATCTTAAACACACACAAACAAACATTTCATCCATAAACACATAGATAAGGACACAAAACATCCGCATCTCAAAGAAGAGAAATAATTCGTTAATATGACAGTGGTTTGGTTGTCACCTCTAGCACATTGCATCAGGTGACCAGAAAGAAGTGGAAAAACTTCTGAGCCAAGAAGACCATGATAAAGACGCCGTCCAAAAGATGTGTCACCCTCTGTGCTTCTGTGACGACTGTGAGAAACTCGTCTCTGGGTAAGAGGCTGCTCGGGGAGGCCATGTGCCAGGAAGCAGGAGACACAGGGCCTGGTGGAACTTTTCCACCTATTTCTCACACAGCTGTGAATAAGGACTTACCTGTTATTCGTAGTTTGCCTAAGCTATTTCTGTTTTTTTTTTTTTTTTTTTTTTTTTTTTAGAGATTTTTGCTATAGGGCGTGTGCACTCTCCAGAGAGAGAGACAGAGAGATAGAAAGTGAGAAATCACCCCCCCCCCCCCCCGGGGGGGGATGGCCACGCTGCAATCCCTCCATTCTCCTCCATTCTCCTCTCGGGATCTTGGGCACGCACGCACACGTGCCCGGCATGAGTTTAAGCCACTGGGTCTGGGACTCGAACCGTGGTTGACTACATGGGAGTCCAGTGACATAGCCATTACTCCAACTGCTGATCCCTTACCTAAGTTATTTTGCTGTGAGACAGTGATGTCTCTCTCTCTGGAGACTCACATAGAACAGACGTTGTAGACATACTTGCGCATGCATGGGCTGGATACCAAGGTAGGAGGGGATAGGACTACCTGGCCTAAGAAAGTGGAGTTTGCTTTTTCCCTCTGCTGAGCGCACGTCTGCAAACATGGCAGGCATTGCTGAAACTGACTGGGCTTCGTGTAAGAAGTGTGGCAAGCACCAGCCTCGCGAAGTGGTGCAGTACGAGAAGGGCGAGGACTCTCCGTATGCCCAGGGGAAGCAGCCTTATGACCGGAAGCAGGGTGGCTGTAGTGGGCAGAGCAAGCCAGTTTTCTAGAAAAAGACTAAAACGACCAGAAGATTGCACTGAGGCTTAAGTATATCGAGCCCAGTTGAGACCTCAGAGAATGCTGGCTGTTAAGACACACAAGCATTCTGAACTGGGAGGAGATAAGAGAAAGGGCCACATGATTCCACTCTGTGCTTTTGTCTTTTGCTTTATTATGAAGACAATAAAATCCTGATGTCGATGTTCAGGAAAAGAAGGAAGTGGGTTTTAGGATGAGAGGAATGTCAGTTTTCCTCCCAGTGATGTTTCTGGTTCCCATAGTCGTCTTCAGACTGTCGTGTTGGGTGCTGAGGCCTGAATGGTTGGTGAGTGGAGAGATGGGAAACAGGCCAGGCAGGGACTGGGTGATCTTTGTGACCTCTGAGACAGCGCCAAAGAGACCCATCTCAGATCACTTCCTGTCATCTGCCATCTAACCTAGCCTGGTACGGGAGGGGCCATGCCGTTCCGATGGTGTATTTTTGTCTCCTGTTTTTATTTTAGGAGGCTGAACGATCCCTCAGTTGTCACTCCCTTCTCCAGAGATGACAGGGGCCATACACCTCTGCACGTGGCTGCTCTCTGTGGTATGTGGTCTTGGGCTGGCTGCCGTGATCCTCAAGGCAAAGGGCCGATGCCCCAGCAGAGGCCTGGCTTACGGAGGTAGCGGTTGGGGTGGGCTCACTCCCCCGGGGCTGGAAGGAGAGTAGCAAATGTCCCCCCAGGCCTCCGTGGCCAGCGTGCTGCCTCTGGGCTGGAAGAGTACAGCTAATGGTTCTCACTGTGGAGAGACACTTCCTGACTGCCCTGGGCAGGTGGGCCAGCCAGGGAAGGCCGGGACCGAGCTATGAGAATTGGCTCAGGTTTGTCGCTCAGTCTGGCGCTCCTATAGCCTGCCTGTTCAAAATAGAGTTTTTTTTTTTTTTTTTAAGAGATTTTGCCATAGGGTGCATATGCTCACTGAAGAGACAGAGATAGTGAAAAGGAAAGTGGGAAATCGCCCCTGGGGGGATGGCCACACTGCAATCCCTTCTCCTCCATTCTTCTCATGGGATCTTGGGCACGCATGTGTACATACCTGGTGTGAGTTTCAAGCCACCGCGTCTGGGATTTGAACCCTGGTTGGCCATGTGGGAGTCCAGCAACATAACCGTTATACCATCTGCTGTCCCCAAAATGGCTTTTAAAGCGCACATTCAAGGTGAGAACTACCACAAATGTCTTGGGGGAGGGGCACTGGCCATCCTCTGAGATAATCCCCCAGAGATAATTTGAAATTATGATTATATTATATTACATTTGAAATATGTGCAGCTCCTACTGTACTGTAGTGAGCTGTCCCTGTTTTGTTTTTGTTTTTGTTTTTGTTTTTTTAGCTGTTCTGTTTTGAAAGTTTGTTTATTTCTTCCATGAGAGAGACAGGCATCCCCAAGGGATTCCTTGTGCCATAGTGCACCCCTCCTCCACCCAACCAAGATTAAGGGCATGGGCGCCCATTCTGCTGTGTATAGGAGACCGGGGGTTATGAACCTGAGACCTTCCCATGTGATCTCAACTTTGCAAGCATTGCATTATTGCTGCCTCCCAGTGGCTGGCCTGTCCTGGTGTTTTTTACTTGGCAATATAGAAACACGTTTCTCCTTGTCAGTATTTTTAATGGCTGCGTAGTACTCCATCCTATGGATTTGATGAACCCTGGGATCTTGTGGTTGACTAAGGCTCTTTTCTGTTACCCTTTATTGCTGAGAGGTAGACTTGAGCTGGGTCCAAGAGCCACTCAGTCCGTAGAGCCTGACTTGAGGTTAGCTCTGGTTCTTCAAGCAGAATAACCATCTCCCGGCGTGTTTCATGCTAGAGGATGAGTGAGTAAGACAGTGTGGTGGTTTCACAGTTGGACCTGGGAAGCCTCGCCTCCCTCCTTCTCCATCGTGAAGTCCTTCTGTCCTGCAGGGCAGGCATCCCTCATTGACCTCCTGGTTTCCAAGGGCGCCATGGTGAATGCCACGGACTACCACGGGTCGACTCCTCTTCACCTGGCATGTCAGAAGGGCTATCAGAGCGTGACGGTGAGCAACAGGGCCGTGGTGGGGGGCCGTCCAGGGCTCGGAGGAGCTGCCCTGCGAGCTGACCTCATGGTCACAGTCAGTGCAGGCTGGGGTCCCCCCCGGGATCCCACTGTAGGCCTCCCAGGTTCCACACCGGCTTTGCCTTGGTGGTGCAGAGAAGGCTGGGAGCTGACACCTGCTGGGGTCTGCTGGACATGGTCTTTGGTTTAGATTTGAAACTTCCTGATCAGCTGGGGGAGAGAAGGTGGGGCTGTCGGCTTTTTTCATTAACCTTTGAACTGTTTGTCAGGTTGAGGGCAAGGATGTGATATCAATGGTGACGTAAGTAAATAGGGTTTAGGACGGCACGCGCCTCCCCGCGAGGCAGCTGTCCACGGCTGCATGGCCAGTGCTCACCTGCCTTCTCCTGTCCTTTGCAAGCTGCTGCTGCTGCACTACAAGGCCAGCGCCGAGGTCCAGGACAACAACGGCAACACCCCCCTCCACCTGGCCTGCACCTACGGGCACGAAGACGTAAGTGTGCTCGCTGAGCCGGAGTGGCTGGCTTTTTGTTTGTTTTGTTTCTTTTTTTAACAGGTATTTATTTGGTGGCCTACGGGCTGCAGGGCAACATGCCTAAGTTGTACCGTGACTCCTGTGATCCATACCTCACCCACGATTCTCCACCCATGAGAAAAACACTGCAGTGCTAGGAAATACAAAGAGAATGCAAGGCTCCTATCAGAAATGGATGGAAGAGCAGGCTCAGCCTGACTGAAAACAATGGCTGCATTTCAACACGGGAAGAGACCTCCTACTCCATTCTCTGCTCCTCCTCCTCCTGCAGGGACAATGACCTATCTCCCCTGTCTCCTGGGTCCTCCTCACCCTGGCATGATGCCAGCACCCCACCTGGGGGGCCCCTCCCATGATGCCGAGAATGGGATGAGGCCAGTAGGACCTGCTCCTGGAATGAGGCCACCCGTGGGAGGCCACACGCCCGTGGTGCCGGGGCCCCCAGGAATGAGGCCACCCGTGGGAGGCCACACGCCCGTGGTGCCGGGGCCCCCGGTGATGAGACTTCCCACCAGGCCCATGATGGTGCTTACTCGGCCAGGAATGACTCAGCCAGACAGATAACGGTGGAGGGGAGGCCTCTCATGTCAGTTTTATATTCACTTGTCCTACTTCCCCAGAGGTCATGGTGCTGTGACTCTGGGTGTTTTCTAACAGCATGACAAGGAAGACTTTCTCCCGCTTACTATTAAACAAAATTAAAAATAAGAGTAGTTTTGGAGGAGAGAAGTGGGATAAAGTGCAGTTTTCATTTGTATTGTGAAATCAGAAAATAAAACTGTCAACTGTTTTAGTTTTAAAAAAGGTTTAATTTTATTTATTATTATTATTTAATTTGCTGTAGGGTACGTGTGCTCATCAGAGAGAGATGGGGGGCAGGGAGAGAAAGAGAGAGAGAAAATGAGAAAGCAGTTGGTCAGGTCTAGGATTTGAACTGTAGTTGGCTACGTAGGAGTCCATCACCTTAACTACCATGCCGCCTGCTGGTCCCACACACATTTTTTTAATTGCATGAGGACATGTGCGCTTGCTAGAGGCAGAGAGACAGAAGGAGAGAGGGAGAAAGCACCCCTCCATGGGGCATGGTCAGGCCGCAGTCGCTTCTCCATTTCTACATCCCGTTGGGATTTGGGGCACATCTACATGTGTGCACACATGCTGGTGCCCATGTGTTTTCCAGGTTGCCAGGGCCAGGATTCCAACGGTGGTAAGCTGTGTGGGATCCAGCTCCCTTAGTAATAGACTACGGTGCTGGTCCTTTTTCTTTTTTTTTTAAATTAAAAAAAAAAGTTAAATGTATTACAGATGCTATATTGAAATAACAGATCTAAAACTTAGTCGCTTATTGCCTTGTTTTGAAATGAAATAGTTTTCATTCATCGCTGCTATCATCTGAACTTGGTATGCATTCAGTTTTTCTATTTTCCAATTTTATAGTAGTATCGAGACATTTCATAATTTCTGTTTTCACTTACTGTTTTACTAAGTGTGCTATTTTTTCTCTTCCCACTCTCCCTGGCCTTTTTGCCCCTAGTGATATACAGATAGATTTATCCACGGGGAGGGTTTAGATGGCCGATGTACGAAAGTGGGATTGTCCTCTATGTATTTTTATGTAACCTGCTTTCCCAGCTACACACCACATCGTGGAAACCCTCTAGGTCAGTCACTGCACATCTAGCCCGTTCTTTTACAGCTGTGTGATGACCCTTGTGTTGTGTCAGAATCCCCGTGGCCACCGCAGGTAGAGTGATTAGGAGGACTCAGGACTGTGCAGATAAGTCGTGCTCACGGCTGTGGTTTATTACAGTAAAAGGACAGAGCAAAATCCACAAACGAAAGGCACACGTGGATGAGGTCTGGAGGAAACCAGGGACAACAGGCTTCGAACAGGCTACTGTCCCTGGAGTCACACAGCATGCGCTCAATTCCTCCATCCATGAGCTGTGACAACACTATAAAGTCTCATGTCCAGGGAAGCATTTCGTTTTGTGCTTTTGCTTTGGTTTTGTTTTATTTTGTTTTATTTTTCTAGGTTTTTGCCATAGGGTGTGTGCACTCAGCAGAGAAAGACAGAGAGAGAGAGGAAAAGTGAGAAATCACCCCCTGGAGAGATGGCCACGCCACAATCCCTTCTTCTCCATTCTCCTTTTGGGATTTCGGGCACACATGCATATGTGCCCAGCATATTTATTAGGCAGCCAGATCCAGGAATCGAAGTGCAGAGTTGGCCATGTGAGCTCCAGAGCCTTAACCACCACGCCACCTGGTGACCCACTCATTAAGAGTCTTAGGAAAGCTAACCACACATTGTGCTCTGCCCCACATGTACCAAATTCCCACAATTCCAGAACGAAGCAGGCCTTCAGCATAAACCACGTCGTTGGAACAGAGTTGAGGCCCAGTGAGCCACCTTATCATTTAGAGACCTGTGGATGTTTCCAGCAGCCCTGAGTCCAGGGAACATTGCAGGCCAAGGGATAGTTTGCGATAGTGGTCTCAGGCTTGCTGTGCCAACCGTGTTCTGTAGACATCATGATTTTAGTTTGTCATTGCTTTTTTTTTTTTTTTTTAAAGAGATTATTGCTATAAGGCACATATACTCACTGGAGAGTCAAAGAGACAGAAAGGGAGAAATCACCCCCTGGGGGGATGGCCACACTACAATCCCTTCTCCTTCATTCTCCTTCTAGGATTTTGGGCACGAATACACATGTGCCTGGTATGAGTTTTAAGCCACTGGGTCCAGGACTTGAGCCGCATTTAGTTACATGGGAGTCCAGCGATGTAACCATTATGCCCTCTGCTGGTCCCATAGTTTGTAATTTCTTTTTGATTGGCAGTTTTTTCTCTGTTTTTTCTTTTTCTTTTTTTTTCTTTTTTTAAGTTACCAGAGGGCATGGATACTTGCCAGAGAAAGACAGAGACAGAGGAGGAGGAGAAAGGAACCCGTAATGGGGTGTGGTCATGCTGTAATTCCTTCTCTTCCCCTTCTCAATCCTACTGGGATTTTTGGTGGGTACCCACACATACTTTGAGTGTTTTTCAAGCTGCCAGGGCTGCAGTTTGAACTGCAGTTGGGATTTGAACTGCGGCTGGCCATGTAGGATCCAACTTCTTTAACCATTATGCTACGGAGCCAGCCTGGCCTTTGTGTTCTTCTGAAACAGCATGGAGTCCTGATCAGGAAACGTGGAGCCCTCACATTCTAGCTGTCTTTGCTGCACATTTGCCTGGCGAATGCTGCCTTGGTTGCACAGCGCATGGGCTGAGGCTCAGGGGAGCATGGATGGGGCCCAAGGCTTAGCGCCCTATTTGATGGCCTTTCCCTTTCTTTGCAGTGTGTGAAGGCTTTGGTCTACTACGACGTGCAATCATGCAGGCTAGATATCGGCAACGAGAAAGGAGACACTCCCCTCCACATAGCTGCACGCTGGGGTTACCAGAGCATTATAGAGACGTTGCTACAAAATGGAGCATCCACAGAGACTCAGAACCGACTGAAAGAAACGCCACTCCAGTGTGCATTAAACTCAAAGGTAGCTCTTGTTTATTTATTTATTTTTTAAAATAATTGTTTTATTTAACTTTGTTATTATTATTATTATTTTTGAATTTGACCAGAGAGGGACAAAGAAAGTGAGAAAGCAAACTACCAAGTTCAGGACTCAAACCGTGGTCAGCCATGTGAGAGTCCAGCGCCCTTAACCACCATTCCACCTGCTGACCCAAAGGTAGCTCTTTTCATCTCTGAGTAGCAAATCAATGTCTGTAGATTACGTCTCGGTCTATTGCAGGACAAACTGTGTCTGTGCCTGCATGCAGAAATTGGCCTACACGAGTTCTGCTTCATCCAGGACCTCATCGTTAATGCATTTTATTGATTTATATTTTCAATTTTACTAGCAGTTTTTCTTAGTGTGGTTCCAAAAGCTGCTTCCATTAGAGTTTGCTCTGGCGTCTGAGACCTGTTGATGTATCAGCAAATGGAGTGGGTGAAAATGGGACATCCATCGGAACAGGAAAAGTAGGGACGGGAAATGGAGAATGGAAGCTGTAGCTGTGGGGCTGCTTTTCTGGCACTTCCTTTTCCGCTCCTAGAAACTATAGTCTTCGTTTTTTTGTGGGGCCAGCAGGTGGTGTGGTGGTTAAGGCACTGGACTCCTACATGGCTGACTGTAGTATAAGTCCTGGACCCAGAGGATTGGGTCTCATGCTGGGAATGTGTGCGTGCCCAGAATGCCAGAGGAGAATGGAGGTTTTTTGTTTTTGTTTTTATTTTTTTAGTTTTTGCTGTAGGTCACCAGAGAGAGACAAGGGAAGTGAGAAATCACTCCCTGGGAATGATGGCCATGCGACCATCCCCTCTCCACGCTCCTCTTGGGATTTCGGGCATGCCTGCACACCTACGCCTGGTAGAATGTTCAGGCTACTGGGTCTGGGACTCAAACCACGAAGTCAGTCATGTGAGATCTAGCACCTTAACCTCCACACCACCTGCTGGTCCTAGAAACTATGTTCTAACTCAGCCAGTTGTGAGCATCATTGGGTGCAGTTTCTTTTATAAATGTAGTTTCTTTCATAAACTCAACCCTTTCCTGGTAGTAATTTCTGGGACTGTGGTTTTGGCCATCTGTGGTGAGGGTGCTCCCCTCTTGTGAGTGGGTGGGGCTCAGGGTGGAGACCTGCTTTCTGTACCCTGGTCTCCCAGCAGCAGCTGAAGGGCTGCCTTTGGAGCACCAGGGAAAGCACAGGAGGTCAGCGATTTGTGGCTTATGTAAGGCATTCCATTTTAATCCATAGGTATAATTGCCCCCTTTGTACAGCCCCAACTTTCCACATTTTGTTTTTTTTTAATTTTAAGGTTTTTGTCATAGGGTGTGTACACTTGGTGGAGAGAGAGGGAGAGAGACAGTGAGAGGGAAGGTAAGAAATCACCTCCCAGTGGAGATTACCGTGCCACAATCCCTTCTTTATTCTCCTCCTGGGATTTTGGCCACACATGACACATGCCTGGCATGATTTTAAAGCCACTAGATCCAGGACTTGACTGTGGTCGGCCATGGGGGAGTCCAGCACCTTAACCACTGTGCCACCTGCTGGCCCCACCACCTTTTGATGTTTTACTGGCTGCCTTCTACAATTCTCAACTCTCTTCTGAGGAGCTCTGTTGATTTATTCATATCTTATTCTGCATTTAAAAATAATTATTTAACTTTATTATTATTATTATTTTTAAATTTACTATAGGGCATGTGTGCTCACTAGAGAGAGAGAGAGAGAAAGTAAGAAAGCAAGCTGCCAGGTCTGGGACTTTAAGCATTGTTCAAGCTATCTGGGAGTCTAGCCTCAACCACCAGGCCACCTACTGGCTCCTCACTGTGCATTTTATTTATTTATTTATTTATTTTTTACTTTTTATTTTTTTGGAGAGATTTTTGCTATAGGGCGCGTGCACTTGCCAGACAGAGAGAGACATAGAGACAGAAAGCGAGAAATCACCCCCCGGGGGGATGGTCACGCCGCAATCCCTTCTCCTCCATTCTCCTCTCGGGATCTTGGGCACGCACGCACACACGCCCGGCGTGAGTTTTAAGCCACTGGATCCGGGATGCGAACCGCAGTCGACTACGTGAGAATCCAGAGACATAGCCATTACGCTAACTGCTGGTTCCCCTCACTGTGCATTTTAAAAAAATATATTTGTTAGGGCCGGCAGGTGGCGTGGTTGTTAAAAGTGCTGGATTCCCACTTGGCTGACCATGGTTTGAGTCCTGGACGTGGTGGCTTGCTTTCTACTTTCCCTTTCTCTGTCTCTCTTTGGTCAGATTAGAAGAAATGATAATAACAAATGGAATAAGTAAATAAATAATTCTTTAAAAATATATATTTATTTCTTCTGTAAGAGAAGGATGCAGAGAGAGAGATTGGGGCACCCCTAACAGAGTCTTCATGCCACGATCTAACCCCAGCCTCTACCAGCTAGGGTCAGGCACACACATGTTCCCTGGTGTGCACAGGGAGACCTTGGTAGAAGAACCTACAACCTTCCCATGTGGCCTCAGCATCGTGGAGTGCTGTGTCACTTCTGCGTCGTTGTGACTGGCCAGTTTTTTTCCTTTCTTTTTTTTCCCCCCAGAAGTTTTTGCTATAGGGCACATGCGCTTGCCAGACAGACAGAGAGAGACAGTGAGACAGAAAGCAAGAAATCGCCCCCCAGGGGGGATGGCCATGCCACAAACCCTTCTCCTCCATTCTCCTCTCGGGATCTTGGGCATGCATGCACACGCACCCGGTATGAGTTTTAAGCTACCGGGTCTGGGACTCGAACCATGGTCGACTACATGGGAGTCCAGCAACATAGCCATTATACTAACTGCTGGCCCCATGGCCAGTTTTTTTTTAAAGGCCACTTTATTGAAGATTGATACACAAAACGTCACATGTGTTTGACATGTACGTCTCGAGCTTGAAGATACAAATCATCAAGATGCGTGGTGTGACCCCCTCACTGCAGTCTGTGTTATAAACGTATCTGTCATGCCCAACAGTGTCCTTCCCCCTCCTTATTGGTTATTATTAATATTTTTTATGTGGTAAGAACACTTAGCATGAGATCTATGGTTGCACGGTTTTGCACATTTCAAGACTCCCTGGCCCCCTGGTTCCTCCTGGAAGCTCCCTGGTTCCAGGGGCCTCAACTATGCTGCCAAATACTGCCAGGGTCTCTGGTTCAGAGCAGCCAGAGCTGACTGTGCTGAGCATGGCTATCCTTGGCCTGAGACACTGCAACACCTCAGGAGAAAGGTTCTTTTGCCACCATCACTTCTACCAAAGGCCTTTCCAAAGGGGGTTCTGTGTAGGAAAAGAGAGGGCTGCCTTCTGCTCGGCTCTGGGTTGCTCCTGCCTGAGACCTGTGGCTGCCAGTGGAAGGGTCCCGCTCGATGGCTGTGGGCTAACAGACCTGGGTGGTGGGCCAGAGAGGCTGTGAGACCCCTCTGGGCTTCCCTTGCTCCCTGAGCCTGTTGATTGGAGGCACCGACTCCTGATGGACAGGGCAGTGAGGTATGGAGGAGGAAGCCAGCCCTTGTTTGGTGTGATCCTGAATAACTTCCTGCTGACTCTGGTCTTGATATTTTTTTAAAGAATTATTTTATTTAACTTTATTTATTTATTTATTTAAATTTGACCAGAGAGGGACAGAGTGAAAAAGAGAGAGAGAGGGAAAGTGAGAAAGCAAGTTGCCAGGTCCAGGACGCGAACTGTAGTCGACCATGTGGAATTCCAGCACCCATACCCACCACGCTACCTGCTGTTCCCTTTATTTATTTTTTTAAAGAATTATTTTATTTGGTGGGGGCCAGCAGGTGGCGTGGTGATGAAGGGCGCTGGATTCCCACATGGCTGACCACAATTTGAGTCCTGGACCTGGTGGCTTGCTTTCTCACTTTCCCTTTCTCTCTCTCTGTCTCTCTCCAGTCAAATTAAAAAATAATAATAACAAATAGAATTAAATAAATAAATCTTTTTAGAAAAGTTATTTTATTTGGGACCAGCAGTTGGCATAATGGCTATGTTGCTGGACTCTCATGTAGTCGACCGCCGTTTGAGTCCTGGACCCAGTGGTTTAAACTCACATCAGGTGTGTGTGCGTGCGTGCCTAAGATCCCGAGAGGAGAATGGGGGAGAAGGGATTGTGGCATGACCATCACCCCGGGAGGTGATTTCTCGCTTTCTGTCTTTCTGTCTCTCTGTCTTTCTGGCGAGAGCACGCTCCCTATAACAAAAACTTTTCAAAAAAAAAATTACTGTATTTAATTTAATTTAATTATTTGGTCTTGGTGTTTTTATCTGCCTGCTGTCTGACGTTCCTAGATGGTGCTGCTATTCGTCTCATTTCGTACTTTTCATATCCCCTCGTCCTCCTAGATCCTGTCTGTAATGGAAGCCCATCATCTGTCCTTTGAAAGGAGGCAGAAGTCTTCTTCAGAGGTAAGTCACCACAGCTGTGCTGGTCAGTTAATGGTAAAACTCAAGGGCCTCCTCTCTGGTCCTCCGCTATCTGTGTACCCATGTGTTCTCTTGCCTGGGCTCTGCTGCAGGTCCCCACGCCGTCCCCTCAGCGTTCTGTGGACTCCCTGAGCCAGGGTTCCTCCACCTCCAGCTTCTCCTCCGTGTCGGCAAGCTCTAGACCAGAGGAGACCAAGAAGGACTACAGAGAGGTGAGGCTTCTGGGTGGGAGGCTGGAGAAGACCTGGTGGCCCTGGTGTTACAGTGCCAGTTACAGACCCAGGCCTGTCTGGATGCGTGTTGCTCCTGACTTCTTGCAAAGTCTATGTAGACACTCACAGGCACACACACATTTGTTTTTTTAAAATAATTATTTAATTTTATTTGTTATTATTTTAAAATTTGACCAGAGAGAGACAGAATGTGAGAAAGCAAGCCATCAGGTCTGGGACTCGAACCATGTTTGACCATGTGGGAGTCCAGTACCTCAACCACTGTGCCACTCATGGCCTCACACACATTGCCTTTGTAAGAGCTTATAGCCTGGGGTCAACAAGGTGGTGTGGTGGTTAAGGCATCTAGATCCCATATGGCCAACTCCGTGGTTAGAATCTGTGGTGGCTTAGAAAACACATCAGGTGTGTGTGTGTGTCTAAAATCTCTTGAGGATGGAGAAGGATGGACTGTGATGGAGGATGGACTGTGATGTGACCATTGCCTCCTGGAGGTGACCTCTCACTTTCCTTCTCTTTCCCTTTCTCTGGCAAGCACACATACCCTATAGCAAAAACTTTGGTGGGAAAAAAGCTTATAGCCAGTGTTTTTTTTTTTTTTTCTTTTGTGCATGCACATGTATGAGAGAAAATGAGAGAGTGAGAAAGAACTTCTAAGTGTAGTCAAACTGCAATCCCTTTTCTTCCATGTCTCTATCCTGCTGGGATTTTGGGCATACACGCATACATGCCTGGTGTGTTTGTCAAGCCACTGGGGCCAGGATTTGAACTGTAGTCAGCCGTGGGCTCTGGCTCCCATTGTGCAGTGCCCAACCTGCCCAACCCCTGTGCTGTGGGGCTGACCCAGCTTGTAGCCTGTTTTAACTCCGTTTAACTTACCTTCGAGCTCCAATGGCAACCCAGTAGAGCTGTCTCCTCCTTTAACTGGAGAGTGGACCAATGTATGATTCCTGCACACCCCTCCTTTGATGGTTCCCCCATGGTTTAACAAACCTCACTGACTGCCCTGCTGTCCTTCCCCCTTCACCCCCAAGCCAGGACCTGCTCTTGGAGGCCCAATAAACTTGGCTTGATGCAGAACCACAGGAAAGGAGGCCAAGATTCATAGCTTAAAGTCTGACAGAGACCTGACATCCTCCACGGTGGGGCTGGGGGTGGGGGTCGTACCGTACGTCACCCCTAGCTGGTTGAGAACAAGAGCTGAGGGTGTGTAGCTCTTAGTCACTGCTAGCCAGCAGATTAGGGAGTGCTTATGTTTCAGGGTGACTGCTGTCACACCTTTCCACCCAAGTGACAATGACATCAGAGTAGTACCTTGCATGGTAGTGAACACTAGTCACTTCCTAAGTGTCCTGTGTGAGCAGTTTTGGGGAAGTGCTTAAAAAGATGCTAAATGAAATGTTAAACAGCACGAGTCAGACAAATGAAAACTAGATTTCTAGAATGTTTATATAATTTCTATTATTATTTTTAGTTAATTAATTAATTATCATCTAAGTTTGCTATAGGGCACATGTGCTCACCAGAGAGAGACAGAGAGAGGGAGATAGAGAGGGAAAGTGGGAAAGCAAGAAACCAGGCCAGGTCCGGGACTCGAACCACGGTCGGCCATGTGAGAGTCTAGTGCCTCGACCAACATGCCACCTACTGGTCCTTATAATTTCTAGGATTAAAATAATTTTCCTCACATTCTTTTTCCTTTTTTTAAGGTAGAAAAACTTTTAAGAGCAGTTGCTGATGGAGATCTGGAAATGGTGAGTCTTAGAAGTATGTTTTAAAATTCCTGCTCTTGGTCTAAAACAGCCATGGCTGTGTTTCCCGTCTCCAAGTCAGTCACTAGCTGTGTGGCTTCTGCATTTCAGTTTCACACAGATGGTGATGCATTTCATGACTATTTGGTAATAGTGTCCTTTCCCAATACGTACTGAGGAGATGTACCTGAAGGCACGTAGAGGCCATGGCCGCTGCCTCTTAGACACTCATATTCTGGGAGTGTGGAGATGTTGGCCAGACCACTCGCCTCCAGGGGCTGAGCGTGAGTGCAGAGACCAGGCCCACTAGCCAGGAAGCAGGCGAGCAGCCTGGTTTTAGACGAGGGCAGAGTTGTGGGGAGGGGAGGGGTGGCAGTGGTTGTGGTTACGGCGGAGCCCAGAGGCCTGTGCGTGGCTCTGCAGGAGTTGTGGGTGGTGTGACACCTGGTCCAGGAGGCTCAGGTCCGAGGTGTGGGGCTCCAAGGAGTCCCAAGCAGGTGTTTAAATGAGATAGTGCTGGTGCCTTTGGGTTGGCACCTGCAGAGGACAGCTCAAGGGAAGGCATCTGTTTCAACCATCTGTCAGGTGACAGGGCACATCTGATAATGGGGTCAGTGGGCAGCAGAGACAGCTTTCTTAGGTCCACAGGCATTTTTTCTTGGCTTGTCTCTGGCTTCCTGGAATATGTCTCCTAGTGTTTTCTCTTTTTTTAGAATAATTATTTGTTTAATTTTGTTTATTATTATTTTTAAATTTGCTATAGGGCACGTATGCTCACCACACACACATACACACACACACACACACACACACACACACACACAGTGGGAAAGCAAGCCACCAGATCTGGGACTCAAACCACAGTCAGCCATGTGGGAGTCCTCTGCCTTACCCACCATGCCACCTGCTGGCCCCTGTCTCCCAGTTTTAGTGGAGGTGAGTAAATCAGGTGCTTATTAAATAGGGACTCTGAGAAAATCACAGTACAAGAGAGCTTTACCCCCCCGTGTGTTTTAAGTGGACCAGTCGCTGGTGACCAGGCTTGCGGTGGTGAATGGAAAGGCTGGGATTGGCTCATAACAGCTCTGGGACGTGAGCTCTGGGACGTGAGCTCTGGGACGTGAGGACTCAGAATGGGTTATCACTGTGGTCATCTTTGCCCAGAAGCCATGTTAGCTGTCTAACAACATTGGTTCTTCATAGGGGGACATGGCTGGCTGTGTCTGAGTGATGCGGGTTGCTCTTCTCATGAGACCAGCCCAGGATAACTCAGCATTTTTTGAGGAAAGCAAAGGAGGGTGTCTTCTGGTTGCTGTGGGCAGGCCTAGGGGCTGAGGTCACCCATGAGGGGATGAGTAGAGACAAGCTGCCCAGTGAAGTTATTGACACATGCGACAGCCCCCAGCCCACTACCTGAGATCGCCCGTATGCAGGTCCCCAGCCCCGATATCATCCCCCCTTGTCACTAGGAGGAACTGCCCCTAGTTTGTCCCATTGCAGGGAAGGTCTGGAGGTGAAGAGGGTCTTCCTGGAACCTTTGTCCCTCCTTGCAGGCATCTCCTGAATTCCTCAGCACTTAGGGCCAGGCCTAGAAATGTATTTCGATGGTTTTCTATTCTCAAGCTTAATATTCCGAAATGACCTGTCTGGGGGTGGGGGGTCCTGTCCTTTCACCCGAGAGCTCACGCATCGTCGTGGAAACAGCACTTACTAGCCGTGTGCCTTGAACAAGCCGTTGACCCTCAGGACTGTCAGTTGATCCGTCAGGTGCTGTCAGTTTTCTGTCAGTTCTGGTGCTGCCTCGCCTCGGGTGGTTGAAAGTGTACAATTAGGTAATGAAAGAGGAGGAAGCCAGCAAGGGCCCTGGCACCAGGGTTTTGAAGCCATCACCCCAAGTTTGCCCCTTCATGAGACAGAAGATGAGGCCGTCTCTCATCAGCTGCACAAGTGGTCGCCCGACCTCTCCGTCACCATTAGCAGGATGTAGAATGACTTGAGCACAAGTGAGTTCTGGTATCTCACAGGGAGCAGGAGCCCTGTGTAAATGACTTTGGTGGTTGCGGAAGGATGTGCATGCGTGTGTGTGCATGTGTGTGTGTTTGTCTGTCTTTAAGGTATGGTAGCTTGTAAAGGAGCTAAGGATGCACCCTAAGTCCCCGTTGCTCTTTGCTGCCCCACGCCAGGTGCGCTACCTTCTGGAGTGGACGGAGGAAGACCTGGATGAAGTGGAGGAGACTGTCAGCACGGAGGTGGAGCTTGGATTCTGCCACCCCCTGTGCCAGTGCCCCAAATGCGCTCCAGCCCAGAAGGTCTGGCTTGGCTTCTGTGGGCGGGGGAGGGAGTCGGGAGGCAGTTCTTTTTCTTTCCCCATAGGGGAGCCATCAGTCAGGTAATTACTGAGTGGCTATTAATAGGTACCCCCTGAGACACTGCAGGCATTAATTAACTCAGAGAGACACTAACATGGGAGCAGGAAGTGGCTTGGGCTGCTGGCTGGCTCTGTGAATGGGCAGGAAAGTGAGCAGGGACGTCCCGTGCCCAGGGTTTCTGCTGCTCTCTGGGCCCGAGCCTCGAGGCAAGAGTTAATGGACACGCATGAGGGCTCTGTCCGTGTGGCTGAAGTCCCCCGGGAGGCCGCATGTGTGTTCCGTCGTTGCCTTTGCTCATGTCGGGCACCCTGTGTGGAGACCTCCCTCCGAGTACATAGAAGTTCCTTCCCCCAGCTTCCCCCAGTGGTCATATTTTGGGAAACGATAGCACAAAATCACAACCGGGATACTGACATTGATTCCAACCATTGGTCTTTGTTTTTTTTTTTGTTTTGTTTTGTTTTTTTAAAGAGAGAGAGATTTTTACTATAAGGCACATGCGCTTACCGGTGAGACAGGGAGACAGAAAGCGAGAAACCACCCACTGCCCCGGGCTGGGGGATGGCCACGCCACAATCCCTTCTCCTCCATTCTCCTCTTGGGATTTTGGGCATGCACATGCACCTGGTGTGAGTTTTAAAACACCAGGTCCGGGACTCACACTGTGGTCGACCATGTGGGAGTTCAATGACGTAACCGTTACGCCATCCGCTGGTCCTTCAATCCATTTGTCTTAATTGGGGTTTCTCCAGTTTTACTTGTATTCATTAATGTGTGTGTGTGTGTCTGTGTACTTAGTTCTATACAGTTTTTTCAAAGAAGTTTCTTTTCATGAGAATGAGGAGACACAGAGAGAAAGACAAGCACTTTCAACAGGGGCTCATCACAATCCCACCCCCGACCCTTGGCCCTCCCATTCATCCAGGATCATGGGTGAGCACGCTTAGTGTGTACAGAGTGCTCGGAGATCCAAACCCGTGATGATGGCCCATGTGCACCCTGCATCACTGAGCAGCACGTTGGCACCGTGCCACCAAGCCAGCCTGTAGTTCTGTACAGTTTTGTCCCATGGGTAGCTCTGTGTATCTAGCACCACACTCAAGATGAATAGTTCTCTTGCCACAAGAAAAAAATCACAAAATTGCCCTTTGTAACCATACCCTCTCTCCCTGTCAGCCTTCTACCCTACCATCCCTAGCCCCCTGGCAATCACTAATCTGATCTCCATTTCTATAGTTTTGTCATTTCAAAAATGTTACCTGAACATAATCACAGTTAGCCACTCCTCACTTAACGACCTTCCTGTTTAATGACCGCTCTGGCTTTCAACCAGTTCTCCGGTGCAGGGAATCCCCTTTCTCACCCTGCATCTCAGGAATCCCTTTCTCAGTCTGTGTCTCCTTTCCACACTTGGTTAGTATTCACCACACAAAGCATTCAAGTCACACAAAATTACGTATTTTATTGTAAATGTGCACTTTATTTTGCACCCATAGCAATATTCAGAATAAATAAAAACAATTACCCTACCCTGGATTTGTATTAGTGTATTATGGTTTGTCTTGTCGCTTTCTAGTTCTTATCTAATGTATGCTTTTTGTAAGGATAGAATTACATTATTCTAGGGTGGTGTCACATGATCTATTGAAAAATATATACCCTGTGGTGCCACAACACACCACAAGACATCTGCCTTTAAGTTCATCGCTTGTGGACCAATTCATGGTAGCGACTTATTAATAGTTGTAGGAATGGAACTCTATCATCCAGTGAGTAGGGCCTGTATATTCCCTCGTGAGACTGGCTTTGTTCACTCAGCATGCTCCCGAGTCGTTGCATGTAATCAACAGCGCGTTCCTTTATCATGGGCTAGTATTCCGGGGTATGCATGTACCACCGTTCGTTTAACCGCTCCCGTGGGTTGTTTCTGGTTGTAGCTATTACAAAGAAAGCTGCTACAAACATTCGAGTACAGATTTTTGTAAGAAACTCTGTTTTCATTTTTCTAAAATAAATGCCCCAGAGTATAATCGCTGAGTCATATGGTAATGGCATGGTGATTCCACAGTTAGTTTTGGTAGGAACGGACAGACCTTTCCAAAACCCACCGGCAATCTGTGAGCGATCTGGTTTCTCTGCATTCTCACCAAGATGTAGAGCTGCCACTGTTTTCTGTTTTAGCCATTCTGCTAGTGAGCGGTAAGATCACATTGTGGTTTTAATTTGCATTTCCCTCATGGCTGATGATGTTGAGCACCTCTTCACGCGCTCATTTGCCATCCGAGTGTGCTCTTCGGTGAAGTGTCTGTTCGTTTCTTTTTGCCTATTTCCTAAGTGGTTTGTTTATTTCTTTATTACTGAGTTTTGAGTTCTTTACATGTTCTAGATACTCTGTCAGTTATGTGGTTTGCAAATATTTTCTTTCAGTCTGTCACTCTTCTTAGCCTCTTCACATGGGCTTTCAGAAGAGAGCGAGTTTTTAATTCCCAGCTTTTTTCTTCCTTCATTTTTTGCCATGCATGTGTTCTCCAGAGAGAGACAGAGAGAGAGAAAGTGAGAAATCATCCCCCCAGTGGGAATGACCACACCACAGTCCCTTTTCTTCTATTTTCATCTTGAGATTTTGGGCATGCACTCAAACTCACCTGGCAGGCTTTCCAAGCTGCTAGGTCTGGGACTTGAACTGTGGTGTTGGCCATGTGGGATCCAACCATCTTAACCACTATGCCATCTGCAGGCCCTTAGTGTTTTTTAAATTTTTGGGTATTTATTTATTTATTTTAAAGAATTATTTGTTTCACTTTTTATTTATTCATTCTTTTATTTTAACTTGACCAGAGAGAGACATAGAGAGAGAGAAAGAGAAAGTGAGAGAGCAAGCCACCAGGTCCAGGACGCGAACCGTAGTCAGCCATGTGGGAGTGTCCAGTGTCTTAATCACCATGCCACCTGCTGGTCCCGGGTTTTTATTATTAATTGTGCTTTTGGTGTCAGTTCTGAGAAATCTTTTGTTAGCCAAAAATTCCCAAGATTTTCTCTCTTTTTTTTTTTTGGAGACCTATAATTTTATATTTTATAGTTAAGTCCTTGATTCATTTTGAGTTAATTTTTGTATGAGGTGTGATATTTAGGTGAATTTCATTTTCTTTTTTTTCTTAAAATTATTTCTTTGCCTATGAATGTCCACTTGCTTCAGCACAATTTATTAAAAAGACCATCTTCCCCCATCGACTTGCTTTTGCACCTCAGTGGGCTGTATCTTGTCCATTTCTGGGCTCTCCATTCTATTTCATTGATCTCCACCAGTACCAAACTGTCATCATTATAGTGGCTATAATACTGAGTATAGAGAGAGTCCTTCTAGTTTCTAGTTTCTTCTTCTTTGCCAGGATGTTTTTAGCTGTGCTAGGACTTGTGCTTTTTTTTTTCCTCCCCATATTGCCAGAGGGCATGTGCACTTACCAGCAAAAGAGAAAGAGAGAGAGAGAGAGAACGTACTCCTCAGTGGGGCATGGTCACACCACAATCTTTTCTCCTCCATTTTTTTCCATCATGTTGGGATTTGGGGCATGCATGCACATGTGCCTGTTGTGTGTGTGTGTGTGTGCGCGTGTGTGTGTATATATGTGTGTGTGTTTTAAGAGATTTTTAGCTATAAGACACATGCACTCACTGGAAAGATAGAGAGACAGAAAGCAAGAAATCATCCCTAAAGGGGGATGTTCACACTGCAATCCCTTCTCCTCTGTTCTCCTCCCGGGATATTGGGCATTCCCTCAAACGCTCAGCATGAGTTTTAAGCCACTGGGTTCAGGACTCGAACCACGGACTCAGACTGTGGGCTCAAACTGCATTCGACTACATGGGAGTTTAGCAACATAATCATTATGCTATCTGCTGCCCTCCCCTTTTATAAAAATATTTTTAAAAATTATTAATTTAACTTATTCATATTTATTTTTTTTTTTAATTTGACCAGAGAGAGAGGGAAAGCGAGAAAGCAAGCCACCAGGTCCAGGACTCAGAACTGTGGTTGGCCATGTGGGGGTGACCAGCGCCTTAACCACCACGCCACCTGCAGGTTCCAGCCCAGTTTTTTTGTTTGTTTTTTTAAGAGAGATTTTTACTATAGGGTGCATGTGCTCGCTGGAGAGACAGAGACAGAGAGATAGAAAGCAAGAAATCACCCCCTGGTGGGATGGCCATGCCACATACTCTTCTCCTCTATTCTCTTCTTGGGATATTGGGCATGCACATATGCGCATCTGGCATGAGTTTTAAGCCACCAGGTCCAGGACTTGAACTGTGAACTCGAACTGTGGTTGACTACATGGGGGGTCCAACAACATAACCATTATGCCATCTGCTGGCCCTGTTCTTTTTCTTAAGAGAGATTTTTACTATAGGGCGCATGTGCTTGCTGGAGAGACAGAGACAGAGAGATAGAAAGCAAGAAATCACCCCCCTGGGGGATGGCCACGCCACAATCCTTTATTCTTCTCTTGGGATTTTGGGTGCACACACACACGTGCCCAGCATGAGTTTTAGGCTGCCAGGTCTGGGACTTGAAGCATGATTGACTATGTGGGAGTCTAGCAATGTAACCATTATGCCATCTGCTGGTCCCCTATTGTGTTTTTTAAGTTGTTGGGGCCAGGATTTGAACCGTGGTTAGCAGTGTAGAATCCAGCTCCCTAAACCACTAGATTATGGGGCTGGTCTTAAATTTGTATATTAATAGCACTTTTTTATGAACATTTCTACATTCCCCTTGTATAGTAATAGTCTTCAATTTAGCATACAATTTCTTTTTTAAGATTTAACATTTCTATTCATCAAAAAGTGAATTTACCAATTTAAAACAATTTCAAAATTTGTTTTTTTGGGGGGCCACCTAGATTGGACCACAGACTTCTGAAAATCTCTTGTCTTATTTATTTATTTATTTATTTTTTCTTCTTCTTATTTTTTTCTTTTCTTTTTTTTTTTTTTTTTTGGAGAGGTTTTTTTTTTTTCGCTATAGGGCGCGTGCGCTTACCAGACAGACAGAGACATAGAGACAGAAAGCAAGAAATCATCCCCCGGGGAGATGGTCACGCTGCAATCCCTTCTCCTCCATTCTCCTCTCAGGATCTTGAGCACGCACGCACACGCGCCCGGCGTGAGTTTTAAGCCACCGGGTCCGGGACGCGAACCGCAGTCGACTACGTGGGAGTCCAGCGACATAGCCATTACGCTAACTGCTGGTTCCCTTCTTATTATTTTTTAAAACATTTGATCACTATGCATCATTTGGCTTGTAAAGAGAATTTACCCAACATAAATACATCTCAGACCAGTCCAGCTGAGAATACTATACACACTATCATCAATAGGTAATAAAGCATTTCTGTGTCCCACAAATGTCTTGCCTCTCTAATTTTTCTACCTGATTTCCTTCCCTTTACTCTTCCCTTCTCCCACCTTCCTTCCACACTGTCTCCAGCATCTATAACTATTTTCACTGCTTGTATGTCCTCCAATCTTTCAGTCTCTACCCTAGAATGCGGACAGTCGATATATATTAAATGGGGACATACAATATCTTTCTTTCACAGCCTGGCTTACTTCATTCAACAATAAATCTTCCATATTCAACCACTTTCTATCAAATATCAGGGTCTTGTTATTTTATGGCTGAATAGTATTCCATAGCGTATATATGCCACACTTTTTAAATTCATTCATCTGTTTGTGGACATAAAAGCATTTTAATTTTTTTATTTAAAAATTTTTTAATTTTTTAAATGTCCTGTGGGGCACATGTGCTTACTGGAGAGAGAGAGAGAAAGTGAGAAAACACTCCCCCAAGGGAGATGGCCACACCTCAATCCCTTCTCCTCTATCTCTTCTTGGGATTTTAGGCACATGAACAGATATGCTTGGTGTGTGTTTTTCAGGTCACTGGGTTTGGGACTCAAATTGTGCAGCTAGCCCTATGAATCCAGCCAACTTAACCACCATACCATGGGCTAGCCCCAGTCAGTATTTTAATCCTTGGTTAGCCACATAAAACACTGATTAACACCACTATCAAAATGTGTGTTCAACTTCACAGTATCTCTTTATAGTCATATGGTCAATGAAACCCATTTGTGATTGATATTCTTATGGAGCATGATTGATTTAAAAACCACTATGTGTAAATAAGGTAGTTCTATGGTAAAGTAAAGGTGAAGTGTGAAGATTAGCATATGGCGTTATGAGGTTTGATAAATGAACACATTTCTGACCACTGCCATGGTGAAGAGACCTCCATCAACCACAGATACTCTCTTGCTCCTTTGTAGTCACCCCCTGGAAACACTGATCTGCTTTCTGACCCTTTATTTTAATCTTTCCTTATTTGAATTGCATTTTCCTGATAACTAGTGATGTTAAATATCTTTTTTAAGTACTCATTATCTACTATACTATCTTCTTTTATAAATGGTCTCCTCCATTCTCCTCTTGGGATCTTGGGCACACATGCACAAGCGCCCGGCATGAGTTTAAGCCACTGGGTCTGGGACTCAAACCATGGCCGACTACATGGGACCAGCAAGATGGTGTAATGGTTATATTGCTGGACTCCCACATGGCCGACTGTAGTTCAAATCTCAGACCAGAGGCTTGAAACTCAAACCGGGTACATTTGAATGTGTCCCCAAAATACTAAGAGGAGAATGGAGGAGAAGGGATTGTGGCTTGGCCATTCCCCTTGGGGGGTAATTTCTCACTTTCTGTCTTTCTGTCTCTGTCTCTCTGGTGAGTACACATGCCCTATAGCAAAAATCTGTCAAAAGAATAAAACAATTTCTTTTTAAAGAGGTTTTTGCCTTAGGGTGCATGTGCTCACCAGAGAGAGAGAGACAGAGGAAAGTGAGAAATCATCCCCCAGGGGGAATGGTCATGCTGCAGTCCCTTCTCCTCCATTCTCCTCCCAGAATCTTGGGTACACGTGCACACGAACCCAGTGTGCCATCGGGTCCAGGACTCGAACCATGGTCAGCCATGTGGGAGTCCAGTGATGTAACCCCTGCACCATTTGCTGGCCCCTAGAACATTTTTTTAAAAATTATTTAATTCCATGTTATTATTTTGAGAGATTTTTGCTATAGGGAGCATGCACTCATTGGAGAGAAAGAAAAATACAAGAGAGACAGAAAGTGATAAATCAGCCCCCCTCTGGTGGGAGGAGGTTGCCACGCTGCAATCCCTTCTCCTGCATTCTACTCTTAGGCTTTTGGGCATGCTCACAAATGCTTCCAGCGTGAGTTTCAAGCCTCTGGGTCTGGCACTGGAACCATGGCTGACCATGTGGGAGTCTGGCAATGTAACCATTACACCGTCTGCTGGTCCCTGTTATTAGTATTTTTAATTTGACCAGAGCGACAGAAAGTGAGAAAGGGAAAATGAGAAAGCAAGCTGCCACATCAGGACTCAAACCACTATCAGTCATGTGGGAGTCCAGTGCCTTGACCACCACACCACCTGTAGGCCCCAGTGTTTAAAAATTTTTCAGTTCTGGCTGGTACAAGTCTTTTGAGATGCACGTATTGCAGACATTTCTCCCCTTCTATTGCTCGCCTTTTTATTTTCTTAGTTATGTCTTTCAACGAGCACACGTTAAACTTTTTTTTGATTAAGTTTAGGTTATCAGGTATTTCTTTTATGGTTTTTGCTTTATGTACTTTATCTGCAGAATCATTGTTTAACCTGGTATTACAAAGATTTCTCAATCTGTTTCCTCCAAGGTTTATAGTGGCCATTTTACATTTCGGTCTATGATCCATTTTAGTGTGTGTTTGGGTGCGAGAGGGTTGACGTAGTATTTCCACATGTGGGTGTCCCGTTGTTCCAGCACTATTTGTCGAACTGGCTTTCTTTTCCCCGTTGAGTTGCCTGGCCTAGTAAGGCATCGTTTTGGGGAGCTTGCTTTATTTAAAATGGAAGTTAGTCTTTTGGTATGTAAGACGCATTCAGAGTAGTAGGAACCCACCTATGGGCAGTGTGATCCTGGATCCCTCTGTGATCCCAAACTTGGCATAAAGGCTGTGGGGGCAGATGGCTTTGATTTCTTCATCTGGATTTCTTCAATAGAAATATTTCTGTTTCTTCTACACTTGTTAGAAGCTGGCAAAGGTTCCTGCCAATGGGCTCAGTGTGAATGTGACCAACCAGGATGGCCTCTCCCCACTGCACGTCGCTGCCCTGCATGGCCGGGCGGACCTCGTCCCTCTCCTGTTGAAGCACGGTGCCCGAGTGGGTGCCAGAGATGCAAACCAAGCTGTGCCCCTCCACCTGGCCTGCCAGAAGGGCCACTTTCAGGTATGGGCTCTGTGCTTCTGCCAGTGTGGCAGGTGCTTGCCTTGGCTAGAACCTCGCTCGGTGGTAAGGCTGCAGAAGGGCAGGGGACAGCCACGTTTCCTCCCTCTAGCCCTGAGATTCCGAGATGCACGTGGCAGAACCATTCAGTCTTGAGCACAGGACTCCATGCTTCCTGGGGTGGAGCCGGCCCTCCTGCCCCCACCGCCACTCATTCTGGGTGGCACAGAGGCCATCATCTGGTCTGACCCCAGCAGGAACTCCTCTGAGCTTGGGCGTGTTGCTCATTGAGGGTCCACCGTGGTCACCTTACCATTTTACGTGCCCATAGCCCTTGACCTGTTAATGCCTTATAAAGTGCAGTCATGGCCTTATAGAATGAGTTCAAGAGAGAATTGTGGGATGATTTTTATTATTATTATTATTATTAGTTTTTGTTATAGGGTGTGTGTACTTGCCAGAGAGACAGAGAGAGCAAGAAAGTGAGAACTCATCATTGTGGCCATGCCACAGTCCCTTCTCCTCCATTCTCCTCTCAGGGCTTTGGGCATGTGTGCACACAGGCCCAGCAGGAGTTTCAAGCCACCAGGTCTAGGATTCAGACTACATTTTTGGTTATGTGGGATCCAGCCTCCTTACCTCCATCTGCTGATTAAAATGATTAAATTGAATGATTAAAATTTTAGAAGTCTTATTTACCTTCTAGTAACTTATCTATATGTATTATTTGTCATTGTCCCCCATGAGTTCTGAGTAAGCTTTTTAAAGACAAGGGTCGTATTCAGGTCTGCCAGCGCCCTCATCAACACCTAGCACAGTGCTTGAATCATCGGTTTCCTAATCTGTAACACTGGAATAGTTCCAGCTCTCCATAGGGTAGATAGAAAGATGAAGTGAAAAATACCAATGCCTAGCACACTGCCTGGCACAAGTGGCCCTCAGCAAATGCCAGTCCCCTCTCCAGTGGATCTGCTTTCTCCTGAGGGCCAGCCATGTGTCTGAAGACCTTCCCAGTAAGCTTGGAGAAAAGTCAGAAGTCTTGATACTGGGTTTAAGGGTTTCTCTTACACATTTTAATGAAGATTGACATTTTCCTTTTCAACTAGGTGGTGAAGTATTTATTAGATTCTAATGCAAAACCCAATAAAAAGGATATAAGTGGAAACACACCCCTCATTTACGCCGGCTCCGGTGGCCATCATGAAGTCGCAGCACTGTTGCTACAGGTAGGGCCCCTCCCTGCCCACCGGCGGTCACCCCTGCACTGGTCAGTAGGGGCGTCATCATTTGGCTAAGCTACTGTGGCATCTGACTAAGGCAGGAGGAGGGTGGGCTTCTCCCTCTGATCAAAGGCAACTCATTTTGATGGACTTGTAAAAAAAATAGGTATAGTTTAGACAAATATTGTTTTCTATCTTAACGTTTTTCACTTAATGTAGAAAACTGTTTATTAAAACCTTGTGTTGGGTCAACAGGTGGCATGGTGGTTAAGGTGCTAGACTCCTATATGGCTGACCATGGTTCAAGTCCTGGACCTGGTGGCTTGAAAATTAGGCTTGGTACATGTGCATGTATGCCCAAAATCCCAGGAGGAGAAAAGAGGCCAAGGGATTGCTATGTGGCCATTCCCCCTAGGGGGGATGTTTTCTCACTTTCCTTCCCACTGTCTGTCTCTGGTGAGTGCATGTACCCTATGGCAAAAACCTTAAAAAAAAAAAAAAAAAAAAACTTTTGTTTTGTTTTTAGTTTTGCTATAGGGCATGTATGCTCACCAGACACAGAGAGAGAGATAGAGAGGGAAAGTGAGAAATAAAGTCACCCCCCAGGGGGTATGGCCATACCACAGTCCCTTCTCTTCTGTTCTCTTTTCAGGATTTCGGGCATGCATGCACATGTGCCCAGTGTGATTTTCAAGCTGCCAGGTCTGGGACTCAGCTGTGCAGTCAGTCCAGCTGCCTTAACCTCCACACCTCCTGTTGCCCCTAAATACTTGTTTTTTAATGGTTGTGTAACTATTGAGATACCATAGAGTGGTTTTTTGTTTGTTTGTTTGTTTTTCCAGCTGATCCTGCTCAATACATTTAAGCAGCTTCTGGGTTTTTTTGTTTTTTTTTTCCTGCTATAATGATATATGCTGTAATGAACATCTTTGTTCATAATTTTTTTTAAGAGATTTTTTGCTATAGGGAACATGGACTCATTAGAGAGACAGGAGAGATATAGAGTGAGAAATCACTCCCCAGGAGGCCTGGCCACACTGCAGTCCCTTCTCCTCCATCCTCCTCTTGTGATTTTGGGCACTCCTGCACACGTGCCTGGCCTGAGTTTCAAGTCAAGAGGTCCAGGACTCAAACCGCAGTGGGAGTCCAGAACGTAATCATTTGCTGGTCCCTGTTCATAAATCTTCTCAGTATCACTTTTATCCCCGGCATTTAAAGATTCTTGTGAGACATAGAGAAGAGTTCGGAGAATCTGATGACAAGCAGCACCCACGTGCCTGCCGTCTGGATTCCACGTTAGGGTCTCTCGTATTCCTTTTGATTGTGCTGTGTCTCGTTCTAGCATGGGGCCTCCATGAATGCTTCTAACAACAAGGGCAACACGGCGCTGCACGAGGCCGTGATAGAAAAGCATGTCTTCGTGGTGGAGCTGCTGCTGCTGCACGGGGCTTCGGTCCACATCTTAAACAAGAGGCAGTGCACAGCCATAGATTGTGCCGAGCAGGTGAGCGGAGACCCCAAGGGCTGAGAAGCCTCAGGCCTCCTGCACAGCTCACGCTGGAGTCCGTGTGCTTAAGCAGATGTGCTGAGCGAGAGGCAGATTTATGAAGCACTGTGCTGGCTATTGCTGTGCCAGGAGTCGGCCATTGTGGCTAGTTACCTGGTCACCTGGTCAGAGGTGGCCTGTGGGGAGCCAGGGGCCATGCTTTCAGGGTAGTTTCAAAGGCCCGAGTGCGGGTGCTCCCCTTACTGCCATCCCCTATCACCCGTAGTAACACGCCGTCCAGTACCTGAGGGGAAGACGTGGCTCTGGTGTCGCCAGCTCTGCAATTGCCCTAGCAGCATGATGGAGAAAGTTTGTTTAGTTTGTGGATGTACAAGTCCTTGAAAATGGGGGGGAGAACTGTGATTATCAACTGACCACACTGCAGTGCTGTGGTTTGCCAGGGTTGCCAAACGATTGTGAGGAATGTGTCCTTCTCTCCTGGGAAGAAAGTAGCTCTTTTCTGATCCTGTTCTCGTGTTAAATTTTATCTAGTTTCCTACTCAGGAGAGACAGCTCTTACATGACACAATTAATGTTAAAGTCACCATAAATTAAGCCTAGTTATAGGCGTACTATATTATTTTTTTAAAGGTTTTTCTCATAGGGTGTACATGCTCAAGAGAGATATATAGAGAGAAAGACATGAGAGAGAAAGTGAGAAATCACCTCTGGGGTTGGGGGATGGCCATACCACAATCCCTTCTCCTCCATTCTCTGTCTGAGATTTGGGACATGCACGCACACGTGCCTGGTGTGATTTTTCAAGCTGCCAGGTCCAGGACGCGAACCATGGTCCACCATGTGGGAGTCTAGTGCTTTAACCACCACGCCATCTGCTGGCTCCCCTACATTATTTTTTATTTGATTTTTATTTTATTTTTTTTTTATTTTTCAGAGAGTACCTGTGCTCACTAGAGACAGAGAGAGGGAAAACGAGAAAGCACCCTCCCACAGCGAATGGTCACATTGCAGTCCTTTCTTCTTCACTTCTCCCTCCTTTCAGGACTGTGGAGGACACACACACATGCCTTGTGTTGCTCAAGCTGCCAGATCCAGGACTTGAAACTCACAGCTGGCTATGTGGGGTCCAGTCACCTTAACCACCACACCATGGCTGGCCCATTATTTTTTATTTTTTAGTGACATTTCCTAACAGAACTGAGCTATCTTTTTCTATTTGTTGCTCTAGGGTACATGCACTTGCTGGAGACACAGGGGTGGATGGAGAGTGAGAAATCACCCCCTAGGGGGAAGGTCATACTGCAGTCCATTCCATTCCCCCCCTGGGGTTTTGGGCATGTACACACTTGTGCCCAGTGTGTTTTTCAAGCCACCAGGTCTGGGACTCAAACCACGCAGTCAGCCATGCGGGATCCAGCGCTTTAACTACCACTCCACCAGCCGGCCCCAGAATTAAACTATCTTAACCTTTTAGTTTAGTACTTTCTCACATGATGATGTAGAAGTGCTTTATTGCATATTTACTATGTGGTGGGCCCTCAAAGATCTCATGATACGAACCATACAGTAATAGGTCTTGTTATTGGCAGCCCAGTTGCCTGGTGTGGTTAAACACCCAGCCCCGAGAACCTGGGAGAGGGCAGAACCAGAGACCAAAGGCTGGGCTTCTTTCACCACGAGGATTTATGGACTCCTAGTTTGGTCCGTAGTTGTTTCTCAGCTTTTCCTGCCCAGAACACTGATAGTTAGATAGAGAACAAGTAATTATATGTAAGGAGAATTTTAAAATATCACTGTGACTTTTTCCCTTTCAAATCGTAGAATTCAAAAATAATGGAATTACTTCAGGTAGTACCCGGCTGCGTGGCCTCGTTAGAGGAGGTTGCTGAAGCAGACCACAAGGACTACGTTACTGTGAAGATCAGGAAAAAATGTAAGAACTTACGTTCCATTGTTGTCAGCCTGGGTTTATTTGGAAATTCACGGGTAGCTGCTGGGTTGCATGGCAAACATAAAACCTAATTACAGTATGATGAGGGGTGGGAACGGGCACCGAGGAAGTGTACGCTGTGTCCTGATTTATCAGACGAGGGGTAAGCTGCTTTTGATGCTAGCTTTTCTGGTCAGTGATAGTATTTCTTAAAAGAGTGAGATGGAAACGCTCAGCATTACATTGAAGGTGCAGGCCTCACTTAACTGACTGGAGAGGAGATACAATTTCTGCCAATTTCATGCTTTATGTTCCAAAGCTAGGTGTTCTTCTGAGCATTCCTGGACAACCAGGGTAAATGCTACTTTTTAGTTTCCAGGTGTAGAGAGCTTGATGATAATTAGAACAGCAATTACCAAACGGTAGATCGGAAGTATTTTCTTTTAAAAGTTTAGGGGACCTTCTATATTTTTCTTCATAATATACTAAATTGATCACTAAATGATAAATGACATTATAAGATCATTTATATAACTAAATGATATTATAATAATATACTATATTTATTCTAAATGATATTATGTAATATACTCCCAGCTATGGGAGTGGGTTTATACCGTGAATATAAATATGATGTGAATGAACCCACTCCCAAATCTGGATGAAGATATACGAGGCTGTCTCACCATAGTTGGCTGTGAGCTGGGGCATATCAGTGTGGTAAGGGTGTATCTTGCTATTTTACGTGGCTTTACACACTAATAAATAGGTAGCTTCTCATATGCCCCTTTAAAAGCAAAACCAGTGTTGGGACCAGCAGTTAGCGTAATGGCTATATCGCTGGACTCCCACGTAGTTGACTGCGGTTCGCGTCCCGGACCTGGTGGCTTAAAACTCACGCCGGGCGCGTGTGCGTGCGTGCCCAAGATCCCAAGAGGAGAATGGAAGAGAAGGGACTGCGGCGTGGCCATCCCCCCTGTGGGGGTGATTCCTCACTTTCTGTCTCTCTGTCTGGCAAGTGCACGCACCCTATAGCAAAAACTTCTCAAAAAAAAACAAAAAACAAAACAGTGTTTAATTTTCTAAATTTGTTAACCTAAGAGAATGGGGAGACTGCATCTATGCTGTTGTTTTAGAACCACCTTTAAACTGTTTTTGAAGTTTTCAAATGTTTATTCTTTTATCTACAGGGAACTCAAAAATGTTTGATCTCCCAGATGAGCCTTTTACAAGACAGTTTTACTTTGTTCACTCTGTTGGTCAGTTTAAGTGAGTACCAAGTTCCAGTGGATTTTTTGTGCTTTTGACCGAGTTTCTTTCAAATGAAGCACGATTTGTGCAGTCTCAATTGGTTATGCGTAGTACCGTCTGCAGTGAGAACATCATCTAATCCTGCCACCTTGTGGCCAACCAGTGTTTTGCACCACTATCCCAAATAGCGATTTTAGGTTCATACTTAAATTTATTTTGGATTTCAGGGGAAAGACTTCACGTGAGATTATGGCAAGAGACAGAAGTGTACCTAATCTGACTGAAGGTTCTTTGGATGAGGTGAGTTCTTCAATATGTTTATATATGTTGTTATTACTATTTTTATTAGAAAAAATGTGTTTTTTAAAATCTGCTAGCGGGCATGTGCACTTGCTGGAAAGACAGGAAGAAAGAGAAAGTGAGAAATCATCGCCCAGGGAAGATGGCAATGCTGCAGTCCTTCCTCCGTTCTCCTGTTGGGATTTTGGGCATGCACACACAGGCATCTAGCATGCTTTTTAAGCCACCATGTCTGGGACTTGAACCACTCAGTCAGCATGTGGGATCTAGCCACCTTCATCAGCTGGCCTAGCATGTGTATTCTTAAGAGCCTGCCTTTCGTAACCCATGGTACTTCACTTGAGTGTGACCTTCATTATTTTCTTCAGTCTAACAGGTACCAACGATTAAAATTGGAATTTCTTAGTGGGATGGTCAAGAGAACAGACTTGGGAACCAGCAGTTAGTGTAATGGCTATGTCGCTGGACTCCCATGTAGTTGACTGCGGTTCGCGTCCCGGACCCGGTGGCTTAAAACTCAGTCGGGCGCGTGTGCGTGCGTGCCCAAGATCCCAAGAGGAGAATGGAGGAGAAGGGATTGTGTCGTGACCATCCCCCCGGGGGGTGATTTCTCGCTTTCTGTCTCTCTGTCTCCCTCTGTTTGTCTGGTGAGCGCATGCGCCCTATAGCGAAAACCTCTCAAAAAAAAAAAAAAGAGCACAGACTTCACTGATTATTATATTTAAAAATACATTTCTGGTGCCAGCAGATGGCATAATGGTTATGTTGCTGGACTCCCACATGGCTGACTGTGATTTAGGTCCTGGATTCAATGGCTTGAAAATCATGCCAGGTGCATGTGCATGTATACCTAAGATCCCAGGAGGAGAATGGAGAAGGGACTGTGGTATGGCCACGCTCCCAGGATGTGATTTATCACATTCCCGCTCACTGTCTTTGTCTCTCTCCAGTGAGTGCATGTACCCTAAGGCAAAAACCTCTAAAAAATTTTTTTAAATGTCTTTTTTTAAAAAAAATATTATTTATTTTTATTTGTTAATATTATTTTTTAAAATTTGACCAGGGAGAGACAGAGAAAGGGAAAGTGAGCAAGCAAGCTGAGAGGTGCAGGACTTGAACCATAGTCAGCCATGTGGGAGTCTAGAACCTCAACCACCATGCCACCTGCTGGCCCCTAAAAAGTATTTCTGAGTGGTGAAAGGAAAGTAAGGGAAAAGTGGAAAGTAGTTGTATGCATAGCAGGTGAAACTTCTCTACTGTGTTCATTACTGAAGGAAGAAAACAAGTTTGTATATAGCTGGGTAAGCAGCATTTCCAAATAGGGTATAAAACTCAGGGACCAGCAGTTAGCATAATGGCTATGTTGCTGGACTCCCACGTAGTTGACCACGGTTCGCATCCTGGACCTGGTGGCTTAAAACTCACGCCGGGTGTGTGTGCATGCGTGCCCAAGATCCCAAAAGGAAAACGGAGGAGAAGGGATTGCAGTGTGGCCATCCCCCCGGGGGGTGATTTCTCGCTTTCTGGCTCTCTCTCTCTCTCTGGTAAGTGCACGCGCCCTATAGCAAAAAAACAAAAAAAACACCAAAAAACTCATATGGACAGAGTTTTTTTGTTTGTTTTTAAGGAGATTTTTGCTATAGGGTGCATGCACTTGCAGGAGAGACAGAGACAGAAAGTGAGAAATCACCCCCAGGATTCTCCTCTTGGGATCTTGGGCATGCATGGACACACACCCGGCATGAGTTTAAAACCGCTAGGTCTGGGATTCAGCCGTGGTCAACTACATGGGAATCCAGGGACAAAACTACTGGTCCCATAGACAGTTCTTTATGTGGCCCGCTTTCCTACTGCACTATTGAATCACTCAATTAGAAAAGAAGTCTGAGTTCCATCAATGGCAATATAAAGCAACTCTTAGAAACACAGCTTTCCTCATTGCCAATGAGAATTTATAGGATATGGGGCAAAAGCTTGTTGAAACAAATACGTAAAAGTTCTCAATTGTTGTTTTAGGGAATTAAAGTTATTTTTATTAATGTGACTAATTTTGATTTCATATCTAATTTTCCATAATTTTGTGAATAGACCTACTTGAGAAATCCGGACTTTTTTTTTTTTGAGGCTTTTGCTATAAGGGCACACATGTGCTTGCCAGAAAGACAAGAGAGAGAGAGAGAGACAGAAAGTAAGAAATCTCCCCCCAGGGGGGATGGCCACACTGCATTCCCTTCTCCTCCATTCTCCTTTTGGGATCTTGTGCATGCACACACATGCACTCAGTGTGAGTTTAAGCCACTGGGTCTGGGACTCGAACCACAGTTGACTACATGGGAGTCCAACAACATAGCCATCACGCCAACAGTTGGTCCTCAGACTTTTTTCCCAGAGGAATTATTTATTAATTTACTTGTTATTTTTAAATTTAATCAGATAGAGCCAGAGAGAGGGAAAGTGAGAAAGCAAGCCTCCAGGTCCAGGACCTAAACTGTGGTTGGCCATGTGGGGAGTCCAGCACCCCAACCACCATGCCACCTACTGGCCCCAAAATCCAGACTTGAAATCTGCCTGAGTTCAACCAAGTGTGGCTATGGGGCATCAGGCAGCTGGCTTCACTTTGTTGATCCTGTTTCCTCAGCTGTAAAATGTCCTAGCAACAGTACAGACTTAAGACTTGTAAGGTTATGAATATAAAAATGTGTAAAGTGTTTGCTTTGCATCTGACACAGGTAGTACAGACATGCCATAGTCTCCCACAGGTGTCCGAACTGAAATGATGTCTGTGAAGTGCAGGGCGCGTTTTCTGACACGCTCAGCACTCAAGGACAGCTGTGGTTGTAGTGGTGGTTTCAAGTTCAGTGCAGATGTCAACTGTTTGAACTGTGCCTTTTCTTTAGCCAGGAAAGCAGAGAGTTGCCCCAACACAGAACCAGCCGGACCAGAGCAGGTCTCAGATTGCTGGCACAGGAAACAAGGACCGGCCTGAGAGGCCTGGGCTGAAACAAACTGCTCCTGGGAACAGGCGGATGCTCCGCAGACACACAGTCAACAATGCCGTTGCAACCAAGCGCCCAGAGACTGCAGCTGACCTACCCACACCCCAAGAGGCTAGTATTTCCCGGTCTTAACAAGAATAAGGAATTGTTGAATCGGCTGCCAGGAAGTGAATACGAAAGATGCTGAGCATGAATACAGCTTAGAACTAAATGTACTTTCACATAACTGGCTTGAGAGACCAAGTCTTCAGGAGAAAATTCCTGGAAGCTTTTCTGTGGCCGAGGGAAAGAGTGCAACAGAAAACTTACCACCATCTCCCTCCTCTTCATAGCGAATGAATACACTTGAAAAGGAATGGACGAAAGTTCCAATAGTGTCCAGGTCCTTAAGTCCAGGGTGTGTCTTCAAGTATTAGGGTTCCTTGCTTACAGGGAGAGGTTTCGCCACCAGATTCTGACCTCCTCATACCGAAAGGTGCTAAACCTCTGTGATGTGTGTACATTAGCCAACCACAAGCCACTGGAATTCCCACGTCTGGGAAGGCAGAGAGAAGCAGTTTAGGTCTCATGGTACTGTGGAGGCCAGGCAGAAATGGCGCTTCTGAATGAAGTAAGTAGAACCCAGAAAATGTCCTTTTGCAAAGCAACACTTGAACCAAAAGATGCCTACATGCCATTTTGATGTTCATTTTAGTGAGACAACATATTCGACCTGTTCCACACACAGGCATATGGAATAAGTTGAGTGTAATTTTTCTGTACGGACAAAGTATAGTTATCTGCTCACTGCTCATGTACACCTGCAGCAGTATCTCTAGAAGCTTCCCTCTCCGTTAAGAACCTCCTTTAAATCTCACAACTGATGGATGGTTACTGGAGTAGAGAGTAGATTTGGCACATTTTTTCTTAATCTTTTGATTCAAATTCAACACTTAACAGCACAAACCAGGTCAAAGTTAACTTTAAGTTAGAATGTATTGCCATTTATTCCTTTTTATAAATTTCTATAGATTTGACTGTTATTTTTTTATGTTATTGGTCTAGAGCTGCAAACATGGGTATGTCCTGAGTACATTTTCAAATAACTTTGTAATAGGGAAATGGTTTTGTGCATGTCTTCGGAAATACTTGTGTATAGAAGGGAGGGGTTGATTATTTTTCTACAAAGTAATTTATGATTTCTAATTTTCTAATGTGCCTTGGATATGTGCCAAATGAAGGAAAAGAAACAGTAAACTTTATGATTCTTGCAAGTGTCACAGTATGCTTTTTTAATGCTTTGCTATAGAGTTATACTTTTTTAGCCTATGCTATAAACATGGGTTTTGTGTGTGAAAAATGCCACTCCATTGGATTGGATAGGTATGTTTTATCTTTTAGTTATGGATGTCTAATTGAGACATGTGAATGCAGTCATTCAAGGGTTGTCATCCGCCTGCTTAACTAGGGCTGGCTTAATCCCGTAGGCAGAGTGCCTAGGTCCCACAAAAATGTTTTATTTTCTTTTAAAATCAGAAGAGGGGACCAGCAGGTGGTACAGTGGTTAAGGCACCGGACTCCCATGTAGTCAACCATGGTTCAAATTCCAGACCCAGCAGGTTGAAACTCAAGTGGGTGCGTGCTCCAAATCCTGAGAAAATGGAGAAGGAATTGCGGCATGGCCATCCCCTCTGGAGGGATGATTTCTTTTCTTTTTTGAGTGTTTTTTTGCTATAGGGCGCGTGTGCTCACCAGAAAGACAGAGACAGACAGACTGAAAGCGAGAAATCAAACCCTCCCCCAGGGGGATGTCCATGCCGCAATCCCTTCTCCTTCGTTCTCCTCTTGGGATCTTGGGCATGCAAACACACGCACCCGGCGTGAGTTTAAACCACCGGGTCCGGGACTCGAACTGCGGTTGACTACATGGGAGTCCAGCAACACAACCATTACGCCAACTGCTGGTCCCTGGAGGGGTGATTTCTTGCTGCCTGTCTCTCCAATGAGTGCATGCTTCCTATAGCAAAAATCTCTCTCAAAATTATAAAATCAGAAGAATGACTATAATACAGCTTCCTAATCCAAACAGAAACAGCATTGTTGCTTTGATAATTTGATTTTTTTTTTCTTTTACTCCACGTTTAACAAAACTGCCTCACCGACTTAAGTTGCTGTGGTACTCTGTGGTTCTACCCTAATGGACAAACTTTATCCTGGACGGTTTATCAGCACTGGCATTCTCAAAATGTAGATACATCCATTTGATACCACCTCAGTTTTGGGGTGGTGTGATGTAATTTGGAAACACTTCCATCACTATCCCTGTAACAATCAACTTTATGAGAATTGTCCAATGAGGCAACAGGTTGAAAGTATGGGGCCTGATTTGTTAACCACCTCAGAGCCAGCCAGGGTCAAGGCAGGTTGGCAGGAGCCTCTGACTTGGCAGTTTTGAGCTTGGTATGACCTTCAGCTAGAGATTGAAGTGTCATGAATGGCTGACAACCTTAGGGGAGAAGTTTGCTCTTCTCATTAAAAGCAGTATGAGCTATCATGATTACTTTTTTTTTTTTTTTTTGAGAGGTTTTTGCTATAGGGTGCATGCGCTCGCCAGACAGAGAGACAGAAAGTGAGAAATCACCCCCCGGGGGGATGGCCACGTCGCAATCCCTTCTCCTCCATTCTCCTCTCGGGATCTTGGGCACGCACGCACACGCGCCCGGTGTGAGTTTAAGCCACCGGGTCCAGGACTTGAACTGAGGTCGACTACGTGGGAGTCCAGTGACATAGCCATTATGCTAACTGCTGGTCCCTCATGATTACTTTTTAAAATACTTCTTTCCAGTTTCTTTTATTAAAGGTTTTTGCCATAGGGTGTGTGTACTCACTGGAGAGAGAGAGAGAGAGAGGGAAAGTGAGAAATCACCCTTCAGGGGGATGGCCACGCTGCAGTCCCTTCTCCATTCTCCTCCTGAGATTTTGGGCACACATGCACATGCACCTGGTGTGATTTTCAAGCCGACAGGTCTGGGATTCAAATTGTAGTCGGCCAGTGCCTTAACCACTATACCACCTGCTGACCCCCAAATACGTTCTCCACTTAAGAGAAAAACTAGATTTGACAGTTCAGAAATTGGTAATGCCTGAATTCACATTTTGTGTAAAATGTTTTGAGTTCAAAGTAGTGCCAGTTCATTGATTACTTCCACAGTTTAGAGTAACCACTTCCTACACTGCAATGTACTCCATTGTCCTTTTGCCTGCAAAAGCCTCTATTCCTATACACAGAATCACCACTTTTCATTCTCACAAGTTTCTGAAAGAGTTTGACCATCTTTACACACATTCATATCAGTGGATGCCTTTAGAACATTGTTATTCTGTGAGAGAGCATGTACCAAAACTGAAAATCAGCTGAAGCAGCCGATAAGAGTGGTGGTTAAGGGGGCTGAATCCTATATGGCTGACTGCGTGGTTCAAGTTCTGGACCCGGCAGGTTGAAAACCATTCAGAGCATATGTGTTTTTTTTTAAAAAAGATTTATTTATTTAATTCCATTTGTGGTTATTTCTTTAATTTGACCAGAGAGAGGGAAAGGGAGAAAGCAAGTCGTCAGGTCCGAGACTTGAACCACGTTCGGTGGGAATCCAGCACCTTTAATACCTGCCAGCCTTGGCATGTGTGTTCTTAATGGTTCTGCTCATTCATTTATTTGGGGATATTAGACACTACTCCAACATTAACCTGCTTCACTGACTACAGTTACAGATTTCTAAACAGTACAGTCTCAAATATAGTTAACAGTGTATTAGCAATATGCTGGCGAAAGCAGAGACTGAGACTGTAAAGCACATTTCCTGTCAATTTTCTACTACTAATCCTATTCATCTTTTTAAATGTTATGAGCTTACTGGCCTGGGTCTCACAGGACTAAGACATTTAAAAGGTTATTACCAAACAGCTTAGTTGATAATTAAGTTTATGGTTTAAATTTATAAATAAAGGTTTTCATAACCTTAGAGGATATAAAATATAAGAGATCTTTACTTTCAGTCACCTGTAGTTTTTATTTCCCCAAAGAATTGTTTTATTTATTATTATTATTTTTTAATTTGACCAGCGCAAGAGGGAAAATGAGAAAGCAAACTGCCAAGTCTGGGACTCAAAACTGCAGTCGGCCATGTGGGAGTCTAGCGCCTTAACCACCATACTACCTCACCTGCCGTTTTTATCAGTTCACATTTCTACCAAAATATTTAACTTGCTGAACTGTCTCAACTGTATTTTAATAATTAGAAGTCATTTCTCTTACAAACATGTTTATTATTATTTAAGTATTATTACCAGTATGTTCTAGTTATTTTGGTTATTTTTTCAACTGTAGTAGTTTTGGATGAGAATGTGTTATTAGATAATTTCATCTCAATGTCTTTGTAAAGTAAGTTATTTAAAAAAAAACTCAGAGACCAGCCGATGTGTAGGGTTACGTTATTGAACTCCCATTTAGTTGACTGCGGTTCAAGTCCTGGACCCAGTTGCTTAAAACTTAGGCCGGGTACATGTGCCTATGTGCCCGAAATCCTGAAAGGAGAATGGATAAGGGACTGTGTTGTGGCCGTTCCCCCCAAGGGGGGTGATTTATTGCTTTCTATCTCCAGCGAGCACACGCACCCTATAGCAAAAATCTCTTTTAAAAAAAAAAAAAATCAAAGCTAGGGATTTTCTTACATTAGATGGAAACAGTATCTGCAGGGAGAGAAACAGCTTACCTGCCTTCAGAACCTAGGTCTTAGAAATATTAGTCTGTCGGAAAAGGCAGGATGTATTTTTCTGTGCAAATATGCATCATGACTTTTCTGATGACTTTTCAGATGTTAAAGCTGGTACTGTTTAATCCGTGGGCTTTAATTTGCACAATGTTACCTGCTGCTCTTTTCTTCTTACAGGAGAAGGCTGGAACAGCCTCTCTTTCTCCTTCCTAACACTAATATCACAACTCCAAGGACATATTCATGATGTTGTATGTTCAAAAGCTTGTGGTGGGGGGGCCAGCAGGTGCTGTAGTGGTTAGGGTGGACTTCCATGTAGTTAGTCAGCTGCGGTTCGAGTCCTGGAACTGGCAGCTTGAAACTCATGCTGGGCGTGTGTTTAAGTGTGAATGTGCAAAATCCTGAAGGAGAATGGAGGACGAGAGACTGTAACATGGCCACCCCCCCCACCCCGGGGTGTGATTTCTCACTGTCTGTCTGTGTCTCTCTGGTGAGCGCACAGGCCCTTTAGCAAAAAACTCTCAAAAAAAAAAAAAAAAAAAAAAAACTTCTGGGAGTAAAGGAAAAATTTCAGAATGCAGATATTTGGTCACTTGGCTATGGCACTAAAACAATTTGCCCACATACTCTTATTTTGCATAACAAGTTTATTTTTTTTCCAAAAGGCATATAGACAATAAACAAAGTAAACATTTAATGAAATCTTAACTTCTGCCCTAGAAGTTCCATTAAGTTCCAGTCTCTAAACATTTTTAGTTCAATAGTCATCATCTTCATCAGAGTCCATTACTTTTCTTCTGTTGAACTGGGGGTGGAAATTAAATAAGTGTCATAACATATTTAATATAGCATAACTCTGGTTTTCTGAGAAGCAAAACTTCTACCTACTTTAAACAAGGCATTTTTGTGTGTCTTTTAAGCAACTCAGTGAACTAGGAAGTTGGAATGGAGGATGCAGAGGCAAAGGCCTTAAAAACTAGACCCCCTAAATATATTCAGCCTTTGTCCCCAAACTTCTGTATGTTACAGAAGTGTCCACAGGCTGAAAGATGTTCTGATATGGAAGATGCAGATTTTACATTTAACATCGAAAACATCGGTCTTTTCTTTGCCATGTGCATTTGGGGAAACTTACTTTAACTGTTGTTTTCTTCTCTGTTTGTTGGCTTACTTTTTCAAGGATTTCTATTAAACCTTGTTCTGATACCTAGGATAACCAGAAGGTAAATCAGTACTTTTTTAAACAAAGAGTTTATTTCAGCAGAGTGAACAATTTTACAACCTTTCTGGGGTGTTGAGGAAGAACTAAAGCTGGTTTAACTATCGGTGTAAGTTCCAAGTAAAATCTGCCGGGCTGTTCCTCATTGAGAAGCGGGAGGGAGGTAGTGCCCATCGGACAGCTTCCTCAGGACCACCCACAGTTAACAGAGATTTCAGAACGGTATCACCACTAGCAGACAGCAGCCATACACACCACTATGTTACGTGTAAGGGAAAAAGGCACACTGTCTCTATCAAGACACCACCCTGAAGGACAGAAGTCACACTCAAAAGAGATCAACCGTACTTTTGACATGCGAGTGGCTCCCAGTGTGAGGGGCTCAGAGGCAGCAGTGGGCTTCCCAGTACAGCCTGGGAACAAGTTTTTTTTTTTTTCCCCCCAAAAGGCATATAGACAATAAACAAAGTAAACATTTAATGAAATCTTAACTTCTGCCCTAGAAGTTCCATTAAGTTCCAGACCCAGGCTGTTGGGTCTTGAGGAAGGTGGGGCTCAGCAGGAGATAGGAGATGCCACTTGTGGCATTAGAGCAACACGTGATAAGGGATTTCAGCACCTCGTCATTAAATAAGCCTAACTGCTACCAACACTGGTGGTATTTTCCTTGGAACCACTGGCAAACCCTGTTTCTCGTGCTAGAGCAACTTAAGCTGGCTGACCCTCACAGTCGTTGAGTCACACGTGCCCCACAAGGTTCCACAGCCATGTCAAGAAGAGCAGAGGATTTTAGGCAAGGCAGGTAGCTAGCTTTTAGAATCTGTGATAGGTACGACTAGTTTCTCCTTTAAAAATTCTTCAAAAAGTCAACAAGAATTCTATAATCAAATGGAGATAAAATTGACCTTCTGAAGCCATGTTTTGATAAAGGAAGTGCCAAGAGGCAAAATGCCCTCAAGGTAGTCCAAACTTACCTTCCCACTTAGCTGTCCATATCTTGCCATTTGTATAAGGTAATTCTCTACTGCTTTCGTTTTTTCAGGCTTTACAAGTGCTAAGTTACTTACTTAAAAGAAAAAAAAATGTATATTCAAAAAGGCATCAGGATGAAGTGTACTTATATCTATTTTATACCTTAAATCTATGCACTGATATTCCCAAAGCACTTCTTAAGCTTATTTATGTCTCTTAACCAGCAAAGTAATACATGTACAGGGCATATGGTATCATTATTCCTTTTTTTTTAAAATAATTATTTTATTTAACTTTATTTATAATTTGACCAGAGAGGGACAGAGAAAGAGAGAGGGGGAAAGTGAGAAAGCAAGCCGTCAGGTCCAGGACTTGAACCGTGGTCGGCCATGTGTGAGTCCAGTCCCCTTAACCACCAATCCACCTGCTGGCCCCTCACTGTTCCTCTTAGAAAAGGGAAAACAATGGTCCAGCCATGGCAGCGTGCCCTGGGTGCTGACCTAAGGCTGGGGCCACATGGGAGGACTATGACATGGCAAGGCCCTATTCTAACCTCCCACGCCCAAAGTAAGAAAACTATAGCTCGGCCATATCAATCTCAGTCAAGCTGCACATAGTGGTACAGGCAAGATTAAATTTGGGTTCTCAGATTCTAAGCCCCATGCCTTCATTTTTCTTAAAATATCTGGTTGCCCTTTGAAAGGTAATTTGCTTATTACTACACACATGTAATGGTGGTGATCCATCTATGGCTGGGCTTTAGGTTATCATATAGATAGCAGTTCATTCTAACTGGCTCATTTTATTTTCTTTCTGCATTGTTTCTTTGACTTTTATTATGAAACTCAGCACATGTAGTAAAACTGAGAATACAATAAACAATCCTTAAGTTCCAGAAGCCCATGTCAACTACCAGTAATATGACTCTACTACTTTACCTATGGGGTTGTCGGAAAAAAGTATTTTCTATGAAAAATACATTATGACTTTTTACCAACGACCCAATAGTATGTGCTTAGAGAACATCTAGGTAAGAACGAATGGAGCTGGCACTCCTATTAAAGATTTAAGTACAATAAACTTTATAGATTTATAAATATTGTTTGTTTTTTGCCATAGGGTGTGTGTGCTCATTAGAGAGAGAGAGAGAAGAAAAGAGAAATCACCCCTCCCTCCCCACAGGAGACGGCCATGCCTCAATCCCTTCTCCTCCATTCTGCTCTCAGGAATTTGGACACGTGTGCACGTACATGTGTGATTTTCAAGCTGCCAGGTCCAGGACTTGAACCATTGTCAGCCACCATGCTGCCTGCTGGTCCCTAAACATCTTACTTTTGACAAGTAATTTATATCTCAGGTGGTTTTAGGTTAAACAAATTTTAATCTAAAGATAAGAATAACTGGGGCCAACCAGGGGCGTGGTGGTTAAGGCAGCTGGCTGGCTATGTGGTTTGAGTCCTGGACAAGGTGGCCTGGAAACACTCCGGGCACATGTTTGTGCATGCCCAAAATTCCCAGAGGACAAATGGAGAAGAGACTGACCATTCCCTTTGGGGAAGTGCTTTCTCACTCTCTTCCCCTCTCTGGTGGGCACACCTGCCCGCAAGCACACTAAAAAAGAAAAAAAAATGAGGTAACAATAACTGCATATATAGCTCTCCACTCAACTAACTCAGGTCAATGTATGAAAGTAAAGGAAATGGAAGATGCTTACACCTGGCCCGGGCTGACTGGTCCAGAACTTGGGCTAAGATACTGTTTCGCATTTCTGCTTCCCTACAACAAAAACACAGGTCAAGCAAAATTAGAACTAAGCTGTCATTGTTCTATTGAACATACGAAAAAAGAACTCATTCTAAATGTTTCTCAGGACAGAAGCCTGCACTACAGAGAGTGTCCCGGGGAAGCGCTGTGAGAAGGCGGCAGCTGCATTAAGTACAAGGACCCACTTGGCCCTCAGAGAGCTAGCGTGGTATTACCTGGCTATAAACCTACCTCTCAAATAGAAGCCTTACATTTTCCTAAATCAGGGTGGAGTGCCAGTTCAACCACTATCACGAACATTTGTTAACTACCTAGTGTGTGACAGGTGTGGAAATTTGTAGTGTGATTTCAAGCAATTACAAGGACCAAGTGAGAAATCTGTACATTTCCTTAAGAGATGAAGCTGATACCCAGGGAGGTTACGGTAGAGAGACATAGGGAATCATGGCCAAACTGGAACCAGAACCCATGTGGAAAGACTCTCAGTTCTACTTGGGGGATGGGGAGGGGAGCAAAATGACAGCTTTGCAAATATCCTTGCATCTTCCTACCTACTCAGGAGAAAATGAGTTCATGTTGATGCACAGTAGCTTTAAACTGCCTTAAAGTATCTTTTTAAATTTTTTTTCCTTTTCCTCAAATGGAAGTCCTTCAAGGAACCTAATACACACACCACAGGTGCAGAGGCGCTTTGGCTGAATTAGGGAGGGATTAAGGCTGGCTGTACTCCAGCTCAGGTGCCCTAGGGTTGGATCAGAGACCATGGCTTCAGTTTCACTTCCACAGGACATCTCATAGCTCCTCAACGCTACCACCTTGTCACAAACGATTATTGCTCTATTTCACCAAACCTAAGATGCCCTCGCATGTATGATGTACCGTAGTTTTATGTATCTCTAAGAATCAAAAAGAATAATGCAAATGAGGTCTAATAAGAGACCCCCACTCAAAGCTGGGGTATCGGAGAACGGCATCGACACAGGTAAACGAGAAACGTGTCATGTGGAAAGGGACAGCAAGGAAACCGGCATGCGTCCTGCTCCGAGGAAGAAAAAGTTCTGAGTGGGCCAGGAGGTGGCATGGAGGTTAAGGCACTGGATCCCACATGGCTGACTACGGTCTGAGCCTGGGACCCAGGGGCTAGAAGATCACACCTGGTGCGTGTGTGCCCAAGATCCTGAGAGACTGGGAGAGAAGAGACAGTGGGGTGGCCACCCCTAGGGAGTGATTTCTCTCTCTCTCTCTGGCAAGCACGCATGCCCTATAGCAAACACTTAAAACAGTAACAATTTCTGAAAATTTAAACTTCAAGAGTTGTTCTCACAGGCTGCAGTCTGAATTCACAACTCCAGCAAAGAGGGAGGGGTGTATCTCGAGTAGAGAATTTAAGAGATCCTGGATTAGAAATGTTCTCAAATGAGGGCAGAAAACAGAAGTAAATCCGCGCTGAAAGAATCTGGGACAAGAGTGACTAATTATAAAAATCCATCTCAATTTCAGATGTTAAAATGTGAAAAAATGTCCATCTCAGAAGCAATGAAATCCATATGGTTTTACTTTGTTCCTATCACTATCCCAAGTACCTACCATCTGTGCTTTCCCGATCCTTCTCTGACTTGCCTAGCAAGTGCTCACTAAGTATTTGCTGAAGGAATGAAGGAGTTAAAAGGCAGCATGAGGGCAGAAGGGAAAATGGGGAGTTGTTAACAGGTATAGGGTTTTCGTTTTGCAAGATGAAAAGTTCTAGAGAGCTGTTGTTCAACGATGTGGATATAATGAATATTAATGAACAGTACATTAAAGTGATTGAGATGGGCTTTATAGTGCCCTGGTTAAGTGCAGAGTACTACAAGCTGGATCTCGCATGGTCGATGGTAGTTTGAATCCTGACCCCAGCAGCTTAAAAAACATGTGGGGCGCATGTGCAGGATTGTCCCAAATCCTGACAGAATAGACAAATGAAGTGGATTGTGGCATGACCATGCGCCACTGCAAGGTGATATCTCTCTCTCTTGTGTGGGCATGTACCTTTTAGGTAAATAAAGGCAAAAAAGACCGAGATGGTAAATTTTCTATATAGTTTACTACTATTTTTGTTTTTTTAAAGAGAGATTTTTGCTATAGGGTGTGTGCACTTGCTCGAGAGACAGAAAACAAGAAGCCAGCTGCCAGAGGGATGGCCATGTTGCAATCTCTTCACCTCCATTCTCCTCTGGGGATATTGGGCTTGCACACACATGTGCCTGCGCCCGACATGAGTTTTTAAGCCACAGGGTCCAGGGCTTGAACTGCAGTCAACTAAGTAACCATGACATCATCCGCTGGTCCCTTTACTATTTTTAAGAAGGTGCCAAGATGGAGTAATCAGATATTCATTCAATAAACCTGCTACTGAAGGAACATCTGCACCTGTGGGAGGTGCCCTGCCGAGTGCTGGGATAACACAACAGTGAGAGCAGTGTGCTGGTTAATAATTACGAAGCACTCTCTAAGCGTGAGGCACTCCACCCATGACATCCTCACAACACCCTGGGAGGTAGTTCCCTTATGCGCATTTTAAGGTAATCACATTTAGCAGAGAAACAAACAGCAACTAGTAAGTACAAAACAGGTGTTAGCGGGGCTCCATATGTGTTTATTTACTAAGTTCATAACGAAGACGCTCTGATGACGATTTATGGAAAAATCACCATGGAAGAAAAAACTTCTAAGACCCACCCACCCAGGAAAACAACTAAAGCAAAAGAATCCACTTGGTGAACCCATCTTTCAAAAAGTTCAGCGTCTCGGGAACCAGCAGTTAGCGTAATGGCTACATTGCTGGACTCCCACGTAGTCGACAGTGGTTCGCGTCCTGGACCCGGTGGTTTAGAACTCACGCCGGGCGCGAGCGTGCCCAAGATCCCGGGAGGAGAAGGGATTGCAGCGTGACCATACCCCCTGGGGGGTGATTTCTCACTTTCTGTCTCTATGTCTCTCTCTCTACCTGTCTGGCGAGCGCACGCACCCTATAGCAAAAACCTCTCCAAAAAAAAAAAAAAGTTCAGCGTCCCAGCCCATACCTGTGCTTTGCTTCCTGTTGTGCGGCATCGCCAGGATCCTGAAAAGATAATGGAACTTTTTAATCGGGTAATTTCACAGACGAAATCAAACAAACTATTCTGTTTTGTTTCTGCAGTGGTGAAGACCGCCTACGAAATAATTAGAAACTAGGCCTCACAGAAACCAACGGGATAGTTTCCAACTTGTTTTGATGAGCTTCTAAAGTTTCAATCTAATAAAATGCGTTGGAATACAATCAACCTGGGTGGCTTGATGGTTAAGGTGCTGGATCCCACATGGTCAACTATGTGGTTTAGAGTATCCCGATCTGGTGGCTTCAAAACTATGCCAGGTGGCTGTGCTGGCGGGTTCAAAACCCAAGAGAAAGGGGAGAGACTGCAGCGTGGCCCTCTCCCATGGGGGAGGCAGTGCTTTCTCACTCTCTCCGTGCCTCCGGTCTACCAGCACAGGCGCCCTACGGCAAATTACAATAAAAACAAACAAAAAAAATGCATTAACCCTTGGGAGGGACATCCCTATACTACCAACCATACTGCACCTGTAAGAATTTCGGGAAGATACGTGCCTTGACACTAGGGCTGATGATTCATACAGCGCTTCCTCCCAGACCATCCAGCCCTCCGTCCCTAACACTGCGCTCTCCTTATCTTCATAGCATAGGCACTTTATCTATGCGATTAGTGAGAACCGCTTGGCTCCGCCTCAGACTGTCAACTCGGAGCACAGGTTCACCGGTTCTCTGCGGTACCCTCGGCACCTGGAACGCTGCCGACCCTCACGTCGACGTGGGTCAAATCACGAATTCTGGAAAATCTGAACTGCCCTGCTGGAACAGCAGTAAAGACGGCTGGCTCCAAAGCTCAGGGTACGGAGAGAAGCGGGGGCTGAGATTTTGCTTCAAACTAACGCCGAGCCGGCCCGCCGACTCCGCGGCTAGCTCGGCCCCAGCCCAGTGCAGGCCCCGCACGTGGCCGGCACCCACCGCCCGGCTGCCCAGGCCTCCAAGCGGTGGAGAAAACGCTGAGGCTGGCTTCGAAGCCGGCCTCGAGGCAGCCAGCGGAGTCCTTGGCCCGCGAGGCCAAAAACGCCGCGGCGCCCGGAGCCACCGCCTGGGGCCGCGCCCTCCCATCCCGGGCCAGGGCGCCGCCCCGCAGGGGACGGGCCTGGACAGGGCGGGCGCGCTCACCCCGTGCTTCGCCTGCAGCTCCGCCAGCCTCTGCTTCCTCAGCGCCTCCAGCTCCTCGTCCGCCATGGTACTGCTGGAGGTCGAGCAGCCGAAGCCACTCTCCGCCTCACTCCGCGGGATCTCCCGCAGCCCCTAGGCGCGAGCTCGGCCCTCAGCACTGCGCAGGCGCCCAGGCATCACCAATCCAGCCCGGAGCCGGGCCCTCGCCGCTGCCAGGGCGCTGCGAAGAAGCCCGATCCCTCGATGGGCCGCTCTCCAGAGTGGCGGTGAACTGGGACGCCGCGCTTTGCGGAGCCTCCGGGACTCGCCTCCACACCCATCGTAGTCGCCTCCGCGTGTGTGGACACCTCCGCGTGTGTGGGCATTGGCTCGAAGACTAGGCTGCGTCTCGTAAAATAAAGACTAGGCTGCGTCTCTAAAATAAAGCCTCAACAGAAGTATTATAGGAATGGGTACAATTTGCTGGTGGCCTATGATGTCCTTACTCACACTGTCACTTTTTATAGATGAGGAATGAGGGGCTCAGAAAGGCCCAGTAGGTGATGGAAATATCTTAAAACTGAATTGTGGCTGTGGTTGCATAGGGTTTTTTGTTTGTTCTTGTTTTTCAAAACATTTGCTATAGGGCGCGTGTGCTTCCTGGGGGCAGAGAGAGAGAAAGTGAGAAAGCGTGTGTGTGTGTGTGTGTGTGTGTGTGTGTTATGCTTCAATCCCTTCTCGGGATTTTGGGCATGCATGCACACGTGCCTCCGCGTGTCTTTCAAGCTGCAGGATTGGGACTCGAACCATGCGCAGTCAGCTATGTGGAATTCAGCCGCTTTAACTAACACACCATTGGCTGGCCCAATTGCACAGGTTTTAAATGTGGCAAAATCATTAAATTGTACATTTAATATGGGTTAAAAGAGGTGGCAGAGGCAGAGGGAGGTTACTTGGATGTTAGATAGTCAAACTTTGAGGCTCATCTGGGGGTGCAGATGAGCATTTCTTCAGAGGTTGGAGGGGGGTTGTGGGGTGTATTGTGAACTCCCTGGCACACATGCCCCTGCACCCACCCTTCACACAAAGGGGCCTTTCCTGGGAAAATGCTGGAGTGAGCAGCTGTGGTGTGAACTTCTTGGCACACTCACATATGCTTCTGCCTCTAGATCAGGGTCATGGAGGGAGAGGATACTCAGCTATTTAACCTGGTGACTTATGCAGGTTATTCCTGTGGGTGGTGGTTGGTTGATTTTAAGGGACCAGCAGTTAGCGTAATGGCTATGTCGCTGGACTCAACCCCTGTTCGAGTCCCGGACCCGGTGGCTTAAAACTCACGCGGGGCGCGAGTGCATGCATGCCCAAGACCCTGAGAGGAGAATGGAGGAGAAGGGATTGCGGCTTGGCCATCCCCCCCGAGGGGTGATTTCTCACTTTCTGCCTCTCTGTCTCTCTCCGTCTGTCTGGCAAGCGCACGAGCCCTATGGCAAATACCTCTCAAAAAAAAAAAAAAAAAAAAAAAAAAAAAAAAAAAAAAAAAAAAAAAAGAGAGAGAGAGAGAGAGGGAGAGAGATTTTGCCATAAGGTGTGTGTGAGAAATCACTGCCTCCCCCTCCACCCCAGGGGAATGGTCATGCTGCAGTCCCTTCTCCATTCTCCTCTCAGGATTTTGGGTATACACATACATATTAGCCAGGCATGGGTTTCAAGCTGCCAGGACTGAGACTTAAACTACAGTTGGCCATGTGAGAGTCCACCTATCACGCCACCTGTGGGCCCTTCCCTGTGTGGTTTTTAAATTGTGGCAAACTACTCTTCAAATGCACTATTTTCATTATTTTTCTTTTTTTGGAGAGGTTTTTCTTTGCTATAGGGTGCGTGCGCTGGCCAGAAAGACAGGGAGACAGAGAGACAGAAAGCATGAAATCACTCCCCAGGGGGCGATAGCCACGCCACAATCCCTTCTCTTCCATTCTCCTCTTGGGATCTTGGGCACGCACACACACACACACACCTGGCGTGAGTTTAAGCCACTGGGTCCGGGACTCGAACCGTGGTCGACTATGTAGGAGTCCAGCGACATAGCCATTACACCATCTGTTGGTCCCCATTTTCATCATCTTTAAGTATACAAGAGGCCTTCAAAAATTCATGGAGAATGCACATCATGACAAAACTAGGAGTGGATTTTATTTATTTATTTTTGCACCAAAACAAACACTTCTGTTTTTTTCCAGACTTTCTGAAGCCCCCTCATTCAATGGTATTGAGAATACATTCACATTGTAGACCTTTTTCATCCTCCCAAACTGGAACTCCTCTGGCTAAATAATAACTCTCATTTCTCCTAGCCCCCATCTCTTGACAACCAGCATCTACTTTGTCTGTATGACTTTGTCTATTCTAGGTAACTCCTATGCATGGAATCATACAATATTTGTCCTTTTGTGACTGGCTGATTTCATTTAGCATGTGTCTTTAAGGTTCCTCTACATGTAGCATGTGCCAGAACTTCACTCCTTTTAAGGCTGAATGTCCATTGTACATATGTACCACATTTTGTTTATTCGTTCATGGACACTTAGTTGCTTCTACCTTTTGTCTACTGTGAATAATGCTATGAACATGTGTGTACAAACATCTGTTTAGATCCAATCTTTTACTTCTTTGGAGAATATATCCAGAACAAGAATTGCTGTAGAAATGATAATCCTGTTTACATTTTGAGGAATGACTATATCCCTCACCATGGTGGCTTTACTGTTTTACATTCCCACCAGTAGTGAACAAGGGCTTCAATTTCACCAATTCCTCACCACCACTTATTTTCTGTACTATATATATATATATATATATATATATATATATATATATATAGTAACCATCCTAATGGGTTAGTGTCTATTTCATTGTGGTTTTGATTGCCATTTCTCTAATGACTAGTGATGCTGAGCATCTTTGAATGTGTTTATTGGCCATTTGTATACCTTTTTTGGAGAAATGTTTGTTCAATCCTTTATCCATTTTTAAATTTTGAACATTGGCTCTCTCTCTTCTGTCTGTCCACAGCTTTTCCAAACCATTTGAAAGTAAATTGTAGCTATTACATCAGTTCACTCCTAAGTGTCTAATAGAGACATTCTCATACATAATTGTACTGTTGATGTAATTATTGCACCCCAAAATTAATGTAGATAAAACAGAATCATCTAATTTACATACAACCACACTTATTTTCTCCAATTATTCAAATAACCTTCACCACGACACTTTTCTATCAGTCCATGACTCTATTGTGATTAATGGTCATTCCCTTTGAAATATGAAAGTATTTCACATCTGTCTTCAAGGATTTGGAGTTGGTAATACAAAATCTGATTCTTTTTATTTTTTCTTTCTTTCTTTCTTTCTTTCTTTCTTTCTTTCTTTCTTTCTTTCTTTCTTTCTTTCTTTCTTTCTTTCTTTCTTTTTTAAGTTTTAGGGTGTGTGTGCTCACCAGAGAGAGACAAAAAGAAGGAAAGTGAGAAATCACCCTTGGGGAAAATGACCACACCAATCCCATCTCCTCCATTCTCCTTTTCGGATTGTAAACATGCACGCACGCACAGGCGCCTGGCGTGATTTTCAAGCCACTGTGAAGTCAAGGACCAGCATATGGCATGATGGTATGTCATTGGACTCCTGCGTAGTCAACTGTGGTTTGCGTCCCAGACCCAGGGTCTTGAACTCACACTGGATGTTCCTAAGAAGAGAATGGAGGAGAAGGGATTGTGGTGTGCCAACCCCCTCGGGGGGGGGGGGGGTGTTTCTCACTTTCTGTCTTTCTGTCTCTCTGTGTCTCTTCAGTGAGTGCACATACCCTATAGCAAAAATCTCTCTCTCAAAAACAAGTGAAGTCTGGGAACCAGCAGTTAGCGTAATGGCTATGTCGCTGGACTCCCATGTAGTCGACCGCGGTTCGCGTCCCGGTCCCAGTGGCTTAAAACTCACGCCGGGCGCGTGTGCGTGTGTGCCCAAGATCCCGAGAGGAGAATGGAGGAGAAGGGATTGCGGTGTGACCATCCCTCCTGGGGGGTGATTTCTTGCTTTCTGTCTCTATGTCTCTCTCTGTCTGTTTGGCAAGCGCAAGCGCCCTATAGCGAAAATCTCTCCAAAAAAAAAAAAAAAAAAAAAGTGAAGTCAGCTCTGTAGGATTCAGTACTATAACCACAATGCCACCTGCTGACCCCCCAAATCTGATTCTTATTCATTCATAAATAATGGCTTTTTTCTTTCTGAAAGCTTTAAGGATTCTTTCAGTATTCTGAAAACTTGTAAAGATGTGGGTCTCTCAAACTCCTTGTGTTGTTTGCTTGGTAAGTCCTTTCAGTATAGAAACTTCTTTCTTTAACCTTCAAAAGATTTTGTTGTATTGTTCATTAAATACTTTTTAAAATTTCTGATTTCTTTCTTTATTTGGAATACCTGTAAAACTGGACCTCCACGGTAAATCTTCTGTCTATTCTTTCATGTCTTCCATCTCTTTGTGGTTCTTTTTTTTTTCTGCCTTCCTTTCTAGATTTATTTTGTTTAACTTTCTGTTGAATTTATTTAAGCCATCATATTTTTATTTTATAATAAGATTTTCTTGTTCTCATATTTGCCATTTATATAATATTGTCTTTATTTTGAATGCACTTTTTGAATATTGTTATAATAATTATCAAAAAATGGAAATTCTCTTAGATTTTCTAAGTTAGTCCTATTTATTTAAATGTTCTTTTTTCTGTTTATTTTGGTTTCTGTTGTAAGGGTATCCAGGGTCGCTTTTATCAGGTGTGGTAAGATACACAAACATGAAAATGACAATCATGAAGGAAAAAGTTTATGCCTCACAGGTCCCTAGAAATTGGAGACATGGCACAGCATTCAGGTGGCCACGTGGGGAAGTTCCAGGGTCAGTCACAAGAAGGAGAGGGGGAAACGTGGACAAGAGCCTTTATTGTGGTTTCTGTGGGAAGAAATAGGTAAGGCAGGTAAGTCAAGTTAGGATGAGTGAGTCTGGATAATTCTAGTGGGGCCTGGGTTATAGAGGCAGCATCTAGTTGTGTAACCTGGCCCAGGAGTGGTTAGTTCAGGGAAATAGTGGCCTGGGGGTAAGAGCCCCATGAGGCTGCTATAAAGGAAGTGGTTGGGGGGTATGACCTCTGCATTGGTTGATTTGCATAGGAAAGGCATGATCAAAAGCACAGGTATCAAAAGTAAAAACAGAAAGCTTGGACTTTATCAAAATTAAAAGGCCAGCAGGTGTCATGGTGGTTAAGGTGGCTGGATTCCACATGGCTGACTATGCAGTTCAAGTTCTAGACCTGATGGCTTGAAAAACATGCACTGGACACCCACATGGCTGACTACAATTCAAATCCTGGACCTGGTGGCTTGCTTTCTCACTTTCTCTTTCTCTCTCACTCACTCTGTCCCTCTCTGGTCAAATATAAATAAATAAATAAAGTTAATAAAATAATTCTAAAAACAAAAAAGTTGACTATCAGGCAAGGCGTGGCTGCAGTTTCTGCAAAGAGAGTTGGAGGAAAATGCCTGAACTATCTTATTTTGCACAGGTGATCTGGATGGTACCTATGTTTTTTTTTTTTTTTTTCCCAGTGCTGTGCAGCAGCCGCACACATAGTCCCAGAATCCCACAGGAGCAGGGCCTACAGAGCAAGCCAGGCCCCCTGCAATATCCAGTCCTATCCTTCTCTTCACAGGACAAGGATTTTCTTTTCTTTTTAAAAAAATATTTAAATTTTTAAGGGACCAGTAGTTAGTGTAATGGCTATGTCGCTGGACTCCCATGTAGTCGACCACAGTTCGAGTCCCGGACCCAGTGGCTTAAAACTCACACTGGGCGCATGTGCGTGCGTGCCCAAGATCCCAAGAGGAGAATGTAGGAGAACGGATTGTGGCGTGGCCATCCCCCCGGAGGGTGATTTCTCGCTTTCTATCTCTCTGTCTCTCTGTCTCTGTCTTTCTGGCGAGCGTACACGCCCTATAGCGAACACCTCTTCAAAAAAAAATTTAAGTTTTTAATTAATTAATTTACATTCATTCACTGAGCATGATCACAGCATACAAAATATGATTTCACATCTAGAATATATTACATAGTGGCTTAATCATGCATGTTATAGTCAATAATTTTCCATTTCTAGTTTCATATATATATACGTGTGTGTGTATATATATATATATATATATATATATATATATATATTCACCCTGTTTCTCACCCTCTGACATTTCCCACCCTCCCACACATCTCAGGTGTCTACAATTGTTTTCCATTCCTTTTTCCCCCCACATTTTATTTTTTTAAGAATTATTTATTTAATTTTATTTATTCATTCATTTATTTTAATTTCACCAGAGAGAGAGAGAGAGAGAGAGAGAGAGAGCAAGCCACCAAGTCCAGAACTCAAACCGTGGTTGGCCATATGGGAGTGTCCAGCACCTTAACCACCATGCCACATGCCACCTGCTGGTCCCAGCCCACATTTTATTGATTCACAAAATTTCTTAAATAATCTAACTACTTTCAATAGCAACTTCAGCTGGTATATACATACCTGTGAATACATGTCTGACTTTTGGCGTGAAACTGAGTAGAATGAATATACTGTAAGGTAGCACCTGGCTGATGCTATATAGCTTACTATGGTCATTAAATAGGTATTTTTAAGTATATTTTTTTAATTTCAAGAAAAGCAGTTTTAGCTTTAATAAACCAAGAAAATGCTAAGGAACTTTGCTTAAAAAGCCAGGAAATAGGTTAGGATTCTGTCCAAATAATAGGTACATGAACCTATCGGCAGCTCAAGACAGGACAAAAATCCTTAAAACTGGAAAACAAAGCCTAGAAGAAAATCAGCACTGTTTTAATCAAAAGTCATAAGTACTATTTCACCAGTTCAGTCTCATGTACTTAATCTACCTTCTGTTGTGGTTCCATCTTCCCAATTAAATTCTGGGATATAATATTCAACTCCAGACTTGTCCTTAGGATGAAGTCGGCCATTTTCTTAGTTTCTGAACTCTTATTTCTGTGTGTCTGTATTGAATTTTCCTGGCCTAGCACTCCCTTGAGAACTTCTGGGAGAGCTGGTCTGGTGTTGGTAAATTCTTTCAGATTTTGTTGTTTTTTTTTGACTTGTGTCTTGGAGGAGCCCTCAGTGCTTGGAGTTCTGTCTATTCCCAGCAGCAGAGGGAGCCCACACTCTACCGAAAGAGATTGTGTGTCTCATTATAATACAAAGCAGAAAATACAATGATTGTTGTTTTTTTGCCACGCAGTCTGTCCTTACAGATGAAGCTTTAATCTCCCTCGTACATCTCTGTTGCTGTAAATTCATGCTCCATTATGGTACCATATGCCTGGGTCCGCTCAGAGAGCCATGGCATGCTTGGCGGTGGTCTGGGGCTTCAGAGTGAGCTGCTGGTGCCACATGTTGAATTGCATCTTGTTACATCACACTCTTACAGTTATGTCTTCATAAGTTGTATTAAATCGGTTTCTCAGTCATGTCCCTGCAGTTGATCCGTGAAGTCATGGAAGGGTAGCGTTGAATTCACTGGCAATTAGGAAATGCAAAAGGCAGAAGGAGAGTTTGGGCCATGAACAGAATCTGGAGGCACAAAACACGATGGAGCGGGGTTGTATCTGACTGTTGTCTAGCAGCTGCTGATTCGCCTTCTCATCTGTTTCTAAGTAACAGATATTGATGTTTCTTTGCTCAGAGTGAGTCTGTTTTACATACAGTTGCATGCAATACGCAGGATGGCAGATTTTTCAGAATCCTTTCAGCTCACTGTTTAAGCTGGGCGTGATGTCAGAATATCAGGACCTGGGATTCTAACTGTGCTAAGCCACACCATAACTGTCTCACACTGGGCTCTTTGGGAAAAAAAGAAAAAAATGTTTGCCTTTTTTGGAAACTCTCACTTTCTCATTTCCCTCCCAAAGCATTTGCCGAAACGACTCTTAGGAGGAAAAAACTTCAGCTCCTTTATGCTGACCTGCAGACCAGCTGTCAGCAATGCCTAGTGGGGAGAAATCCAACAGGAAATATTTGGACATGAATTTCTCATCTAAAGCCACTGGTGGAGTCTTTTACTTAAGAAGCTGCTCTGTTCAAGCTTTTGTGGCCGAGAGAGAAAGCTCGGAGGACGGCGTCCTTCTCACTGAGAGCTCCATGAGGGCCAGGGGATGGCTATATTACCCTGTCAGGCCTTCCTTCTCAGGGCAAGAAAGTTAACAGGCAGAGGGTTAGTCCCAGAGTTTGATGGTTTATGTCGCCCCAAATTTCATGTGTTAAGATTCCATTGTGACAGATTAAGAAATTGAGAATTTAGGGCTGGCAGGTGGCATGGTGGTTGAGGTGCTGGACTCCCACGGGGCCAACTGCAGTTTGAGTCATGCTTTCTCACTTTCCCTTTCTCTCTTTCTCTGTCTCTCACTGGTTAAATTTTAAAAATAGTAATAACAAAATTAAATAAATAAAATATATATATTTTTAAATTTGAAAACTTAAATCTGACTCTGGTGTTAAAAATAGGGACCTCTGGGGACCAGCAGTTAGCGTAATGGCTATGTCGCTGGACTCCCATGTAGTTGACTGCGGTTCGCATCCCAGACCCGGTGGCTTAAACTCGCGCAGGGCGCGGGTGCGTGCGTGCCCAAGATCCCGAGAAGAGAATGGAGGAGAAGGGATTATAGCATGGCCATCCCCGCTGGGGGGTGATTTCTCGCTTTCTATCTCTCTGTCTCTCTCTCTCTCTTTCTGTCTGGCGAGCGCACGCGCCCTATAGCAAAAACCTCTAAAAAAAAAAAGGGACCTCTGTGTCAGCAGGCGGCGTGATGGTTAAGGCATTGGGCTCTCATGTGGTTGAATGCAGTTCGAGTCCAGGACCTGGCGGCTTAAAACTCACTGATGGGCATGTGTGCTTGCATGCCCAAAATCCCGAGAGGAGAATGGAGGGCAAGGGATTGTGGTGTGGAGATGATTTCTCACTTTTGGTCTCTCTGGCAAACACACGTGCCCTATAACCAAAACAAAAAACAAACAAATGAATAAAAACCTCTCAAAAATAAAAAATGCTGGGGCCTGTGGGAGGAGCTTAGGATTAAACCCATGAGGGTGGGGCCCTCATGATCGACTCCTGATGGGTTTATAGGAACAGGACTGAGACCAGAATGGAGGTGCGTGGACACAGATACACATGGTCCTGCCCTCCACCATGCTGTGATGCAGCAAGGGGACCCCCACCGTCCCCCAGCAATGTCTCCCAACCCCCACTAGGGGTGATTTCTTGCTTTCTGTCTCTCTGGCAAGGGCATGCGCACCCTATAATAAACATTTCTCTCTCAAAAAAAAAAAAAGAAGAAAGAAAGAGAAAACATGTTGAATCAAGCAGATGAGGGTTAGGACCAAACTTCATGTTAGCTCCTAACCATACTGGGGTTAGGGACACTCCTCTGTCCAGTGATTTTTCTCAACAGAGCTTCCTGTTCCCGCAGGGCAGGAAGTAGGGGGAGGTACATTCCCCTGATTGACCTGGGGATCGATCTTTAGTCCTCATTCTTTGAACCCTGGGCAAGGTCTTCTAAAGGTGTCAATGTGGAGTTGACCTATGGCCTTTGCTCTCTCTTGCTCCCTCTGGGTGCCTGTGCAGACCTCCTGTGCCGCTGGAGTGTCTGTTGCTCACCAGCCTCGCTGTGGGCCTGCTTGCTCCAGTCCCACGAGACAGTCAGTCACTTGGATTCAGCCACGGGCTGGTGATGGAAATTCTTGGAGAAGACAAAATAAGAGCAATCCTGTTTAGTCACTTTTGCCACTTCCATGGTGTAAATTCTCCCACCATGGCCAGTTTCTGGCTACTGATGTGAGGTCACTGAAGAGACACTTGGGAAGGGACATCCAATAGCATGTTCTTTTTTTTTTTTTTTAAGAGTTTTTTTCTGCCTTAGAGTGCATGTGCTTACTGGAGAGAGAGACAGAGACAGTGAGAGAGAAAGTGAAAACTCACCGCCCAAGGGGGATGGTCACGTGGCAGTCTCTTCTCCCCAGTTCTCCTCCCGGGATCTTGGGCATTCATGAACACGTGCCCAATGTGACTTTCAAGTCACCAGGTCCGGAACCTGAACCTCAGTTGACCATGTGGGAGTCCAGTGACGTAACTGCTACACCATCTGTTAGTCTCGTCCAGTAGCACGTTAACATACAGGTGTTCGAGGTTATGATCAGTAAGACAAAGATGCAAAATGAGTGACTCCAACAAAGCACTACACAGGGGTTTGTTACAGGGAGAGTTCAAACATGGGAAAGGATAGGGCAGGTAGTTATCCCAGAGCCCTGGCAGCGTCAATCCCACATTGCTCCCTCTGCCCTACACACTCGGTTCTAGGCTCCATGAGAAGGGCTGGGTGGATGGTGACTGAGAGACAGTCATACCACATACTCTGTATTCCACATTCTTTTTTTCTTTCTTTCTTTTTCGTCATAGGGTGCTTGCACTCGCTGGAGAGAGAGAAGGAGACAGACAGAGACAGAGAGAGGGAAAGTGAGAAATTACCTCCCTGGGGGATGGCTATGCTGCAACCTCGTCTCCATTCTCGGGATTTGGGCACACATGCACACATACCCAGTGTGAGTTTCAAGCCATCAGGTCCAAGACTTGAACTGCAGTTGGCCATGTGGGAGTTCAGTGCCTTAACCACCAGGCTACTGCTGGCCCCTGTACTCCACATTCTGCCAGTCACCTCAAGCAATCTGGGCTACACCAGGGTTAGAAATGCATTTACCCTAAACTCACAGACTTATTCTAACAATGAGACCTCTGGGTTGGGAGAAAACCAGATTGTTACCCTAAGTGATCACAGCCTGGAGGGAAGAAATGGAGCGCAAACACGGTGTTGTCAGTCTTTAAGAAATAGGGACAGGGGTCAGCAGTTGGCATAGTGGTTGGGGTGCTGGACTCCTACGTGACCCACCATGGTTCAAGCCCTGGATCTGGCCCCTTGCTTTCTCACTTTCCCTCTCTGTCTCATGAGCACTTGTGCCCTGTAGCAAATTAAAAAATAATAATAATGATTAATTAAATAAATAATTCTTAATGAAAGAAATAGGGATGAATAGCCACACTCATACCTATAGACATACCGCAGAGATCCTGCAGGTTCAGTTCCAGACCACCACAGTAAGGCAACCCAAGAATTTCTTCATTTCGCATATAACTATATTGTAGTCTTTGTTCCCTTTTCTCTTTCTTTCTGACTTTCTTTTTCTTTTCCTTTCTTCCTTTATTTTTTAGGAGTTTTTGCCTTAGGGCATATGTGCTCCCTGGAGAGAGAGAGACAGAGACAGTGAGAGAGAAAGTGAGAAATCACCCCCCAGGAAGGATGGCCATGCTGTAATTCCTTCTCCTCCATTCTCCTCTCAAGAGCTCGGGCACGCATGCACACGTGCCTGGTGTGTTTCAAGCCATTGGGTCCAGGACTTGAACTGTGGTTGGCCATGTGGGAGTCCAGCAACATAGCTGCTATACCATTTGCTGGACCTCAAAGACTATGTTGTAGTCTAAGTGTGCAGTAGCATGTCTTGGGAAAAAAAAAAAAGCCAATGTACTTATCTTAATGAAAAAATACCTTAGGGGGCCAGTGATGTCACAGAGGTAACATGCTCTGCAAGGTTGACCCACCTGGAAATGCTCTGGGTTCACATCGAGAGACCTTCCTGAGGATGCCAGGCATGTACTGCCCACAACCTGCGGCTGGCCGAGCTGGGAGCGGATTGCAGTGTGATGACCTTTTTTTTTTTTTTTTTTTGAAGAGGTTTTTCGCTATAGGGCGCGTGCGCTCGCCAGACAGACAGAGAGAGACATAGAGACAGAAAGCGAGAAATCACCCCCCAGGGGGGATGGTCACACCGCAATCCCTTCTCCTCCATTCTCCTCTCGGGATCTTGGGCACGCACGCACACGCGCCCGGCGTGAGTTGTAAGCCACCGGGTCCGAGACGCGAACCGCGGTCGACTACGTGGGAGTCCAGCGACATAGCCATTACGCTAACTGCTGGTTCCCAAGTGCGATGACCTTTTTGAGGGTGCCTCTCTCTCTCTCTCTCTCTCTCTCTCTCTCTCTCTCTTTTCACTTATGGAAGAAGGAAATAAACTTTAAAAAAATTTTCAATGTTTTATTGCTAAAAAGTGCTAATCACCATTGGAGCCTTCAGCAAGTCATCATCTTCTCTTTGGTAGAGGGGTCATGCCTCAGTGTTGATGGCTGCTGACTAGCCAGGGTGGTGATTGCTGAGGGTTGGGTGGCTGTGGCAATTTCCTACAATTAGAGAGAACAATGAGGTGTGCTGTAATAGGTGGACTCTTCCTTTCTCAAACGGTCTCTCCAAAGGCGTTTGACACCATTTTACCCACAGCAGAACTTCTGTCAAAAGTGGAGTTAATCCTCTAAGCCCTGCCACTCTTTATCAACTAAGTTTATGTAATACCCCTTTTTAAAAAGAATAATTTATTTAATTTTATAATAATTATTATTTTTTCTGTTTGCTATAAGGCATGTGCACTCACCAGAGAAAGACAAAGAGAGGGAAAGTGAAAAAGTAAGCCACTAGATCTGGGATTTGAACCGTGGTTGGCCATGTGGGAGTCCAGTGACTCAACCACCACACCACCTGCTGGCCTCTAGTTTATGTGATAATCTAAACCTTTTGTTGTCATTTCAACAATGTTCACAACGTCTTTACCTGGAGTAGATTCCATCTCAAGAAGCCTCTTTCTGAGCTCATCCATAAAAAACAACTCCTTAATTTTTAAAGTGTTGAGGAGAGTTGAGCCCTTCCTTCAGAGGATTCCGCATGGCTACTGGGAACTAGATATTTCAGGGGACAGGAGAAATGAAGATTTTCTACTCATAATTCAGCCTCCAGCAAGCAAAGCTAGTGTGCGATCACAACAGAACAGCAAACAGATTCTAGAACACCTCTGTCTGCTTGCTCCTGAACATTGAGGCTTAACTCCAAGAATTTGAAAGAAACACACCATCCATCAGATGACAAGAAATCACCGTTGGATCACGAGAAATATGGGAAAACGAGAAAATACCTCTCCTCCAATGGAAAAGAGTAACTCTCCTTCATCCACAAGCAGTTCGGTGAAAGTCATGGAAATGTCTGATAAGGAATTTAGAGCATTCATAATGTCGAAGCTAACAGAGATGGAAGAAAAGAGAGATAATGAACTGCTAAAGAGAAAGGAGAAAGAAGTTGCCGAGTTCCAGGAGATGAGGAAATTCTTGCAAGATCTAAAAGAGGAATTACACACTTTACAAAAGACTCAAACGGAACTGCTAGAGATGAAGTCTATAATACAAGAAGTCAAAATCTCCCTTGAAAGTATTAAAAGCAGACTAGATCATTCAGAAAATAGAATCTCAGATGTAGAAGAGAAAATGGCTGGCTTAGAAAAATCCACCACGAAGACTGAGAAAATGGCCCAAAAATTTGAGAATGATATGCGAGAAGTACTGGATACCATCAAACGTCCAAATATCTGGATAATTGGCATTACAGAAGGTGAAGAGACCCATAAAGACATTGATAATCTATTCCATGAAATCCTGCAAGAAAACTTTCCAAACCTAGAGAGGCATTCGAAGATCCAGTCCCAGGAAATACAAAGGACCCCAAATAGAATCAACCCAAGAAGATCTTCTCCAAGGCACATTATAGCCAGGTTGACCAAAGCCGCAGACAAAGACAAGATACTAAGATTGGCAAGAGAGAAACATCAAGTTACCTACAAAGGACATCCCATCAGGCTAACAGCAGATCTCTCATCGGAAACAATGCAAGCGAGGAGAGAATGGGAAAATATATTCAAAGTGTTATGAGAGAAGCAATTTCAGCCAAGAATACTGTACCCAGCAAGATTATCTTTCAGGTGGGAAGAAAAGACAAGAACATTCTCAGATAAACAAAACCTGAAAGAATTTACCAGCACCAGACCAGATCTCCAAGAAGTTCTCAAGGGTGTGCTGTATCAAGAAAATTAAACACAGACACATGGAAATAAGAGTCCAAAAACTATGAAAGTGGCCAACTTAATCATAGGGACAAGTCTGGAGTTGAATATTATATCCCAGAATTTAATCAGGAAAATTGAACCAGAACAGAAGATAAAAGTACATGAGACTGATAGGTTCACGCACCTACCATTTGAACAGAATCCTAACTTGTTTCCTGGCTTTAAGCAAAGTTCCTTGGCACTTCTTTGAGTTAAGTTAAAACTGGTTTTCTTAGTAGTAATGAGTGAACTCACCACTGAAAGTAGTTAGATTATGTAGGAAATTGTGTGATCAATGCAACGTGGGTGGGAAGGGAATGAAGGACAATTGTAGACACCGGAGGTGGTGTGAGAGGAGGGTGGGAAGGGACAGAGGGTCAGAAAGAGGGGTGGAAGTAATTCTAGGAACTAGTAATGGAAAATTTTTTGTAATGTACATGATTGTGTCACTATGCAGTGTGTACTGGATGGGAGATTGCATTTTGTATGCTGTGATGAAGCTTAGGAAAGGAATGTAAATTGAGTTAGAAAAAAAGAAAAGTTTCAGAAAAAAAAATATATCTATTCAATGACTGCAGTAGGATATGTAGCCCCAGCTAGGTGCTACTTTATAGGATGCGTAAAGTAAGACTTGTGTTCATGGAAATGTGTGTATCACCTGTGTTTGCTATGAGGGTATTTGGATTGATTAGGGTCTTTGGCGATACAATAAAATGTGAAGAGAAAACAGTATAGAAAGCAAACATAGATACCAGAGACAGTGTGGGAGGAGAGTGGGAGATGGGAGAGGGTAGGAGATAGGGAATCAAGGATGGGAGGGAAAAAAGCAAAACATACAGAAGACAAGAAATGGAAGATCATTTGCTGACAATAACATGTTTGTTGATGTGCTTGATTGAGACAATATATAATGTACTTTGGATGGAAAATCTCATTTTGTATGCTGTAATGATGTTCAGTGAATGAAGGCAAATAAATAAATTGAAAAAAAGTTTTTTTAAAGTGTTCAGAAACATTTTTAGTCTTCATTTCTAGCTGTGGTTGTTTTGCTATGTCTACCACCTCTGCAGTTTCTTCTTCCATCATGAAGTCTTAACTTCTTAAAAGTCACCCATGTATGTTGTAATCAAATTTCTTTTTATTTATTTACCTTTTTTTTGAGAGAGATTTTTGATAAAGGGCGTGTGCAATTGCCAGAGAGACAAAGTGAGAAATCAGCCCCAAGGGGGATGGCCATGCCTCAATTCTTTTCCCTCTATTCTCCTCTTGGGATCTTGGGCCTGCACATACACGTGCCTGGCATGAGGTTTAAGCCGCCAGGCCTGGGACTTGAACTGTAGTTCACTATGTGGGAGTCCAATGATGTAACCATTATACCATCTGCTGGTCCTAAAACTTCTTTTATAACTTTTTTTTTTTTTTTTTTTTTTTTAGGTTTTTGTCATAGAGTGTGTTCGCTCACCAGAAAGAGACCAATTACTCCCCAGGGGGGACAGCTAGGCTGCAATTCCTTTTCTTCCTTCCTCCTCTTTGGATTTTGGGTACACATGCACACACACACACACACACACACACGGCATGATTTTCAAGTCATCAGTACTGGGACTTGAACTGTGGTCAGCCATGTGGGAGTCCCATCCCTTAACCACCACACCACCTGCTGGTCTCTGGAATCAACTATTTTTTTTTTATTTAAAGAGCCATTTTTGCTATATGCATATGAGCTCACCAGAGAAACAGAGAGAGAGAAAGTGAGAAATCACACCCCAGGAGAGAGAGTCTTGCCAGAACCCCTTCTCCTCTATCCTCCCCCTGGGATTTTGGGCATGCACACACATGCACCCCACATGAGTTTCAAGCCTCTGGGTCTGGGACTCAATCTGTGGTCAGCCATGTGGGAGTTCCGTGCCTTAATCATCACACCACCTGGTGGTCCCTGGAATCAACTTCTTACAGCTTCTGTTAGTCTTGATATTTTAACCTCTTCCCATGAATCATAGATTTCTTTCTTCTTCTTCTTCTTCTTCTTCTTTTTTTTTTTTTTTTTTTTTTTTTGAGTATTTTTGCTATAGGGCACATGTGCTCACTGGGGAGACAGAGACAGAGAGCAAAAAATCGCTCCCCAGGTGGGGATGGGGGATGGCCACAGTGGAATCCCTTCTTCTCCATTATCCTCTAGGAATTTTGGGCACACACACACGCGCGCCTGGTGTGAGTTTCAATCCTCTGGGTTTGGGACTCGAACTGTGGTTGGCCATGTGGAAGTCCAGCGATGTAACCATTACACCATCTGCTGGTCTTCACATATGTTTTTAATGATATCTAGGAGAGAGAATCCTTTCCAGAAAGTTTTCATTTTACTTTTCCTAGGTCCACCAGAGGAGTCACTATGTGATAGCCTTAGGAAATGTATTCCTTAATAACACTTCGAAGTCAAAGTTACTGCTTGATCCATGGCTGCAGAATGGATGTTGAGTTTGCGGGCATGACAACATTCATTTCCTTGGACTTCTCCATCGGAGCTCTTGGGTGACCAGATATAAGCCAGTAGTGATATTTTGAAAGGGATTCTCCCCTCCCCCCACTCCCCACAGGAGGGCTCCACAAGGGGCTTAAAATACTCAGTGAACCGTGCTGTAAACAGATGTGCTGTCATCCATGCCTCGGTGTTTCATTTACAGAGCACAGGTAGAGTAGATTAAGCCTAATTCTTTTTTTTTTTTTTTTGGAGAGATTTTCGCTATAGGGCGCGTGCGCTCGCCAGACAGACAGAGAGAGACAGAGAGACAGAAAGCGAGAAATCACCCCCCAGGGGGGATGGTCACACCGCAATCCCTTCTCCTCCATTCTCCTCTCAGGATCTTGGGCATGCACACGCGCATGGCGTGAGTTTAAGCCACCAGGTCCGGGACGCGAACTGCGGTCGACTATGTAGGAGTCCAGTGACAGCCATTACGCTAACTGCTGATTCCCGATTAAGCCTAATTCTTAAGGACCCTAAGAGAAATGGTAAATGAGTATTGGATTTGGCTCTAAGTCACCAGGTACATTAGTCCATAACAAGAGAGTTGGCCTGGCCGTCGAAACTTTGAGGTCAGGAATTGACTTCTCTCTAGCTAGAGTGGTCTTGAGAAACATGGCAGGTGCGTATGTGTGTGTGCCCTGAGTCCTGGAAGGAGGGAGAGTTGGAGAAGAAGGGATTGTAGCCATTCCCCATTTGGGTGGTGACGGGGGCGGGGTACTTTCTTGCTTTCCCTCTCTTTCTCTCTGGCCAGCACGAGTACCCTCTGGCAAATTAAAAACAAACAAAAAAACCCAATAAGCTAGTTTGGTGCAAGAAGCCTATTTTTGGCCCGTCTTGGCTTTTTCTTTTTTTTATGAGAGATTTTTGCTCTGGGGTGCATGTGATTGCCAGAGAGACAGAGGGAGAAAGAGAGAAATCAACCCCCAGGGGGGATGGTCACACTGCAATCTCTTCTCTTCCATTCTCTTCTCAGGATTTTGGCCATGCACACACATGTGCCTGGTGTGTTTCAAGTCACCAAGTCCGGGACTCGAACTGCAGTTAACCATGTGCGAGTCCAGCGCTTTAACCATTATGTTACCTGCTGTTCTCCGTATTGGCTTTTGACATGTTTTCCTTACTGAGCTTAATCATTTGTACCTTTTGATTTAAAGTGAGAGACTCACAACTCTTTCTTTCATTTGAATACTTAGAGGCTGGTGTAGGGTGATTAACTGACCTAATTTCAATATTGCTGTGTTTAAGGGAATAGGGAGGCCCAAGGAGAGAGAGCCACGGGAGTTGAAGGAGCAGACACCCCCTTCACCCATCTCTCTGTTTCTCTGTGGAAGCACATGCATCCTCTGCAAACTAAAAAGAAGTCTGAAATATTTCGAGAATTAACGAAGTGTGATACAAAAACAGAAAGTGAGCACACACTAGTGGAAAACTAGAGCCGTTAGACTTATTCAACACAGGGTTTCCTCAGACTTTCAATTTGTTGGAAAAAAAAGGTAGTATCTGCAAAACACAATAAGGCCAAGTACAGTAAAATGAGATGTTCTTGTCCTGTGTTCCCACCACAGTGACACAATAGGCACAAATAACCTCAAGCAAATATGAGAATAAAACACAGTAAAATCGGGCCCAAAAGATGGCATGGTGGTTAAGGTGCTGGACTCTCACATGGTTCAAGTCTCAGACCCGGTGATTTGACAATCATGCAGGTGTGTGCATGTGTGCTCAAAATCCCAGGAGGAGAATGGAGGAGAAGGGATTGCAACATGGCCATTCCTCCCCCACTGTCTCACTGTCTCTGTCTCTCTCCAGTGAGTGGATCTACACTATGGTAAAAACCAACCCTCCCACCTCCACCCCAAAAAAACCCCCACAGTAACATAATTAGAAATTATGTTTGGGGTATATCTTATTTTTGTATTTCAGTACAATTGATTTACTTGTAAACTGGGATCATTAATTTTGTGTGTATGTATGTGTGTGTGCCAGAGGGTATATGCATGAGAAAGAGAGAGAGAGAGAAAGAGAAAGAGAGAGAGAGAGAGAGAGAGAGAGAGAGAGCATGAATGGGACCAGTCACACTTCAATCCCTTTTTCCTGCAATTCTGCATCTGCTCAGGGCCCTGGCCTCTCACCTGCATCTGGTGTGAAGCTGAAGTGGTCAGCGCTAGAACCCATGTGGCCATGTGAGATCTGGCTTCCTTTGCATTGTACCTAACCACTGTGCTTTGGGGCTGGCCCAAGATAATTTCATTTTAAATAATGATTATGTTTAAAAACCAGCTTGCCAATTTTCTTTTTCTTTCTTTCTTTCTTGTTTTTTTTTTTTTGGAGAGGTTTTTGCTATAGGGCGCGTGCGCTCGTCAGAGAGACAGAAAGCGAGAAATCACCCCCCAGGGAGGATGGCCATGCCGCGATCCCTTGTCCTCCTTTCTCCTGTTGGGATCTTGGGCACGCATGCACACATGCCTGGTGTGAGTTTAAGCCACCGGGTCCGGGACTCAAACCATGGTCGACTATGTGGGAGTCCAGCAACATAGCCATTACGCTAACTGCTGGTCCCAAGTTTGCCAATTTTCAGAGCCTTTAACACCTGACTCACGCCAGCCAGTCAGAGCTGAGTCCAGCACACAGGTAGGGTGAAATAGGATGTCATGGGGATACAGCAAAAGTGGTGGCTGTGGTGAGCAAATGACCCTAGTCCGGGAGACTGTCTGGGCTGTGGATACAACACCAGCCATCTGCAAGCCTTCAGTGGGAATGAGTGAGCAAACAGTGCCAGGGTCACAGAACAGTTCCTGTTTATCCCAAAGCCCTGTGGCTACACCCTAGTCCTGGACAACCGTAAATATTGTCTCTGTGGCTTGATTGTGCGATTTCCTGAGTGGCTCTAGGGGAACTGGAAAGGTATACCCTTCCATGCAGATAGTCATGGTCCTGGTGTGGGAGCTCTGGCATCCTGAGATGCCTAGGCTTTCTTTGGGGCCCAAGTGACTTTCCTAGATCTAAAACTATTGGGGCCAACAGATGGCATGGTGGTTAAGGCTCTGGACACTCCAGACACTCCAGGACTCTGGTTTGAGTCCTGGACCTGGTGGCTTGCTTTCTCACTTTCCCTTTCTCTGGTCGAATTAAAAAAAATGAATGAAGAAATAAAATAAAATAAATAAATTTTAAAAACAAGAAAAAAGTTTTAGACAATAAGGAGAAGCAAACTCTGTGCTGGACGGTCCATTTCTCTCCTCTGTGACACTAATGAGCAGGGTGACTTCTGGGGCCCAATTGTCTTCTCTGTCATTAGCTTAAACCTGCTTCTTCCTGAGATGGTACTGAAATGTTTTGATTTATGAGAAATTTATCATTTATTCCCTAAGTACTAGTGCATTTATTGCAATTTACTATTGTAAAAATCACCAACATTCATAATTCATATAAGATTTATTAAGTTATTATCATTAATTAAAAATGTAAAGACTATCCTTCCACTAGAATCATTTCAGAGTAAAAATCCAAAGGTCAACTGTTAATGAAGATATATGGAACAAAACAGCCCCCTCAGTACATCCTCATTGAGGTAAAGTAACAATTTCAAGGTACATGCTTCCTCTGCTGGGTCAGGAGAAGAGCCGGGATTACCGGGATTACCGAGATCAGGTAAACAAACACACAGCAGTAAGCTCCATTTCTCCAGGAAGGCATGCTAAACATGTAGCCACTACACTCTAAATCTGCTGATGAACTCATCTTAAACATCATTGGTTTAGGGGGTTCAAGACAAGACTAGAGGTAGGATTTTAAGTCATAAAAATAATAAGTAAAACCAAGTTTTGCTTTTTTTCTACAAGCATTTATCTTTTTTTGAGAGAGGAAGATAGGTTTTATTGATTGGAAGATTTTTTTTGAGAGTTTTTTTTTTTTTTTTTTGCCACAGGGTGCTTATGCTCACTGGAGAGACAGAAAGCGAGAAATCACCCCCCGGGGGGATGGCCACACCGCAATTCCTTCTCTTCCAGTCTCCTCTTGGGATTTTGGGCACACATGCACACGTGCCCAGCGTGAGTTTAGCTGCTGGGCCCAGAACTCAAACCATAGTCAACTACGTGAGAGTCCAGTGATGTAAACATTATGCCATCTTCTGGTCCCTTTAAAAAAAATTATCTTATCTAACTTTATTTATTCTTATTTATTTATTTATTTATTTAAATTTGATCAGAGAGGGACAGAGTGAAAGAGTGAGAGAGAGAAGGAAAGTGAGAGAGCAAGCCACTAGGTCTGGGACTTGAACTGCAGTTGGCCATGTGGGAGTCCAGCATCTTCAACTGCCACATCACCTGCTGGCCCCACCTTCTGCTGGTCCCCGTTTTAAGGTTTTGCCATAAGGAGCACGTGCTGACCAGAGAGAGATAGTGAGAGAGAAAGTGAGAAATCACACCCCAGGGTGGATGGCCTTCAGTCTTCAATGCTGCAATCCCTTCTCCTCCATTCTCCTCCTGGGATTTTGGGCATGCACGCACACACGCCCAACATAATTCTCAAGCTGCCAGGTCTGGGACCTGAACTGTGGTCAGCTATGTGGGAGTCCAGCACCCTATCCACTACACCACGTGCTGGTCCCAAAAGATAGGTATTTTTTGACAGGTTCTCACCATGCCAGGATTTTTCTGCCATAGCTGCGCAGTTAAGATGACAAGATCATAGTATGTGCCCTCCCAGCCTATTCAGGTCGGTCCAGGAATAGAAGCTGGACCTCCCAGGTGGCTCCAGCCTCCTGTAGCCGCATGCTACTCCCTGCACCACCACGGCTGGGACCGTAGCAAGCATTTTTCTTGATATAAAAGCTTGAGTATATGATGTAGGTCATATATGTGTATATATAATTATGACATGTGCATCACAGACATGCATATATAGACATGTACACACATACACCTGCATATACAAATGTGAGAGAAATAGCTGGTTGAAAAAAATGAAAGTATGTAAGGGCTGACTGGCTGTTTCCTAGTACTCTGTGACTACGTAGCTGCATTGTCAGCTATGTGGACTCCTCCACCCCTTTGTCAGTTACTGTAATTTCCTGACGACTTTTCTTTCTAGACAGTGGCCAATGTGGGCCACCAGAGTGAATGGAATTGTTCCTGTTCACATCCTGGACAAACAGGCTGAGGACTGAAGAGCTTCTCTGCAGGAATTTATCAAATACTTACACAAAAGAAGCTTTTAAAAAGAGCTTCACTCCCAGCTGATAATTACCGCAAAGGCTATTAATCTCAGACATTATTTTAACAGAGGAGTAAGGTCCTGGGTGTCTTTAGAGGGTGAGAGAGAGAGAAAGGTGAGCTGGGCCCAGGACCAACAAATCGAAATTCTAGTGATAGTTGACCATGGAGCTGGCAAGTTGTTAGAGGAGCATTTGGGACTGTTTTTTTTTTTTTTTTCCTGGGCTTAAATGAAGTTTAAAATAACAACAACAAAACCGTTTTGTGGGACCAGCAGATGGCATAATGTTTATGTCGCTGGACTCCCACGTAGTCGACTGTGGTTTGAGTGCCAGACCTGGTGACTTAAAACTTACACGGGGCATGTGTGCCCCAAATCCCAAGAGGATAATGGAGGAGAAGGGATTGGAGCATAGCCATCCCCCTGGGGGGCGATTTCTTGCTTTTTGTCTCTCTCTCTGTCTGGAGAGCGCACACGCATGCACCCAATAGCAAAAATCTTTCTGAAAACAAAAACAAAAACAAAAAACTGTTTTGTGATCTCCAAAGGCTTTTTGGCAGCTACCATTTATTGAGCATGTATTATATGCCAGACCATATATCACACCTATGTATCATAGTGTTTTTTAAAAAATTGCTTCAGGGTGTGTGTGCTCTCCAGAGACGAGAGAGAGAGAGAGAGAGAGAGAGAGAGAGAGAGAGAGAGAGAGAGAAAGCACGCCCCTCTAACAGGATGTGGCTACACTACAACCTTTTCTCCTCCATCTTTCCATCTCATCAGGATTTTGGACATGCACATGTGCCTGGCATGTTTTTCAAACTGCTGGGGTCAGGATTTGAACTGTGATCAGTCATGTGGGATCCAGCTTTCTACGTACAGTGCTTAACTGCTACAGGTCCAGCCCCCACCCCCAGATTTTTTTTTAACTACTGTGGAATTCATTGAAGTCTTCATTAGCTTATAAGTGAATTGTCCCAAGTTATTTTTTTAGAGAGAGATTTTTTTTTTTTCAATAGGGCATGTGTCCTCGCTGGAGAGATAAAGAGAAAAAGAGAGACAGAAAGTGAAAAATCATCCCCTAGCGGTGATGGCCATGCCGCAATCCCTTCTTCTCCATTCTGCTTTCAGAATTTTGAGCACGTGTGCACCTGCACCTGGTGTGAATTTTAAGCCAATCTGGGACTTGAACTGTAGTTAACTATGTGGGATTCCAGCAAGGTAATCATTACACCATCTGCTGGTCTTCTATGTTTTCTTTTTAATAAAATATATTGAGGTACAATTAACAAACAAGAAACTGCACGCATTTTATGTAGATGGTTCAATAACATTTTATCTTTTTAAGGTTTTGCCACAGGGTGCGTGTGCTTGCCAGAGAGACAGAGACAATGGGACGAAAAGCGAAAAATTATACCCTACGGGGGGAGGCCAGGCTGCAGTCCTTACTCTTCCATTCTCCTCCTGGATTTTGAGTATGCACACACACAAGCCCGGCATGATTTCCAAGCTACCAGGTCCTGGATTTCAACTGCAGTTGACCGTATGGGAATCCAGCACTTTAACCACCACACCACCTGTTGGCCCCAGTTAAATAACTTTTAACAAATGCATATATTGTAAAACCATCATTCCAATCAAAATACAGATCATTTCCATCATCCACAACATTCTCTTAGGCCCAGAAGTAAATGTTTACCAGCAGGTTCTTTGGGGAAAAAAGTCATATATTTATCATATTAGAAATATTGCAAGTTTTACTAGTATAAAGGATGTATATGACATAATTTATAAATAATAAAATATATCTGGTACTCTTTATTGTAAATTCTATATACCAATTGATTATCACAAAATGTTTTCATTGATTTCCGGCAGACTAGTAGCCTTAGCCAATCAACGGTCGTAATTAACTAGTGCAGTTCTGGCATAAATGCTGATTGCTCTTTTCATTTACCTTAAGGAATAAGACAAAAGGAAAACAAGACATATTATACATTGGGACACCATTTGTTTGTCAGTGACATAAACAACTTCCTTGCTGAATCAGATTTTTGAATATTTTCTATATTTATTTTCTATTTTGAGTGTTTTCTCAACCGTCTGTTTTTTATAATGTAACAGCTATAAACACTACTCACTTTTAAGCTGAATTGTGATTATTAACATTTTCACCATTTTCTTAGGTATAGGCAAGGAAAACAAATGAATCAAGTCCAGTTTAGTAGCATTTACCAATTTCTTTTCCTTTTTCTTTTCTTTCCTTTTTCTTTTCTTTCTTTTCTTTTCTTTTTTTCTTTTTCTTTTTTTCTTTTTCTTTTTTTTTTTGAGAGAGGTTTTTGCTATAGGGCACAGGTGCTTGCCAGAAAGACGGAGAGAGACAGAGAGACAAAAAGTGAGAAATCAGCCCCCAGGGGCTGGCCACGCTGCAATCCCTTCTCCTCCATTCTCCTCTCGGGATCTTGGGCACACACGCACACGCGCCTGGCGTGAGTTTAAGCCACCGGGTCCGGGACTCAAACCGCGGTTGACTACATGGGAGTCCAATGACATAGCCATTATGCCAACTGCCAATCCCAGCATTTACCAATGTCTGATATTCTTTTCATGGCCCATTTTAAACTGTGATATGATGTCACTCAACATGGAGCTGGGATGAGATTATTGTGTAGGAGTTCTACCACACATACGGGTAGCTGTAACTAACCTTAAGAGCATAAGTGATAATAAAATGAATGGGAGGAGAAGATTGGAGCATTTATGTTTTGTTTTGTAAAGATTTCTTAAAGTCTTCAAAACCTTTACTATTTAGTATTTAATTACATTTTGCTTTGTTTTGTAAGATTTCTTTTTTTAAAGATATTTTATTTAACTTTATTTATATTTATTTATTTTCAATTTTGAACAGAGAGTGACAGCGTGAGAGAGGGAAGGAGGGAAAGTGAGAAATCACTGCCCTGGTGGATGGCTATGCTGCAATCTCTTCTCCTCTATTTTCCTCTTGGATTCTGGGCACATACACACACAGTGGGTGTGTGAGTTTCAGGCTGCCAGGTACAGGACTTGAACCATGAGCAGTCATGTGGGAGTCCAGCATCTTAACCACCGCACCATCTGCTGGCCCCGATCTAATTTTTAATATTGGATGTGTTCGGGGCAGGCAGGTATGGTGTGGCGTTTAAGGGTGCTGGACTCCCATATGGCTGACCGTGGTTTGAGTCTCAGATCTGGCAGCTTGCTTTCTCACTTTCCCTCTCTCTCTCTGACTCTGTCCCTCTCTGGTCAAATTAAAAAATAAATAAAAATAAATAAATACGGTTAAATAAAATAATTCTTTTTTTTTTTTTTTTTTTTTGAGAGGTTTTCGCTATAGGGCATGTGTGCGAGACAGAGAGAGACAGACAGAAAGCGAGAAATCACCCCCATCACCCCCCGGGGGGGGATGGCCACGCCGCAATCCCTTCTCCTCCATTCTCCTCTCGGGATCTTGGGCACGCACACGCGCCCGGCGTGAGTTTAAGCCACTGGGTCCAGGACTCGAACCACGGTCGACTACGTGGGAGTCCAGTGACATAGCCATTACGCTAACTGCTGGTCCCTAAATAAAATAATTCTTAAAAAGAAATGGCTGGCTTGCCAAATTCCTGAAACTTAACAACTGGGTCTCTGGAGTCAGTGGAGCTGGTTCCAGCGATTAGGCCCTTCCTAGTTCATCCCCATTTCCTCACTTGGTTCAAGATAATCATTGATCTGACTTCTATCACTACCGTTGTCCAGTGCTTGAATTTCATATAGATGGAACCATGCAGCATGAATTCTTAGTATGTTTTCATAATGCGTGAATCTGGAGCTTTTTCCCCCTTCTATTGCTGAGAATTCCATTATATGAATATACTAAAGTTCATTTATCTATTCATCTATTGGTGAACATTTGGATAGTTTCCAGTTTTTGGCTCTTACAAGTAAAAGTGTGATGAACATTTGTGACCAGTCTTTGTGTATGTGGCTATATCCTCATTTCTCTTGGCTAAATAGGAATGAAATTGCTGGGTCATTTTTATTTATTTAATTTTATTTTTTAAAGATTTTTGCTATCTGGCACACGCACTTGCCAAAGAGAGAGGGACAGAGGGAGAAAAAATGAGAAATCACCCCCCAGATTAGGGGTGGCCATGCCACAATTCTTTCTCCCCCATTCTCCTCTCGGGAGTTCGGGCATGCACATGCACTTGTGATTTGCAAGCTGCCTGCTCTGGAGCTCAAACCACAGACTCAGCCATGTGGGAGCCAGCACCTTAATTACCTGTTGGTCCTATAAGTGTATTTTTTAAAATGTATATTTTTGGGGTCATTGGAAAAGTCATGATGAATTTTTTTCATGTTTTTCTATGCAAAAATGTGTCATGACTTTTCTGACGACTCAATATTTATTTCTTCTGAGAGAAAGAGAGTGCGAGGTGGGAGACACATCCTTACATTCCGGGGACCTTCCCATGTGGTCTCGCTGGTTACTACTGTACCATCTGTCCCCATAAGCATATTTTTAACTTCATGAGAAACTTTACTTTTTATTTTATTTTATTTTGTTTTATTTTATTTTATTTTATTTTATTTTATTTATTTAATACATTTTTGCTATAGGGCACGCATGCTTGTCAGAGAGACAAAAAGTGATAAATCATGCCCCAACACCCCCCACCCCGGGCGGTGGCCACACTGCAATCCCTTCTCCTCCATTCTCCTCTCAAGATTTTGGGCACATACGCACACATTCCTGGCATGAGTTTTAAGCCCATGGTCCAGGATTTGAAACACAGTCGACTACATGGGAGTCCAGCACCTTAACCACTATGCCACCTGCTGCCTCCATGAGAAACTTCAGAAGGAATTGCTAAATTGGGGCCAGCCGGTGGAATGGTAGCTAAAGCAGCTGGATCCTATATAGCAGTCTATGCGGTTAGAGTCCCAGACTGGGCAACTTGAAACACACGCCAGGTGTATGTGTGTGCCCAAAATCCTGAGAGGAGACTGGAGGAAAAAGAACTGTGGCATGGCCACACCCTCCCATTCCCTCCTCCCTCCCCCCCCCCGCCCCCCACGCCAGGGGTGATTTCTCATTTTCTCTCTGTCACTCTCACTCTCTCTATCAAGCACATGTGCCCAAATTGCAAGTTAAACACACACACACACACACACGAAACTGCTGAATTGTCTTCTAAAGTGGTTTTGCCAGTCTATATTCCCACTAGCAGTTGAAGAGGTCCAGTTGGTCAGTACTTTCCCAGTGCCTTTTAAAGTGTTACTCATTGCAGTAGGTTCTCTTTGTGTTTTTGAAGTGCATTTCCCTCATGAGTAACAATGTCGAGCACCTTTTCATGTGTTATGGACCATTTGCGTCTTTTAGATGTTTTTTGAAAAGCGAATTGTAAAGGACTGCCTGATAATAGAGCAGTTAGGTGCTATGCATAGAAAGCTGGATTCTGGGGCCAGCAGGTGGCATAGCAGTTAAGGTGCTGGACTTCCACATGGCCGACCACGGTTCAAGCACCAGATTTAGTGGTTTGAAACTCATGCCGTGTGTGTGTGTGTGTGTGTGTGTGTGTGTGTGTGTGTACATGCCTAAAATCCCAACTGAATAGAAAAACGAAGGGATTGTGGAGTAATATACCCCATTGGTGACACTTTCTCTCTCTCCTGTTTGGCAAACACATATACCCTCTGGTGATTAAAAAAAAAAAGTGAGTTGTGGAAACCACTTGAAAGTCCATCATCTGATGAATGGGTAAATAAAGTGTGATCTCTCAATGTATCCATACAATGGAATGTTATCTGGTAATAAAATACTAAACATGCTATAACATGGATGAACTTTGGAAACATTTCACTAAGTGAAAGCAGTCAGACACAAAAGGTCATGTATTTTATGATTCCATTATACTGAGTGTCAAGAACAGGAAGTGTGGGGAACCAGCAGTTAGCGTAATGGCTATGTCGCTGGACTCCCACGTAGTCAACTGCGGTTCACGTCCCGGACCCAGTGGCTTAAAACTCACGCCAGGCGCATGTGTGTGCGTGCCCAAGATCCCGAGAGGAGAATGGAGGAGAAGGGATTGCGGCGTGACCATCCCCCCCGGGGGTGATTTCTCACTTTCTGTCTCTATGTCTCTCTGTCTGGCGAGCGCACCCTCTCTATAGCGAAAACCTCTCCAAAAAAAAACCTCAAAAAAAAGAACAGGAAGTGTGTAGAGACGGACAATAGGTAAGTGGTGGTTGTCTGGGGCTGAGGGTCCTGAAGGAGGATGAGCGTAATGGCTAGGAGAGCAGGGTGTTTTGCGGGGGGAATGAAAACGTTCTAAAATTGGTTGTGACGAATGTACAACTTTGGGAATATACGAAAGGCCATTGGCTTGTACATTTTAAGTAGGGGAATGATATAGCATGTGAATGATATCTTAATGAAACTGTAACAAATGTGAGTTGTTTGGTTTTTTATTATTGATTTGCAGATTTTCTTTATGTATTCTGGGTATGAGAGTAATTTGTCCGTGTTTTTTAAAAGTTTGTTTGTTTCTTTCCTCTGGAAGAGGAGAGGGGCATCCCCAATAGGGCGTCATGCTACAATCCACCTCCAGTCTCAGCCAGTACAGATCACAGGTATGCGTGCAGGTCTGGCATGGCCAGAGAAGTTCCAGGATACAAACCAGAAACTTTCCTCCTTCTTCTCCTTCTCCTTCTTCTTTCTTCTTCTTCTTATTTGTTAAAGAATTGTTTATTTCGGGACCAGCAGTTAGCGTAATGGCTATGTTGCTGGACTCCCATGTAGTTGCGACCCAGACCCGGTGGCTTAAAACTCACGCCGGGGCGCATGTGCGTGCGTTCCCAAGATCCTGAAGATCCTGAGAGGAGAATGGAGGAGAAGGGATTGCGTCATGGCCATCCCCCCTGGGGGGTGATTTCTCGCTTTCTATCTCTGTCTGTCTGGCGAGCGCACATGCCCTATAGCAAAAACAAAACAAAACAAAACAAAACAAAACAAAACCAAAAACAAACCATTTTATTTATTATTATTATTTTTAAAAAATTTGTTACAGGGCACATGCACTCTCCAGAGAGACACAGAAAAGGAGAGAGAGAGAGAGAGAGAGAGAGAGAGAGAGAGAGAGAGAAAGAAAGAAGAAAGAAAGAAAGAAAGAAAGAAAGAAAGAAAGAAAGAAAGAAAGAAAAAAAGAAAGAAAGAAAGAAAGAAAAAAAGAAAGAAAGAAAGAAAGAAAGAGAAAAAAAAATGCTGGTTAGGGACTGGATCCACAGTTGACCTTTAGTGAGTCCAGTGCCCCTCCATGGGAAAATGGGGAATTAAAAACTATAATTTAAAGTAGTCACATTACCATGGTACCACTGTGTGGCCCTGACAATGATTTCTGAAGAGCAAAAGATTTAATTTTGATGATATCCAATATATCATTTTTAAAAATTTAGTGCTTCTCATTTTATGGCTAAAAGACTTTCTCTTTTAAAATTAAAAAAAATATTTATTATTTTTTTAAAATTTGCTATAGGGCATGTGTGCTCACCAGAGACAGAGAGAGAGAGAGCAGACAGAGAAAGAGGGAAAGTGAGAAAGCAAGCCGCTGGGCCCAGAACTTGAACTGTAGTTGGCCACGTGGAAGTTCAGCACCTTAACCACTCCACTATCTGCTGGCCTCTAAGAAACTTTTTTCACCTGCCCCCAGATCACAAAAATTATTCTTGCTTTCTTCTAAGAATTTTGTAGTTTAAGCATTTGCATTTAGGTGTCTTAATGCCTTTCAAGTTAATTTTTGTGGACAGTATGAAGTAAGGATCAAAGCACATTTTTCTCCACATAAATATCTAACTACCGACATTCTGTGTTGAAAAGACTCTTTTCTTTCTTTTAATTATCTTAGTGTCTTTGTAAAAAAAATCAGTGAACCATATGCATATGGGCCTATTTTGGAATTTCTATTGTATTACATTCATCTCCATGCCAATACCATAACTTATAGTCTTAAAGCCAGGATTATAAGTCCTCCAACTTCATTCTTTTTCAAAATTATTTTGGCTGTTCTAAAGCCTTTGAATTTCCAAATTAATTCTATAATAAGATATACATCTCTTCATAAATGCCTGCTGGAAAGTTAATTCAGATTATGTTGACTCTATAAATGAATTTAGGCAGAATAGAAACCTTAGCAAAGGTTGAATCTTCTAGTCCATTAATACAGTATATTTCTCTACTTATTTAGATCTTCTTTCATAACTCTCAGCAGAGTTTTATAGTTTTCAATATAGCTATCTGAGTCATATTTAATGAAATACATTCCTAAGTATTTCATGTTTTAAGGCTTTGATTCCTGGGCCAGCAGATGGTGTGCTGGTTAAGATTCTGAACTCCCACATGGCCAACCATGGTTTGAGTTCTGGACCTGGCAGCTTGCTTTCTTAATTTCCATCTCTTTCTCTCTCTCTGGTGAGCATGCATGCCCTGTGGTAAATTAAATAATAATAATAATGATAAACAAAATTTAAAAAATGTATTTCTCGGACCAGCAGTTGGTGTAATGGCTACATTGCTGGATTCCCATGTAGTCGATCGCGGTTCAAGTCCCAGACCCAGTGGCTTAAATTCACACTGGGCGCATGTGCATGCATGCCCAAGATCCTGAGAGGAGAATGGAGGAGAAGGTATTGTGGTGTGGCCATGCCCCCCTGGAGGGTGATTTCTCGCTTTCTTTTTCTGTCTCTCTGGCAAGTGCATGCACTCTATAGCAAAAACCTCTCAAAAAAAAAAAAAAAAAAAAAAAAGAGTTAAAAAATGTATTTCTGTTACCATAGAATATATCTGATGCAACTAAAAAAATTTTTGAGAGATTTTTGCTATAGGGCATGTGCACTTGTCAGAGAGACAGAGTAAGGTAGAAAGACAGAAAGCGAGAAATCATCCCACAGGGGTGATGGCCACGCTGCAATCCCTTCTCCATTCTCCTTTTGGGATTTTAGGCATGCACGCACATGTGCCCAGCATGAGTTTTAAGCTGCAGGGTCTAGAACTCAAACCATGGTTGACTCCATGCGAGTCCAGCAACAAAATCATGACTGGCATCTGCTGGTCCCTTAAATGGTATTCTAAAATTTTGTTTTTCAATGATTTGTTGCTAGGTTCCAGAATGAAACATTGTTTGTAGTAAGAAAACAGAGTACTTTTCATCTTTGTGTGTTTTCATTAAGCACAACATCTTAGTTTATGTTTGTAAAACACTGTCTTAAATTCTGTTTGTGTGTGTGGGTGTGTAAAACAGGTTTCCCGATTTCAAGAAATTCGTTCGTAAGATGTAGAAAGAGCTAACTTTCCAGCATCCCCCGCTTTGTTGAAGGAAATCCAATTCTTTTGTCCCTTCATTTATTTGGAGCAAAATGTAAGTGGAATATTATAATGAAAACCCAGAATACTGTCACTGGGCACTGGGAACGTACACATGGACTTTTTCTTTCTTTGTTCTACAATTTCCTGGTAGGCTGAGACTCATTCCAGAAGGCAGGAAAGCCAGTTCGCAGATGGCCTTCTGCGGCCCCTGCCTGAAGTTATCCAAAAGCCCACGATTTTAACATGTTATCAGAAAAGATCTGCCAAGAGAGCGACTTCATGCTCACCATTTGGAGCCCTTTCTGTCACGGCAGAAGCTCCCGAATGCACCGACCCTCTGTTCGTTTCCAACTCATGGTGAGGTAGTGCCATCCAGGATGCGGGGCTGCTGGTCTCAGTAAACCCCTGGGAAGACACTGGAGAGAGGTGTCCCAGGATGAGAAATAGCTACATGAGGAGATTAGCCACACCGCTTCCCCGGGCCCTTGGCGAGGGGATGCTAAGACTGCTGAAATCCATCAGGAGTGGAGTGCTGGTCAGCTCAGGGCTCTACGTTCCACTCTCCACACGCTGGCAGGGTCCGAATTGCTCCTGCACTGGTGGGAATGCAGCTGATGCCAGAGTGGCCTCGCATTATACCACCCGGCCAGCCAGCCAACAGGTGAGGGCATCCAAGGCTCACAGGCCAAACTGAGGGGCTTGATAAATTGAATCTATTTAAATCATAGAGTGAAAAGAGGAAAAACAGAAAAGGGCCCAGTACAGGAAAGGTGTCTGGGGTCAACACACACTTGTCCTGTTGGCAACTGGCAGGGGCCTGGTCACAGACTTGCTCCTGAGGCTCCTGGGAAACAGCCATGGCTTTTTTTTTTTTTTTTAAGAATTATTTTATTTAACTTTACCTATGCATTTAATTTAATTTAACTTTATTTATTTTATTTATTTTAATTCGATCAGAGAGGGACAGAGTGAGAGAGAGAGAAAGTGAGAAAGCAAATTGCCAGGTCTGAGACTTGAACCATGGTTGGCCATGTGGGAATCCAGTGCCCTTAATGACCGTGCCACCTGCTGGCCTCTATTTATTTATTTTTTAATTTGACCAGAGAGGGACAGAGTGAGAGAGAGTGAGAGTGAGGAAGCAATCCACCAGGTCCACACATGTACCTGGCATGTTTTTCAAGCCATCAGGGCCAGACTTGAACCACAGCCGGCCATGCGGGATCTGGTTCCCTGTGCAGGGTTTAACCAATGTACTACAAGGCTAAACCCTGAACACCTCTTAGGAGTTCAAGCTCTGCTTCTTCGCTTCTCTCCTTCATAACTGAATATCCTCCATTATAAGCACCATTCCAAGGTATCCAGTTCTCTGATTCTAACACCTCCTCCAGATAAGTGTAACACTATAAATCATTGGCGGGACCAGCAGATAGCACAATGTTTACATCGCTGGATTCCCACATGGCTGACTGTGGTTTGAATCCCGGACCTGGCAGCTTGAAATTTACCCAGACGCATGTGCGTATGTGCCCAAAATCCTGAGAGGAGAATGGAGGAGAAGGGATTGTGGCATGGCCACTCGCCCAGGGAGTGATTTCTTGTTTTCTGTCTGTCTCTCTGGCAAGCACATGTGCCGTATATATTAAAACAAACAAACAAAAAAACCCAAAATACTCTCCAAGAGAAAAAGCAATCATGATTGCAGTTTCCAGCTGGAATATGACATCTTAAACAATCTCCCACAAAGCACAGGTCCTTCTAGTCCCAGGGAGAGACCAATGTTTGTTTGTCTCCAGGCACAGCTCTTATTTTGTTTTCAAGCCAAAAGTCCTCTTTGGTGTCAGCCAACACTTGGTATTGAAAGCATTGTCCTTCATTAGCGATGTGATACTTCTGTGAATTGTGCTCATCTCACGCCCCCATCCCACACCTTGGTGACACTCATTCTGGCTACACAAATCCTCTGCTCGTGATATGCAGATAAAAGCCATAGCTGGGACCAGCAGTTAGCGTAATGGCTATGTCGCTGGACTCCCATGTAGTTGACCGCTGTTCGAGTCCCAGACCTGGTGGCTTAAACTCACGCCAGGCATGTGTGTGTGCGTGCCCAAGATCCTGAGAAGAGAATGGAGGAGAAGGGATTGCGGCGTGGTCATCCCCCCTGGAGGGTGATTTCTTGCTTTCTGTCTCTCTGTCTCTCTGGCACATGCACGCGCCCTATAGCAAAAACCTCTCTAAAAAAAAAGTCATAGCTGCTCAGCAGGTTATGACTGACTATGAAGTCGGGCAGGCAGGCTGACCCCTGTAGTTCCCTGGCAGGCCCAGGGACTGTTGTCCACCCACTCGCTCAGTCCCAACTCCGGTCCCTGTGAGTGGAGAAGGCCACTGAAAGCGAGACATGACAGGTGAACATTGCATAACCCGGGTTCAGGAAGCGTGTTCTTTCACCCACCCTCTGCACCCTAACCTAAGTGAATTGACCTGCTCATCTCTTTCTCTTGCTTCTACTCCTTTTCCATTGTTGGAACAAACGGTATGATTTGAGCAGCTTCATTTGTTCCATGAGCGTTCCTGTTCTATCACCTTGGGAAAGACTTGGGGAAGTGCACCGAGAGGCTGCCTTTTCATCTGGGTCAGTTGTGTGCCTGTGGTGGTAGGCAGAGGCCAGGAATAGAAACATGAACCTTCTTTCACTTTTCTTTTTTTCTTTCTTTCTTTCTCTTTTTTTTTTTTTGGAGAGTTTTTGCTATAGGGTGTGTGCGTTCACCAGAAAGAGACACACAGAGAGACAGAAAGTGAGAAATCACACCCCGGGGGGATGACCATGCCGCGACCCCTTCTTCTCCATTCTCCTCTCAGGATCTTGGGCACGCATGCACACGTGCCTGGCGTGAGTTTAAGCCACCGGGTCTGGGACTCGAACTGCAGTCGAATACATGGGAGTCTAGTGGCATAGCCATTATGCTAGCTGCTGGTTCCCCTAAATAAACCTTCTTTTTGCTGACCTAAGGGGTCATTGGCTAGGCCGTTGCACATTCAGGACCAGCAGCACGCACGGGGATAGGTGTACAGCTCACTGAGGCCAGCCAGATTGCACCTGCATGCAGCTGGGATACTGCTGGGCCCTGTGTTATACATAAAAAACGAGTTATTTATGAGCTACATTTTATTTATTTATTTAGAGATTTTTGCTATAGGGTGTGTGTGCTTGTCAGAGACATAGAGACAGAAAGGGAGAAATCACTCCCCAGGGGGTATGGCCACATCATGACCCCTTCTCCTCCACCCTCCTCTCGGGATCTTGGGCGCACACGCACATGTGTCCCGCGTGAGTTTGAAGCCGCGGGGTTTGGGACTTGAACCATGGTCAACCACGTAGGAGTCCAGTGATGTAACCAGTACGCCATCTGCGGGATCCTGCGAGCTACATTTTAACTGTAATAATAAGCCTTCACGAAAATTGGGTGCTTTAGAAACAGGCATGAGAGGGTTGACCCGCAATGGCAGTTAAAGGACCTGGATCCCACACGGCTGTGGTTGAAATCCCAGCCCCAGTGGCTTGAAAAAGACACATGCGTACATGTGTGCCTAGGATCCTGGAGGGAGGGAGGAATGGAGAGAAAAAGAATTGTGGCATGACTATGGGAGCACGTTTTTCTCTCTTTTCTCCTCTCTCTAGTGAGTGTACACTCCCTGGAGCAATAAAAAACAACCCCCGCTTCCCCCCGAAAAATTGGCGTGGGGGCTGCATAAAAGCCCACCATTTGTGAAGGTTCTGGGTTCTCTTCCAGAGATGCTGGGCAGGCCCCAGAATGACTAAGGCTGGGGGTGGATGGTAAAATCAAAACCCTGTTGGGGATGCGCTCTCTCTGTTTCTTGAAATAAATAAACTTTAAAAAAGGCATGAACTTATTTCTATATATTTTATTTTTACTCAGAAATCAAAGAGTATCAATTTGGAAGAGTGTTTACTTGTCCGCCCCGCCCGGGTGCCTGTGAACTAGGTCTGGACCTGCCTCAAGGGCGTCTGGTGTGGGTTCCCTCTCTCCCCCTCTCTCTAGGGACTCCAGTGGGAGGAGGTGGATTACACAGGCCGAGGATCAAGGGTCATTGTGTTGGGACCCAGGGTCTGTGTCATTGCCCACCTCTACCTGAAGACGCCTCTTCCTTGACTTTCTCTTACCCTCATCTTCTTAGGGTAGGGAAAGGTTGGATGAGGGACGAAAGTTGTCAGAGTCTTGTTTCTCGTGCTTTCCGGGCACTGGGCACAAGGGCTCAGAGCATGCTAGGCTGGAGCCCCTGCTGGGGTCAGTGTTTCTATCTGTAGCAAAGACACTGTCCTCCCAACGTGCATATGTCACCTGCATCCGTCTGGCAGGGACAGAGCCCCAGTCTGCACATGCGGGCAACCTCCTTGCCACAGTTCTCCATGCCTCTGGCAAGCCCTGCAAGAGTAGAGGGTCGGTATTTCTGGCCAGGAGCCGGGAGTGGCAGGGTCCTGGTGGTTCCCTCTTGCCTGGCATCGTCACTGGGATGGGAGCCAGAGGGTGCCTCTTTGCTGCAGGTGACTGCAACTGTTGGCGCCACTTACGTGGCAAATGTACCCAGCACTTACTTGCCTTCACTGGCCATGGATGGGATTAATTTTGCCACAGAGCTATTCGGGTAATAGAAACTACATCGTGGGGAGTGGAGGGGGCAGCAGTGGACCATGCAGCTAAGACCCTGGGCTCCACGTGGCTGACTGTACTTGGGGCTCCAGACCAGTGGCTTGTGCATGTGTGTGGGTGCCCAAAATCCCGAGAGGAGAATAGAGGAGAAGCAATAGTGGTGTGGCCATCCCTTCCGGGGGATTTTTTCCCTCACTTTCCCTCTCTGTCTCTCTTTGGTGAGTGCACATGCTCTATGGCAAAAACCTAAAACAAAATAAAAAAGAAAAAAAAAAAAAGTAAACCACATTGAGTTTTCTTTTCTTCTTTCTTTTTAAGAATTATTTCTTGGGACCAGCAGTTAGCATAATGGCTATGTCGCTGGACTCCCACGTAGTCAACCGCGGTTTGAGTCCCGGACCTAGTGGCTTAAACTCACGCCGGGCGCGTGTGCGTGCGTGCCCAAGATCCCGAGAGGAGAATGGAGGAGAAGGGATTGCGGCGTGACCATCCCCCCTGGGGGGTGATTTCTCGCTTTCTGTCTCTCTGTCTCTGTCTGTCTGGCGAGCGCACGTGCCCTATAGTAAAAAAAAAAAATAAAACTCTCAAAAAAAAAAAAGAATCATTTCTTCTTCTTCTTTTTTAAAATTTAACGAGAGAGAGAGAGAGAGAGAGAGAGAGAGAGAGCCACCAGATCCAGGACTCAAACCTACTTCAGCCATGTGGGAGTCCGCGCCTTAACCACCATGCCACCCCTGCTGGCCACCACGTTGAGTTTTCAGGCAGTGGTTAGATGAAGCCACTGCTGGGCTGGGCTCTGGCAAGGGGATTCCATGAGTGGAGGAAAGATGAGAGAGATCAGCTAAAGCCCTCTCTCTCCATAGGAACTCCCCGCACCCCAAGCTCTGGAGTCTGGCTCTGTGGGCCCACCCAAATTGCATCCTGGCCATGGCTGCCACACTTTTCAGTGGTGATCGGGCTGGGAACCCCAAGGCACAAAACATGGCAGGGGGGTGTTTTTCCCTTCACCACCAGAGTTAACCTTCTTCCACTCAAAGCGTTATTTGCAGACTGCTCATAGAGGCGCAGCTTCCTCTCGTCTTCTCTCTCTGCTTGGGGTTTTCTCCTGCCTTGAGCCCAAGGGGGAAAGAGTCAGAGTTGAGACTGCCCACTCGGACCCTGAACGCCTCCCTTCCCCAGCCCCACCCAGAGCCAGAAGGAGCTGACATCTCCCTGCTCTTTAAGGCCGCAGGACTTCTGCGGGGTCTCTAGACATCTGGGTGCAGGAACGTCTGTAAGGAGAAGCCAGCGGGGAGGAAGGCGGGACCCAAACAGTATTTCTTGATACCTACTTAAACATACTTTCCAGAAGGAAAAAGAAAAGGGGAGGGAGGAGAAAAAAAAAAAAAAGAAAATAGAAAATTATTTTCTCCAGTAAATCCACATTCTAGAGCTAGCAGGTGTTTGCCTTGAGATCATTAATTTAGCAAAAACGGAATGGTGACCCTTCACCTGTTGGGTAATCAAATAATTCCCCAGTTGCAGCCTTCTGAGTTTGTCTCTCCAGAGCAGACAGTCAGGGATGTGTTAAAGACTGCTTTATTATTACCTGGAAAATGCTTTGCTGGTGTGTGTGTGGTGTATTTCTTTGTTTACTGACAACATGTTTCCAGGTAACAAAAATAATATTTATAACAATCACTGATGCATACTGAGCACATTTCATGTGATAAAAATGGGACTCCTGGTTCTCAGGATGCATAGAGATAGAGAGAGAGTGACAGAGAGAGGGTGAAAGCAACCCTAATGGACCTCCTCCTTTTCTCCATCTTGTCAGGATTTGGGGCACACATGCACAAGGCATGTTTTTCAAGCCACCAGGGTCAGGGTTTGAATCATGGAATCTGGCTTTCTTCACCACTAGGCTATGGGGCTGGCCTTAACATCTTTCCTGACAATCTCTCTCTCTCTCTTTTTATTGAATTTTATTTATCATTATTATTTTAAAATTTGCTATAAGGCATGCATGCTCACCAGAGAAAGAGAGATAAATAGACAGAGAGAGAGAAAGAAAGTGAGAAAGCAAGCTGCCAGGTCTGGGACTCGAACCACACAGTACCTTAACCACCATGTCACTTGCTGGCCCTGATAATATCTCTCTTCTTATGATCAAATGATATCCAAGATTATTTACCAGGACCAGCAGATATTGTAATGGTTACTCCAATGTAGTCAACTGCAGATTGAGTCCTGGACCTGGTGACTTAAAACTCATGCAGGGCACATGGGCGTGTGTGCCTAAAATCCCAGGAGGAGAATAGAGGAGAAGGGATTGCAGTGTAGCCATCCTCCCTGGGGGGTGATTTCTCATTTTCTGTCTCTCTGTCTCTCCAGTGAGTGCATGCTCCCTATAGCAAAAAAGTCTCTCTCTCTCTCTCTCAAAAAATAAAAAAAATGATTATTACTGAAGGAAAAAAGCCAGTAATTTACATAAGTGTACTGAATATATTATTTAACCATATAAGTAAGCCTCCCTGAGTTTATTTTGTGCAACAAATCCATATAATACTTTTAATATGTGCATATACTACCATCATCATCATTATTATTATTATTATTTTTTTTTTTTTTGGAGAGATTTTCACTATAGGGCGCGTGTGCTCGCCATACAGAGAGAGACATAGAGACAGAAAGCGAGAAATCACCCTCCGGGAGGATGGCCACGCCGCAATCCCTTCTCCTCCATTCTCCTCTCGGGATCTTGGGCACGCACGCACATGCGCCCGGCGTGAGTTTTAAGCCACCGGGTCCGGGACGCAAACCGTGGTCGATTACGTGAGAGTCCAGCGACATAGCCATTATGCTAACTGCTGGTTCCCCATTATTATTATTTTTAAACCACCCACATGTAAGTAGCTTAAATTGGAGTCACCAGTAGGCTTCTCGGTGAACCAGAAGGTTCCCACTTTGGGACAGGCTTTTTTGTTTTAAGTTTTTCACTGCCAACACACCTAATGTGCTTTAATATACAGGGTGACAAAGGCTGAACAGAAAAGTGTTGAGGGTGGCTAGAGTTTGGATTTCCCAGGACAGGTACACTCTATGGCTTATCCTTACATCTTATGGAATCATGTCGTGACTTCTGTGGTGTTCTGGGGCTCTGTTCATAAGTGAAGAACTTTTTATTAAACCGCCTGAGTACAGCTCCCGGCGTTGCAGACAGTAATTTTTAAAAAAGAAAGTCCCCAAACTGTTTGATAGTTATTGAGTAAATCTGACCCTTTTTCCTGCCAGGATGATGCAGATCTTAGGCCGCTGTAGTCAAGAACTGACTCCCTGCGAGATGTCTTTCTCTGGTCAAGGTAATGACCAGTTCAGTAAAAGGGAGAAGCATAACCATGATGTGGAATGAAATGCATTATTCGGGGTGGGCTAAGCCCTGAAAAGCTCTTGAACTATTGTGCACATCTTGATCACTACACAGAAAAAGGTGTTTCAACCCAGAAACCACTGAATATGTAAACCGAGAGGCTTTAGTTATGGAAATTCAAATCAAAGACATCAAGCTTTGCATTTCTGATTGCATAGTCAAACCATACAATTACGGCGTATAAAATCAATTTTTACTATAGTTATAAGTAGCAATTAGACATAGACTTTTAAAATTCAAATGATATTTGTATTAGATGAAATACCTCCTCACCCCATCCCTTCTCAGAAAAAAAAAAAAAAAATCTGAATGGGAAACTACTGTCTCTGGCTCTTTTCTCTGGGAACAATCCTTAAGATAATTTGGTTGTAACCTATTTCAGCCTGAAAAGATGTCACTGGGAAAGAAATGAAGTTGTCCCCCTTCAAATGTTCCATTTATGGGGATTTTAAAAAAAATTAAGTACTGGGAACCAGCAGTTAGTGTAATGGCTATGTCGCTGGACTCCCACGTAGTCGACCGCGGTTCGCGTCCCGGACCTGGTGGCTTAAAACTCACGCCGGGCGCGTGTGCGTGCGTGCCCAAGATCCCGGGAGGAGAACAGAGGAGAAGGGATTGCGGCGTGACCATCCCCCCTGGGGGGTGATTTCTCGCTTTCTGTCTCTATGTCTCTCTCTGCCTGTCTGGCGAGCACACGCGCCCTATAGCAAAAAACCTCTCAAAAAAATAAGTACTTAATATTTTATATTTTATTTTATTGCCAGAGAGCATGTGAACTCACCAGAGAAAGAGAGGGAGAGAGAGAGAACTCCCCATGGAGTATCATGGAGTATGGTTATATTGCAGTCCTTATTCTGGGTCCCTCTATCCCATTAGGATTTGGGGCACAAATGCAAACGCACCCAGAGTGTGTTATAAGATGAAAAAATTGATCTGTGTTGGCTAAAATCCTTGGTTCTTTAGGTCCAGATCTCTAAAATTAGAGACTTGTCCTGAGATGCAAAATGAAAAACCACAAACACTTGTAAGGTAGGAAAAGGGAAGCTTTAATAGGAAAGTGAGGATTTTGAATAGGAAAGGTACATTTCCATGCCTGAAGGGCATGCAGGTGGGTAGCTGCCAGAGAAGGACAACTGCTTTGGGCATGGGTTTAGGTGTTACACTTATTCCAAGAGTTGGTAGTGAATATTTAGCAAGCGACGGTCTGTCAGAGTATCTGGCTTCTTTGTTTGAATTTGTGGGCTTTTTCCTACCCTCGAGTATCTCTCTCACAGGTGAGGAATTCAATGACCTAACCCCGTATGCTCAGTGTGGACTTAGGAGATCCGAGCATCCTTATTTGGATGAACTGTCCAGTTAATTTATTGTCCCAGTGGGAATTAGGAGGTTGACCAAAATGTTTCATTGGGTCCCTTTGTGTTTATGAGGAACGATAAGAGGGAAATTACAACTATCCCTGTGTGTCTTCAAGTACTAAAGAAGGAAAATGGGATCTGCCTTGCTTTCCTGTCACGGGATGTAGGTGGAAGGAAGGAGTCTCTGTAGATGGTCTGGTTGTAACTCCTGGTAAGTTGTGGTTGATGTGACTGGTATCCTTCTGCTGTTTTCTTAGGGCTACCTGCTCATTTCTAGCTAACTGCCGATCACAAGTGTTTTTCCAGCTGCTACAGTTGGGTTTCAAACTGTGGTTGGCCAAGTGGGATTTGGCTCCCAATGCAAAGCACTTAACCAATGCACATGTGGCAAACCCTAGGTCCACAGTTCCTGGTCCTCATAACTTCCAACATTTTGTCAAGGATTTGATGCCCAAAAAAGAGGAAAAAGAAAATGAGGTTGGGGTAGAGAAGCAGTTGAGAGGTGGTTAAAGAGCAAAGACACGTTCTTTACAATGTGCTAGTAAAAAGGGCCTGGGGGCAATGAAAAGCCCAGCACCCAGATTGTGGTCTCTATATACCATTTCCTACTGAAAGGAACAGAGAGAGACAGAGAGCAAGAGAAAGTGAGAAATCACCCCCCGGGGGAATGGCCATGCCACAATCCCTTCTCCTCCATTCTCCTCTTGGGATTTTGGGCACACACACACTCATGCCTCATGTGTTTTAAGCCGCCAGGTCCAGGACTTGAACTGTGGTTGGCCATGTAGGAGTCCAGTGCCTTAACCACTATGCTATCTGCTGGCCCAAGCCTGGGGCATCTTATTCCCAAATGCAAGGACATGCTTCAAAATTCATGGGAATATGTCCAAAGGACATTGGAGCAAGCTGGAGGCATTCACATTAAGCACATCTGGGAAAATTTGATCAGAGAGTTATAGCAGTAGTGGATTATAACACTAATAGGTATATGTATATTTTCTTATTTTAATGTATATAGAGAATGATATTGAATATATCTTTTTAGCATTTACGAGATAATGATAATTTTCCCACTAGGTTCACTGATATGAAAAAAAAAATCCTATGGTTAGAAATCTATCCACAGAATTCAAAGCATTTTTTTTTTTTTTTAGGTTTTGCATATTTATTCAGAAGGTGATTCGGCTACAGAATAAAGCCCTTTAAGCATTAAGAAATCCAGTGTTTTGAAATCTTTTTCTCAGCAATTTTATTTAGTATAGTTTGTATAATCCTGAAGAGATTCTCTTATCTGAAGCTTCATGCATTCAGGTATTTTGTGTGATGTCTGATGTGATCAGTAATAAAGGTGGCAATGAAGTAGTAGCTATGATCATAACCCTCTTGTAATCTAAAAACAACCGGGATTTTCTTTTCTGTGCAGGCAGCTATGACATTATCAGGAAGTAACTGTCCATCTGAAAGAAACTGGTCATCTTTTCCTTGATCAATTGATATGTCCAGCTGAGAACCTGGGTAGGACCTCACAAGATGGGTAGCATCATAAGCCTCCCATTTACTTTGATCTGTTCCCAAGTATCCACTAAAAGCTTTTTTGCCCGAAGGACAGAGCACTGGGTTGCAAATTGGAACAAATGCTGACACAGATGTGTATTTTCCAGGATTTTTCAAGGCACAAATCAGAGCTCCATGGCCTCCAATGGAGTGGCCAGAAATAGACATCCTTTGGGGGTCCACCGGAAAATTGGCATTTATAAGTTGGGGAAGCTCCTCTGTTACATAAGAGTACATTCTATAGTTAGTTTTCCAAAGATCTTCAGTGGCATCCACATAGAACCCAGCACCAGTGCCGAAGTCCCAGCTGTCATCATCTCCTTTAATATTACATCCGCGAGGGCTGTTATCTGGAGCAATGACGATAAGACCGTGTTCTGAGGCTGCTTGATGATAACCAGATTTCGATATAAAATTTTGTTCTGTGCAAGTTAAACCAGACAGCCAATATAGTGCAGGGCACTTTCCAGTTTCTGCCTTTGGTGCTAAGTAGACAGCAAATTTCATTTTGCACTTCAGTTCAACACTGTCATGCTCAAAAACTTCCTGGAATCCTCCAAAGCACTTGTTGATGGAAATCTGTTTTAAAGCCATTCTTCTCCTGAAACAACCATAGCAGATAGAGCAGACTCTGCCTCTATACAGGTTTTTATAGAGAGCTAAATTCAGACTGGAAATGACAGTTCAGGATCTTAGTTGAGTTGTCATGGCTGTAACAGGACAAATAGATTAATTTGAGTTATATATTTTTTTCTTTTCAGAAGTTTTTCCTATAGGAAACAATTGCTCGCCAGAAAGATAGAGACAGAGACAGAAAGTGAGAAATCACCCCCCCAGGGGGGATGGCCATGCCACAATCCCTTCTCCTCCTTTCTCCTCTCCAGATCTTGGGCACACACGTACACGTGCCTGGCGTGAGTTTAAGCTGCTGGGTCCAGGACTCGAACCACAGTCGACTACATGGGAGTCCAGTGACATAGTCATTACGCCAACTGCTGGTGCCCATTTGAGTTATATTTTGAAAGGAAAAAAGAAGAGCAGTTGATGGATTTTTTACAGAATGTGAAGAATAAAGAGGAATTAAAGATGATTTGTGGGTTTAGACTTGACATATGGTTCAGTCAAAGGTAACTCTTTATTGTGGAATATGGTGGAATTTTTCCCCTCTAAACTGGCACCTGCCTACCACTCTCTCCAGTTTAGGTTCTGCAGCAAGAGGTCACTAGGTCTCCTTTGCTCTTCAGTGTGTTTCTTCTCAGTCGTTTGCTGGGCTCTTTTCTATCTTCCTTCCCTTATCCTGGAAGCCTAGGCTGAGCTTCCCAACTCCAAATGAATTGACTCCGCTTTTCACTGCATTCTTTTCTTCCAGAACACCTTTGGACAATCTCATTCCTTCTGAGGCTTTCATGTACTCTCTGTGATGCTGCTGGTTCCAAAAGCTACGTCTTTAGCCCAGTATTGCTCCTGAGATCCTCCCTGGAGATTAAGTTGCTTATTGGATCTCTCTCTCTCTCTCTCTCTCTCTCTCTCTCTCTCTCTCTCTCTCGATCGTTTTCAGGTGTCTCCATCAATTCCAAAACCAAACCCTTCATCTACCTTCCCCTAACTATGATGGGAGGCATATCATAACATTCATCCTTTCCTTCACCCTTTTCTTAGTCTGTTCCTGCTGCTATAACAAAATACCTGAGATAGGATAATTAAATAAAGAACAGAAATTCATTTTCTCATAGTTTTGGAAGCTAGGAAGTCCAAGATCAAGGCTCTAGGAGGTTTGCTGTCTGGTGAGGGTTGCTCTCTACTTCCAAGATGGTGCCTCATTGCCACATTCTCTGGAGGGGAAGAACACTGAGCCCTCATGTAGTGGGCAGTGGAAGGACCAAAAGGACCTAGCATTCCCGGTCCTTCATTCCCTGTAGTCCTTTTATAAGGTTACTGATGCTATTCATGAGGGCTCTGCCTATATGACCTAATCACCTTTTAAGGCCCTGCCTCTTCATACTGTTACACTGAGGATTAAGTTTCTTTTTAAAAAATTATTCATTTAATTTATTATTATTATTAAACTTGCTATAGGACATGTACACGCAGCAGAGAATGATAGACAAAGAGAATAGTGAAAAAGCCACCAGTTCCAGGATTTGAATCGAGGTTGGCCATGTGGAAGTCCCGCGCTCTAACCACCATGCCACTGGCTGGCCTCCGAAGATTAAGTTTCAACATGAAATTTGTAGGGAATGCAGCATTCAAATCATAGCACTGGTCAGTCAGTCAGTCACTAGGCTCTGAAGATTCTGCTACCCCAAATCAAGTTCCTCCCCCCCTCAGTCTGAGTCCCGTCATCCCTTTCAGGACTTCAGCTTTTCAGATGCTCTTTCTATTCATTCCCGCATTGTCCTTTACACAGCCATCATTTCTTTAATTAAAAAAAAATGCATTTATTTAATTCCATTATTTCATTCCATTTATTATTATTATTATTATTATTATTATTAACTTGACCAGAGAGAGGGAGAGAGAAAAGGAAAGTAAGAAAGCAAACTGTCAGGTCTGGGACTCGAACTGCAATCAGCCATATGGTAGTCCAGCATCCTAATCACCATGCCACCTGCTGGTGCCAGCCACCATTTCTTAACATCACTTTTCTACTTCTGACCATTCTGACACTCAAGGCTTTTTACTCCAAAATTGCAATGAATTCAAGAAAATTTTACTTACTTCTCTTTTTTGTAAAGGCGTTTTAAAACAGTATAGTGAGAAATTTTCCATTTTTAATACTCTTTTCTTTTTGGAGAGATTTTTGCTATAGGGTATGTGTGCTCGCCAGAAAGAGAGAGACAGAGACAGAAAGCGAGAAATCACCCCTCCAGTGGGGATGCCCACATGGCAATCCCTTCTCCTCCAATCTCCTCTTGGGATCTTGGGCACACACGCACGCACATGTGCCCAGCGTGAGTTTAAGCCACCAGGCCTGGGACTCAAATCGTGGTCGACTACATGGGAGCCCAGTGACATAGCCATTATACCAACTGCTGGTTACTATTTTCAATACTCTTCTATAAGCATGAAATTTTCCTGACAGAACAGTGTGCTCAAGAATAGAATGCTATGGGGCCAGCAGGTGGTGTGGTGGTTAAAGTGCTAGACTCCCGCATGGATAGCCATGGTTCAAGTCCCAGACCTGGTGGCTTGAAAATTTATGTGTGCATGCCCAAAATCCTGAGAGGAGAACAGAAGAGAAGGAATTGTGGTATGGCCATCCCCCTGGGGGGGGGGGGGGAGCGTAATTCTCTGTCCCTCTCTGGCATGTGCATGCACTCTATGGTGAAAACAAAACAAACAAACATGAAGAACAAAATGCTGTGTCCTTCATAGATCTCTAATCTGACCATAGAAAATTAGGATACCAAGTTTGTTTTGTAAGGTTTTTGCCCTATGGTATGTGCACTCACCAGAGAGATAGAGAGATAGCCAGTGAGAAATTGCAAAATCTGTCCCCAGGGTGATGGCCATGCCACAATCCCTTCTCTTCCATTCTCCTCCTGAGATTTTGGGCATGCACACACATGTGCCTGGCATGATTTTTCAAGCCACCAGATCTGAGACTTGAACTGTAGTTGGCCATGTGAGAGTCCAGCACCTTAACCACCATGCCACCTGCTGGACCCATCACTTGACTTCAAGATTAACATTTAGACTTTTTGTGAGAAAATTTTATCCTTAAATTGTTAACATCTTAGATGGCAGAAGAGGTGCGTGTACTGAAGGCCCACGTGGGGTTGTGGATTATGAATTTCTAGTGGCTGCCAGGCTGCTAGGCTGAGTGACTGCTCTTTTTTTATATTAAAAAAAGCAATTTATTTTATTGTGTGTATTTAAGTGGTGTTTTTTATACATATACCTAGTGAAATGATTACTGTAGTCGAGCATATTAAACATTTTCTTTATTGATGTAATTATGCATATTTATGGAATACAAGGTGAGTTTTTTAGTAGAAAGATACAATGTGTAATGATTAAGTCAGGGTGATTAGCATATCCATCATCTCAACTATTTGTTATTACTTTGTGTTGGAAACATTCAAAATTCTCCCTTTCAGCTACTCTGAGATACATAGTAAATTGCTGTTAAGCATAATTATCCTACTGTATTTTATAACACTAAAACTTGTTCCTCTTGTCTGTCTGTAATTTCGTTTCTATGAGCCAACATCTTTCTATCTCTCATCCCACCTTTCCCAGACTCTGGTAATCATTCTTTTACCGTGTACTTTTATGATGTCATCCTTTTTAGTTTCCCATATGTGTGAGAACATGTAGTATTTATCTCTCTGTGCCTGACTTATTTCACTTAACATAATGTTCTCCAGGCTTGTCTATGTTACCCAAAGGGAAAGATTTCATTTTTTTCAATGGCCGAATAGTATTTTATTGTGTATATATACCACTTTTTCTCTATCCATTCATCTGCCGGATCCCACTCAGGTTGCTTTCATGTCTTCGCTATTGTGAATAACGCTACAATAAATATTGGGGTACAGATATCTTTACAGCATACTGATTTACTTTCCTTTGGATATACGCCTAGTAATGGTATTGTGAGATCACATGGCAGTTTTATTTTTAGTTTTTTGAGGAACCTCCATTTTGTTTTCCATAATGGCCATACTAACTTATATTCCTGCCAACAGTACACAAGAGTTACCCTTTTTCTGTATCCTCACTAGCGTTTGTTATGTGATGTCCTTTTGATAATAGCTATTCTAACTAGGGTGAGATGACATCTTATTGGTTGTTTGGTTTTGATTTGTATTTCCCTGTTGATTAACCATTACATTAACCATTACGACATAACCATTACACCATCTGCTGGTCTCAGCATTTTTTTTTCAATCATAAAGGTTGATGATTAGTGACATTGAACATTTTTTCCATATGCTGTTGGCCATTTGTAGGTCATTTTTTGAGAACTGTAATTATCCAGGTCTTTTGCCCATTTTGAAAATTTTTTTAAATGCTGAGTTTTTTAGTTCCTTGTATATTCAGGTTATTAATCTCTTCTTGGATGTATAGTTTGCAAATTTTCCACCATTCTGTGGGTTGTCTCTCTTGATTCTGTTAATATTTTCTTTTGCTTTGCAGAAGTATTTAGTTTGATATAATCCCATCTGTCTTTTTTTTTTTAAAGGGATATTTTTGCTATAGGGTGCATGCCCTTGCCAGAGACAGAGAGAGATGGAGAGACAGAAAGTAAGAAATCACCCCACAGGGGAGATGGCCATGCTGCAATCCCTTCTCCTCCATTCTCCTCTTGGAATTTTGGGCATGCACACACATGTGCCTGGCATGAGTTTTAAGCAACCTGGTCCAGGACTTGAACTGTGGTCAACTATGTGGGAGTCCTGCAACATAACCATTATGCTATCTGCTGGTCCCTATTTTTTATTTTATTGTCTATAATTTTGAGATTTTATTAAAAAGATCTTTGCCTACCCCTGGCTTTTGACAGAAAGTGGAAGAATATGGAAGATTTACTGCTCAGTGAAGCAAGTCAGGCTATGAAGGAGAGACATTGTATGTCCCCACTTAATATATACCGAGTGTCTACACTCTATGACTGAAACTGATTGACTAAAAGATATACAAACACAAGAGATTGGTTTGAATGCCAGATGTGGTGTGTGTGGAGGAGTGGGGTTAGGGAAGGACATTTGGAGGAGGGATACAGAGGCAGGGCATTGATGGGATGGGGAGGTGTGGTGTTATCTGTTGAAGATATTTTGACCAACTGGACTGGGGAGAAATGTTCACATATTGAAATGTTCAATTTCTAAGCAAAACAATGTGATTGAATGTGTGTGTGTGTGTGTGTGTATGATCTTTGCCTAGACCAATGTCACGAAGCATGGCCCTTATGTTTTCTTCATAGCATCATAGTTTCACGTTTTATATTTAAGTCTTTAATCCATTTTGTTCACAAAAGATGGGGGTCTAGTGTCATTCTTGGACATATAGGTGTCCAGTTTTCCCTGCACCATTTATTGAAAAGATTGATTTCTCTGCCAATGGATTTTCTTGGCACCTTTGTCAAAAATTAGTTGGTTGTACACATGGATTGATTTCTGTGTTTTCTATTCTATTTCATTGATTGGTCTGTCTGTGTTGTTGCCAGTACCATGCTGTTTTGGCTACCATAGCTCTGTAGCATATTTTGAAATCTGGTCATGTGACTTTTCCAGTTTCATTCTTTTTGTTCAGGATTGATTTGGCTATTCAAGGTGTTTTGGGGCTCCATACAAATTTTATTGTTTTAAAATTTCTGTGAAGAATGTCATTAATATTTTGATGGATATTGCATTGAATCAAGTAAATTGTTTTGCACAATATGGACAATTTTATAATATTGATTCTTCCAATCCTGAATACAGGATGTCTTTCCATTTTTTGTGTCTTATTCAGTTTCTTTCATCAGTGCTTTATAGTTTTTATTATGGATCTTTTACCTCCTTGGTTAAACTTATTCTAGGTATTTTATTTTCTTTTAGCTGTTGTAAGTGGGATTACTTTTTACATTTTTTTCAGTTAGCTCATTATTGGTATATAAAAACACATCTGATTTTTGTAAGTTAATTTTGCATTCTGCAACTTCACTGAATTTATTGGTTTTTAGAATTTTTAGTGGAGTCTTTAGGTTTTCCATATATATGATTAGGTCATCTATAATCTGTGACAATTTTTGGGAATTATTTAATTTTATTTATCATTATTATTATTTTAAATTTGCTACAGAGCACATTAACTCACCAGAGAGAGACAAAGAGAGAGAGAAACAGAGGGTAAGAAAGAAAGCAAGCCGTCAGGTCTAGGACTCAAACTGTGGTTGGCTATATGGGAGTCCAGCACCATAACTACCATGCCACCTGCTAGCCTCCAATCTGGGACAATTTGATTTCCTCCTTTTTAATTTGGATGCCCTTTATTTTTTTATCTTGCCATCTTGTTCTAGCTAGGACTTCTATTACTATGTTGAATAAGATTAGGTAAAAGTGGACTACCTTGTCTTGTTCCAGTTTTAGAAGAGAAGCTTTCAATTTTCCCCCACTCAGGGTAATGTTGTCTGTGAGTTTGTCATGGCCTTTACTGAGTTGAGGTATTGTCCTCCTGTACATCATTTGTTGACCATTTTCTTTTAATTTTGGTAGAGAGTGCATGCACTCGCCAGAGAGAAAGAGAGAGAGAGAGAGAGAGAGAGAGAGAGAGAGAAAGACCCCCCCCCCCCAATAGGGAATGGTCACACAATCTCTTCTCCATTTCTCCTTTTGGGATTTTGGACACATACACACATGTGCCTAGTGTGTTTTTCAAGCTACAGGGTCTGATTTGAACCCTTCAGTGGGTCATGTGAGATCTAGCTTTTTTTTTTTTTTACCTTTTCTAGTATCTTTATTTTTTTAAATTTAAATTTATTTATTTACATTTATTCACTGTACATAATTACAGCATACAAAATGAGATTTTCTATCCAGAACACACTGTATATTGGCTCAATCAGGCACATCAACATATGTGTTATTGTCAACAAATAATTTTCCATTTCTTGTTTCCTGTATATTTTGCTTTTTTCCCCATCCTTGATTCCCTCCCACCCTCCTCCCAAACTGTCTCTGGTATCTATGTTTGCTTTCTATGCCTTCCTCCCCCCACCTTTTATTGCTTCACTAAAGATCTTAATTAATCTAAATAGTTTAAATAGCAAGTGCAGCTGATATATACATATCCATGAACACAAGTCTGATTTAGGCATAAAGTTCTACTCACCTTCAGTGAGCAGAATGAACATAGTATAAAGTAGCACCTAGCTGGGGCTATATAGCTTACTGCAGTCATCAAATAGATATTTTTAATGCATTTTTTTTAATTTAAAGAAAAAGTTTTAATTTTTTCCTGAAACTTTAAAAAATTTAATTAATTTACATTTATTTCCTAAGCATCATCACAGCATACAAAATGTGATTTCCCATCCAGAATATACTGCATAGTGGCTTAATCATGCATGTTATCATCAATAATTTTCCATTTCTAGTTTCATATATATGTATATTCAAATATATATATGTTCCCACCCTCTTCTCACACTATCTCTGGTGTCTACAGTTGTCTTCCATTCCTTTCCCCCCACATTTTATTGATCACACAATTTCTTAAATAATCTAACTGCTTTCAATAGCAAGTTCAGCTGGTAATTTCAAGAAAAGCAGTTTTAACTTTTATAAGTCAAAGAAATGCTAAGGAACTTTGCTTAAAACTTAAAGCCAGGAAACAAGTTAGGATTCTGTTCAAATAGTAGATACATGAACCTATCAACAGCTCAAGACAGGACAAAAATCCTTAAAACCGGAAAACAAAGCCTAGAAGAAAATCAGCAATGTTGTAGTCAAAAGTCATAAAATGCTATTTCATCAGTCTCATGTACTTAATGTATCTTCTATGGTGGTTCAATCTTGCCAATTAAATTCTGGGATATAACATTCAACTCCAGACTTGTCCTTACCATTAAGTTGGCCATTTTCTCAGTTGCTTTTGAACTTATTTCTGTGTGTCTGTATTTAATTTTCCTGGTATAGCACTTCCTTGAGAACTTCTTGGAGATCTGGTCTGGGGTTGGTAAATTCTTTCAGGTTTTGTTTATCTGAGAATGTTCGTATCTTTTCTTCCCATATGAAGGATAATCTTGCTGGGTACAGTATTCTTGGTTGAAATTGCTTTTCCCTTAACACTTTGAATGTATTTTCCCATTCTTTTCCTCACTCACATTATTTCTGATGAGAGGTCTGCTGTTATCCTGATGGGATATCCTTTGTAGGTAAATTGATGTTTTTCTCTTGCCAATCTTAGTATTTTGTCTTTGGTTTTGGTCAATCTAGCTATAATGTGTCTTGGAGAAGATCTTCTTGGGTTGATTCTATTTGGGGACTTTTTTATTTTGGGGGAGGCTCGGTGCTTTTCCCCCTCACTCTGTGTTGCTTCTCTCAAGTCTCCATGTTTCACAAAGCTTCAGGCATGTCCTTGGAGGGTTTCAGTGTTCCTCCTTAGATATTCCACTCAAAATGTGTTTATTTAATAGTTTTATTCCTTCATGTGAAGGAGATAAGGACTGGATATTCCCATTGGCCATCCTGTTTCTCCTCTCTGTGTGACTGCTTAGGCAGGACTTGGCAGGTACAAGACGGGGGCAGGTGGGCTGTGGATTGAGACCAGAACCCTAAGGATGCGAGAGTGGGACCAATATAGGGCATCAACTCTGAGGTTCAGTGTGGGAATCTGGATAGGGAAAGTAGCGGGCCAGAAAGTGAGAAGTCCTGAGGAAGATCAGGGAGAGATAGAGGCACAATGAACTGATATAAGTGAGGACTAAAAGTCAGGAAGCAATGCTCAGAGAGTAGATGCTGGATTCAAAACCTAGAGGTGGAATAACTTTAGTTTATGGGAATTCATGGAGAGAAAGGATGAGGGAGGGAGATACAGAAATAGAGACAGAGCTAGACACAGATTCCATTAAATGAGGAAAAAGCTGCAACAGTTCACAAGAACACTTACTAGGTAGAACTTAGGTGAAATGTCCCTATCTGTTGAATTATTCTTTTTTGTTTTGGAGAGGTTTTTGGTATAGGGCGTGTGTACTCACCAGAAAGACAGAGAGAGACAGAGAGACAGAAAGCGAGAAATCACCCCCCAGGGGTGATGGCCATGCCGCAATCCCTTCTCCTCCATTCCCCTCTCAGGATCTTGGGCATGCACACACATGCACCTGGTGTGAGTTTAAGCCACCAAGTCCAGGACTCGCACCGCAGTCGACTACGTGGGAGTCCAGCGACATAGCCATTATGCCAACTGTTGGTCCCTCATATTCAACTTTTTATTGTGAGTATATTTTACATCTAGTATTTCAACAAATTTCAAGTGTACAATATTATTATTATTATTATTTAAGTTTTATTGTATTTATTTATTATTATTATTTGAAAAATTTGCTATAGGGCACATATGCCCACCAGAGAGGGACAGCGAGCAACAGAGAGAAAGAGAGAGAGAAAGTGAGAAAGCAAGTTGCCAGGGCTGGACCTTGAACCATGGTCAGCCATGTAGGAGTTCAGTGCCTTAACCACCATGCCACCTGCTGGCTCATTATTATTTTAAATTGCCAGAGGGCATGTGTGCTAGCCAGTAAAAGAGAGAGAGAGAGCGAGCGAGTGCACCTCTCAATAAAGTATGGATTAGGATTAGGTAGGATTATGCAATTCCTTCTCCTCTGTTTTTCCATGCTGTTGGGATTTGGGGCATGCATGCACAAATGCCCAGCTTGTTTTCAAGCCACCAGAGCCAGGATTTGAGCTATGGTTAGCCATGTAAGATCAGGCTCTCTTAATCAGTAGGCTGTAAGGCCACCCCTACAGTATTATCTATAGTCACCATACTATAAGAGGATGGAATTCTGACTTCTACTTTCTATTCCAAAGTCTTTTTCAAGAGATTTGCAAGAGTCATGCCCAAAAACATTAACAGAGGCTACAAACATTAACAGACCATTGATAATGGGATGCTACATTCTGTCCCAGGCGTAGTATTTTTATGATGCATAGTAAGCCTTTTAATCTTTAAAACTCAGGCATTCTTTTGCTGATTTCTTTTCATTTTACAATTATTTTATTTTATTTATCATTCTTCTTCAATTTTACTAGAGAGAGAGAGAGAGAGAGAGAGAGAGAGAGGAGAGAGAGAGAAGACAAGCCACCAGGTCCAGGACTCAAACCATGGTTGGCCATGTGGGAGTCCAATAACTTAACCACCATGCTACCTACTGGCCCCTGACTTTTTTTTCCTTTTTTTTTTAAGAGAGAGATTTTTCGGGACCAACAGTTGGCGTAATGGCTATGTTGCTGGACTCCAATGTAGTCAATCTTCATTCGAGTCTCAGAACTGGTGGCTTAAAACTCACGCCTGGTGCATGTGCGTGCATGCCCAGGATCCTGAGAGGAGAATGGAGGAGAAAGGGTTGTGGTGTGGCCATCCCCCTGGGGTGATTCTCACTTTCTGTCTCTCTGTCTTTCTGGAGAGCACACATGCCTTATAGCAAAAACTTCTCCCAAAAAAAAAAGAGATTTTTTCCATAGGGTGTGTGTGTGCTCACTGAAGAGACAAAGAGACAAAGAGATACAGAGAGACAGAAAGAGAGAAAGAGAGAAATTACCCCCCAGAGGGGATGTCCATGATGCAATCCCTTCTCCTCCATTCTCCTCTCCGGATTTTGGACACGCATGCACACCCACCTAGAGTGAGTTTTAAGCCACAGAGTGGAGACTTGAACCACAGTTGACCATGTGGGAGTCCAGCGATGTAACCATTATGCCACTTGCTGGTCCCCTTTCGCTGATTTTTTTGAGGAACACAGACTTGTGTTTTTCTTTAACCAATAATTACTTTAAGACGTTAAAACTCACCTTAACCTGGGAACCAGCAGTTAGCGTTATGGCTATGTCGCTGGACTCCCATGTAGTCGACCGTGGTTCGCGTCCCGGACCCAGTGGCTTAAAACTCAGGCCGGACGCGTGTGCGTGCGTGCCCAAGATCCCAAGAGGAGAATGGAGGAGAAGGGATTGCGGTGTGACCATCCCCCCTGGGGGGTGATTTCTTGCTTTCTGTCTCTATGTCTCTCTCTGTCTGTCTGGCGAGCGTACGTGCCCTATAGCGAAAACCTCTCCAAAAAAAAACAAACAAACAAACAAAAAAAAACCTCACCTATAACCTACAAACCTTGCTTCCAGATGTCCCACCTTTTTGGGCTAGGCCAATGTGTAGGACTCCTTATGCTGATTAACAACTTCAGAACTAAATAAAAGGAATCTCTGTATCTCGGCACTCAGAGGAAGATGCTTATCTTTCTCAGGGTCTGGTCATTCAATTTCATGCTTAGTAATAAACCACATTAATTATTTCTGTAGAACTGGTTATTTCCATCAACATATACATTAGATGCCCAGGACCTATTAATCTTTTTATTTTATTTTATTTATTTTATTTTATATTTTATTTTATTTTAGAGGCTTTTGCTTTAGGGTGTGTGCAGTTGCTAGAGAGAGAGATAGAAACAGAGATAGTGAGAGGGAAAGTGAGAAATCACTCTCCAGGGGGGATGGCTGTGCCACAATCCCTTCTCCTCCATTTTCCTCCCAGGATCTTGGGCACAGATGCACACGCACCAGGAATGAATTTCAAGCCACTAGGTCTGGGACTCAAACTACTGTCTGCCATGTGGGAGTCCAGTGACATAACTGCTATGCCATCTGGGGCCCCAATTTATTCATCTTATAACTGAAAGTTTGTACCCTTTAATAAACGTCCCACCATTTCCCCTTCTCCCCAGTCCCTGACAATCATCATTCTCCTGTTTCTAGGAGTTGAATATTTTTAGATTCTGCATGTAAGACAAATAATATTGGGCCTTTGGAAAGTCACGACACATTTTTGCATAGAAAAACAGAAAAATATGCCATGGCTTTTCCGATGACCCAATAGTATTTGTCTTTCTCTGACTGATATTTCAAAATAGATGCTGAAAGAGAGTGAGACGTAACATCCTCCTTCCCAGAGGAGCTTCTGATTAAAATTACTTGCCCATCTACTGAGGCATCAGTTCTTGACGGGGGCCTGATAGCCCCATCTTTTCTTTCCAATAGGACACCCAAATTAAGAAGCTGGACCTCAAATCACTGGAGACCTTTCTAAGATTTTAATGTCTAAGAATCCAAATTAGCAAGTCTCTGTCCAAAGGGTATGAAAAACGAATCTGAGTATAATTATCATATAATGTGATATCAGGGGCTGGGACCTGGAGCTGGCAGCCTGTGGAGGTTAAGTTACTAATGGGGGGAGAGGGACTGCAGACCATTAATTGACTCCGTCATTCAGAACCCACCCCCAGTAGCTTATCACAGTGGCTCAAATGATGACCCTTTGAAGGTCTGTGGGGCATCAGCTGCCACTAAAGGTTGACAGCCTTCAAGTGGGGCCATGCAGAGTGACTATTTGCTTGGAGTTCTGAAAGAGAGTCCACATTTAAAATTCGGATTTGAGAGATTCTCAGAGGGCAGGTGCCCATGCAATGAATGGTAAGACCAGGAAACAGGAAGGGATGAGGCCTAGAAGCTGTTGATTGACTACAATCTGCCCTTGCTGCATCAGACCTGCCTCCAGATCCTCCAGGGAGCTGACCTGTATCTACATTTAATTCTAAAGGATGGGGCCACTTTTAATAGGGCCTCAATATGGCTGCAGGATAATTAAGTGCCTAATTGAGTGTCTAAATTCAACTGAAGCAATTTACATGGAATCTTGCCATGTCTGCAGTGCCTTCTCTACTTCTAAGTCGCTCTTGTTTCTGTTTTTGCTTTTATTATAGGTGTGTGTGCTCTCCAGAGAGAGACAGAGAGAGAGTGAGAGAGAGAGCGAGAGAGACAGGGAAAGTGAGAAATCACCCCCCAAGTGGGATGGCCACACAGCAATCCCTGCTCTTCCATTCTTCTCTTGGGATGTTGGGCACACATGCACACATGCCTGGCATGCTTTTAAAGTCATGGGGTCTGAAACTTGAACCATTCTGCTAGTCATGTGAGATCCAGCCACCTTAACCTCCACATCATCTGCTGGCCCCTAAGTCACAGTTCTTTAAAAAAATTGCCAGAGAGAGACAGAGAGATGGAGAGTGGGGGAAAAGGAGAAAGCACTCCCTCAGTGAGGTATGGTTGTATATCAATCCCTTCTCCATTTTGCCAGTCTTTCAAGATTTGGGGCATCCACACACATGTACCCAGCATATTTTTCAAGGCACCAGGGCAGATATTTGAATTGGATGGTAAGCCATGGGATCTGGCTCCCATACCATGGGGGCTGGGCCTCTAAGTCGCATTTTTGAAAAATGTTCTATTTCTTAAATTCCTTTGACTTGGGGCTGGCAGGTGGTGTGGTGGTAAGGGATCTGGATTCCCACATGGCTGACCACGGTTTGAGTCCCGGACCTGGAGGCTTGCTTTCTTGCCCTCCTTCTCTCTCTTTTTAAATTGAGTAATAATAAATAGAATTAAATAAATAATTTTTAAAAATTTATTTGACTTATGATCATGGCTGCTTTTTCATATTTATGACACTGGGTAGGTTGCTGTGCCTATCAATAAATAACTGAAGTAGAAAAATCATACAGAACTCGGGGCCTGGGCCTGCGCAGCCGGGGCTCTGCCTCGTGGCCGGGCCTGCGCGGCCGGGTCCACACGGCCGGGGCTCTGCCTCGCGTGCCGCGGCCCGGACCGCCCGGCCCCCGCTGCCTCTCCGGTGCTGGGTGTGTCCCGCGCTCAGCGCCGACAGGGGCCGGCGGCATGGACCAGCCGAGCTCGCCGTCCTTCCTTTCTTGGGCCAGGCGGGCGAGTGGGAGGTGGCGTTGGATCCCGCGCACATTCGCGTGCTCGGGGCTGGCGTGTGGCCGCCGGGCCTGCGCCTGCACGTGGCCGCCGGGCCCGAGCGTGGTTGCCGGGCCAGTGCATGGCCGCCGGGCCTGCGCGTGGCCCCGGGCCTGCACGTGGCCGCCGGGTCTGAGCGTGCCATGGCTGCCAGGCCTGCACATGGCCGCCGGGCCTGCGTGTGGCCGTCGGGCCTGCGCCTGCGCGTGGCCACCGGACCTGCGTGTGGATGCTGGGCCTGCGCCTGCGCGTGGCGGCCAGGCCTGCGCCTGACCCCCGGGACTGCGCGTGGTTGCCGGGCCTGAGTGTGGCCGCCGGGCCTGCGCGTGGCCCCGGACCTGCACTTGGCTGCAGGGCCTGCACCTGCACGTGGCCGCTGGGCCTGCACCTGCGCGTGACCGCCGGGCCTGCGCCTGCACGTGGTCGCCGGGCCTGCGCCTGTGCGTGGCTGCCGGCCGCAGGCGGCAAACTGAAGCCGAAAACTAGGATTAAGAACTTGCAACTACAAGCAACAGAAAGAAACTTTAGCTGTCTTAAACCAATTGAGAAATATATTGTATAGGAGGATTTTCTCTGCCTATGGACAGTGAGAAGATGATGGTTACCAGCCCTGCATTACCTCAGGGAAAAACAAGAACTACTCTACCATTCTTTTTTTTGTTTGTTTGTTTTTTTTTTTTTTTTTTTTTTTTTTAGAGGTTTTCATTATAGGGCGCGTGCGCTCGCCAGACAGACAGAGAGAGAGATATAGAGACAGAAAGTGAGAAATCACCCCCCAGGGGGGATGGTCACGCCGCAATCCCTTCTCCTCCATTCTCCCCTCAGGATCTTGGGCATGCACGCACATGCGCCCGGCGTGAGATTTAAGCCACCAGGTCCGGACGCGAACCACGGTCGACTACGTGGGAGTCCGCGACATAGCCATTACACTAACTGCTGGTTCCCACTACTCTACCATTCTTAAGGAAGCCAGATACCCGAGGATGACTCACGCTGCAGATCCCCACAACACCATTCCCGGTAATCACTAGATAGATGCTGTGCCGCATCAACTGATAATCATCTCTGCTTTCCAGAACCACATTCCTGAAACTGTATTCCATGGAGATTCACCTACAATTGCGGAACTGCACGAGACCCACCCTTAATTCAACCCTGAATAGAATCTATGCTCCCTATCGTTAAAAACTTTATGAGCTGATAATCGAAAAAAAAAAAAAAACTGAAAGAACTGGAAGGTATAATAGCAGGGAAGGCAACTGCAGATACTAGAGACAGTATGGGAGAGGTAATGGGAATGAGTAATTGAGGGCGGAAGGGAGGGATTCAGGGAACAAACAACACACTTAATAGACACAAAAATGAAAAGTTGTCTGTTGATGATAATGTATATGGTAATATCATTGTTTTGACTAATGTGCACTGTATTCATGCTGGGAAAAACCATGTTGTACACGGTAAAGAGGTGCAATGATTAAATGTAAAAATAATAATTAAAAAAATAAATAAAATAAATAAATAATATTAAAAAGAAAAAAAATAAAACTAAAGTGCATCATACAAAATGCCATGTAAACCTAGTACTTCACTGCTCTTAGCTGTGTTCCCTAAGGCCATTCTTGTCCCCAAGATGGCCAACAACAACAACAACAAATCATACAGAACTCCAAAAGATAAACAATGGGGATTAGAAATGAGTTCATATAGAAACTCATCAAACTCTTTTTGCAAGAAGAGCCCAGAGAACAGCTCTAGAATCTTTGAAATATTGACATTTGTTTCTGCTAGAAAATCCTTGGCTTTTTGTTGGAACTTGTCTTGATGTGTTTTGGTTGCTATAACAAAATGCCAAAAACTAGGTCTGTAAACAACAGAATCAGGTTTCTCATACTTCAGGAGGCCTGCAAGTCCAAGACCAAGGCATTGGTAGACTCATTGTCTGGCGAGGGCCTGCTGTCACTTAGATGGTGCTTTTGCTGTAGTGGAAGAGGCTAGCTAGATCTCTGAAGCCTGTTTTGTTTTGTTTTGTTTTGTTATAGGGTGCATGCACTTGCTGGAGAGAGACAGACAGAGAGAAGGTGAGTAAGCAATCACCCCCTAGGAGGAATGGCCATACTGTAATCCCTTCTCCTCTATCTCCTCTATACTCCTCTTGGGATTTTGGGCACACACGCACATGTGCCTGGCATGTCTTCTAAGATGCCAGGTCCAGAATGACTCGAACCGTGTGGTCAGCTACGTGGGATCCAGCTGCCTTAACCTCTGCATCACTGTTGGCCCTCTGCAGTCTATTTTCTAAGGGCACTGATCCCAATCCTGAAAAGTCTGCCCTTAGGCTCTAATCACCTCTCAAAGGCCCCAATGCCTAACATTATCACTCTAGGGGGCAGGATTTCACTATATGATTTTTTTTTTTAACTTGCTAGAGGGCACATACATTAGCTACAGAGATACAGAGAGAGGGAGAAAAAGTGAGAAAGCACCCCCCCTATGATGTATGGTCATGGGACAATACTTTCTCCCCCATTTTTCCCTTTTTTTAGAATTTTGGGCATGCATACACACACACCTGGCATTTTTCTCAAGCTGCCCAGTCTGGGACTTGAACCACACAGACAGGCATGTAGGATCCAGCCACCTCAACTACCACACTACCAGCTGGTCTCTCAAAATATTAACTTAGATGGGGGACATAAATATTCAGATTATAGCAAAAATCATGTGGGTTTTTATTACGGCCTTTATCAACACAGCTATGCCCTCCAGGAAAAAGCTACTGCCTCTCTTCAGTACCTGTGCTTTGGTCCCCATCTACCCAGTCAAACATTTATTTAGTATCTATTTTATGCAGCGTGTGCCAGCTGACAGTCTGGCTCTGGCTCCCACATCATGGCCCATACCCTCCTCTTTTGTTTCCTTCTCATCTCCTCCCCCACCCTAAGTGGTGTTGGGCCTGGCAGCGTACATTAGCAGACAAGTCACGTGGGTGCTCGACTAGGGTGGGGGGGAGCTCAGGACTACTTCCGGAGGTCCCTGGAGCCTTGGCGAGCATGGGGAATTGGTCCATTTGTGCAGTGGCCAGAATATTGCTGGCCTTGCCAACACTCCAATCCTTGGAGCAGAAATTTATGTTCAGATCCCTTCGAAGGGGAGAATCTGCCCAAATAAGGGCTTTATTGAAAACCTGGACAGCACATATTTCATTAAAAATATGAGATATCTGGGGCTGGCAGGTAGCATGGTGGTTAAGGATGCTGGGGGTGGATTGTGGAGTCAGATCCTCCTGGGGTTGGCCTGTCTCTCTCTGTCTTTCATGCTCATGAAAAAAAGAAATAGACTAAAAAAAAAAAAAAAAAAAGAAAGTAGAATCCAATACAACATGAATGCTATCTATGTATTTAAAAAAGCATTTGATTATACAAATACTATCCCCTAGAGTACCTCATTATTAGCCGAGGCACTTATTTATAACTTCCTCAGAATGGCTGATGGTTGAGAAATTTTCTTTTTTTTTTTTTTTTGATTGGTGAGAAATTTTTTTTAAAATTTTTTTTTCCCTTTTTTTGGAGAGGTTTTTGCTGTAGGGCACGTGCGCTCGCCAGACAGAGAGAGACAGAGAGATAGAAAGTGAGAAATCACCCCCCCAGGGGGGGATGGCCACGCCGCAATCCCTTCTCCTCCATTCTCCTCTCGGGATTTGGGCACGTATGCACACGCGCCCGGCGTGAGTTTTAAGCCACCCGGGTCCGGGACTCAAACCGCAGTCGACTATGTGGGAGTCCAGCGACATAGCCATTATGCTAACTACTGGTCCTGATTGGTGAGAAATTTGAAAAATCTTTACAAGTATCACTGCACTGCCTGCTTCAATCATTTTTCCTGCTAGAGAGGTGTGCACTTGCCACAGAGAGACAGAGAAAGGAGGAGAGGAGACAGCACCCCCACACTCCCCCTGGTAATGGCCATGCCACAATCTCATCTCCATTCCTCCCTCCTTTTGGTAATCTGGGCGTGTACACGTGTGCCTGATGTATTTCTCAAGTCGACAAGTTGGAGACTCAAACGGTGTAGTCAGTGTTGTGGGATCCGGCTGTCCTAACACCAGGCTACGGAGCTACCCGATAGTATTTTATTTATTTTTATTTTTTATTTTTTTGCCATAGGGTGTGTACACTCACCGGGGAAAGACAGACAGAGACAGAGAAAGGGAAAGTGAGAAATCACCCCAGTGGGGGGAGGGCACACCACAGTCCCTTCTTCTTTGTTCTCCTGGAATTTTGGACATGCATGTTCATGCACCCAGTGTGATTTTTTCTTTCTCTCTTTTTTCCTTCCTTCCTTCCTTCCTTCCTTCCTTCCTTTCTCTTTCTTCCTTCCTTCCTTCCTTCCTTTCTCTTTCTTCCTTCCTTCCTTCCTTCCTTCCTTCCTTCCTTCCTTCCTTCCTTTCTTTCTTTCTTTCTTTCTTTCTTTCTTTCTTTCTTTCTTTTTCTTTCTTTCTTCTTTCTTCCTTCCTTTCTTCCTTTCTTTCTTCCTTCCCTTCCTTCCTTCCTATTTTTTAAAAGAATTATTTATTTAATTTCATTCGCTATTATTATTTTTTAATTTGACCAGAGAGAGACAGAGAGAGAAAGAGAAAGGGAAAGTGAAAAAGCAAGCTACCAGTTCCAGGACTTGAACTGCAGTTGGCCATATGGGAATCCAGCACCTTCAATCACCATGCCACCTGCCAGCCCCACCCAGTGTGGGTGTGATTTTCAACCCACCAGGTCTGGGACTCGAACCATGGTCGGCCATGTGGGAATCCAGTGCCTTAAGCACCATGCGACCTGCTGGCTCCCTGATAGTCTTTTCTTCGTAAAGGTGCTTTCCTGTAAGCCTTTTGTGCACTCAGCAGGGAGAGTACCTTATGTAGTCACATGCCAAGGCTCAGATTGAACTTGACTACCAGATTCCAAGCCTTGTTACTCGGAAACAAACTAGGACACAATAAGATAATTGCGTAAAAGCCACAACGAAGGTGGAGTTTACTTTCATGCATTTTAAATTTACTATTGACTATCCCCATAATTTGAAACTCAAACTTGTTATAATATCATTATAATTATCACACCATTCATCTTGTCATATTTATGTATTATCACTTCATGTCTGTGTAGCAAAACAGTTATCTAAGTACCTTAGCTTAAAAAAAAAAAAGTTAGTGGATATCTTTAAGTCCTTGTTTTACCATTTTTGAAGTGTTTTGAAAACCAGTAAAGGTCTCCCTGTGTTCCATACTGGTGCTGCTAGGTTCAGCCTCCCTGTTGGGTTTTAATTGTCACCACAGAGGAAAAGACTGCTCTCCAGAGTTTAAACAACTGGTCTGTGCTAAAGACATTGTCTCTGAAAGAGTTACCATGACAACCTCTCTCTTCAAGGTAAGCCTTTGAGGTTGATCTAAACAAAGGACTTGGCTTAGTTTGAAATCGGTCACTGTGGAGCGTTCCTCACAGCATGCCTCTGTACTAGCTGCCTTAGCTCCTGGGGACATTTCTTCTCCACATTTGGAGCCTTTGCGCATGACTGGGTGACAAACTCTGGGCATCTTGGACTCTGACCAGAATCTGGCTTTCTTCCATAAAACAAGATCTGCCTTCCCTAAATAAAGCAAGCTTCTGTTGGCTGGAAATGACTCCTCACAGCCTAGTTACTGCCCTTGCACAGAATATTGGCTCGAAGCTTTGGAAAGAAAATTTTGTGCACTGGAATGGACACTTGTTTTTTTCTTTGCCCATCAAACTTCTTCTCTACCCCCTTCTCTGGAAATAGTATTTTAATTTTGGTGGACTGATTCATTGACTAGGCAATAAATGTTGCCAGGACAATTTGGGGGGGGGTAGAATTATATCTTTGCTTTTATATTATTTGCAGAAGTCTGGATGGATTTAAAAAATTGGAAAGTAAAAGAACTGCTAAAATAGTAGAAGAATATATGGGAGCATGTTTCCATAATCTGAGAGATAGAATGAAAATAAATCTAGAAGAAATAGAGAAATAAAGAGGGGATTCCCTTTTAAAAAATTTTTTGGGGAGATTTTTGCAATAGGTGCATGCACTCACTGGAGAGACAGAGAGAGGTGATAGCAAGAAATCACCCCCCTGGTGGATGGCTACACTGCAATCCCTTCTCCATTTTCCTGTTGGAGTTTTGGGCACATATGCACATGAGCCCCAGCATGAGTTTCAAGCCACTGGGTCTGAGACTCGAACCGCGGCTGATCATGTGATAGGTCAGTGCCTTAACAATCACGTCACCTGCTGGCCCCAGACCCCCTTATTTTTTTTTAAGTTGTCAGAGGGTGTGTATGCTTGCCAGAGGGAGACAGAGGGAAAAATCACCCCTCCCAATGGGGCAGGCTTACACTGTAATCCTTTATCTTCCATTTCTTTATTCTTTCAGGATTTTTGGACACTCGTATACATGTGTCCAGTGTTTTTTTTGTTTTTGTTTTTTCAAAGATTTTTGTCAAGGGGAACATGCACTTGCTGAAGAGGAGAGAGACAGAGAGAGATAGTAAGAGGGAAAGTGAGAAATCACCGCCTCCCCCAGCCCCAGGGTGGATGGCCACACCACAATCCCTTCTCCATTCTCCTGGAATTTTTTGGGGCATGCATGCACATGCACCTGTTGTGATTTTCTCTTTCTTTCTTTCTTTCTTTCTTTCTTTCTTTCTTTCTTTCTTTCTTTTTCTTTCTTTCTTTCTTTTTTCTTTCTTTCTTTCTTTTTCTGGAGAGGTTTTTTGCTATAGGGCACGTGCATTCACCAGAGAGACAGAGACAGAGAGATAGAAAGTGAGAATCCCCCCCACCCCACCCCAGGCAGGGGAGATGTCCACACCACAATCCCTTTTCCTCCTGGAATTTTGGACATGCACATACACACGCCCAGTGTGAGTTTGAAGCTACCAGGGCTGGGACTTGAACCATGGTCAGCCATGTGGGAGTCCAGTGATGTAACCACTACACCATCTGCTGGTCTCCAGTGTGCTTTTCAAGCTGCTGGTTTTACCAACTACAGTCAGCCAAGTGGACTCTAGCTCCCTTAACCACTAGGCTACCAAATTTTAAAACAAATACATGCCATACCATCAAAAAAGTTAAACAAACAGCAGAATGGAAAGTTTTTGTGATATATGGCAAAGTGTAAATATACAAAATATAGAAAGAGTTTCTAAAAATAGATATGAAACTATACTGTGAATAATGTTCAGGTGTATGAATCAAAGAAATACAAGTAAACCAACAAAACACTCACTGTCATGTTAAATTGAACTAGCTTAAATGTGAAAATCTAGAAAAAGAATTCTGCGTTTGTAAGGGTGTGAGGGAGAAGCATTCCTGCTTTGTTGGTGGGAGTGTAAAATTGTACTGTCACCTTTGGGGGTAAATGTGGCTGTTTTTGTCCATTTAAAATGCTCATGATGTTCAACTCCTGATTTCCCTTTCTTTCTTTCTTTCTTTTTTTTTTTTTTTTTGGAGAGGTTTTCGCTATAGGGCGCGTGCGCTCACCAGACAGACACAGAGAGACAGAGAGACAGAAAGTGGGAAATCATCCCACGGGGGGATGGCCACACTGCAATCCCTTCTCCTCCATTCTCCTTTCGGGATCTTGGGCACGCACGCACACGCGCCCGGCGTGAGTATTAAGTCACCAGGTCCAGGACGCGAACCGTGGTCGACTACGTGGGAGTCCAGCGCCATAGCCATTACGCTAACTGCTGGTCCCCCTGATTTCCCTTTCTAATACTCCATCCTGCTGGAATACTTTCACAGGTTAGAAATGAGTGTGTGTGGGAATGTGAGTGTGAGTGTGTGTGTGTATATGTGCATGAAAATGTAAACTGTGTGAGTATATGAGTGTGTGCAGAAATGTGAAAGTATATGCGTGTAAATGTGGATGCAAATGTTTGAGTGTGTGCATGTGAACATGTGTGTGAGATTGAGTGATAGTGTGTGAGGGCATATGTGAATGTGTGTTTGAGTATGGTAGCGTGTGTTCAAGAATGTGAGCAAGTGTGCATATGTGAGGGAACGTGTGCATGAGAGTGAGTCTAACATGGCTGGTAAATCTGATCCTGGTCTCTCTTCTACTAGAAGCTCTGTGAAAGCAGGACCTTTCTGGTTCCACTGATGACGTTGTCCCCAGCGCTAGGTTCAGGGCCTGGCACAAGGCGGATACTCAAATATCGGGTTGTCAGAAAAGTCACGATGCATTTTTGTGTAGAAAAACATAGAAAAATACTTCACGACTTTTCCAATGACCCAATAGAATGAATGAATGAATACCGGGCAAATGCCATTAAAAAAACCCAGGATCATGTTATTAATATGTGATATGAACTTGGGTCAAAATATTTACAACAGAGAAGACACGATTCACAATGAAGATGTCCATTTCACTAACACGGATATAGAAAAATGCTGAAGTTAAAATATGCAAAACAGGGACCAGCAGTTGGCGTAATGGCTATGTTGCTGGACTCCCACGTAGTCGACCACGGTTCAAGTCCCGGACCCGGTGGCTTAAACTCACACTGGGTGTGTGTGCATGCGTGCCCAAGATCCCAAGAGGAGAATGGAGGAGAAGGGATTGCGGCGTGGTCATCCCCCCAGGGGGGGCAATTTCTCGCTTTCTGTCTCTCTCTGTCTTTCTGGCGAGTGCACACACCCTATAGTAAAAGCCTCTCAAAAAATATGCAAAGCAAAACTAAAAGAAATTCAAGAATAAATTGTCCTAAGAAAAATCATAACGAGACCCTTTAACACACGATTCTCAATCTTTTAGAGGTGAAATAGGAAAAACAAAAGAACTAGAATTCCTGTAGTAAGGTTGACTTCGTGATCTGTGCATAATTGTCCCATCTCAAAACCTCTGAAACAGGCACAGGAAGAAAACCTCCAATTCTGCACAGCAGGATGTGCCACAGACAGTGACAACAACCTAAAAACATTGGAAATCAACTACAAAGAGTTCATCTAAAAAAAAAAAAAAAAACCCTGCAAGTTAAACAAGCCTGTTAGGTAACCCTTCTGTCAAGGATGAAACCCAAAGAGCAACGTCAGGCTCTTTAGGAGGCAGGAGCCTGGAGAACACAGAGCACCAAAATTTATGAGAGATGCAGCCAAAGCTTTGTTCAGAGTAGGAGAATGAGTGTTTTCCTTAATAAGCGAGAAGAGATGAAAATAAGTGACCTCAGTAGTCAGCAAAAACCTAGGACACCAGAAAAAGAGAGCCAAGAAAAATAAAAATGGAACAAGTGGAGACAAAATTGGAGAACAGCGAATTAGAGAGAAAAACAAGAGTGGAATTTTTTTTTGGAGAGGTTTTTTTTTCCCCCCCCATAGGGTGCATGCGCTTGCCAGACAGACAGAGAGAGACAGAGAGACAGAAAGCGAGAAATCACCCCCTGGGGGGATGGCCACACTACAATCCTCTCTCCTCCATTCTCCTCTCAGGATCTTGGGCACATATGCACACGTGCCTGGTATGAGTTTAAGCCACCGGGCCTGGGACTCAAACCGCGGTCGACTACATGGGAGTCCAGCGACATAGCCATTATGCTAACTGCTGGTCCCAAGAGTGGAATTTTTTAATGGCCAGAGAGCATATGTCTTTCTCACCAGAGAGAGACAAAGAAAAAAATGGAGGGAGAGGGAGAGAGTACACTGCCCCTTGCCCCCTCCCCCGGGGTGGAGGTCTTGCTGCAATCCCTTCTCCTCCATTTCTCTGTCCTGGAGGGATTTGGGGCATGCATGCTCATGCATGATTTTCAAGCCACTGAAGCCAGGACTTGAACTGTTGTCATCCATTTAGGATCTGGCTCCTTTGACCACTAGGCTATGAGATTGGCCCAAGAGTAGAATTTTAAACACAGAGAATGATTTTCTTGAAAAAGTTTTAAATGATATAAGTTTTGGCTATAGTAATCGAGAAAACACAAACACTGGTGATGGTGAGGAGTGTACGCACACAGAGATAAGAGCAGGAGATGAGGACCATTACAACATGCCCGTCCTCCATCTCCTCCATTCTCTTCACAGACCAGCCCTCTTCAGGGTACAGAGATAGTGAGAGTCCTGAGGGCTGCTACTGCGGGTCCCTGAGCACCAGCGATGGGTTTGGTCACACAAATGTCACACCTTCACGGCCTTATCCTTATCTTCAAGCGGCAGGTGCCAAATTCACACTGGAGTGGTTGGTCTCAGTCTCTCTCCTGAAAACGAATGTAAGATTCTGCAACTGTGGTCAGTCTTGACCATTTTTGTATATAAAAAACATGCAAACTTGGGTATTGTGGGGTAGCCATTTTCCCTTAGGATGTGATGAGAGAGCCCGTATTCCAAGAGAGAAAGAGTCAGACAGTGAGAGACTGAGGCATTAGGTCCATGGTGACCCCAAGGCAGTGGCTGATTTTGGAAGCTGAATAATTCCTCTAGTCCTTGAGTTCTCTGAGATGCTTCCTTCCCCAAAAAAGAATTATTTATTTATTTTTAAAACCAAAACACACTTTTTCAAAAGGATTTAGGAGACATAAAACAAGGCAACATTTATTTATTTATTGATTGATTGATTGATTGTCTGGTGGCATGGGGGCTGTTGGTGGCTCCTCCCCTGTCGCTCTCTGAGCCAGTGTTACTCTCACTGGTTCCCTCCTCTGCCTGGCTGTCAACCCCCTCCTGCCCACTCTCCTGGTCCTCCAGAGTAGACGTGCCTCCTTCCCATTCTGTTGGCTCTCTGTCCTCTTCAAGGCGTGTCTCCTCTGTCTCCATCGCATGTTCTTGTCGTCTTTCTTTTCCCTGACTTTGCTCCCCCACTCCCGCCCTGCTTTCCCTCACAACCGAGGCTGCTCTGAGTACCCTCCGCTTGCTCTGCCGCCTACTTTTCTTGTTCCTTCTGCCTTTTGTGGGCCCATTCCTCTGCCTGTGCAACTTTAGCTGCAGCTTTCTCCACATCCACTTCTACCTTCAGACCGCACAACCTTTGAAGCTCATTGTTGAATGAATCTGTGCTTTCTAGGGATTTCTTCTTCTCCTTGTGTCGTACTTCTATTTGAAGAAGTTCGGCTTCTCGTTTTCGCTGATGACCCGTTAAGGACTGGACCTGCCGTTTGAGGACTTGCAGTCTAGCTGTTGTGACGACTGGCCTGGCACCACCCTCTCATTAAGGATCTCACTCATGAGGTGGTGGTTCCTCTGCAAGTGGGTGGTAGCTGTGTGCTTTATGGAAAAGCCATTGCCATGGTCACCTGGATCTTCAGCAGGCCGGATGTTCATGTAAGGGTCTCCTTTCTCCATGAGAGATTGTCTCTGTCTACTTTCTTCCTCTAAAGCAGCTTCTGCATGACTTTTTGCATTTATGTTAGCCAGGTAGGTAAGGAATCGTAATAGACCTTCATAGATTCATTGTACTCTATTCTTTTCTGCTTCATATTCATCTAAATATTCTTGTTTCTGCTCATCAGCGAGATCTCGCCACATGCCACCAAGAATCTTGCCAATCTCCCACAATTTCAGGTCAGGCTTGGAAGCCTTTACTTGATCCCAAACCCTTCTGCTATACCTCATGTAGGGTATCAGTGACTTACCTGGTGGCTTTGGGGGTTTGGGGATTGTAATACCAGAGGACGCTGTGACTCGATTGCTGGTGCCCGGGTTCCCTCCCAACCTGTAGCTGTAGGCGAGCTGACTGTATGGATTGTATCTCACGAACCCTAGTGTGCTGGGCCTTTGTGCCGCAGGAGCTGGGGAGGGAGGTGAGGCATAAGATGGTCTTTTTGACATTTTGGAAGATGAAGTTCTCAGTTCCTCAAGAATGAATCTGAGACACCGTGGGCAGTGAAATCGCCCACAGCTCTGGCTTGGCTTTGCTTTGTCCTGCACATGCCAAGAATTATTTATTTAATTTTATTTATTATTATTATAAAGATTTGCTATAGGGCACATGCACTCATGAGAGAGAGAGAGAGAGAGAGAGAGAGAGAGAGAGAGAGAGAGAGAGAAAGTGAGAAAGCAAGCTGCCAGGTCTGGGACTAGAACTACTGTCAGGCATGTGAAAGCCCAGTGACTTAACCACCATACTACCTGCTGGTTCTCTGAGATGCTTTTTTTGCCTTATGTTTTGCTGCTGTTGTCAAAGATTATTCATTCATTTCTTTCCAGGAGAGAGACAGAGACAGAGAAACAGGCACCCCAAACAGGGGCTTCACACTGTGATCCACCCCCAGCCCCAGCCAGCCCAGATCACAGACATTAGTGTACCCAGCACACTCAGGGAGGTCCTGGATACAAACCCAGAACCCTTCCCATTTGGGTTCAGTTGTGTTATTGCTGCACTATCATTTGCTCCCCCTCTGTTTTATATTAAGGTATAATTTACAAAAGATGAAATGGTATGACTCAATAAAAAGAACAAGTCCCAAAGATGTTCTTTCACTTAACTTATCAATCAATGTGGGGACCAGAAAGATGTTAAATTGGTTCAATTGTGACCTAAGTATTCAAAGAAAACCTAGAACACCAATAAAATAAAGCCAAGGCAAATAAAAATGGAACTAACAGAGACGAAATTGGAGAACAACAAATTATAGAGAAAAACAAGAGGAACTGAGTATTTTATGCAATTTAACAAATAAGTGTTAGGGTAGGATTGCTGGTTTCGATGATAAACTGGCTAATGTTCGAGAGGGCCATAAATCACATCACATCTGGGGCTATCTTTTCTATTGGTCAGATTATTTACAAAGCTGCCAAAAAACTCCTTTAAATTTACATCTATTCTTACAGAGATGTAAAATAGTTCAATCAATAGAAAGTTATTCAAAGATGCAAATACAAGACTTCCCCAAAAGTCTTGAAGGACACATAACAAATCTCCTTGAGCTATTTTCAAATTTTCTTGAATTATTTCAAGATAACTTTTCTGACACCTAAAATAAATCCCCCTTTATCCTAATTTGAAAAGAGTTTTGGTTCTCAGAGTCTAAAGAGACTTAACCAAGTCTGGTGGGAAGGAAGGAAACGAAGCAGTTAGGAACAGCCAGGCATGGAAGACTTCATGAAGAAGAGAAGTCTTCATGGGATTGAGGGACCAGCCCCCAAACAACCTCTTTTATGAGCTTCTCTAACCATACTTCTAAACTAAGCTCTACACAAAAATGACAAAAAATACTAGATTTTACTTCATTAAAAATTAACCAAACTATTGATCAACATGTATATTTAGAGTCTACTATACAATTACAACCGGGTTGGAAGTTTGTATATGTGGAAGCTCCTCAAGACTAATTTACAAGACTTCATTGGTGTAATGAACACACTGAAGTCAATTCTACATATATTAACCATCCTTATGTTTTTTCCTAGAGACCTTTTATAATCCTAGAAGTTATGTTGACTGATGGAGAGATTAGGAATACTGCATTTGGGACCAGCAGTTAGTGTAATAGCTATGTCGCTCGCTGGACTCCCATGTAGTCGACAGCGGTTCGCATCCCGGCCCCGGTGGCTTAAAACTCACGCCGGGCGGCATGTGCGTGCGTGCCCAAGATCCCGAGAGGAGAACGGAGGAGTAGGGATTGCGGCGTGGCCATCCCCCCGGGGGGTGATTTCTCGCTTTCTGTCTCTCTGTGTCTGTCTGGCGAGCGCACGCGCCCTATAGCAAAAACCTCTCCAAAATAAAGAATAGTGCATTTGAACTAGAAGCAATAATTACTGGTAGAAAAAAAGAAAAAAGGTACATTTGTGTTTTCAGGGATTCACAGTAGTCACATTTACTGTTGGGATTTCTAGTACCATAGAGACTCTCCTGAGATCCTGGGGATTTGGAGAAGTGTTCGTTATCTAGGGTTGCTTAACAAAACACCCCAAAACTTAGTGCTTAAAAACAACAATAGGTAAGTATTTGGCAGCTCCAGGGTCCAAGGTGGCTTCCTCATGTGTCTAGATATTGATGCTGGCTATTCACTGGTCATTCCCTTTACTTGGTCTCTCATCATGTAATAGTCTAGCCATACGGCAGCATGAATATTCTAAGAAGTGGAAGAAGCTGCTACAGGGGTTCTTATTGCTGAGTCTCACGTCTGCTGCATTGATGGCCTAAGTCTCATCACAAGAACAGCTTAGATTCAGGTGGTGAATAGCCCTGCCACTGGATAGGAGGGGGCCACAAAGTCACACTAAAAAAGGAAACTGCACACAGGGATGTGTGATTCACCAGGTGCCTTATTCGTCTCAATCAACCTTAAACCATAAGGCAGTTGCTGTTTACAAGGTTCAGCATGAAACAAGCACTTGGCAGTCATGCTACCTGCTTAATTCAGACAGGGCCACACATATGGAAGAGTTTAATAAACCTTTACTGTACTGAACTAGACAGAATGAATACGGACTCCAAGTGAATGTTTCCGCTCCCTGTTTTGTAACCTTCATAACCTTACCTTGCCCAGAGTCAATGGAGCAAAAGCCCTGGAAAAGATAGTTAAGGACTGAGTAAAACCCTCTTCAGAATTTTTCATTCTACTTAATTTTAACAAATAGTATATATATCAGCTAATGAATATTTCAGTCTCTTACATATGAACCAAAAATGTAATTATGGATTTGATTTTTACCAACGTTTGCTGCCTGCAGTAGTCAGTGATCACAAATCGTATTAAATGAAAGGTGAACCCCATTATAGTATCTGGAAAATGGAGCTTAATAAGTTTTGTAATTATGGGGCAAATCTATGCAAATTGCAATTTTTATTAGGTAATTTTCCATCTTCATCTAGGCTCTAATAGTCTATTAGAATTGTGGCAGTTCAGTGCTTTTATTAAGGAAGTTCTTTAACTTCTTTTCTGTTTTGTTCCTTATAATGAAGAAATTGTATTTTGGGGGTAAAATGGTCACAAACCTGACTTACTTATCTTTTTCAATCTTCTTATAAATAAGAAGCTCGATCTGATGTTAATTATTCAGCTAAAACTTTACAGAGCAAATTTATGTCCATTTTATATAAAGATTGAGAACATAAGAGAATTTTATACCAACAAAGAAAGAATCTTTACAATTGAAATCTTCTTTTTCCATTGAATGTACCATATTGGAATGTTGGCCAAAAGAAAGAGGCTTCTTAATTCAATTTATCATCTTAAAAACTTTATCTTACCTGTTTGGAGATTATGAATGTATAAATCATTTTATAAACTTGGAATTTAGAGTTGACACATAAAAGTAACTTACACATCACCTTTTCCTGTACTGGTTTATGGCTGTGCTAAGGTTTTTGTGATACATCAGATCCAATAATTCTATGTGTAGGAAGTTATCAGATTTTTTAAAAAAGGTTTTAGTGGGACCAGCAGTTAGTGTAATGGCTATGTCGCTGGACTCCCATGTAGTCGACCGCGGTTTGCATCCCAGACCTGGTGGCTTAAAACTCACGCTGGGCGCGTGTGCGTGCGTGCCCAAGATCCCAAGAGGAGAATGGAGGAGAAGGGATTGTGGCGTGGCCAATCCCCTGGGGGGTGATCTCTCGCTTTCTGTTTCTGTCTGGCGAGCGCACGTGCTCTATAGCAAAAGCCTCTCAAAAAAAAAAAAAAAAGAAGAAGAAGAAGAAGGTTTTAGTCATAAGGCATGTATGCTTGCCAGAGAGGAGAGAGACAGAGAGATACAAAGAGAGGGAAAGTGAGAAATCACCTCCCAGGGGGATGGCCATGCCACAGTCCATTTCCTCTCTTCTTCTCTTGGGATTTTGGACATGTATGCACACATTCCTGGCATGATTTTCAAGTTGTTGGATCTGGGACTTGAACTGTGGTTGGCCATGTGGTAGTTCAGTGCCTTAACCATCACACCACCTGCTGGCTCCATGAAGTTATCAGGTTTTATTGTCATTTTAAAAAAAGTTTTGTCAGATATTTTAAAATCATTATTTGAAAAGGAAAAAAACAAAACAAACAAACAAAAAAAAACAAACCAAAAAGCATGAGCCCTTTCACTAAGGATTGGGAAAGAACTTTGTGGAAGGTTTTTTTCCCTGAAGCTTGGGTATATCTATCTGCAGTATTGGAGGTAGTGAGGCAAGGCCAGGCTGGGCTTTGCTCCCTGCTCAGTGGATTTATAGCATGAACCTGGTCCAGAAAACATGGAGGGACCAGCAGTTAGCATAATGGCTATGTCGCTGAACTCCCATGTAGCCGACCACGGTTCAAGTCCCGGTGGCTTAAAACTCACACCAGGTGCGTGTGCGTGCGTGCCCAAGATCCTGAGAGGAGAATGGAGGAGAAGGGATTGCGACGTGGCCATCCCCCCTGGGGGGTGATTTCTTGCTTTCTATCTCTCTGTCTCTCTCTGTCTGTGTGGCGAGCACATGCGCCCTATAGCAAAAACCAAAAACCAAAAAAAAAAAAAAAAACAAAAAACCTCTTCAAAAAAAACCAAAAACCAAAAAACAACCCCCCCCCCAAAAAAAAACAACAAAACATGGAGATCATGACAAATGATGCTCACCATGAATAATTCTCAAAATCATAGGACCGGGAACCAGCAGTTAGCATAATGGCTATGTCGCTGGACTCCCACGTAGTCGACTGTGGTTCGCATCCCGGACCCGGTGGCTTAAAACTCACATCGGGTGCGTGTGCGTACGTGCCCAAGATCCCGAGAGGAGAATGGAGGAGAAGGGATTGCAGCGTGACCATCCCCCCTGGGGGGTGATTTCTCGCTTTCTGTCTCTATGTCTCTCTCTGTCTGTCTGGCGAGCGCACACGTCCTATAGCGAAAAACCTCTCCAAAAAAAAAAAAAAAAGTCATAGGACTGGCCTCATGACGCAGACACATGCATACTTTTGGTTTAACTCTTTTTTGAGAGTTATTTATTTATTTATTTATTGCTGCAGGGTGTGTGCGCTCTCTGAAGAGACACAGAGAGAAAGTGAGAAATCACCTCACTCCCAGGAGGGATGGCCTCACTGCAATCCCTTCTCCATTCTCCTCTTAGGATTTTGGGCACACATGCACTTGTGCCCGGCATGAGTTTCAAGTCTCTGAGTCTGGGACTTGAATTACGGTCGGCCATGTGGGAGTCCAGTGCCTTGGCCACTATGCCTCCTGCTGGCCACTGGTTTAATTTTTAAAATAAAGTTTCTTGCCAGGTACTAATATCTTCATAATACTTGGGTTTTCAGTGGTGTGAATAATAAAGTTTTTTATTTTTAGGTTTTTGCCACAGAGCATGTGTAAGGGAAAGTAAGAAATCATCCCCTGGAGGGATAGCCGTGCTGCAATCTCTACTCACATATTTTCCTCTCTGAATTTTGGAAATGCATGTGAATGCTCATGATTTTCAAACCACCAGGTCCAGGACTCGAACAGCTATCAGCTTAACCACCATGGCACCTGTGGGCTCAATACAGCTACTTTTTTTCCAGAGGTTTTTGCCATAGGGTGCATATGCTTGCTGGAGAGACAGAGACAGAGAGACAGAGAGAGTGAGAGGGAAAGTGAGAAATTACCCCTAAGAGGGATGGCCATGCTACATTTTCTTCTCCTTCCTCCTCCTCCACACACGTACACATGCCCAGCATGATTTTCAAGGTCCTAGGTCTAGGACTAGAACCACAGTCAGCCTTGTGGGAGCCCAGCAACATAACCACTACGCCATCTGCTGGCCTTCAATACAGCTATCTTTTATTTTTGTTTTTGTTTTTGTCTTACAGTGCACACGTTTGCCAGCCAGTGAGAGAGAGAGAGAGAGTGAGAGGGAAAGTGAGAAATCACTCTCCAGGGGTATGGCCATGCTGCAACCCGTTCTCCATTCTCCTCCTGGGATCCTGGGCATGCAAGCACATGTGCCCAGCAAGAATTTCAAGCCACCAGGTCTGGGATTTGAACCACTGTCGGTCATCTGGGAGTCTAGTGATGTAACCAATATGCTATCTGCTGGTCCCTACAGCTATCTTTTAACGGACTTCTTTTTTTAGGGCTTTTCCCTTAGAGTGCATAGTACTAGCTAGAGAGAGACAGTGAGAGGGAAAGTGATAAATCATCCCCCAGGGGGGATGGCCATGCTACAATCCCTTCTCCTCCATTTTCCTCCCTTCTCCTCCTGAGACCTTGAGCACACATGCACACACATGCACCCAGTTTGAGTTTCAAGCCACTAGGTCCAGGACTAGAACCAGGGTCAACCACGTGGGAGTTCAGTGCTTAAACCACTACACCACCTGCTGGCCCTCTTAACAGACTTCTTTAAGTCTTGCCCTTGCAGATGGTGTAGACAACCTCTCAGGGGGGAGAGGGGAGTGTCCTGAATACAGGATGATCTTGGGCCTCCCTGGGATCAATGATTCAAGAGAATGATTAAATTCTACAAGATTTAGAGTTTACCAGTATCCATGTTGCTCTCTTCTGCAAAGTTAGAAACTTAGCAACTTTTACTTACTCGCAACTCTTTACTAAGGTAATTGGGAATATAATATGTTTTTTTTTGAAATTTAGCTATAGAAGCATGAGGGGTCTTGTTCATTGGAAATGAGTACTATGAGAAATTATGCATGGATTTCTTTTTTTTTGGTACCAAAGTAAGCTCTTACTTTAATTCCATTTTTCCATGAATTTCTTGAAGTCCTCTTGTATTATTATCTTTTTTCACTTACATGGTATATTTGCTAACTTCATGAAATTGGTCATCTGGCCCCAACCATGGGCTGGGTATAGTATTCTAGGTGCAGAGTCAATTTTCCTCAAAATCTTGAAGAAGTTGTTGAATGAAAGTTGTCTTCTTTTCAGGATTGTCAATGAGAAGTCTACTGATTCTTGTTCCTTATAGGAAACATTCCTACTATCTGCCAAATATTTCTTTGGAAATTTTAATGCATTCCCTCTCTCTCTCTGGTTTTCTGGTGTCTGGATCTTACACATTGTATCTTGGGCAGGTCTCCTTCTCATCCTTTGTGCTCGATGCTCTGTGGGCTCTTCAGCCTGTGGACTCAGGTCTCTTTTCAGCTCTTGTTATTCTTCCTTCATTTTGTTTTTTTCCCTGAGGCCTCTTTCTGAATCTTCATCTACATTACTATTAAAACTCTTGGATCTCTCAGGCTTCTTGGTCTTTGAGCTTCCCATTCCTGGTTTCTACAAGCACCTAGATCTGCCACGTTGCTTGCTCTCTTGTTCTCCCTCTGCAGCGCCCACTCTGTGACTTGCCTCATCCACTCATTTCCAAGACTTCTGGGTGTTCATTTTAATACAGCTATTTCTTGCTTCCTGCAATCCTAGAGATACATTGCACTCTCTTTGTGGCTGTTCACTGCCTGGCAAGAGCTGGGAGCAGAGCAGGGGTGCCTGTCTGAGGTTACTGCTGCACTGCCGACCAGCACATGGGTGAGCACCCTGGGGCCACTGACTGGAACATGGAGTCCCCTCCTGCCCCAGCACCTCAATTGGTCCCACATTCCACAGGAGTCCACTCCTGGGCATGTTTTAGGCTGGCATGTCCTCCAAGTCAAGTCCCTCAGCCTTTTCCGAATTTTAGACATTCCTTATTATGCTGGTTCATTGAAGGCGTGGTTTTCCTTTTCAGTACTGTTCATAGAAGTAAGAGTGCAGACATAAACACGTGTGTATGTGCACTTGCCATTTTTGGTATTTGCAGTCAGAGGAAGCTGGATATGGCTTATCTGTGTGGCTATGAAATTTTTTTTCTATTAAGTAAATGCTAGATTTTCAAAATCCTAAGGTAGTCTTTGATCTCACAAGAGTCCTTTTTAAAAATTTACTTCTTGGCGTGGTGGTGGTGGCGGCAGCAGCGGGCCCCACCCCGCGCCGGGCTAGCGCACGTGGCGGCGGCAGCGGCGGACCCGCCAGGCCTGCGCGCCATGATGCTGCATCTCCGGCTCTGGGTATGTCCCGCGCTCGGCGCTGACGTGGACCAGCGGCGCAGACCGGCCGAGCTTGCCGACCTTCCTTTCTCAGGGCGGGCGGGCGAGCGGGGGGTGGCGCTGGATCCCGCGCACATTCGTGCGCTCAGGGTTGGCGTGTGGGCGCCAGGTCTGTGCGTGGCCGCCGGGCCTGAGTGTGGCCGCTGGGCCTGCGCGTGGCCCCCGGGCCTGCACGTGGCCGCCGGGCCTGTGCGTGGCCGCCGGGCCAGCACCTGCGCCTGGCCACCGGGCCTGCACGTGGTTGCCGGAACAGCGCGTGGCCGCGGGCCTGCGCGTGGTCACCGGCCTAGCGTGTGACCACCGGGCCTGTGCGTGGCCGTTGGGCCTACGCCTGCATGTGGCCGCCGGGCCTGCGCGTGGCCCTTGGGCCTGCGCGTGGCCACCAGGCCTGAGCCTGTGTGTGGCCGCCGGGCCTCCGCGAGACCCCCGGTCCTGCGCGTGGCCGCTGGGCCTGAGTGTGGCCGCTGGGCCTACGCCTGCCTGTGGCTGCCGGGCCTGCACGTGGTCGCCGGCCCAGCGCGTGGCCCCCGGGCCGGTGCGTGGTCCCTGGGCTGGCGCATGGCCGCCGGGCCTGGGCGTGGCCGCCGGACCTGCGCCTGCGCGTGGCCGCCGGGCCTGTGTGTGGCCGCCGGCCAGAGCGTGACTGCTGGGCCTGCGTGTGGCCCCCGGGCCCGCGCGGCTGCCAGGCTGAACCTGCACGTGACCGCCGGCCTCAGGCGACAAACTGAGGCCGAAAACTAGGACTAAGAACTTGCAACTACAAACAACAGAAAGAAACTTTAGCTGTCTTAAACCAATTGAGAAATATATTGTATAGGAGGATTGTCTCCGCCTATGGACAGTGAGAAGATGATGGTCACCAGCCCTGCATTACCTCAGGGAAAAACAAGAACTACTCTACCATTCTTAAGGAAGCCAGATACCCGAGGATGACTCACGCTGCAGATCCCCACAACACCATTCCTGGTAACCACAAGATGGATGCTGTGCCGCATCAACTGATAATCGTTTCTGCCTTCAAGAACCGCTTTCCTGAAACTGTCTTACATGGAGATTCACCTATAATTGTGGAACTGCACGAGACCCACCCTTAATTCAACCCTGAATAGAATCTATGCTCCCTATTGTTAAAAACTTTATGAGCTGATAATTGGAAAGAAAAAATAAAAACTGAAAGAACTGGAGGGTATAATAGCAGGGAAGACAACTGTGGATGCTAGAGACAGTATGGGAGAGGTAATGGGAATGAGTAATTGAGGGTGGAGGGGAGGGTTTCAGGGAACAAACAGCACGCTCGGTAGACACAGAAATGAAAAGTTGTCTGTTGATGATGATGTACATGGTAATATCATTGTCTTGACTTATGTGCACTGTATTCATGCTGGGAAGAACCATGCTGTACACGGTGAAGAGATGCAATGACTAAATGTAATAACTGAAATAAAAAAAAAAATTTACTTCTTTAGAGAGAAAGAGAGAAGGAGAGACCAAGAGAAAGAGAAATAGGCCCCCAACAGGGTCCTTACACCATGATCTCCCCTCCACCAGCCTCAACAAGATGGATCACAGCCATGTGTGCATGCGCCCTGCACGTACAGGGAGGCCCCAGGTTACAAAGCTGGACCTTCCCCTATGGGTTCAATTGTGTTACTGCTGTGCCACCATCTGGCCCTAAGAAGAAGATTCTCAATGGTTCTATGGTATTCTGTTGCAGGCATATCATTTATTGAATGAATCCCTTAGTATTAGAAAATAATTTTTACTATCATATATACAGACATAATAACTATCATACACATGATGACTGACAACTTCTTCCTAGTTCTTGTCCCTGGGATGTCACTTGCCTAACCGTCTCCTGTTTTCCCAGAGGAAAATATTATCCCAAAGTTGTCTTTCTTTGGCTTTAAAATAGAAGTTTGATACATATATCTGTATTACTTTTTTTTTTTTAAGAGAGTGATTTTTCCTGAAGGGTGCACACGCTCACTGGAGAGGCAGAAAGATAGAAAGTGAGAAATCATCCCCTAGGGGAATAGCTATGCTGCAATCCCTTCTCCTCCATTCTCCTCTTGGGATTTTGAGCATGCAATCACACGCACTTGGCATGAATTTCAAGCCACCGGGACTGGAACTTGAGCCACGGTCGACCATGTGGCAATCTAGTACCTTAAACACTGTGCCACCTGCTGGCCCCATATATCTGTATTACTAGCCAGTACATTATATAGTCTCCTGTATTGAGTTTTATAAATATTACATTATGCAATATATGATTTTCTCTATCAAGTGTTTCTATCACTTGATATTATATTTCTAAAATTCATCTATATTCTTGCGTGTAGCTGTAGTTCATCCATTTTCATGATCTTAGTGAGAAGTCCATTCAGTGACTAGGCATTATATAGCCATTATCTTGTTAATGGACATTTGGGTCATTGACTTTAAAAAAAAATTGCCAGGGGCCAGCAGGTGGCGTGGTGGTTAACGGTGCTGGATTCTCACGTAGCCCACTGTGGTTTGAGTTCTGGACCTGGCAGCTTGCTTTCTCACTTTCCCTCTCTCTCTCTTTCACTCTGTCCCTCTCTGGTCAAATTAAAATTAATTAATTAAATTAAATAATTATTTTAAAAATGTTTTCCCATTATAAGTCATGTTTCTCAAGAATAATCTTCCATATGTTTCTTGGGGCACATATACAAGATTTCCTCTAGGAGAATAATAATGGACTCTTCCTCGATCATAGAACATGTATGTATTCAGCTTTATAAAATTGCTATGCTCTTTCCACTCCAACCAGTCCTGGGCCCTTCCCGTTGGCCCACGTGCTCAGCAGCACCTATCAGGCTTTTAAATTTTGATCAACCAATTGGGTAGAAAATAATGTCTCACTGTAGGGTTTTATTTTTTTTTTTTTCATTCTTTTTAAAAAAATTTTTGCCATGGGATGTGTGTGCTTGCCACAGAATGAGAGGGAAAGTGAGAAATCATCCTCCAGAAGGGATGGCTAGACTGCAAGTCCCTTCTCCTCCATTCTCTTTCCAGGGCTTTGGGAATATATATATACACTGTGTGATTTTTTTTTTTTTGAGAGGTTTTTGCTATAGGGCACGTGCGCTCACCAGAGAGACAGAGAGAGACAGAGAGACAGAAAGCGAGAAATCACCCCCCAGGAGGGATGGCCACGGTGCAATCCCTTCTCCTCCATTCTCCTCTTGGGATCTTAGACATGCACATACACACGCCCAGCCTGAGTTTAAGCCACTGGGTCCAGGATTCGAACTACGGTCGACTACATGGGAGTCCAGCAACATAGCCATTACGCTAACTGCTGGTCCCATTGTGTGATTTTTAAGCTGCCAGGTTGGGGATTCAAACCGCAGTCGACCATGTGGAAAAGTTCAGTACTTTAATCACCATGCCACCTGCTGGACCCCTGTAGGGTATTTTAAAAAATATTATTATTATTTACATTTTTTTAATTTACATTTAATCACTGTGCATCTTTACAGTATACAAAATGTTTTATCCTAGCATAGATGCAGTGCATATCAATCACGTAAAAGATATTACCACATACATATTCATCAACAGATAAGTTTTCATTCATGTGTCTGTTACCACTGTAGGGTTTTTTAAAGCTTTTAATTATAGATATTCTCAAGTGTTCATAAATAGAGAGAATAATATAGCTGGAACCATCTCTCCATTAAACTGCAGAATATATTTTCTGAAGTGTTTTACAACAGATCACAGGCATTATGTGTACTTGTGGTCTTCTGTTACATTTCCTTGTTGACTACTGAGGTTGAGCATACTTTTTTCACATTTTATTGATTCCCTGAAGATCTTAATTAATTTAAAGACTTTGAAAAGCAAGCACAGCTGATATATACATATTTAAGGATGCATGTCTGACTTTAGGCATAAACCTCAGTGAATAAAGTGAACATACTATAAAGTAGCACCTCGCTGGGGCTGTATAGCTTACTACAGTCTATAAATAAGTTTTAGTAGGTATTGTTTTGATGCATTTTTTAATTTTGAAAAAGTTTTAGTTTTAATAGATCAAAATCAAAACATGTTAAGAGAAATTTGCTTAAAACTTAAAGCCAGAAAAAAGGTTAAGCTTCAGTTCAAAGTAGGTAGATGAACCTATCAAAAGTTCAAGAGAAGACAAAAATTCTTAAATATGGAAATCAAAACATCGAAGAAAATCAGTAGTGCTTTAGTCTAAAGGAAAAAATTCTATTTCACTAGTTCAGACTCCTGTAATTAATCTCTCTTCTGTTGAATTTGCATTGTTACTGTGGTCTGATCTTTCCATTTAAACTCTGGAAGTTAACATTCAGCTCTGAACTTGTCCTTTCCATTTTGCTGGACTTTGTTTTGGCTGCTTCTTGTATGGTGTGTCTGACTTTAGTTTTAAATCTTTATAAGTGCTATAATTTGAATATTTCTCTTAAATTTTATATGGTATGCCATTTTTTTTTCCTTTTTTTGTAGAGGTTTTTACTATAGGGCACATGCGCTTGCCAGACAGACAGAGAGAGACAGAGAGATAGAAAGCGAGAAATCACCCCCCAGAGAGGATGGCCACGCCGCAATCCCTTCTCCTCCATTCTCCTCTCGGGATCTTGGGCACGCACGCACATGCACCCAGCGTGAGTTTAAGCCACCGGGTCCGGGACTTGAACCGCAGTCGACTATGTGGGAGTCCAGCGACATAGCCATTATGCTAACTGCTGATCCCATGGCATGCCATTTTAATGGAACTGAGAGGATGACAACTTGATCCGATTATGGAGTCAAATGTAGGGCCTTTGGGAACAGATTAGGATTAAGGTCATTAGGTGGGCTCCCATGATTAAGTTCTAGTGGGTTTATAAGGAGAAAGAATGTGACCACAACAGAGAGACCCTTATGGACACAGATATTCTGCTCTGTTCTTGTCCTTGTGATGTGGTTGGGACTCTGCAAGATGCCTACCAGATATGGCCATGGTACCTTGGACCTCTACACTCTGAGCTGAATACGCCTCTACTTTTGTAAGTCACCCAGTCTCAAGTATTTCTGTTATCAACAGAATAATAGACTAAGACCCATGAGAAATTCTGCCCATCAGGAAAAAGGTAGGGCTCTAGTTATATCTTTTTCAATATAGAATAATCCATTTTGCAATGCTACCTCTGTAACACAGGGTTTCCATATAGCTGATCCAATAAGTGAGAGGCATAACTGATGCAGGCTTAATGCACATTTCTCTTATGCATTTGGGAATATTTTTAAATAATTATTGTCAAGCGATAAGGTGAGAAGTGGTGGATGAGAAGGAAATGAAAAGTTGTCAAGAATCTGTGATGTACTGGCCCTTTATAAGGTTCAGATACATCAATTCATTGAATTCTCATGATGGCCTCATGAGAGCAGGTATCATTACCTTCTCCAGTGAAGGCTGAGGACATTGAGCTCACAGGGCAAGGAAGGTGCTCATCAGCAGTTCAGATCAAGCTGTCTGCTTCCACATTTCCATCTTCTGCAGCACCGGTAGGGATGATGCATATGCCCCGGGGCCTGGGGCCCAGCGTCAGAGGTGGGAGGGTGCCCTTTGTGCCTTCTGTTGCTGAGATGACATCAGTGGGTAGCTAATTAGCTATCTAGGACATTGATCTCTGCTGAATGTTGCTTCTTCCTTGCCTGACTACTTTTTTAATTGCCCCCATCAGAACAACTAGCTTTATTAATAGAAATAATCTTGGTTTGGGACCAGCAGATGGCGTAATGGTTATGTCGCTGGACTTCCACGTAACTGACCGTGGTTTGAGTCCCAGTCCTGGTTGCTTAAAACTCAGGCCAGGTGTGAGTGCATGTGTGCCCAAAATCCCAAGGGGAGAACGGAGGAGAAGGGATTGTGGCATGGCCATCCCCCCAGTGGATGATTTCTTGCTTTCTGTCTCTCTGTTTCCCTGGTGAGTATATGTGCCCTATGGTAAAAATCTCTCTTAAAAAATTATAATCTTGCTTTAAACACATAAAATTCTATGACCTTACAGAGATTTACTCTTTCGATTACTGACTATAGGAAGAAATTGAACAGAAAAATCTGAGTTAGGTCACAGATTTTTTTCCCAATTGACAATTTCATTTGTTTAGAGTTAAATTTGAGATTTTGTGACTTTAAATTAAAAAATGTTTTATTTCTATATTATCCAATGACATCTTTGGCGAGGTAAATTAGACATGACATCGATTTGATACCCTAGTGCTTTTGAGTTATGTGCTTTTGGTATTCAAATGGCCTAGCCCCTCAGGGTCTATTTCTGTATACCCTTCAGATTCTTTTTCTGAATGTGCAGGGAGACAGCAAAAGGAATTGTAGCTGACAGAAGGGTCTCAGAGGGGTGCTTTGATATCTTATTTCTTGCCTTTGTAGGCAACAACTATGTGCACATTTTATTAATGTTTATCATTAATGATAAAAACAAAGCATTGGAACCTATGGTTTTAGCTTTAACACCTAAAGAACTTATAAGAAATAAACACGCCTACTATTTGGAGACTTCAATATCATTTTGTCAGCAACTGATAGATAATGCAGGCAGAAAAACAGTAAATGTATAATGAGCATTATTGTTCAACTTGAGCTAATTGACATTTATAGAACACTCCACCCAGCATTCATCGAGAACATTCACCAAGGTATACCACCTTCTGGGATATGAAACTCACCTTAAAAAATGTAAAAGAATAGAAATCATACCCACCATGTTCTCAGAACAAAATAGAATAAAACTAGAAATAAGTAACAGAAAGGCAGCTGGAAATTTTAAAAATACTTACAAGTGAAAAACAGAATTCCAAATAACCTATGCATTAAACAAGTTTCAGGAGAATTAAAAAATATGTTTATGTAAAGAGAAATAAAAATACTTACCAAAATTTGTGGGATGCAGTGAAAATAGAGACAAATGTATACCATTAAGTATATATTAGAAGTTTATCTAAAATCAATAACCTAAGCTTTCATCTTAGAAAACCAGACAGAAGAGTAACTTAAGCCTAAAGCCGGCACAAGAAAAGAAATAATCAAAATTATAGCAGAAATAAATGAAAGTAACACTAGAAGAATAATAGAGAAAATCAATGAAATCCAACATGGAATATTTGAAAAGACCAATAAAACTGATGATGCTCTAACCAGGCTAACCCATGAAAAAAAGAAGACACAGATAATTAATACAAAAAAATAAAAGAGAGGTTATAATTACTGATCTCACAGATAATAAAAGGAGAATAATGGAATATCCTGTACAAGTCTATGCTTACAAATTTGATAACTTAAATTGACCAGTTCCTTGAGAAACACAATTTACCAAAACTCACACAAGGAGAAATAGACAACCTGAGGAGCACTATATCTATTAGAGAAGTTGAATCCATGATTAGCAAACTTAAGAAGAAAGAAAGAAAGAAAGAAAGAAAGAAAGAAAGAAAGAAAGGGAAGAAAGAAAGAAAGAAAGGAAGAAAGCAAGCAACCAAGCAAGCACTACACCTGTATGGACTAAAATTTCACTGATGAATTCTGTCAAACATTTAAGGAAGAAATAGTAGAGTACCTATTCTCCACATCAGTTCCAGAAAGTAGAAGCAGAGGAAACACTTCATGATTCATCTTATGAAGTCAATACTTACCTAGTATCAAAACCATGTAAAATATTACAGAAAATAAAAATTACAGATCAATATTTCTCATGCTCATAGATGTAAAAATCTCAACTATTAGCAAATCAAATACTGAATAAAAAGAAGCATATACCACAACCAAGTGGGAGTTGCTCCAGGAATGTAAGACCAAGTCAACATTTTAAAGTCAATCAATGTAATTCGAGACCAGCAGTTAGTGTAATGGCTATGTCGCTGGACTCCCATGTAGTTGACTGCAGTTCACGTCCCGGACCCGGTGGCTTAAAACTCACACTGGGCGCGTGTGCGGGCATGCCCAAGATCCCGAGAGGAGAATGGAGGAGAAGGGATTGCAGCGTGGCCATCTTCCTGGGGGGTGATTTCTCGCTTTCTGCCTCTCTGTCTCTCTCTGTCTGTCTGGCAAGCGCACACGCCCTATAGCAAAAACCTCTCCAAAAAAAAGTCAATCAATGTAATTCACCATAACAGGTTAAAGAAAAAAACATCATATAATTGTATCAATTGATGCAGAAAAAGCATTCAACAAAATCAAATACACATTTATGATAAAAATTCTCAGCAAACTAGAAATAGATGAGAACTTTCTCAACTTAATGAAAGAAATCTACAAAATAGTTACAGCTAATATAATCCTTAATGGTGAAAGACTAAACACCTTCCCCTTAAAATTAGGAACTAGTCAAGGATGCTCTTTCTCACCATCCCTATTCAATAGCATACTAAAAGTAATAGCTCAATAAGACCAAAACTGGGCCAGTTCCATGGCCTAATGGCTAAGGGAGTAGTTTCCCAAATTGCTGACAGTGGGTTTGAATCTTGGCCCCCAGCAGCTTGAGAAACATGCTGGGCACATGTGTGTGTTCTCAAAATTCTGACAGGATGGAGAAACGGAGAGGGAATTGTGTCATCACTACGCCTCATTAGGGGGCGCTTTTTTTCATTCCTCCCTCCTCTGTCTCTGGTGAGTTCATGTACCCTCTATCAGAAAGGAAAAAGAAAAAAAAAAGAATCACAAGGCCATAGGAAATATATGTGTATATATATATACACACACATACAAAAAGTATACAGAAAGGAAAGGAATAAATAAGATGTTATAGTCTAAATACTGGTGTTCCCAATCCTTCTATATTCAGTAGTTGGAACCTTATACCCAATGTGATGTTATTAAAGAGTTAGAAGCTTGGGACCTGTAGATGGCATGATGGGTATGTTGCTGGACTCCCATGTGGTCGACCATGGTTCGAGTCCCGGACTTGGTGGCTTAAAACTCACACTGGGCATGAGTGAGTGCGTGACCAAGATCCTAAGGGGAGAATGGATAAGAAGGGATTGCAGCGTGGCCATCCATCCCCCTGGGGGATTATTGCTTTTTGGTCACTTTTTGTCTCTGTCTCTCAGGAGAGTATACGTGCCCTATAGCAAAGATCTCTCTTTAAAAATAATTAAAAGAGTTAGAGGCTTTTGGGAAGTGAAATTAGTGTCCTTATAAAAGAGGTTTCAGGGAGCTGTCTTGCCCCCTTACCTCCATGTGTGTAGGCAGCGGAAAGGTACTATCTATAAGAAATGGACTCTTTTTTTTTTTGGAGAGGTTTTTGCTATAGGGCGCGTGTGCTCGCCAGACAGAGAGAGACAGAGAGACAGAAAGCGAGAAATCACCCCCTGGGGGGGATGGCCACGCCGCAATCCCTTCTCCTCCATTCTCCTCTCGGGGTCTTGGGCACGCACGCACACGCGCCCAGCGTGAGTTTAAGCCACTGGGTCCGGGACTCGAACCGCTGTTGACTACGTGGGAGTCCAGCGACATAGCCATTACACTAACTGCTGGTCCCAGGAATAGACTCTTGCCAGACACTGTATCTGCTGGTACACTGATCTTGAACTTCCCAGCCTCCAGAACTATAAGCATGCGTAAATCCTGATATAGAAAAGGAGGAAAAAGGATTGCAGCATGACCACCTCTCATAGAGGTGCACATTCCCCCTTTCTCTCTCTCTCTCTCTCTCTCATGAGCATATGTGTTCTTTGGCAATAAAAATAAATTAATTGGTCCAGCAGGTGGCATGGAGGTTAAGGCATTGGTTCCCACATGGCCAACTCCATGATTTGAGTCCCAGAACAGGCAGCTTGATAACAACACTGAGCACGTGCGTGTGCGTGCCCCAAATCCATGGAGGGTGATTTCTCACTTTCCCTTTCTCTTGCTGTTTCTTTCTCCTGTGAGTGTCCATAGCAAAACCTCAAATAAATAAATAAATAAACAAACAAACAAATAAACAAACAAACAGGAATATAATATCAAGCCATACAAAGATATGGATAAATCTTAAATGCATGTCGTTAAGTGAAAGAAGCAAGTCCATGTGCTGTATGATTTTAATTACATGACATTCTGGAAAGGGCAAGACTATAGAAATGGTAAATAGTTCAATGATTGCCAGGGGCTTGAGTGGGGGTTTGAATAGGTGAAACACATGGAATTTTCTGGGGGCAGTAGAACAATTCTGTGTGAAACTAATGGCAGCAGTGGATATGTGACACTCTGCACTTATCAAAATCCATGAGCTGGTTTCTGTGCACTGTAAAGTTCAAGAAGCACAGCTTTACTACGATCAATACTCTCAGAATGCCCGACTCTTCTTTTGCAGCCCTACAACAAAGGGAGACTGGTTCTTTCCCAGCAGCAGTGTTGCGTCCCTCCAAGCTCTGCTGCCCTAATTCTGATCTCAGGCACACCAAGGACAAGAAGGCTCTGGTCGCTCTGTCTACAGGTTGACCTGTACTTTATAGAACTCCTGCACAGGGTGTAAGTGGTTACCATGTAAAAATCCAACCACCATATTGTGAAAAAGCACAACCTAGCCTTAAAGAGGCCACTACAGAGATATCCTAGCAGCTATCCTATGCTCGCCCACCTTGACCAAGTTCCATATATGTGACTGAAGAAGTCCTAGATGCCATCTGAATGAGACACTGAGAACCACCCCTCTGAGTTCTGTCAACCCAAGTGGCTGTAAGAGATAATAATACATTGTTCTCAGTCATTAAATATAGAGTAGTTTATACAACCACAATAGATAACTAGCCCAGTGCTGTAAGGCTCTACCATGATCCTGGGACTCCTGCCATATTTTCTTGCTTACCTTAAAGAGAGAAATACCTAAATATTAGAAAAGAACAGTGGAAGATTTACAGACATTTCCAAGTCAGGCCAGCCAGTGACTCCAGCTCCCTCCTCTTCCCTCTCTCTATTCCCTAGCAGCTGAAGATGTTACATCATAAATGGCTACTATGAGTTCTTCATCTCTTTCTAAGGGAATAGCTAAAACAGCACTCAGGTTATCAGGACAGAGAAGGTGATGGCACTGCGCGCTTCCCTGGGAGACTTGAGTAGAACCACTCCCATTCAATGATGACCAGAAAATAATGAACACAGGATTCAGGCAGAGATATTACAGAAAGGAGGGGATGGAGATTATAGATTAAGAAGACATACCTCAGAGCCAACAGGTGAGTTGGTTGTGAAGACGCTGACTCACATTCGGCTGATGGCAGTTTGAGTCCAGATCTGGCAGGTTTTCTCTCTTTCTCTCTGATGAGTTCACATACCCTGTAGCAAAATTAAAAGACGATAATAATATTAAAGAAAAAAAATTAAATATATACCTCAGGGCCAATCCCATAATGCAGTGGTTAACAGCTGTTCACTGGAAGCTGCATTCCATAAGGCTGACTACGGTTTGAATCCCAGCCCCAGCTTCTTGAAAAACATGTTGGGTGCATGTGTATGCACACCCAAAGTCCTGACAGGAAAGAGAAATGGAGGAAAGCAATTATGGCATGACTAGGCCCCACTGAGGGATGCTTTCTCTCTCTTACCGTCTCTCTCTGGCAAGCGTATGCACCCTGTAACAATTTTTTTAAAAAAGGAATACATATTTGAACAAAAATTGGATCATGCAACTGAAGAAATATTTCAATATAACTTCTCCAAACTCTCAAGGAAATTAAAGAAAGTATGCTTATAAAGCAAGAGTTCAGATTAGAAACCACAAGAGGTAAAAGACAATAGCATTAAAAAATCAGAACAAGGAGGGGCCAGCAGCTATGTTGCTGGACTCCCATGTAGTTGACTGCAGTTCAAGTCCCGGACCTGGTGGCTTAAACTCACACTGGGCGCGTGTACGTGCGTGCCCAAGATCCTGAGAAGAGAATGGACTAAGGCATGGCCATCCCCCTGGGGGGTGATTTCTCGCTTTCTGTCTCAGTGTTTCTGCGAGTGCATGCACCCTATAGCAAAAATCTCTCTCAAAAAAAAAAAAAAAAATCAGAACAAGGAAAAAAGTAGATCTTGGAGAATGAGTTGTGTGGAAAAGTTTTATAAAATAAAAACCACCTTAGAAGCACCTTGGAATCAGATCTGTGCTGCTGCCATGGAGATGAGGTCTGAGGGGGAAACATGAGTGCAAAGGGCAAAGGTGAAGGGCAAGCGTGATTAGATGATGGCTATACAAGATGACAGTAATGAGACAATACACATGGGTTTTCCTGAGGAGCACAGGCCAAATGTAACAAAACCAAATTAACAGATAAAACAGAAAGATGACTGGAAATTGTACACTAAAAGGATTATCTTACTATAACAAGGCAAAGCAGTATGAAACTATCAAGACCAATATAAACTCTGTAATCACTGGGTAAGATAAGGTCAGCTTATCATGGGAAACTTTAGGTTGATTTCCAGTTTTTCTCCAAAACTCAAGATACCAAAAGATAATGGAACAATTATTTGCAGGTTATGTTGGGGGAAAACCTTTGAGCTAAGAATTCATAAATGCTACTTAAAATGTATACTTGAGTTAATGGAATGCATATTAAAATAAGAATTAAAATAACTTATGGATATGAGGAATGAAGTATGTTGGTGAGCTTTGAATCTAAATAAAACTATTAGGTCTAAATGGTGGAAATTATGATCATAAAACTGAAATTTACTTATTATAATGTTATTACTTATTATAATGTTATTACTTTTATTATTCTTATTCAAGAAATATAATAGATCACAAAAATCCCAGCTAGTGCCACCAGAAGTCACAGAAAAGGAGAAAGAGGGGAAAATCTGTGGCTTTCTTCATTTTTTTTTAAGTAAGGGGAATCAAGAAATAATGTAAGTTAGTAAATGTATTTTGACATTTTCATACTAACTCCTAACTTTAGATAATAACAAACTTAAAAAAATTCCTTCTGAGGACCAGCAGGTAGTTAAAGTGCTGGACTCCCATATGGGTGACTACAGTTTGAGTCCCAGGTCTGGTGGCTTGCTTTCCATTTTCTTCTCTCTCTCTCTCTCTCTCTCTCTCTCTCTCTCTTTGGTGACTGCGCATGTCCCATAGCAAATTAAAAAAATTAAATTATTCTTTCTTTAAAAAAGAAATTCTATTGATATATATACATAAGTAATAAAACTAAATTACTTCTCTGTCTTCCTATTCATTTATGTACTTGGCTTGATTGGTTTTGAGGGGAGTATGTTGTCTTTGTCCGCTGCTGTGCTCATGTCTCTCTTCCCATGTACTCCCTATAGTTATTCTTTGTATATTTCAAAGCTATGTTATTTGGTGCATTGAAGTAAATGATAGTTATCCCCATTGCAGACTATAATCTTAATCATTATAAAGTGATCCCCTGACTCGTTTAGTGCTTTTAGTTCAGGATTTATGTATTTATATTTGTATATCCAGTGGCTGGAAAATTCAAAGGTGTGTGGCTGGCATCTGGCTGACCTCTGGTGCAGCATCACAACATGACTTACAACAGCAGAGAGACATATAGCAGGCACAAAGAGAGTGGAAACAGAATTCTTACTTCCTACGTGGGAGTCCAGCGACATAGCCATTACTCTAACTGCTGGTCCCAAGTGGGCTGGATCCTTCATGGCTAACTACATTGTTTGAGTCCAGACCTGGAACCCTGGAAAACATGCCAGGTGCAAGCTTGCCCACAGTCCCTATGGGATGGAGAAATGCTGGAGACGGGATTGTGGTGTGACCATCTCCCTCTCTCTCTGTATCTCTTTGGCAAGCACACATTCCCTGGCAATTAAAGAAAAATTCCATCTTTACCTTTCTCCTTACACCAAAATAAATCCCAGATTAAAAAGAAAATTAAAGGTAAAAAGCAGCAACAAATGGTCAAAGAAGATGGCGTAAAGGCTATGTTGCTGGACTCTCATGTAGTTGACGGCAGTTCAAGTCCTGGACCCGGTGGTTTAAACTCATGCCAGGCGCGTGTGCAGCCCCAAGATCCCAAGAGGAGAATGGAGGAGAAGGGATTGTGGCGTGGCTATCCCCCCTGGGGGTTGATTTCTCGCTTTCTGTCTCTCTGTCTCTCTCTGTCTTTCTGGAGAGCGCAAGCACCTAAGTAAATAAATAAATAAATAAAGTCAATCACACAAATTAAATAAATTCAAATTAAAGCAATGAGATAAACTAGTTTGATCTTATTTGTATCACCCAGAGGTCCTGAACTTCATTTGTACAACAGATAAGAAGATTGATTTATAGCAAGAGTGGATGAGGGCATGAGGAATTGAGCCTCTGGTGTACTACTGGGGAGTTTGTGCATTGGCACAGCACTTTAGGGCCAGCACTATCAATACTTCTTTAAGGTTTTAATAAATTTTAAAAGCATCAATTTTTTTTTTCAAAGTAGAAAGCAAATCTAGTTTTAGGATCATTCTCTATTGACATACTCAATGAGGCTCAAAGAACACAAAGGTTTTCTTAAACATTATTATTATTATTATTATTATTATTATTATTTTTTAGTTTGCTATAGGGTGCATGTGCTCACTAGAGAGAGATAGAGAAAAAGAGAGAGGGGGGAAAGTGAGAAAGCAGCCCCCCCCCCGGGGGATAGCTATGCCATAATCCTTTCTCCTCTATTCTCCTCTCCAGAATTTGGGCATGCAAATACATGTGCCTAGCATGTTCTTCAAGTCACTAGGCCCGTAGCACATGGTTGGTCATGTGGGATCCAGTAGCCTTAACTGCCATGCCACAGCTGGCTCAGCATTATTATTATTTTTGCTGGAGCACATGTGCACTCAGGGGAGAGACAGGGGGCATGGCCATGCTGCAATCCCTTCTCTTTCATTCTTCTCTTGGATTTTGGGCACATATGCACATGTGCCCAATGTGAGCTTCAAGCCACTAGGTCTGGGATTTGAACTGAGGTTGGCTATGTGGGAGTCCAGCAATATAACCATTATGCCATCTGGTGGTCCCATCTGGCTCAGCATTATTTACATCAGCAAAAAGTTAGAAAAAGTAGGGCTAGCTCTATGATCTGGTGGTTAAGGTTGCTAGATTCCACATGGCTGACTGTGTAATTCAAGTCCTAGACTGGCAGCTTGGAGAAACATGGTGGCACATGTACATGTGTGCTCAAAATCCCAATTGGAAGAAATGGAGGAGAAGGGATTGTGAAGTGATCATTCTTCATGGGGGTGGGGGGATGCTTCCTTCTCTTCCTCTCTGTGTCTTTCTCTACGCTTTCTCTAGTGAGTGCTTGTACCCTCTGGCAAACATTCTTCATATTTTTTGTTAAGTTAGAAAAATTCAAAGGTATTGGGACAAGCAGATGGCATCACAGTTACGTCACTGGACTCTCACATGGTCAATGATGGTGCAAGTCCTGAATCTGGTGGCTTGAATATCACTCTAATGCATGTGCATGAGTGCCCAAGATCTTGGGAGAAGAATGGAGGAGAAGGTATTGCAGTGTGGCCATTTCCCCTGAGGGCAATTCCTCACTTCCTCTATGTCACTGTCTCTGTCTCTCTGGCAAGCACTCACACCCTAAGGCAAAAACCTCTACCAAAAAAATAAAGAAAAATTCAAAAGTTATCAATAGGAGACTGGATTAATACATCGTGTTACATCTACAGTTTTGACTGCAAGGGACAGAATTCTGACTTGAATGACTTGAGAAGGGAAAGTGTCTTCCACCTTGTAGGGACCTGAAGGAGGACTAGAACTGGCACCTGCATGTGGCAAGAATTTTTCACTCTATCAATGCCTCTCTCTACATGCTGGCTCAGTCTTCTCGCAGGGGAACATGGGCACAGGCAGAACTCAGAGGCTACCCATGAGGCTGTCTTCAAAATACATTCTGCTTTGGATCTAGAAGCTCCATTTCGGTTTCCATTCATCCCTGTGTGTAAATGTTTCCAGGTAGCTCTCCCTTTGCTGGCAACAGAGCAATACTTCTGACCACAAAACGCAGGGTGTGTTCCACTTTCTAGTATGGCCCAGGCTATGAGCGGTGTGACTGACTGATCCTGAATGAGAATGGAAATAGTATCAAGTATTCTGAACATGACTCCCAAGAAGTACTAGCAGCTCCAGTAACAAATCTCTTCCTTCAAGACTAAAATTCTTTGGGCTGGCTCCATGGCCTGGTGGTTAAGGCAGCTGGATCCCATATGACCAACCATGTGCTATGAGTCCCAAACCTGGGGGCTTCAGAAACATGCCCTGTGAATATGCATCCATGCTTAAAATCTTGAAAGGCGGGAGAGATGGAAGAGAAAGGATTGCAATGTGACCATTCCCCTTGGGGGGGGGGTGCTCTCTCCTCTTCCTCTCTGTCTGTCTCTCTGGTGAGCACATATACCCTCTAGTGAAAAAAAAAGTACTTCCTATAACAAATATTTTTCCACTTTAAAAAGTTTATGTGTATCTTTCATTAGCAAGAGAGATAAAGAGAGGCAGTGACCTCAATAGGATCTTATCTCCACAATCCGGCTCTAGCCTCACACATACCCCATGTACTCAGGGAGGTTTCTGGATGTGAACCTAGAACCTTCCCATATGAGTCAGACTTTTAGAGTGTTGTGTTTTACCACTGGCCACTGCCTGACCCTCATTTTTCTACTTTAAAGTTGCAAGTTTAATTTAGAATTTTACTTGTAGGCTCTCCCTGTAGCACAGCAGTTAAACACTGTGTGGAGGGAGCTAGAGTCCACATGGCTGACTATAGTTCAAATCCTGGTCCTGGTGCCTTGAAAAACAAAAGGCTGTGTGTATGTACATGCCCAAGATCCTATTGGGATGGTGAAATAAAGGGATAAAATGCTGGTGTGACCAAGCCCTGTGTGTGTGTGGGGGGGTGCTTTCTCCATTTCTCTCTCTCTCTCTCTCTTTCTCTCTCTTTCTCTCACACATGTAGTAGCTGGGGACCTTGCATTGCACAAATGAATTATTTGAATTTTATCATCTAAAAATGGAGTTTAGTACCTTTTTCACAGGGTTGTAGAATGAGGATTAAATCAATTAATATATGTACAGTGCTTAGAGGGGTTCCTGGTGGGTGACTGACACAGGTAAATGTTAAATGCAATAAATACAAGATAGAAAGGAAAAACAGAGTTCGTGTCTGAGTGTTTTCCATTCTTTCCCTTACTGCTTAGCGTGTTGATGATAGTTAGCCTACAATTATTCTATTTTTGTATATGTGAGTGGGGCAATAACTTGGGCGGTTGGGCAGATACTTGGCTTTTACTTCCTAGATCTCTGGACCGAGAGAGTATACCTCCTGTGCACCATCCAGATGCCTTGGACTTTAAGCCTGATACTTTCTGAGCAGAATTTTTGGATGATTTCCCTTGGAGTGGGGTGGAGGGCGGGGGGTGAATATATTTTGCTTATTGGGAAGAAGAGTGGTCCAAATATTTAGTGACCAGAGGGCAGACCATGGTCATTTCTAGTGCTATTTGCCAATATTTCTATCACTCGCTATCCAGGTATACTGTAGCATGCATTGTCTAAGTCCCTAACCTTGAGTTAGGGCATGTGACTATGCTGGCCAATACATTGTGAGAAGAGACACGTATCACTTCCATGCCAGAGCATTTAATCTCTGGTGTGAGACCCTCAGAAATCATCTCTCCTTCTGCTGTGGAGACCAGGCACATCCCTGACAGTGGCTATTCCATTGGCTGGTCTAGGAGGGAGGATAGAATGATGGAGAGTCCCAGCCAACCTGCTGGGTACATAGCAAGAGCAAAAATAACCATCATCTTAAACTATCAAGATTTGGGGTATCTGTTATGGCAGCAGAATAGAGCTTGTCCTGAACAGAAATTGTAAAGGGAACATTTTACTGGTATGAAATCACCTTGTGCTTCATCTCTCTGTTAGGGGGCCAAAACCCTTGCCAAAGGCCAGAACAGAATTAGCACAGTGCTGAATACATCGTGGGTACCCAGAAGGCACTTTATGATTGACTGGTGAATGTCATATTTTTTATGCTAGAGATTTGCTTCTATTGGACCTATAAGGTCTCCACTTAGCTATTATTAGAACATAAATTGGAGCAGTCTGCTTTGTAGTGACAGGAATATAAAAGTTGGTAACTTGGAGGCACTTCATTTTGAAACCACTTGGACAGCTCATATTCAGGTACTATAGCAGAAGAGTTATAACAAAAGATGAGGATGGGAAAAGTAGGCATGACAGGTTTAAAAAGCTGCTGACAGAAATACTCTGAGGGGATCCCAGCTATCTCAGTATTCACGAATGATGAGTGTTGAAGGGAGGCAGATGCTTTTTAGCATCAGTTCCCAGGGACTTTGTTTTCTTATAAACTCGAGGAGCCTAGGAAGGTCACGGTATTAAATTGCTGGGTATAGAACAGACCAAGTTCAAAGTCATCAATTTTTATAATAACTCAATTATTTGACAAAGCATTTCTTTGCTTGATGTGTACCAAATTGACTTCCAGGCTTCATAGGTTCAGGTTTATCCTGTTTAAAAAAACAAATATTTATTGGGACCAGCAGGTGATATGGTGGTTAAAATGCTGGACTCCCACATGGTCGACTGTGGTTAAAGTCCCGGACTTGGAGGCTTGCTTTCCTACTCTCCCCTTTATCTCTATCTCTCTCTGATCAAACTGAATAATAATAATAAATAAAATTCAATAAATAATTCTTTTTAAAAAATATTTATTTATGTATCTATTCCTGGAGAAAGAGAGAGAGAAAGGGAGGGAGGGAGGGAGGGAGAGAGACTGACCCTTAACAGGGTCTTTGTGCCACAACCCACCCTCAGTCTTGGTGGACCTGGACCACAAGCATGCATGTGAATGCACATTCAGGAAGATCCCAGGATGTGAACCAAGAACCTTTCCCACGTGGGTCCAGTTGCATTACTGCTGCACCACTGTCTGATCCTCAAGTTTATTCCCTTACTTCTTTTTCTAATTTTGAATATAAACCATGTTGAAGTTATTGGTCCATGTTCTAAGAGCAGAGAACAGATGGGGGATAAGCAGGGTGGGAAACACGATCAGATTTGCCTTTTGAAACATCTCCACGGTGTGGTAGAACACAGCTATGGACAGATAGAAGGCTGCTATGGGACTTCAGGAGAAAGGTGATGGAAGCCTGGGTTAGGCTATGGTAAGAGGGAAAAGTGGACAGACACCAGAAATGCCGAGGAAGCAAGACAACTTTGGATGTTTTCGTCACTGAAAGCAAGTGAAAGGATAGCACAAACACAGGCCAGGTGTGGGTGCAGTAAAAACACAACTGGACCCTTATGGAAAAGGGCCTGGGTCATACCCTGGATCTCCCTGAGCACGCTGAGCACATGCACATGCCTGCGATCTGTGTTGACTGAGACTGGAGGTAGATTGGGGCATAAAAACCCTGTTGGGGGTGACTCTCTCTCTCAATAGGAAGAAATAAATATATAAACTTACATATAGTACACATGAAGTTGAGGTATTTCTCACTTAAATAACAGGTTGTATGAAGGTAGTATTCACTGAGTTAGAAGTGGTGGGTTGAATGGCAGCTTCCTGAAAGAGATGTCTGGCTGGAACCTGTGAATGTAATCTTATTTGAGAAAAGGAACTTTGCACATGAAATTAAGTTAAAGATTTTGAGATGAAATTATTCCGGATTATTCTGAGTTCTTCTAAGAGAAAGGCAGAGAAGATTTGAGACACATGAGGATATGAGAGGGCCACATGGAGGTGGAGTGAGACTAAAGTTATGCAGCCACGAGCCCAAAGCTCCTGGAGCCTCCAGAGGCTGGAAGAACTGAGAAAGGATTCTTCCTTATATTCGGCCTTCACAGGAAGGCTTGATTTCAGATTCCTGGTTTCCAGAACTGTGAGAGAATACATTTCTGTAGTTGTAAGCTATCAGATTTGTGGTAAGTAGTTACAGTTTCCCCAGGACATCAATACATCAGAGAACACAGGGGATAAAAAAGAAAAACAAGTTTGGTGGTGGAAATGAGTCTGGTTTTGGGTATGTCAAGTTCGAAGGGACTTTTGAGACATCAAGAGGAGATGCCAATGGGTCAGTACATACATAACCCTGGGCTGGTGAAGTCAGTTTATGAGTTAAATGAGTTCAAATGGCATTTGAAGCCAGAAGATGGATATGATCACCAAGGGACGTAATAAATAAAATAGGGGTCAGCAGACGGCATAGTGGTTATGCCGCTGGACCCCTATGTTAGTCGACCACGGTTGGAGTCCCGGACCCAGCGACTTAAAACTCATGCCAGGTGCTTGTGTGTGTGTGTGTGTCTAAAATCTAGAGAGGAGAATATAGAAGGGATTACACTATGGCCATTCCCCCTGGAGGGTTTTTTTCTTGTTTTCTGTCTCTCTCTTTCTCTTTCTGTCTCTCTGGTGAGGCTGTGCACCCTGTAGCCAAAAGATCTAATTAAAAAACAAACAAACAAACAAAAAAACAAAAAAATAATAAAGGAAAGAAATTCTATTGGGTTGTTGGGAAAGTCATGATGCATATTTGCATATAAAAACATTGAAAAATATGTCAGGACTTCCCACTGACCTAATAGGACCAAGCCTCAGGGAGCTCCGACATTAGAGAGATGATTAGGGTGCTCAGCTGGTGGCATAGTAGTTAAGGTGCTGGACTCCCACATGGTTGATCATGGTTCAAGTCCTAGACCTGGTGGCTTGAAAATCAACCTAGGTACACCTGTGTGTGTGTGCCCAAAATCAGGAGAAGAATGGAGAAGGGATTGCAACATGGCCATCCCCCTGCTGGATAATTTCTCCCTTTCCCTCTCACTATCCCACTCCAGCAAGTGCACACACCCTATGACCAAAACAGATGGCTGGGAAGGGGGTAGCAAGTGGTGTGGTGTTAAGGTGCTGGATTTCCACACGGCTGACTGTGGTTCAAGTCCCAGACCTGGCAGCTTGTAAATCATGCCAGACTCGTGTGCATATGTGTCCAAAAAATTCCAAGAGGAGACTAGAAGAGTGGCAGTGTGACCATCCCTCCAGGGAGTGATTTCTTCATTTCCCCGTCTCTCCCTAGCAGGCCCATGTACCCTATAACATAAATCTTAAGAGATGACTAGGTGAAGTAAGCCTGCACAAACACTAGAGCAGGAGAGACGGGAGAAACAGGAGTTAGTTGAACCAAGAGAGCATTGTCTTAAGTAAAGGAGGATGGAGTTTCAGAAAAGATAGAGTGCTCACTGGTGTTTAAAATGAAGAAAACACACAGTGAGCCCATGGCCTGGTAATTATGTGAAGTGGATCCCACAAGGCCAACTGTGCAGTTCAAGTTCTGGACCTGGTGGCTTGAAAAACATGCCAGCCAGGTGGATGTGTTCAAAGTCCCAAAAAGAGGGAGAAAAGGATAAGGGATTGCATCATGACTATTCCCTATGGAGGGTGCTTTCTTGCTTTCCTTCTCTCTCTTTCTCTTTTTGGTGATCATCCTCTGGCAAATTAAAAAGAAAAAAATTAAGAGAGTGCAAATACTAAAAAATGTTCATTGGCTCTCATAAACTCATTGGTAACATCAGCAAGAACTCTGTTAGCCAATTAATCCTACCAAAAGCTATTGTGGGGTGGATTGACAAGTGATACTAGGTATCTTCTGGAGAAGGGGGGATGACAGGAAGGGATGTTTGGATTACTAAATAAAGGAGAGAAGTAGAATGATAATCTGCTGGAAGGAAAAGGTATGTGAGGGGTTAGACTTGTTTGGTTTGTGTTTTTGTTGGTTTGCTTCTGTCGGAAGAGTCTTGAGTACACTGAAAAACTGATGAAGACACAGTTAAGTCGAGAGATTGACTATGCAATAGAGGGGAATGATTAGTTATGTCAGCATCCTGAAAATAAGCACTAAAGTGGGAAACAAAGCACTGGTGGAAAGACAGTTTCCTTCCTGCTACAGAAGAAAATGATGATAGGGTGGTACAGATGCATGAGTAGATGAGAAAGTTCTCTAGCCATGTGCTATAGTTTAAAATCCATGTGTTGGAAATTTAATCCTTCTGCCTTCATGAACGGATTAATTTTGCTCTCATTGGCATAGCTTTTTTTTTTTTTTTTTAATAAAAGTGAGCTCACTGGTTTGCTTGCTCTGTCTCATCATATGATGCCCTCTGCCATGTTATGATGTAGCAAAAAGGTTCTCACCAGATGGCCAGTGCCAAGCTTTTGGATTTCTGTCTCCAGAATCATGAGCAAAATAAACCTCTAACCTTTTAAAATGACCCAATCTGTGGTATTCAGTTAGAGAAATAGAAAATAGACCAAGACACCATGGTTTCTATATTCTCTGGGAAATTTCAAGTAGAGCGTGACTGGCAGCCTCAAGGATCCCTGTTTCCTAATGTTCATACACCAGTGTAATCTCTTTCCTTGAGTGTGGTCTAGACCTAGTAACTTGCTTTTTACAAATTCAATGTGGTAGAGTAATGTGACATCACTTCTGTTATTAGATGACCTAATAGACAGTAGCTTCTGACTTGCTCTCTCTTGTGTGCATATGCACTTTGAGGAAAGCCAGCCACAATGGTATGAATCAGTGCATTAAGACTCACAAGGTAAGGAACTAAGGAAAGCCTCTAGCAAACCATCCACAAGGAATTGAATACTGCCAGAAGCAAAATGAGTGAGCTTGGAAGACTACTCTACTTCAGTTGAGCCTTCAGATGAGGCCACAGAACCCCAACAGCTTGTATGAATCCTAATGAAAGACATGAGTCATAAGAACTCACATAATCCACATCTGGATTCCTGAAAAATAGAAACTATGAGATAATAAATGCTTTACATGTTTTAAGCAACTAAGATTTGAAATAATTTGTCACTCAACTATAGTTAATTCTTAATTTTTTTTTTAAGTTTTTGCCATAGGGTACATGCACTTGCTGGAGAGACAGTGAGGGAAAGTACGAAATTATCCCCCAAGGAGGATGGCCATGCCACAATCCTTCTCCTCCATTCTCCTTCTGGGATTTTGGGCACACACACATGCACCTCGTGTGATTTTCAAGCTGCCAGGTCTGGGACTCATACTGCACTTGACCATGTAGGAGTCCAACACCTTAATCACCATGCCACCTGCTGACTCCCTTATCTTTTAAATTTGTATTTAAAAAAATTTTTATAGGGCATTCACACTTGCCAGAGAGAAACCAAGAAAAAGGAGCTAGCACCCCACAATGTGGCATAGTCATGCTGCAAACTCTTCCCTTCCATTTCTCCATCTTGTTGGAATACACATGCACCTGGCATGTTATTCAAGCCCCTAGGGCTAGGATTTGAATGGTAGTAATCCATGTTGGATTCAGCTCCCTTAACCACTAACCTATGGGGTTGCCTCACAAAAGGTAATTAATACATGGGTTTCATATACTGAAAATGTAGGAAGGGTCGGGGCTAGACATTTTAAAAGCATTTGAATAGTGGAAAGTCAGAAAAATTGGCCAACATATTAGAATTTCTTGTCTATTAATAAGGGCCTATATGAGTATGGCACTTGTGGCTTTATAGTAGAACCAGGTGGTTGCATGTGAGATATGATGGGGTTATTACTAAGATTAATTATTTTTTTTTCATTTTTGCTATAGGGTTTGTGCATTCACCAGAGAGACTGAAAAAGTGAGACATCACTCCCACTCCCCTCCATAGGGGATGGCCACACCACAATCCCTTCTCCTCCATTCTCCTCCTGGGATTTTGGGCATGCCCACACATGCATGAGCATGATTTTCAAACCGATGGGCCTGGGACTTGAATTGCAGAGTTGGCTATGTGTGATCCAGCTGCCTTAACTTCCAGCCACCCGCTGGCTCCACTAAGATTTTTGTTAATGAAAATTTTTATTATGATTGACCATAGGAAACATAGCCCTCTTGGAAATATAGTCTTCTCATGATATCTTTGGGGAAATGTATTCATGTGCACATTGGCTGAGGGCCTATTATATGCCAGATGCTCTATTCATTAACAAATATTTATTGAGTGTCTAATCAGTGCCAGGTGCTATAGGCACTGGGGACATGAAGCTTGTGTTTTTGTGGTCAACTGTCAAATAAAATAAATAAGACAGTAATGTATACTATAAAGAAAAGTAAAGCAGAATGGGAAGGGTTAAAGAGAAGGGGTGTTTTTTAATATATTCTTTTAAGAGTCTAAGTACAGTGGGTACTGGAAGCAGAGGATAGAGCAGTGACCAAGATGAGGTCCTTGCCCTTTGAAAACTTACATTCTGATGGAGAAAATAGAAAATAAAATAAGCAGGGCCAGCTGCATCACTCTGTAATGCTGGATCCACATGAGAAGATCCCAGGTTCATGTCTGGAGGTCCCCTTATACATTCTGGGTATGTGGATGCTGGTGATCTGGAGTGGCTGAGGTTGGGGATGGATTATGGCATGAAGACCCTGTTGGGGGTGTCAGTTTCTTGTCTCTGTCTCTCTCTCCCATGGAAGAAATAAATAAACTAATAAAAAAAAACCAAATGCAATCATACGTGTTGATAGATAGTATAAAGCAAAATTGAGATAAATAGGGCAGGCCTCTTTTAGAAGACATTTAGGGGGCCAGCAGTTGGTATAATGATTAAGGTGCTAGACTCCCATATGGCCCACCGTGGTGTGATTCCCAGACTCGGTGACTTGAAACTCATGCAGGGTGTGTATGCATGCATGCATGCCCAAAATCCCAAGAGAAGATGGGGCCATTCCTCCTGGGAGGGTGATTTTTTACTTTCTCTCTCTCTGTTTCTCTGGCAAGCATGTGTTCCCTATAGCAGAAATCTCTCTTAAAATAAGAAGATAACATTTGAGTGGAAAATTGAGTGAAGGGAGGAGGAGGGAGTTATGTGGAAATGGGAGGAAAGAATCACACAGGCTGAGAGTATGACATGTGCAAATTCTCTCAGCTGAGACCATGCATGGAATGTTCAGGTAGCAGATACTGCTCTGTGAGGTTAGATTTGCTTTTTTTTTCTTTTTGCTGATGGGAAAATGTGTTTCAAAATAGGTATTGAAAAGTGGGGGAGGGGAGGTATCTATTAATATATGGTTTGGCCACATCAGGGGTAAATACACTGTATTTTATACTGTAGGGCAAAAAGAATAATTACATGAGCCAAATACCCTTTTAAGAAGTGTCAAAATTGTGTTAATAACAGTAATAAATATTTATTAGGTGCTTACTCCATGCCCAGCACTATTCTAAGAGCTTTAAATTATTAACTAATTTAATCCTTACACAAACCCTATGGGATAAGGCTATTGATTTAATCTATTTACAGTTCAGGAAACTGAGACACAGATAATGTGCCCAAGGTCACATTGCTGGCAAGTGATGATGCCCCAGCAGAACTTTTTGCCATTGTGCTACCTTCTTTCAAATCTCTTGGAAGAATATTAGAAAATATTAGAAAATAATGTGCATTATGACTTAGGTTTAATGGAGTGGATTATATATGTGAAAGGAAAATTAATTTCAAATATCTTCATGTAAGTACCATTAGATTTTTGGTAGCCAGATAGAAAGCAGCTCAGATTTACAGATGACTCTCTAATTGTTTTGCATTAGGACTCTTAAAACATTACACACTGAGTTTGCATATTAACCTAAAGTGTAGCAATATTAATAGGCTAATGATTTATGCTAAAATCTCAGTTGCTAATATGCAGAGTCATTTAAGATACTGTCAGTCTGGAAAAACTAAAACATCATCATGGATAGCAGTAATTCTTCATGTTATATAGTGTTGCTGTTATACATTATGGTCAAATACTCCGCATTTCATTTTCTTTGTTAGTTTTGAGCTAAGTCTGTTAATGACTGCTTTTTGTTGAATTAACGTTAAGAAATAGACTTTATTTTTACAATGGTTTTAGGCTCATTAGCAAAATTGAAAGGAAGATACAGAGGTTTCCCGTATGTCTCCTGCTGCCCTGACACATGCGTAACCTCCCTCATTATCAACACCCACTAGAGTGATACATTAGTTAAAACTGATGAACCTACACTGACAGCAGAGTCACTCAGAGTCCATAATTTATATTGGGGTTCATTCTTGGTGTTGTATATTCTATAGGTTTGCACAAATGCATAATGATGTGTATCCACTATGATAGTATGCAGAGTATTTTCAGTGCCTTCCAAAGCCTCTGTGCTCTGCCCAGTCATACCTCCCACATCTTTCAACTCTAGGCAACTATTAATCTTCTTAAAAACTATGTATTTCCTTAATTATTTACTTTAATTTGCTATAGGGTATGTGTGCTCATCAAAGGAGAGCGAGAGAGGGAAAGTGAGAAAGTAAGTCGCTAGGTCTGGGACTTGAACTGCAGCTGGCCATGTGGGAGTCCAGCGTCTTAACCACCACGTCACCTGTTGGGCCCTAATTATTGATCTTTTTATTATCTCTATAGTTTTGCCTTTTCCAGAATGTCATAGAGTTGAAATCATACAGTTTCACATTAGCTTATTCCACTTAGTCATATGCACTTAAGATTTTCTATGCCTCTTCACGGCTTAATAGCTTATTTTCTCTTAGTGCTGAGTAATATTCCATTGGCTGGAGGAACACAGTTTATTTATCCATTCACCTTCTGAAGGACATCTCAGTTGATTCCAAGTTTGGGCACTTGTGTATAAAGCTGCTATGAACTTCTGTGTGTAGGCTTATAGTGTGGACATAAGTTTTCAACTCCTCTGGGTAAATACCAATGAGTGCATTTGCTGAATCATATGGTAAGAGTATATTTAGTTTTATAAGAAACTGCTAAAATGTCTACCAAAGTCGCTGTACCATTTCGCAATTCCACTAGCAATGAATGAGGGTTCCTGTTGCTTCAGATCCTTGCCAACATATGGTGTCATCAGTGTTTTGGATTTTTGCCATTCAAATATGTATGTAGTGATATCTATCTTCTTGTTGTTTTAATTTGCAATTCCCTGATGACATATAATTAACTTTTTTTCTGAAGTTTATGATCACCCTCTTGAGTCCAAGGATAAAAATAATGTCTGGCATTAGTTCTTCATTAGTAACTTCTCATTTATTTGTAAATTCCATGACCTCCCAGATTTAATGGGTGAGAGTGGTTTGAGGAGATGGGAACAAGCAACAAATCTCAATGGCAAGCATATGTAGTATCTCTAAGATATTAACACACTGATGCATTCCAGGACTGCTCCACTTGTCTCTATGACAGAAAGCATTCTGGCCATCTCATCAGTTCAAGAGAATTCAGCAATCTAATCTAGCTACCAATATACTCATACAGCATATTCTTAAGTTTGGTCTTTAGGCCATTACCTTTTGCAGTAAAAATGCTCAACAAACTAGAAATAGAAGAAAATGTTCTCAACTTGATATAAAGGCATTTATAAAAAAAACTCAAACTAACATCACACTTAATGGTGGAAGATGAAATGTAGTCCTCCCTAAGACAAGGAAAAAGACAAACATTTCTGCCTTTGCCACTTCTATTTAACATTATACTGAAGGTTTTAGCCAAGAAAACTAGGGAAGGAAAAGAATTATAGGACGTGAAAATTGGAAAGGAAGAAGTAAAACTATTTGCAAACAACATGAACTATTATAAAGTCCTAAGGGAGTGCCTGAAAAAGAAGAAGAAGGAAGGAAGGAAGGAAGGAAGGAAGGAAGGAAGGAAGGAAGGAAGGAAGGAAAGAGTTCATCAAGGTTACAGGAGATAAAATCAATATATTAAATTTTTTTGGTATATCTAACTAGTAGCAATGAATATTCTGAGAATTAAATTTTAAAAATGCATTTACAATAGTATCAAAAAGGATAATACACACATATTTATAATTATTGCTTCATACACTTGTCTTTTAAACTACTTGAAAAAAAGAGCTGCAAGAAAAGAATGCATTTATATTGTATTTACCTATGTAATTACATTTTCCATTAGTCTTTATTTCATCATGTAGATTTGATTTACTGTTTAGTGTTCTTTCATTTTAGCCTGTAAGATTTAGTATTTCTTGTAGTGTAGGTATGCTAGCAATTAATTGTCTCAATCCCCAACTCCCTCCTTGGAATGTCTTAATTTCTCCTTCATGTTTTTTTACTCTCTCTTTCCCTTCCTCCCTTCCTTCCTTCCCTTTTCTTCCTTTCTTCTTTCTCTTTTAAATGTTGTTGCCATAGGGCATTTGCACTCACCAGAGAGAGAGAGAAGGAAAGTGAGAAATCACTCACCAGGGGAGATGGCTATGCTGCAGCCCCTTCGCCTCCATTCTCCACTCAGGACTTGGGGCAAGCAAGCACAAGTGCCTGGTGTGTTTCAAACTACTGGGTCCAGGACTCAAATTGTGGTCAGTTGTGTTCCAGCACCTTAACTACCATGGCACCTGCTGGCCCCTCTCCATGTTTTCAAGGGTGGTTTTGCAGGATATAAAATTCTTGGTTGACAGTCCCTTTGTGCAATTCCACTACATCTGGCCACCATCATCTCTAATGATAAAACAGCTGTTAATCTTGTTATTGTTCCCTTGTACATGAGAAGTCATTTTTATCTTCTGTTTTCAAGATATTCCCTTTGTCCTTTAGGATTTTTGGTGTGATTTTTCTGGCATGAGCACATACCCTCTGGAAAATTAGAAATAATAATAATAGTAATAATAATAAATACCAAGTTCCCTCTCTAGCTAACAGTCAATAGCTATGCTATCTTCCCAGGAGATGTAGACTATCAGCATTTCTCACTCCAACCCTAGGTACTTATTGTAGGGCTAAATCTAGCAAAATGTGGCTGAGAGGTTTGGAGGTCTGTTTCTCCACCCAGGCCCCCCACGTGGTATGGATGCTCTCTCTTAAGCATGGAGTTTTAATTTCTCCATATTGATTCTAGTTTTTTGCTATGTTTCTTGGATGTGCAGATTAACTTTTTTTTTTTTTAATCAAAGCGGGAAAGTTGCCAGCTGTTTTTTCTTAGAAATATTTTGGACCTTTCTATACTCTGTTTAAAATAGTGAATTTGTTTGTGGAAAACTTCAGAGATGTTATTATGATCTGCTTATTATGCAGACAAAATCTTTTGATATATTACTCCAGATCTGGGGGCAGAGATAGTAGCCAACTTCTGAGTCATAAACCTGTTTTAGGAGCAGGACACTGCATGAAAGTAGTAGCATCTGGTCTTCCCAACTTGCTTTCCTTGGCACTGAATCTATGAACAGAAACGGATGATCAAGACCTACTACTCTAAGGACTCCATGCTTAAGAGAGAGCATCCATACCACGTGGGGGGCCTGGGTGGAGAAACAGACCTCCAAACCTCTCAGCCACACTTTGCTAGATTTAGCCCTACAATAAGTACCTAGGGTTGGAGTGAGAAATGCTGATAGTCTACATCTCCTGGGAAGATAGCATAGCTATTGACTGTTAGCTAGAGAGGGAACTTGGTATTTATTATTATTATTATTATTATTATTATTATTTGTAATTTTCCAGAGGGTATGTACTCATGCCAGAAACAGAAGGGAGAAAGCACACCCTACCTCCCCCCCCGCCCCCCATAAAGTATGGGCACTCTGCAATATCTTGCCTTCCATCTGTCTATCCTGTCAGAATTCTAGGCACACATGCATACATGCCTCCAGTTTTTCAAGACAGCAGGGCTGGGACTCAATTGGTATGGTGAGCCATGTGGGATCAAGCTCTCTTAACCACTGAGCCACAGGCCTCACCTGAGCCCCATATTCTATTTTTTTTTAATTTTTAAAATAAATATTTAATTTTGGGACCATCAGGTGGTATAGTGGTTACATTGCTGGACTCCCACATAATCGACTATGGTTCAAGTCCTGGACCCAGCGACTTAAAACTCCTGCTGGGCATATGTGCATTTGTGCCCAAAATCCTGAGAGGAGAATGGAGGAGAAGGGAATGTGGCATGGCCATCCCTCCCAGGGAATGATTTCTTGCTTTCTTTCTCTCTGGTGAGCACATACACCCTATAGCAAAAACAAAACAAAAACCAAACAAACAAAAACAAACAAAAAAACTATCTTAAAAAAAAGATTTTATTTATCATCTTTTTTTTTATTTTTTATTTTTTTTGGAGAGATTTTCGCTACAGGGCGTGTGTGCTCACCAGACAGACAGAGAGACAGAAAGTGAGAAATCACCCCCCAGAGGGATGGCCACGCCGCAATCCCTTCTCCTCCATTCTCCTCTTGGGATCTTGGGCACGCACGCACACGCACCCGGCGTGAGTTTTAAGTCACCGGGTCCAGGACTTGAACTACGGTCAACTACATGGGAGTCCAGCGACATAGCCATTACGCTAACCGCTGGTCCATATCATCATTATTTTAAAAAAATTTGCTACAGGGCATGTGCACTCACCAGAGAGAGAAAGAAAGAGAAAACGTGGCTGCCATGGTCAGCCATGTGGGAGTGCCTCAACTACCATCTGCTGGCCCAGAGTCCTGTATTATTATTTTAAAAATGTTTGCTTATTTCTCCCATGCATGAGAGAGACAGAGAGACAGAAACAGCACCCCCAACAGGGTCTTTTTTTTTTCCTAATGCCACAGTGCATGCACACACTCCTTCCCCCCTTTGAAGCTTGGTTGCATCACAATCCTTTTTCTTTCCCATCATGGTCATGGGCATGTGCATGCCTGGTGTGTAGCCACTTGAGCAGGGACTCAAACCCTAGTTGGCCATTTGGGATCCAGCTTTTGCACAGTGTTTAACCGCTGTGCTTTCAGACTGGCCTCCTACAGGGTTTTATTTATTTTTTTGGAGAGGTTCTTGCTATAGGGTGTGTGCGCCCGCCAGACAGACAGAGAGAGACAGAGAGACAGAAAGCGAGAAATCACCCCCCAGGGGGTTTGGCCACTCTGCAATCCCTTCTCCTCCGTTCTCCTCTCGGGATCTTGGGCACACACGCACACGCGCCCGGCATGAGTTTTAAGCCAGCGGGTCCAGGATGCGAACCACGGTCAACTACATGGGAATCCAGTGACATAGCCATTACGCTAACTGCTGGACCCCCCTACAGGGTCTTAACACCTCATTTCACCCTAGCTTCAGTCTTGCCTGGATCATGGGTATGAGCATGCTTGGTATACTCAGGGATGTCTCTGGACGTGAAACTGGAATCTTCCCATATGGGTCAGCCTCACAGAGCACTGCAATATACCCTGAGATGCTGGAAGCTATGAGCAAGGAGCAGGTAAAAGCCTCAAGGGACTAAGGGTGGTCCCCAGTTGAAGGCTTGAAATACATGCATTCCTAAAGCCTCCAGAGCAAGCCTAAACTTCAACCTTACGAGACTTTGGGCAAAATCAAGCTATTCTATACCTGTACTTCTGGCTACACAACTGTGGTGTTTTAAAACTATACTTTTTTGGTAACTTGATATTGGTAGCAGTAGAAAATATAACATTCATAAACATCTTTTTGATATAAAAATTAGATAAAGTCACGATGCTGCTCAAAACATTCTTCAATGTTTTTCTATCACATTTGGGGGAAAAAACGTCTACCTTTTTACTGTGACATATGTGGTCTGACTTCAGCATACTCCTACTCTTGCCCTTCCCACATGCCTTGTATCTGTTATGCCAAACTTCTTCCTGTCTTAGTGGCTTTGTATTAACTGGCCCATCTGTCTGGAACCTTCTTCTCTTTAATTTAGCATAGTGAGCTTCTTGTTATTCAGATCTTAGCCAAAATGTCATTTCCTCAGAAAAGGCTTTCTGAACAATAAAACTGAGTAGCCACCCAATCTCACTCTATCATAGCACCTCATGCCAATTCTTTTCAAACTACAGGCATGTCCTTATATTTTTCTTATCCATTTTCTGTATCTTCCAGTCAAATATAAGCTCAATGAGAATAGGAAACTTGTCTGTCTTGAAACCTGTGTTTTCAGTGCCTGTAAGTCTCAATAAATGAATTTAAACACTGGGATATTATATTAAGACTTACCTAAATGCCTAAAAACAGCTAAATATGCTAAAATATTCCTTTATGAAAGACACCAACCTTAGTTAGATTTTCTGTAACTTGCAAATAAAACTTCCTAACTAGTACACTGTTTTCGCTTATATCACAACCATTGTTACACATTGTAAAATAGGATCTTTAAAATTCTTATTTATGTCATAACCCTATCTAGGAAGATAGGATTATGTTTTTAGCTTTTTCCAACATAGAGTTGGTGCTCAGTAAATTCTCAGTGGAATGATTAAGACACACGAAGGCATAAGAAAGGTTATATCCAATTTTCCACAAGGCTCTTACAGATACTTAAAAGATTCCAAAACATTTTATTCTATTAAACAAAAAGGCTGCCCACAAAGACACCAAAGTAACAATACAGCAGGTCTCCTAACAACGGTCTTGTTTATTTGTACTACATTATTAATTATCAATAATCCCTAATGTATTTTCCCAGCCACAGAGATTGAATTGAGCATGAGATCAGGTGCTGCTAAAAAAAAAAAAAAATCATTAACAGCAGTGAGTGCTAAATGAGCACAATTTATGTAAATAATCTTAATAGCAATAATAAGAGAGATAATTGTTCACAGGTGTCATTTCCTGGGGAAAAAAAATCCACCTTTTTTTGCAAGAGAAAATGCTAATAGTTTCATTAAATTTATGAGCCTTAATTAGCGCACTGCTGTTCTAATTACTGTGCTAGTCCTGAAATCATGTTCCTTCACTCCTTTCCCCCTCTTAAGCAGATTCACACACAATCAGCCACTTCTACTTTATGAATATGTGCATCTTGGCAGGGCCTTGGTATTTATCTTCAATAATAATGATGTCTCTTCTAAGAGCAATTTCTCTCTCTCTGTCTTTGTTCATGACTCTTCCCCAGCCCTCCTCCTTATTCTCTGTCACCCATATATGACACAAATACGTCTTTCCTTGTGTTGCAAATACATACTTCTGGAATTACTAATAAGTTGATTTCCTTATAAAATGTTATATTAATCTCCTTTTCAGTCCCAAAGTTTTTGAGTATTTTAAAAAAATAATTTCTCCAACAGGAATTACATAAAATTACTAAAGGCTCTTTAGTTTTTTGACTCACATATAATTTTGTTCTTCATGCTTTCCTCTTTAACATTCTAGCTTCCATGAAAATGACAACAACGGCCTGCAACTTTCATCTGTTATATTTCAAATGTGATAGATGTTGACTCTACTGCTTGAAATGCTCTCATTTAATCTACCCAACAACAGGTAGATTATTATTACATCTACATTTACTAAAGAGCAAGCTAAAGCTAAGAATGTAAGTAGTATGCCCAAGGTCATACAAGCCTATTTTCTTAACACACTTTGTGAAACTTCAGTCACACAAACAGGATAAAGCAAAATGTTCTAAAATATGTTTCATGGTCTTTCCCTTATTTTTCATCTACTCCCTCATCCCGCCATGTTTTAGTCTGGATATTTCTTCTAACTTATTGTCCAGTTGATCAATTCTCTCTTCAATTGTATCTAATTTGCTATTTAACCTAACACTGAATACCTATTTATTCCATTTCCTGTCCTAGTATTTTTATTTTTAAAATAATTTCCAATTCACCTAAATTGTACAATATTGTCATTCAATTTCTTGAATAAGCAGGGTTAAGGTCTACACATTAGACTCCAATAGCTGATTAATCTGTGGCTATTTCTATTTCCATTGTTTCATTTGTTTAAAATTATTCCTAGTTTTGACTGAATGCCAGATGGTGTATATAGAAAGTACAGAGCTAATTTGAGGACACATAAGGTTATTACCCTTTATAACAGATTTACATTTGCTTCTGGTAATTTGGATAATGATCTCTTCATCCAAGATAAGGTATAGTCTTTCTAGGGTCTCAATTGAATGACTAGGAGATTCACCATGGACTCTCAGTCCTGGCTGGTTCCCAATTCCAATGTCTCTTCATCACTGTGTAACTTCTGTGTAACTTCTGTTCAGTTCTTTGCTACTTACTAGATATTCTTTGCTAGCCATACATGTGGAGTTTAAATATTTGCCAAAGATGCAATGGAAAATCTCGGGTTTTGTTACAACTTCCTTTTCTCTAGTGCCCTGCAGTTCTGACCCCTGCCAAATCGGTTACCTTAGCAGTCATAAATACCAATGTTTCCCCTGGCGAGCATGCTTATCACTTGGGCTCCATTTCCCTGTGCAATTTGGAAAAGACTTTCCTAAGGCAGAAAGCCAAGGTAACACTGAGATTCACCTTGTGTGCTTCCCTTCTTTCAAAATTTATACCTCTGAGTTAGTTGTTGCCAAATATTCAGTCATAGCCAGAAACTATTCTTTTTTGAAAGAGATTTTTGCTATAGGATATGTGTGCTCAGCAGAGAGAGAAACAGACAGACAGAAAGCAAGAAATCACCTACAGGGGCAATGGCCATGCCACAATGCATTTTCCTCTTGGGATTTTGGGCACACATGCATATGCACCCAGCATGAGTTTTAAGCCACTGGGTCCAGGACTCAAACTGTGGTCGACTACATGAGAGTTCAGCAACGTAACCATTACACCATCTGCTGGTCCCCAGAAGCTATTCTTTTAAACTATCTGTGGTAGGAAGGGTTCTAAGATGTTTCCTAAAATTTCTACATTCCAGTGAAGATGACTTATAATCTCTTCCCTTTGAGTACTGGTAGGATGTGTAAATATTGGGTTGTCAGAAAAGTCATGATGCATTTTTGCATAGAAAAACAAAAAATACATCATGACTTTTTGGACAAACCAATACAATGGATGCCACTCCTATGATGAGTGTCTACTGGCATAGAAAATGACTTTTGTCACCTTGTGTAAGGCTGCAAGAGGTTCCCAAACCCCATGAGAAAGCAGTCCAGCAGAAGCTTTGCTTGTGGTCTTATAACAGGAATCAGTTAAGTTGTGCTCAAACTACTGACCAGGAAAACCTTAATAAATGTGTGTTGCTTTAAACTGCAATGTTGGTGGTAATTTGTAACACAGCAATAAAAGCTAATATACTGTGCTGAGTTTGGTGTTCAAATTGGACTAGCTTCCTAAAACAAACTTGAAGTTTCCTTATGTTTCCCTGGCTGAGACTATTAAACTTGGAGTCATCCCTTCTTTAAAAGTTAGGAAGACTCTCAAAGTGCATCCTTCTTGCCCAAGTGTCCTTTACAAACTCTGGACTCCTTTCTAGATCTTCTAAGATCCTTGTCTACTTAAGTTTTCAACTTATTTTGGGAGCCATTTTGATAATTTCTATTTTGTTAGGTTCTCAGCTTACAAATTCTGTTAGGTTCTCAGTTTACGTCTGTAATTATTTCTGTCACAGAATCACAAATATTATTCTCATGTAATTATTTTTATCCTTTCTGATTTTAGGATTATGTAATTTTTTCAGTAATATTGTATATTGTATATTTTTGTATATTATTTTGTATAATATTGTATATTTTTGCTCTGGTTTCCTAATCATACTTAATAGGTGTTTATTATTTTTCTTTAAGACAGGGTCTTGCTAGTTTGGAATCCTGCCTCAGCTGGGACATGTGCTTGCACTCACCACCAAGCCTGGCTTTCAAATAGGGTCTCGCTACATTGCTCATGATGACAGGCCAAGAGCTTGCAATTTTCTTGCCTCAGTCTCCCACATATTTGGGCTACAAGTGCATGCCACCACACCCAGTTCATAGGGTGGGCTGGGAATCAAACCAGGGCCTCCTACATAGTCTTGGCTTGCCAAGCAGCAGCATCCAATAAGTGCTGATGTGGCTGGGTCTCATTGGTCTTTTAAAAAGAACTGGATTCACCTTTTCTACCATTTTCTAATTGATTATTTGTTATTATTTTCTGAAGAAATATTTTATTTAACTTTATTATTTATTTAAAATTTGACCAGAGAGATAGAGAGTGAGAGAGAGGGAAAGTGAGAAAGCAAGCTGCCAGGTCTAGGACTCAAACTGCGCTCTACCATGTGGGAGTCCAGTGCTCTTAACCACCACGCCACCTGCTGGTCCCCTAATTGGTTATTTTTAGCTTTTATTTTCTGTGTTCATCTTTCTAGTTTCCTATTCATTTTGTTGATTCTAATTTTTAGCTTTTCATTATGACAAACTACGAACTAGCTTAATCACTCATGGCCAATTTTATTTCATTTAGATGCCCCACAAAATTATTGTGACACAAATCTTGGATGTGTAATTTTGTCTGGAAATACATGTTTTAAAAGAACTTAATAAAATAGGAGCCAGCACAATCCACATGGCGTAGTGGACTGCCATGTGCCCCACTGTGGTTTGAGTCCCCAGACCTGGTGACTTAAAAATCACGATGGAAGCATGTGTGTGCATGTATGTTCCAAATCTCAGGAGAAAGGAGAAGGGATTGCATCATGGCCATCCTCCCTGGGGTATGATTTCTTACTTTCCCTCTCAATATCTCTCTCCTCTCTAGCAAGCACACAAGCCCTATGACAAAACCTAAAAAAGTTCTTTAGTATTATCAGTTGTGTAGATAGTTCTTTTAGAATAATGCTGTGGTACAAAGACAGACAGAAGTTCAAGCTGTCACTCCCAGAATCCTTTCTGCTGTTAGGGCACAGTTTAAAATTCTGACTATAATTCATAGTAAGGAACATATTTATACTGCACTCCAATACATTAACACCTACATGTACACTCCTATTTTTCCCTTCCCTCCTCCTTCCTCCCAAATATCAGTTACAACCCAACAGATTTCTTTCTTTCTTCTTTTTTTCAAGAGAGATTTTTTGCTATAGGGCGTGTGTGCTCACCAGAGACAGAAAGTGAAAAATCATTCCCCGGAGGGAGGGTTATGCCATGCCACAATCCCTTTTACATTCTCTTCTCAGGATTTTGGGCATACATACACCACATCCGGCATGAGTTTTAAGCCAGTGAGTTGGAGACTTGAACCGTGGTCAACTACATGGGAGTCCAGCAATGTAACCCTTAGGTCATTTGCTGTGATCCTTAGATTTCTTTTTTTTTCCCCCTCTTGGCAGTGTTTGTTTTTCTAGCTGGGAATGGGTTGGAGGGCTGCAGTCTGGACCTTTGGCAGGAGTGAGAGGGCAGTCAGGACCTCCTAAAACTCCACACAGGGTCATAGATGTGGTCTTGGTCTTTCCATGGCCCCAGAAATACCTGGTAAGACAGCATTGCCCAGACCCAAGGTCCTTCCTCGCCCTGGGCTTCCTCAGGCAGGGGTGGTACAGGTGGTCATCGTTAGGCTCAGGACTGCTCTGGGAGCTCAAGCCATGGGCCAGGATGTCTTCAGTCTCCTCCCAGGACTTTGTCCCTGGTGGCTTCTCGATGGTGATTGTGAGCTCTGACTTCAGCACAGGCAGTAGTCCCACCAGCTGATCTTCTTTGGAAGATCCACTGCTCTGGTACCCCAAACCTTCTCTGTGTCCTGCTCAAGGATATCATGTTTGCCTTTGATCTGGACAGGACCTGAGGTGCTGGAGTCACACACCTGTTTCTTGTAGCAGCATAGCCATCAAGGAGGTGACCAAGAGGAGTTACCCGACTCGGCAATTTCACTCATTGGTATTGTGGTAGGATATCTTTTCTGATGTCCAGGTTCTTGGTGTTTTGGACAGAGAATTGAACAAAACACAACGATAGTAAAAGCAGAGTAGTTGATAAAGCAAAAGCAAAAGTACACTCCTGAGAGGTAGGAGTGGGCCTGAGCGCAAGAGAGAAAGGGTGGCTCAAGGGACCAGATTGATTTCATATTACACTATCGTTCTATAATCTGCATTTTGAAAAAAACCTATAAAAAAGCAAATTTCTAAATATTACCTAAAGAGTTTTATTTAATATATTTCAGATAACTTTTCTGAAAGCAAGGGCAGGAAAAAAGCATTTCATTTGTCTCATATCAAATTATCATGTGTTCAGTTCATTCATATCCCAAATCTCTTACTTACCTACATTATTTTTAATTCTTACTTTGTTAGAGACTACTGTCGATACAGAATATTTGAGATCCTATGCCAGTGTCTTCTATTTGTCTTTATGACCATTTCTGCTTGGAATCTCAACATCTGTTTTGAATACCAGTCAGGCACATTTGTTATATATACTGTCTTACCAAAAACGTGGGCTACCATCCATCTTTCTGAATTACTAAAGACAGAATATAATCAAGAAGTAGAAACTGTTCTTAAAGTTAAAACAAATAGCGATGATCTCATTGAGGATATAGTCTGCTGAGAGAAGACTTCTCTTTATAAATCTAAACTATAAACCTGAAATTCAAGTGAAACTGATAAGCAGCTATTGAACCAAATTCTGTGTTAAAAAAAATAAACTCCTTCAACTTAATAGATACAATTAAGAGCTTGCTACACCCATTTTAGTGATGTACTCCATTAGCATATATTTAATGCATTTCGGTCAGTAGGTTAGGTTCTTTGTGTTTTGACCTTTAAAGATGTTAAAGACACTCACTTTGTGTAATTTAAAAGAGCTTTATTTAGTATATAATCTCCATACAATTCAGTACAACAAATTATAAAAGCTCTTTGTAGCATTTTACCTATACGATGTTATAAACAAAAAGTCAATTGCCACAAGAAAGTAAGCCACTCTCTCATCCTAAAAACCCTTTTCCATGAACAAACTCTCTTAGGCCAACAGGCTGTAACATATAAAGCATTTGAGAGCACATTCATTAACCAAGATAAACAATCTGAGAAGAACATTTTATTATCTCCTATTAATTCTAAGGTTTGAATTGAATTTTAAAAATCAATATTTCTATGTTAATTCAGGTAGATTTTACCCAAAGATGATCTAAAATGTTTCCATCTTAGACAAAGTTAATGTGAAATCAGAAAAAATCTTTTATTTTTACTTAACTGTGAAATAAAGATGCAGATCAGATAAAATATTGACATATGCCTTTGCCACCTGGCAGCAACCATCCAAAACACACACACACACACACACACACACACACACACACTCACACACATATATGCCCCAAGCTGATTTCACAAAGGTCAGGAAAATCATCTTTGAGAGGACAACAAATGGCCTAGATAATACTTAACTATGCTTTTGGCTAATATATCTGAAGTGAATTCCTATTTTTTTAAAATTATTTTATTTAACTTTATTCATTTTTATTTATTTTAATTTGACCAGAGAGGGAGAGAGAAAAAGAGAGAGAGAGAGAGAGAGAGAGAGAGAGAGAGAGAGAGAGAGAGAGAAAGCTGCCAGGTTCGGAACTTGAACCGTGGTCGGCCATGTGGTGGGAGTCCAGCACCCTTAACCACTACACCACCCGCTGGTCCCTGAATTCCTATTTTTTAAAAGCCTATAATAAAAGTGACTGGAACTTTCAACTAGAGTAGCCACTGTGATCAGTAATCTCAGTAGTTGGTCGTTTAATGAAATTAAGGAGGTTAAAGTAGGGAATCAAAACGTTCATAACTGCACATTCGTTTGCTGATGTCTGATATAAAGCCAAGGTCTTCCTTTTGTTTAAGGGTCCAATGATTGCAGTTCTACTTCTCACATAAATCATACCAATATGATTTATATACATTCTCTTCCCCCTCCCAAGCTGCTGGAGCTGGGATTTGAACTGTGGTTGGCCATGTGGGATCTGGCTCCCAATGCACAGTGCTTAAACATTATGCTATGAGGCTGGCCCAGTTTGGGTACATTATAATACCTTTCTATAGGATTAGATTTCTTTTTTTCTTTTTCTTTTTTTTTTTTTTGGAGAGGTTTTTCGCTATAGGGCGCGTGCGCTCGCCAGACAGACAGAGAGAGACAGAGAGACAGAAAGCGAGAAATCACCCCCCAGGGGGGATGGCCACGCCGCAATCCCTTCTCCTCCATTCTCCTCTTGGGATCTTGGGCACGCACGCACACGTGCCCGGCGCGAGTTTTAAGCCACCGGGTCCGAGACGCGAACCGCGGTCGACTACGTGGGAGTCCAGCGACATAGCCATTACGCTAACTGCTGGTTCCCTATAGGATTAGATTTCTTAACGGTAGACTGAGTACTTAGATAAATCTATAAAGTAATCTAAGCTCAGAAGTTCTCTTGATTTTTATGTGTTCTCAATATCTTACAATTTCCCTCACCACACCTTTTTATTTATTTATTTTAAAAAATTGCCAGAGGGCACTTATGCTCATCAGAGAGACACAGAGAGAAGCCCCTCCTCCACAAATGGGGTATGATCACACTACAATCCTATCTCTCCCTTTTCCCCATCTTGTCAGGATTTTGGGCATATATGCACATGTGCCCAGTGCGTTTTTCAAGCCACTGGGGCAGGCATTTGAGCTACACAGTTGGCCATGTGGGATCCCACTCCCTTAACCACCAGGCCACAGGGGTGACCAACCATACCCAATTTTATCAAAGTACTCGGCTTAATTTTAGCAAAAACAACTTTCTTTTTACACCTGTATTTCCTAGGTTTATATAAAAAGCTAACTGAGTCATGTACTTACAGTAAGAAGTAGAACTTGGCTGGACTGGGCATAAACTTAAGGGAGGGAACAGGAAGGTTGAGAACACAAGAGAGTGGCCTCCTGGCTATACAGGGCAGGCAGCTTACAAGAGGGCTGGAGACTTCAGGAGTCTGGGAATCACGTAAGGAGAGTCAGTTAAGAGCACTTCTATTATACTTAGAAGCCTGTGACAAAAGTGACCGGCTCTTCTGACTGCTAACTCAGAAGCATCATCAAGTGGTTTCTCTATAGATTAAAAAAAGCAGAGCCATAATTTGAGGTTACTACCAAATATTAACACAACCACTAAAGTCTGTGTGACAGGAAGCTTAGGCCACTAGTCTCTTGACTCGGCTTGATGGAGAGAGGCTGGAAACCAGAGCCAGGAGTCAGATGCTTTTCCTCTCTTTCTTCCTGTGTACGCCGATGAGCAAGTCATTAAGAGAATACTACAAGAGCTAAAAATACTTAACATGATGTGTTGTGAGATTTGGTCATCGATAAATAAAAACTTCTACTGTACATGGTCACAGTGTCTTGGAAAGAGTATGTTTATGGATTCTGTCTTGCAAGATTTGTTTTGGCACTTAATATTTTTCACTAAAGATTGAACACTGTTTTGGTAACAATGGCAGCTAAACCATGAAAAGTCACTACGTGCCATCAGTGCAGTGATGGAAACCATAAAAATTGAAGTACACGTTCCTTGTCTATGGAGACAAAGAATCAAACACTAAAATGCTTAGACTAACACATATTAGGAATATTTAAAATAAATTTACATACATCCGAAAAGGTAACAGAGGATTTAAAAATAAAGCCACACGGTCTAGCATATTGTACCTTACATGTGCTTGGTTTTAATCAGAGCAAGGCACTCGCTGAAGGATGTCCTGACCCATGCTGTCAGCTACAACAGGCATGCATCATCACTGGCTTAATTAAAGTTTTAGTACTGATTAAAATGTTTTATTATTGTATTATCCTAAACTGCAGTGGTCTCCAACCTTATTAAGGGATATAGTAAAGATATAATTCAGGAGTTTCAGTTGCATAATTTAATAACCCAGCTACTGTCAATTTTTAATTTAAATAAGTTTTGCTCAAAGCCCAGTATCCTTACATCCAACATGACAGCGTGAAAATTTTTTTGAATGCTGCTTAATAAGTAGTAGCTGAATATAAAATCATTTGAATATGTGACGTAGCCATCTTGATGCCTATAGTAATTTACTTTGATACAACTGCAAGGAGAAATGTTAAATCATTTCCAACTGGCAAGAACAGAGACAAAGTTAATTTCATTAGCCATCTTGATTTAATTAAGTGAACACTATGCTTTTATCAGCAACTTTTGCATGTCCCCAGCATTAGAAGTTAATTATAAAAGCAATTATCAAAACTTTTTGAGCATGTATATATAATCCTCTTTGCTGTTTACAAATAAGCATGACTTAGAGGCACTTGGTTAGCTTTAGTAAGGAAAAGAATAATGCTACCAGGGTCCTCATGGTAAGATTGGAGACCACAAGTTAAACTTGGTATGAAAATGCTGTCTGCCAAAAATATTGTACTAGTGAACTAGTTAAAGATACAACACTTTAAAAATATTCAGATTTTGCAAGTTTCTAGGCTGTAAAAAATACAAAGGCTAAAAACGCAAAAAGTTTACAAAATTTTGTAAACCCAGTAAATTGAAATAAGTAAGAAAGCAAAACTATTTTACTTGCAGTAGAGGTTTAAGAGTATCAACAGGTTTTAAAATAACACTAAACAGTAACAAATTCTGCTTGGCTACATACATTTCTGCCCCTTTAAGGACTTCTACTATGGAAGTTGTAACACTTTTTTGTGCCCAGCATTAAAACATACACACGCACACACACATGCACACACACATGCATGCGCGCGTGCACACACACACACACACACAATGAGAAATATTCTACTGAAGTGCTACACATTACATTTCAGATAGTGTAATAAAATGCTTACGATACATACAAAGACCTAGCATGATTTTTGCTAATGTTAAAAGTGTGATGATCAAAAAACATTATAAAATTTTAAGGTGAAACAGGACAATAACATGTTTTTTTAAAAAGCCACCAATTAGTCTTCACTAGTGAAATATTAAATAATTTAATTATTCATTCTCTCAATTTAATTCCATCATAGCTATCTTAGGTCAACTGAAAATTAAAAGCATCTGAAAGCCTAAACAGGCTCTCATTTTCCAACCTGATATATGGCCGTCCAGTCTATCTATGGAACAGACTTGCCAGCAATCAAATTCTAGGTTGTTCTTCGGAAGTTGTGAACATTTAAGCTAAAGAACACCAATGGAACAGACAGAGACAAGACAAAAAAGGTCTGTAGAAGATACTTCCAAAGGTTGTAACGTTCGTGTGTAAACATCTGTAGAACTTACTGGTATCACAGCTTTAAGGTACTGGCTACCTACCTACATAGGAAACGTTATCTACTGAGTATCCTTATGATGCAGCTTCACTGTATCAAAAATAGACTGGCCAACAATTGTCGTTATTTGTTTCTGGTCAGTTTGTAAACGTGGAATGTCTTGTTCTGAAACACTCTAGTGAAGTGTGCCACGTAGGGAGGCAGGTTTCTTTTTATCTCTTCGCAGAAACGAGGGTGGTCAGCAGGCTTCAAATCAGCATCATTCTCTCCTGGGCCATCCATCATCTAAAACCGAAACAAACCCAAATACAACTGGGATGAAAAAAAGAACCGTATTTATAATGGTCAATGGTAGCAGGAATAGGTAATGGAAATCTTTACGAATGGTATGCCATTCAAATTAAATTCTATTATATCAAGGTCAGTACTACTTGGAGATCATTGGTTCCTCCCTTACCCAGCTGGGCAGGAGGGTTCGGTATCATGTAATGATCACCACCAATGGCAAGGCCTGGAACTTGGAATTCCTTGTGTTTAGGAATGAACTACACAGTCCCTCTCACAAAATTGAAATACAGAGAACCACTATGACCAGAAAAGTTTTCTCACTCATCGGAATGCCTCGTTAAAGTTGCATATGAAACACAACTTAAACGTATGACTTTGGTCTGTACTGTCTCTGAATTCAAGATAATTATGGGCTATTACTTTCCTAGGGCAAAAATCTGAAACTCAAAATTGGTGCAATTTTTTCCCCCTTCAAATTTAGGGTAGGTTTTTCATTTTGTTCCACTCACTTATAAATACTTCACAGCTTTTATACCAGTATCACAGCACACACCACACTTCTAAAGAGTGAACCTCTTCTGTCTACTCTATTTGAACACACTGGCATAGCTCCAAGAGCCTTTCCCTCAGAAGGCAGAAAAGAAAAATGGCTTCTGTTCTGGGATGCAAGCTTAGCCATAGAAAGCCAATTTTGTGGACATGTGCTGGACACAAAGACATACTTGAGAGACAGTGGGTAGAGCAGTAAAAATCTGCCGCGAGGCTGGGAGAGGAAGGATGGGCCCCACTGTCTGTCACTCATGGAAGAGTCAATATGATGCTTTGGAGCAGTGATTTGAAAAGCTAAGGTTTTAACAGCAAAACCCTTAAAAAATAAAATTTATGCAGAGCCTCATCGTATAAGCCCTTTAAAAAATATATACTTTTTTTTTTTAAAAAAAGAACTGTTTTACTTATTTTTGTATTATCATTATTAATCTTTAATTTGAATAGAGAGACAGAGAGGGAAAGTGAGAAAGCAAGCCACCAGGCTTGGAACTTGAACTGTGGTAGGCCATTTGGGAATCCAGTACCTTAACTACTATGCCACCTACCGGCCCCATATATACCTAATTTAAAAAGTTATTTATTTATTATTGTTTTTATTTAAAAGTTCGCTATAGAGCACCTGTACTCACCAGAGAGAGACAGAGAGGGAAAATGAGAACGCAGGCCACAGGGTCTGTGACTTGAATTGCAACCAGTCACGTGGGAGTCTAGCGTCTTACCCACCACAGCACCTGCTGGCCCATGTTACCGTTTTTTTTTTTTTCCTCCCTAAAGATGGAGTCTCAGTAATATCTCAATGCCCGGTGGTGCTGGACCCATTTGAGAAGGTCCTGGGTTCATGTCTTGAGACCTCCTTATATTCTTGTATGTGCCTGTAATCTGGGCTGGCTGAGGCTGGGTCTAGGTCATGGCAGGCAGACCCAGTTGGGGACGTCTTTCTCTCTTATGGAAGAAACAAATAAACTTTAAGAAAAAAATGTGTTGGTGGAATCGCAATCTTCCTGCCTCAGTCTTTCGAATAGCTGAGGCAGAGTGCACCGTATGCCCAGCTCTCTTACACAGGTCTCACCGTGCTGCCCACGCTGGTCATGAGCTCATGACCCTCTGGAATTGCTCTGTTTGATGTGGAACTGGGGACCTGGAGCCCTTCTGTCACCTCTCCCTTTACCCAGCCCCCGTGGCAGTCACTGAAGTGCCAGGGGAAGGAGTTCTGCAACATGCAAGGGAAAGTAAATACTTGACTTATAATATAATGGTTATATAAGACTCTGAAAAGATTTCTATTAGTTAAGGTTCGAATAGGAACCCCACCCCTCCCGGAGATCCCCTGAACACGGTTAGACAGAACATACTCACGTGTCCATTGGCAATGTCTAGCAGATCCCGAAGTCGGCAGCCCCGGCGGTGTCTTCGCTCATAGCAGATGCTGTCTTCCAGAATTACATAGTCAGTGCCAAAGGACCTCAAGAGGGCATGCACATCCTCCGGAGACCTCTTTGCATATATCTGATAAACCTTCAAAATGGTAAAAATAGAATAGAGCAAAATACCACTCAGTCTCCAGGAGGTTAAATGAGCAATCTAATGTAACTAACATGCCACAGGGTCGAATCTAGACCTAAGTACCCAGGGCCCCTTCTTCTCATGGCTCAGGCTGCTGATATACTCATGTATCTGTAGTCCTGCTGTGTGTGTGGGAGATATCTAAAGAATATATTGCTATTACTCAGCTTTGGGAAGAGGGAGATGAGTTATGTCAAGTACATTTGGACGACTTGGAATGTATTATTTTGAGTTTTGAGTATATTCACCAGTAGATGCCAACTCTAATGCTTCAATAGGATAAACGATATGGCTCTGTATGACACACTCTCTACTTTAAAAGGGAGACTTTGAGACTAACAGTTCATTGGGGGTGAGGGTATAACCTGGGGGACACAGGTATGAGTATAGAGAAGACCCAGTTTCTGATAATCGCAGGGGGAGCAGAGGAGCCCTGTAGGGCCACTGCTCCCAGGCTGGGTCAGCACTTGTTCCTGGTTGCTATGCTGCATCTCGCAGGATCAGGAGATCCTGACGCTTCTATCCCCTTCTTCCCCTCCCTGGAACTAGAGCAGCTTTCAGGAGGCACTCCCCTCACATTCACCATCAGTGTCAGACACCTCAAATATACACAACTCTGCGAGCCCAAAATTCCAGGAGAAGGGACTGTAGAGTGGCCATCCCCCCATGGCAGATGGCAAATATCTAAAAAACAAAAAATCCAAAACCCTGTATCTACAGAAATTATGCAGCTTTAAAATAACAAGAAAACTGTTACTATATTGATAAAGAAAGATCATTAAGTGCCAAAAAATGCAAGATGTAGTATGCTACTTCTGTAAAAAATGAGGAGAGTGTGTGTGTATGGAGGTGTGTGTACATTGAATATGCCCAGAATGATTACAGAAGGAGACACAAGAAACTACTATCAGTATTTGCCTCCTAGGAGAGAAATCAGATGCTGGAATACAGAAGTGACAGAGAGATTGTTCATTACATTCCTTGCTGCATATTAATGAACTTTAAACTATGTGGGTCTTTCAGTAAACAAACAACAACAAACTCAAACAAAATGGTCCATTAAAAATGTGGCCAGTATATTTCATCCCTTTTCCCTTCTCTCCCCAACTTAAAAGCTCTGAGGGTTGTGTTTCCAAATAATCTCTCTCAAGGCAATGGTCTTCTCAATTATTCCTCTGAGTTCAGAGGAACGTGTGGCCTAAGCGGCATGCCTTTAATGGATGGGGGGGGGGGGGGGGGGGGGGGCAGGCCCAAGTCCAGAATCAGGGAACCTGAGCACTTACACACCACCTGACTTCCCCTAGACATCACCTAGCAGCTGGAGGTACGCGGCACTAAGCCTGATCTTCACGAAAGATAGGGAGCTCGGCCTGGGGCTGGTCCACAAGAAGCAAGAAGAGGCACGTTGGGCCCTCACCGCCTTGGTTCGCTCTCTCAGGCTGCTGTCCTCGTAGTGTGGGTGATTGGTTAAGGTCCTTCCCGTGCACAGCTTGACTCCAGCCAGCAACTGCATACTCCCAGCAAACACAGCTTTTCTTGGAGTGTTAGAACTGAAGGTTTGAGAGTCTGAGTTAACTCCACTGCTAAGATTGCCTCAAAGACAACCCGTTAAGACCGCATCACACACTCGCAGAATTACCCTGTTGTTGGAAAGTGTTAAAAACAGGAGGTGCTTGGGTTCTAACTTACACTCAGATTGTTCTATGTCAACTTCTCATAACTGGTTTTGAATGGTCAAAGAACAAAGGTTGGGCAGCTTCTAACTTACTGTTTTGATGGGCTAACTTTTATAATGAATTGTCCTAGGAGCCAAGGAGCCTTCCCTGAATCTAGAGAGGCAGATTCTAAGAAAAAGAAATTAGAAGTCTGCCACTGCTTTTCGTACTAACCTACAGAGTAAAATATAACAAATTATAAAGTCAGAACCTGGGCTCAGCAGATGGAGTAATGGTTTTGTTGCTGGACTCCCACAAAGTCAACCACAGTTCAAGTCCCGGATCCGATGGCATAAAACTCACGCTAGGTGCTTGCATGCGTGGCTAAAGTCCCAAGAGGAGAATGGAAGAAAAGGGATTGTGGCATGTCCCCCCCCCCCCCCACTCCCCAGGGATGATTTTTCGCTTTCTGTCTCTTGTCTCTCTCTGTCTCTCTGTCAAGTGCCTGTCCCTATGGCAAAAATCTCTTTAAAAATAAAAAAGATAAAAATAAAGTCAGAAACTACAAATGGATCATGAATCAACTTCAAGGGTTTTTAAAAAATGAGCAAAAAAAAAAATCACATATTTATATAAAATTTTTTTTAAAGAAAAACAATTACTAAAAACAAAAAAGTGTATAGAAAAAAGATTCTGAAATAGCAAATATCTTTTTACTCAATATGGGAATATATAGTATTTCTGATGTGAAAACACAAATATTTAATTCATGGCCTTTTCTTTACTTCTGATTATAAAAAAATTAATATATGCAGCTTAAGGAATACAGAGTATCCTAATATTAAATCACCACCTCATTTTCTAATTAGCACTAAGCTATGATTCTCTCCTCCTGATGTGGTTATGAGGAACAATGATGGAAGACCAAGGAGACACTCCCAGAATACAGTGAAACATTTTTCCTTCTCTTCTCTGGGAAAAAAGAATCTTAATAGTTGATTTATTTCTCTTCCATATTTTGGAAACCTAGGCATCATTTGCAAACCGATGAGGTGCTATTTTATTGTGGAGAACACGCCAGCTTTTTGAAGGGTTCTCACCAATGCAGAATTTTCTATCAAGGTTCATTGAAATAATGCAAGACATGTTTATCCTTCTCGAGTTATGGAAGAGGTGTCTACGCCTGCTGGACTGAGCTAAAACAACAGAGATGACTTTGAGGAATCTATTTGAAGTGATTAAAACTCACCCCCCTTGGCAGAAAAAGCCATAGCAGGCTGTTCTCAATACTTTTGGAGAGCAGGACCTAAAACTTGCTCTGGTGCTGAGGATTCTAAGAAAAGCTTCATCATATTCATGTATCCCACTAGGATGTTCTACTTATTCCAACTTATTGCTAAGACCAGAACATGAATGCCATCCAACAAGGGCCTTTATGTGTCCATGAGCAAGGCATCCTATGATTCAAGGGGTGACATTTATAAATAATTTACTTTTGAAAAATTCAAGATTTTCTAACAATGACCCTTATTCACTGGCATTCCAATAAGCTTTCTTTCTTCTTTTAGGTTTTTGCTATAGGGCGTGTGTACTTGCCAGAGAGAGACAGAGAAAGGGTAAGAATAGCCAGGGAGGATAGCCACACAACAATCCGTTCTCCTCCATTCTCCTGTCAGGATTTTGGGCATGCATACACGCACCCACGACATAATTTTCAAGATGCTGGATTTGGGACTCGAACTGTGGTTGGCCATGTGGGAATCCAGTGCCTTAACCACCGCACTACCTGCTGGCCCTTCAATAAGCCCATACTCTGCATCCTCCCTTACCCGTGCTAGAATAGAGAACATGCGGATTCCAACAAAAAAAAGATTTGCACAGTCGTGGCTGTACTGTATAGGCTGTCATCATCCTGACAGCCAGACCCGGGAACATGAGAATAACTATGAGCTCTGTTCCCTGAAGCCAACAATTTACAGGGAATCTCTGACATTTATCCCATGATGGTCAGGGGAACAAGAGTGTTTAAATGAAAACAAGTGAAGGTGCAACAGAATCCCTAGTGAAATGTTTTACAGAAATTCAGTCTAATTCAATGAACACTTACTAAACACTTATTCTGGTCATCATGCTACCTTAATTTATAGTGCACCACAACTGTAAAAGACAATAGATGTGAATCATTTTTTTTAAACGTGTGCACTCACCAGAGAGATAGAGATTGAGAGCGAGAGAAGGGAGAAAGCCCCCCCCACCCCCCACCCCCGCCAATGAGGTGTAGCTGTGCCACAATCCCTTCTCTTCCATTTCTCTATCTATTTTGGGCATGCACACACACATACTTGGCTAGCTTTTCAAACTGCTGGGGCCAGGATTCGACCTCAGTCAGCCATGTAGAATCCTGCTCTCCTAACTGGTAGGCTACTGGGCCATCCCTGAACAAATATTAATTAAAGGACATGCCATGATTTTTCCAAGCTAGTCTTTCTTTCTTTCTTTCTTTCTTTTTTTAAAAAATAATTTATTTAATTTTCTTTATTCACTTATTTTCATTTGATGAGAGAGAGAGAAAGTGGGAAAGTAGGGAAGAAAGCCACCAGGTCCAGGACTTGAACCATGATTGGTCATATGGGAGTGTCCAGCGCCTTAACCACCACGCCACCAAGCTAGTCTTTCTTCTATGCTCTCAAGTAATATACAATAACATCACACATTAATGCCAGACAGTGGCTGGCTTTGGATCCTCTGCACGAGACGGACTTACTGATAGAATGCAGGACGAAAATGAGTCTGGTTTCCATGTCTGACAAAAGCAAGAGGCAAGAGCTAACCGGGTGAACGACACTTGTCTGTACGGTGTTACTACCTGGCGTGTCAAGGTAGTCCTACAAAAAAGAATTTCAGCAGCTGTGCTGACAACGTCCACTCAAAGACCAGACAGACTATTTCAGCATCTCCACTTTAAATAATAACAGGAATCAGCACCACAAAGATGTCCAGAGCGGTTTCCACCCCGCCAATGTGCCACAGTCCTGGCAGAGGTGGATGCTGGGCCTTGGTGTCTGTGCAGAGCTGAGCCCAAGTCAGCCTGTTTCCTGGACAACGGTCTTAATGTTTTCAAGAAATCACAGACTTCACAAATGTTCAAATGAACTGCTTGTTGGGGAGTTAAAAAGATGTACATGGGGCAGCAGATGGCTTAGTGGTTATATCGCTGGACTCCCACATGGCCAACTGCAGTCTGAATCCCAGATCCAGTGCCTTGAAACTCACTCCAGGTGTCTGTGTGTGCATGCTCAAGATCCCAGGAGGAGAAGAGACTGAAGCGTGGCCATCCCACCTGGAGGGTGAACTCTCACTTCCCCTTTCACTGTCTCTGTGTCTCTCTGCTGAGCATACATGTCCTAAGGCAAAAATCTCTTTAAAAAAACCTGTTTGTTACTTATTCAAAAATATTACTAAAGGCCTAGTATGTGCTAGGCTGACACACAGATACAGCCTGTCTTCAAGAAGGTTACTAATAGAGCCAGATTCAGCTCCTATTTACTGTGGGCCTTTAGCTAATTGAACACACTGAAAACCGAACACATCAGCCATTTCTGACGCTCTCTCTGCACTACGCTCTGACTGCACCTGGGTGGCTTCCACTCGCTAAACCCCCGCAGGTGCCGTTCCCTGTGGCAGCACAGCCACCTCTGGGTGGAGGAAGGTGAAATGGATTGTGTCTGGTTGGAGAATCCGAGAAAATGGAAGAAAGTTCAGTAAGTGCTAACATGTTGGCCTTGATTAGCAAAGTCAGAAAGTATAAAAAAAAAAACAAACAAAAAAAAAACAACCCAGCATAATCTCTTTAAACTGTTAGTGCAACAATCCTCTATACTATTAATATTTTTTTCATAAGGCCCTTGGTTTTATTTTAAAGTAGTAAAAATATAAGAGCCTAAAGCCTATAAAATGAATTAGAACTAATACTTCTTTGACAACTATTGACTTCCTAGGATAATAGAGATGATCTTTATTCACTTTACTCTGTTTGACTGGTTTTATGTGCTAGCCCTGTAGTAAATCTGGGATATTTTGCTGTTACTTAAATATTTAGCTTTACTGGTAAAGCAAATGCAAAAGTTAAAACAATGAGCAGAGTAGAACAAAATGAGACCCAAACAATCTACATTTTCTCAACTTAAAAAAAAATCTGTATTCACTGTATCTTTCCTCGCCTTAGCAGGCAAGAGGAGAAGGGCTTCTTTGTCCTTAACTTAATGTGTGTGAGATGACAGATGTAACATTCTTCCTTCACAGATACTTTTTGCCTGATACACTCTGTGGTCTCTATCTAAAATAGCTAATGTGCTTTTAACCATTGAATGACACTTCTCTATTATAGAAAAACAAAGCAATTTTTACGAATGTTTGAACAAATGATGTATAAAATGAAAGGATAATTTGTTTTTATAGCTCTCTGGCAAGCTTCATAGCAGGCTGCCCAACCTGCAAACAATTTATTCTGCAAGAAATGTCACTAAATAATGACAAGGACTCACAGGTCAAATGGATTTACATTATATAATTTAAATGTCATTCTAGGAAGACCTGATGGCATTTTGAACAAATAATCTCATTTATTTTTGAAGCTCTAAGCTTCAACAAGTTAATTACTGTTGAACTAATGGGTAAACTGAGCATTATAATATAATGTGTGAACATTTGCTTTATCTACACTTGAAAAATGTATAGAATTATGCAAATACCACAAAATGATACATTAAATATAAAAGAGGTTTATAGGCATTTAAGGTCTGAACTTCTCCTACCTCATATTTAAAGTATATAGTAATTCTTTCTGCTTTGATTAAGTGCAAATGAAATTTGGTACATTTTTCAGCACCACCGAGAAAATACTAAACATTCAGGCTTTGTTACTGGAAAAGACTATTACTTAGGAGTATCTCCTGAAGCTAAGTTCTGACAATTTCATAACTCAAAATGTTGAAATCTGCATATCTGTCTTAATTGCATGATGGCAAAGTTTTCAGAAACCAAACAGAAACACTCGAGGACACAAAGGAACAAAGTATGAGCCATTCATTGGTTGCCCTTGCATCTGGCCCTGCTGAAGTGAACATGGTTTCTAATCCCATACAAAACCTATAAAAGTACCACCTAGAGTTTGTTGAAAGAGATACCAGAAGGCAAAACAAACCCCAGGTTTTTACTCCTTCTATCCTTAATCATTATCAACAAAGAGGTACATGTGAGCACATGCATTTAAATCTGTCTGAAAACAAGGCACGCAGCACATCAGATACCGTGGAAGGTGGCCAGGTAGACACACGAAGGCCAGGGGTGTGAGAGGTATGGGGCCAGCTGACCTCTTAGATCTCACAGGGAGTTGGGCTGTCATATACTGGAGCCCGATTTCAATAAAACGTCCTTGGAGGTTAAAGTATCTGTAATTAAAATAGCAAAATGTTCTTGTAGCCGGCTGGCTCAGTGGCATTGTGGTAATCCATTGCTCAAGCGATGCTGGATCCACAAGTTTGGTTCTTGGTCCACCTGTACACGGCAGGTGTGCATATTCATGATGCTGGCTGGCTGGAAAGGCTTACGAGAGTGGGGAATGTGAGGATCATGAGGTGAGACCCTTTTGAGGGTGCTTGTCTTTCTCTCATGAAAGAAATAAGCAAACATAAGGCAGCTGGATCCCACATGGCCAACTGTGTGGTCTGAGTCCTGGACCCAGTGGCTTGAAAAACATGCCAAGCAAGGGAAAAAAAAAAAAAAAAAAAAAGAAAAAGAAAAACATGCCAAGCATGTGTGCCCAAAACTCCCATGAGAAGAATGGAGGAGAAGAGATTGTAGAATAGCCATCTCACCCACCTGGGAAGTTGTTATCACTCTGTAGCAAAACAAAAAACAAAAACAAACAAAACAAAACCCCCAAAACCAAAAAAAAAACAAAAACAAAAAAAAACCCAACAACAACCAAAATGCAATGTTCTTGAAACAAAGAAAAATTTACTTCTATTCTTTGTGTTGTACTTAGAATTCCACCCTTTGAGCCAGCCAGTGGCATAGTGGTTAAGGGAGCTAGATTACACATGGCCGACTATGAGGTGCTTGAAAAACACCGGTGGCTTGAAAAACATGCTGGTTGTACGTGCATGCATGCCCTAAATCCTGAAAGGAGAGAAAAGTGAGTGCCTGTACCCTCTAACAAATCAAAAACAAAACAGAACAACAAACCAAAAAACTCCACTCCTTTAAGAAACTAAGACAGGAAAGCATAACAACATTTCCTAAACTAAATTAGAACTCGAAATCTGCTAAGGCTCTGAATAATCTTCAATGGGGTCGAGAGGACAAACGAAGACAATGGTGCTGAGTGAGGTTCAATGTGTGCTCTAAGTTATAACAAGCTGCTACCTGCTGCTGACGTGTTTAACGTGGAGTCCTGCGTATACACTGTTGGTGTTTAGTAAGTAGCTGTTGAATTGCACTAATGAGTACACAATCTCAGATGGGAAGTAACTTTATGTATTAGGGCTTTACATATTTTCACAGAAATCTATTCTCTTTGGAATGAATCCTCTCATACTAATAAGTGTTATTCTAAAGTAATACCTTTCATTTCCTCTTGAGGGTATCTTGTTAGCTAATAAAAGGTCATAATCAGGCCCCTCAAAAAAGAAAAGAAAGTAACTCCCGCTGAGGCGATGGCATCTTCCAATTCACTCTCAAAGCAGAAAAGCCCTCAGTGAATACTGGGAAACCTGCATCTCTAAATGGAAACTCAGGGTCCATGTAGCACAATGGTGATGCCTAATCCACCCCAGCACCGAGGGCATGAAGCAGAGACTGGGAGAGGAGGGACTGGGCTTTTCAGCTTTGGGCAGGAGCTGCCCTGTGTCGAGATGGAGGGTCACTTACGGTATCCCCAGGAGTTTCTGCAGGTCTCTTTCTCTGACCCATCCCAAGGGCAGCTATCCTGTAATAAAGGCTGTGTCCCTACCCAAATGTTGCCACTGTGACCTCGGTTACATAGGACAGACATCTCAGTGTGTCCATTTTGATGGCCTGAGGACAGAGTATACAGGTTAGAGAGAACTGAGGCAGCCCTCACCGACAGTGCTGGGTCCCCCGGAGGTCTAGTGGCTGCTGCCAGACACATTCCATGCGGCCAAGCCCAAGACCTTTTCTCTAGTGTAGCTTACACCTACTAATCCCAAGGACTAATCAAAGTATAAAGCCAGAACTGGAGGTCCTGTTTTAAGTGTCAAAAGCAAGAAATCTGGGCAGGTTGAAAGAGTATTAAATACATTCACTTGTGTGTGGAACTGAAGCCTGTGGACTAGAGCTGATTTAAATGTTGACGTAAACAAACTTACTTTATGTCTAAATAAACCCTATTCTGACATATATTTATCATCACTTATGCTAATTTCACAAACATGCCTTGAAGCTATTTTTACAAAGATGGTAATTCAGATTGAAAGAATTCTAGGGGAAAATGGGTAAGATCTGATCACAATAGAATCAAGTTTTTGGACCAATACAAATCCTTCATTTGCTGAAGATTAAAAAAAAAAAAAGTGAAAGAGTATGTCTATAAAGACACTACACAGGGGAAGTTGTTAGTAAAAGGAGAGTTCCACTTGCCCACATGAGTGGAATAATCAACATACTATTTTTTTTTACCTCCAGGATAATCTCTCGGCATTTTCTGAGACCTAAAAATGTTACTTTAAGTATTTTTTTTTTTTTTTTTTTGTAGAAAAAGCATAAAAATAGAGGCAACACAAATACATATGTCTAGTTTGAAACAGCCAAAGTCTATGCTGGGCTCTGCTAAAGTAATTCTGTTTGTTTGTTTGTTTGTTTATTTATTTATTTATTTATTTTTTAAGGGTTTTGCCACAGGGCATGTGTACTCCTGAGAGAGACAGAAAGAGAGAGAGAGTAAGAAATCACCCCCAAGAGGGATGGCTATGCTATAATCCCTCCTCCTCCATACTTCTCCTGGAATCTTGAGCACACATGCCCTGTGTGATTCTCAGGCCACCAGGTCCAGGACTCAAACTGCACAGTCAGCCATGTAGGGGAATCCAGCTCGTCAATCACCATACCACCTGCTGGCTCCTATACTGAAATTCTTTTTTAGATTTTTTTATTTTTAACCATAGGGTATGTACATAGCAGAGAAAGACAGTGAGAGAGGGGTAAGTGAGAAACCACCCCACAGGGAGAATGGCCACACTCTAATCCCTTCTCTTCCATTCTCCTCATGGGGTTTTGGGATGTACAACATGCACCCAGTGTGTTTTCAGGCTGCTTGGTCCAAGACCCAAACTGCAGCGTTAGCCACGTGAGATCCAATACCTTAACTCTGACATCACCTGCTCGCCCTTAGACATTTTTTAAAGGATTATTTTTATTTAACTTTATTTTAATTTGACCAGAGAGGGAAGAAGGGAGGAAGGGAGGGAGGGAGGAAGGGAGGGAGACAAAGCGAGAAAGCAAGCTGCCAGGTCTAGAGCTCGAACTATGGTTGGCCATGTGGGAGTACAGCCCCCTTAACTACCATGCCACCTGCTGGCCCCTCGCCCTTTAGTAACTCTAAAATCAGTTCCTGAAAGACTAGGGGGTGAAAGTGCTTATAACGCTAATCTAGGTCAGTCTACGAGAGCCACCCACCATCATCTATGGTATGACCTTCAAAACAGACCACATCAGCCCTGCTTTCAGATGGATGTGCTATCAGTTTCCAACTGACTATAGTTAATGCAAAAATAATTAGCTTTGCTTTATATGAATAACCCTCCTTTTCCATATACTATAAATACCAAAGGAATTATTTACTCTATAATTGTCTGCCATGATTTAAAATTAAATAAATAAATAAAGACAAAGCACTGCTTAGCATTCTCAGCACTAGAAATATGTGAAAAATTATACTCATTGCATCTAGTCAAACCCAGCACGACGTTGGGACCAAAGCCACATATATATTTTGGCCATAAATCTCTATAAAATCCATGTATTGCACTCAGGAGACCTAAGCTATCAAACATTTACCATCTCTTAATACACAAGCGGTGCTAAACTGTACTGGTTAGTAAGCATTAGTCATGAGCAAGTGCCAATATGGCTACTAAAATCCTAAGTGATGGAGACAATACAGCCAATGCTTTCAGAATATGCCACACAAGATTTGCAACATCTATTTATGTGTGAATAATTACACTGCTGCTTTTTGGCTATAAAGTAGGGAAAACAGTATTATTGGGTATGGGAATGCTGCTTTGGGTAGAAAAGTTTATTTTTGCGGGTGTAAGGCAGGTTTCATTAACAAAGCTTTGAAACACAAGCATTTCATTCGGATGTGGAATGCTCAATGAGGCAAAGCCATGAAGTGCAGGTGAAAGAACGAACCAATATAATGCTAAGACATTACCATGTTCAAGAGAAGAAAAGCTGCAGTTCTATATTTTAAATCGTCTCTAGGTCTATGCTTAGGCAATCTGATTAGTTCAAATGAAACCTTCACTGGACTATGATGACTCTAACTGTAGTTTACCGTATAATTTAAAAATAATTAACAAAAAAAGAATACTTTCAAGTGCCAATATTAATTTGTCAGAATATCTGCATGTTGTTAAAATGAAGATAAGAAAGATAAAAACTAGGAGACAATATAAAATATGGCAAATAAAATTTTATTTCCTCTTCTGTCAGTGATTTAAAATATACTCCCTGATTTTATTTCTCTCTCCAAATGGTTATTTTCTTTTCTTCATGTATAGTTGGAGAGAATATTTCCTTAATGCAAAGATGTTACTTATAAATAGAGTATAAAGAAAATTAAGAATGAATGTTTCTTCATAACGAATTAAAAAATTAAAAAAAAAAAAAACTACATAAACCAGGTCAACAGCGACTTTTAAAAATGCACTTAAAATTTTAAAGGTTAAAAAATATCCTCTTACTTAATCCAGTTCATCAGCTCCACTGTATCTGGATCATAGAATTCTCTCAACTCGGAGAGTTCATCCATCATTCCTGGCCAGAACTGAAATTAAAAACAAAACAAAACGAAAACAAAATCCACCCCCATACCCACAACTATCACTAAAGATTAAATTAAAAAAAAAAGAGAGAGAGAGAGAAACTGCATAACACTTGAGAACTAAATAAACATGGCAACTGGAATACAAAACTACTCATCTTCTGCAGTCAGCCCTCCCAGCACAAGGAAGCCAAGGTCTGAGAAAAGTTTCTGAAATTATCTTGGGGTGAAACAAACTAGGACTAGTGGTATAGTCAAGTTTTTAAAACGAGTTATTTCCCTTTAATAAAAATGCTATTGTATGTGGTGTTAAATGTCTAGTAAGACACGATTTTCATAAGATGGGAATACCAAACATGACAAATCCCACAGTATTTTAGAAAAATGTAACTCACGTGCAATCTACCCTTAGAAGTAGAATGTCCCCTGTGGAGACAGCACATTATAGTTGCAAAATGATTTTGATTACAGTATTTCATTTATCCTCACTATAACCCACAAGACTGATGACACCGCAGGCAGCACCTCGGCTGGGATTTCTGTTTCATTCTACAAACTGGCTAAGAGAGACACCTGACTGAACCAGCTCACCAGCCATGACTCAGAACCCAATCCAGCCTCCTTGTGTTGCACAATGCTGTGAATATCTAGTCACATGGTTTGGTGTATACTACTGTAGTTACTAAGAGAATAGGAGAGAATATTTGAAAGTAGGACTCTCCAGGAAAATCTAGTATGTTTGACTATTATATTATTGATGTCTTCTGGTCAACCTCATTTATATCATACAGATATGATGTAAAAATTACATGTTGAACCCACCACTAATGTAATTCATTAGATTAATTCAGCAATTACTTAATCATTGTTTTACCAAAAGATGATTGACTTACAAGACTAGATAATTTATATACATTCTAAGGTTAACTGCAGAATTCACTTCACATATTGGCACAGAAGACCAATGACAAGTATCCATGCTTTACTAATGTTGAAAATATAATAATGTTATTTAAGAGTTAGTACACAGAATCAAAATAGCACCTGATTGGTCTATGGCTGTGTTCTTAGCCCTATCACTTTCTTTATCTGTCGTTTCATTTCTGGCCATTTTTACTGCTCATTCACATCTTGTCTCCTGAGTGGGTGAATCAGGAAAATTACTAGCGATAGAAAATTAGGTGTCAGCACTTCTGGTTCTAGTTTTGGAAGACACGCAGTCAAAATTACTGATTACGTGATACCTTTGTAATATATCAATTACCTATATTCTCTATTAACTTGATAATCCACTTTAACATAAAATGCTCTAATTCTTTTAGTATATAAAATTTTTTGAAATCTGTGAACTCAGTGAATATTAGGTATTTTTCAAGATAGAAAGTAACAGTAATTAATTCTGAAAATGTTAAACTCTATTAAGAGTCTTGTGGACAACTGCTTAATATTAAAGTAAATGTTAAGTTCACTAAATGGTGTTTTCACTGATCAGCAGTACATTACATGAGACTTCAGTGATCCAAATAAATCAAACAAGTCCAAAGTAATAATGGTATTAAATTCTTAACTTCAGAGTGAAGACAAGCACATAAGTGCACAGTACAAACTTTTCCCCTTTCAATAGGCTTATTCTAAAGAACGATATAACAAAAGTGGTATTATGAACCAAAAATTTGAAACCCTCATTTATAATTACTATGTAAAACTCAAATCAGGCTTTGAAATACATGAATTCACATTACTTACAGAGAAATCTGCAATAGTTAGAAAAATATTCAGTTTCAGGGTAACCCCTAATATATACATCTTCATTTTCTTTCTTTTTTTAAAAAATTTTTTAGAGGTTTTTGCTATAGGGCATGTGTGCTTGCCAGAAAGACAGAGAGAGATGGAAAAGAAAGAAATCACCCTCCAGGGGGGATGGACACACTGCAATCCCTTCTCTCCATTCTCTCAGGGATCTTGGGCACGCACGCACATGCGCCCGTTGTGAGTTTAAGCCATTGGATCTGGGACTCGGCCCATAGTTGACTACATGGGAGTCCAGCAACATAGCCATTACACCAACTGCAGGTCCCTTTTTGAAAAATTTTGCTATAGGACACATGCACTTGCTGGAGACAGAGAGTCGGGGTGGGGGGGGCGGGGAGAGAGAAAGAGAGAGAGAAAGTGAGAAAGCAACCCCCAAGTGGGATGGCCACACCACAGTCGCTTCTCTTCTATCCTCTCTCTGGATTTTGGGCATACATGCACACATGGTTGGTGTGTTGTTTAAGCCACTGGGTCCAAGAATCAAATCACAGAATTGGCCACGTGGGATCCAGCTCTTTTAACCATCATGCCACTGGCTGGCCCTAACACCTTTATTTTATCTGTTATTTTATATTTTATAAATTTGAGAAAATGAAGTATCTATTTTATATGGTGAAGGCTGGATGCATTAAGATTTCTCCTGAAGTCTTACACCAACAGAGACTAGGCCAACAGTCTTTTGAAAGATTCAGATACTGTACTAACTCTCCTACTCAGAGAAAATCTATATGGGTATCTTGGGTGCGATGGGTTTTTCAGTACTGTCATTGGTTCTTCTATAGCAGTGGTTCTTAAGAGGAGGGAGGAGAGAGCTTTTGCTACCACTACCCCCTACCCTAGAGGATGTCAGGTAATGTCTGGAGACAATTCTGGTTGTCAAGAATAATAAGGTACTACTGTCAACTAGTGGGTAAAAGATACCATGCTGCTAGACATCCCACATATACAGGATAGCCCCTACAACAGAATTATCTGACCAAAATCCAATGGTATCACTGTCGAAAATCCCTGTTAACACTATGGCAGAGGTTTTAAAAGGGGGTATATCAGCATCACCCGGAGGGGTGTTTAAAACACAAATTTCTGAACTCTACTGCCAGAGTTTCTGACTCGGGAGGTTTGGAGTGGGACCCAAATATCTGTATTTCTAACAAATTCCCAGGTGATGCTGCTCCATCTGGACACTGTACTTCAAAAACACTAAATGGCATAGCTTATGTTCCTGTACAGTGTCCTTCCCTCAGTTTAATTAAGAACAAGAGACCTAAATCCTCAGCTTTAAAAAAAAAAAAAAACAACAACAACCAAAAACAATAAAATTTCAGTAAATAGCTGAGACATAAAGGAAGTCAGCCTATACAAACACAGGCAGTGGAAAAGATTTTATAGTTTGCATTCATCTTCAGTGCAACAAGAATGATGATGAAATCTATCTTTTCTGTGATGAAGGTGTTTTAATCCTCAAAATCAATGTGTGGAGGTAGTTACCTGATTCCCCATTAGACAGATATATACTCTGTTTAATCCTTAATTGTTGCTTTCCAGATGTTGTTAAAAAGTTTCACTTATTTACATTAGAGCAATAAAAAGCCCAGAAGCAGGGAGGTAGAAATCTATTGCTGTATTTTCCAGTGTCTAGGAGTTAGCACAGAAGTTTGCCTATAATTATAAATGTTCTACGGGTAGGAACATGATCAAACATGATTTTCTGAGATATATACTAGATAGTGATATCAAGCTTTACTTATTTATTTGAAGCCAAAACCCTTTGTTTCGCAAACTCTTATATAAAAAAAAAAAAACAAATAAAATCAAATACAGAGCTACAATAGCTCTACTGGCAAGATGACCCCATGCTTTTAACCAACCCCCCCAAATCAAGAGCTCTACACAGCAGAATTTGACACCTACTGCACTAACTGAAAATAAAATTTGAAGGGGAAAAAATCTAAACGTAAAAAATGTGTAAGGTTTTTTTTTTTTTTTTTAAAAGATGGGGCAAGAGGCTCAACTGCATAAAACCATCTGTGCTACCTGCCTCCGTGACAATTTTGAGCCTCTAAATCTCAAAGATGTGGAAAATACTCCATCTGATCAATGATCACTGTTTTGATAGGGAATTTACAGAGCTGAAGACCAGCTAATGTTATTTTGGAAATCAGTCAACGGAATATATGAGAAGTTTTATACTTCCTACTGAAACTGAAAAACATAAAAAATGCCTAATCTTAGACTATATTTATGTCTAGTTCTCTTACAAAGATAAGCATCTAATAAAATATGAAGATTAAACTGAGATAATATTTTCTCTATATAAATCAGTTAACAGAGGAAAATAATTTTTCTGTTTTACTCACTTCAAAATAGTTCTGAAAACATTTTCAGAATTTGCATCAGCTGAATCATAAGTCAAAACCAAAATTAATTAGGATGACTAAATGCTAAAAGGTTTGCTAGAATGCTTTAACTTACTAAAAACTATTGCGGGAACCAGCAGGTGGCATGGTGGTTATACTGACTCCCACATAGTCAACTGGGAATTGAGTCCCAGAACTAGAGGTTTGTAAATCACTGTGTGTGTGTGTGTGTGTGTGTGTGTGTGTGTGTGTGTGTGTGCCTGCATGGGCACCCAGATCCTAAGAGGAGAATGGAGAAGGGATTGTGGCATGGCTATCCCCCCGTAAGGTGATTTCTCACTTTCCATCTCCCTCTCTCTTTCTTTTTCTCTCTCTAGCGAGTGCTCATGCCCTACGGCAAATACCTTAAAACAAACAAACACAAAAACACAGGTAACCAGACAGTTTTTCTATCAATGCCAATTACAAGAACCTAAGGAGATAATTATAACCAACATAAACCACTCTGTTTGCCAAATAATATAAAAAAATATTTCAAAGCCAAAGCGATTACTCTGTTAAACAGATTAATAAGAATGAGGAAAATCAGCCTTACCTTATAGCACAGATACAGCAGTATTAATATTGGTACTGAATATCGCATTATACATATCTATGTAAGAGAGACACTATTTAGATTATAAGTATTTTGAACACTTTTGCCTTACAGTTTTGCTTTGTAAATATATACCTTTTTAAACAATAAAATTATAATTCAAAGGAGCATAAGCCTCCAACATGCAAAATAACTGACTCAGTGCAAGGGTTCTAATCATTCATATTTGTAGCTTCTACCATATTGCCACCTAGTGAATTTACAGGGCAGAACAACTTAAAACTACATTTGTAGACCATTACACCTGAGTGATCATACACTTATAATTATTTGCTGGAAAATATAACAGTAAGGGTTATAATTCTGAAAAAGGGGATTAATGGTAATTACTAATTTTCCTTTTTGTGTCTTTTTTTATTTCCAGATTCTATATAATGAATCTAATTATAGTTCAGGGAAAATTAAATAATGACTAAAAATTAAATTATTTAAAAATTCCTTATAAAATCTAGTGTATTATCTATTTTTAGCTTAAAATTTTAGTATCTATTTTATTTGACTCCTAAATGGACAACTGAAGAAAAAGAATTGAAATAAAGAAATACTAAAAGTCATAAAGTTCAATGAAAAAATAGATAGCACTGACCCTCTTTGGCTTATAAAGATGGGCCAACTTCAGAAGTAATTCCCATATTTCAGGGCTGCACAAGCCAAATGATGCAAACACACACATGTGTGATGTCCAGAGGTACTTCATTCTGTAATAACACAAACAAGCAAAAGTCAACAAGTACTAGGTGTGTATTAACCCGGAGCCTGAGACAGCTGTAAAGGCAGTTTTACGGCTTGTGGCAGTAAACTCTTCCTTAAAACTATGCAAAAGCCATTTGCCAAAGGGTTAGTGATTAAATTTCACTGCCTTTTGAAAACTATTATGTAAGTAAAACATATAGGAGTGTTTGTTAATAATTAGGAAGAAAGCCGATTTTAAATAATATTTTTATACTGGTTGAAGATATATATAAGGGTAATTTTATGGGAACTACAGTCATTAATGAAGGTGGCTGTCGGTTTCCAAATCATATTGCTAAATAACATCAAGAATGGTCAAATTATGGTACCAGCAGTTGGTATAAAGGCTATGTTGCTGAACTCCCATGTAGTTGACTGCGGTTCGAGTCCCAGACCTGGTGGCTTAAACTCATGCCAGGCACGTGTTCGTGTGTGCCCAAGATGCCCAGAGGAGAATGGAGAAGGGATTGCGGCATCGCCATCCTCCCTGGGGGGTGATTTCTCGCTTTCTATCTCTCTGTCTTTCTGGCAAGTGCATGCGCCCTATAGCAAAAACTGCTCCAAAAAAAAAAAAAAAAAAAAAAAAAAGTGGTCAAATTAAAAAATACATAGGTAAGAAAAAAATACCTCATTGTACTCAATGCCAAGAATCCAAACAGAATGGTATGTATTAAGTTGTAGGCAGTTTCTGGTTTCAGGTCAACCGTACATTTCCCCATTTTACCCAGGGATTGTTCATCTGTAGAATCACTAAATAAAATAGCAAACATACAAAATTAAAGCTGGCTATATACTTTTAATTTAGTAAAATATCTTTAAAGAAAGAAAATATAGGCAACATAGGTGGTTATATATTTAGAAATGTATTATTTACCCAGGATGAACTTAATTAGCATTGATGAACTTTGAATTTGTTTATGAGGCTGTCACAATATAAATGCATTAGTAATTAGAATAACTAAAATTCACATATGTTAAGTAGAAATCTAAAGTGTTAAGTGCTTTAAATCTTTAAATTAATAAACACTGAAAGAAATTAATTTCTTCTGAAATTGGAGATCTTTAAACATGTTTCATAAATTGCATTTTTCCATTTCTTACAAATATGCAAAGGTAAAATATATCCATAAATTTGGAATTCAGTTCCTTTATAAACACATTTTAACCTACCAATACCTCATTATAAATGTCTAGCAGGTAACTTTTATTAAAATATAGTTACATTAAAATTATTATACCCAATAAAATTAACCTTAGTTCTTCAACATTATCTAATACCAAATTCTGTTCTATTTCTCTTATTTGTAATAATATTTTTTTCAGGCAGTTTCTTTGAATCGGCATCCAAAGCTTGTACATTTCAGTTTGCTGATAATATCTCTTTAGACATCTTTGGATATATAAAAGTATCCTCCTCCTTTTTTTGTTTTTAAAGGCCATTTATCTGCTGAAGGAAATGCAGTGTTTGTCCTGTGACTCTTCCCTTGCTATGGGTTTGGATAATTGCCTCATTATGATGGTGTTTAATACACTTTTCCATTTCTATGCTTCTTGTAAACAGGTGTAGAGATTTATCAGAATCAAGCTCTTTTTCTTTTTTTCCCCCATGGACTATATGAACATATTCTACATTGTATCACACTGGGAAACTCATACTGTCTGATTCTGTCCACTTTAGTGATGTTAAAGATTGATGAGTGAGTTCAGATTCTGCAAAATTTATATTGAAAGAAAAAGAAAACAGCAATGGCCATGAGTTTAAGATGAAAATACTTTCATAAAGGCTCTACTGGTCCTTCTATACAACTCCAACAGAACTGGATATATATGATGTATCTCTATGTAACTAGAGAAATTTTACTTTGTAGAAATCATCTTTTCACCACTGAAGATTCAAAGGAAAATTAGGATGATAATCTAAGGTAGTTTTCATGATCAGTAGTGATTTTTACTTAAATGTTAAATACCAGAACCTCAAAAGTAGCTTCTATATTGATACTAAAAGATTACCCCAAACAAGGAGAGCATAGGCTTTTGATATTTGGGAGAATTCTCTGACAAATCTTTCCTAACTAAGCCAAGTTTAAAAACTCTTATTAATTCCATGAGTACAAAACAGTGTCCCTTTCAGTTGTATCCTTTACACCAATGCAGATGTGTTGTATAAATTTAACGGTATCATCTCTTTCATAGTACTAAAAATGGAAATACTTTAAATATTTGGTATTAGTAAAACTCCCTCGAATTACTTAAAGGCTGTTTCATATAAATATAATTCTTTAGCTACTTTAATGTAGTGCTTTTTCCTCTAATAAAGTCCTACTAGCCCTACCTGGTAGATGAGGATGCTCTAAAATCTTTATCTATGATCATATACCAAATCGGCGTCCAGAGATGGCTCAGAGTCGCCCTGAGCACGGCAGACATTTCCAAAAGATACTACAAGTCAACTGAACTTCCTGCTTGGTATGCAGTCTAGAATCTTGTCGACACTTGGTGTGTCTGGAATAATATTAAATTACACTGTCTAGAATAATTTCCATCTACTTTCATAGGGCTAAATTTTATCTTGGGCTAGTATAAAAAAGAACACTTCTGAAAGATACTAAAATAGTTTATAGTCAGTGAAATATTTTTTCATGGTTCAATGTTGCTTCAGTCTTAATAATCGTAAAACACCTCAAGTGATCTGGATTCATTTTAATGACAGGTCTCTCGTGGCTACGAATCACAGTTCACCAGCACCTTAATTGGCAAGGTAACTATACAGAAAAAGGGCTTCCTTGTGAGCTTCATTAAGTTTTCACAAATGACAGTAGCTTCAACTTCTCACACTTAATTTTCTTTCAATTTAACATAGGATAGTAAATGCAAAAAAAAAAAAAAAAAAAAAAACAACCCCATCGGCTTGATAGGTAGGTATCCCACAAGTTTTTAAAAAGCCTTTACACTCGCTGATTTTTCCTCGCAGTAGGCTGGTAGGCATGCAAGTTTTAAAAATGGGCAATTATTACTTAAAATTTTCAGTAGATACTAATATTATGGTCCACTCCAATTTATGAGCCCTGAAACAAAATGTAAGAAAACAAATGAACGATAATTAACTCTTGATATTTCGTGAGAAATGAAAGAAAGCAGCTAGAGGAAGAAGGTAGAATAACCGAGGAAATGAATAATAGAAACAACATGGGCCTGCGTCAACTCTAACACTAGCTGACAGCTAACATTTACAAAATACTCTAGGCATGAAATACTATTCTAAATACTTTATCTTGTTTTAACTTTTTATTTCTCACACTATGCTGCAGCGTGAACTACTCTTAGTATTCTCATTCTATAGATAAGAAAATGAAAATACCAAAAGGTTAAATAACTGGCTTGAATACCACCTTCGTCTCAAGCGCGCGAGCCAGGACTTAAAGCCAGACCAGGGCGCACTGCGAACACTAGTCTTTGCTGTCTCTTAACAAGTTTCTCCTTGGATGAACGAGACTCCTCTGTTCTGTGTCTGAGATTCTGAATTTCAGCCTAGCAACTTCTCTGCAACACAGAACCGCATGAGACTTTAGAAATATGCCATACCTGAGATTATGAAAGGCGACAACTAACGCTGCAATTACAGTGATGCACAGGACAAAAACGTACGCATAGAAAAGCAGAGTATCTGAAAGCCTTTCGAATGTATTGAAAGGCAAGAGGCCAAAAGCTTCTTCACACAGATAGAGATTTGCATCAAAATCCCTAGGGAACAAACGGAAAGCACAGCATTAGATTCCATAGGACATCGTGTTTTTCCTCAAAATGAGCCTGCAATGAACAACTGAACGCACAATGACGCCTGAAGTTTTCAAGTCCTTGCTGATTTAATATAAAATACCCAACAGATTTTAGTTCACTCGTACCTTGTTGCGCCAAACCCAAATTTTGCCTTCAGAAATTTAAATATGTGTTCATCTGACTTCAGATTAAGAATTATCTGTCGGGGAGAGAAAAACAAACATCACTGAGAGTGTTTTAGGCACCAATGAATAGGTGCATATATATTCAGCGTCCACTGTCATAGGTGCGTCTGGACAGGTGTGTGTAAAATTAGCAAATGCTCACAACTGTTCTTAGGACAGAGGAATTCTAAAGCAGGGACTTTAAAATGGTCCCCTCCACCTTTTAAGCATAATCCTTTATTCAAACACCTGATGCGTAAGTTCAATATGCCAAATAGGTAAGAAATGAGCTTTTTTGGGGAGATGGTTGAAGCATAGTGAGTACAATTCTTAAAAATTGATCAGAAGCCAACAATATGAAACTCTGAAACCTTAAACAGATATATAGCCCATGAGGCCTGGCTGGATTTAGTTTTTTTGACCTGCAGACACAACTGATCTAACTCATTCATTCAAAGACATTCACGGAGTGAAAAACTGCTAGTGTTCATCATTACTGACTATAATTTTAATGAACATAATTTTATTTTTAATCTATGGCTTATAAAAAGTCATAGAGCATAAATAGTAAAGAAATTTTATCAGAAGGAAAATGAAGATATGGAAAAAAAAAACAAAACAAAAAAAGATGAAGCCAGAACTGAGGTTAGTACACAAAATATATTCATTAGAGAGGAGCCACAAATCGGGTTTTATGTATTCTAGCAAAAAATGCAAAGAGGGAGATAAAAGCTTTTATGTTACTCAAAGGGTCATAGATAAAAAGAAACCAGTTGCTCAGAAGAGATCCTAAAAGGCCTAGAACTGATACTCAGTATTGCTTTTTCCCATGGGTACAATAAAAACAGCAAGGAGTTCAGACTATTTTTCATAATTCCTCTCATTGTAGGTCTCTGGCAAAACGCCAAGTGCATTCAATAGATATAATTCTTTGGGGAGTCAAAAAATGACCCAGAGTGGATGAAGTATCTTTTATCCAATCTTCCAGAAATGCAGATTGTTTGGCTCAAATACCTGCTTCTGATAAGTATTGAACTAAGTTCTTAAACAGTTTAAAACAGAGTTTAAGAACACAGTGACGAGGTCCTGGTGTGAGGTACTTAATGTGGTAAGGAGGGTTTTTTTTCTCTCTCCTTTTCTTTATGCTGTGTGTGCATGTATGCACATATATGTATGTGTGGTATTCTTTTCAGACAAGCTCTCTCTATGTTGTGATCCTCCTGCTTCGGCCTCTGAAGTACCTGTGGACTACAGGTATATGCCACCACAGTCAGCTTTTAGGGAGGGCTGGGAATCCAGCCTGGTTCTCCTAGGTGGCCTCAGCCATGGTAGTGTGAACTACCATGCCAATTTTTTTTTTCTTGTGAAATATTAAAAACCATGGAATCAGCAGGTAATGCGAAGGTTGAGGCGCTGGATCTCACATGGCCCAGCTTTACTGTCTGAGTCCCAGACCCAGTGGCTTGAGAGTCACACTGGGCATGTGTACACGTGTCCAAATCCTAAGCGAAGAATGACGAAGAGATTGTGGTGTGGCCATACCCCTGGGGTGAAGGGGAAGGTGATTTCTCATCCCCCCCAAAAAAGCTTAAAAAAAAAAAAAAAAAAAAAGCACACTAAACTAAGCCTCTCAAGGCATTTAAATTTAATTTTTTTTTTTTACCAAAGCATCTACTGGACATACAATAAATGAATACATAAGTTACTGAGTTATTCTGTTGTATAGGATTGTTAATATTTTAAAAAGAATTATTCTATTTATTTACTTATTTTTAATTTGATCAGAGAGGGACAAAGAGAGAGAGAGAGAGGGAATGTGAGAAAGCAAGCTGCCAGGTCCAGGAATCGAACCGTGTGGTCAGCCATGTGGGAGTCCAGTGCCCTCAACCACTACACCATCTGCCAGCCCCAAGGAATGTTAATTTTTAAAAAAATTCTTTTTTGGGGGGGCCGGCAGGTGGTATGATGGTTAAATGTGCTGGATTCCCACATGGCCGGCCATCGTTTGAGTCCCAGACATGGCAGCTTGCTTTCTCACCTTCCCTTTCTCTCTCTCTCTGGTCAAATTAAAAAAATAATAATAACAAATTGAATTAAATAAACAATTCTTTTTAAAAACAAAAAAATTACTATTTTTTTTTTTTTGTGATGAGAATGAAAGACACAAGAGGGTGGGAAAAGGACAGACAAGCACCTTCAACAGGGTCTCATGACACTATCCCCTTTGGCCTTCCCAGTCAGCCAGGATTGTGGGTGAACATGACTGATGAGTACAGGTAGACTGGGGAACTGAACCTTCAATTGTTCCTAGGAACCCAGCTTCATTTGAGTGGCATGTTACTGATGAGCCACCAAGCTGGCCCCAGGGTTGTTCATTTTAAGTCAGTCAGGTGTTGGGGAACATCTACCAAAACTGAGCTCCACTCTTCCTTCTAACAGGAATTAGAAAGTAAGGCTAGATTATTTATTAACTGAATCTAATAAAAATCATGTCATTTTTACAAAGTACCACAGTGTAGCAAACTCTCTAAAAGTAGAATCTTTACAGAGAAATTTCTCTCTAATGCTTTTAAAGTTGCACTTCCAAAAAGTTTAATAATTTTTAAAAAATTATTTTAGAATTATTTATTTAACTTTATTAGTTATTATTATCTTTTAATTTGATCAGCGAGAGGCAGAGAGAAAAGGAAAGGGAGAAAGCGGGCTGCCAGGTCCATGATCTGAACCATGGTCAGCCACGTGGGACTCTTGCACCTTAACTATCACGCCACCTGCCGGCCCCAAAAAGTTTAATAATTTAAAAGCTGAGTTCAGGGTAGAACATACTTAAAAAGTTAATCAATGACTAAAATCAACAAAATAATCCTTGCTATTAAAGCAGTTAAAACTGAGCTTGCTCAGGGCTAGTACCATGGTCTGGTGGTTAAGAAAGCTGGATCTCAAATGGCCAACCACGCGGTTTGAGTCTCAGTCCCACCTGGCTTGGGAAACATGCTGGGTCCATGTGTGTGTGTGTCCAGAATCCCAGTGGGATGGAGAAATGGAAGAGAAGAGATTGCAGTGTGACCACGCCCTGCTGTGGGTGCTTTCTCCCCTCTATGTATCTCTCTGGTAAGCTCATGTACCCTCAGGGTTATAATACAAAACAAATCAAAATAACACTAACTGAGCCTATTTAAAGTAAAACTTAAATAGCTCTTCAGTAATGCTAATTAAATAAACTAAAAATTTAATTATTTAAATGGAAAGTTTCAAAATTTAACTCCAATGTCAAAATTTAAAAAATATATCAAGTGTATATTAACTTACCTTAATAATATTGTTGAGAAAAAGTGTCAAACAAAAAACCACAAATAAATGTAAAACAAGTTTCCCAAGTCTATTAAGGAAGCTTCCAGTTTTCAGATTTTTCTGGAAATCAAAAGAGTTGTATTTTAATTCTTAAATTTTGCTATAACTTCATGAACACTTATGATGAGATTACTTCAGGATTTAAAAACACTATACCATGCAACATATGGGTAAAAATATAACTTACTAATCTTCATGAGGTTATACTGTCTTAGTACTTTTAATCTTCTGGTAATAAATTCTTTAATAATGAGCTCCATAAGATCAGGAAATACGTTCTAGTCTTTTTCTTTCTTATACATATATATTTTTTAAGATCTTCACAATCGGATTTTTTTTTTTAAAGACCTTTGTAATTAGGGACCAGCAGTTAGTGTAATGGCTATGTCGCTGGACTCCCATGTAGTCGACCACGGTTCGCATCTCGGACCTGGTGGCTTAAAACTCACGCTGGGCACGTGTGCACATGTGCCCAAGATCCCGAGAGGAGAACGGAGGAGAAGGGATTGCAGCGTGGCCATATCCCCGAGGGGGTGATTTCTTGCTTTCTGTCTCTCTGTCTGTCTGGTGAGCACACGCGCCCTATAGCAAAAACCTCTCCAAAAAGAAAAAGAAAAAAAAAAGACCTTTGTAACTAGAGGACTGGTATCTGTCACTTAGAAGGTACATGGAATATACTGACTAAAAACTGTTAACCTCATTTATCCCATTTATCCAACATAGCTATAACCCAATTAAATAAAAGACACATTTATAATAACAGTAAACTGTGTTTTCTTATGATCCTCAGGTAACGTCATACCTTGTTAAATATAGTATCTCAGATGTTCAACAAGTATAATGTTTACTTATAATTAAAAGGGATGAACGAGACCTACTGTTTTTTTTTTTTTTTTTTGGGGGGGGGGAGGGAGAGGTTTTGCTATAGGGCGTGTGTGCTTGCCAGAAAGACACAGAGAGCCAGAAAGCGAGAAATCACCCCCCAGGGTGATGGCCACGCCACAATCCCTTCTCCTCCATTCTCCTCTCGAGATCTTGGGCACGCACGTACACGCACCCGGCACTCAAACTGTGGCTGACTACATGGGAGTCCAGTGACATAGCCATTACACTAACTGCTGGTCCCGAGACCTACTGTTTTTGACAGTTAACTAAAAACCCATTTTAAAAAATCCTTGTTGGGAACCAGCAGTTTAATGGCTATGTCGCTGGAAAGTCGACCGCAGTCGCTTGTGGCTTACAACTCACGCTTTGCGTGCCCCACAGAGGAGAATGGAGGAGAAGGGATTGCACCATCCCCCCTGGGGGGTGATTTCTCGCTTTCTGTCTCTACTCTCTCTGTCTGTCTGGCGAACGCGCCCTATAGCACTAAAAAAAAAAAAAAAATAACATTTTCCACAGCAAAAAGACTAATAAGATTTATTATTCCCAATGAGTAAAACAAACTTCTTGATACAGAAACATTCACAGCATATGATAAAAGAGACTTCTGCCACAATTTTAAGGAAAAGCAAAGGACTCTTAGTCTCATGGAAATTTCAGAAATTTAAATATATAATAAAGCCAAAAGACCAGGTCACAGTTGTTGTATTTTTATTTTTATTTTTTTAAAGAGAGATTTTTTTTGTTATAGGGCACATACACTCGCCAGACAGACACAAAGCAAGAAATCACCCCTGGGGGGATGGCCACGTCACAATCCCTTCTCCATTCTCTTCTCGGGATTTTGGGCACACATCACATGGGCCCAATGTGAGTTTTAAACCACTGGGTCCAAGACGCGAACTGTGTTCAACTATATGGGAGTCCAGAGATGTAACCATTACACAATCTGCTGGTCCCCACGACATTTTTAAAAATGATTTTATTATACTAAGAAACATTCTTTATTTCTAAAGGTATTTATATGGATTCTCAAAATTCTCAACATACAGTTAATTTTAATTTGTGTAAAATCAGTAATATACTGAGGAAGGATGGAGATAAAGAGTTGTGTTACTCTATCAAACAGCAATATCCACCAATGGAAAGATTATGATGAACACATTCCCACAGTTTCTTCTTACTCTTGAGTTCATAGTTAAAGATTTTTCTTTTACTTAAACTTTAAATAAATGACATTCAACTAAGCACCTCTGGCTGATCCCTGAACTGAATCAAAGTTTTACTTTTTTATGAAATAACAAGTATCAAAACAAACAGATGGCACATAACCTCAGAAGGCTTGAAATAGAAATCAAGTATTTAAAAAAAAAAAAAGCAAATAATACAACCTGTGCTTTTTAGTACAGATCTGTTGATAAATTTTCCTTTGTGTGCTATATGAAAAAAAGATCAACAAATTGTACAATAAAAAAAATTTTTTAAAAATCTGATTATAGACCAAAAATTAAAAAATAAAAAGACTTACTTGAAGTTTTCTTGCAATTAATACTGAGAGGTTAAAACTGATAAGCAATGATCCAAGAATCATGGAATTGAAAAACTGGAGAATGCAGACCAGGAATAAACCTGTTATCTGTATACCATACAGCCATGTTGCCTGAAACAACGTAAGTTTAGATGGTTAAACAGATTTTATCGAGAGACCGCCACAGGGTGACATGTTGGTAATTTTATCTAGGTTACAAATAATGCAGGAAAAAAACACCTAACTTAGAGAAACACGATCTATAAAAGGAAACTAAATCACATGCATACCAACTTCTTATTAACCTTTTAGTGACAATGTTTTACATTTCATAACATTAATTAAAGCAGAAACGAATAGATCTAATAAGTAGTAGAAAGTTAAATAGTGCAATAAATGTAATCCAAGATTAGCAAGTTCAGTACTGTAATCTTTTCTATTATATTCTTTTGCAGTTACAGGCTATAGACAATAATCGACACTTTATCACATTCTATTAGCTCCTTTTCTTTTTAATTCATAGAAAACCTTGTGTACATGCACATGTGTGTGTGAGAGAGAAACAGTGCCCTCCATAGAGTCTTGGGTGCTTGCAAGTGTGCCTGGTGTGTTTCAGGATGACTAGATGGGGGATCTGAACCATGGTCATTGTGTGGGACCTGACTTCCCTTGTTTTGCCATGGAGCCAGACTCTTCCTAACTGGCTATACTACACACATTAGGACTGTACCATATCTTGCTCATTTTGTCTATGTGTATGTGACTAATCTCCAATTAGACTGAAACTCTGGTGGTAGAGTTTTCACCTTACAGATTCCTTGCAGGCAGCACAGTGCACTGACCAAGAACATGAACCATGGAGTCAAGAACACCTGAATTGCAGTCCTGATTCGGACGTAAATCAGCTGATATAAACCATGCCTTCTACATGCCAGAAATGGGAAGAGTCTAGGAGAAGTAGCCAAAGGTGGTAATATTGGGTTGTTGGGAAAATTATGATACTATTTTTCTATACAAAAATGTGTCATAACTTTCCCAGTGACCCAATACATTAAAATGTCTGATACATAATAAGTATTCACTAAAGGTAACTATGCAATAAAAATGGTTGACAGGATGACACTGAAAAAGCAGTAAAATGCAACCAATGTGAACACATGAAAATCCCACAAAGAAAAAGCCCCTAATGAAGTTGATAATTTTTCTATTCATTCACCTTTTCTTTCACTTTAGACATAATGGTATATGAGAAATATGCCTTATTCAGCAGCAAACCTGATTTTTCCCATGATTTTGTTATCTTAACCTCAAAGGAATGAAGCCTACACTAAACACTGAAAATGAGGGCCTGCAACTCTAGTGCTTTGCTTGGTGTCAATGGAAACTCAGGGAAATGAATGCTGGTAGTTTTTAGAATTATAAAGGTAATATATCTTACTATAGGACATTTAGAAAAATTAGAAAAATTAAAAAAGAAACTGCCATATATAGTATTAACTTTATAGTTATATAGTATTTCCTATGTAGCATTTTATATACTTCATATTGTACAGTGTGTTTTCTCATGTCAATGGCTATTCCATGAAAACTTAATTTTAAATGTCTACCTAACATCCTACTATATACCACTGGATTGTTTAAGTGTTTCCAGCTTTTGTTATAATTAACATTATTATAAACATTTTTAAAATCAATTCTCAGATCATATCTGACTAGTTAACTTATTTCATTAATTGCTGTATCTCCAGCACTTAAAGCAATACCCACTGTAACAGTGTCACTCAATAAATATCGAAGGAATCAGTGAATAAAAATATTCCCTTATTACAGATTCCTAAAATTAGAATCACTAGTTAGAAAACAGGCCTAGCCACAGTGACTTAGGCATTAAGGATGCTGTTGTATGATGGTGGAAGCCATAAGGGAAGGTTCCAGGTTCATATCCAGGATCTATGTGGGTATTCCTATGATTTGGATGGCTGCAGAACTGGACTAGGATCCCAGCTTGAAGGCCCTGTCTAGGGTGCTGCCTTCTCTAAGCAATATAAATAAATTTAAAAAAATAGTTTTTCCTATATAATAACTTTATTTAGATATAACTCATATGCCATCAAATTCATCCAATTAGAGTACATAGTTAATGATTTTTGGTATAGTTAGAATTGTGCAACTATCAACCAGTCTAATTTTGAACTCATCAGTTCAAAGGAAACACTGTACCTATTAGATATCATTCGCCATTCTCCCCTCACCCAACTCCTGGCAACCATTAATCTACTATGTCTACAGATTTGCAAATTCTGGATATTTTATATATTGGATCATTGGGAAAGTCATGACGTATTTATGTATAGGAAAATGTTCATATGTTCACGACTTTCCTGAAGACCTAATAAATTAAATAAAACATTATGTAGTCTTTTGTGACTAGGTTCTTTTGGCACAATGTTTTCAAGTTCCATTCTCGGTGAGGCATGTAGAAGCACTTTTTTATCATTCAATACTATTTCATTGCATGGAAAAATTACATTCTGCCTGCACATCCATCAGATGATAGGCACTTGTGTTGTTTCCACTTTCTGCCTATAAATTGCACTGCTATGAATATTCACATACAAAGTTTTGCCTGGGTAGATAATTTCATTTCTCTTGGAAGTGAAATACCTCAGAATGAACTTCTGGATAATATGGTAACACTGTGTTTAACAACTGAGGAAATGCTAAACTGTTTTCCAAGTGACTGCACCATTGTTTTTTTTTTTTTGGAGAGGTTTCTACTAGAGGGTGTGTGCGCTCGCCAGAAAGACAGAGAGAGACAGAGAGATAGAAAGTGAGAAATCATTCCCCAGGGGGGGATGGCCACACCACAATCCCTTCTCCTCCATTCTCCTCTCGAGATCTTGGGCACGCATGCACATGCACCTGGCGTGAGTTTAAGCCACTGGGTCTGGGACGTGAACCACGGTTGGCTACATGGGAGTTCAGCCACATAGCCATTACACTAACTGCTGGTCCCAGTGACTGCACCATTTTACAGTTCTACCAGCAACACATCAGAATTCCCATTTCTCCATATCCTCACCAACATTTGTTCTTATTCATTTAAAAAAAACCCTTATTTTAGCAATCCAAGTGTGTTTAAAATGATGTCTCAGATGATTAAGACACAAGAACGTAAGTAAACAAGTGGAATAGGTGATGGAACAGTGTATCACAGTGAAGTAAAAAATGTTGACAAAAGCCAGCTGGTAGCAGGGTGGTTGGTTATAGCAGCTGGATTCCACATGGTTGACTGTGCAGTTCAAGTCCTGAACCCTGGCAGCCTGAAAAACATGCTGAGTGTGTGTGCATGTGTGCCCAAAATCCTGAGAAGAATGGAGAAAGGACTTCAGTATGACTATTTTCCTTTCCTTCTCTCTTTCTCTCTGGTGAGTGTATGCACCCTATAGCCAATTACCAAAAAACAAACAAACAAACAAAAAAAAAGTGACAATGCAGTATGTCCCCCCGTAAAAAAAAAAAAACCAAGTAGAACTACTATCAAATGTGTACAACATAATGTAATATTCAATGCTGAATGAGTAAGTCTATATCCTTGACTTGATTATCATGCATAGTACATTACATACTGTATCCTAGAATGATTATATGTAAATGAGAAATCACAATAAAAAAAAAAGCAAAAAACCTGGAAAAATAAAATAAAAACTCTCAAGCACATGTTAAAAATTTTTTTAAAAAAGCAGTATCTTCATTGTGGTTTTAATTTTCATTTCTCTCATAGCTGAGGACATTGATTTTCATGCATTTATTGGATATTTATATATCTTATTTGAAGAAACATCTATCCAAATTTGTTTCCTCTATTTTATTGTTGAAAAAATTGTAAGAATTTCTTATACCTTGTGGAAGTCCTTTATCAGATAAATGATTTGCAAATATTCTCTCCCATTCTCTGGGTTGTCTTTCCAGTTTTGTGATGGTACACTTAGAACCATGAAACTTTTTAATTTTGATGAACAATTATCTACCTTTTTAATTGCCTGTAGTTTTGGTACTGTATTTAAGGAGGTTTGGACTTCTATAGGTCATGTAGAGTTATTCCTATATTTTCTCCTAAAATTTTTATAGTCTTAGCACTTAAAGTCTATGGTTCATTTTCAGAAAATTATTATGTGTAGTTAGATACAAGAGATAGAAGACATAGAAGAAGCAACAGGGAGGCCCAAGTCATTCGGCTAGAGCTCATCAGGGACAGTAGGAAGGGCTGCTCTGGCCTGTGTCATACACTTGTGCACTATACGAAGTGGTCTACCATCTTACATCCTACTGATCCAGTTAAACCTCCAGTCACATTGGGAACAGAAAGATTTGGGTAAACAGGAACTAAACGCCTGAAACACAAGAGACCCTGGAGGAATTATCTCCCTACAACCCTTTTAGCAGTAAAAAGAGAGAAACTTTCCCCTCTGAAAACCTGAACCCCAAACTCACTATAGATTCCACACTCCCATTCACAGTAGAGGAGGGAAACAGGCAAAGAGCTAATACTCACAATAGGAAAGGGCACAAGCACAGACTTACGTAAACATACTTCATAAAAATAGGAAGAATCGAGTGCATTACCAGATGACTAAAAATCAAGGCAGAGCTTCAAGAAATAGGAAAAAAAAAAAAAAAAAAAACAGGTAATACTTCACCCAGAAGAGAACATAATAACTCCTCACCAACAATGGATAAAACACAGGATATCACAGAAATGTTAGACAAAGAATTCAGAATATTCACTGTAACAAAACTCAATAAAATGCAAGAGAAAAAAAAGTACAGGAGATGAGAAAATGCTTCCATCACTTGGAGGAGGAAAAATAGACACATTGAGAAAGAATCAAACAGAACTTCTGGAGATAAATAATATGATGTAGGGACCAACAGATGGTGTAGCAGTTACATCACTGGACTCCTGCATGGCCGACCAGGGTTTTAGTCCTGGACCTGGTGGCTTCAAACTCATGCCGGGTGTGCATGTGTGTGCGCACGCGCGCGTGCATGCAAAATCCCAGGAGAATGGAGAAAGGACTTCAGTGTGGCCATCTTTGTTTGGGGGGTGGTTCCTCACTTTCTGTCTCCCTCTGTCTCTCTGGCAAGCATATGTGCCCTTCTGCAAAAATTTCTGCCCCTCCCCCCACAAAAAAACCAATATGATGCAGGAAATTAAAACCTCCTTTGAAAATATCAAGAGCAGACTAGATCTCTCTCTCTCTCTCTCTCTCTCTCTCTCTCTCTCTCTCTCTCACACACACACACACACACACACACACACGAATCTCCTACCTTGAAGACAAAACCTCTGATTTAGTCCAAGTGACTGAAAAGAAGAATAATCATTAAGAATTAGGACAACATTTGGGAAATCCTAGACACTTAAAAACAGCCAAATATCTGCATTAAAGGTATTCCAGAGGTGAAGAGACAGGCAAAGACAGAAAATCTCTTTCATGATATATTAGCTAAAAATGTTGAAATTTAGTAAGGCATGTGGACATCCAAATCCAGGAGATACAAAGGACACTAAATAGATCTAAGAAGATCCTCTCCAAGACACATCATAGCCAAATTAGTAAAAACGAAAGACAATATTCTAAAAATGGCAAGAGAGAAACGCCAAGTTACTTATGAAGGATACTCCATTAGACTAACATCTGAAATCTCAACTGAAACAAGGCAGGCAAGGAAAGAATGGGAAGACTTATTTAAAATTCTAAAAGAAAAACAATTTCAGGACCAGCAGGTGGCATGGTGGTTAAGGCACTGGACTCTCACATGGCTGACTACACGGCTGACCACAGTTCGAGTCTTGGACTGGGTGGTCTGCTCTCTCGCTTTCCTTCTCTCTCTCTCTCTCTCTCTCTCTCTCTCTCGGGTAAATGCACGTACCCTGTACATATTAAAAAACAATAAATAAATGAAATGAAAATTCTTAAGAAAAAAAGAAAAAATTTCAGCTGAGATTACTATGTCTAGCAAGATTATCCTTCAAATGGGAAGGCAAGGCAAAATCATTCCCAGATAAACAAATGCTCAAAGCTAAATCAGCTCTTGACAGGACAAGGGATGCCACATGACCATCCCCTGGTGGGGAGGTGTGTGTGTGTGATTTTTCACTTTCCCTCTCTCTGTCTCTCTCCTCTCTGGTGAGTGCATGTGCCCTATGGCAAAAAAACTAAAATAAATAAATAAAAATAAATAAAAATAGGGACCAACAGGTGGCATAGTGATTAAGGCACTGGACACTCTTACATGGCTGACCAGAGTTCGAGTCTCAGACCTGGTGATAGGGATAATTTTACCGATCTCTAAGTGAACTAGTGATTGATACCACAGATCGTTTCAGATTATAAGCTCCTATATTCTACAGTCCTCTACATAAAAATTACAAATTCTTCTTTCACTGGCTATGTTAAGATTATCTTGGTTTTCAAAAATCCATCATCATTAATTTACAAGACTTTGTGTTCTTTGATTTTTAATAATTTTTTCCCTTAGAACTGTATTTCACAATAAAGAATGTCATAGACAATTCCAGACATCAAGAATAACCAGAAGCAGATTTCGAAGGTTCACAGCATACTATAAAATTAAGTGTTGAAGATGGTAAGTACGTTTATATCCTCCTTTTGTTTATTATACACTGTACACATGCTTTGAAAGACTTCTGTACCCTACAAAGATATGTAATTATATGTAAATCATAATTACAATAAAAATGTAATAAAAAGGTTCCACTTCATTCTTTTGCATGCTATCCTAGCACCGTTTTTTGTAAAGACTATTCTTCGCCATTAAATTATGTTGGCATACTTGTTGAAAAGTAACTGAGTATTTCTGTTGAGGGTTTATTTCTGGTCTCTCATTTATATTCTATTGACTTACATCTATCCTTTTGCTAGTATCACACTGTCTTCTTTTTTTTGGAGAGGTTTTTTTGCTATAGGGCGCGTGCGCTCGCCAGACAGACAGAGAGAGACAGAGAGACAGAAAGCGAGAAATCACCCCCCAGGGGGGATGGTCACGCCGCAATCCCTTCTCCTCCATTCTCCTCTCGGGATCTTGGGCACGCACGCACACGCGCCCGGCGTGAGTTGTAAGCCACCGGGTCCGAGACGCGAACCGCGGTCGACTACGTGGGAGTCCAGCGACATAGCCATTACGCTAACTGCTGGTTCCCAGTATCACACTGTCTTGATTATCACAGCTTTACAATAAGCTTTTCCTTTCCCTTTTTAAACTTGCCAGAGGGCAGGGACCAGCAGTTAGTGTAATGGCTATGTCGCTGGACTCCCACGTAGTCGACCACAGTCTGGGACCCGGTGGCTTAAAACTCATGCCGGGGGACCAGCAGTTAGCGTAATGGCTATGTCACTGGACTCCCATGTAGCCAGCCGCGGTTCGCGTCCCGGACCCAGTGGCTTAGACTCACGCCAGGTGCGTGTGCGTGCATGCCCAAGATCCCAAGAGGAGAATGGCGGAGAAGGGATTGCGGCGTGGCCATCCCCCCTGGGGGGTGATTTCTCATTTTCTGTCTCTCTGTCTGTCTCTGTCTGGTGAGCGCACGTGCCCTATAGCAAAAACCACTTAAAAAAAAAGTAATTGCCAGAGGGCACATGTATTTGCCAGAGAAAGAGACTGGGGGAGCAGTACCCTCCCCTACCAATGAGGCATGGTCACATTTAACCTCTCTCCTCCTTTTCTCCTTCCTGCCCTGTTGAACATGCACTCACACATGCCTGGCAAGTTTTTAAGATGCTAGGGCTGGCATTCAAACTGCAGTCAGGCATGAGGGATTGCTTCCCTTAAGCACTAGGCTATGGGTCCAACCCTAGTAAGTTTTGAAATCAGAAAGTATCAGTTTTCCAATTTTGATCTTCATTTTCAAGATTGTTTTGACTCTTCTGGGCCCCCTGAGTTTCCATATGATTTTATTTTTAAAAAATATTATTTATTTATTTATTTTAAAGCAAGAGGGTACATGCACATGCATGCAAGAGAAAGAGAGGGAGGATGAAGAGGAGTCCCAAGAGGGCCTGCTCATGCCATAATACTTTTTCCTCCCATTTTCCATTCTGTCAGAATCCAGGGCACACCCAGAGTGTTTTTCAAGACATTGGGTCAAGACTTGAAACCTGGTTGGCCATGTGAGATCCAGATTCCTATGTGCAGCATTTAATCACTGTACTATGGGGCCAGACCACCATCGGAATTTTAGGATCAGGTTGTCAATTTTCTGCAAAATTCACCTGGGATTCTGAGAAAGACTGTATTGAATCTGTAAATCAGTTTGTAGAAACACTGCCATCCTAACAATAGTAAGTCTTCCAAACTATGAGAAAAGGATGTCTTTCTAATTTATTTAGGGCTTTTTTTTTTTTTTTTTTTTTTGACAGTGATTAAAGTTTATTTTTTTTAAGGGTGGTTATTTTATTTTTGCGATTCTGTGGTTAGAGGAGTGTATTAAGAGGCAACACATCTCCTTTTCCTTAACCATGATTTTTCTTTTGTATCCTTCTGTACAAAGGTAAAACTTTTTGTTAATTTCGGAGTTAATGGTATAAAACGGGTTGGTAAACTTTCTCTCTAAAAGGTAGGATATTTCAAGTTGTATAGACCACATGTGGTCTCTGGCATCTATTCTTTTATAACCCTCTAGACATGTGAAAACCAGGTGTCAGGATGGCCGAGTGGTTCTAGACATGTAAAAAACCATTTTTAGTTTGCACCACACATAAACCGACTGAGCCTCGTCTGCAGGTGGTAGATGGCTGACCCCTGGTATCAAATACCTGCTTTCTGCCTTGTCAGAGATAATGACTTGACGCTTCTTGCCTGAAGTTAAGTCAAGAAGGGCCTTATTCACAACCAAATGAAGCTTATAACAAAAGTAGAAATGGAGAATTCTTGCCCACTTTGACTCGCCCTAGCAATTTTCCATTCATTCATTCAATAAATTTCTTGAGGACCTACTGTGTACATGCTTAAAAATCTTTGTGTTAGTAGAGAGTTCCAGTGTTTCTTCCTTAAAAGGGTGATTCCTCCAGCTTCTCTAACCCACGGGTTATCAAGAGTTAATGCTCATAATTTTTAGGAAAAATCAGGATTAAAATCTTTACCAGCACTCAAGAGAATTCATGATTATAAAAAGTGAATCCACCTAAACCGTGATATCCTGTCATATAATATTGATACATCTTTCCTAAAACAAAGTCACAACCTAGAGGAAGAAAAATATGTAACTATCTCTACTTAAGGGTACTTCTCTTTCTCCCATAGGCTGAAACAACATTCTCAGATCTAAAACACATCCAGATAATCTTCCGTTTTCCTAGTTTGCAGCGAATATAATGTACACTCTGGATTCTATCTCAGCCACAAAACAATTCTACATTTAGGGAAGAATACTGCCTCTAGAAATAATTTGTACTTCCACATTTCATCTTGGGGAAGGAGTAATCACGTTTCCGGTGCTTCAGGATGAAAACCTTATGAATTCTCTTGTTATTAATCCAAGGTTAAGGAAGACTCTAGTTAGAAGCCAAAAGGAACCCAGACTTCAGTATTAAAATATAAAGGTTGCCCCATTCCAGACCTTTAGTACAGGCCTCAACTATAATAATCTGATTGTCCATACCACTGAAACATGGAATATTTTGCAATTAGAATGATTGCTATTTAGGGCTTTAAAGCTTCCAACAATGTTTTATAGTTTTCAGAGTCCAAGTCTGACTTTCTTGTTAGACTTACACTTACCCTATTTTACTTTTTTGATGATGCTATTCCTTCTAGGAAGTGGATACTTTGGGTACTTTGTTCCCTTTTCTCAATGATTTGTGTTTTTCTCTTTGACCTGTAGGAACTCTTTAAGGATATCAGAGCATTCACATATTCACCCCTGCCCCCGCCTTTTTTTTTTTTTTTTTTTAGTTTGCCTTTATCTGGGATCTGTTTTTGATGTTGGCAGTTAGGTATATATTGAACAGGCATAGTTATAGACAAAGTGTGGTTTATCAACGAGATTGCATAGTTTTATGAAAGCAATAATATCCTAGGTTCAAGAGAAACATAGTTGGTGAACAGCCAGAAATGTCAAACTGAGCAGTACTGGTTGATCATCCCTCATTCAAAAATCGAAAATGCTCCAAAACTGTTGAGCACTGATATGATGCCACAAGTGGAAAATTTCACACTTGACCTCAGGTCACAGGGTTGCATTTAAAACATTCCAATGATATTTTTATACAAAAATATTGTATAAAATTATCCTCAGGCTATGTGTACAAGATGTATATAAAACATAAATAAATTTTGTGTTTAGACTTGGGTCCCATCCTCAAGATATCTCATTATATATACATGAGAGTGTGCTCAAATCTAAAATAATCAAAATTCACATCAATTCTGGGCCTAAGCATTTCTTATTTTGAGATTTTTGCTATAGGGGATGTGTGCTCATTAGAGAGACAGGGAGACAGAATGCAAGGAATCACCCCCTAGGGGGAATGGCCATGCAGCAATGCCTTCTTCATTTTGCTTTTGGGAATCTTGGGCATGCACACATATGCACCTGGCATGAGTTTCAAGCTGCCATGTCCAGAATTCAAACCACAGTTGGCTACATGGGAATCCAACACCTTAACCACTACACCACCTGCTGGTCCTGGGCCCAAGCATTTTTAGTAAGAGGTCCTGAACCTGTATGTATATTAGAATGTCCTGGATTATCAGTGGTGTAGCTGAAGTTCCTTCCCAGGTTCTATTAGTATAGTACAGAAACAAAACAGCAGTAATACATGCTTCCTGTGTAGAATAACTGAAATTTTCTTTAATGGATCAAGCGCATCACCATCATTCATAACCACAATTAATATGTTTAACATTAATAAACCACCAAGCACTGTTCTAGTAGATGAGCCAAATTATCTGTATCAACTCATTCAAACCTAAGCAGTCTGGTTCTAGAGTCTGCTTTTAACCACTGCTCTGCTGCACTAGAATATAAGAAGTGCTGGAGACTCTGAACTTTGGTATCAAAGTCTGTTAAGACTGAAGTTTTTGCTATAGGGCACGTGCCACCAGGCCCAAGATTGAAGTTTTTAATGCTCTAAAGCAATGATAGAGTCTTCCTGGAGGTTTTTCATTTTCTTGATCTTTTCAAAGAACTTTTTATTACACCGATTTTCTATTAACCTTATGTTTTCCATTTCACTGATTTCTATATTTTCTTTCTTCTGCTTGTTTATTTTGGTCTTCATTTTGTTTCTTTTTTTTTTTTTTTTGGAGAGGTTTTTGCTATAGGGCGCGTGCGCTCGCCAGACAGACAGAGAGAGACAGAGAGATAGAAAGCGAGAAATCACCCCCCAGAGGGGATGGCCACGCCGCAATCCCTTCTCCTCCATTCTCCTCTCGGGATCTTGGGCATGCATGCACACGCGCCCGGCGTGAGTTTAAGCCACCGGGTCCGGGACTCGAACCGCAGTCGACTACGTGGGAATCCAGTGACATAGCCATTACGCTAACTGCTGGTCCCTGGTCTTCATTTTGTTTCTTAATGTGAGAAGTTAGATAACTGATTTCAGACTTTCTCTGTTTTTTGTTTGTTTTCTAATTTGTATAGGGCATGTGAGCTCATAGGGGTATGAGGGAGCAAGGATGAGACTTCTCCATTCCCCTCTTGGCATTCTGGGCACCACACATGCACCCGGCATGTTCCTCATGCCACCAGGTCTAGGACTTAAACCATGCAGTTGGCCATGTGGAATCTAGCTGCCTCAATGACCCCATTACCAGCTGGCTTCTTTCCCTGTTTTTTAATGAAAAATTCAGTGCTACATATTTCGTACTCATGTTGCTTTGGATGGGTCCTACATATTTTGATATGTTGTATTTTTTCCTCGAGTTCAATATTCCCTTAGGCTTCCTCTTTGACCAATATATATTATGTAAAAGTGTATTGTTTAGTTTTCAAGTACTGGAGGTACCTGAATTGATTTCTAACTTGAATCCATCATGCTCAGAGGACGTATTCTCTATTATTTTAATTCCTTTATCTTTGTTGTTCTGTTATGGCCCTGGATGGTTAATAATGGTTAAAAACAGTTTAGTAATTTTACGGCCTTATATTGATTAGGTAGTCTACTGATGCTTGAAAAGAATGGGCATTCTGTGGCTGTTGGGTGGAATGATGGTGCTGGTAAGTTCTATATTCTTCGTGATTTTCTGTCCAGTGTTTTATCGGTTGTTAAGAAAGGGGTATAAAGTCCCAAACCACAGTTGTGGATTTGTCTATTTCTTTAGTTCTGTCCGTTTTTATTTCACATATGCTACGATTCTGTTTTTGGTACACACACATTTAGGACCTACTATATTTTCTTCTTGCACTGATCGATCCTTTTATCATTATTTAATGCTGCACTCTGTCCCTGGTAATTCTCTTTGTTCTGATGTCTGATGATAATATCGCAACTCCTACTTTCTTTGGATTAATGCTTACATCTTATATATATTTTTCATATCTGTTTACTTTCATCTGACCTATACTGTTAGTTTGAAGTGAGTTTCTTGTAGACAACACTTAGGTCATGCTTTTTAAATCCATTCTACCTATTCCTGTCTTTTAATTATTGTATTAAAGATCATTTGGTTTGGGGACCAGCAGATGGTGTAATGGTTATGTCGTTGGACTCCCATGTGGTCAACTGTGGTTCAAGTCCCGGACCCAGCAGCTTAAACTCACACCAGGTGCATGTGGACCCAAGATCTCAAGAGGAGAATGGGGGAGAAGGGACTACGGTGTGGCCACCCCTCCTAGTGGGTGATTTCTTGCTTTCTGTCTGTCACTACAGAGAGTGCACATGCCCTATAGCAAAAATATCTCTAAAAAATAATTTTAAGGGACCAGCAGTTAGTGTAATGGCTATGTCGTTAGACTCCCATGTAGCTGACCGTGATTCAAGGCCTGGACCCGGTGGTTTAAACTCACACTGGGCACGTGTGCGTGCATGCCCAAAATTCTAAGAGGAGAATGGAGGAGAAGGGATTACTGCACGGCCATCCCCCCGGGGGGTGATTTCTTACTTTCTGTCTATCTCTCTCTGACTTCCTGGAGATCGCATGCACCCTACAGCAAAAACCTCTCCAAAAAAATAAAATGAAATAAAATGAAATAATAATTTAAAAAAATTTATTTTTAATGTAATTATTGACATACTAGGTCTTAAATTTGGTATCTTGTTTTTTATTGTTTCTTTTTCCTGCAGGTCACCTACCATTTTTATAATTTCATTTTTATTTATCTAAAGTGTTTTTTAAGTGTATCTCTGTATAGATGTTTCAGTGGTTGTTCTGAGTATTACATTGTACATTCATAACTTAATATTGTGGACATTTTGCCAGTTTCAGTGAAGTGTAGAAATTTTACCTCCAGTTAAGTTTCCTTAACTTTCTTATATTTTGAGATTTTTCCCATAGGCATGTGCACTCATCGGAGAGACAGAAAGCAAGAAATCACTCCCTGGGGAAATGGCCACACCATAATCCCTTCTCTTCTATTCTCCTCTCAGGATTTTGGGAATGTATGCATATGTGCCTGGCGTTAGTTTCAAGCCACTCAGTCTGGGACTCGAATAATAGTTGACCATGTGGGAGGCCAGAACTTCAACCACCAGGGCACTTGCTGATCCCTACAATATACTATCTTAAGTATTTCTTCTACATACACTGAGAACCACAAAAAAATAACATTATATTTTTTGCTTCAGCCATCAAATATAATTTAGAAAATTTAAGAGAAGGAAAGGTCTATTTACTCATATTTATACTCTTTTCATAGTCTTTTCTTTCTTCCTAATGTTCTAAAATGCCTTTTTTTTTTTGGAGAGGTTTTTTTTTTTTTTTTTTTTGCTATAGGGCGTGTGCGCTCGCCAGACAGACAGAGAGAGACATAGAGACAAAAAGCGAGAAATCACCCCCCAGGGGGGATGGTCACGCCGCAATCCCTTCTCCTCCATTCTCCTCTCGGGATCTTGGGCATGCACGCACACGCGCCCGGCGTGAGTTGTAAGCCACCGGGTCTGAGACGCGAACCGCGGTCGACTACGTGGGAGTCCAGCGACATAGCCATTACGCTAACTGCTGGTTCCCTAAAATGCCTTTTTTAAAAATGTGCTATAGGGAGGCCAGCAGGTAGTGTGGTGGTTAAGGTGCTGGACTCCCATGTGGCCAACTGCAGTGCAAGAGGAAATGATAAAAGACCAAGAGCATTTGTTTCCATCTTTTCCTTTCTGTTTCTTTTGGGGAGGAGCTGTTGACAACAAATGCTATTAATTTTCCTTCCTTGAGAATATTGTGATTTCCCTTTTATTCCCTCTGTGTGGGGACACGTTTAAGAGAGAGAATCTGAGGTGTGGGGACATGCTCTGAGCAAACACCACATGCTCTTTTGGGGTTTGGCAGAACCTTGTAACTTGTCTTTCCCTGACCTTGGCTACAGACAGAGCAAGGGTGGAAATTGCTAGGGGCGTTCCAACAGACACATCTGATGGACTTCAAGAAACATCTTGACCCCAATTAGTAAAGTCCAATCCCTGCTCTGCATCTGAAAGGTTCTTTAGCCTACTCTGGGTGTGGTGGTGCACTCCTTATGGAGAAGTTCTTTAGCTCCTTCCCCACACCTTACAGCTAGTTCTCTGCATTAGAAAGGAAGATGAGATTTTCTCTTGATGGGATTACCAAGGGATACACGTGGCCTGGTGTGACTAAGCCCTCATAGATTTGTTAACTGCTTCTTATTATCTGTAACCTGGCAACCAATGTATGAAGTGTCGTAAAACATACATATGTAATGTCTCCTTGTTCTATAAATAAAGACGTCCAGTTCATCTGGGCGGCACAAGTTGCTTGGGTTACCTAGACTCAAGCTGCCTGTGTCCATTTCTACTCTATCCCTTTGCCTCATTCTTCCCAATTCCCAGGTCCTGGTAAGATGGAGGGCTTTCTCTTTCTTGTCCTCTTTCTCTTCCTCATCAGCAGCCCCCTGAACATGATTCAGCCAGACCCAAGCCCTGGGGCGGACGCCGACACCTCTGCAAGGGCATTTTCTCCTAGTCTTCATTTCTGGGCTGACAGTTCTTTTATTCAGTATCTAAAAGATGACTGTACCACTTCCATCTAGCCACTTTCCCTCTTCTTCTTCTTTTTTTTTTTAAAAGACAGGGTCTTGCTACATCATGATCTTCCTGCTTCAGCCTCCCAGTGGGGCTGCAGCTGCATCCCACCACACCAGGTTCTTCTTTAAGCAGGGTCTTGCTATGTGGCCCAGGCCCGCCTTGAGCTCACAATCTTCTCGCCTCAGCCTCCCCAAGTAACAGGGACTACAGGTGCATGCTACCATGCTCAACCTTCAGGCTGGAATGGGAATCAAACTTGGGTCTCCCAAACAGTGAAGGACAGTGTCTTAGCACTGTATGTTACTGTGGCTGGCCCTAGCCTCCAACTTTTTTTTTTTTTCTTTTTGAAACAGATTTTTGTTATAGGGTGTGTATGCTCACTGAGACAGAGAGATATAGTGAGACAGAGAGTGAGAAATCACCCCCCTTGGAGGTATGGCCATGTTGCAATCCCTTCTCCTTCATTCTCCTCTCAGGACTTTGGACATGCATGCACATGTGCCTGGCATGAGTTTAAGCTGCCGGGTCCGGGACTCGAACTGTGGTTGATTATGTGGAAGTCCAGAGACGTAACCATTATGCCATCTGCTGGTCCCTCCTCAAAGGTTTTTTATTAGAAATCCACTGCCATTTAAATTGGTTTTCCCCTATGAGCAAAGTATAATTTTTCCCTCACTGATTTCAAGTTTTTGTCTTTAGACTTCAGAAGTTTGATTATGATATATCTTGGTGTGAATTCACTTGGGTTTATTTGATTTGAAAAAGGCTCAACTTGGGAACCAGCAGTTGGCGTAATGGCTATGTTGCTGGACTCCCACGTAGTCAACCGCGGTTCGCGTCTCGGACCTGGTGGCTTACAACTCACGCCGGGCGCGTGTGCGTGCGTGCCCAAGATCCCGAGAGAAGAATGGAGGAGAAGGGATTGAGGCGTGACCATCCCCCCTGGGGGGTGATTTCTCGCTTTCTGTCTCTCTGTCTCTCTCTGTCTGTCTGGCGAGCACTCGCGCCCTATAGCGAAAAACCTCTCCAAAAAAAAAGGCTCAACTTGATTCTGTAGGTTTATATCCTTAGGCAAATTTGGGAAAATGTCAGTCACTTTTTTAAAAGGTATTCTTTGAATACTTTTATCAGCCTCACACTTGTCTTCCTCTCCTCCTATGATTCTGGTAACATGAATTTTAGACTTTTGGTCCTAGTCCCACAGGTTCTGGAGGCTCTAAGTTCATCTTTTCCCCCCAGCCTACTTTCCTTTGTTCAGATTAGGTAATTTCTAAATTGTTTTATTTTCAAATTCACTGATTCTCTAACTACTTGATTTTGCATTTGAGCCCATCCATTGAGTTTTTAATTTTGGTTATGGGAATTTTTCAGCGTAAAATTTCCATTTATTCTTTAGATTGCCTATTTGTTTAAAATCTATATTTTTCATTCTCAAGTGTTTATATTGCTTAACAAAACTTTTAAAATCATGGCTCCCTTAAATTCCTTGTCAGATAATTCCAACATCTATGTGTATCAGAGTTGGTATCTGCTGATTGTCTTTTTTCACACAGGAGATTCCTGGTTCTTAGAAAAACATGTGATTTTCAGTTGTATCCTATTACATCGTGGGACTCTGGATCTTGTTTAAACCCATGTCAGCGGGTCTCTGCACCATGTGTCTTAGTCTGTTTGGATTGCTGTAACAAAATACCATATGCTGAGTAGCTTATGAACAACAAGAGACTTACTTCTCAGAGTTCTGGAAGATGGACAGCCCAAGATCAAATCCAGTGTCTGGTGAGGGCCCTTTCTTGGTTCAGTGTTGGCACCTTCTGTGTTCTTACATGGTGGAAGGGGCAAAACATTTCCCTTGGGTCATTTTTATAATGGCACTAATGTATTCACAAGGGCTCTGACCTCATGACTTAATCAGCTCCTCAAAGGCCCACCTTCTAACTCAGTCACCTTGGGGATTAAAATGTTGCCAAATCCATTTGCGGGGGAGATTCATTCACTCAAGCCACAGCACCATGCCAGAACTGTGTCAGTGGGGGAACACGGGCAGTACCTCGTTATGTACACACGGAGTGGAAGTCCAGGATGTCCCCTTGACTTCTACTGACATTTGGAGGAAGGAGGGAAAAAGGGGCTTCCTCACTGCTGGATATAGGCAAGGCTTCTTTTGATACCATCCAGGCTGGGAAGGGAAGAGGAGCCCCTTTCCTGCTCTCTTCACGGCCTTCACTAACAGTGTGAGGTGAAACCAGCGAATACGGAGGCTCACTGCTTCTGAGTGGTGGTTAGAGTCCCCACTTCCCTGATGGATTCCTCTGATACCATCTTGGCAAAGGGGGAGGTGGGGGAAGATGTCTCATTATTACTTCGTGAGAGCTAAAGTCCAGGTTCTCCATGTGGTCCTCACTGACACCTCTGGTGGATGGAGGGCAGGTCTGGCTTCCTACTAGATTTCTCTGACACCGCCCAGGCAGGAAGTGTGAGGAACATCTCATTACAGCTGGTTGAGGGAAGTCTAGCATCCCCACCAAACTTTGCTGATAGAGGCGAGAGTGAGGCTTCATTTTTTTTTTTTCCCCTGCAGTGTTTGGCTAGAATAGGGTAGTTAACATCTAATGGTTTTCTTTTCTTTTTTTTTTTTTTTTCTTTTTAAACTGAAAACTTAAAAAAAAAAAAAGTAACGATGAAATGTGTTCATATGAGAAAGAGAGAGAGAGAGAGGCGGACGGACAGACACAACTCTCAGCTGGGCTCAGTCACACTACAATGCCCCCTCTCCAAGCCCTCCAGCCAGCAAGGACTCTGACTGAGCATGCATGCACGCACCCAGCATATTTCAGGCCGACCAGGCTGGGGATTCAAACTGTGGTCAGAATGTGGCTTCCAGAACCATGGTCCAATATGTTACAGGCTGTGCCTCAGAGGCTAGGCCAAAGTTTTCCTTATTTTGCTAGGCTCCCCCTTTTGTTCCTTTTGCTAGAGAGCGAAAGAGAAGGTTCTTCTTGGGGCTCTTTTGTCTGAGCTTATTGATATTTCCAGGTTGCTGACTTTTCCAGCACCTAGTCTGGATATTCAAGGTCAAAAGAAAACCAGGGACTCAATGACATATTTTCCTTCTGATCTCGAGGTTTCTAGGCAGCCTGCTTTCTTTTCTCCATCTCTCAAACACTTCAATTCTTATGTTCATTTTACATACACTGTACAGTTTTTAGCTGTACTTAGGAGAATAACAGGGAGAAGGGTATGTCTACTCTGTCTTGTCTTAGAACCATATGGAGTATTTAAAGTTACCTCAGGCATTCATCATTAATGTTTTATTTCCACAACGTGTTAACAAAACTTTATGCATCTCTATATTTTAGCCTTGTATGAAGCAAAAAAATATTAACAAACCATTTGCTGTTGTTTCATATTTGAAACCTCTGTTCACATTTCTGACTAAAGACTTGAGCTTTTGTTGGCAAGAGATTTTCCATCAATCAAGAAAAGAAGATGATGTGTACTGAGAAAGATACTTCTGCCTGTCACCACAATGGGCTCTGAATCTCTTATCTTTTTCTACACCAATCACTCCAACTCTTTCCCATTTGACATGATTAGACACAAGTAATTCCAAATTATGAAGGAAAACTAAGGCTCAGAGAAGTTAAATTGCTTGCCAAAGTTTAAGGAGCTTGTTGCTTCAGAGGAGATAGCAGCAACTTGGTTTTGTAACTCTGAATCCTTTCATTATAATAATGTTCCTCCTTAAAATCTGATAATTAATAACTACATAGTTTCAAACATAAAACTCAAACAAAGTTAAGAACTGAATGTAAAATAAATTAGCTGTACTATTTAAAAATTTTTTGTATGTGCTGGAACATTTTATTCTGTTTTTTTTTTTTTTTCCCGAGAGGTTTTCGCTATAGGGCACGTGCGCTTGCCAGAAAGACAGAGAGAGACAGAGAGATAGAAAGCGAGAAATCACACCCCAGGGGGGATGGCCACGCTGTAATCCCTTCTCCTCCATTCTCCTCTAGGGATCTTGGGCACACACGCACACGCGCCCAGTGTGAGTTTAAGCCACTGGGTCCGGGACTTGAACCGCGGTCGACTACATGGGAGTCCAGCAACATAGCCTTTATGCTAACTGCTGGTCCCTTTATTCTGTTTCTTAATTTAAAAAAATGTTCACAACAGAAAAAAGTCAAAAGATCTAAAGAACAAAAAAGAATATAAAGGCCATCAATCATCTAGCTGCTGGTTGGTACTTTAATGTTTATCTTTCCACAACCTTTTCTTTTTTTTTTAATTATTATTTTCTAAATTTAACTTTATGTTTATTGAAATTTGACCAGAGAGGGACAGAGTGAGAGAGAGAGATAGATAGAGAGAGAGAAAGCCAGAAAGCAAGTCACCACATCTGGGACTCGAACCACAGTCAGTCATGTGGGAGTCCAGCGCCCTTAACTACCATGCCATCTACTGGTCCTCCACAACCTTTTCTTACTTTACATATATTTTACTTTGGGGGAAAAAAAGGGGGGGAGTAATGCCACAATTTATCTATACTTTACTGATATTCATTTAAGTTATTTTCAGCCTTTTTTTTTTTTTTCAGGTTTTTGCCATAGGATGCACGGGCTCACCGGAGACACAGAGAGAGAAGGAAAATGAGAAATCACCCCACATGGGAGATGGCCATGCCACAGTCCTCCTCCATTCTCCTCCTAGGATTTTGGGCACACATGCCTGGGGTGGTTTTTAAGTCCTGTCTTGGACTTAAACTGCAGCTGACCATGTGGAAGTCTAGTGCCTTAATACCACACCATACGTTGGCCCCATTTTCAGTTTTTTGTTGTAATAATGCAATTAAAATGTATATGGTTGATCATTTCCTTAGGATAGACTTCCAGAGGTGGACGTGTTGGTGAATGGGCAAACACAGTTTTAGACTTTTGATAACTACTGTGAAATAGAAAGATCATAGGAATTTGCACCAGCACTGTGTGAGGAACCACTGCTTCGCACCTGCAAAAATACTGAATAGTGTTTCTGTGTGTATAAGCTTTGTCTTATCTATTTGCTTTCCTTTGTTTACCTTCCTGTCCTGCTCCCTCATACTCCAACTAAATTCTACTCTCCGTATTTGTGACCCAGCTCTAGCCTGACTTCCGCAAAAACTTGACTGCCTAAGAAGAACTTTTCTTCTTGTAGACTTCTTACACTTATCATTGCTACAAATTGATATCTATCATTTCATTTTTTTAAGAGAGGTTTTTGCTATAGAGTGCATGTACTCACCAGCGAGATGGTAAGAGAGACAGAGAGACAGAAGGCAAGAAATCGCCCTCTAGGGGAATGGCCATGCCACAGTCCCTTCTCCATTCTTCTCTTGGGATTTTGGGCACACACGCACATGTTCCCGGAACCGCAGTCTACTATGTGGGAGTCCAGTGATGTAACCATTACTCCATCTGCTGGTGCCTGATATCTATCATTTCTTGTTTATATTTTTATTTTCCAAGCCAGATGGGAAACGCCCTGTGGATGAGGTTATGTTTTCCTTCTACAAGTTGGCATTTTCTGCAGTGCATATTCTAGTATAGAGACTCAGTAAACAGGCTGACTTCGATGTTTCTGAATTTGAACTCAGTTTCTGAAGCTTATTGCATTTTTTTGCTATGGAATAAGTGACTGTAACTCTTCCATATTGGGCTACATTGGTGCTTAGACCTGGAGATAAAATGTGTTATACTTGGAACATACTTTAATTACTGCTAATTTAGAATACTATGGGCAATTTCTAAAATGTACACAATACACGAAGACATATTTTTGCCCATTAAAAAAAAAGCTCACAAGTGATTAGATGACAGTAGCACACACTGGAAGACAGACTGAGGTTTCCTTAAAATTGCTTTGTGTGACCTTTGACTAGTCAATCGGGATTCACATCCCACCTTGGTTAAATGTTCCTATGAAAATTTTATGAAGTACTATATAATGACTAAAAGTCGTTATCCGTTCAATGAGTTCCTTGGGAAAAAGGCAATGCACAATTGACTAGGCATTTAATGCCCCAAATAAATCCATTTCTAACTTAAAATAAGAAGAATAGAGGTTAAGATAGCCAAACTGGGCTGCATAAATTACTTGGCTTCAACAGACCCCAGCATATTTACATGAGATTTTAAAAGGAACTTCAACTTTGTCATTAAGTAGGTGCATATTTTCATCTCATTCTACGATATGAAACATTGAACAATGAAAATTCTAGACAAGAAAAGAAAGCAATGCTTACCTTCACTGCTGGCAGCATGTCCAAGGAGTCCAGTGTGAACAACACTAATGCTTGCATCAGCATCATAAATTGATTAAATTGCCATGTCAGACTAAAGAGAAAAGTTGATATGAAAATGGCAAGAAGTGTCAGCCTCTGTAAAAAGAAAACCTTTGTATAATTTACATGTCTCTAGTAATAAAAATCTTTGTAGACAAGTTTTCTCAAGAGCAACCAATATCTCTATAAACCAAATAGAAAAACTATAAACTGTTGCTCTGAAAACCCTTGCATTTGTTATTTAAGCTCTAAATATCCTAAAGTGACACTTTGCATATAAATATTCACATACGGTGTATGTGTTCAGCACTATTACGGAGGCGATAATGCACCAAATCGTATCTCAAGAGCAATGGCTTGAAAATTCTGACAGTTTCGCAGAAATTGTGTGTGGGTTTACTGCAACTATTTAAGGGTAGATTATGTGGAGCACATTTTTAACATCAAAAATTGAAAACATTTTCTTTGCAAAGTAGGAAAAAGCTCAGAAAAAGAAAATTTAACTCAAGTTAAGAAACTGGTCATGGAATAAGCACTATTCGCATGCTTTGGGATAACATGCACGTTACATTTTTAAAAAGCTTCTTATGTAAAATTGGGGAAATTAAAAGTATAGGCTTTATAAAACACTTACTTCAGGAAGAGGCTGTAAGTTTGGTCTCAGGAAATATGTAACTGCTGCTATCTGAATTGCAAAGAATGGCAGTGCCCAGTTCTCCCTCAGTGGAATGGTGAACTCAACTCTTGTAGTATCTATTCTGCACAAAAGAAAATGCAAATAGCCAAAGTGATAATTTTTAAGTTAATTTCCTCAAAGGTTTCCTAAAGTGAAAGCTAGAGTACATTAAGTTCAACTATACTTAGATTCTGGTCATTGGTTCTCCATAATAATAATTGTCCTTACCATCACCATCATCATAACATGAAATTGACATTGAGAAAACTTAAGGGATCTGTCCGTGGGTTTACATTTAACTAAGTGCTCGGACTGAGGTTTAAGCCTATAATAGCTGACTCTTAAACCCATGAGTACGCCATGTTAAACTGACTCTTATTTCTAACTTTGTTACTGCCAACAGGCAATGTTAGGCATTCCCCCCTTCTGTATGTATTTGGTGCTGTATATTGAATCGTAAATTTGTCAATGGCAATCTTTTTTGAAAACTTCTTACGTCTCTGGGGGACCAGCAGGTGGCATGGTGGTTGAGGCACTGGACACTCCCACATGGGCGACCACAGTTCAAGTCCCAGACCAGGTGGCTTGCTTTCTCACTTTCTCTCTCTGTCTCTCTCTGGTCAAATTAAAAAAAGAAATGAATGAATAAATAAAATTAAATAAATAATTCTTCAAAAAAAAGATAAACTTCTTATGTCTCTAGAATGCGAACCCCCTGGAAGATGAGTATAGCTAAGCTTTCATCTTTGTATATTCAGCATGACCCCTGAGAATGATCCCTGAACATACTAGGCATTCAATAAATAACACACACACGTGTGTGTATATAATTCAGCCTTTTGAGCTTCAATTTCTTCATCTCTAAAATGAGTATAACAGTACTTTCTAAGTCTCATTGTCATCATCTCTAAAATGGGGATAATAATAGTATTTACCCTACAGGGTCATTAAAAGAATACATATAAAGCATTTTGTAGTGAGTATTTGCTGTGGTTTAAATGTGTGCCCCAGGGCTGGCCCCGCAGCCTGGTGACTGAGGGAAGCCTGATCTCATATGATCCATTGTGGTTCTAATCTTGGCTTTGCAGCTTGAAAACAAGCCCAGGCACATGTGCATGTGTATCCAAACTTCCAATACGATAGAGGAAGTAAGGAGAAGGGTTGGTGGCATGACCACATCCCATAAAGGAGTGCTTTCTCCCTCTTCCTTTCTAGCAAGTTCATGTACCCTCTAGCTATTAAAAAAAAAAAAAAAAATCACTTCTCCAACGTTTATGTGTTGGAAACTTAATCCACAATGCAACAGGGCTGAGAGGTGGGACTTTTAAGGGGTGATTAGGTTATGTGGGTTCTGCCCTCATGAAGAAATGAATGCCACTATTGTAGGAGTTAGTTTTCTCAGCAGTGGTGTCCTTACAAAGGACGAGCACCACCATCACCTCCTCATGTGCCCTACCGTCCTCCACCTTCCACCATGGGTGACAGAACAAAAAACCCTGACCATAAGTGGCCCTTGGATCTTAGACTTCCCAGCCTTCAGAACTGTGAGCAAAACAGATGTCTGTTCATTATAAATGACCCAGTCTCAAGTTTCTGTTATAGCAGTACAAAATGGACTAAGATAGCACCCAGTAGGGTTATAATAAAAACGATAATAAAAACTAATTTGTTTAGATTGCAATATAAAATCTGTCTTACAACTCATGTTTGAGGTTTAAAGACGCCTACTGAATATCAATGTTGCCATCGGTCAAGCAATAATCCAACATAATCTTTTTTTTTTTTTTTGAGAGCGAGTTTTTTGCTATAGGATGCATACGTTCACCAGATAGATGATGTGGGAGTCCAGCACTTTATCCACTATGCCACCCACCAGCACTTCAATATATCTTTAATATATATATATTTTTAATGCTGTTTTATTGGCCAGACTGTGGTGTGGTGGTTAAGATGGCTGGACCTCGCATGGCCAACTGTGTGGTTTGAGTCTTGGACCTGGAGGATTAAAAAACATGCTTGGATATGTGTACATGGATGCCCAAAATCCTGAGAAGAAGATACAGAAGGGATGGCAGCATGGCCATCCCCTCTGGGAGGGTACTTTCTCACTTTCTCTCTGGTGTGTATATGTGCACTATAGCAAACATTTTAAAATAAACTATTTCAGGGACCAGCAGTTAGCGTAATGGCTATGTCGCTGGACTCCCACGTAATCAACCGCGGTTCGAGTCCCGGACCCGGTGGCTTAAACTCACACCGGGCGCGTGTGCGTGCGTGCCCAAGATCCCAAGAGGAGAATGGAGGAGAAGGGACTGCAGTGTGGCCATCCACCCTGGGGGGTGATTTCTCATTTTCTGTCTCTCTATCTCTCTCTGTCTGTCTGGTGAGCACATGCACCCTATAGCAAAAACCTCTCCAAAAAAAACTATTTCATAAGGTTCAAGTGTTTATTAATGAATAATCTATATCAATTAAATAATGTAAGACCCTCCTTGCATTTGTACAGTGTTTCATTCTTTGTGAACTGAGAGCTACACAACTCTATTAAGATCAGCAGTGAAGATATTATGACAACCCTTTCAAGAAGTGAGACATGTGGCTGAAGAAATACTGGTCATGAAACACACAAGTAATGTTTGGGGATTACAATGGATTTGCAATTCAGTGTTTTTTTTTTTTTTTTAATAGGTTTTTGTTATAGGGCACGTGCGCTCGCCAGACAGACAGAGACAGAGAGATAGAAAGCGAGAAATCACCCCCCCCCCCCCCCCCCAGAGGGAATGGCCACACCGCAATCCCTTCTCCTCCATTCTCCTCTCAGGATCTTGGGCACGCACGCACATGTGCCTGGTGTGAGTTTTAAGCCACCGGGTCCAGGACGCGAACCACGGTCGACTACATGGGAGTCCAGCAACATAGCCATTACGCTAACTGCTGGTCCCCAATTCACTGTTTTGATCCTTAGCTGAAAATATACGTAAGTGGGACTTTCTATCTCAGTAAATAAAAAATTTAGTAAACCACTAGAGAAATGTTTCCATTCAAACAAATAAGGCAAAAGAAATTTCTTGGCCCTCACGTTTTGGGAAGGAAGGGGGAGGCAGGGATTCGACTCACCTGTTTGTGACGTACCAGAAAGCTGCCAACAGTCCTGATAGCCATGTACCACTAAGGAGCCAGCTGGTTATATAAAGAGCTGTGACATAGACTGCCTGGAGCCCAAATAAGGTGTAAATATAAAAGTAAACTGGCTCTAGGTATTTCTGTAAAAGGGAACAAAAAAATGTGTAAGAGAGGACCTAAGTGCCCCCACTGTCATTTAAGAAACAGGAGAGTAGCAATGTAACATTTATAAGCCTACTGTTAATGCCCAGCAGTAAGCCCCTGCCACCCATTCCCATCTAGAAGTGCTAGGAGACTTTCCTTCCACTACTAAGACAAGAGGGAGGGAAATCCCTACACGTCCTGCCTTCGTTCTTCATACCAGACACGTTTTCCACATAACTTTGTCTAATTTCACTGTGTTCACATGACAAGTGGTCATTTGTGATTTGTTAATTTCATAATTTTTTTTATGTCAAAGATAAATCAGGAATGATTACATGTCTCCAAACTAAAATATTTATTGGTTCCTAGACTGCATGTATCTGTTATAAGCTAGAAAACATCTATTCATAAAAATCTTATCTTGGGCCAGCCCATGGCATGGTGGTTAAAACAGCTGGACCTCACATGGATCTCGCATGGCCAACTGCATGTGAGTGCCAGATCCAGCGGCTTGAAAGACGCACTGGGTACTTGTGCGTGTGTGCCCAAAATCCTGACAAGAAGGAGAAATGGAGAAGGGATTGAGGTGTGACCATGCCCACTGAGGTGCATTCTCATTTTCTTTGTCTTACTTTTTCTCTGTCTCTCTCTGGTAATGGAATGCTCTAAGCAAAGTAAAACAAACAAAACAAAACAAACCCCCCAAAACTTGTATCTTATAAACTAAAAGAGGCAGCAAAGTTTACAACGTGGAAAAAATTATGTTATTCCAGATTGTCTACCAAACCAGTTGAAGATCAGAAGATATGTGAAACTTTCAAATTGAATGATTTAATGTTACCGAACGCAACCTACCTGGATAGGCAGAAGTCTATATAAAATACTGAGAAAAACTTCTTGGTAAATATTCATTCGCTGAAGGAGGTTAATTGTCCTCATAGATTCAGTTTTATTATCGTATATTAAGCCATGAAAACCTAGATTGATATTTGAAAAACCAGGAAAAAAAATAAAAATTATTCATTCATTTGGAATGATTTGGTCTTCAGTGTGTGCCAGAGACTGTGGCAGGCATCAGGATGTAAGAGGAAGCAGAAAACCCACTGCTACCATGAAGAGCTCACTACTGTGAGATGAACACGACTGATGCTTACACAAACACAGGAAAATGAAAACTTTGGGACTGCCATGAAAAAAAAAAAAAAAAGCCACATGGCTCTATACCACCTGTCCTCCTGTCATGTGACCTGCTTTGGGGGAAGTTTACATGGCCTCTCCCTACTCCCCAGGATGGGTTGGACTATTTAACTCACGCTGACCAACATCGTGTGAGTGAACATGACACACCCCACGTATGAACAGAGGCTTTAAGAGAAGATGTGTGTTTCTAGCAGCTCCTGCTATTGCCCTGTCATGAAACTGGCATGTTCCAATTAGGGGCTGGATAATTCGATACATGTTGAATAAACCAGAGATGTGAGTGCCTTGCAGCAGACATGCAATGAGAGTAGAAATAAACCTGCTGTTAGAGAAATCCAGAGGTGCTACTGTGACCAGGCTAAGTAACACAAAGTATGAATGGAGAGCTCAGAGAAAACATACACATACCCTTACCATGGGAAAGATGCTTATCCTCACTCTTACGAAAAGTACAAATTAAAGCTTCACCAAGGGAGCCAGCAGGTGGTTGTAGTGGTTAAGGCGCTGGACTCTCACATGGCCAACCACGGTTTAAGTCCAGGACCTGGAGGCTTGAAACTCATGCTGGGTGTGTGTACAGGTGTACTCAAAATCCTAGGGGAATGGAGAAGAGACTGCAGCGTGGCCATCCCCCCTCTGGGGATGATTTCTCTCTTTATGTCTCTCTGTCTCTCTAGTGAGCACATGCACCCTATAACAAAAATCTCCCTCAAGAAAAAAACAAAAACTACCAGATACCATTTTTCCCCTACCAGCATGGCAAAATCAAGAAGTGTGACAATACATCGTTAGTGAAGTTATCACAGAAGTAAGACTCTCATACACTGCAGTTAAAAATGTAAAATGGTATGAAGAGTTTCTTTGCAGAAGAATTCTGTGAGACCCAGGAAAATTACACGTGCATTTACCCTTCTATCTAAAAATCCCATGTCGTGGAATCAATCTTGAAGACAGAGTAGCAAAAAATACAAAATGACAAGAGGCACATTCATGTAGCCGACAACCCAGTGTGACTACTTGTAGAAACTATTATTTATCCACACAAACGAGCACTACACAGTTGCAAAAGGAAATAAGGGATATCTATAATGTATTGTAGAGTGATTGCCAAGAATTCCGTTAAGTCAAAAAAACAAAATGCATAACAGTCTCTATAGTGAGCAGCTTTTCTATAAAAGGGAGAGACATATGAATATATTAAAGCATTTCCTTGCATTAAAAATATTAACTGTGGAAGAATATGTCCATCATTAAGAGGCGTTGTGGATTGAAGTGAGTCATCCTCAAATTCTTATGCTGAAGCCCTGAAACCAAATCTGTATCTGGAGACAGAGCCTAAAATGAGATCGTAAGGGTGAGTTGTAACCTGTCAGGACTGGTGTCCTTACAAGAGGAGGAACAGACAAGAACTTGTGCCCATGTTCTTTCTCCCCCACCCCCTTACCGCGGCAGGTGCACAGAGGAAAGGCCGTGTGAAGAATAGCGACAGAGGCAACTACAAGCCAGGAAGGCAGGGCTTGCTAAAATCAACCCTAATGACAACTTAATCTTGGACTTCTAGCCTCCAGAACTAACAGTAAGTAAAGTTCAATCATTTAAGCCATCCAGTCAGTGGTGTTTTGCTATGGCAGGACAGAAGAGTTTTATTAATACAAGAGTTTTATTCTTTGAATGTTTGTGCCCATCCAAAATTCTTATGTTGAAGGATGGGGCCCTCATGATGGGATTTAAAAGAGACACCAGAGATCTTTTGCTCTGTGCCTCTCTGCCCTGTAGGGACATAGCAAAAAACAGCTGTCTGCAAGCCAGGAAGAGTGCTCTCACCAGGAACCTATCAGACTGGCACCTTACTTAACCTCAGACTTCCAGCCTCCAAAATGGTGAAAAAAGAATTTTTTGTTACTTTAGCAACCCAGTCTATGGCAATTTGTTATGGCAGCTTGAGCAGACTAATAAAGGTGACTACTTGTAGAAACTTTATCCACACAAACGAGCACTATGCAGTTGCAACAGGGAATAGGGATAATTTTATAATCTATTGTAGAGTGATTTCCAAGATTTCTGTGAAGTGAAAAAAGCAAAATAGAGAACAGAGTCTACAGTAAGCAGTTTTTCTATAGGAGGAGGAGAAATATAAATATTTGAAAGCATTTCCTTGCATTAAAAATATTAAGAATAAAGCCAAAATGAGTAAGGAAGAAAACAGGGAGAAGGGATAGAAGCGGATTTCTCTGAATGCTTCCTGTTTTATAGCTTTGACTTTGGCATCACTTAAACTTTTTAAGTATAAAAAAAAATTAAATAATTTTTATGAGACAGTTCCTAAAAACCAAGAGCCAAGATAAAACAAGTAAACCTAATGACTTGGTGGCTTGGTGACACAGAGAAAACACTTTCAAATGATCTGAAAACAGAGGAATGTGACTACATGTTCTTGGTGGGTTCTATCCTAAGAAAGAAAAGAACTGCTAGAGATGAAGTCTATAATACAAGAAGTCAAAATCTCCCTTGAAAGTATTAAAAGCAGACTAGATCATTCAGAAAATAGAATCTCAGATGTAGAAGAGAAAATGGCTGGCCTAGAAAAATCCACCACGAAGACTGAGAAAATGGCCCAAAAATTTGAGAATGATATGCGAGAAGTACTGGATACCATCAAACGTCCAAATATCCGGATAATTGGCATTCCAGAAGGTGAAGAGACCCATAAGGGCATTGATAATCTATTCCATGAAATCCTGCAAGAAAACTTTCTAAACCTAGAGAGGCATTCGAAGATCCAGTCCCAGGAAATACAAAGGACCCCAAATAGAATCAACCCAAGAAGATCTTCTCCAAGACACATTATAGCCAGGTTGACCAAAACCGCAGACAAAGACAAGATACTAAGATTGGCAAGAGAAAAACATCAAGTTACCTATAAAGGACATCCCATCAGGCTAACAGCAGATCTCTCATCGGAAACAATGCGAGCGAGGAGAGAATGGGAAAATATATTCAAAGTGTTACGAGAGAAGCAATTTCAGCCTAGAATACTGTACCCGGCAAGATTATCTTTCAGGTGGGAAGAAAACACAAGAACATTCTCAGATAAACAAAACCTGAAAGAATTTACCAGCACCAGACCAGATCTCCAAGAAGTTCTCAAGGGTGTGCTGTATCAGGAAAATTAAACACAGACACACGGAAATAAGAGTCCAAAAACTAAGAAAGTGGCCAACTTAATCATAGGGACAAGTCTGGAGTTGAATATTATATACCAGAATTTAACCAGGAAAATTGAACCAGAACAGAAGATAAAAGTACATGAGACTGATAGGTACATGCACTTACCACTTGAACAGAATCCTAACCTGTTTCCTGGCTTTAAGCAAAGTTCCTTGGCATTTCTTTAAGTTAAAACTGGTTTTCTTAGTAGTAATGAGTGAACTCACCACTGAAAGTAGTTAGATTATGTAGGAAATTGTGTGATCAATGCAATGTGGGTGGGAAGGGAATGAAGGACAATTGTGGACACCGGAGGTGGTGTGAGGGAGAGTGGGATGGGACAGAGGGGCAGAAAGAGGGGTGGAAATATTTCTAGGAACTAGAAGTGGAAAATTTTTTGTAATGTGCATGATTGAGTCACTATGCAGTGTGTACTGGATAGGAGATCGCATTTTGTGTGCTGTGATGATGCTTAGGTAAGGGATGTAAATTGAGTTACAAAAAAAAAAAAGTTTCAGGAAGAAAAAAATATGTATCTATTCAATGACTGCAGTAGGATATGTAGCCCCAGCTAGGTGCTACTTTATAGGATGCATAAAGTTAGACTTTATGTCAATGGAAATGTGTGTGTCACCTGTGTTTGCTATAAGGGTATTTGGATTGATTAGGGTCTTTGGTGATTCAATAAAATGTGGGGGGAAAACAGTATAGAAAGCAAACATAGATACCAGAGACAGTGTGGGAGGAGAATGGGAGATGGCAGAGGGTAGGAGGAGATAGGGAATCAAGGATGGGTGGGGGGGGGGGAAGCTAAGCATACAGAAAACAAGAAATGGAAGATCATCTGCTGACAATAACATGTTTGTTGATGTGCTTGATTGAGACAATATACAGTGTACTCTGGATGGAAAATCTCATTTTGTATGCTGTAATGATGTACAGTGAATGAATGCAAATAAATAAATTGAAATAAAATAAGAAAAAAAAGAGAAGAACTGCAACACAGCTCAAACTGTTCCGAGGTACTCATATTGTGAGTAGCATTATTATTGTTTCTTTGAAGTATTACATATACAATAGCATATAACAAGTTAGCAATAACATTTTATATGGTAAGAAACTAAAGTTTTCAATTTAGCAGAAAATGAGATTACAAATATAAAATTAAAAAAGGTTTAAAACCTTGTTATCCTAATTTTGAGCTGGAAATAATTACACATATTTATATTTGTTTTTTTTTTTAAAGAGAGAGATTTTTGCTATAGGGTGTGTACACTTGCTGGAGAGACAGAGACAGACAGACAGAAAGCAAAATAAATCACCCCTTAGGGGGATGGCCATATCATAATCCCTTCTACTCCATTCTCCTCTTGGGATTTTGGGCATGCATTCACACAAGCCCAGGGTGAGTTTTAAGCCGCCAGATCCAGAACTTAAACTGCGGCTGACTATGTGCGAGTCCAGTGACGTAAGCATTATGCCATCTGCTGGTCCCCATATTTGCTTTTAGGAAGAAAAGTGAAAAGGTAGAAAAATGACAACTGTAAGAAAAAGGAATGTATGGGGGCACAGGGTACAAGAGGAAGGACTGTAATTTTCATTCCAAAAGGCCTCCTGTTTTTAGAAAATACTCTGTTTACCTGCAAAGATCTCTTCTGAATTGAGATGATGATCATGAGAAAAATTGGCAATAAAACCAAGAAACGGTGAAGAAAATACTTTTGGGATACAGTAGAATGAGACGTAGAGAGTTAATAAACTATTTTTTTTTTAATTATTTTATTCATTATCATCATCTTTTTAAATTTGGCCAGAGAGAGAGAGAGAGAGAGAGAGAGAGAGAGAGCAGGAAAGTGAGAAAGCAAGCTGCCGGGACTCGAACCATGGTCAGCCATGTGGGAGTCTAGCACCTCATCCACCATGCCACATGCTGGCCCCAAGTTTATCAACTATTATATATATTTTCATGGAATGGTTGTTAATAAGGAAAAATAAGATGAGTTCAAAGGAAAACTATACAAGTTTTATGAAGCACTTGAAATGCTTTCATGCACAGTATTTCTTGGCTAAAATATTAAAAAGAATGCAGTAGACACCAAATGAGACTGTTAATTACCTTGCATGAGGGTTGGTGCTTGCAGCATTTGCTTGTAGTAGGAGTAATACAGCCCACATTCTGTTCTGAATGAGATTTCTCGCTCCACTTCCTGAAACAAAGTTAGATCTACTGGGTTTACATGACCTACTTTTGTTTAAATATGTCACTGCAGAAATAAGATACATAACTACAACTTAAAAAGAGAGAAAAACTCTGAAACTATGATTTCAAAAAAATCCTGGCAAACAAGAGCAAGTGAAGGCTAAAAATCGTTGAAGTTGGGTGATGACTACACGGAGGTTTGTCATACTAGTCTCTCTACTTTAGTACTTACATTTTTCCATAATAAGCCATTTTAAAGAACAGAGATGGTGGGCTAGCCGGTGGCGCCATGGTTAGTTAGGGTGGCTGGAATCCACATGGCTGACTGTGCAATTTGAGTCCTAGACCTGGGGCTTAATAAAGATGCCAGGTGTGATGCCAGGTGTGTGGTGCCTCAAAACCCAAAAGGAGGGAGAAGTAGAGAAGGGACTGCTGCGTGACTAGACACATGGGGCGTGCTTTTTCACTTTTCTTCTTTCTCTCACTTTCTCCCATTCCCCACATGTGTCCTTGGGCAAAATTGAAAAAAAGAAAAAAAAAAAAAAAGGGGAGAGATGGATGCCAGTGCAGCAGGGTACCATTGCCTGGAAAGCTGGAAGCTGCATGGGAGGTACGTCTTAGTTTCCGAGGGCAACCGCAATAGCTGGGTGCGGCTGAGCACACCAGTAACCCCAGCTAACTGAGATGATGGACAGGAGGATTGGGACACAGCAAGACCCTGTCAAAAATACCTACTGTCTCTTTCCCTTTTCCTTTGTCTCCCCTCCCACCCATTAAAGGGGTAAACAAACAAACAAACAAAAAATGGAGACAACTAGTTAAATTTAAGTTGAAGTTTCAGAGTTAAAATTTTTCTTTTATGTTACGAGAATTAAAACTAAGCTTAGAAGAGGTCTCTCAGTGCAGCAGTTAAGTGCTGTGTGCACAGAAAGTCAGATCTCACATGGCTGACCATGCTTTGAATCCTGGCTCCAGGTGGTTTGAAACACATCATCAGGTGCCTGTGTGTAACTCCTGATAGGATGGAGCAATGGAGGGAAGGGGACTGCAGGGAGTACTTTCTCTCCAGCAATTAAAAATAATTTTTTTTTAGAGAGATTTTTGCTATAGGGCACATGTGTTTGCTAGAGAGACAGAGAGACAGAAAGCACGAAATCAACCTCCAGGGGGGATGGCCATGCTGCAATCCCTTCTCCTCCATTCTCCTCTCAGGATTTTGGGCACACACACACACGCGCCTGGTAAGAGTTCAAGCCACTGGGACTGGGACTCGAACTGCTGTCGACTACATGGAAGCCCAGTGACGTGACATAACCATTATGCCATCTGCTGGTTCCCAAAATAAATATTTAAAAACCCCAAAACAAAACTAAAAAAAGTTCACACTACCATCCCCAGGTAATATGAGTGAGACATAAAACAGGAGCATTATTTTTAGAAAATCTCCCAAAGGAAAAGAACTATAATTACATAGACACCTCCCTAAAAACTAACACTATATAAGATCAATAACTTTCTTCTAAGACTATGAGGCATTGTTAAGTCAAAAGGACAAATTTTATACATAAATTTTACTTTGACAAGTGTTCAGGTAGGCAAATGGATACACAGGATATTTAAACTGCTTTTAGATAAATATTAAATCTTAGAAGAACTGGAAATTTAAAGTAATAGCAATTAATTTGACTGTAAGAAGCTTTTATACCTAAATCATTAACATAAAATATGAAAGCAATGGGTAATGAGGCTGAAGACTTTCTGGAACAATCCTATTAATACCCTTACATTGTATATTTTATATACATATAAAAGTATGGATGAACAAAAAGTTACAATCCATGACATTATAGAGTCTTTTGTCCCACTGTTCAAAAAGCCAGGTTCTAGAATCTGCAAAGCACTGTCTAAAATGTAATTGGCTCTGTTTTTTCATTACAGCAGACCCATATTCCATGAAACCAACTTTATCTGGAGATGATAAACTGAACATCTCACTTTTTAGCTGGTAAACTTTTTTTTAGCACATCTTTGTTTTCCCCTATCTCCAACTATTTTTCAAACGGTAATAAATATTTCATTAAAACAACCACTCATGCTATTTACCTTCAGACTTGGACATTATTTAATGTATTTCTCCTACCCTTTAAATATTTCTCCCATTCTTTAAAAAAATTATAAATCAATTCATGAATAATGCATTGAAGAAATGCTCTCAATTATCTAAGAGTGTACATATCTAATTACTGATTCCAAAACACAAACTATTATGTTTTATCATCATTAACTCTTTTTTTGTAAAATGGGAGGTAAGGTGGTAAACCTTACACATTGAACTTCCTTCCAGAGAAAACAAATTTATCCTGGAGAAATCAAGCATGAAAAAAAGATACACCAGGCTTTGAAAGGTAATTTCATTAGCACATTTGCTGTATAAAAAGGAGAACATACAGCCAGTTGATGGAGTGGTGGTTAAGGCGCTGGACTCCTACGTGGTCAATCATGGTTTGAGTACTGAACCTGGTAGCTTGCTTTCTCACTCACCCCTCCCCACTCTCTGTCTCTTTCTGGTCAAATTAAAATAATAATAATAACCAGCAGTTAGTGTAGTGGCTATGTTGTTGGACTTCCATGTAGTCGACCGTGGTTCGAGACCTGGACCCAGTGGCTTAAACTCATGCTGGGCGTGTGTGCCTGAGATCCTGAGAGGAGAATGGAGGAGAAGGGATTGCGGTGTGGTCATCCCCCCTGGGGGTGATTTCTGGCTTTCTGTCTCTCTGTCTCTGTCTTTCTGGTGAGTGCATGCGCCCTACAGCAAAAACCTCTCTCAAAAAAAAAAAAAAACCAATGATGATGATAATGAATAAAGTAATTCTTAAAGAGAATACAGAGTGAGAGCTTTCTCAGCTTTCAGTTTTTACTGATTTGTGTTGTATCTTTCACAACAGGAAAGGTAACTCTGCTTAATAGTTATGTTAACCCATTCATCTTTAATCTCTGAGAAAAACTGCTCTCTTGCTTTTGATGACACTAAACCTAACTGGTACCACTCATCTCTAGAATGTTTAAATGCCTACTTGGTCAAATAACCACAGAGGCTATGAATTGATGTTAAATGAACAAATACTAGCCTTTTTCCCCCTACACAAATAAGAATAAAGAACACATCAAGTTTAATTATATTCCTTTTCTTCTTTCCAGCTGCCTCAAAGTGTTGAAGGTGGTCCTTTTTTGTTTGTTTGTTTTTGAGAGGTTTTTGCTATAGGGCATGTGCGCTTGCCAGACAGACAGAGAAAGACAGAAAGCGAGAAATCACCCCCCAGGGGGGATGGCCACACCGCAATCCCTTCTCCTCCATTCTCCTCTCAGGATCTTGGGCACGCACGCACACGTGCCCGGCCTGAGTTTAAGCCACCGGGTCCAGGACTCGAGCCGCGGTCAACTACGTGGGAGTCCAGCGACATAGCCATTACGCTAACTGCTGGTCCCTTGAAGGTGGTCCTTGATGGGTTATTCTAACATCAAACTTATATCCCCAGATCAGACAGGATAGGCAAACCAGTCATGCATGGGCCTGAGCTTCATTTCCCATTTGGTTCTAAGAATGAAAGACTAACCTTATGAAGATGGGGAAAAACAAAACAAAATGAAATTGCTCAAAGTATTACAAGTAGGAAGCTTCTGTGCCCCACCCCTCTTTTTAATATACCCAGAATGTGTAAAGAACAGAGGGGGACCTAATTAGTAAAAATGCATTCAAACATGATTAATTGGTAATCTTGGCACCAGCTGTAAAGAACCAAATGCTATACTTTATTAGACAGACACTTGCAAGTTTTACATCTGCTTCATGCTAAGAGAACATCTGCTTTACTCATTCAAACGCTTTTCCAGTTTTACAGCAATTTATACTTTGCCTGGTGGATCATGCTAATGAAAGTATACACCAATAGGAGTTACCTTCTAAAGAATGCGAAAGGAACAAATACTCCATATCTTAATTTGCATCCGATCCACAGGGAAAGCAAGGTTTGCTGAGGGAATGAAAACATCTCTGAAGATAATGACAGAAGCAAGTGGAAAGACAAAAGAATTGTATTTTTAAACAAATGTATGGCTAAAATCATTTAAGTAGGAGTTTACATAGTCACTTAACAGAAGTACTAAAAAGAAAAAGCTCAGAGGGAAAAGAAAGGCTATTCACAATTGGTGATTCCCACCCTCCACAGGCATTAGGGCACATTGTTGACAATGCACAAAAGGTTAACAAGCTCTTTAATAGCAGTGAAGCCAAATCTGTAGAGAAAGCATATTGATTTAGTTTTTTCCAAAAAATTTCCGGTGCTTAACTTTTGTTTCTAAAAATTGTCCTCCCCTACCCCAAAAAGTAATAATTAGGTTGTTGGTAGTGGGGAAGCCATTGAAAGATTAACTTTATGAATGTTTCAGAATTAGGTTAACAAATCATCTCACCAAGAAACAGTAGCTCATAATCAGACAGCTGTTCTTCAAGTTCTGTTCTGGGAATCATGCCCTCAGCAAACACATTTATGGCACATCCATGGTTTATTGTCTGGTTAAATTCATGTCCATCTGTTAGAATGGGATGATTTTTGCCCCAGAGTTGATTAAAGCCGTGCCACGTGAGAGCAGACTAGACAACTGCTGAAGTGACAAGACTTCCACTGGGCCACGCTGAAGTGATCAGTGCGGTCTAAGTACTCCTGCAGTTAGTATGGTGTGGGTTAACCCTATTTATTCTAGACTCCCAGCTTTGCGGGAGTGTTTAATGGAAGGCATGCAAATTCTGCAGTAACAAGTAAGAGAGTAATAGTTGGAAATGTTAACACAGGAAAAAGATTTTAAAAGAAAAATGAGTGACCTGAGAGTATTTAACCAAATGAAAATGACCTCTTCTATTACTGAACGTATATGTGCTGGAGGGAAAAAAAAAGTGTAAGAATTTAGTCTTTGACTCCAAGGAGTTTATGTCTTAAGGAGAATGAACAATGCACTGTAAACAAAGGAAAAATGACTACTCAAGGAAATACATGTACCAAATGGAAGGAATGAGTAGCCTTTTGCCTCGAGCTTCCCCACTGGACCCTATTTCTCCAATTGGTCTTTCCTTCCTCCAATATGACTTCCTTATTCATGATTTAACAAATACCTACTGACCACCAATAAGTGACAAAAGGGTTTTCTGCTGGGAGATTTGGCAGGGAATAAAACAGACAAAAATTTCTGCTTTCACGAAATTTAGAATCTAGAGTAGAGGGAGAAGAGAATAAATAAGCACAATCCATAGTCAGATGTCAGTTAACAATGGGGGTATGTTCTGAGAAACATCATCAGGCCATTTTGTTGTGTGAACATTACAGAGTATGCACAAACCTAGAAGGGATAGCATACTACACAACCAGGCTCCATGGGACCACTATCATATGGGTAATGTTACGTTATGGTACGTTCCGGTTAACCTTACGCTACGGTATCTTACGGTTAATGTAACGTTAACTGAAATGTTTCGCACAGCACATGACCACTATGTCGAATTGCAAATACTATGAAAACAGTGAAATAGAGGAGGGAGACTGGGGGGAGGATTTTAAAAGTGGGCTTCAGGGAAGGCTTTACTAATGAAGTGCAACTACACAGAAACCTGAAGAGTCATGTGGCTATCTGAGAGAAGGGGCAGCTGGTCCTCACAGGGTAATCGACATACACCCTGAGAACGACAAGGAAGGTGGTGTGGCCTGAGGGGGGAGAACGAGGAGGGGCAGTTTATAAGATCAGCGGGGTGCCAAGGGCAGGAGCAGTCAGACAGGGAACGTAGGCTCAGATCTGGAACGGTACTCTAAATATAGAAGGTGTGTAGCAGTGTGTGGGTGGGGGGTGGGAGGGGAGAGCCAGGATTTCGGTTTTAGACAAGATGGAGAAATGATTAAGGGATTAGTGTGACCAATTCCCATGGAGGGGGGACGGGGGGACTTTCTCCTCTCTGTCACCCTCTGGTGAGTACAAGCACCCTCTGGTAACCCAAAAAAAAAAGAAAGAAAAAATGTGGACAAAGACACAAAGGCCAAGTCCTAGGGTTCTCTGCCAATAGCGATCAGAAAGCTGAGGAGCAGTCAACACAGAAACCAAACCATCGGCTGGGAGCCAAGAAAAAAATGCTAACAGGTCAAGTAATCTGAAGACAGATGACCACTGATTTTAGCATCTTGGAGGTCACTGGTGACTTTACAAGATCACTTTTAAAACAGCATGATAGGGGAAAACCAGGTTAGAATACATTCAGGAAAAAACCTGAAAGAAAGGAATGAACTACGGGCAGATCAACTTTTGGGGAGTTCTGGTATTAAGGTAAGTGGACAATGGGACAGCAATTGAAAAAGAAATTTTCTCCTAGGATGGGAGAATGAGCAAAAGAGAAAATCAACTATTAGAAGCAAGGTCTTCAGTACGTCACACCTCTGTGATCTAGAATCTCATAACACAAGGACGAGAAGCCAGTACATGGACACACACAGGCAGATATTGTGTAGAAGCCCATGGAAGACCCCTTTAGTTTGTTTCTTTCTCAGAAACAGGAGCAACGTCGTCAGCTGAGGGTGAAGAATGGGGATGGCCTGGAAAAAGTCTACGAGAGGAAGGAGGTCACGTGCTTCAGGGCTGGGGAGTGCCAGAGCAGACAGGCAGCCGGGGAAAGGCACATCTCAGCTCTTCCTTCTCTATTCATTTCAGCTTGATACATTTTAAAATAAAATATTTTTGGTTTCTGTATACTTAATTTTGAATCCTGCTAGAACTGAATTTTATGTCTTGTGATATTTCTTCACATTCTCTTGTGGTTTCTAGGTATAAAATCACATCATCTGCAAATGATTTTCTCTCTTCCTATTTCTTAAGTTTTGTTACAGGGTGTGTGTGTTTACCAGAGAGGGGAGAAAGTGAGAAATTATCCCCCCAGGGGGGATGGCAATGCCACAATCCTTTCTCCTCCATTCTCTTCTCAGACCTTGGGCATGCAGGCTCACATGCCTGGTGTGATTTTTCAAACCGCCAGGCCTGGGACTCGAAATGTGCAGTTGGCCATGTGGGATCTAGCTGCCCTACCCTTCACGCCATCTGCTGTGCCTCCAACTTTTACAGTATCATTTTTATATCCCATGTTTGTGTTTGCTGGTAAATCCTTAGCTATATTAAATAACAGTAATAATGGATAGCTCTGGCTTGGGAGTATGTCTCTTAGTGCTCTGCTGTCCAATTAGTTAGCCTCTAGCCATGCGTACTTACATGAATTTAATTAAAAATTCCTGAGCACATTTGGCTGGTGGCTCTAATATGAGACAACACAGCACAGGTAAAGAACTGTTCATCATCACAGGAAGTTCTACTCTATAGCTCTGTTTCCTTTTTGGGTCTGCGGTGCATGCATGCTACCTTAAAAAAAAAAGTCTTCTTTTCCAATTTTATTGAATTTACAAAACCATATAACCTACCCACTTAAACCGCATAATTCAATGGCTTCTATTATATTCAGAGTTGTACATGTATCACTACAATGAATTTTAGAACATTTTCATCACTCCAAAGAGAAACCACGCACCACTGAGCTGTCACTCTGCAATTCCTCTTGCCCGCCAGCCCTAGGCAACCATTAATCCACTTTCTGTCTCTTTAGATTGGCCTGTACTGGACAATTCATCTAATTGGAATCATACCATATGTGGTCCTTTGTGGCTGGCTTCTTTCATTCAGCATAATGTTCTCAAGGCTCATCTATGTTGGAGCTTGTATTGCTAATTCATTTCAAAATTGCTGAATAATATGCCATTGCATGGATATAACAAATTTATTTATTCCTTCATTGGTTTATGGACATCTGTTTTTTTTAAGATATTATGAATATTTGTATACAAGTTTTTGTGTGGACAGGTTTTCATTTTGGGGCTCGTATACACTTAGGAGTAGAACAGCTAACGGGAACTCTGTGTTTAACTATCTGAGAAACTGCTAAACTGGTTGCATCATTCAAAATTCCTACAAGTAAAGGTGGGTTTCAATTCCTTCACATCTTTGTCAACACTTACTATTACTTATTTTTAAAACTATAGCCCTACTAGTTGGTGTGAGGTGGTATCTGTTATTTTAATTTGCATTTCTGATAGCTAATGATGAACATTTTCTCCTGTGCTTATTGGCCATTTGTATACTATCTTTGGAGAAACACCTACTCAAGTCCTTTGCCTTCTCAATAATACTCTCAATTCATACACATGGTGTAAATATTATATATTTTTTTTTGTTAAATTTACTCCTGAGTATTTTATTTTGTTTGACTGTAAATGAAGTTATTCTCTTAATTTCATTTTTGGCTTGCTCATTACTACTATGTAGAAGTACAATGAATTTCTGTACATTGATCTTATATCCTGCAATTCTTGCTGAATTAGTATATTAGTACTGATAATGTTTTACTGGATTCTATATACAAACCATGTTATCTACAGTAGAGATAACTACTTTAATTTTTCCTTTCCAACTTGGATGTCTTTTATTTTCTTGTCTAAGTTTCCTAAGTAGAACTTCCAGCAAAATGTTGAATACAGGGGAGAAGAATAAACATCTTTTTTTTTTTTTTTTTTTTTTTTAAAGGAAGATTTTTGCTATAGGGCACATGCGCTCGCCAGAGACAGAGAAAGACAGAGAAACAGAAAGTGAGAAATCACCCTCTGTGGGGGTGGCCACACTGCAATCTTTTCTCCATTCTCCTCTTAGGATTTTGGGCATGCATGCATGCACACGTGCCTGGAGTGAGTTTTTTTTATTTTTAAAAATTATTTATTTATTATTATTTTAAAATTTGAACAGAGAAAAAGGGAGAGAGAGATAGATGGAAAGTGAGAAAGCAAGCCTTCTGGTCCAGGACTTGAACCACTGTTAGTCATGTGGGAGCCCAGTACCTTAACTATCATGCCACCTGCTGGCCCCCTGGCATGAGTTTTTAAGCCACTGGGTCTGGGACTCAAACCACAATCATATGGGAATATGGGAATATGTTGCTGGTTTCCCATATATGGGAAACCAGCAACATAACTATTATACCATCTGCTGGTATAGGGGGGAACACTTTATGTCTTTCACCATTAAGTACGCTATCAGATGTAGGCTTCTGGCAGTTGCCCTTTATGAGGTTGAAGTTCCCTTCTATTCCTAGTTGGTTGAGTGTTTATACTTTTTTACACATCCATATGAAGGATGTGTTAAATGTTAAATTTTATTAAATACTTTTTGTGTCATTTGAGATCATCATATAGCTTTTGTCCTTTATTTTACTGATGTGATGACCTCATTGTTCCATTCGATTTTGAGTTTATAAGCTATAAGGAAACTATGTTAAATTTTTTGAATACCTTATTTTGCACTTTTTGCAGTACTGATACAGCAAACAAGTATATTAATAGTTATCTCAACAATTTCCTTTGCACTCTCGGCATAAAAATGAATTGTTCACGGTGTCATACTTTTCCTTTTTCAATGAAAGAGAGAATGTGGGAGGAAGGGTTTTGACAGGGTCTTGCCAGATCTTAATCCTAATGTCCCAACTTCCCAGCTAGCTAGGACCACAGGTGCATGCCACTGCTCCTGGCCTGTCACCATTGTGCAGCAGTCCCCTTCCACTTGTGCCACAGGGGTTGGGCCTGTGTCATACTTTTATTGCTTTTTAGGAAAAAGAGAAAGGGATAAGTGGGAGGAGAGGGGAGGATAGAAGTAGGTTTTCTCCTCCTTTATACGAGAAAGGGAGCTAGGTAATTTTGACAGGGTCTTGCTGTCTTGTGTTCGTTCTGCTCAGCCTTCCAAATGAGCTAGGATTAGAGGTATGTGTAGTCACACACACCCCCACCGCCCGGTGTGTTCAGGTTGATCCAAGATCTGAACCTGAGCTCTGCTGTGGCAGAGCTATCTGGGCATCACAATGTCTGAGTCTGCTTAATGTTGCTATTGGACTCTCTTTCCCAGTATTTGGATTTCTGCTTCAACATGTGTAATTAGGGTTACTCTCTAAGTCTCACTTTTTAATATTAACTGGACTATATACAGTCCACCTTCATTATTCAGATCCCTTAATAACAATTTCGCTTCCTTGTTAAAATGTATTTGTAATGATAAACAAACAAAATCAATACTTGCAGCACATTGGCAGTCATTTGCAGACATGTACAGAATGGAAATATTTGAGTTGCACAAAGTGTGTGGTCCCCAGCTGTGGTCAGCCTTTTGTTTCATCTCTCATACAGAGATGACCCAAGAATGAAGATAGCAGGGAGGAACTGGGGCAGCAATGGAGCAAGAAGCTCCAGCTCTGGAGCAGCAAGCAGGGGTTTCAATTCCAATTCTGGCAACTGTGGTGAGTGGCCTTAGGCAAGTCATTTTATGCTTCTGAGACTCACTTTCTCTTTTGTAAAATAGAGAAAATAAAATCTATTAAGATGAGTTCTTAGGATTTAAGATGATAATCTTACATTAAAATTGCACATATATATGTGTACATATATATACATGTGTATACTTCTCCTAGTAGCAGTGGCTCATCATTCACTAATTCAGCGTTCTTGGCCACTGTTTAGAAGGTAACTGCTGTGAATAAGGAGAGTCAACTGTAGTTTTGATGTCAGCCTTATACACGCTTTAAAAATATTTTGGAAGTTGTTTTTTCCCTCTTCTGTGTTCTAGAATAGCTCATATGGTATTGAAGTATTTGGTTAAGTGGTTGGTAAGATTATAAAGTTAATGGGCTCTGTAATTTGGGGGTTAGCAAACAGGTAGCTCTTTATCAAGTTTTCTCTATCACATTAACAGAAATTATTTGTTTTTTTTTTTGGAGAGGTTTTCGCTATAGGGGCGCGTGCGCTCGCCAGACAGACAGAGACAGACAGAAAGCGAGAAATCACCCCCCAGGGGGGATGGCCACGCCGCAATCCCTTCTCCTCCATTCTCCTCTCGGGATCTTGGGCACGCACGCACACGCGCCCGGCGTGAGTTTTAAGCCACCGGGTCCGGGACGCGAACCGCGGTCGACTATGTGGGAGTCCAGCGACATAGCCATTACGCTAACTGCTGGTCCCTATTTGTTTTTTTCTAAGGCCAGTTTTGGTCATTTTTATTCTCTTAAAAAATGACCCAATCAACCAAGAGCTTAGAATCAAACAAAATAGTTTCTTGTGACTCTTTACTATTTTGTGGTCTTTATAGTTAGCCCTGTTACCATATTTAATGATCTATTAATTATTTCTGTTACTTCTTATTTTGGGTATTTGAACTTCTCTCCACCTTTGCTTGTGTATAAGGTTTACAAATGGTTTTAGTTTTCATCCCCCATAACCATTTATTGTTTTCCTACTTTCTATGTTAATAGTTTCTTGTTTTATCTTTTTCCCTCTGTCACTAGATTGTATTTACTTTCCAGTTTCATAAATGAATTGTTAATTTATTTATGTGTAGTTATTCTTATTTAAAGCTACAACTTTCCTTCTGAGCACTCCGTTAGCTGTATTCCACAATTCTGAAATATGGTCTTGACCATTTTCTAAAATTCATTTACAACTGCTATAAATTCAGTTTTAATTCCCTCTGTGAGGCAAGAGTTGATATACTTTAAAATTTCTAGGTACTGAGGGATTTTTCCTTTGAACTGATCTTCAACTTTTATTTAAATGAATGAATAAAAATGAGTTTATTACCATTATGCCAAGTCGGAAACATGCCAAGACTGTCCAAGATAGCATGATCTGAGAACACTGTCCACATAATTTCTCTATTTTTAGGTTTGAGGTTTTTCTTTATAGCCATTGTATCAATGTTTTTTTGTGAATGTTCTTTGGACATTTCACAAGAGGGTGAGTTCTATCTTTAGCTATTTACAGACTTGATCTATTGTTTCATTTCCGTCTGACTTCTAGATTCTTACTCATTTTTATCCACTTGCGTTTTAATATTTTTCTTTTTTTAGGTTTCTGCCATAGGTGTGTGTGCTTGTCGGAGAGAGAGAGAGAAGAAATACAGAGAGAGGGAAAGAAAAATCACCCCCTGCCCTCAGGGGGATGACCATGCTGCAATCCCTTCTCTTCCATTTTCTTGGGATTTTGGGTAAGCACACACATGTACCCAGCATGATATTCAAGCCACCAGGCCCAGGACTCAAACCACACTGGATCACATGGAAGACCAGCACCTTAACCACCACACTGCCTGCTGGCCCTCGACTTGTTTTTTCATGAACTCAGAAAGAATGAAATGTGTTTCTGTATTTTTGTCTTTCCTGTAGTTGTTGCTTTATGAATACTGATGTTATTTGATGCATACATAGTCAGTCATATCTGATCTACATCTTAATCATTGAAAAACTGCCCTTCTTTGTTTCATTTAAACTTCCTGAGACTCTTTCCTCCTTTGCATTTATTTGATAAAATCTCTTTGTAAAAGAATTATTTTATTTATTATTATTTTGAATCTGCTATAGTCATCAGAGAGAGACAGGAAGAGAGAAAGAAAGTGAGAAATCAAGTCACCAGGTCTTGAACTCGAACTGCAGTCAGTCATGTGGAAATCCAGCGCCCCACCCACAGCGTCACCTCCTGGCCCTTATTTAGTAAATTTAATACTTATCTTTGCTCTCAGTTTTTCTAAGTCACTTCACTCAGAGAGGATCTTGTGCATATAGCACACAGTTTGGGGTTTGCTTTGTGATCCAGAGCTTTTACTTTATTAGATGAGTAAAGCCACTATATTTATATAAAATATATCTGGATACATATCAATGTATTTTGTGTCATGCCTTTTAGTGCTTCTTGAACAAACCCTTCACTGTATGATTTGTATCTACTTGGGTTTACTTGTTTTTCCTGTGCGTACACATGTGCATTTCTTTTTTTTTTTTAAAAAGAACTATTTTATTTAACTTTATTTTTTATTATTATTATTGTTTTCTAGTTTGATCAGAGAGACAGAGACAGAGAAAGAGAGAAAGGGAAAGTGAGAATGCGAGCCACCAGGTCCGGGACTCAAACTGTGGTTGGCCACGTGGGAGTTTAGTGCCCTTAACCACCACACCACCTGCCAGCCCCCTCACATGTGTATTTCTTTTAAGCTGGAAAGTTTATGCTTTGTTCTAGGGGTAGCCTTTGTAACTCTAAGTTCATAAGACATCTTAATTCCTTACTTATATACATAGCATCTATTGACTTCTTATAATGAGTTGTGATAATCTTATAAAGTTTATAGGAGACATGCAGTAAGTTCATGGAAAATGTGTATGCTAAAACCATGCATGGATTTCAAAATTTTTTTGCAATAAAATATTTATACTGTTGTCCCATTTTCTAACTTTTTGAAGTCCCCTTGAACTTCTTCCCTGCCCAATTTTATTTGATATTATTTTCCCTGAAAGTTTCTTTTATTTAAACTATACCTCTGGGGCCGGCAGGTAGTATGGTAGTTAAGGCACTGGACTGCTCATGGCCAACTTCATGAGTCAAGTACTGGACCTGGTGGCCTAAAAACATGCAAGGCACATGTGTGTATGTGCCCCAAATCCCAAGAGGACAAGGGAGGAAAAGGGACTGCAGTGTGGTCATCCTGACTGATGGGTGATTTCTCACCTTCCCTGTCTCTGTCCAGCAAGTGTACGTGCCCAATGACCAAAAGAGAAAACAAACAAACAAACAAACAAAAAAACTATTCCTCTGTTTCTTATCAGTTTTAAATAAAGGGTTTTGACTTATAGCTATAAAAGATAAAAGAAATCAGGGTATCTCCACCATCCTTTACCTCCTCTTTCCAGTCCTCTTCTAACTTGTGTTATGTTACTATTACATTGTTAATGTTATTATCACATAATTATAACATAATGTATGTTATCCTTATTATATGTTATTATATTGTTTATATCATACTTATTATTCTATATCTATTTAGTCTTAGCCCTACAAGAAATAAATTTGAGCCCCACTGACAGTATTTCTACCATTGCTTTTCTACTTAGCTATCTGCTGAAGTTTTCCCTCTTTCAATTTCCTAAGGTGTTTTTAAAAATATGTATCTTCCAAGATCAAAAAAGCCAAGAGGCATGGTGATTAACGCAACTGGACCCCACATGGCTGGCTGCATGAAGTCCCAGACCCAGCAGTTTGAAAAACACAGAAGGTACCAGAAGGTACATGTGTGCCCGAATTCCTGAGAGGAGGAGGGATTTCAGCATGGTTATCACACCTCCCCCCCTCCCCCCCGTGGGGGTTGCTTTCTTACCCTCTCTCCCTGTCTGTTTCTTTCCCACAAGGGCATATACCCTACAGAAAAAAAAAAAAAAATGTGGGATCAGCAGTTGGCGTAATGGCTATGTTGCTGGTAGTCAACTGTGGTTTGAGTCCTGGACCTGGTGGCTTAAACTCACACCGGGCACGTGTGCGTGCATGCTCAAGATCCCAAGAGGAGGATGGAGGGGAAGGGACTGCGGTGTGGCCATCCCCCCAGGGGGTGATTTCTCGCTTTCTGTCTCTCTGTGTCTTTCTGTCTCTCTGTTTCTCTGTGTCCTTCTGGTGAGTGCATTCGCCCTATAGTAAAAACTCCTCCCCCTCAAAAAATTGTATGAGGCCTTTACACTTGATAAAATGACTGGGTTAAAATGTATTAATCAATTCATTTTACATCAATATCCTGGAGCCATCATTTATAGTCTTTGAGCATTGAATGTCATTATGGAAAAAGTGGTAGCCGAATTGACCTCTGTCTTCCCATTTAGGTAACTTGATCTTTTTGTGTATACTGTTCAAAAGTTTTTTTTAAGTCTGGTAATTTCTTTTTTTTAAAGATTTATTTATTTATTTTATTTTTTATTATTATTTAATTTTACCAGAGAAAGAGAGGGCAAGAGAGAGAGAAAGTGAAAAAGCAAGCTGCCAGGTCCAATACTTGAACTAGAGTAGACCACGTGGGAGTCCAGTTCCTTAACCACCATACCACTTGCTGGCCAATGAGTTTAGTGATTTCATAGAGCTATCTCCTATAAATGATTTTTCTAGGCCAATTATTCCTAGAGCCCACTGTGCCTTTTCAATTTGTAGATTCAAGGTTTCTTTTATTTTTAGAATGCTTCCTTGAATTATATCTTTAAAAAAACTCTGTTTTTGTATCGTCGTTTTGTTTTTTTCCTTTGGAACAGAAATTCTGCCTGTTTGTTGCCGTTTTTATCAGCTGTCACACTTCAGTATACCACCTTATTAATTTTATTTCATTTATTATTAACAGTCCTGTCCAACATTTATCCTTTTGTGCTTTCTGCATATTCAGATGGCCTGTGTTATATCTTTTTAAAAAAATTTATTTAACTTTATTTATTTATTTTATTTTAATTTGACCAGAGAGGGACAGAGTGAGAGAGTGAGAGAGAGAGAGGGAAAGTGAGAAAGTAAGCAACCAGGTCCGGGGCTTGAACCGTAGTCAGGCACGTGGGAGTTCAGCACACTTAATCACCATGCCACCTGTTGGCCCCGGCCTGTGTTATATCTAATAGTTATAATTTTTATTAATATTATACTTTTTAACTCTATTTTTTGTCTAAGTTCTGCCAGCTTATGTCTGATTTCCTTTTGTTCCCTTCCTAAACCTCCTTGAAGAAGGTGTTTACGTTCTTTGTTATCTCTGCTTTCAACGTCCACAATGGCAAAGACTTCATTATGTTGGCTTATTTTTTAATGTGATGTGTTTGATCACAATCTCCATGTCACTGCTATAAAATTTTTTTGGTGACTGTTCCTTACTGACCATTTGTTCTTATTTTTCTCTTCCCTTTTTTCTTACAGATCATTGTAAAGATCCTGTGTTAGTTCCTTCCTCATTGTCATTAGACATTTCTGAACGTTTCAAGTTCTTACTACACCAGTTACTTGTAGGAAGTTCACGCAGGGGAGATGCCAGGCACTTAACTCAGACCAGGAAGAAGCTTCCTTATGGCACTAGCTGGTTTACAAGAATGAGTTCTAGTTTTTTCCTCATTTTAGTCAACAGAGATCAGTAGCTTTGGAGCTGTTCGAAAAGCAAGTTCTCTCATTATTCCTATCCTCTGAAATTCTACTTTCCATAAATAGGGCTTGTCTCTGTGGTTACTCCTATCAGCCTGCTCTTGCTGTTCCTTCCTCCCAGGATGTGCCCAGAGAGCCTCTGCCTTACTCTTCCTGCACATTCCCTAGGCCCTATCAGGGGACTTTTGTCTTTGCCCCTCCAGATATGCCAGTGACTTGGAAGAACTACATTTTGCCAACTTTCTCTGAAATCTACAGTGTTCAGAGTTCTCTCTCAGCAGTGCTCCTGAGACAGTCTATATTACTTTCACCGGATTTGGCACCCCTCCAGGTGACAGACCTCTCTTAGTTTCATCAAAGATGAAAACTGGTTATTTTTCATTTTCCTTCATTACTATGAAGTAATTCTAAGAAAAAGAACTGACATGGTTACCTTAAGATGAGAAGCCAGGTAAGTAACTTTAGGAGTCTAACCACACAATTAGAAATAATCTAACTATCCAAATTTGGGGAGCATGAAAACAATGAAATAGCTGAGAGTACGAAAATTTCAAAAATATTAAATTATATAACCATAGCTATATGATGATTATGAATGTTTTGTGAAAATATGTAACTATCCATGTAAAAAGCGTGACATTAACATCAGATAAAGCAGATTATAAAAACTACACTGGGGTGGGACCAGCAGTCAGGGTAATGGCTATGTCGCTGGACTCCCACGTAGTCGACCGCGGTTCGACGTCCCGGACCCGGTGGCTTAAACTCACGCCAGGCGCGTGTGTGTGCATGCCCAAGATCCTGAGAGGAGAATGGAGGAGAAGGGATTGCGGCGTGGCCATCCCCCCCCGGGGGGTGATTTCTCACTTTCTGTCTCTCTCTTTCTGGCGAGCGCATGCGACCTATAGCAAAAAACCTCTCCAAAAAAAAAAAAAAAAAAGAAAAGAAAAGAAAGAAACTACACTGGGGTAATAAATAAGTAAAATATGTGCAAAAAGGACCATCACTATTGGGTTGTCAGGAAAGTCATGATGTACCTTTCTATGTTTTGCTGTGCAAAAGTGGGTCATGACTCTTCCGATGACCCAATAGAAGGAGAAAATAAAAATGTTTTTGTTCAGGATCATGATTATTGAATGTTTTTTACTTTAAAATTTTTGTTACTGTCACATTATAATATGTACCCAAAAAACCCACATGTTCAAAAAATACAAACAACAGAGATCAGTGCACCTTAGACTATAGCAGTCACTAAAAGCACATCATTAAAAAGGTCGCATCTGGCTCCCCACTTGCCAGTCAGACTGTATATACCCTCTCTGTGAAGGCAAGCTCCAAAAGCTGTGTCCTTAATGCTTCAGCTACAAGTTGGATCTTGCCCCGCAGCCCACGCCTTCCCCTTTTGCACCTACCCCACACTTCCCCAACCTGAGGTCAACTCTACTCCAAACAGATGGCTATTTATCCAGCAGTGGTAACAGGCTCCACAAGGGCAGGAGCAAATAAGAACATGGACTTTGCTCTTTAATGCTGTTTGTTTATAATAAAGGGCAACACAAAAACAGTCTGCATTTAAAGGACAATTTAAAGTATTTGCGCTCCGGAGATATGTTAAGTAAAACATGCATAAAAATACATTTAAGGGACACCCAGTGGTTTAGTGGTTAAGGTGGCTGGATCCCACATGGCTCACTGTTGGTTCAAGTCTGGATTCAGTGGTTTATAAAACACATAGGGCATGTGGGCACATGTGCCCAAAATCCAGAGAAAGGGCGAAGAAGGGATAGTGGAGTGATCATTCCGCATGAGAGGTGCTTTTTCACTTTCCGGCTCCTGCTCCCTGTCTCTTTCAGGTGAGCATACATTCCCTGTGACAAATGTTTTTTAAAAATGCACTTAAAACAGTGCCAAGCACATAGCAGATATTCTATAGGGGTCTTTTTTAAAAAAAAAAAGAATCTCTAATTTTTTAAAAATAATTCTTTTGCTCAATTTTATTTATTATTACTATTTTTTAATTTGACCAGAGAGAGAGAGAGAAAGTTAGAAAGCAAGCTACCAGGTCTGGGAGTTGAACTGCGGTCAGCCATGTGGGAGTCCAGCACCTTAACTACCATGCCACCTGCTGCCCCCCCCCCCCCCCCCAAATCACTTAATATTTTCAATTTCCTAGCAAGGGAAATATAACAGGACAATTAAGAGAGTTTGAAGATAACTTTTTTTTTTTTTCTGGAGAGGTTTTCGCTATAGGGCGCATGCGCTCGCCAGACAGACAGAGAGAGACATAGAGACAGAAAGCCAGAAATCACCCCCTAGGGGGGATGGTCACGCCGCAATCCCTTCTCCTCCATTCTCCTGTCGGGATCTTGGGCACGCACGCACACGCACCCGGCGTGAGTTTTAAGCCACCGGGTCCGGGACGTCGAACCACAGTCGACTACGTGGGAGTCCAGCGACATAGCCATTACGCTAACTGCTGGTTCCCAACATGGAGCTTTTGCTTTGGTTAAGTAATGGTTAAATTTTTCTACTGTTTATTGACAGAAAATGTATACATCTTTAAAGTTCCAATCAGTTAAAATGAAAAATATACTACATGAGTTGTGCTAATCACATTTCAAGTTTCAACAGCCGCGTGTAACTAGTGGATACTCTACTAGTTGGTACGGGTACAGAAAGAACCCTTTACTTTAGAGAGTCTTATAGGACAATGCTGATCTATATAATCTGAACAGAAAAAAGACACAAATGCCTATGCTGAGGTATCGCTGAGTTTGAGAAGCGATTACACATCAGCGTATTCCTCTCGGAATGGGGTGGGGGAAAGTCTGTGCTATGAGATACTACTTGAATAAATACAAAAATTCAATCACACTGAGTCAATCCTAAGTTTCAGGGAAGAGGACCAGTGGGTGGGGAGAAACCTGTTAGGGGATATGCCAGTTCTGTAGCTTCCCAGATGGTATCTGAAGCGCAGACAGAAGCTGGCCTAGCTTCTCTCTTTTCTCACTCTACACACTCCTGAAACAATCTCGCCCACACATCTACAAACTGGTAATATGAAAATGTCCTTTTCCAACACAGATGGGAGTGCTGCCTTCAGATCCATTAATCTAGCTTCCCTTACTCTTCTCTCTGCTCAGACTACTTTGGAAGTACTTCACGAAAGAGCCAAACTTGGACTCTGTTTCTTGCCTTGCTTTCTATTTAATAAAGAATTTGGCTGGCTTTTGTCCTTGGTTCCTGGGAGGTAACCTCTAAGCTCTAAGAATAAAGAATTGGCTGCTCTTTGTCCCCAGTTCCTAGAAGTGCTCTGTAAAGCCTTGGGATTTTTTCAGTGAGAAGAGGTATCTGTTATTCATGGTGGGTTCCTCACAGCACAGCTGACTGTGCTACCAGCAGACTCAGGCTGGGCCCCAGTTTACACTAAGGAGATGCCTGCCCAAAGTGGAAAACCCAACCTTGTGATTAGAGAATTGGGACTTTGAGTCATGTGACGTCAGCCCCGTTCTGGGGAGAGCTGGACCTCGAGTTCAACCTTGCGTCATGCCTTCAGAATGAAACCTGAGGAAGCTTCTGGATGTCAGAGCACAGACGCACTTCCTTGGTTGGCAATACTCCATATATTGTCCTAGACTAAAGGGTCTGGAGGGTTATACGGTCTGACTCCATGAGGAAAGGAAAACCAAAACGTAACATCTGGAACCTTCCTGGACTTCGTTGCACATGTCTCTCCCTTCGGCTGATTCTGATTTTTATCCTTCTGCTATAACAAAAACTGTAACCAAAAATAAGCATCGTGCTTTCCTGGGTTCTGTGAGGTGTTCTAGTAAATTATTAAATGAGAGGTTAGGGGCAACCGCAGAATCTGTAGCTAGCCGGTCAGAAGTCAGGGTTGCCAGGAGATCCCCACACTCATTCTCACTGGTGTCTGTAGTGAGGGCAATATTGTGCAAAACCGTACCTTCGACCTGAGAATTCTGAACCAACTTTGGGTATGGCTATTAGAAGTCAGTGAACCTGGGGCCAGCCAGCAGGTGGTGTGGCAGTTAAAAGTACTGGATTCCCACACGGCTGACCACAGTTCGAGTCCTGGACCTTGCAGCTTGCTTTCTCACTTTCTCTCTCTCTGTCCCTCTCTGGTCAAATTGAAATAAAGAAATGACTAAATAAAGTTAAATAAAATAATTCTTTAAAAAAAAAAAGAAGTCACTGAACCTTCCAGATCTTTTTCTAGTGTTCACTGTGGTAGTAGACAGCCCATCTATCCGGCTGGGACTGGGACTTTCAACCACTGTCCCCACAACGAATCCATCATCCTTTCAGGTATGCTTCCTGAAAGCTCTGACTCTGTTCACTTCGCTCCAACACCTATCCAGCCTACAGCGGCCTACATGACCTGATCTTTCCTCTTTTGTACCACTCTCCTTGTTATTTATAAAATTCTGGCTACTTGTGCCTTCTCTATGATACCTGACTTGCCAAGTTTATTTCAACCTTAGTGCCTTTTCATTTGCTATTCCCTCTGCTTAAAATGTTCTCACAGATTTTAGGTTTGCAGGTTCCTTCTTATCAGTTAGGTCTTGGTTTACATGTTTTTGTCCTCAAGGAAGTCTGCTTTATTTTCTAATTCCAAGCAGCCTCTCAATGACTGTCTCATCATCCTACTTGGTTTTCACCACAGTACTTACATCAATTTTGTTTCTGTATTTTTTTCTCCTCATCAGCATTAAAAGCCATATCACATTCAACTGTTGTATTCCCAGAGGCTAGAACAGTGTCTGGCACAATTATTTACTGAGTATGTTGACTGGAAATTCAGATATGACTGAATCTACTGAAGCTGATTACCTCGCCAGTCTCTTGATTTTACTTTTGCCCTCCTCAGATCCATTCTTCACAGAATAGCCTGAGTCATCTTTCTAAAACACCAATATGATGACATCAGTGCCTCATTAAAAACAGGAGCCAGCAGGTGACATGGTAGTTAAAGGCGCTGCACTCCCACTTGACCAAAAATCATGCTGGGCACATGTGCATGAATTCTCAAAATCCCAGGAGGAGAAAGGAGGAGAAGGGATTATGGCATAGCCATCCCCCCAGATGATAAATCTTCAGCTTTGAAGTGATTTCTCACTTTCCCACTCACTCTCTCTGTCTCTTTCCAGCAAGTGCACATGTCTTTATGGCAAAAACCTAAAAAAAATAGGGCTTACTGTTGTACTATATCCAGAAAGTTCTACCTCTGAGACAAAGAGGATAGGCCCATCATAATCTGACCTCTGTTCACGATTCCCAGGACCTCTCTGGGTACCAGCCATGATGAACTACTGCGAACACTTCCCACTCCAGGCTTTCTTGCCTCTCAAACTTACCGTACATATCCCTTCCCACTGATACTCATCTTTCCTCCCCTAACCCCTGATCTTTCACAACTGAGTTAGGTAATCCCTCTTATGTACTCACAACAGTAACCTCTAGCTCATACTGCTGATTTTAGATGATCTGTAATTGTCTGGATCCTGGATCCTTCTCCAGTGTAAGCTCGTTCGGGGTGAGGCCATGTCTTATTAAGTGGTGTTGCTACCACTGAATACAATGCCTGCTTACATACTGTGTGTACTTAGTATGTATGCACTGAACTTGTTTGTTATACTGGAAAATCTGCTGGCAAATTCAGAAGTCTTTGTTCCATGTTCTCCATTGTATGTAACTAATGTTACCCAAAGAGCAGGTGCTCAAGAAATACTAGGGGACCAGCAGATGGTGCAGTGGTTACATCGCTGGGCTCTCACATGGCTGATGGTAGTTTGAGTCCTTCAAACTCACATCAGGTGTGTGTGCATGTATGTCCAAGACCCCAGTAGGAGAATGGAGAAGGGACTGTGTGTGGCCTTACCCCAGGGGGTGATTTCCTGCTTTCTGTCTCACTGCTTCCGTCTTCTCTGGCAAGTGCACATGCCCTATAGCAAAAATCTCTCTCAAAAAAAGAAATCCAGTGAAAGTTAACAGAGAGAAATCAAGGATACTCAGTTGTCTTAATGATGGGGTGCTGCATTTATTTAAGGATACCAGCGAGGCCCCTAACAAACTTTCAATTAAAGAGCTAACCTGAATAGTTTTCAATTAGGTTACATGATCTCTTTCAACATAGCAAGTCTCCTTGCTATGTTGTTACCAGCATTTAAGGTTCTTTCCTACAGAGGGATACTTCAACTTTACTCAAAGTACCTATGTAATAAATAAGCATTACATTGCTAAATTCTAGGAAATCTGTTTATAAGCTCTCTACTTCAAAGTGAGCAAAATTATTTTCACAAGAGAAACTACCCACTGTCCCTGAAGGATAAAAATTATTATTCTTTGGTACTATGATAAAATATATAGATACATGTCGTACCCATTAAGATAATATGACAGATTTTTAAAATAAGCCTACTGCAAGGTATTCACATAAATTATACTTGTCATTTAAAGTAGTGTTCTTTGGAGACTCATTCCCATAACAGGGCCAAAGCTCAAAATGTTTTGAAGTTTTCCACAGCAAATGTCTTTAGCTCCCGCATTAATTTTTTTAAATACAGTCAGAGGATAAATCTTCAGCTTTGAAGGTGGATATTTATTTTTGCAAGCAACTAGACATCACAAACCATGGCTAGTAATTATGATCAAAGACATGACATGATGGATAAAAAATAAGGTATACATGGATCAGAAACACTGGCAATGTGCGAGTTTCTTTGTTTAAGTTGTATGCCAAAAACAAAGCTAAGAGGGGTTCTAGAATGTTGAGAGAAAAGGGGGAGGGAGAAGGAGGAAGAAAAAGAAAAGAAGAAAACTGGTGTTGAAAACATCACATATTCTATATCTTCTTAAAAGTCTGATGAAAATTTTGGCTCCTTTCCTCAGAAAAATTATGACTTCCCCACTCTCAAAACATCACTGGCATATAGTATCAGAAAGGTCTGAACATGTTGAGGTTCATTTATGGAACCAGATTAATATTTCATGGTTAAGAACATTTTTTTTCCTACTGCAACCACAGGGAAAAAAAGATATATTTTATACTGTGACCCATTTTGTGTGTGTGCGCGCGCACGTGTGTGTTTATGTATGTGTATTACCACACAAATTGGGTCACAATATAAAATGTATGTTTATATATATATGTGTGTGTGTGCACACATACACACATAAGTACCTATACACACACACACACACATATACATATATATAGAAAGTAAAAATAGAAGTTTCACAAGACAATTCTCAACCCTACTATATGTGATAATATCCTCTTCCATTTGATTTCGTTAAAGAAAATGACTGGCACCAATTTAACAATCGAAAATAGTAGCTTATGGGCTGAGCCTGGGACCCACTGTTTGAGGAAGCTGGATCCTACATGGCTGACTACAAGGTTGAAATTCTGGCCCCAGCTTGAAAAAAACACTGCGTGCATGTGTGTATACACCCAAAATCCTCACAGAATGGAAAAGTGGAGAAGGGACTACAATGTGACCATGCTCCATTTGGGGGTGCTTTCTCCTGTTTCACCCTTAATACCTCTCTCTCTCTCTCTGGAGAGTGCATATGCCTCTGACAAATTTAAAAAAAGAAAGATATTAGTTTAGAGTAAGTGTTGCACAACTGGAGTAAGTTCATGAAAAAGAGAAAACTCATTGACTATAAAAACTCTGATATACTCGGACCAGCAGTGGGCGTAATGGCTATGTCGCTGGACTCTTGATACCTCTCTGGAATGCAACATAGGGAGTAAAGCCAACGAAATGAGCATGCCATTTGACTCGTATTCCACATCTAGGCATATACCCTCAGAAAAGTTAGTTTTACTTTTTTTTATTGCCAAAGGGCACCTGTGCTCTCCAGAAAGGAAGAGACAGAGAGAGGGACCAGGCAACCCCCAATGGACATGGTCATGATAGAATCCCTTCTCCATCCCTGTTGTTGACTGCAGCTTGAGATCCAGTCCGGATCTGGTGGCTTAAATGCACGCCGGGCATTGTGTGCGTGTGTGCCCAAGATCCCGAGAGGAGAACGGAGAGGAATTGCAGCATGGCCATCTCCCTTAGGGGGTTATTTCTCGCTTTCTGTCTCTCTCTGTTTTTCTGGCAAGCGTACATGTCCTATAGCAAAAACCTCTCAAAACAAACAAACAAACTCTGATATACTATGTTAGGATAATAAACACAAAAGTCTTTATAGTCAAACCTTCCCAGTGCCTGAATTATTTTTTATTTTTTTAAAGAATTATTTTATTTAACTTTATTTATTTATTTATTTTAATTTGATCAGAGGGACAAAGCAAGAAAGCGAGAGAAAGACAGGGAAAATAAGAAAGCAAGCTACCGGGTCTGGGACTCAAACCATAGTAGGCTATATGGGAGTCCAGTGCCCTTAACCATCACATCAGCTGCTGGCCCCATGACTGAATTCTTTATGGCCTAAGTGTGTTGTCCTGATCATTCATCTACATAGATAACCACTGGAGACATGGATAAGTAAATCATATAATGATCATAGGAATTCCATACCTTTATATTAGAAAACCATAAATCATTTTCATGTAAAGTGGCAAGGTAGACCGATGTAAGAAGTCCAATGCAGAGGGCAACGGTTCCGCCAATTGTAAATGACAGAATCTTCCATAATCTTCTATTAGTATGGCCTTTTAAAAAAGTCAAATGGATGAATAAGTCAGTAAAAAATTTAGAATAGTTCACTTTAGACTACCAAGTAAGCTAAATTTTATCTGTTGATCATTGCCTTTCCTGTACCTAACAGAGAGAGGTTCCTTTCTGTGAGCCCACAGACTTGTCTTCATTCTCTTATCTTTAACCCAGTGTATCTACCTGTTCCATTCTGCCAACTAGAATGTAAGCTTCTCAAGGATAAAGTACATTATATTACCAATCCTAAATATGTACTGCCTGTGCTTGGCATAGTTCAGCGACTACAGTTTGCTTACGAAGTTTGTTAAATAGAGGAATACATGGGTTATGTGTCTAGGATGTAAACAATCTTTTAGATGACTTACTTACAGAGTGTGCATTATCCATTAAAAGCTACATAAAAAAGAACTGATTATTTAAAAAACACCCCAGGACCAGCAGATGACATAATGGCTACCTCGCTGGACTTCCAAGTAGTTGACCGTGGTTCAAGTCCTGGACCTGGTGGCCTAAACTCACACTGGGCGCGTGTGTGTGCGTGCCTAAGATCCCAAGAGGAGAATGGAGGAGATGGGATTGCAGCACAGCCATCCCCCCCTGGGGGGTGATTTCTTGCTTTCTGTCTCTCTGTCTTTCTGGAAAATGCACACACCCTACAGCAAAAACCTCTCAAAAAACTTTTTAAAAAATGAATAAATAAATAAATAACACCTCACAGGAAAAAATAATCTACCATAACTCAAGTTAAAGGGTGTATAAGCTATAACAAAAATTACTTATGTCAAACTTAAGCAAGCATATATATTAATATTGGATGAATATTTACAAACAAAAGGTGAGTATTCTCATAGGAAATTGTTTAAGACATGAAGAAGTGATGCACAAAACATGGCCAATAAACATAACAACCAGAAGAAAAGATGTTCATGATCATTAGTGTCAAACAAATGCAAATCAAAACAACAATGAGCTATACTTTTTAAAAAAATCTTGGCTAATTTGATGGCTTATAAATGCTAATACTGTGTTTAGTAAAAATATAAAAAAAACAGACCTTTTCAAATGCCAATTGGTGGAAGAATAAGTTGGTACCTCTCTGGAATGCAACATAGGGAGTAAAGCCAACGAAATGAGCATGCCATTTGACTCATATTCCACATCTAGGCATATACCCTCAGAAAAGTTAGTTTTATTTTTTTTTATTGCCACAGGGCACCTGTGCTCTCCAGAAAGGGAGAGACAGAGAGAGGGACCAGGCAACCCCCAATGGACATGGTCATGATATAATCCCTTCTCCATTCTCCATCCCTTCAGGATTTGGGGCGTGTATGCACATATGCCCAACATATTTTTCAAGCTATTGGAGCAGGGATCTGAATTATGGTCGGCCATGTGGACCCCAGATCTCTTAACCATTAGGCTATGGTGCCAGTCCAATAATTATAGCTTTATAAATATTTTAGTGACAGGATATTATAGTTCTGTTTGTATTAGTAAAAAGTTAGAAAAGCATTCTAATATTCAACAAAGAAATTAGTTAAATAGAATTATGCTACAACCATAAAATGGAATGCTACCACTGACAAGATTTTTAAAAATATGTTGACAGCCGTATGTTTATAACATAACAAGAAGAAAACAGCAAGTTACAAAACAGCACATTGATTCCAATTTTGTAAAACTATATATGAACGCTTGTGGGTTTACACGTGCAGAGAATGACTTTTAGACAGCAAGATGGTGTCACTGGTGGTAGTCTCAGGACGGGTGGGTGGGTTTGTGGGAGTATTTTCTTCTTCTTTTTCCCTTTTCTTTAGTTTTCAGGGTTCTTTTTCCCCCCTGACTTGAATAAATACTGCTTTGGTTGAAGTATTTCCCCCAAATTACTAGCTCTGGCTGGTGGAATTAACATGGCTGCAAATAATGTAAATTCTGGCAGACATCCAAAATGGCTGATGGGCATGGAACTTTTCAGGCTTATTTCTAAAATCTGGATCAAGCTTAGTTACAAAAGGAAATGAGAAGGCAAGAAATTGGTTATTAATGCCATTTGATATATCGCTCAGCATTACACAACTTACCAACTGCTGATCACTTTTTTCACACACGCACACAGAGACAATTTCAAGAATTTGATGGAAAATGAGAATAGAAAAAATTTTGATTCATCTTTCAATACTTACATGAAATTAGAAACTCACCTAAAGTAAGGCTACTAGTGTGAACAGCATACCTGTACCAGAAAAATTAGAAATAAACCAACATCTGAATGGTGGGGAAAAGCATTACTCTAGCTAGTCAAATGATCAGATTGGCATAACCACAGGTAAGGAATAGGCAACTGAAAAGCAAGGGACTCTCTTTTATTTTTTTTTAAATCTATTGGTAACTGTAACTGTACAACCAATATCATCAAAAAGCCATCAGGGGACCATCAATTAGTGTAATGGCTATGTCGCTGAACTCCCGTGTAGTCAACCATGGTTCGAGTCCCGGACCCGGTAACTTCAACTCACGCTGGGCACGTGTGTGTGCGTGTCCAAGATCCTGAGAGGAGAATGGAGGAGAAGGGATTGTGGCGTGGCCATCCCCCCGGGAGGAGTGATTTCTCGCTTTCTGTCTCTCTGTCTCTCTCTGTCTTTCTGGTGAGCGCATGCACCCTATAGCAAAAAAAAAAACCTCTATGGAAAAAAAAAAAGCAATCAGAATAAAAACTACCAGAACAAGTTTCCTCAATGTTAGATTTCACCAATTTTCACCCTAGGAGATATTTTAATACACGAAAATAAAAGCAATCAAAAATGCTGCTTCAGTTTAAATCACCTACCAGATGCCAGTTTATTTTCCAACTTCACATTTTCTTCTTGTGCTCGAAACTCCTCAGAAACTTCTGTGGTGTTTACTCCTTTTCTTTGCCGGATGGACATCATGATGTCAAAGACCTCTATGCATTGTTCTTCCAACCACTCCTGCGAAGGACACAGAAGTAAAGGGCCCATCCACATGTCAGCACCCTGTATCCCCAGCACACCCTGGGTGCCTCTTGCTTTAGGGACTTCTTCACAGGTGCCATTTCTCCAGTAGCCTACCTCCCATTTTCCCATCCAAATCTGAATCAGCCTTCAAAGCTACACTCAAGACACAACAAACAGTTATTTAACTCAACCTATATTTATGAAGCACCTGTTCCACGGGGCCACTGCCAGGACTTAGGGATACAGGTGAGCAACAACACAGACAAGCCTCTGCACTTCTTCCAGGAAGACTTACTTCTGTGGACACTCCAAACTCTGTTGATCTTTTTTATTCCCTGAGCCACAGCAATTCCCACGCATCTGTCACCTAATTATACAGTTTTATGTAATTTTTTACAATCACCTAATTACACAGTCTTATATAATTTAGTAGTAGGTCTTCAGTACTTCCCACAGAACTAGCCACGTGGGAGGTACTCAATAGTAAATTTGTTGACAGATTGTGAAGAAGCATTGTTTTGTCTCAGGTGTTTCTTAAGACAATTCTCAGGAAAAGCTTCAGGAATATGCCTCAGTGGTGATGAGGTGGTGATGAGGGCGGGGGTGTGCCAATCAGGGCAGCTGCTATCCCAGGGAGCAACAGTGGGAGTAACTGCAGGGAGCAGGCGCCTGGTTTGGAAGCAAGTGGGAGGCGGGGGAGTGGTGGCAGTGAATAAGCTGATTCCAGTCCCCTGGAACATCTTGTTTCACGCCTTTGGATAATGAGCAGCGTTCTGCTAATTATTTATTATACATGACCCATGGTCTGACATGACCGTTTCTTGTTTCGACAGTTTATTAGTTCCTAAAGGTAAACAGCTTGTACTATAGAACAGAACAAACCAACATTAAACAATTCATATATTCGTTCAATCACTCACACACACACACATACACACACACACACACACACACACACACACAATGAGAAGGAAAACAGACTTAAGTGCTATGCCTTCAAGCACTGGAAATGCAGACGCTGGAGTAGGGAGGAAAAAAAGGAGTTATCGAAGTCCCGCAGAGATAAGCTAATTCCTCGAATGAATTAATCCTAGAGTCATGCTCTAAGGTGGGAGAAGTTTTTTTAAATGCCACAATTTATTCATTCTAACATGTCCAGACAAAAAAAGCAACAAATACTGAAGTGTCAATTATGGGTCCAGCGTTGAGATGGTCCCACGAACTATGCATTAAAGTTCTTCCATCAAACGAAAAGCAATGCAATTTTAAATGTTCGAAAGGGACCTGAACACGACTGCTTATTAAGAAGAAAGGCCGATATCGCAGTGCGCATCCCCTGGGCGCAGCAGGGCACTGAGCTCCGCTCACCTGCGCACCACGCCCTGCAACACCTGGCGTCCCCATCAGATACCCATCGGGACGCCAGCGACCAGAGAAGTTCATGCGCTTGCTCCAGCTTACCCAGGACAGCGAGTGGCCATAGAAGTCAGCGCTCAGGCCCTCCCGCTGTCTGCGCGGTCAACTGCGAAATAGCTCCGCAAACTTCCTCACCCGCGTTCCGGCCCAACCCCGCGTTTCTGGAGGCCACTGGCGCGCTCAGTCCCTCCGGACACTCTGAGTGCCGCGGCCGCGCCTCCCCTTGCGCAACGTAGGCTGCAGGGCGGAGCGGCCCGAGGGGCTTTCGGCCGCTGTCGCACACTCCCTAGAGGCCCCTAGACGGGGTTCAAAGAGCAGGAAGGCGCCCGCCCGCCCCGCGGGACCTTCGGTGGCCCGCCGCGAAGCCCGGCGCCCGAGCGTCCCCTGGCGCCGCCCGTGGCCCGGCTCGTAGCCACAGACCTGCGCCCCGGCGGTGCTTACGCGTGGCTCCGGGTAGGGAACAAGGCCGGCCCGGCGGGACGGCGCGACAGTCCGCAGCGTACACCGCGGGGAAAGGGAGGACCACGCAGCGGCAAATCTTTGTGCAACACCCTGGAATTGGGAGGCTGGAGGGCGTCGACCGCCCCGGGGAAGGGGCGCGCCGAGGAGGCCGGGCCGCCTCGGCCGCACTCATAGGTCCTGGGAACCGTCCATCAACGTGAGTCCCCGCCTTGTCTCGTGCACACTGGCCGGAAGGAAGCGGCGCATTTCCGTTCTCTGGCCCCGCCCCTTGCTTTGGCTGTTCCGGAGACCTGAGCAGAGTAACCCTGGGTCGCAGAGAGGCTTGGACGTACCTCTCGTGCAGGCGGGTACCAGTCATCCCGGGATCGAGAGAAAGATGCAGCGTGGGGAGGAAGGTCCGTGCAGCTCCGAGCAGGCGGAGGCGCCTCAAATCGAACTGTCAGGAGCAGCGGCGCCCCTGCGGTCCCAGGGCTTGAGGGCGGTGCGGGCGTGGGAGCTGCTGCGGGGCTAGGGCCGCTACCTGCCGGTGCCGTCCTGTTGGCGGATGAGAAGGGCCAGGTAAGGGAGGGGAGGCGAACGGAAGTTCGAGTCAGGCCCCTTGAACTTGTGCCTACGTCTCGGGTTGCAAGACGTGGCGAGCTCCTTTTCCGCATCTTGTCACACTCCAGCCCCCAACTGCCGCTTGGAAATCAAGTACTGACTGCCAGTGAAGGTACCCACAGAGATACTTAGACATCCAAAGATGTCCCTCTAGCGTTGGTGCCCCGGGCGCTATGTTCTATTTAGTTTTTTTTTTTTTTTTTCCTTCGAAAATATGCTTCTTCGTATTCTCAATATGTTAAGTTATTCTATGTCCAAACTAGGTTGTCAGCCTCTTTTGAAGGCAGGTCCAGTGCCCTAAACCGTCATGTCTTTATTAATCACACTGCAAACAAAACCGATTATCAGCATTTACCCAAAATCATACGTTAATTAATTTTTGATATGGAGTGGCCCTATGGAACCTCCATCTCTGAAAGCGCCGGCCCATCGGTATAATTCCAGCACGAAATCACTTCATCCAGAAGCCTTGCCCAGTCTCCCCTACCGGATATTTTTCTCCGCCTTTGTGTGTCCCTTGCTATTAATAACAAGCACACGTTCTGTGGGAATGGACAGAGATATGTGCTGGGGGGGTTTTAATAAAAATTAATGTCAGCTGTTCATTCATATGGCACTTGTCATGTTTCAGTAGGGTAGGGATTGTATTTATAATCTTTTTCAGGTTAAGATGCCTTACATAAAATACATTTGTGTGTTTAATAAATATGTGAATCCAATCCTTAAATAGGACTTTCCCACTTCTTACTCTGTAGAGCCTTTTCTTTTGTATTCCTAAAGTTCATAAATTTTTTTTAAGAGAGAGTTTTGCTATAGGGCAGGAGGACTCCATGGAGACACAGAGACAGTGAGAAATCAGCCCCCCAGGAGGGGATGGCCACACCACAGTCCCTTCTCCATTCTCCACTTGGGATTTTGGGCATGCACAGGCACCCCGTGTGAGTTTCAAGCCACCGGATCCTTGACTCAATGGTGGTCCGCCATGTGGGAATCCAGGACACAACCATTATACCATCTGCTGGTCCCAAAGTTTGTAAATGGATTTTCTCCATGAGAGAGAGAGTTAACAAAGGTAACCTCAATAACCTCACAAAACAATCCACTCCCAGTCTTAGCCAGCATGCTTTCACACCTGGTGCTCAGGGGAGATCTTGAACTGGGTTGGGAACCCAGAACCTTTCCCTTGAGGGTCCAGTGCACTATTGCTGTACCACCACCTGACTCGCTGTATGGGTTTCGTTCTTAAATTATCTCACTCTAGGGGAAAATGTAACTCATCCCTTGAGTAAAGGAAATCATACTCATCAACCTCTGCTTATTTTAATATGAAATGGCTTTACCAAGCAAGAAAACCTTTGAAACTTTTCTTAAGAAGTAGGCACCCCAGAGTAAGTCTTGGGAATGAATAAGCCAATTAAGAATGAGTCCAGCCAGTGGTTAAGGCAGCTGGATCCCATAGCTAATAGCGTGGTTTGAGTCTGGAACTGGTGGTTTGAAAAACACCCCAGGCACGTGTTCATGGTATCCAAAATCCCGAAAGGAGAAATGGAGGAGTAGGGATGTGATGTGACCACTCCCCATGGGGGTGCTTTCTCTCTTTCCCTCTCTCTTTTCTTTGTGTTTCTCTGGGGAGTGTACATGCCCTCTAGCAAATTAAAAAGAATGAGTCTTTAGTTAAGATACAGTAACCCTGGGGGTGATGGATGATGAGTAGAGGCCCTCACTCCACTGTTCCACTTCTGGCTATATAAACAAGGAGTCAGGGAGGCAGCATGAAGGAAGAGCCCTGGCAGTGGACTGACTGCACAGTAATACTTGTTTGCAGTTTGTTTGCTCTTGTCTTTCAGGCCAGCAATAGTTGAGCTGCATATCTCAAAATATGATCTCAGGACCTGCAGCATCTCTATCACCAGCATCTGGTCACTTATTAGAAGTGCAAGTTTATCACATCCTATTGTGGACCTACGGCATCAGAATCTGTAAGGGAGGGTGGCCCAGTAATCTGTTTGAAGAGGTTCTCCAGGTGATTTCTGTGCTCTAAACTACAACAGAACCTTGCTGCTCAACATGTGGTCTGGTCTGATGCATATGTGTATGTGCATCACCTGGAACCTTCTTAGAAATGCAGGATCCCAGGCCCTATCCAAGACCCAATAAGGCGAATCTGCATTTTAACATGATCCGCAGGTGAATGTATATCGCATATTGAGAAGCTGCACCAAAAGTCATTAATACACGTCATCACATCTTCCCGTAGAAGTACCTTGCCTTGGGACCAAGGGTGAGAGCTCTGTTCTATTGTTTTTTTCCTACCTGATATATAATGCTCCATTTTAAATTACTTGACTTGGTACTATGAACGCTATTATTTTTAGTTTTTGCTATAGAGAGACAAGAGGCAGAGAAAGAGGGAAAGTGAGAAATCACCCCCCAATGGGGGATGGCCATGCCACCATCCCTTCTCTTTCACTTTCAGGATTTTGTACACGTATACAACACATGTGCCTGGTACCATAGTGAAGCTGGGTCTGGAACCTGAACCACGAAGTCAGCCATGTGGGATCCAGCTACCTTAACTTGCATGGCATTTGCTAGCCCCACTATGAACACTCATAATCATTCGTGCTTTCTGTGACAGTAGATCCTTCATTCTATCTGTATCGCATACTTTTCAGTCTCTGAGAGCTTCTCTTCCTCTTGAAAATCAATGATTCTCTGGCCTGTGACCATCATTGTAAGTCTGCTAACTCTTAAGTTTTTATGTCCAGACATATCTCCTGATCTCCAGGTCCCATGTATCTACTGCCTATTGAACATTTCCATGTATGCAAGCACTTCACACTCAGCATGTTAAAAATTAAACTTTAAGGGCCAGCAGATGGCATGGTGTTTAAGGTGCTGGACTTCCACATGGTTGAACATGGTTCAAGTCCTAGACCTGCAGCTTTCTCATTTTCTCTCTTGTGAGTACACATGCCCTATAGCAAATTAAAACTAATAATAATAAAATAATTATTTTAAAAACTTTTTAAAATTCTCAAACTTGCACTTTCTTCCATGTGCCCATTTACCTTTATTGCCCAAGTTGAAAAACTGGGATCCAGACTTGATTCTTCCCTATTGTGTAATTCATATGTTGAATCAAGCATTGAGTCTTGTTGCATTTATTTCTTAAGTATCTCAGGCTTGTCCACTTTTTTCCATCCTTATTGCCATTACCTAATCTGAGTTACCATTTCTTGTCTGGATCATTTCAATAGCCTCTTGATATTTTTTACCTCCATTCCTGTTGCCCGCAGTTGTTTCTTCAGTCCACCTGCCACATAATAACCAGAGCGATTTTACTATATATGTACACACACATGCACACACACACACACACCTCCATAAGCTCTTTAACAGATCTTGCAAAGATCTGGCTCTATTTACCTGTCCAGCCTCATCCTTACTTCCTGTTCACATAAATTTCTTTCAAAGTTTTGCCCCATGACTTTTTATATTTTTTAAAAAAGATTTTTGCCAGGGGCTGTCAGGTGATGTGGTGGTTAAGCATTGGATTCCCACATAGCTGACTGCAGTTTGAGTCCTGGGCCTGGCGGCTTGCTTTCTCTCTCTCTCTCTCTCTCTCTCTCTCTCTCTCTCTGATCAAATTGAAGAAGAAGAAATGAGATAATTCTTTTTTATTTGAGAGAGAGATTTTTGCTATAGAGTGTATGGGCTCATTGGAGAGACAGAAAGCAAGTCGCCCCCCCTCCCCCCCTCCCCCCCCCCCCCCCCCCCCCCCCACACCACAGTACCTTCTTCTCGTTCTCCTTTTGGGATCTTGGGCACACACTCACACTCACCTGATGTGAAGTTTAAGCCACCAGGCCCAGCACTCAAACTGCTGTTGGCCATGCGGGAGCCCAGCAATGTAACCATTATGCTATCTGCTGGTCCCTAAAATAAGTCATTCAATTTTTTTTTTTTTTTTTTGCCAGAGGGCAGATGTGTTCACCACAAAGGAAAAGTGAGAAAGCACCTCCCATGGGGAGTAGGCACACTGCAATCCCTTCTCCATTTCACTTTCCTTTCAGGATTTTGGGCATGTGCTCCTGGCATGGTTTTTTAGGCCACTGGGTCCTGAATTTCACCTGAGCAGTCAGGTACATGGGATCCAGCTACCTTAACCACTATGCCACTGGCTGGCCCACCCAACATTTTTTTTAAGAATTTTTAATTTAATTTATCATTTTAATTTTCTACAGGGCAGACAGAAGGAGAGAATAAGAGGAAAATTGAGAAAGCAAGCTGCCAAATCTGGGACTTGAACTGCAGTCAGTCATGTGGGAGTCCACACATGGACTTAACCACCATACCACCTCCTGGTCCAGCCTCATAATGTTTTTTTCTTTACAGAGATTTTTGGTATGGGACACATGCACTCACTGGAGAGACAGAAAGTGAGAAATCACCTCCCAGAGGGGATGGCCATGCTGCAGTCCCTTCATTTTCCTCTCAGGATTTTGGGCACCCATGCACTTGCACCTGGGGTGAGTTTCAAACTGCAGATCTGGGACTTGAACTGCAGTTCACCATGTGGGAATCCACTATGACATCTGCTGGTCCTGTCCCACAACTTTCTATGAAAGGTTCTTGTACTTTTCTATCTAACTAGCTACTATTCAGCCTTTAAATCAGCTTAAATAATCCTGTTGCCTCGTGTTTGTACCCTCATATATTCCTGTCTCAATACATCATGACTGTTTGGTGTCACCAGTAGAAGACTGGGTGTGATGTGTGGGACTTCTGAGGGCAGGTCATAAAAGGCATCCTACTTTTTAGCCCTGATCATCCTGTGATCAGTCCATCAGAGATTCAGCCACCATGTTGCGAGGGCACTTTCACCAGCCTGTGGAGAAAGCCACATGGGCAGTACCTCCTTGCCAGTCATGGGGACGCACTTTGTTTACCCCACGAGCTACTCTATTCAGCCTTTCGATCTCTGCTGGTTTCTGGTTGGCTAACAGCCACCACTACCTTGCCAGTCATGGATGGGAGTGAGCCATCTTGAGATAGACTTGCCAACTTCAGGTCAGCATTCCGATAAAGTCATGAGAAATCCTGGACCAGAACTTCTCATCTATGTCTCCCCTGAGTATCTGACACACAGGGATGATAAGGATAATACTCATCCATTATTGTTTTAAGTCATTAAGTTTTGGGATAATTTTGTTATATGATGATAAATAAAATAATCCCCTATATGGATGTATCATAATTGATTTATTTTCATGTAATTGGACATTTAATGTGTTTTTGGTTTTAGACTGCTGTAAGTAATGCTTAAAGAACATACTTACATTTTTAAGGATATATTTGTAGAAGTAGAATTGCTAAAACTCAAATTGTAAATTGTGATAAACATTGGCCAACTAAATTCCAAAAAGTTTAGAAATTGTACTACATGGCGCCAGGAGGTGGCGTGTGAGTTAAGGTGGCCCTGAATCTAACATAGCTCATTCTGTGTATTGAGTCCTGGACCCAGTGACTTGAAAATCATGCCAGGCACATGTGCAGATGTGCCCAAAATCCTGAGAGGAGACTCAAGGAGAAGGGATTGAGTCATTGACACACACCCCTAGAACGGGGGGCTTTCTCACTTTCCCTCTCTAGTGAGCACACGTGCCCTATAAAAACAACAATAATAAATTCTATTATCTTAAACTTCCACCAGTGTGTATTATGGTATGTATTTCTCCATGGCCCTGTCAATGGTGGATATTTTTAATCTTTCCCAATCTTAGGTGAACAAATAGTATACAGGGCACTTCAAAAACTTCATGTAAAAATGAAATTAAGGTATGAGTTTATTTTGCAAAAATCTTTGAAATTCAAGCTTTTTTCTATAATATGCATTTTTCATGAACTTTTAAAAAGACTCCTCATTATTTTGTATGCATTTGTAGTGAGGTAGAGGCAATTATATCAGGTTAATTGGCTGTTTGTGTTTCGTTTTCTAAGTTTTGTCTTTTTGTGTCCTTTGATCAATTCATCTATTTAATCCTGATATAAAGGATTATTTATAGATTATGAGTATTAACCTTTTGTCATACACATTGCAGATATTTTGATATGTTACAGATATGTTATTACTATTTTGTATCTGATATGTCTTTTGTAATGCAGGGATTTTCCATTTTTATATTGTCAAATTTATCACTTTTCCTTTTCCATCATGCTTAGAAAAACCTTCCCTATCTCAAGGTGGTAAATTTTGGGGGGTCAGCAACTGGTGTCATGGTTAAGGTGCTGGACTCCAGCATGGCTGACCACGGTTCAAGTCCCAAACATGGCAGCTTAGTTTCTCATTTTCCATCTTTGTCTCTCTCTGGTGAGTGCATGTGCCCTATAATAAATTAAAATAATAATAATAATAATAAATAAAGTAATTATTTTAAAAATTGTAAATTTTTTTTTTTTAGGTTTTTGCCATAGGGCATATGTGTTTGCTGGAGAGAGACAGAGAGACAGTGAGAGGGAAAGTGACAAATCACCTCGGGCGGATAGCCATACCAGAGTTCTTTTCTATTCTCCTGTGATTTTGAGTATACACACACACTTGTGTCTGGTGTGATTGTCAAGCCACCAGGTCCAGGACTTGAACTGTAGTTGGCCATGTGGGAGTCCAGTGCCTTCACCACATCACCTGCTGGCCCCAATTGTAAATTTTAAAAATACTTTCACCTAATATTTTTAAATTTTGCCTTTTTTTAATTAACAATATGGAGTGAGCTATTTCCATAATTTTTTATACTTGGATAGTCATTTCACCATCATCCTTACCCTACTGATTTTAATTACTTGTACCACATACTAAATTCCTATATGTATATGACCAATTCATATTATTATGTTGAAATTTGATTTGGAAAAAGAACTAGATGGGCGCTGTGGTTTAGGTGGCTGGATCTTACTTGACTATGTGGTTCATCTCTGACCCAGTGGACTGTAAAATAGACTGGATGTAAGCATGTGTGCCCAAAATCCTGAAGGGAGATTATAAAGGGTAAGGGAGTGTGTTATGGTCATCTCCTACTCCCCACATTTTTTTTCTTTTTTTTTTTATAATCACACCTGACTGGCTTGTTTTATTGGAGAAGGGATCATGGAGTTACCAATGTGAAGACAGCTGGGACCTGAGGTTGAAAAGAACACCCTTCTCACCCCATACATACCCACTGCCCCAAATAAAAAATAACCAACTATGGGAGAGCAGCTGAGACAGCAACTTTGGGGCAGGAGAAGGAGACACGGAACTCCAGGGCAGCAGTGCAGAGACCATGGGTGTGCTGGGAGGGTCCAGAGGCAGCGGCTGTACAAGTAAGGCAAGTATAAGTCTCTGTGTCTTCCATGTGCGTATGTATAAATATATAGAGATAAGTTGTTCTCTTTCCTCTTCTCTCCCTTCTGCTCCATGCTCACTGCGGTCCCAGCTCCACTTTCCACATAAGGGTGAAGGGAAGGGCGGATTAATAAGTCATCACCAAATTGTGATCAGACCCACATCCATCAGCTTCTGAATTTTCTGTGGTATTACAGGATTTTTTAAGTGTTCGCTGAGTGCCTGGGCATCCTTCTGCATCTATTCCAGGATGAGCTGCATGGCTGGGTCACTCACAATCTGCTGCACCTCAGGATTGGCCATGGCCCTCCGCTTCACATCTTCAGGGCTGTCGTAGCGGTTGTACTGGGTCATCATGCAGCGTCGGTAACCATCTGCTGCTTCCTTACAGTTGGAGTCTAGGTCTAGTGCCTTTTGGTACACATCTATGGCTTTTGTGTAGTCCTTCATCGCTTCGAGGGCTGCTGCTTTCTCTGTGTAACCCTTGATGAAGATTGGCTCCAGCTGAATACATTCCTCACAGTCCTTAAGTGCTAATAGTTGGTAAGTCCTTAATACTTACCAAACTCCAGGAGCTTGGTGTGGCAGGTCGCTCAGTTGCTGTGCAATTTGGCATCCTGTGGGTTCCATTTGATGGCTTCTGTATAATGTTTCATGGCCTGGGGATAATCCCCTTTCTGAAAACACTCATTGCCTTTGTTCTTCTCCAAAGCCAGGTCAGGGTTTATGTAGGCCAGTCATTCTTGCTCCTTCAGGATTTTCTCTGCCTGCTGGCATTTCTTGAGTACATGTAGGGTTCGGTGCTCTGCCAGAGACTTGTTGTAGAAATGTATGGCATCCTCGTGCTTTTCTTCCTTGAAATAGTTGCCAATTTGAGCATAAGCTTTGGCAATTTGTCGATAGTCCTCTCGGTTTTCTCTCCCCACTTCAATGGCTTTCTCATAAAGCTCTCAGCATTTATTGTAGTTACCCTTTTCAAACAGTACCACTGCTTGATTGGTGAAATAAATCATGTTGGTGGGGTCCAGTTCCTTGGCTCAGTCATAATGCTTCAAGGCTGTGGCCCAAATTTTTCTTCTTGTAGGCATCATTCCCAAGCTCTTTTTCTTTCAGTGCCTGCTTCATATTCTCTGGAAGATCTTCCATTGGCTCTGGTTTGGTCTCCTTTTTGGGAGGAGGAAGTGATGGTGGTGTTGCAACCTCTTCTTCCTCATCCATACATCCCAGATCCACTCCAAGGAGGACACTGAGTGGGGTCATGATTCAGGGATCTTATAGTTTTGTGCCCAGGTGCCCAGGTCAGAGGGTTTGTTTCATAGTGGCTCTATCAGTTCACAGTAGGTAGGATCACTGAGCAGTATTCTTGTCCTGGGATCACTCTCCAACTTCTGGTACAGATTGGGCATGTTGAAAGGGTTCATGAATTTCCTCTCTGCCAACCAGGTTTCCATATGATGTAAACTTTTAAGTTGAGGGTTATTTGCTTCATGTTTTAAACCCTCCTCATAGGTTTGCTTGGCTTCTTCAAATTGGTTTAAGAACTCAAGAGCTGCTGCTTTTCTTGAATAACCAACCCTTGCCCCAGTCAGGCTTTAGGTCAGTGGTTTTACAGCCATCCTCATAAGCCCTCTGGTAGCCTCCTTTCTTGGCGTAGCCTGCAAACCCATTGCTGTAGAGCACATGGTTCTGGGGGTCCAACTTAATTGCTTCTGAACAGCACTGTAAGGCATCATCGATGTTACCAGCACTCAGGGCCTTATTGCTCATCTCTTTCAGCTCATTGACCTGCTCCATAGCCCGGCCTGGAACTTGGTTCTCTCCACATTTTTTTGTGGGATATGATTGCACCATTGATGTTGGGCTCACATATTTTTAATTACTGTTTCTTTGTAGAATACTTTGATACTTAAGATCAGAATTTAGTATTCATTATACTTTTGTTGTTGTTATTGCCAGAGGACACATGTGCTTGTCAGAGAAAGATGGAGAGGGAGAAACCACTTCCTAATGAAGTGTCACATTGAATTCCTTCTCCATTGCTTCATCCTGATGGGATGTAAGGCATGCATGCACATATCTGGTGTGTTTGTCAAACTTCTGGGCCTGGATTTGAATTGTGGTCAGCTGTGTGGGGTCTACCTTAACTACTAGGCTACAGGGCCAGCCCTCCATCATATTTCTTTTAAACACATGTCTTAGCAATTTTTACACATTTATTTGTTCAGATAAACCTTATAATCATTTACCAGTTCCCAAAAAAGAATCCATGCAGATTTTTAGTAGAATTCTATAAAACATATAGAAGTGTTTGAGAGAAATGCTTTACAATACTAACTATTCCCTTATAGGAATTGTAGCTATATTTAGTTAGACAGTTGGCCCACTATATATATTTTCCCAACAACACTTGATTCCAGTTTACATTTCTCCATTTTGTCCACAACTGTTAACTTTTTAAATGTTTTGGTAAAAGTCACAGTAGGGTCTTCAAACCTCTATCCACAAAAATTTGTCTTCTCTTTCTCACTCTGTGTACATATAAAATAACTATTAATTAACTATTTACAAATGGAAATTCTCTTGTTATCTGCACACATTCCATTGGATTATTTTTTATACTTCTTGTATATGATTTATGTCAGAGACCACAGAGCTAGGGTGTGTCTACGCATTCCTTTGGGTCTAGTTTGGCACTCTTTAATTGTTGGGGAACATTCTAGGTATTAGCTTCCTCAGTGATCACAGATCATCCAGGAGTTGCACAGGAATTGACATTACACTAGATTTTTCTTTCCCTCCTTTAAAACATGTATTAGAAGGCTCCTTCCCTGTGAGAGTCTTCAGAAAAGGTGTCATGAAATATTGTGAATATCTTTTCTCTTCCTTTGATCAATTTCGTATGAATTAGATTTGTAGTTGTTTAAAATATTGAAACGTATAGATGGGTGAGCATAGGCACACAAGTATTCAAGGATTCTATTAAATACAAAATAAAGTTAAAGTTAGCAAAGTAGTTAAACATAATCAGTTTTGTTTCATTTCTTTCCTTAACACCTGCTACTCTTTTACCTCTACTTGTCTGTACTTTTTTTCATTTCCATGGTTACCACCTACACTTCTTTCATTTCCATGGTTAGAATAATTCCTGTGATTGTATATTTTTGAAGGACATGAATAGTCAAGCGATTCAATTCAAGCCAATGATGATGCTTTATCACATAAGCTTTTTTTTGCCAAATGTGCTGATTCCTAGTTGTTAGCTGTTGTAGCCCAAGAATCAGTGGTCTTGGCTGGTCCTTCCCCTTTGTTTCCTTGGACTGCTCTAATGTCATTCTCTGCAAAACAGGCATATGCACAGGTGTCTAAAAATCCTAGAAACAGATTTTTCCCTACCAACAGATGCTAAGGCGTATTGTCAGGTTTGGGATTTTTTTTTTTTTTTTTTTTTTTTTTTTTTTTTTTTTTCTGTAGGAAGAAGTAGAACTTTCAGCCAGAAATGGATGTGTTTCTAACACTCTTGAATTCAGACATTTTATCATGCCTGAAATGATGGCTAATCTAGCACTTGGCTGGATTTTCACTAACACTTATCAAGTGCTCCCCAAATGTTCCTGAGTTCACCCATGGATAATGATGAGATAGCTCAAAGGAGTCCTTATGAATAAGAATTCATAGGTTTGACAGTAATTTTCCAGGTCTGAAAGCTGCTAGGATGCAAACTATCCCAATAGCTGTGTGGATACTGTACTAGGTGGATTCTGTACTCTAGTAAATTAGTGATCCCTGCATGATGGAGGTAATAAGCCAGTTCATTTATATAAGAGCTTGCATTCTCAATGAAGATATCTCCCCTGCCAGCAGAGAGAAAACTGTTTATTTTTTTTTATAAAAAAGGTAAAACTTCATTATTATATGTATATTATATATAAAAAATCACACATAATATGTTCATTATATATTTTCTGACTTCAATAAAACTTTAATTTCAAATATATTTACATTCATTCACTGTACATCATTACAGTATACAAAATGAGATATTTCATTCAGAATACACTGTATATTTGGCTCAATCAAGGATATTACCGTACATGTTATTGTCAACAAATAATTTTCCATTTGTTTCTTATATATTTTGCTTCCCCCCTCCCCCCCACCTTGATTCCCTACCTCTCACCCTCTGCCATTTCCTACCATCCTGCCATGCTGTCTCTGGTATCTGTGTTGCTTTCCATGTCTTTTTTATTTTATTCACATTTCATTGATTCATAAAAGATCTTAATTAAGCTAAATACTTTCAATAGCAAGTGCAGCTGATATATACAAATCTATGAACACATGTCTGACTTTAGGCATAAACCTCAGGGAGCAGAATGAATGTACTATAAAGTAGTACCTAGCTGGGGCTATATGGTTTACTGCAGTCATTAAATAGGTATTGTTTTTATGCATTTTTTAATTTCAAGAAAAGCTGTTTTTTTTTTTAAAGTTTTAGTTTTATTAGATTAAAATAAAAATATGTTAAGAAAAGTTTGCTTAAGGCTTAAAGCCAGGAAAAAGGTTAGGATTCAGTTCTGACAGTAGGTAGATGAACCTATCAACAGTTCCATAGGAGACAAAAAATCCTTAAATCTGGAAATCAAAGCATAGAAGAAAATCAGTAATATTTTAGTCAAAAGTCATAAAATTCTACTTCACCAGTTCAGTCTCATGTAATTAATCTCTCTTCTGCTGAATTTGCAGTGTTACTGTGGTCTAATCTTTCCGTTTAAATTCTGGAAGTTAACATTCAACGTTATTAATGACCTTTCCAGACTTATTCCTACCATTAGGTTGGCCATTCTCTTGGTTGTGTTTTGTACTCTTATTTCTGTGTTTCTGACTTTAGTTTTCTTGGTGTAGCACTCCCCTCAGAACTTCTTGGAGACCCGGTCTGGTGTCGGTAAATTCTTTCAGGTTTTATTTATCTGAGAATCTTTTTGCCTTTTCTTCCTGTATGAAGGATAATCTTGCCAGGTATAGTATTCTTGGTTGAAATTGTTTTTCACTTAACACTATGAATATATTTTCCCATTCTTTCCTTGCTTGCATTGTTTCTGATAAGAGGTCCAATGTTAGCATAATGGGATATCCTTTGAAAGTAATTTGATGTTTCCCTCTTGCCAATTTTAATATCTTGTCTCTGTCTGTGATTTTGGCCAAACTGGCTATGATGTGCCTTGGAGAAGATCTTCTTGGGTCAGTTCTATTTGGGGTCCTTTCTATTTCTTGGGTCTGGATATTTGATTGCCCCTCTAGGTTTGGAAAGGTTTTTTTCCCCCCCAAGATTTCATGGAATACTTCTTAAATAAGACTCCCAAAGCACAGGTAATAATCCCTAAAATAGACAAGTAGGACTATTATCAGACTAAGAAGTTTCTGCACAGCAAAGGACACGCTAACAAGTGTGAATCGACAACCCTCAGAATGGGAAAATATTTTGGAAAATATGCCTCAGACAAGAGACTGATAACCAGAATACACAGGGAACTCAAGTGCTTTATGCAAAAAAAAAAAAAAGAAAAGATTAAACGAATTAAAAGATGGGAAAATGAGCTGAACAAAAATCTCCCTAAGGAAGACATACGAACAGCCAAAAAGCATATGAGGAAATGCTCAACGCTCAACATCCCTCATCATAAGGGAGATACAGATCAAAACCACAATTAAATACCACCTAACCCCTGTCAGAATGGCAAAGATTAAAAATATAAAAGTGGTAAGTGTTGGCGGGGATGGGGTGAAAAGGGAACTCTCCTACACTGTTGGTGGGAATGTAAACTGGTTCAGTCACTGGGGAGAACAATATGGAGGTTCCTCAAAGATCTACAAATAGAACTACCATTTGATCCAGCAATCCCACTTCTGGGTATCTACCCAAAGGACAGAATAACGCTCAGTCGGAAAAGTGCTTGCACATCAATGTTTATTGCAGCTTTATTTATGATCACTAAGACATGAAACCAACCCAGATACCCACAAACTGATGAATGGATTGAAAAAGTGTGGCACATATACTGTATGGAATACCACTCAGCCATTAAAAAAAAAAATTGGGACCAGTAGTTAGCATAATGGCTATGTCGCTGGACTCCCACATAGTCAACCGTGGTTCACATCCCGGACCCGGTGGCTTAAAACTCAGGCCCGGCGCATGTACATGCATGCCCAAGATCCCGAGAAGAGAATGGAGGAGAAGGGATTGCGGCATGGCCATCCCCCCTGGGGGGTGATTTCTCACTTTCTGTCTCTCTGTCTCTCTGGCAAGCGCACATGCCCTATAGCAAAAACCTCTCCAAAAACAACAACAAAAAAAAGATCCTGGCATTTGATAGAAAGTGGTCAGATATGGAGGATCTATTGATGTGTGAAGTAAGCTGGGATATGAAAGATATTGTATGTATCCTCTTAGTATATACCAACTATCTGCACTTTATGGTAGAGATTGAAATATTGAAGGGCATAAATGCAGTGAAAATAGTGATGATAAGACAGTGTGGAATGGGGCAGGGGTAGAGTATAGTATGGAGGATAGCAGAGAACAAATAGGCATGACATTAGTGGGATTCAGATATGGTTTATTACCCGTTGATGATGACATGTATAGTATTCTCAACTGGACAGGTCTGAGAAGTATTTCATGTTGGGTAAAGTGTTTTTACAAGCAAAATGATAGTGATTGAATGTTTAAAAAAATAATTGGAATAATAATAACAATCTGGGAAAAAATGAAAAGCTATTGGATGATTATGATGGGGATTTTAATGTCTTTGTATTGACCGATATGAATGGTATTCCTTCTGGAAAAAGAAATGTAATACACTGTAAAGTTATATGTGGTTCAATGTAATATAAACAAGATGATGATTATAATAAAAAAATTTTTTAAATATTTAATAGATTATCAATGCCCTTTTTAAATTTCTTTACTTCTTTTTTAGTTTCTTCACCTTCTGAGATATTGGTTATCTGGATGTGTTTGGGTGCTTAATAGTATCCAGTATTTCTTATATATTATTTTCGTTTTTCTGTGTTATTTTCTCAGTCTTTTTGGTGAATTTTTCTAGGTCAAAGGTTCTGTCTTCTACATCTGATTTGATTTTCTGCACCATCTAATCTGCTTTTAATACCTTCAAGGGTGGTTTTGATTTCCTGTATTACAGCCTTCCTCTAGCAATTCCATTTGATTTTTTTTTTTTTTTTTTTATAGAGAGGTTTTTGCTATAGGGTATATGTGCTCGCCAGAAAGACAGAAACAGAGAGATATAAAGCAAGGAATCACCAAAGTGAGAAATCACTCTCAAGAGGGGATGGCCATGCTGCAATCCCTTCTCCTCCTTCTCCTCTGTTCTCCTTGGGATTTTGGGCACACACACACAGAGGCACGTGCCGTGAGGGTTTTTTTGTTTTTTTGTTTTTTTTTTTTTGAGAGATTTTTGCTATAGGGTGTGTTCACTTGCCAGAGAGAGAGACAGAGAGACAGAAAGTGAGAAATCACTCCCCAGGAGGGATGGCAACAGTGCAATCCCTTCTCCTCCATTCTCCTCTCGGGATCTTGGGCATGCACCCACACGCACCTGGTGTGAGTTTAAGCCACCAGGTCCAGGACTTGAACTGCAGTCGACTGCATGGGAGTCCAGTGACATAGCCACTATGCCAACTGCTGGTCCCCCTGCCATGAGTTTTAAGCCACCAAGTCCAGGACTCGAACCACAGTTGACTACGTGGGAATCCAGCGACGTAACCATTACGCCACTTGCTGATCCCTCATTTGATTCCTATTTATGGAGTGTATTTCCTTTTTCAGATTGTGCAAGAACTTTCTCACCTCCTAGAACTCATTGCCTCATTTCTCCTAGATCATCTGGAGTTCGTTGTCTTTCTTCTCTTTCATCTCTGTTAGCTTCATCACTATGAATAGTGTACATTTTTTATCTAACATTTTCACGAGTTCCACTGTATTGTCTGTGGAGGATGAGGAGTTATTCTTTTCCCTTAGGGGAGAAATATTTTCTTGGCTTCTCATATTTATTTTCTTTCTTTCTTTCTTTCTTTCTTTCTTTCTTTCTTTCTTTCTTTCTTTCTTTCTTTCTTTCTTTCTTTTTTTGGAGAGATTTTCGCTATAGGGCGCGTGCGCTCGCCAGACAGAGAGAGACATAGAGACAGAAAGCGAGAAATCGCCCCCCAGGGGGGATGGCCACGCCGCAATCCCTTCTCCTCCATTCTCCTCTCGGGATCTTGGGCACACACGCACACGCGCCCAGCGTGAGTTTTAAGCCACCGGGTCCGGGATGCGAACCACGGTCGACTACGTGGGAGTCCAGCGACACAGCCATTACGCTAACTGCTGGTTCCCAAGCTTCTCATATTTCTTGTGCCTCTGCAGTGATTTCTGGTCATCTGATGGATTATGTTTTTTCCTAATTTTTGAAGTTAAATCTGAGTGTTCAGAGGCATGCAGGAGGTATTCTGCAATCTCTCTGCAGTTCCTTTTTTCTCTCTGTGGCAGATTCCGTGGGAATTGAGGATTACTCTGACCCTAGTAGATCTTGGGGTCAGGAGGGTGAAGTCTGGGCAGAAAATTTTCAGTTGTCCTAGTCCCTGAAAGGGGCTGTTTAGAGCTCAAATGTGGATTGTGATTGGGCTTTCTACATCTAGGGATCAGGAGGGTGAAGTATCTCTTTTTAAAGAATTATTTATATATTTAATTCCATTTATTATTATTTTTTAATTTGACCTGACAGAGACTGAGAGAGAGAGAAAGGGAGAGAAAGCCGCCAGGACCAGGACTCAAACTGCTGTCAGCATGTGGGAATCCAGCACATTTAACCACCATGTCACCTGCTGGTCCCTCATTATACTTCTTTTAAACACATCTTAGTAATTTTTTCAAAATAAAGGAGCTCATATAAGTGCCAGCTAAACATTGTACCATGGAGGAGAAGAATGAACATGGGGAATAACTGTCAGTGTCTGCCACAACTCATGTGAAAAGTTCTTTTTTTGTTTTTTTAAAGGGATTTTAGGGCATGTGTATTTGCCAGAGATACAAAGAGGCAGAAAGTGAAAAATCACCCTCCTGGGTGTGGGGGATGGCCACCCACAGTCCCTTCTCCATTCTCCTCTTGGGATGTTGGCACACAGGTACACAGTTTTTTTTTTTTTTTTTTTTTTTTTTTTTTTTTTTTTTTTTTTTTTTTTAAAGTACAAGGTTATTTTGGTGCAGAAAATTTTGAAATCCATACATGGTTTTTTCATAATACACATTTTCCAAGGTACACAGTTTTAAGCTGTCGGGTTCAGGACTTGAACTGCGGTTGACTATGTGGGAATCCAGCAATGTAACCATTATGCCATCTGGTGGTCCTGAAAAGTTCTTTCTTTGGAAAAAATGATATATATTGGGTCATTAGGAAAGTCATGACACATTTTTGCATAGAAAAATATGTCATGACTTTCCCGACTACCTAATCTAATATGTATTATATATATATATATTATGTATATAATGTGTGTGTGTGTGTGTGTGTGTGTGTGTATATATATATATATATATATATATACACACATATATATATATATATATATATATATAGTCTAAACAGATATACAGTACATATATGGCAATAAAATTTCTTGGAGGAGTGTTGTTAGAAAAATGTCTAGAAAGGTACCTTGGGAGAGAATGAAAAAAGATTGAAACATACAGATTGGACCTTGGCAGAATCCTAACACTGAGCTCTTTTTCTTTTTCCTTTTTTTTGGAGAGTTTTTTTTTTTTTTTTTTTTTTTTTTTTTTTGTTATTGGGTGTGTGTGCTCACCAGAAAGACAAAGAGAGACAGAAAGCAAGAAATCACTCCCCAGGGGAGATGGCCACGCTGCAATTCCTTCTCCTCCATTCTCCTCTTGGGATCTTGGGCAGGCACGCACACATGCCCGGTGTGAGTTTAAGCCACTGGGTTTGGGACTTGAGCTGCAGTCGACTACATGGGAGTCCAGCGACATAGCCATTATGCCAACTGCTGGCCCCACACTAAGCTCTTCTCTTTTACTGTTTTTTTTTTTTTTTTTTTTTTTTTTTTTAAATACATAAATGTGGGCGGGGAAGGACAGACTAGAAATAACAGCTGAAAATTTGACAAGGATACTAACTGGGCTGCTGAAACGATACCTTAGAAATCAGTGGCTTAAACAAGACTTTTATTTCTGTTATGTAAGCAGTCCAGTTCAGGGGCCCAGAGTCTTTTTAACCAGGATGTCACACGTTTAAAAAGAAATTCTTTTTACATTGTAGTAAAAGAAACTTTATTATAGGAACCATTTTTAAGCATGTAGCTCAATGGTATCAAGCACATTCATAAAACTGCAACCACTACCACCATCCATCTTCAGTGCTCTTTCTACTTTGTAAGACTGAAGCTCTAGTCCCATTAAACAGTAACTCCCCACTCCACCCCCTGCCACCATTCTCCTTTTCGTCTCTATGATTTTGACTATTCTGTAGGACCTTGCATAAGTAAAAATCATACAGTATGTGTTTCTGTGACTTATTTCACATAGCTAATGTCCTCAAGGTTCATACCCTTTATAGCGTGTGTCAGAATTTCCTTCCTTCCTTCCTCCCACCCCCTTTTTAGTTTCCTGCTAAAGGTGCATGCATTTCCTGGAGAGAGACAGAGAGGGAAAGTGAGAAATCCTGCCCCCCACCCCCCGGGCGTGTATGGCCACATTGCAGTCCCTTCTCCATTCTCCATTTGGGCATGCATGCACACACATCCAGTGTGATCTTCAAGCCGCTGGGTACAAGACTTAAACTGTGGTCAGCCATGTGGGAGTCCAGTGCCTTAACCACCACACTACCTGCTGACCCCCAGAATTTCCTTTCATAGTATGATTCTATTCCATTTTCCTTATTCTTCATCTTTGATGGACACTTGTATTGCTTCCATGTTTTAGATACTGTGAATAATGCCACTGTAGATGAACACAGGTGTGCAAGTAACAAATGTCTCTTTGAGACATTGCTTTCTGGTTTTGTTTTTGTGATTTTTATTTTGCATATACACCTTCCTACCCCTCAAAGTGGAATTGCAATTGCTGGATCATATGGTAATTCTGACTTTTTGAGTAACCACTATACTATTTTCCACTGTAGCTGTACTATTTTACGCTTCCACCAACAGTGCACAAGGGTTCCAATTTCTCCAGATCCTTACCAACACTTTTTTTTATTTTCTGTTTTGTATTTGATAGTAGCCATCCTAATGGGTTTGAGGTGATATCTCAGTGTAGTTTTGATTTGCATTTCCCTGATGATGTTTAGCATTTGTTCCTATGCATATTCACTATTTGTATATCTTCTTTGGAGAAATGTCTGCTAAAGTCGTTTGTCCACTTCTGAATCAGATTTTTATTGGTTGTTGAGTTTTAGGAGTTCTGTGTCACATTTGTTTTGTCACATAACAACCAGCAAAGAGAGAGAAGGGAAGGGAATGGAATTTCCTCTTAATATTTTTTAAATGCCAGAGTGCGTGCACGCACATGAGAGAAAGCATCCCTCCTCCTTAGCATGAGTAAGGCCTAGTTATGCTGCAATCTTTTTTCCTACAATTCTTCATCCTGCCAAGACCCTGGGTGTGTGCACATGTGCCAGGCCTGTTTTTCTTTTCTTTTTTTTAAAGAGGTTTTTGCCTTGGGGCACATGTACTCACCGGAGAGAGACAGAGACAGTGAGAGGGAGAGTGAGAAATCACCCTCTGGGGGGATGGCCACTCTGCAGTTCCTTCTCCTCCATTCTCCAGGCAGCTTGGGTACTCATGCACATATGCCCAGCATTAGTTTCTTTTTCTTTTTTCTTTCTTTCTTTCTTTTTTTTTTTTTTTTGAGAGGTTTTGCTATAGGGTGCGTGTGCTCGCCAGAAAGACAGAGAGACAGAGAGACAGAAAGCGTGAAATCACCCCCCCGGGGGGATGGCCACACCGCAATCCCTTCTCCTCCATTCTCCTCTTGGGATCTTGAGTACTTATGCACACGCGCCTGGTGTGAGTTTAAGCCACCGGGTCCAGGACTCAAACCGCAGTCGATATAGCCATTAAGCCAACTGCTGGTCCCAACCCAGCATGAATTTCAAGATGCTGGATCCAGGACTCGAAACACAGTCAGCCACGTGGGAATCCAGCAATGTAACTGCTATGCCATCTGCTAACCCCAACCTGGCCTGTTTTTCAAGCTGCTGGAGCCAGGAGTTGAACCCTGGTTGGTCATGTGGAATGTAGTTTCCTTTGCACAAAGTAGCTGAACTACAGCAATTTTCCTTAATTTTTTTTTCTTTTTTTGGAGAGGTTTTTGCTATAGGGCGTGTGCACTCGCCAGAAAGACAGAGACAGAGAGACAGAAAGTGAGAAATCACCCCCCGGGGGGCTGGCCATGCCACAATCCCTTCTCCTCCGTTCTCCTCTTGGGATCTTGGGCACCCATGCACACGCCCGGCATGAGTTTAAGCGCAGGGTCTGGGACTCAAACCATGGTCGACTACATGGGAGTCCAGCGACATAGCCATTATGCTAACTGCTGGTCCCAATTTCCCTTAATTTTAAGAGCACAATCCAGACATTTCATATAATACTATTTATTGGGTTGTTGGAAAAGTCATGACACATTTTTGCATAGAAAAACAGAAAAAAATACATCATAACTTTTCCAACAATCCAATATGTCCCATTTGCCACAATTTGGTCACATGGCCTTAGGGAGTACAAGGAAGGCTGGGAAATACAGTCTAGCTGACCAGCTCTTGTGTCACCTGAAAGTTCCATTATGGAAGAAAAGGTTGGATATGAGGAACAACTGGTAGTATCTGTCACAATTCCTGTGAAAAGTTCTTTGGCAGTTCAAGTCCCGGACCCAGTGGCTTGAAACTCATGCCGGGTGTGCATGCATGCGAGCCTCAAATCCCAAGAGGAGAATGGAGGAGGAGAAATTGTGATGTCGCCATCCCCTAGAGGGTGATTCCTTGCTTTCAGTTTCTCTATTTCTGTCTCTCCAAATGCCCTGTAGCAAAAATCTCTCTAAAAAAAAAAAAAAAAAAAAAAAAAAAAAAGAATTGCTGAAGATGCATGCACTCACCAGAAATTGATTGAGACAGAGAGGAGCAGAGAGAGAGAGAGAGAGAAAGAGAGAGAGAAAGAGAAAAAGGAGGAGGAGGAGGAGGAAGAAGGAGCAAGCACCTCAATGGGATAGTCATACTGCAGTCCCTCCTGCTTCGTTTCATTCATCCTGTGGAATGCGTGTTTCTCAAGTCATGAAGACTGGGGCTCAAACTTTGGGGCTATGTGGAATCAGGCTCCCTAACTCATAGACTATGGAGCTGGTCCCTGGAATGTTCTCTGGAAGTTTATGGTTAAATGTGTATTATTTCACACACACTATTTGTCTTGATTCTTTGATCATCATACACTTTGTAAACACAAGTAGTATAAGAATTATTTTATAAAGAAGCTGGTGCATGGGAATGGTTTGGGACTGAGGAAGAAAAGCAGCATAGCTATTAGTATCAGTAAAGGGTCTAACATTAATCTAAAAGATACATGATTATCTGATTAGCTGCTACATACAGATTCCCTAGTTGTAAATTTTCTCCCATATTTCATGGAAAAACATAGATTTCTTTTTTTTTTTTTAACTGGAAATTGAATTTTATTGGGTTAGGTTTTTACTAGTAGAGCTCTCTCTCAGGGACATTTAGAAAATCAATTAGTAGATGTTTGTTAAGTGTTTGAGTAAATCAGCTGAAAGGTGTTATGTAAATGCAAATTACTACGTAGACAAGATTTGGTGTCTTCTTGAGTTTCAGACATCCTTAGGGTATTTAATACAAGGTATGGATGCAGCTAGAATTCGATTCTGGCACTTCTATTTACAGGAGACAAGTGTTATTGTTTTACAGTTTTGTTTTAATTAGATATCATGCCTTTTGTATCTCACTTCCACACATATTTTTGTTTGGTGAGGCAGAGGATAGCTGGAAATATGGCTAAGCTCTCATTCCATTTAATCTTTTAAGAGTAAATTACATCAATGAGTTACAGTTAAAATACAACTACTGGGAACCAGCAGTTAGCGTAATGGCTATGTCGCTGGACTTCCACGTAGTCGACCGCGGTTCGCGTCCCGGACCCGGTGGCTTAAGACTCACGCCGGGCATGTGTGCGTGCGTGCCCAAGATCCCAAGAGGAGAATGGAGGAGAAGGGATTGCGGCGTGACCATCCCCCCTGGGGGGGTGATTTCTCGCTTTCTGTCTCTATGTCTCTCTCTGTCTGTCTGGCGAGCGCACACGCCCTATAGCGAAAATCTCTCAAAAAAAAAAAACCCAAAAAACAAACAAACAAAAAAAAAAAAATACAACTACTAACTTGGTTTTACTTTTGCTGCTTTTGCTATTTCTCTTCCCGATCACAAGGCCATTTGATGGAACTAGAAAAGCTATAGCCTGGGCCTTTAGGACAGCACTCCAGATGAAGAAGCTGGCATCTGTACTGGCTTGCAGGTACACTTCAGAATTAGGGCTGCTCTGCACCAGAGTCCTACAGATGAAACGTCCTTGTGAGAGGGCTGATAAATAAACTGACACAGATGTGAGATCCTGGTACAATTTGGACAGGCTATTTTGTACCTTCCCCAAGAACTTTCTTTTCCAGTTGGATGCATGGTGTTCACTCTCATGTCCTCAGCAGTGGATTATATTGAGTGCATACAATCTCTAAGTATGGGTCTGTCTCCTAGGGTCTAAGTTTTGCCAATGCAGTCAGCTCTTAAGCTTATTAAGGGAAAGGGCCATTTTCATGGTTTTCTTGTATTCAACACAGCAGGTGAAAATAAGTCCTACATGGTAATTTATAAGTGTGAAAATTAATCATCGATACTTTTCTGAATTTAACATGATAGTAATGTTCTAACACTTTCTTCTCAACTGTCACCTTTTCTCATATTAAAGTGAATTGTATACAGTACCTTAGGCACTGATAAAGTAGGTTTGTCTTTTTGGTATACATAAATTAAAAAAATTTTTTTCTAAAGCTTATTTCTTCCTTGAGAGCACTGCCAACAAGGTCCTGTTATAGACCCTGTTGTCATGCTGTGATCTGCCCCCAGCTTCAGCCCAGTCCTGGATAATGGACACAATTGTGCCTGGTAAACTCAGAGAAATCTCTGGGCACAAAATTAGAACCTTCCCATGTGGGTCAGCCTCAAAATACATCCCATTTTACTGTTGTGCCACCATCCTGCCCATAGAATTTTTATTTTGTCTCGAGTGTCCTTCACAACACAAACCAGTATGGTTCTAAGGTTCCTTTCCAAGGCTGTAGCTTCGATGCCATGATATAAGGGCAGTTTAATTTTTCCCCTCTTCAGCTCAGCAACCTCTGAGCTCATATAGATGGCCAGGCCTTTTATATTATGTATAGGTCATCATATCTTTACAACTTTACATCTGTTTTACTGATGAAGAAACTGAAGATTAAAACAGGTTGAATGCTTAATCAAGGTTACATGGCTTGCTGTGCTAGGACTGGAGCTAAGCACTGTCCAGAAGTGCATCAGACCCTGACTAGGTATTTTATAGACCGTGTCATTTAATCCATAAAACTGTTCAAGAAAGTATTGTAACATCAATTTTAATTTTACATTTAAGAAAAGAGAGAAAATAATTGGACTCATAGGGTTTAGACAATAAGCCAAGATCTACTCTGAACCAGCTGAGGAAACTATACGCACCCACGTGCAATTCTTGGTGGGCTGGACACAGGCCTGTGTTCCCTGCTTACTTCAGATTGGACATGGTGATTGCTTTCTTATTAGGAAAAGCCATGCTTTCTACCTTCCCTACTGTTTTTTATTTATTCATTTGTTGTTGTTGTTAAAGAATTATTTATTTTTATTATTTTTTAATTTGACCAGAGAGAGAGGAAAAGTAAGAAATCAAGCTGCCAGGTCTGGGACTCAAACCATGGTTGGCCATCTGGAGGCTAGCACCTTACCCACCCTGCCACCTGCCGGCTTCATCCTCCTCTATTGTTACAGAGTAATTTAAAAATAGCAGACAATACACTTAGGCCTTTTTATTACCATGTGTGGACTGAGCACAGGGTTGCTCTGAGTTGGTACAGATGCTGAAGAGCCTCATTTGAAGGAGTTTTGACCCTACAAAGTATTACTCTGCATGGACTCCATTATCATTAAAAGGAGACACTACCTCAACTTTTCTCATTCCCCATATAGAGAAGAGTTTAGAAAATGAAGATAACAGGGCTGGGAGGTGGCGTGGAGGTTAAGGTGGCTTACTTTGAAGTTTGAGTCCTGGAACCGGGTGATTTGAAAATCACACTGGGTGCATGTGTGTGCATGCCCAAAATTCCAAGAAGATAATAAAGAGGGGATTGTAGCATGACCATTGCCCCAAGAGTCATTTCTCACTATCTCTCTCTCTCTGTCTCTCTCCAATGAGTACACATACCCTATAGCAACCAACCAACCAAACAAAAAAACCCCAAAAACCCAGACTTAAAAAACAAAAGCAAAAACCAAAATATTAAAGCCACTGTTTTTAATCCAGTTGTTAAATTACTTTAGCATGATTTCTTGTAGAATGTTAGCTATGGAGGAGCAGGAAGAAATGCAGTTTAAGATTTGAACCACGTCCTGCTGTACTTTTTCTCATGAGCCTGAAATAGAATTTTTCTAACACCTTTTGTGGTTGGAAATACTGAATTTAAATAGAATTGCAGATACAAACAAAAAGAGCAAGATGTAGATTGATGTGCCTATTTCAGTAAAACATACCCATGGTATTTCTGAAACATGGATACTAAAATTAATAATATGACAAGTGGAGAAAACCAAAAAGTTGGAGATGTACACTGTAGTGACAATAAGTCTTTAAATAACATTAGTAGGTGCTAATAAAAGATCTGAAAAATGAATAGCATGTCTTATTTTGTGGAGGGTCTCTCTATAATTTTCCATCATGTACACATTTAAGATAACATGTTATTAATAATTTATTATTTTTAAAACTATTTCATATGAGAAGAGAGATACTTGACAGGGTCTTGCCATGTTGTAATCCTTCCACCAGACCTCCAGGATCACAGGTGTGCGAGGACATATTCAGATCACCCCAGGACCTGGGCCTCTTGCATGGCTCCAGTAGTATATAGTGGTACCTTACTGCCTGTTCAAAAGTGGTTGCACCATATTACTAATTTAAAAAATATTTGATAGAGTCCAGCAGGTAGCATGGTGGTTAAGGTACTAGACTTCCACATAGATGATTGCAGTCTGAGTCTCAGACTCAGTGGCTTGAAAATTATGCCAGGTGTGTGTGTGTGTGTGTGTGTGTGTGTGTGCGCCCAAAATCCAGAGAGGAGGATGGAGAAGAAATTGTGGCACAGCCATCCTCTCTGGGGGGTGGTTTCTCACCTTCCCTCTCACTCTTTCTCTCTCTGTGCAGTGAGTGCATGCACCCTATGGCAAAAACGTTAAAAAATAAAAAGTTATATTTGATTACTGATACCAGGAACAATGATATGGACTTTAATAAATATAATAAATATTTTAATTTTTGCCATTATCAAAGGATAAAGCTGAGAAATCGGTGAGACGAAATAGCTGGATCTGAGATCCTGCCTAAAGATTCATTATTTTCCTATTTGTTTAGGTAAAATTCCATCTATCTAACATGTAGTCTTCTTAAAGGCCCCACGACCATCAGATGGTGTAATGGTTACATCCTTGGACTCCCACATAGTCAACAGAGGTTCAAGTCCTGGACCCAGTGGTTTAAAACTCATGCTTGGTGTGTGTGTGTGTGTGTGCATGCCCAAAATCATTAGGAGTTAGAATGGAAGAGAAGGGACTATAGCATGGCCATCACCCCAGGGGGGTGATTTCTTTTTTTTTCTTTTTCTCTTTTCTTTCTGGCAAGCACATGTGCCCTATAGCAAAAACTCTTTACGAAACAACAACAACAAAAACAACAAAAAACCCTATGTACCTCATTTCTACCACAGAAGTACCCATGTTATAGTCAATTTTGTAGTTACAGGATGGCACCTTAACTATCTAGATAACACAACTTCACAAGTAATAAAACTGGTGTAAATCTGGCTAAGAAGCAAAGACACGAACATGGTTATTTTTTCCCCAACACGATTATTTTATGGCAGTAAGAATTTATATTTAAAAATTTTTTATTTTTAAAATGATTATTCATACATTAAATGGCTGTACATCATTGATTGTGAAGAGACTTTACCCAGCATGATATACACCTCAGTCCAGTCCAGTTGAGACTATTACACACACCCTCGTCAACAGATAAAAATCCTTATCTTTGTCCCGTGTCTTACCTCTCCATCCCCCCCACCAAATTTCCTTTCCTACGCTCTTCCCCTCCCACACTCTTTCCATTTTGTTTCTAGTGTCCATTACAATTTTTAATGCTTTTATGTTCTCCAGTCCTTCTATTGCAGAGACTTTTATAGAGTGCGGACAGTTGGTGTATGTTAAGTGGAGGCATACAATGTCTGTCTTTTATAGCCTGACTTGCTTTACATGACTAAAATTTTAACTTTAAAAAAAATAATTATTTTATTTATCATCATCATTATTTGTTTAATTTGACCAGAGAGAGACAGAGAGAGAGAAAGTAGGAAAGCAATCCTCCAGGTCTGGGACTTGAACCATGGTCAGCCATGTGGGAGGCCAGTGCTTTGACCACCACGCCACCTGCTGGCCCAAAATTTTAACTTTAATTCAATAGAAGATGTACTATGATTGACTTTTGTAAGGTAAACATTAAAACAGTGATCACCCATTATTGAGAGAAACAAATCAGATTAAAAAAACTCCAAATCTTGGGACCAGCAGTTAGCGTAATGGCTATGTCGCTGGACTCCCATGTAGTCAGCCGCGGTTCGCGTCCTGAACCCGGTGGCTTAAAACTCATGTCGGGCGCATGTGCGTGCGTGCCCAAGATCCCGAGAGGAGAATGGAGGAGAAGGGATTGCAGCGTGGCCATCCCCCTGAGGGGTGATTTCTCGCTTTCTGTCTCTCTGTCTCTCTCTGTCTGGCAAGCGCACGCACCCTATAGCAAAAACCCTTCCAAAAGAAAAAAAAAACCAAACAAACAAAAAACACCCAAATCTTGGACTACCTTATTTGAAAGATAATAGCAGATACAGTATACTTAATAATATACCACCAGAAAAGCAGGAATAATGGATTTTGTTGCATGTGTAGGATGCTGGAAATGGTTCAAGTATCTTACACTCATTGGATTTTGAGATATACACCAATACGTATTACCTAAGTTACCTAAGTCTATTGTGTGGTACCAATTAAAAACAGGCACTTCTCTAAGACTTTATAGGGCCAAAAGTGTTGTTTTACATTTTTGCTGACTGATTTGGAAGAAATCTATTTAGGAGAGTAGGTTACTTTCTTAGCTTTACCAGCTTAATCAACAGGTCTATACCAAAGCCAACCTCCTCACCACCTGTGAGTTTGGTTTTAAGAGTCATATGTGCTATTTATTATAAAGAAGTCCATCTAAGACTGTTTTCTTTATATCCTGGATCATTGAAGTCAATTGTCACCCCAGTCGAGAGGATTAGTTACTGTGGTTACCTACACCATTATGACCACATCAGCAGTGGTAGTGTCCAGAGCACTGAAAGCATGAGCTGTGAGGGCTAATATCAACACTGCAAGGTTGTCAAAAGGAAAACAATACTTTTTATGTCAGCGCCACTTAAGTAATTACTGAATTATGCATCATTATTTTAAACAAGCTGCGTTTGGCTTTAAATATCTGAGATGATAAGACAGTAAGAATAGATATAAAAATTACAGAGGAAGAATCAATATAAGTTATAAAAACTATTATAAAGGGGCCGGCAGGTGGTGTGGTGGTTAAAGGTGCTGGATTCCCATGTGGCCTACCGCAGTTCAAGTCCCAGACCTAGTAGCTTGCTTTCTATCCTTTTCCCTTTCTCTCTCTCTGGTCAAACTAAAAAATAATAACAAATGGAATTAAATAGATAAATGATTCTTAAAAAAAAATTGCAAAAAGCTTTCTTTAGGGTCCAGCTGGTGGCATAGTGGTTATGGTGCCATACTCCCACGTAGTCGACTGCAGTTCCAATCCTGGACTTGATGGCTTCAAACTCATGTCAGGCACATGTGTGTGTGTGTGTGTGTGTGTGTGCCCATAATCCCAAGAGGAGAATAGAGGAAAAGGGACTGCAGTGTGGCCATCCACCCTGAGAGATGATTTCTCACTTTTTGTCTCTGTCTCTTGGATGAGCACATGCACCCTATAGCAAAACTCTCTCTCTAAAATAAAAATTCCAACTTATCTAATCCCTCCCACTCCCCCCGCCAAAGAAAATATTTCCCATTAACCCAATCCCCACTCCACCACCCCCTGCCAAAAAAAAGCTTTAAAACATTTTCCTTTCTGGTAGCTTTAACATACAAGTTATAGCACTGACCTAATTCAGAGGTCAACAAACTTCTATCAAGCAGACAGTAGATAATTTGAGTTTTGTGGGCCTTACAGTCTCTCACAATGATTCAGTGCTACTATTACACCTTGAAAATAGCCACATATGATATGCAAATAAATGGTTATGTTCCAATAAAACTTTATAAGTTTTATAGGTGGTAGGCTAGATTTGAAGTGACAGTTATGGTTTGCCAATGTCTCTTCTATATCAAAGCTATCCAAGAAAACTGTAATGTGAGCCACATATGTAATTAAAAATGCCTTGTAGCTATATTCAAAAATAAAAAAATGGTGAAATTAATTTTAATAATATATTTTATTTAATTGAGTATGTCCCAAATATCACTTTAACATGTAATCAATATAAAAAGCTATTAAGATACTTTATATTTCTTACTGTCGTAAGTCTTTGTCATTACTGGTGTATTTTATACTTGAAGCTTATTAGCTGTATTTCAAGTGCTCAGAAGCCACGTGTGGGCTAGGGGCTACCAAACAGGATGATGTGTTCTAGACCTTCTATGCTACAATTCTTATTGGGCATATTTGTATAGCAAAATACGTCATGACTTTTCCAACGATTCAGTACAACGAACTCTGGACTTCAGTGACACAGTGTTAAAGTTTGGGGGATAAGATTATGTTGCCTCTGGGAAACACAGGACAAGAGATTTCCGCCAGTAGGAAACATTATTTGGCCTCAGTCACTTAAAGCTATGGTGGCCTGATTCTAAGGCACAAATTGATAACCAGACCAACGATAGTGAGGTAACACTAGTGTCACTTGCTAATGCAGCAAACCTGACATCAAAAAATACTTGATAGACCACAAAATGGTCAAGATATCAACATATGTATCTTTTTTAAAGAACAAATTAATTAATTAATTTTAATTTGACCAGAGAGGGACTGCGTGAGAGAGAGCGAGAGAGACAAAAAGTGAGAAAGCAAGCTGCCAGTCCAGGACTTGAACTGTGGTTGGCAATGTGGGAGTCCTGCGCCCTTAACCATCACACCACCTGTCGGCCCCCACAACATGTTATTGTAATCTTTGGCTTTCAATGAAGTGTGCTAATTGTCATTTAGCAGAACTAGTCTCTAGCACTTTTATTACAATAGAACTGAAAGCATATGAGAAGCATGTAATGGGAAGATAAAGTGAAGAACTGTATACCAAGGGGAAAAATCTTCCAAATTAGATTGAATTTTAAAAAGGATTAAAAAAACTAAATACTTTTCAATTGTATTTGTGTAACACAGTTTAATGCTAGTCAGCAATAGTTTAACAAGTTACCAAAGGGCAATCATAAATTTATCCCAGGAAGTTCTGAATTATTTAAATACAAGTTTCTAAGTAGTCAAATGAACATTTCTAAGATAATAACCTGTTATTAAAAAAACTTAAGAGTCAAGTGTTTTTAACAAAAATTTATTACCAAAATACAATATTAAAGTCAATACATGACAAACTCCTGTAAAGCAAAATAAATTATTCTAACATTGTACAGTATTTCCAAAGGTAGTTATAGAAGCGCTAAAGACCTTGCTTCACTGTTATGAACAGATAAACTGTTCTACCATGAACACAATCCTAGAGTTTCGGCTTTAAGGCATGCAACTCGATGTGCAGGATAATTTTACAAAATGCAAATCACCCTCTTTTAATTAGATACAGTGTCAGAATTAACTGCAGTCTTTATATGTCAGTGTTCCAGAAATTTTATACTTTGGCTATAGAAGCAATGCCATAGTGTTACACAATACTTATTTCTTAAAAAAATACATGTATTCATGTCCATGAATATCAAACTCAAATTTCTATTAAATATATTTTATAGAATATTACTTAGAGCACCTTGCTGTACAATAAAAAAAGATTAAATAAGTGTCTATGAAAACTAACAATATAATAAGTCTCAATAGAGAAGCCTGCTTGTCTTTGTCAAGCCAAGTACACTGCGGAAAGATAAAATGTAAACATGGATGCCCACCATTTGCTTTGTGAGGAAAAAAACAAAATAATCATGAGGCCACCAATAGCTACTGTCAATAGGACAAAAGATCTTTAACAAAGGCTTCAGTGTCATTAGATTGCACTGTCTGATCACAGAACTTATTCTACAGATCCATTGGAATATAACTGGGATTGTACTGTTTGGAATACTGGGGACACTATATTCTGAATTATTAACAAAAGGGGAAAATGATAAGAGTCCTGCAAAGTATTATTTATAATGACCATAACTCACCATCTTCTCCTTCCTCACGTTTGCTATATCTAGGTAAGTTTCTTTTAAAAATTACTTTCACTATCAAATCTTAAAAGTGTTCAGAGAAGAAAACAAATATGAGCTTGTATGACAAAAGGTCTAATACCAATAAATAAAATGTTATTCTTATAAAGGGAATTCTTATGGATCATTGTAATAGCTTTCTCTTCTATAATCACAATTGCATATTTTCATTATTATTTTTTGGAAAACTTAATTGTTCTTGGTAGTGACACTCTTAAATTAAGGCTTGCCACAATTAAATGGTAATGGGAAGGTATAAAGCATCCTTGGCATGTGGTTCCTCCTATAGGCCAGGAGAAAGCTTTTAAGGACATTCTAAGGCCAGAATCAAATAAAAGATTAAAGGCTTTAAACTTCTGGGTTAACTTTTCCCAATAAGCTAGGGAAACTTTAAATCCATGATTTCCAACGGAAAACACAAGAAACAATGAATAGAAATGGTTTGAGAAAATGAAGAAAGGTATTTTAAAAATTCATACTGCTGAAATTTGGGGGACTTTTTTTGGTTATTATTTTCCAAGTGATTATAAGAAATTAAAGCCAAGGAAAATTTATCTAGCAAAATTCTTCTAAAATCATTAATTTTCAGAATAACAATTTTTTTAATGAGGAAACTGCATCAGTTACCAGTAACGAAAAAACTCACCTACAATATGAGTGGCAACAATATGAGTGATAATAATGGAACTATTTAAAACATTTCATTTAAATTTAAAATTAAATATAAATGTTTCAATTCTGAAAATAGGAGAAAATGAATATAAATCCACATATGGTAGATTTGGGGATATAATTTAGTATATACAAATTCATTTTTATCTTTTTAAAAACCACATATCAGAAATGAATTAACTTTCATAAATAAATTAAAGCTACATAAATCAAAAAGCTGCAAAGTTACAATAAATTCTGTTTCTTTAAATATCATCATCAAAATTAAAATTTTAAGAAAAAAAAAATCAGATAATGTTTTAAAATGCCTGGCCCCACTTCAATAGTTCCTAATGTTATCTTAAAAATATTAATTCATTTAATTCATACCTGGGCTTTGGGAACAGAATTCTTTCCTACAATGTGTCTATAGAATATCCTATTCATAAAGCTCTGTTTTAAACGTTCTATCAGAGTCACAGCCTCAATGCTAGATGTTAGAAATCACTATTTAGAATATTCCAATATTCAGAAATAGCACCGTGAGGATGGTGCACTAAATGATGCACCGGCCTTTTGACTTGTAGGCAGAACTGATTTTAACAAAATGATGCATAAATAAGTGACCGGAACTAAAAAAAAAAAACAAAACCCAAAACAGCCTGTTTTTTTTTTTTTTCTTTACTCTTTGATACTGAGTTTTAATGCAAAAGTACTTTTAGTTGGCTTTCAATATGTTCTATCACATTTTTACAAAATGGATTTTCTGAGATAGGAGAAATCTTATAAACTTGCCAAATGCTGTTTGTCATTAAAATTTTTATGAACAAGTTGAATTTTTATTATATTTCAGTCACATTTGATTATTCCTTTTGTTAAGTATAACTACATTAGTACACTCCAGGAAGGAAAATCTCAGCAGCAGTACTCATTTTAAGGGGCTTTTGAATTTCATTCCTCATCCCCCAAGTAATTTTTATCTTAAGAGTTCAAACTATTTTTGAGACCCGGTGATCAAATGCAAAGTTTCTGTGGCTTTAACAGACTCTTTCAGAAAACAAGCATGGTCTCATTTAGTAGAGAAAATATGAAGGTCAATGTAGCTGTAGAGAAAGCACGCATGTTCCAGAAGTTCTTTGCAACATGCACTGCACATGAATTATTGTTTCTATGAACTTGAGATTTGGTTTTAGTGTAGTAGTAGTTCACCTATTTCCTCATTTGCCCACAAGAAATTCATTGTAAGTTTAAGACAGTAACTTACTTCTTAAATGCCTATTTATAATCCAGGTTTGGATTTAGAGGCCTCTCTTCTTTCTTCTTCTTTTTTAAGAGTAAATGAACGTATCCTAGATTGAGTGTAAGATGAATTCCTATTAATTTAGGGAAAGATTTAAGCAGATCTCTTCAAAGCCCTCTATCATTTCCTTGCTGACTCTATCGATGACACTGAAATAAACCCTTTGTGAGCTACACCTTATTTCTCACAAGAGATCTCTCATTCTTGGAGCTGGCATGTCCAAAGTGAGAATGAAAGAAACTTAACTCTGCTTAAGATTATGACACTTTTACAGTAAGTTTTAGAATAGTTCCTGAAATGCCCCTTTTTAACTCTTGCTTGCATTTCTACACTATAAGCTTTTAATAATAAACAGATTCAACACTAAGAAGGAATGACAGAGGGTTAATACGGGATTACATCTTTGCCTTCTCCTCAATCTATATCTCACTAGTATATTTAAATATTACTGCTTATCTAGTTGGAATTCCTTTTATTTCATTACGAGTTTGGTTCCAAAGTGACATCTGTCGTTTCCTCAAAAATCACACCAATGATTTCTTCTGTGTCTAGTAAGTTATTTGACAGTGCAAAGGTGAAACTGTGGTTTAAAGGAATTCTTTTCTACTGTTATCCTCTTCAAGTAATGATTCCATCTAATTTGTGTGTAGAGTTGTGTTGTGTTCCTTATTTAGGATGATGTTTACAATTTCACCTTCATGCTCTTTCATATGATCCAAGAGATTTTCCTTGCTGGTTGACTCAAAACCACAAATACAACAACAGAACAGTAAAACACAGTACTCCATACCAGGAGGGGCCAGACCGGAGTTTTTATCTACACTATATGAGGTATTACTTGTAGGGCTCAGTTTTTCATTCTCATTGGAACTTAGAGCTTCACTGGGAACCTGGGAAATCAGCTCTGAAGATGACACCAAATTTTCTGAACTTCCAGTGACAGGGTCAGCTCTCTCTTCACTGCTGTTTAATACAGTCTTTCCAGGGGATTTCCCCAGAACTCTTAAAAACAAAACAAAATACACCAACTCTTGAGTGAGCTATAATGGAGGTCTGGGAGATTTAATGCTAGCTTTAATCTCTTATATGGTAATAAAGGGAGGGGGATAGGATTAAATACCTGCCACTTTGTGAAATTGCATCATTAATAGCCTTGTTTACTTGTTCATAGTTATAATTTTGGTCACTTGCATGCTTCCACATATGAGACTTCAAAGAAGGGGGATGGCTGCATACATACCCACACAAAGAACATCTGAAAGACAAGAAAGAGGAGAATCAGAATGATCCCATGATATCACTTAAAAAATTACAATGATTCTGTAACAATGATTTCACTCCTTCTCCTGGAGCCTTATTAGACATATCATATTTCACTGAATTTATGAAATCACTATTTCTCAGAGGCATACTGATGTCAGAGAAGTCCTAGAATAGATGTCCTAGAATCAATCAATGAAAGAAGGTATTTCATACTATAAGAATGTACAAAAATCTAGACAAACATCATAGATCACTTTAAGCTACTATAATATTTAGAAAGATTTCTAATATATCAAAATATTTGCTCTAAATTATTTAACCACACACAAAAAATCTGCAAAATACTCTTTACTACTGTATCTTTTAATTTAAAAAACCAAACAAGAATTAAATAATTTTCAACATGAATATTGTATTTATTTATAGATCCACAGGAAATGGAAGTAGTAGTCCTGAAAAACTTCAACAATTTAGATTTTATAAATAAAATAGATAATAATCTTTAAAAAGTTTCTATTCAGGAACCAGCAGGTAGTGTGGTGGGTAAGGGCCCTGGATTCCCATATGGCCGATTGCAGTTCGAGTCCTGAATTTGGCAGCTTGCCACTTTTCCTCTCTGTTTAGCTCTCTCCCTCTCTGTTTGAATTGAAAGAAGGAAGGAAGGAAGGAAGGAAGGAAGGAAGGAAGGAAGGAAGGAAGGAAGGAAGGAAGGGAGGAAGAGAGAAGAAAGGAAGAAAGTTAGTTAAATAAAATAATTCTTAAAAAAAAGTTTCTATTCAAAACACCAGTTCTACATACTTGGGTACACTTGGTAAATTAATGTGTTAGAAGTTAAAATTTAACTTCAAAAAATTTAATAGACCTTATTTTTTTAGATTACTTTTAAAAGAGAGTTTTGCTAAAGGGTACATGTGCTTGCCAGAGACAAAGAGACAGAAAACGAGAAACTACTCCCCTCCCCAAGGGAGATGGCCACACCACAATCCCTTTTCCTCCATTCTCCTCTCAGGATTTTGGGCACACACGCACACATATCTGGTTTGAGTTTTAAGCCACTGGGTCTGGGACTTGAACTGTGCTTGACTATATAGGAGTCAAATGAGGTAACCAGTACACCATCTGCTGGTCCTTTAAGATTACTTTTAAGTTTACAGAAAAAGCTGGCCAGAAAGAACAGTTTCCATCTACCCCTTCTTCCTTGGACCTAGTTCCTCCTATTATTAACATCTGGCATTAGGGTGGCTTATTTGTTACAACTAATTAATTAATATTGACACTTTATTACTAATTGGAATCCAGAGTTTATATTATGATTCAGTTCATATTGTACAATTCTAGGTTTTGAGAAATAAAAAATGTCACAAATCTACCATTATAGTGTCAAACTGAAAGGTTTCACTGACCTAAAAGTCCCTATGCTCCACCCTTTCATTTCTCCCTCTTGTTCCGCAAGCCCTAGCAACCACTAATAAATCTACTCTTTTTTTAAAAAATAATTTGCCAGAGATTATGTGCACTTGCAGGAGACAAAGGGGGCAGGGGAGAAAGAAAGTACCTGCATGGGGAGTAGTCACACTGAAATCCCTTCTCCAACTCCACCTCCTTTTGGGATTTCTGGAACACACACACACGTGCCCGGTGTGTTTCTCAAATTGCTGGGTCTGGCACTCAAACCATGTTGTCATATATGCGGGAATCCAGCCACCTTAACCACCAAGCAATGGGCTGGCCTCACTCTATTCTCTTTGTCTCCATAGTTATGCCTTTTCTGGAATGTCATTTAACCGGAATGACAGCAATATGCATGTAAGGTTCCTCTGGCTTTCTGTGACTTGGTAGCACTTTTCTTATCACCGAACAATATCCTACTATATGGATGTACTGTATTTTGTTCATTCACTTATTGAAAGCCATTTTGGTTGCTTCTAGTGTTCTACAATTATGAATAAAGCTGCTATAAACATTCATGTTGCTGGATTCCAGGTGGATAAAAATCTTCATCATGTGGGTAAATACCTTGGAGCATAATTGCTAGATTGTATTATAAAACCATATTTATCTTTTTAGGAAATTGCACATGTACTTTTTCAAAGACATTCTTGCTGAATTTATTTACTTATAAATCTAACTGATAAGATAACTCATCTAACTCTTTTCTATATCAGTAAGAGACAAGGTTAACAACAATGAATCACAAGGAAAGTCAAACAGTATAGAGTAAATAAAACAAGTAAATATGGGCAAGGACTAAATTCTTATTCTAACCCACCTCCAATATAACTTTATGATAGCAACCTGAAGGTTTTTTTTTTTTTTTTTTTTTTTTTTTTAATTACATGCACTGAAGAATCAGGTACAAGGTCCAGGGTCTCTGACCTCAAGAAATACCAGTTCACTTTAAAGGCAATAGAATTTCTAAGAAACAAGCACATGAAAAGATGTTCAACCTTACTAATAATTAAGTAATGCCTTACACCCATCAAATCAATAAAGAGATTGGCAAGGATGAGTAAGTCTGATAAAAACCTACAGTCACTTTCATTAGCTTTCCTACCTAAAGAACGTATAGAAAGGAAGCACTTTGCTTTCTTGCTTTAATATTTTCAAAATTCTCTCTCCAACTGTACTGCACAAAGACATGTACATTTTGCTGATTTGGTTAATCAATTTTCTTTAATACTAAAGAAGTCCTTAAAACATTTTTTTAAAGAGAAGAAAGGAGACATAAAGCAAAATTAGTGTGCTTAAAAATGAAATATAGGGGGGCTAGCAAATGGCATAGCAGTTATGTCGCTGGACTCTCACATGGCCGACCATGGTTCAAGTCCTGGACCCAATGACTTGAAAATCATGCCAGGTACATGTGTGCACAAGATCCTGGGAGGAGAAGGAATTGCAGTGTGGCCATCCCCCTGGGGGGTGATTTTTCACTTTCCCTCTCACTGTCTCTGTCTTTTTTGGTGAGCGTGTACACCCTAAGGCAAAAACCTCTAAAAATAAAGAAAATCTAATTTCATAAGTACCTTCTTTAGCTTGGTACAAGGGATAGTATGAAGGAATGACTACAATGGTAAATACATATGACAAGATCCAAGTATGGGGAAAAGAAAAAGAAAAGAAATTGATAAGGTTAAACACTTAGTAAAATGATTTTCAACTGTTTAGAGGAGAAGGGATCATACAGGGGAGCCTCAACTTCAAAGTTATGCAAAGGTGGGACCAGCAGTTGGTATAATGGCTATGTCGCTGGACTCCCATGTAGTCGACCGCGGTTCGAGTCCCAGACCTGGTGGCTTAAACTCACGCCAGGTGCGTGTGCGTGTGTGCCCAAGATCCTGAGAGGAGAATGGAGGACAAGGGATTGCAGCGTGACCATCCCCCCGGGGATGATTTCTTGCGTTCTGTCTCTCTGTCTCTCTCTGTCCTTCTGGAGAGCGCACACGCCCTATAGCGCAAACCTCTCCAAAAAAAAGAAAGAAAAAACAAAAAAAGTTATGCAAAGGTGTCCCGCATCCATTTTTACTATCTTTTTAGAATATGTTTCCTTAAACTAGAGTAAGGAAACTAAGTAAGCTATTCCGGTGTGACCAAAATACATATCAAACCCAGAGATAGGAGAAATGATAGGAAATACGTATGGAAACAGAAACTGTATCTAACAGATGATTTCTAATCATCTTACCATCAGACCAGCAATATCCATATTTTCATTTGGGATGAACTGCTCCTTCCTACCCTACCCTGTCCTCTGGGCAAAAAACCAAACAAAACAAAACAAAACCATATTGACAAAAGAACAGCAGAAACATGGGCACATTTACCATATTACCTGTCACAATTCTAATGTGCTCCTGTAGTAGAAATGCATGATGCTAGAGCATTTGGTACTTCAATTATTCAAGTCCATCAGGAAAAGTCATATATGTGACATGAGGAAACAAGTGAACACCCTAACAACTCAATTGCTGGTCAGTCTTGGTGTAGTCTAAATAAGGATATTGCGTACCAAAGCTTTGGAATGATGAATGAATACAATTTCCATGTCAAGCAATAAAACCCCACCCATACCTGGATGAAAAATGATTTATTTCTGATGTAAGAAAACTATTTTAATAACTAATAAAAGTCGATGTAGACAGCCAAAGCTCCTTACGACTTGGCTAAGACTTGGGACTGAATTTTTTTCTAAAGGCTTTCTTCCACTGTGAATATGTCAGTTATTTCAGTCCCAGATTCCCAGAGAGATAAGGATATTGGTTAAAATATCTCTGTTTCTCTGGTCTGAGACCTTACTTAGTGCCCGGGTCTGATTCAATTATCTTGGTTTGTTGGAAGGAAGCAGAAGCTGGATATACAGGATTCGGGGTGATTGAATATGATTTAAATATGCAAAGATTTCAATAGAAGTTTTGCAGTATGGTTTGCCTTCCCCCATTCAACTAATTTTCTATGCTTTTAAAGGAATAAATAACCAAAGTCCAGAAAAATGGCGACTTAAAATTTTGTGATGACCTTTTTAATCTTCCTAGAGGGTGTGTGCACTTGACAGACAGAGAGAGAGGGAGAGGAGGAAGCATCCCTTGTGGGGAATGTTTCTCAATCTCTTCTCTTCTATTTCTCCCTCTTCTCAGGGTTTTGGGCATGTGTGCACATGTGCCCAGTTTGTTTCTCAAGCCACTGAATCTGGGACTTGAACCACGTGGTAAACCATGTGGGATCTGACCGCACCCATCACTATGCCTCGGAGCCGATCTAACCCTGACAAGTCTCTAAGTTACTGTGAAAAACATACTCCTTCAGTTTACCCCTCTAAAAAACCAAAAACTTTTTTCCTCTCAAAATTAAACTATCTACTAAACTGTTTTCCTTAAAACAAAGGAAAACTTTTAAAATACTTAAGTATTTTCTCATGCCTATAGCACTGGCCACTGACCAAAGATTCAACATGTTGGCGCTGGGCGGGTAGTACAGGGTAAAACATAATTTGGGGTTGGATGGAGCTGGGAGAGGACTTTGGTATCAAAACCCTGCTGGAGGTGCTGTCTCTTTCTCTCTCTGCCTCTCTTACTCATGGAAGAAAAAAGCAAATAAACTTAAAAAAAAAAAAAGATTCAGCATGCCTCAGATGAAATGTAAACCTAGAATGGCTGTGGAAGTGATGTAAGCTGACTTCCAAGGGTAGGTCACTAAAGGCAACACCACTCTTTATTACTTCCTCTCTAAGAAGCCTGCTTTTGGGACTAGAGCACCTGCAAAGTCCACGAAGTAAAATCTTGTGTATCATGAGTTCCAACCATGGCACAGCCAGATCAGACTGTGGTGAGTGAGCCTTCAGATGACTACGACCCCATCTGTCCAAGCCACCCCAGCCTTCACATCTCTGCTAAAGCCCCAGACTATACAGGACAGGACAAGTCATCCCTAGTGTGCCCTTTCCATATTCTGGATCCAGAATCCCTGAGCATAATGTAATGGCTATTGTATCATACCATTAAAGTTGGGGTGATCTGCCATGCAGCAGCAGTACACTTCATGAGGAGCTCTCTCTGGTACAGCACACATGGGCAAGATGGCACAGTCACTAGGTTGAATAAAGATTCAAGCCCTAGCTCTACCACTTGTGAGATCTGAGGGGAAGTTATTTCATTTACTCCAGTCTTGTTTCATAACAAAACAGTTAGGATGGTAATATTTGTAAATATTAGATTGTTGTGAAGATTAAGCGAATTGACATATTCTGATTGCTCAGCATAATATGTGACTCACAAAGTATCCTCACAGGTGTTATTTATTTATTTTTTTTTAATTTGTTATAGCAGTCATCTCCAACCTTCCTGGCACCAGGGACCAGTCAGGGACCAGATAATTCCTCCACAGACCGGGTTAGAGGTAGGGTGGGGAGTATTGATCTGGGGCTGACCCAAGCCAAATCTACCATGTACCCCATTTCCACCACTAACACACTGCAATATACAATGAAACAGTCACACAATAGAGGTCGTGTGCCATGATAATCCATACCACCACTAACCTGAGAGGAGGCAGAGCGCAGGTGTCAATGCAAGTAATGGGGAGCTGCTGCAAATACAGGCAAAGGCTCACTCGCTCACATGCGGCCCAGTTTTGTGTGGAAAAGGAGGCCTAGCTTGGAATAACATTCCCAAGGTCATTAATTGGGTATAAGAGGTGCGTAGTCCAGACTTGGGATTCTAAAGCACTGGGTGCTCCCCCAGTACACCGGGCTGCTTCTGAACTAGTCAGACACTGCATGGGGCCTTCAGCAGTCACAGTTATTTCCATCTGGGCACATCATGTCTCATAAGCTATGCCTGACTACCTAGGAACAGAATTACTCTTCTTTGTATCCCAAATGAAAGCCTTTTAAGTTTTATTTTTTCTTCCTCCTGTTTTTTTTTTTTTTTTTTTCTCTTGGTTAGACAATGAATCACTGAGAGGAGAACTAATAAAGTTGGGTCTAATAATTGTTAGAAAGATGTTTATTATGTGCCAGTACCTCATGTGGTATTTTACAACCTTAATTACCTTTATTTTATAAAATCAAGTACAGAGAGGTGATATAGTTTGCCCAAGGTCACAAATCTTCTAAGGGAGAGAGCTCAGATTCAACCACAGGACTATCTGGCCCTAACAGCCAGGGCTTTGTATATGTAGTACAGACCACATAAATGGGTTCAATGAAGAACTGGAATGGTAACATAAAAAGCAAAGGCATGATAAAGGGCTTGGTATCACAATTGCAGAAAACCTATTACATAACAGGTATTAAAATACAGAATGACTGGACCAGCAAGTGGTATAGAGGTTAAAGCAGCTGGATCCCACATAGCTTCGTGGCTTGAGTCCTAGACCACTCCAGGTGAGTGTGGGTGTGTGCATGCCCAAAATCCCAAGAGGAGAGTGGAAGAGAAAGGACTGTAGAATGGTTATCTTCCTAGGGGTGATTTCTCACTTTCCCCCCTTCCGTCTCTCTCTCTAGTGAGTACACATGCCCAATAACAAAAACAAAAATAAACCAAAAAAGTATACAATGAAACTTCTGTGCCCTTGTGTAAAGACTAGAAGTTGTACAGCAGGGAATTCTAACTCTGTAAGAAATTTATCATTGCTACTTGTGAGCACATTTCTTAACAAAACATAGGGAATCAGAAATGCATAGGGCATGACTCTGAGAAAATAAGTCTAAACTCTGACCATAAATGTGCCAGGTAACAAAACTGAGTGAAACAGACATGAAATAAACCAGAAAACTATTGTTATCCTTAGATTAAATCAAACATGAAGGAGGCTATGCTTACTAGTTTAGCTTCAGGCCAACAGTATACGATAATGGAGAGAAAGTGCTAGAAACATACTGGGATTGATCATGTTCATCTGCAATGCTCTGCCGAGTACAAATTCCATGAAGACAAAGGAGAATGCATATTTACTTAGAGAAGGTTAAAAGAAGAATCACAGGATTAGAAAAATTTGTAAGAAAACATTGGTAATAATTTACATGGGCAGAGGTCTGAAAACATTTTTTTCTAAGATATCCAGGCCAAACTAAGTGACAAAGTAGAGTGTGGATAAACTTGGAAAAGGCTTCTCAGATGTTAAATGAAGAGGATCTCATTAAATATTTTGTTGGTTAGAGGACCCTACAGAAACTATAACTAATCCTGAGTCTGTATTTTAAGAACCTAAGAAAACATCCCTAAGATACCAAAAGCTATCAAAATAAGTCTGTAAAAAAAGTAAGCTATAAAACGGTAGATGTGAAACCCTCCTCTATCAAACCGGGATCAGTGATCAGCCTCTTCCATAAACTTATCATAATTACGTATTTGAGAGTTTATTTGTTTATTGTCTATAAACTCCATGATAGCAAAGATGCATTTATGTTATGATTGTAGTCCAAGAGCCTATTATAGCTCCAAAAACATATTGGGTTGTCAGAAAAGTAATGATGTATTTTTGTATAGAAAGTTATTCCATGACTTTTCCAAAGACCCAACAATACTTGCTCCAAAAATACCTCTTAATATTGAAATGAACAATCTAATTCTAGACCCAGAGAATGTTATGTTATTCTTGCCCAAATTACATGAATTTGGTATGTCATTAAATTTAAGAATAAAGATATCCAAAATACAAAGGCAAAACTTTCTCCTCATATCAGGGAAACTAGTGTCCCCTGTTTCCATCATATTGTCAATATTCCCCAGTGTAAATAATTTTTGACACATGTTCAATCTCATCTATCATTTCTTAAAGAATTTATAATACTGAGATAGTTAATAATATCTCTGGTGAACAAATTTTTCTTAGGGATCCTAGTTTTGAAAATACTTGAAATAAAAATAGAGATACTGAGGCTAGGTCAAACGCCTTTCATAGAGCTGTAAGACTTGGCAAACAAATGCACTGCCTGAAGAGTTGATGATAAGTAAGTCTGCTGGTTAGCAAAATTAAGCACTTATTGTATATTTATAACCATACACAGAGCACCACACTACAGTATCAAATCATCTTTTATGGTATAGTCTCAGGTTGTCACTCAAATGAACAGATTAACTTTCTCATACTTATGTCTTAACTATAAAACCTAGGGAAAGTGTAAAACATGAAACAAGTTTGATAAAGGGGTTAAAAGAGTTCACGTGAGGGGCTGTTGGTCATGGTGACTGGCTTAGCTCTGATGTGGGAACCTGATGTTCCACTGTGGCTCTAAGTAGAACAAACTGCTCTGTAACAGCAGTACATACTCTGCAAAACTGAGTGCATCGCTTTTTTTTTCAATTTCCAGAGAACATACGTGCTTACCATAGAGAAAGAGGAAAGAAGGGGGAGAAGGGAGGGAAGGAGGGAGGAAGGGAGGAAGAGAGAGAAAGAGAGAGAGAGAGAGAGAGAGAAGTCTCCAATAGGGTATATTTAATGCTGCAATCTTTCTTCCTCCATATCTCCTTCCTATTAAGATTTTGGGCATGCATACATACATGTCTAGTGTGTTTTTTAAGCCACTGGGACTGGAATTTGAACTGTAGTTGGTCATGTGGGATCTGGCTCTAAATGCACAGCAGCTTACGACAATGGCTTATTCTCATGAGTCAGAGTTTATTTAAGAAATAATTATTTCTACTTATCAGCCCATTTTGACTGAGAATGCCTATATTTTATAAAAATACATATTAGAATTAGCTTTTGAGAAAAACCAGGTAACATCACTAAATTAAATGGCCTTATTCTGCATGATAGGTTAATTTTCAAAAATAGAATCTTTCAAAAGGAATTTTACTGCCTTAAGTATTAAGAATCTTTTGCTGGAATCTTGAGTATCTAATAGCCAAATTACTGAAATATACTCTAAATCACTGAAAATTGCTGATAATTTATACCCAAATGAAATGAAAACATAAAACCAGCAGATACAGACATATTCCTATATTTCAACTAGACAAACCAGATACTGCTATAAGACTCCAGCTTAAAGACCTATGAAATCAGTAAGCTTCTTGGCTCTTAAATTGTGTTTTAAAAAGTGCTATGTTTTTAATTATTTCTGCTTTATTTCTTGACTGTGAAATAAAATATTTTAAGACAAGTATTAAAATTTTAGGATTGTCACACTTACCTGTATGGCTTATCGGAGTTATGGATTCGTCTGTGGTTTCTGACACCAACATATGTTGTACTTGTATAATCACACACATCACATCTATACTGTTTCTGGACTGAAGACTTATTCCCTAGACAAGGTATTTGAGAGTTTTAGAGGCAAGTTTTGGTAAGATTCAAATGATATTATTTACATTCCATTGTAAATAAATATTTTTACCATTTACATTTCTTCTTTTTAAAAGAATTATTTTATTTAACTTTATTTGTTTATTTATTTATTTAAATTTGAACATAAGAGGGACAGAATGAGAGAGAGAGAGACAGAGGGCAAGTAAGAAAGCAAGCTGTCAGGTACAAGACTAGAACCATGGTCAGCCATGTGGGAGTCTAGTGACCTTAACCACTATGATACCTGCTGGCCCCACCATTTACATTTCAATGGCTTTCCAGGTCCTCCTGCATCTAGACTCTGGATAGTCTAGATTTGACCTATCATTGACTTGCAAACATAGATGAGCTGGGTTGGTTTCATGCACAAAATTCTTAAGTACAATGAACTTACTTCTGGCTACCCTGCTGTGTAGATCTAAATTAACCAGAGATATAGTGCTGATTTGAAAGCCGTCAGTACAATAATTGTTGGATATATAAGGTGACTTCCAAAAGTTCATGGAAAAATATAAAGTACAAGTTTATATTTGGTGCAAAAAACAAATCTCAAAATCCTCTCAATTTTTAAATAACAGGCATTTTTTCCATGAATTTTTGGAAGACTTGAAGAAACACTGATTTGCCAAAAAGCTGGAATTTAATACTTTAATCCATTATTATTAAGAGTGGTTACAAAGCATATGTATCAGACTCAACCTAAAAGACCAAAGCTTTTTTCACTCTGTAGGTTTCCTTTGCTAACAACTAAGTGTCAGCTATCAATGCAAGAAGGAAAGAAAAGCAACCACAAATTATTAAGTGGTATATAATGTAATATTATTACATCTAGTAAACGGACAGTTTATACAGACAAGGTTATGACTAAGATGAATATGCAGTGCTCTGAAATGCAGGAAGCATGGATCCTGTGGAACTTACTCTGCAACAAAGGGATTGGGTAATTCAAGTCTGGGTAAGCTTGTAACAAAACAAGTTGAATGATTTGATCACATAAAATTGTTTCCTGAAGACATTAAAAACTTCATTTACTCTTCTGTCATACACAGGCTATTCATAACCTGACTGCTTTATGAGGGGCTTTAAAAAAGTATTTAGAAAAAGGGAATTAAAGTACAAGTTTATTTTGGTGCAAAAAAAAAACCAAAGCATGAATAATTTTTTTCATAATAAGCATTTTCCTTGAACTTTTTGAAGACTTCATGTATGTTCAGAAACAAAGTAAGCATGGAAGCTCCAGAACAATGCAGAGTGGGAAGGACTACTGTTTCTCTCTTGGCAGAAAGAAAGCTTAGCTAGAACAGTACTACACAGTGCATAAAAGTAAAATTAATGTTACAAAAGAAAACCCACACTAAAAGCTCAACAAAGAAAATCCTTAAGTTAAATTTAAGCTTTCTAAAATAGAAATTTTCTTTTGCTAATAACTACTGCCAGGCAGAACAAAATGTCCTAATTTCATGGTATAAATCTATAACATTAATACACACACTAATCATAATTATAATCTAAGTACTGTTCTTAATTGGTAGGTTAAAAACTTGGACTCGATTATAAATGGCACTGTTCCAAATACAGTTTAAAAAAAACCCTGAAAAAGTGAAGTGTGAAATATTGGATAATGGTTTTGTGTGAGAAATATTACAGATCAATGACAACTAATAAAACTGACAGATGGAAAAACTTAATATAGCACAGAATGAGAGCCTGTGCTACTTCAAGCAACTGTTTCCAATGCAAAAAATATTGGATTTAAAGTTCAAAAACTGGGGCTTGGTCCTTGCTCTGTCATTCACTACCAGTATGGTCACACGCAAGTTATCTTACCTCCTGAGGTCTTGGTTTTCTCATCTATAAAACAGAAATACCTGGACCTCACAGCATGATTTAGTAAGTCCTGTAGTTTTCCTTCTCCAAATTCTGTACCTTACCTGCATGTCTGCAAGTCCCTGCCCTATCACTAGGCTATAGATTCTCTGAGCACAAAATCTGCCTGTTTTGTTTATGCTGAATCCCCAGAGCTTGACAAACTGTAGGTTTCCAATAAAGAACAATGTAATTAAATTTCAGGAAGAAACATCACATGAAAGTGCTTTGCCCACCGGCTCTATGAGAGTACCACCACTGGTGATGGCAGATCAGTCCAGTTCTGTCTTCTTCCCTGGGCCAGGTTCCTCAAGGGCAAGGATGCCCTCCACTGTACTCCCAGCATCAGCTTAATATCCAGCTTGACAGGTACATCATGCCTCCTGGCTGAAGGAATGTCTGAAGTACCATTACACTGGACCTCTGAGTAAAAACATGCTCAAAGGTGTCCATGGTATTGGGATGGGCTGAGATTGGGGACCACAGATTTAATAAGTTAACTAAATGGTTAATGAAGTTTTAACAAAATGTGAATTATTTTTACCTTCTTTGTAAGTTAAAATTTTGTTTTTTTAGCCTGAAAATTGGATTTCAAAATATCTAATATTGAATTAATAAAGTACCCATCCAGATATCAACCTGCAGGAAGCTACCAGTCATCTGAATTGTTATACTTTGACCAAGATAAGCAAGGTGAGGAATAAAAGCATGGCAAGCAATTTATAATCCATACAGTTAACCTCAGAAAAAGTATGACCCACAAAGAAAAGATGTTACAAAATAGAACATGGGAAGAGAGATGGTAATATCATAAAGTTTGAGGGCGGGCAGGTGGCATGGTGGTTAAGAGCGCTGGACTCCCACATGACCGACCATGGTTCGAGTGCTGGATATGGTGGCTTGCTCCCTACCCTCCCCCTTGTCTCTCTCTGGTCAAATCAAAATGAATAAATAAATAAATAAAATAAGTCTATTAAAAAAAACGCCAAAGTTTGAAATGGTTATTTTAATTTTGAGCTGACATCTTAATCTATTTATACAAATTGTGAGTTTTAATCTGTTAATCCATTGGGCAGTTTTAAATTTTTGCTTTCTGAGATACTAGAAAAGACTGGTACTAACTGCAGGTGGTGCTACTGAGCAGTACTTACTTAATTCCTTCATTAGGGATTTATGGTCCAATCATATCAAATGTTTTAATGTCTCCTTTAAAGGGGATATGGAAACATAATGAATTAAAATAAAAGGAGGCATTTAGGGCTATTTTGTGAAAAGGAAACAAAACTGTTTTAGCTCAGTCATCTATCGCAGAAACAGATGCTATGTCATAAACTCCTTTTGTTTTGGATAGTTTTACAGGGATGACATCTGTTTGACAAGGGAATTTTGGTGCTACAGTGGTGTCAAAATCAGTTCTTTCAGAAACATTCCAGAATCAGTTATGCTTTCTGGGGTATAATTTAATGAAACATTATGGTAAAACATTTTACTCTGCAGTCGTTTCTAACTTTAATTCTTAGGAAATCTAAAAAGGAAAGTCACCCCAATATGTTTTATTTCCCATAAACACTATGTACCACAGTTGAAATGTTTAAAGTATATCAATTTAAGTGAGCTGATGCAAGAAAGCACGGCTTATTACACTTTATCCCTAATTCTCCGGATGTGGCATCCGCCTTTTCATGGAGCTCTAATTAAATCTTTTGATTCTAATATTCCTATTACCAGAAACTCGGCCGACTGGTACCTAACTAGTACATAAAAAGATTGTGTGTGTGTGTGTGTGTGTGTGTGTGTGTTTAAAATAATGCAGATGAAATCTGGCAGTCATACTTGGATAAGAATAAGATCACAGCAGGAAGCCTCAGTTAAAAGTTTGAGGTGGGGGCCTACCATCTGTAAAAGCTAAGTTCTTAGTAGGTCAACTGGTACCAAGAGAATGAGAAAAGGCTTTCTTTCTGTGTTGCAGCTTCTCTGGCTTGTTGGTATGTTAACTTCAAAGAGTCTATCCTGTAGCTTAGCTCCCACAGGATGACATATTTTCAACTGTAATATCTATCTACACTGTTAAAGCAAAATTTTCACTAATCAAGTACTTTCTACCTAGTAACAATTTACTTCATTCAGTACTCAGAATTTCCTTAGGAACAGAGGTACGAGTCACTCACATCTACTGTACAAAATAGGACACTAATGCTTTAGCCCTAAAAAAATAGCCCACATGACAACTAAAGGCAATTTTGACTTCATATGCTAGTCACTGCAGCCTGTATAAAAAAAAAAAATAAAAGCACAGATACCTTCCTGAACACATTTTCCATCAGTTGTATCACTGGAAATTCTTGGCTCATTAGAAGCTGCTACTGACAAGGTGTCTGGAAGACTGTGTTGCTCTCTCTCATGATTCCTCAGTTGACTCTAAAAAATTAAGAAAAATTAACATGCAATTTTCAACAAATATACATGTCCAATTACTAGGACATGTGTAAGAAGGAGTTAATTGCATTTATGGCCTAGTACTGAGAATATATTACCAATATTTTAAACTCAAATCTGCTAAAAGATTGACACACTTGACAATTTATAGAAAGAAATACACTAGGGAAATTATAATTTCATCAAAAAGGTAATTCCTATTTCATATTCTTGAAGAAAGTTACCACTATTTTAAGTGTTTATGCATGGCATGTGCCTGCTTAATGAACCACTGGACAGGCCTGGGAGGAGGAAACAGGAGAGTGTTCAAAATAGCCCAATACATTCACGAAAATAGATCCAATCAGGGGGCCAGCAGATGGCGTAGTGGTTACGTCACTGGATTCCCATATAGTTGACCATGGTTTGAGTACCCAACCTGGCAGCTTAAAATTCATGCTGGGAGAGTGTGTGTGTCTGTGGGCTCAAGATCCCAAGAGGAGAATGGAGAAGAGAATCCAATGTGGCCATTCTCCCTGGGGAGTGACTTCTCGCTTTCTGTCTCTCTATCACGCGAGCACATGCGCCCTATAGCAAAAACCTCTAAAAATAAAAATATACACAGATCCAATCAGTTACCACTGGACTCCTGCTAGTTTTTGCCTTTAGCTATCAAGTAAATGTATAAGAGATCTAATTGTAACTGCTCCTCCAAAGACATCTTCTTCCTCCATTTTCATCCCCATGAATCAAGATTGTTATCAGCAAAATCAACTACTGAAAACTTCTCAAACTTACCTTTGCGAGTTTAGATGTACTAGTTGTAATTTTGTGAGAGTACTAAAAAGAACACTGAATCTCAGACTCAAAGGCTTTTTAAAATTCCTGATTACTTTTTTGTTTAAAGAGGTTTTAGCTATAGGGCACATTGTGTTTGCCAGAAAGAGAGAGAGAGAGAGAGAGAGAGAGAGAGAGAGAGAGAGAGAGAGAGAGAAGAGAGAGAGAGAAACCAAGAAATCACCCCCCAGGGGGGATGGCCACACCGCAATCCCTTCTCCTCCATTCTCCTCTTGGGATCTTAGGCATGCATGCATATGTGCCCGGCATGAGTTTAAGCCACTAGGTTCAGGACTCGAACAGTAGTCGACTACATGGGAGTCCAGCAACATAGCCATTATGCCAACTGCTGGTACCCGTTTACCTTTTAACTACTACCTAGACTCCAGTTCTGGATTATTTGAGAGAAAAAGCCTACATCCCAGTTAGAAACCCGGGATATATATATTCTTTGGGGAAGTAGAGAGTCTGTGTTCTCACCAAGGAGAGACAGAGATAAAGAAGGAGAAGAGAAACACCCTCATGGGGAATGGTAAGACCATAATCCCTTCTCTTCCATTTTTCTTTTCTTTGGTGATTTTGGGCATACATACACACATGCCCAGTGTGTGTTTCTCAAGCTGCCAAGTCTTAGATTTGAGCCATGTAGCTGCCCTTATGGGTCAGGTTGCCTCAACCACTAGGCCAACCTTAAGATATACCAACCAGGGGCCAGCCCTAAGATACATTTCCCCCTCCAATTTTTGCCAGAAGGTGCAGAGAGAGAAGCATCCCTCATGGAGAATAGTCACACCACAATCTCTTCACTTCCATTTTTCCCTCCTTTCAGGACTTTGCCATGCATACACACATGTTGGATGTTTTTTAAGTCACCAGGGCAGTCAGTCACGTGGAATCCAGCTTCTTTAACCACAAGGCGACAGGCTGGCCTGTGACACATTTTTAAAGAGTCACCTGGCAAGACCAGCAGATGGCATAATGGTTATGTTGCTGGACTCCCACATAGTCGACTGCAGTTCAAGTCCCAGACCCAGTGGCTTAAAACTCATGTCAGGCGCATGTATGTGTGTGTTGTGTGTGCCCAAAATCCTGAAAGTAGAATGAAGGAGAAGGGAATGTGGAGTGGCCAACCCTCCTGAGGAGTGATTTTTCACTTTCTGTCTCTCTTGTCTCTCTGGTGAGGGCAGGTGCCCTATAGCAAAAACCTCTCTAAAAAAAGGAAAGAAAAAGAGTCACCTGGCACAGGGAAGAAGAAAAGTTCTACACCAATGATTGAATAGATTAGATTCAAGTTTCTTTTTTGTTTTTTTTTGGTTTGGACAGGTTTTCGCTATAGGGAACGTGCTCTCGCCAGAAAGACAGAGACTCAGAGAGACAAAAAGCGAGAAATCACCCCCCCCCCCAGGGGAGATGGCCACACCGCAATCCCTTCTCCTCCATTCTCCTCTTGAGATCTTGGGCACGCATGCACATGCACCCAGTGTGAGTTTAAACCACTGGGTCAGGACTTGAACCGCAGTTGACTACATGGGAGTCCAGCGACATAGCCATTATGCCAACTGCTGGTCCTGATTCAAGTTTCTTTTACGATAGAACATTTCATATTGGCTGCTGGTTTTAAGGCCAGCATATAAAAGACAGTTAAAATAACCCATGAAAATTATTTAAACTGGCCATAAAATGTAACATACATGACTATTCCATTCTGCTGCTTTTCAATACATATAATGTATCACCCTTTCTTTCCTACAATGATTCAAATCACTGTTGGTTGTGTAGTACTTGAAGCAAATGACTTCTATTTTGAGGCCCTTGCAGGTGAAAAATACTTATTCTTTGCCTTGATACATGATTAAATTTGTGTAAGTAAAATGTATGTATGATGTCAATCCATTGAACATTCCTTTGTACATTCCTTTGTGATTAAAAATCGACAGTTTTGGGACCAGCAGTTAGCGTAATGGCTGTGTCACTGGACTCCCACGTAGTCAACCGCGGTTTGCGTCCCGGAACTGATGGTTTAAAACTCACGCCGGGCGCCTGTGCGTGCGTGCCCAAGACCCTGAGAGGAGAATGGAGAAGAAGGGACTGCGGCGTGGCCATCCCTCCTGGGGGGTGATTTCTGCTTTCTGTCTCTCTGTCTCTCTCTGGAGAGCGCACACGCCCTATAGCAAAAACCTCTCCAAAAAAAAAAAAATCGACAGTTTTGATAAAGATATACTTATTATAACACTAATATATACAGATGTAGAAGGCAGGGGAAAGAATCCTTAAGGAAAAATTGTAAAGGCCTAGATTTCAGACCCAACTTAGTTGGGGCTAAAATTCAAATTAGTTGGAACCCCTGGGCAAATTATCCAACTTTTCTGGGACACAGTTTATCTAATAAAATGAGGTGATTGGGCTAGATCTACAAAGTCCCCTCCCTGCTCTGAAATTCTGAGGTCCTCTGAAAGATTTCATTAATTAATGCTTACCTTATAGTGAAAAGATTCTTCACACTGCTTACACTGGTATATTCTCGTTTTACAGTGGTTGATCATGTGGCTCTCCAAGTCTTTGCTGTTGTCAGCTATGTGTTCACAGATAGGACACTGATATGGCTGTCTCTGTCGATGGACTCGCAAGTGCTGTTTGATGTAGCCCTTGTTACCGCTTGTGTAGTGACACAGGCGGCAACGGTAGGGTCGTTCAGCATTAGGGATATATTCCACCACGTTGTTTCCTAACAAGCTAGTATCACTGTTCGGTTGGCACTGAGCATTGTCCTGCAACTCTTTCAATATGTCATCATCTGAAGCGTTTTGGTCTGTCCTCTCTCTCAATTTTTCAATTACAGTGAGTAAGGACATGCTGATGCCTGTCTTAACTTGCCCATCTGACAATTCCTGCCTACCCTCTGGGAGTGCTACCAAGGTAGAGTTGCTTTGGTTAAAACTATTTAGGCCATCTGAAGAGTTTTTAAGTGGTGACATCATTTTTGAATATGCTGCCAATGTACTATCTACTTGCCTTTGTCCAGTATCTGGATCTAAAAGGTTTATATCCCCATAATGCCCAAGGTTGGCTCTTGTCAGTTCTGCAGCTCTTATAGGCATTGTGACAAGAGCTTCTGCAGCTAGTGAGTGTAGTCTAAGAGACTCAGAATTTGTCCTTCTTCGGCCTGGTGGGGCATTTTCATCAGTAGTGAGGCCTTTATTTATTAACTCATTGTCTTTCTTTTCTGGATTGCTCCAGCCTATGATCAATCCCCCAATATCAACAGTACATTTATCATTGTGATAAACATCATCTGTTCCTTTGCACCCAATCTGAGCTTCTGTCGGGCTCAGGTTTTTCCCCTCTTCAATTTCAGCATTCATGAGGAAACGTTTCTGTGTGAGAGTCTCTTCAGCATTAGGCAAACGCTCCACTATCACATTAACATGACCTTTTTTATTTGGGCTACTACTAATGATTTTCTGTGCTGATGAAAGTAGGCTATCAGCAATCAGATTCTCCTCTGCATCAGAAATCACCTCTAGCATTTCTTCTTCATTAGGGTCAAGGGTAACTGACTGATTTAGGTGTACGCCCTCTTCTGCACTCTGTTCTAAAGGCGATGAAGAGGATAATGATTCTGAGCTGCATATCTGCACTTGTACTGACGGCCCATTGTGGATACTCAGTTCACTGTCTCCAATAGCAATGACTACTGCATCAACCCCACCAGGCGCAGCAGCCACTGGTGAATCCAGCAAGCCTAGGGGTTCATTTTCATTTTCAAAGATTGGATAAGAGCAATCAACCTCTCCTGCATGTTTCCAAGCATGTGTTTTCAACATTCTCTGCTGGCCACAAGTGTAACTACAAAACAAGCATCGATACATGCCATATTGTTCATAGGCATACCATTTCCTTCTTCCCATTTCTGCCATGGATGCAGTTTGGACAGTATGAGTTTGTGGATTGTCTACTTTTACTGGGATGTCAGGAATGCTTTCATTATTTCTTTCTGTGGCTCTCTGACATAAGGAGTTGGATGGACTTATGCACTGTTGGGCTTTGGACTGGGGGTGAGTGTTGGCATCGGTTTCGTGGTCATTTACCACGTGAGCTTCAAGTTCCTCTTGGCTTTTAGATGTAATATGGCACTCGGAGCACATTAGTATCACTTCATTCTGCTGACCATGTTGCTTGATATGATCTTTTAACACAGAAAAAGATGACGAAAGAAACTTACAAAGGCTACACTGATAAGACATAGCTTTCCCATCATTCTGGGCAAGAGTGTCAGGAGTAAAATTCATTTGTGACATCTCAGCCCTTCTAATATCAGCAGCAGGTGACTGGGTTAGTTTAGCTGGAATTTCACAGAGTTCTTGTGTTTCAAGAGAGCGTGTTGATGCACTTGAACGTGAGCGTTTTTTCCCAATCAAAAGACATTTTTGTGACTTTTCATGTTCCACTATCTTGCTTAACTTCTGGATAACATGGATTAGTGGATCTGTTTTAGCTTTTCTTTGTTCATCAACTTCCAATGAAGGACTGATGACACGTTCAGCAGTCAAGATAGTGTCCTGTTCCCCAATATCTGGCACCAACATGGCAACACTGCTGCTTTCTTCCATATCTAAAACGAAAAACACACAACAGAAAGAAATACCAGGTTATAGGGTAATTAGAGGTATGTATTTCAGGAAATAAATGCCAATTTTAGTGTCCAAGCTAATCTAAGTACTTTCTAAGTTGGGAGCTCCATATCAATGTACCTGGCTACCCCCAATGTAGGCTTAAATTGTTAAAAATTTCTTTTTGGAATGCAATCTCCATCAAGACTTACAGCAGAGATCTTTCCATCTGTCACTGTTTCTCTGGAAATTATTTTAACAATCTTTATTTCCTTTTTTCTTTACTTTCTTTGCCTTGGACATCTAGTTTGACCCATGAGGACTCATATTACTTGATTAAAGGAACACAGCCATTTTTCGGGTTTGTGGAACTGCCTTAAGTCACTGTGAAGCATTGTTTTATAAAGCCAATAGGAAAGCACCAAATTCTACCTCTAGATCACTGGAGAACTTGTGAAGTTAATATAATTGATACAATTCTTAAGAAACTATTTCTTATTCCAAATTTAACTGTAGTTTTATTACTAAAATCACAATTCCTGTCGTTTCCCCCCGAATCTTTGTAATTGTGACAATGTAGTTATATAACCTATTGCATACTGAATTTTGAGAAGTACTATGCAAGTGAAAACTGAATAAACGTAATGATTCAGTTCCTTGTTTTACTTCCTTTGTCTTCCTGAAGATAAACCACAAACTATGATGTGGTTTTTTTCCTAGAGGTCATATGAATGGTCAACTGTAATTTATACCCACAGCTATGTTTTTTTCTTCCCTCCCCTGAAAGGCAGTGGGGCACCAGAGCAAGGAAAAATTCAAATCTCAGTTATGTTTCAGGTCCAGAAATTAATAGAGTCCTTAAAAGAGGTTACCTGTAGGTTCTAATAATGCATTATGCCAAGGAAATCACGAAACATAAAATACTCATAAATCTTTCTGCCTTAGTCTTGCACACTCTTTATATATCCTGGCAATACTCTCATTTTAAACATCTCCTTTGGCTTAAAGTAAGATTAATTTGTTGACTTGGATCACATTTTTAAATTTAGGCTTTTTTCCAGCCACAAGTTTTGTTTTTCCACATTTTAGGTGCATTCTGGAATCTTACTCACAACATTCAATAAATGCCAGCAAAAATGTTAGTGGCACTAGCTACAGACCAAAGACCATACTATTCTTAAACTTCAGTCACAGGTTCTGAATTCTTATTTTAGATGATGAATCATGACTCTTCTTCCTCACACGCCTGAATCAATGTATAAGAGCCTCTGGCCATACTAAGACTATACCTAAAGTGTCCTGCCAGACCCCAGCTTTGCAACCAGTTCACCCATATCAATTTCTGGCAACTGTTAGCTCTTTTCCTCTTATTTCCTACTCCTCCTACACACCAACTCTATATCTAGGTCTTTATCAGGCAATAATGCAAATATTTTACTCTTGCCTTCTTTAGTATCACTTTTTCCCACCCTTGTAGTACTTTGACCTATGGGATCGGCTATTTTCTCTTTTCTACAGACTGTCTCTCACTGTCCTCATGGCAGGGAACACAGTCCACAGCCCTCACAACAATGACAGATATCCCAGCTCCAAAAGGCCACTGATCCTTCAGCTACTCTCTTCCCTAAACAATCTCTCGAAATATTAGTAGTTCCTTTTTGTTCTTTTCAGGTGGAAAACACAAGTCTTTTTCATTAGATCATGGAGAAAGCCATGATGTATTTTTCAATGCAAAAATGTGTCATGACTTTCCTGACGATTCAACAAATTACCACACTTAAGTCATTAAAGAGGAGACAAAAGAAGACTAGTCATTTTCTTCAGAAAAAACCCTTCAGTGGCTTCCTAAGTTACTTTATTGCCTTGGAATTCCACATTTTTAGGCCAAGGGGAGCTGTGGCTCTTTGTACAACTACTGATTTCCCTTTAGGGATGTTAGATTCAGACTTTCCCTCTTTTGATTCAACTGTTAAATGCAAATTAGTTAAATAATAAGTTTAGAAATAGGAATCTCTGGATATTAAATTTCTTATATGGTTCTTTACTATAGATCTAAGTTTTACCACAAGAAATGTTAATAGCCATGTAGGCTGATTGATAAACTGGAGGTTAACAAGTGAATGTTTGTTCAATAGACTTTGTACACCCACAGGGTTACAAAGGTGATTCGCATTATCTCTCTCCTATTTGATGATGCAATAGGAGGGAGAAAGGGCAGTGCAAATTGCTTCCTGTGGATATTTCAGTGCATACCTTAAAAAAAAAAAAGTGAAATTAAGAGGAGGAGGAGTTCATCTTTTTTTTTTTTTTTTTTTTTAAGAAAAAGACTAACACAAAAGAATCTGACAAAACATTCAGATTTTTAAAGCTGTGTCTGTTCAGGCATTAAGAGCTAATGGAAATTTGCAGCAGATGCTCCAATTTTCCCTGAACATTTATGTAAGTATCTCATTTTAGAGGCTGCATACATTTGGGGATAAGTACAGTAATGGCAGCTATAAAACAGATATGACAACATAAAATACACCAAGGAACACCTGAAACAGGAATCTGGGTCCACATGCAAAACCAACATGCAGGTTAAATCTTATTTTCACCAATTTTACTTAGATCACTAAATTTTTTTGCACCGAAGTAAAACTTATACTTTAATTCACTTTTTTCCATGGACTTAGTGAAGTCCCCATGTATACCTAAACTATAACACATCACAACTTTGCCTAGCTTACATTAATCATGCTTAGAACACTTACATTAATCTATCGTTGGGCAAAATCATCTAACACAAAACTTATATCATAATAAAATATTGAGTATCTTATGTAGTTTATGGAATACTGTATGAATGTGAGAAACAGAATGGCTATACAAGTAGGAGAGGTTTGTTTCTACTGAATACCTATCCTGCGCACTGTGGAAAATTTGTTATATCAAACCATTGTTAAGATAAGGATGTCTATGCATGTGTGTGGGTATGTATGGGATTCTATGTCAAATGAAGTAAAACTTAATAAAAAAGATGAAAATAAGGAACACAAATACAATTCCAAGGGCTCAAAGATTACAACACAGTTTATGATAATCTGCACACTGTCCTTGCCCTCTAAGAGATCAACATAAACACAGCTTTAAAAAATTACTATAGCAGGGCCAGCACATAGCGTGGTGGTTGAGGCAGGTAGATCCCAAATGGCCAGTTGTGCAGTCTGAGTTCTGGACCCAGCAGAAAATACACCAGGCACATGTGTGTGTGCACCCAAATTCCTGAAAGGAGGGAGAAATGGGGGAGAAGGAATTGTAGCTTGACCATCCTCTGTAGGCTGCTTCCCCCCTTCTCTTTCTCTTTCTTTAGCTAGTGCATGTAACCTCTGGAAAACAAAACAAAACAAAACAAAAACCAAAAAAAAAAACATGGTGGTGGTAAGGGGCTTAGTATAGAAGATGGAGATAAAGTAAGGATAACAATTTCTGTAATTAAAATGGAGTGATTATGAGCATAAGTTCCATTATACTATTCTTTCTACTTGTGTAAATGTTTAAACTTTTTCATTATTAAATTTCCAAAAAATTATCCATAAGGCACAAAGCAAATTCTCAGGAAAAACGAAAAAATTTTAAATTCACAGTACTTTTAAAACCAAGTAGAGTGGATAAGACAAACATTTAGAAACTAAAAAGAATTGGGACCAGCAGATGGCATAATGGTTATGTTGCTGAATTCTCACTTAGTCAACCACAGTCTTAGGCCTGGTGGCTTAAAACTCAGACCAGTGTGTGTATGTGCGTACCCAAGACCCTGAGAGGAGAATGTAGAAAGGACTGCAGTGTGGCCATCTCTCCTGGGGGAGTGATTTATTGTTTTCTGTCTCTCCAGCCAGTGCACATGCCCTATAGCAAAAATCTCTCTTAAAAAAAAAAAAAGGAATTAACTAACAGTTTTTAACGATGTAATAGTAATCAAGGTGAAACAATCAGAAGGCAAAAGTCAATGGAAAAAATCCTAAGAGTGAACAATTCCTTTGGGCTAAAAAGGGAACCAAAGGCTTCTTAAAGAGGTAAGATGGGGACCAGCAGTTAGCGTAATGGCTATGTTGCTGGACTCCCATGTAGTCGACTGTAGTTCGCATGCTGGACCCGGCGGCTTAAAACTCATGCCAGGCGCGTGTGCGCACGTGCCCAAGATCCCGAGAGGAGAATGGAGGAGAAGGGATTGTGGCATGGCCATCCCCCCCGGGGGGTGATTTCTTGCTTTCTGTCTCTCTGTCACTCTCTGTCTGTCTGGTGAGCACATGCGCCCTATAGCAAAAAAAACCTCTTCAAAAAAAAAAAAAAAAAAAAAAAAGAGGTAAGATGTTCACTGGGTACCAATGGATGAGCAGAATGCCAGATGTTGTGATTTGCCCTTGGGGTTTCCTGTATCCTCTCTATTCTGCTCTCTGTTCCAGAGGGGATTATGTCATTAAGCTTCTCTGTCCTCCAGTTTCTGGCTGAGTTCTGCCAATAGAGAGCCACGACAGATCAGAGGGAGGCAGCAGAGTAAGATCAGCGTATTCTTTGTCCTGGTTCCCTAACTTTAGGTATACTTAGACTGACTACTTTCTTCCACAGAAGGCCAGTTCTCTCTAGGTAATCTGTTCTACAAGACTCCTGCTTCTGGTACCTCTCACTTTTTCTGATGCTGCTGGCTCCAGCTAACTGCATTATCCCCGTGGAAATAAGCCCAACACTGTTATTACTATACTTATCTTCAATTACCCTAATATGAGCATGCCATACACTTCCTTCTAATAGTGTTGCTACAGGGTAAGACTGATAAGGAAGGCAGCCATGGCATTGTATTTGTAGAAGTAAGAATGAGCATGCTATCTGGGGATCTGTGAAAAGATCAGTATGGCTGAATAGCAAGATTTACTAGAAGAAGACTAAAGGCATTAGCAAAATAGGACATTTCCTGTTTGGAATCTTTAGATATTACAAGATTAGACTAAATATACCAACTTGCTACAAATAAATAAATAAAACTCATATCCCAAACCAGAAAAGTTCTAAAACACTCAGTCTCTCAAATCTTTCCTTGACAACAATATTCCATAGCAAAACCTTATAATTAATGTCTTGTCCAAGGAAAATTTAGAGCCAATTATTTCAGTTCTGTTTATTTCCTTATAATTTGCTATTTGGTATATTTATATATCTAGTTAGTTCCTTTTAAATACAGCAGTATGGTTATCATAAATAAATCCAGTTGAACAAATTCATATGGGCCTGGAGAAAAGACTGTTACTTTTCTGTCTATACAAAAAAATAGTACAATACGATATAAAGAATCCTCTCCTTTAGACTAAGAATTTCTTCTTTTCCAAGTAGGAAAAACAACCAGCCAAAAACTGTCCCAAGAAATAATGACCAACTGATTCCTTATTCTTCTAGATTATCATCATTGTAAAACACAAAACATTTATTTTGCTCTAGCCAAAAGGGCACAGAACATAAGCTCATGAGTTCCTCCATTAAAGTGCCCTCAGTTAGCTGTGTGACCTTAGGCAAGTCACTCTCTCTGTGGATTTTATTTTCTCAGATGTAAGACAAAGGGTAGAGCTGGATGAATTTTTGGGTCCCTGAATTTTATCTATAAGAAATTATCTGGAAACTAGTTACTCATTATTTATAGATTTACCTTACTAATGTCAGCTATAATTTATTTGACTTAAAATCTACTTAGCTCAATGTAATTATTACCACTAAGAAAAACCTGAGTATAAATATCTCAAGTATATGAATTTCAGAGTCTAGAATTTCTTAGCTGGCTCCTAGCCTAAGAGTGTATTCTGATTTGGCAGCTACAAGTAAGACATAAGGTCTAACTAACATTAACCAATATTCAGATTTACTATCATTTAGTGAGCACCTATAATATGCCAAGCACAGTGCTGGAGACTACAAAAATGAACTAAGGAAATCCTTGTCCTTGAGCTGTAAGTTCAGAGAGTAGTGCCTGTGTAGATTTGGTGTAAATATCATGTAATTCCTAGCAATAGTAGCCTCTTTTGTGCATATAAGGAACTCGAGACTCACAAATGTAAAGCAGTAACTGGTTTAAGAAGTGGAATCCAAGCCTGAGTCTAAAAACTGTGCTTTCTCTATCACATAAATTTTCCTCTTAATTTTCAGTGAGAACAACAATGTATAAAGTATTGATATGGAAGAGTAACAGCCCCTCACAGTTCTGCTGTATGAAATACGTTTGTGTATTTGAGCTTCATAATTCTTTAGGATAGCCTAGGTGAGTGTTACAAAATTCTATAAATACATTAACACTAAGTGCAGTTTAAGTGACTTACCCAAGGTTACATGGCTGTTAAGTGGCAGAACCAGTGTCTTTCAAATCAATTCATGAAATTAATACAGTCCCCTGGATCAATCTTCAAAATCCAGCTGTGGCCAAGAATGAAAGTATACAATATCAAACACTTCCCTTTCTTGGTGAAACAAAAAAAAAAACAAACTTTTTTTTTTTTTGGCAGTGAAAAATTTCCCAATCTTCCACGTCAAAAAGAAATTCAGAGGAATGTCCATGCAGCCTAATTAGGTAATGCAAACTCACATAACTTGTTTAACAGGTAGATTTGAGGATTTTGCAGGAGTTAGAAAAAAAGAAAATAGCTCTGTAAACTCAAGAGTTTATGTAACTGACTCAAAACAGTATTTGTTTTACTGGCATCACTTTCTAATGCATTTGGGACAATAAACTGCATATTGTTATGTTCATCTTGACCAAAAATAACCTAGAGGGGGTTTGCCAATTTTACAAGCGCTGTTGGGCAGAAGGGCAGCATGAGGATATGACATTGTGGCTTGACCTATATATCTTCTAATGCAGTTTCCCGCTCTGGTCCTACATTTCTTTGCTAGGGCTTCTTCAACTATTTAGAACGACTCTAAATGGTCAAAGAATGCTTATTCGTTTCAGCTAGAATGAGACTACCTTAACGATTAGAGTTAAGTAAAATAGTTCACTGCTAGGGTACAAAACATGTCTTTAGGCCTCCCCTGTTAATTTTCAACGAGTTAGTAAGCTCAAGAAATGAAGGGCCAGGCTTTCTCTTTTACTCAATAACGCAACCCATACACTGAGTCCGAGCAGAGTACTGAAGAAAGTACAAACTCAAGGAGGTGATAAACCTGTATAGTAATTTCCTGATAAAGGCGATACAGACTGATAGCAAATTAGGAGCCCAAGGCTGGAATAAAAAAGACCGCTTTGGGGGTAGGGAGGGAGGCCTCCTCCTAATTAATCAGACAGATCTTCACAACTCACTCAGTCTGAATGCCCCCAGGTCTTTAAAAAAGTGGGAGCTTTCTGCAGTGGTCTCTACAGAGATCATACTACCGAGGAGCATGGTCATGAGTGCAGAAGCCCCGGATAGCTTTTGTGTACTAGCTTCTTCTACGCCATGCAGTGGCTAAAGGGCTGGGCGTCACGGGAGTTGAGACGAGTAATGAAGCGATAGCGGCGAGTACATTGTGGTGAGCTTCATCCTGGCTGGCCTAAGCGATTTCACATATGCAGAGGGGAAGGAAGCAACGCCTCGGGCGGGCCTGCCTGCGAACCAGGCTGGTGACAGCGAGCAGGGAGCAGCAGGTTCCCCCACCCCCAGCTGCGGGGAAAGCGCGAGGTCTCCACGGGCCTTGCTGTGAGCGGCACAGAAGAGAGAAAGGGAATACGGAACTTGGGCTTGTGGCGAGCACCGGGCCTGAGGAGGAAGCGAGCGCCGGTAGAGGCCCGAGGGAGGATGCACATGGCCGGCGGCGGCGCTAACAGCGAGCGGAGGGGCGGCCCCGGGGCGCGATACCTGCGGTTGGGCGGTGGCTGCTGCTTCCGCGAGCCTCCTTTGGCCGGCCAGGACCCGGCCCTGCCCTCACCCTGGTCCTCGCCCACCTCTCTCCCAGCTCTTTTCCCTCGCTTTCCCCCTCCTCATCCGGAGCTCCAAAATGGCGGCGCTGGGGACAGATCACGTGAGCCGCGAGCAGGTCAGGTGACCCGAGTGGCGGGCGGTGGGGGCGGGCCCAGGCCTAGGCTCCGCCCACGGGCATCCCGGGCAGCTGGTGCTGGGCGGGCGCGAAGGTACCTGCAGGTTCACTGCAATCCTGGGTCTCGGGTGAGGTTCGAGATGCGCAGTCCTGCACTCCTGGCCCCTGCATTGTCGTGTCCGTGGTCGCCTGGGTGTAGACCTCAGTGTTCGTTTGCCCTGGAGGCAGCCCATATCGCCTGAAGGAGCCATTGCCATGGGCTAACTTTATCACTCCACCCACCTTACGACAGGCTTTGACGTTCTCTTAAGCCCTTATGCTTCTGAATTTGGGTTCTTCTTTTGATGGAGCTGTTCTTGGCTAAAATGTAGAGTTCCTACCGAGGTTCATGGCTTTTTTTCAAGTAGGCCTGGTGAAGGCAGAACTGGCCCTGGGGACCAGTTATACTTGCTTGGGACACTGAGGATTTTCAAGGGTTGTGGGGCTAGATTTGGCAGCTGACCCAGTAACACAACCAGTAACATAACCTTAGTCATGGGAGGGCAAGATGGTGTTTGGCTTTTGACTCTCTTTCCTAAAGTACACACCGGGGTATAAGCAGCTCTGTTTTAGCTCCCCTGCTAATAGCGTGATGTTCAAGGTGAGCGAAGCATTCCACCTACTTCACCAAGAATACCAGAAAGTGTTGGCTTTTAGGAACTGCGCAGTGGAGTTCTTGGGTCTGGACTCAGCAGGTGGGCCATAGATGGGAGGAAGGGAGTAAATCTGAAGATTCTGGTCTTAATAGTGGATTAGACTTGTTTGATGAGATAGCTCTTGGGATATTTAGAGGCCTTTACAGCAAGTTGGGCTGTCAATTGGTAAGTGGTTCAGTCAGGTGGGTAATTTCTTTTACTGTGTTACTGGATACAAATTCACCTGAATTTAGGCATTGAGAAACCAGCAAAGTAAGAATCCTATTCCATAGAATGCTTTGCAAAATAGACCAAATATCTAAGAAAAAGTAAAAATAAAGGATTGAATAATTTTTTTTTTCAATAAAAGTAAGACATTGAACAGGAGACTGATTTGATAGGGTGGAATGGGGGAATAAAAAACAAATAGGGTTCAAGTAAGAACAAAGTAGAATCAAATAGCTAACCTGAAAACTTTCTTTTCTTTTCCTTGGGCTACTAGCACAAACAATTCTATCAATGGTTTATAACTATCTAAAGAAAGGTTTTTCTTTAGTAATGTCTTAACTGTAATGTCCATAATCTGAAAGTAGAATTATTTGATCGGGGGAGAGTACAAAAACTAAACAAAGAATATATAATCTAGGGAAAATAAGGGATTCTAAAACCAGTGAAAGAAGATAAGTGTATTTTTGATTCAAGTTCTTATGTTAGTCTTTACTGGTATTTGCCAGCTATTTCTATTATCCCTTTTCTGGAGCAAGGTTAAATAAAACTCCTTGGCTCTCTGTGGCTCAGAGATGTGACCTGTGCCTGGTGGTGGCTAATGAAGTGTGTGTTGAAGTAAGAGGTGATACTTCCGTAATAGGGCATTTAATTGTCAGTGCATTCCCCTCCAGAGTATTCTTTTCCCTCTGACTTGATGACTGGCAGCGTTTGAAGTGCCATATATTTTTAAAAATATATTTAAAAAAATGTATTTTTTAATTAAAAAATACTTTATTATTATTCTTCTTTCATTTCACCAGAGAGGGGAGAGAGAGAGAGAGAGAGAGAAAGCAAACCACCAGGTCCAGGACTCAAACTGTAGTTAGGCATGTGGGAGTCCAGCACCTTAACCACTACACCATCTGCTGGCCCAGTTCTTTTGCATCTTAGAGTGACAGTGATTAGCTGAGCCCACAGCTAACCCAAGGTAGATATGTAGGGTGAGCACATCACTGAGGTCTCGGGGCTGTTTGTTACTGTGGCACGGCATAGCTGCTGCTGACACTGCTCCCTACATTGGAGTAACTGGAGGAGTGAGAGTGAATAGGAACACATTACAGGTAAAAAGGAATATTAGTGAACAAATTAGTAGAACAAATTAGGACTCTCATTCCTAAAGACAGAGAAGGTATAAGATGTGGAATCTGATAGAAAACCCTAGACAACTTCAAAAAGCCAGTGACACAAAACTTCAGTAATTTCTCTTTCCCCTGAAAGAGCTCTCCAGAAAATTACAGCAAACATTTTGAAGTCAGAGCAATGCAGAGCCATTCAGATGTAGTTCCATTTTGAACTTGTGGACATCTCAAACTCTTTTCTGCACCTTCCACCTGCCACAGAATGTTATTTATCATGATTTAATTAACCACTCATAGTAAGATTTAATGTTATAGATAGGAAACTTGCTTACTCAGTTATCTAGCACCTATTCAATGGAATCTGATTTCTGTCTCCTAATGAGAGATGACCCAGATAACTGAATCCCTATCTCCACACACCTAATTATTCTACTTTGGGGTCATTAATTAGTTGATGAGGTTAAAGGTTTTGCTGCTTCTACAAGTAGCATGAGTCTGTATCTCCTAAAGAGACCAGGAAGTCTGATAATACACAGTGCTCTTCAACTTAAACCAGAGCTCTGTTTAAATTTGGGGGACAGTAAGGACAATGCAGCCAGTGAGTTGCCAAGGTGACAACTAGTTGTAAACTGAATGAGACAGTGTACCATTTGAAACTTGAGGAAGACCTACGTGTTTCCAGCCATGATACTTATGAAGGACACCTTGTCTTTGGTGTAATAAGATTAGATTAGATTTCTTTTGAAGGGATTAATCATGTAAGTCTTTGGCACAGCACAGAAAATTGGATGAGACATGTGGCCTGTATTTCTTTTAGCTGTAATTTTTATCATGACCTTTAAAAAATATACTGCTTCAAAAAAAAAAAAAAAAAAAAGGAAGAAAAAAAAAAAGAAAAGATTGCAGAAGGGTGAAAGGAGGCAGAAGGGCTAAAAAAGAACAAGGTGCGGTGGTGTGAGCTGAGAATATAAACTAAAAAATTGTTTCTGACTTTGCTATTTAGCTCTTGCGGAACTGTGAGCAGGTAAGCTCACAGTTCTGATGTTTCACCTTGCTGTGAAACAAGAAGTTCAATTCATCCTCTTCTTGAGCTTCAGATGCTCAGGATATGGAAGTACAGAGTTTAATTATAGGTACCTTCGGGGTTCAAAGTGGGACTTTATCATTAAGAATAATAGCAAGGCTTGAATTTATTAATGAATGAGAAGATTGCTTGATGTAAGTCAGAACGAATGTAAGATTAAAACTCATATTATTATATATATACAGCTGTCAGTAATAAATTAACATTCGCTCTGGGTTCCTTACACTTTGCATCCTGAATACTCACCTAGAAATACTTCATAATTACAGTTCAAGTCTCAAGAGTCATCATAAATTATCTATCTGTCATTCATTCTTTGCTAAAAGCCACAGACCTATATTATTTCGGCAGCATTGCCATCTAAAACCCCTGGTCCTACTAGGCACATGTATTAATTTATTTCTTATTGAGGACCCAGATAAACCAAAAATCAAACCAACCAGAAAGAAGAGGAGAAAAAGGGACTCTGCTTATGAGAGTTGGAGCTAACATTGTTCTAGCTAACATTGATCTTGCTTAACTTTCAGCTCATCTGTGTCAGGTCGGAGATGCTAATTGGTTCTGAAAAGGCCTTCTGAAGAGCAGAGACAGTCATAGCAAGTATAGCAGCCCTGCAATCAAGATTGGATTGGAATTCTGTTTGGAGTTCTCCTAGTTTCTGGACGCTGGCTTAGCCTCAGGACCTGGGTATAAAACAAGAATCAGTGGAGGTGACATCTAGCGGCCGACCTGGGAGGTGCAGCCAAGCCACAGAGCTCTCCAGCGGGAAGTGGGACTTATGCTTTGTCCAGCTAACCCAGGCCTGACTCAGGGCTCTGAATTAGTCTGAGTGTGGTTTCTAGCAGAGACTCCCTGAATTCATGTTGATTTCTGGTTGGGATCCAGGAAATGCACCAGCAGGCTGGGAGTGGAGGTGGAGAGGGGCTGATTTGGAGGACGACAGGAGGCTCCTTTCAGTCTAGTCTGCATATGCCACAGACTTGTGCTGCCGCACAGCGTGGCTCGGCAGAGCTCGCGCCGGAGCAGGGAGCTCGCCTCCGCCAGACTGTCTCTCTGCTTCAACGCAGACTGGTTATTGGAACGCTCAAGCAATTTTCAGTCGTCTTTGTCAATAAAGTCAGTCTCATCTCTGCAAGGGGAATGAAAATGAGATTTTGAGACCTCTGAAGGGCTCTCTCCTTTTGCCACTTTATCTGCCCAGGAGCCAGCTAGTAGCTGAACTGAGTTGGGTGGTAGCTATTTGCCAGGCCCAAAGCTGTGTTGACAGGTAATACCACCTGCTTCTGAATGAGACAATGGGATTGTAATAGGATACTGTTAAATTCTTCCCGGAGAAGCAGTTTCCTTAAACTGGTGATCTTTATTGATGAGAGGGACAGAGGAAGAAAATGAAAAGAAAAAAGGGAAGATGAAGAAAGACATGCAGAGGAAAAGCAACTGCTAATCAAACCAAGAGAGCCTAGTGAAGGGGTAATCCCGTGACCTAAAAATATGTCGTTTGTTATTTTGACAGCTCCTCTTGAGGTGATAGACTAGGAGGAGCTGCTAGTATCATCATCAGCTGGTTGGGAGTTCCGTTTCGTGCTTCTTTAAGGACTCAGTAAATGGATAACTATAGACAGTAAGTAGTCTACTTCGTAAGGTCCTCCAGCTTGGAGCTCCTCTTATCATATAGAAGACCAAGCAGAGGGAACATGGTACAGTATTTGCTCTTCTGGGTTGTTTCTTTCATTGAGAAAGAGATGTGAGTGAGAAAGGGAAGGGAAAATGCCTATTGTGCTCAGAGAAAAGTTCACATTGCAATTTTCATGCCCTTTCTGGCCTCATTGTAAGGTCTACCATGCTGTAAGGTGGGAAGGACCAGTCAAAATCTGTTGTGAGTTGGAAATGGCACAGCCAGGACAGGAGTAGGGCTGTGGGACACAAGTCATCTCCAGGAGCAGGTGGCCAGGCTCTCATGTCATCCACTCCTCTTGTACAAGCACTGCTTAAATTCCCTCTTCTGGGCCACAGGCAGGGAGATGTCTATGATCATCTAATGGGAGGAAAACACCTGAGTTTAGTTCAAGAAGGGGTCAGGTTAGTATGTGGAAGAAAGTGGACCAACGTGAATGGATGTGAGGTAAGAGTGGACACAGGGCGTGTGTCTGGATGGTGGAGACCCCTCTGCCTGACTTGGAGGGAGCAGGAAGTAGGGAGTAGGAACAACTATGGTCAGAAAGGCCAGTTGAGGCTGGGGCTGGACTAGGCAGACACAAGTTGGATCAGACAGATGCAGCAAGCATTAGGGAAGGTCCTGTGTTAGGATTTTACTTGTATCATTTCACGTATCTTTGTAGACATAGTTCTATGGACATGTGTAGCCCCTGCCTTAACAGTTGTCCACCTTGGTAGGGAATGAGCTCTAAGAACTTACTAGTTTTGTTTATTGACATTCCACCTGTTTCATTCAGACCAGGGCCTAAAACATATCTATGTACAGTAAATACTCAGTGATTGAATGAAAGAGTGATTTAATTTAGGAGACAAGCTCCCAGGCATGGTAGACCATATTGGAGGAGCTACTCAAAAGCCGTCTTTTGTGGGGATAAGGCATCAGTGTTGGAGGCTTGGGAGAGAGAATAAAAATGGCATCCAGTTAGGGACCTGGGAGTCAGCCTCAGAGAAGCCCTAAGAATCCAGGCTATTGACGATTTCACCTTAAACTCCAAAACCTATTCACACTCACTAGCTATGTGACCTGTGGCCAAGTTACTTTACCTCCGTTCCTCAGTTTATCTGTAAAATGAGATAATCTGAGGAACAGATAGTGCTACCCATCTTACAGAGCTTTTGAAAAGTTTAAAGAACATATGTAAAGCAGTGATGTGACTGACTTAGTATTTTTATCAATAAAAATAAGATATGTATTATTGGGGCAATGAGTGGTGTGGTGGTTAAGGCTGTAGACGCCCACATGGCTGGCCATGGTTTGAGTCCTGGACCTGGTGGCTTACTTTCTCACTTGCCTTCTCTCTCTCTGGTGTCTTCTAGCAAACTTAAAAAAAAAAATAAATAAAAGATAAGTATTATTATTGCAAAGATTCAGATGGGAGTGATATGAAAGGGAAGGAGGAGATGAAGATGAGGGTCACTGTGAACAAAGAATGTGTAGGTTGTTTTTTTAATTGCAGAGAGTGCATGTGCTCTCCAGAGAGTGAGGGGGGGGGATCTTCCAGTGGGATGTGATCATGCTACAATCCTTTTTCCTCCATTTCTCCATCTTGTCTGGATTTGGAGCATTCATGCACACAGGCAGGTTGTGTTTTTCAAGCCACTGGGGCTGGTATTCATACAGTAGTTGCCATGTCAGATCTGATTCCTGATACATACAGTGCTTAACCATTGTGCCACGGGGCTGGCATGAATATGTATTGGGTCGTTGGAAAAGTCATGACACATTTTTACGTCATGACTTTTCAATGTGTCATGACTTTTCCAACGACCCAATAACATTAGACCACAAATGAGGTATGAAATCAATGGCCAGCGAGCACCTCTGCTCATTCAGCTGGGCCTTGCTTGGCAGCTGTTGTTTGCAGTCACCATCAGCTGAGCTCCAGATATAAGTGACAGAGGCAGACATAGGAGTCACACAATGCACAGAAAAGGGGAAGGGGGCAGAACCATCCAGCTACTCTATAATCAGCTTATGAGTCGTGGAATTTGATGTGAGCGTGTTAGTAATGTCATACGACTATGTGGGTTTTCAGCCTATTTTTCCTAAATGCGGATTTTGTTGGCAACTGAATGCGTGCTAACACCAGAAGATTTAGTTACATTTTGGTTAAGAAGTCCAGAAGACTTTGGACTTGGCTTTGAAAAATCGAAAGTGAATTGAATTTGCATTATTTAAGTGGCTTATTCAGATTATCTATCTCTTCAGATTTAAAAATTCAAAGACTCAAGATTGGATATTTCAGCAGCAACAATGACATCTAGGGGTTGGTTTCTACAGGTTTAATCTTAGATATGTACCCTTTATGTTTGAGAAATAAGTACTAACGCATTGATGCCATTGAAAAATGTCTGTTTGGACAGTGTGAATTTAGTTGGTGGCTAGGGCAACACTGCTGAATCAAAGAGGGGACAAAACTGGAAGTGGCTTTTGCTGTCATCTAAGAACATTACTTCCTTCTAAAACTGCAACACCTCTCACTTTGCTTCATATACTCATTTGTCCCCTGACCTCTTATCCAGCCATGGAGCATCTTAGTTTTCCTATCTGATACTAGCCTATTTTTTCCTTGAATGGCAGAACCACTTACTCTGCATGGATGGGGCTGGGGCCTCAAGTTTTAGCTTGTTCCAATTTTCCCTACTCTTTGAGGATCTAGTGGAACAGATCTTTGGCACTTCGCCTCATCTATACCCTGTGTTTTTATAGGATTTTTTAAAATGGGGACTAGACCAATCTCTCTCTCACTCTTCTCTCTCTTTTTTTAAATTGCCAGAGACCCATGTACTCACCAGGAAGAACTAAAGAAACAGTGAGAGAGAGAGAAAGGATCTCCAACGGGACATAGTCATGCTGCAATCCTTTCTCCTCCATTTCTGCATCCTGTCAGGATTTTGAGCTCTCACACACAAGTGCTTGGTGTGGTTTTTAAGCTGCTAGGGCTGGAATTTGAACTGTGGTTGGCTATGTGGGATCTGGCTCTATTAGCCACTAGGCTTTGAGTCTGGCCATAGATCAATTTCTTGATTTTTTTTTTTTTTTGGTCATAGGGTGCGTGTGCTTGCCAGAGAAAGAGAGAGAGAGAGAGAGAGAGAGACAGAGACAGAGAGAGGGCAAGTGAGGCATCATCCCCCAAGGGGACAGCCACACTCCAATCCCTTCTCCTCCATTTCTCTCTTGTGATTTTAGGCATGCACACACACGCACCTGTCATGATTTTCAAGCCACCGGGTCCAGGACTTGAACCGTGGTTGGCCATATGGGAGTCTAGCACCTTAACCACCATGTCACCTGCTGGCCCCTCAATTTCTTAATTTGTGGGTTTGATTATCAGACTCAGAGGCAGCCTTTGGCCTGAGGTCAGCATGTCAATCAACTATCAGTGTTTATTGAGTACCTTCTTGATACAGTCTCTCTCTCTCTCTCTCTCTCTCTCTCTCTGTGTGTGTGTGTGTGTGTGTGTGTGTGTGTGTGTGTGTTCCACTGGGGTTTAGGTGGGAATAAGGTAGACCTAAAAGGCAATACACATGGGCTCTCTCCATGAAAAAATACAATTTATTTAGAGGACACCAAACATCTATATTAACAGGAAATAAACATGAAAACATCTATGGACATACTTGAAAAATGCATAAGTAGATGATATGGAAAGCTCCTGTCAGTATGAAAATTCTGTGATTTTTGTGCAGATTTAAATTAGTACCCAGTCATACTGATACATAATAAAGTTGGTGTCAGCACAAGAATAATAGCTACATTATAGATTTTTAAAATGGTTGTGATAGCGATGCAAAATAGAGCCGTGACAATAGGTGAATATGAGTTGACCTTTAGGGTTATCAAGCTGCCAGAGCTGTTTCTGGATGGTTTGCAAAACTGTGTAGTTTGCTGAGGACAGTGAAGCCTGCCCTAATTGTACCATTCTGCAGGTGTGTGTCCTAATCATGTAATATTATAATTACTTTTTAAAAAAGAGAATTATCCATTTAATTTATTATTGTTATTATTATTATTATTATTATTATTAAATTTGACCAGAGAGAGAGAGAGAGAGAAGGAAAGTGAGAATGTAAGCCACCAGGTCTGGGATTCAAACTTTGGTTGGCCATGTGGGAATCCACTGCCTCAACCACCATGCCACCTGCTGGCCCCTATTCTGATTATCTTAATATGGGCCAGGAAGTCTTTTTCATTTCAATCCCTGCTGTTGACCTTTCTGTTTCTCTCTTTAGTATGTTTGTCAGTTTGTTGCCTTGGCAAGTAGAGCTTACATACCTGATACATACGAGGCTGTCAACTTTACCTTCTTAATAGTTCTTGAATGTTTTACTTTCTGAAGGGGCCCAAGAGTCTCCAGTGGCTTCTAAGTATCCAGATCTTAGCGCCCAGATGATGGTGCAGTAGTGGCACGATGCTCTGTGAGGCTGGCCCATTTGAGAGAGTTCCAGATTTGCGTTCAGAGGCCACCCTGAAATATACTGGGTGCAAGTGTGCCCATGATCTGGGACTGACTGAAGCTGGAATAGATTGTGATGTGAAGACCATGTGGGGAGTGCTTGTCACCTCTTCCCCCCCACCCACATCCCTTTCTCTATTTCTCTTGCATATGGAAGAAAGAATAAACTTAAAAAATAAAGGTAAAAAAGATAGAGACAAAGGTCAAGCCTCGTGTCTCTGGCCACTGCTGTCGTTTGGACCTCATCATGCCTGTCCATCATCGTTGACCTGCTTTTTGTTTCCTAGATGCACTAAGCTCTGCCTTCTCCCTACTACTCCCCACTCTCTTTCTTCAGGGCTCAGCAAAAGAACCATTTTGCCAGGGAACACTTCCCCGATCTCTGTGACCACATTAAACCTCTTTACCCTCTCTTACTACTGTGTATCCTTTGTTCACAGTTCTTATCATAGCGGTAGTTTATCTGTGTAGTTAAATCAGTGTGCATCCCACTGCATAAACTGAGAATTCTGTGAAGTCATCCACTCTGTCTTATCAGCCTACTAGATACTAATGAATACACAAACAGGAATGAATGAATGATGACTATAATGGAGTTTGTCTTAAGTCACTGAGATTCTTGTAAAGCTTCAGGTTCACTAGCCCAATGTCAAACCACTCTGTTGAATTGTGTAAAATAAAGGACAGGAGGATAGACAACATGGCTTAAAATTATGTGGGTTATAGGACTCATGGAGGATATTTTGATTTAAAGGAATATTTTATTAATGTCAGTGGGCCCCAGTGTTGATTATGGAACATTCCAGTTACTTGAGTAGTCTCATTAATCAAAGGTCCTCTTGCATATTAACACTGAAATGATGTAAAATAAAGGGCACCTGATATGGACAATTTTACATCGATGGAGAAGTTCATCTTTGTTAGCTGAAAGTTCTTGTTATCCAAACCCTTGCCAGAGAGTCCATGAAGTAAGGGAATGGTGTACATTCTTACAGCTTGGAGGAAGAAAGAACCACATTCAACTCTCTTGGAAAGACTTCTTTTTTTTGGGGGGGGGGGTTGCTATAGGGTGTGTGCGCTCACCAGAAAGACAGAGCCAGAGAATCACCCCCCTAGGGGAGATGGCCATGCCGCAATCCCTTCTCCTCCATTATCCTCTCAGGATCTTGGTCACGCATGCACATGTGCCCTGTGTGAGTTCAAGCTACCGGGTCTGGGACTTGAACTGCAGTCGACTACATGGGAGTCCAGCGATATAGCCATTACACCAACTGATGGTCTCCTCTTGGAAAGACTTCTGAAAAATCATTTGCCTCACTAACTTCAAGTTAAGTATAGTCTTGATGTGTTATATGTAAGGGACAGATAATCAGTGACATCTTAATTTGGAGCAGATTTGCAATTTGTCATCACTTTGAAAAAGAAAAGAAGTAAACTCAAGGGAATGTAGTGTTAGTGCCCAAAGTCTTCTCTCTTGGGGTATTTTTCTAATTATTTTTCAAAGTCAAGAGAAATAGCATAGCATGGAGAGTGAGGACACCGATTCTGGGTCTGGACTTCCTGGGTTAATTTCTTGGCTCTGTCACTTACTAGCTGTGTAGCCCCAATTCCTTACCTCCAGCATGTAGAGAATAACATTCTCCCCTTCACAGTATTATCATGTGAATTTTATGAATGAATACACTTGAGAGTGCTTAAAACAGTACCCCTATAGAAAGCACCATTTAAGTGTGGGCTGTTATTATTCCACATGAAGTGATGGAATGTGTGCTTTTACCTATTCCCTTGCATAGTTAGGGTCTGCAATTCACAGCCTCTCTCATTCACCTGTGTGAGCTGTTTTTTTTTTTTTTTTTTTTTTAGAGGTTTTTGCTATAGGGTGCATGCGCTCACTGGAAAGATAGAGAGGCAGAGAGACAGAAAGCGAGAAATCACCCCCCAGGGGGGATGGCCATGCCGCAATCCCTTCTCCTCCATTCTCCTCTCGGGATCTTAGGCATGCATGCACACACGCCCAACGTGAGTTTAAGCTACCGGGTCCAGGACTCGAATCGCGGTCGACTTCATGAGAGTCCAGCGACATAGCCATTACGCTAACTGCTGGTCCCACCTGTGTGAGTTTTTTATTTTATTTATTTTTTTTTTTTGAGAGAGATTTTTGCTATAGGGCATGTGCGCTCGCAAGACAGACAGAGAGAGACATAGAGATAGAAAGTGAGAAATCACCCCCCAGGGGGGATGGTCACACCGCAATCCCTTCTCCTCCATTCTCCTCTTGGGATCTTGGGTACGCACGCACACACACGTGCCCGGCGTGAGTTTTAAGCCACCGGGTCCGGGACACGAACCGCGGTCGACTACGTGGGAGTCCAGCGACATAGCCATTACGCTGACTGCTGGTTCCCCCACCTGTGTGAGTTTTAAAGCACTTGAAGTATGTATTGGTGATAAAGAAGATGCTCTGTGTATAAAAAGAATGCCTCTTTTTAGGAAAGTTTTTTTTTTTTTTTAGAGGTTTTTGCTATAGGGTGTGTGCGCTCGCCACACAGACAGAGAGAGACAGAGAGATAGAAAGCGAGAAATCACCCCCCAGGGGGGGTGGGCACACCGCAATCCCTTCTCCTCCATTCTCCTCTTAGGATCTTAGGCAAGCGTGCACATGTGCCCAGTGTGAGTTTCAAGCCACCGGGTCTGGGACGCGAACCGTGGTCAACTACATGGGAGTCCAGTGACATAGCCATTACACTGCCTGCTAGTCCCCCAGGAAAGTTTTGATCTAGTTGGATAGAGGTTCCTCTAAGTAGAGCCACAGAAGGGACCAAATCCATTAATTCATTCAACACATTTTTTGTTGTTGTTGTTTATTTGTATTTTAATTGGTAGAGGATGTGTGTGCTTGCAGAGATAGAGAGACAGAGAGGAGAAAGCAACCCTCAATAGTGCATGGTCACACTACAGTCCCTTCTCCATTTTTCCATCCGATTGAGATTTTTGGGGGGCACACATGCACAGGAGCCCAGTGTGTTTTTCAAGTCACTGGAACCAAGATTCCAACCATGGGATCCAGCTCCTTAACTTCCAGGCCACAGTGCTGGCCTTCAGCATGTATTTCTTGAGTACTGAGTATGTGCCAAGAGCTGTCGTAGGCACTAGAATACAATGGTGGAAAGGATAGACCAAATCTCTGCCCTCATGGACCTTAGAATCTAGTGAGGAAGGTAGAAGCAGATAGGTAAATAGGCAGACCAATATTGTGTAATTCTAGTGCTATGGAGTAGCTAGACCAGAGTGAGGGGATAGAGGCTAAATGTGGAGGTAGAAGTCCTGTTTTAGAGGAATGGATTGTTCAGAGGAGTCTCCTCTGAGGGTGAAATCCAGCAATGGCTTGTTGTAGGCTCAGGGGACCACAGAATGAATTGAGCCTGGACTGAGTAACACCAAACTAGGAAGGTGATGTAGGGACCCAGAGAGCCTTGAAGAAAACAGTGGGCGTTGAATGGCAGAGCGAAGGCAGAAGGTGCTTCCCTTGCATGTTGGTGGGATGCAGAGAAGGGGCATCGGGAGGAGCTGGGCTGTTCCTGCACCCCTCACCTTTGTGAAGGGCCTTTGTGGGGGCTGTGTAAATTTCATGCAGCTCGTGCCCCAGGGCCAGTACCCCACCCGTGTTCTCCAGCTGGTGCCATGTCAAACTAAGCCCCTTCTCGCCCTCTCAGGATTTGGAAGCTAGAGCAGGTGCAGTGACGCCAGCAGAGCGCCCCAGAGCAAATGGGATTTTAAAGTTGTTAGGGCATTTTGGCATTCAGTTCCCCGAGATGAACAAAGTGTCTTGTCTGGTAATTGCAATTAATGGCTCTGCTATTCAAGCATATCCGTCAATAAATCTCCTCTAATAACCGATTGGGCACAGTCGTTGCCATAGTTATGTCTCTAAATTGAGCCCAGGGTAGTTGGCCACGACACTGACCTTACTGGGGTCAGGACTGCTTCCTGACTGTATGACTCCATATCCCAGGAATTAAAGCTACCCTCTGAATGATTGGCTTCGAGCCAGCTGAAAGACAAGCTCAGCCCCTCAACTTAACTGCTTGGAGATTTCCTGTAAATCTCTTAAATGCAGAATAAAAATCTTTGAAACCCCTTAATGTCGATGGTTGGAGTAATTCAGTCCAATCGACTTTTGTACGATGCTGGGATAGTCAACAAGGAGACCCTGCCTCAGATTGGCAGTCGCCAGTGTTCACAGCAGGCCAGCTCTCAGATTCCTTGGCGGATGAGGTCAGCACCTCACAATGGAGTTATTTTTTTACAGTTTTTCCCTTCTAGAGAATTCCTTTATCTCCAAGTTTTATCTTCAAGATCCTGTCTCTTAATCCCACCTCTGTCTGTACTGAGGGCCAATATTCTGCAGCCACCACCAACTTGCTTGTTCAATTCAGGGGTCAGTTTCCTGAAGCTCCCACCAGTAAAGATCATTTCTTCCCCTTTTCCTCCTCATTTCACAAACACTTTGTATCCTCAGGAGATCTTGGATTTCTAGAACGCCATTTCAAAACTGAGTTTGTAACACCTAATGAGGTGGGGGTATTTTTAAATGTGTCTATTTATATGTTTGAGATGATTACAAATGATTACACAGAAGGTGGAGGAAGGGACACGGAGGCAAAAGGTGCTCTGTAAAATAATCTCTTAATTCATGTTTATTTAAGATCCCTAAAAAAAAAAGGAAGGAAGAAAGAAAAAAAGAAGACAAGACATCTGAAACTTCTTTTCTGTCTCTAACTGGGGCCCAAGACTTTTCATTGCTCTGTATTTTTGCTTTCCTGATCTTTCTTTATGGTTTATTTTAGAATGAAAGTTGTAGAATTTTAGAGCTGAAAGGGTCTCAGGGCTGGGCAGAGCAGCGAGGTGGTACAACTAGGGGCCATGAAACAAGAGTCCTGGACTTATCAATCCTGCCCCAGGCCCAGTTTCTGCACCTTCCTTTCTGGCAACTCTATCTAACAGGGTTGGCAGGCTTTAGCGTATTTACCTTCTTTTGGAAGGTCTCTGTGAGAAACATGGAGAAGAATTTTCATATGCCAGGACTGTGCCGAGAATCTCTTTAAGATGAAACAAGCTGTTTATGGTTTGCTTCTTACTTTTTCAGAAACTTCCAAATATAATAAAATGTTGTGTCTGTTTTTAAAGTGGATAAAGTTTGTAAAACTCGCTGGGTTGGTATAGGAATATTCCTGATCTTTTAAACTGTTGCATTTTGGATTAATGCCCAGAGAAAACCAACGAGTCCATGTGTGGATTTGGGCAGCAGAAATGCAGATGCTTTTGAAATGCTCTGTGTCAGTGACTTATAAAAGTATTTTGATGGATGTTTGATAGAATTTAAATGATTAGGCCTTGTCAAATAGAATTTTGGCTTCACTGTTAATGATGTGTCATTGAAAGGAGTTACAGAAATCGCAAGAGATTTGTTTCAATAAAAGAGGAAAAGAGGGAAGGCAAATTAAATCCAATAAACACATGGAGTTGAACAGTTGGGGGTACCCACTCTTTTCAGCTTCTTTTTCTCCTCTCTACTGGTGAACCATTCCGCCTCTGCTGGGGTATTCAACGCAGACCTACAATTAGTGCTGTACGTCCCTGTGTCCATGTCACAGAGACTGCGGGTGAATTTCCCATCCCATTGCTTTCTCCCAAACTCGTGGAGTAGCTCCAAATTTCTGACCTTACCCCAAATGCATTTCTTCTGCATGCCATCCAGTGCAGTTCAGTGGGCAGATAACATTGTTCATCATGGGGGGGGAACACAGACAACTTTCTGTTGAGTACTTCGAGACCCAGTAAGAGGGCAGATGGCAGATGAGGCTGTTAACTGCAATGCCGCTTCTTCACACTGTGTGTACATCCAGGATGCACACGGCACATACCTGGCAAGCCCGGACTCATACTGGCAACAGGAACAGGAGAGCTGGCTCTCGTTCTCCTTACAGAGAGGACTGTAGAGGCTCCTTAGAGACAGGCAGAACACAAGGAATCAGAGAAATTGAAATGAGAATTGATGAGCCAACTTGGTGGTGCAGTGGTAATACACTGCCCACATGATGCTGGATCCCTATGGAAGATGGAAGGTTCAGTTCCCTGGTCAGCCTATACATGCTGGGTGCACATCCGTGATCCTAGCAGGCTGGGATGGGTAATGGGGTTGGTTTGTGCTGTGAGACTCTATTCAGGGTGCTTGTCTTTTTCTGTCTCTCTCTCTCTCTCTCATGAAAGAAAGAAATCGACTTGAAAAAGAAAATCAACGACTAAACGAATGTATGAAAAGCTAGAAGAGAATAGAGGAAATGAGGAGACCAGGAAAGAAATGCGGGTTCAGGCTGTATTAGAGAAGAGGAACCATGAAGGGAGAGGGATGCGGGAAGGAAGGTAAAGAGAAGCTAGTTCCTAGCCTCAGGAGCAGCCTTCTGTTACTGCCCTCCCATATCCCTCTCATCTTTCTTTTCCTTCTGACTTCTTTTGTTTTTCTTCATAATGATTGATTTTCTTGCTTTTCCAAACTGCTTTTAAAATATATTTAGAGACCAGCAGATGATGTAATTTTTATGTCACTGGACTCCTATGTAGTTGGCCACAGTTCAAATCCCAGACTAGGTGGCTTAAAACTCACTCCAGGTGCATGTACATGTGTGTCCAAAGTCCCAAGAGGAGACTTGGATGAGAAGGGATTGTGGCATAGCCATCCTCCCTGGGCGGGGGGTGGGGGTGGGGTGCTTTCTTGCTATCTGTCTCTCTGGTGAGCATATGCCCTCTATAGCAAAACTCTTTCCAAAAAATTTTATTTTTATTTTTATATATACATTTCAGGCAGTTAATACATGTACGCAGTATAAAATTCAAGACCCAAATGGGTGTACGGTGAAAGTTGTCACCCCTACTCCTATTACTGATTCCCCAGTTCTTCTACAAAAGAACTGTTGTTAATGGTTTATTGTATTTTTTCCAAAGAGATTCTATGCATATACATACACACAAAGCATACTACACACACTATTTTGCACATTGCTTTTTTTTTTTTTTTACTCAACCATATGATCTTGGAAATTATGCCATATCGGTATGTATAGAACTGTCTTGTTGATTTCAAAGGCTGTGCAGTATTGCATTTTATGGATTCACCCTATTTTACAAGTCTTCTGTTGATGGACATTTAGTTTGTTTCTGATATCTTGCTGTGATAAATGTCTTTGTATGTACATCTTTGTGTGTGCATGTGTGTGGGTGTGTGTGTGTGTGTGTGTGTATCTGAAAAATAAATTTTTAGAAATGAGATTGCTGGTCAGAAGGTATATGCATTTTCAAATCTGAAAAATATCACCACATTTTCCTCTTTTCTAATTTGCGATAGCACCTTGCCAAACTAGTGTTATCAGAAGTTGATCTTTGACAATCTGTTAGGCAAAACATGTATCTCCTTGAGTGAGTTGGCTTACTGGCATTTGGTTTTCTGTGAACTGTTTGTTCATGTTCAGGGTAGTTTTGATAAATCTAGATGGAGGAGTGTCAGGTTCATGGAGGTCACCAACTGAGAAAGATTAAAGAGAGAGAGAGGAAAAAGAGCCAAGTCAGCTTTATGAAAGAAAAATAAACTCCAGATTGTTTCTTTTTGTAAAGAAACCACTGTATCTGGATTATGCCGTGTCAATATGCCAGTTATGCACAGATGGTTCTTCAGGGTGATGAATTGACATTTCTTCCCCTGGACCGTAATATAAAAGCCTTTCCTCTCACAGACCCGGGACTCACAGTGCCATGCATTACTGAAGTATGTTTTCATTGGAAATTGCATATAAAACCCATTGTTTCATTGCAAATAAAAGTTTAGATTTACTGTGACGTGACCACAAAGTGATATTTTCATCCATAAAGCCCTCCGTTACTTACGTGCTTTAGTGCATTAGACTGAAGTGAGCCATCTCATTTTCAAGGAGTGACCTTGAGGTGGCAGCAGCATTACGTTCAATTCTGTGAGGCACCGAGTCCATTACAAAGTGAAAGTAAAAATTGCAATAAATCAGAATAATACTGATTGTTATAATTTTATTATCAGAGCATTAAGTCAATAAAACTTATCTGAAATGTCATTTGAATTGTATACAATTTTTACTAGTTATCCAGTATGTCTTAAAAGCATGTTTAAAACAACAAAATGAAGAAATCAGTGATAAATGGTGCAAAAGCTGAAACTTGTCTCGTGGTGCAGTAAAACTACATTCTCTTTTGGTTCTTTGCATTGTAAAATAGCCTTTTTTGCAGACTTAACTATACCATCATGTCTTATGTTTCCCCAGGTGTATTTAGTGCCCTTTTGTCTGATTACTGATTTTCTGGCAGGGTGTCTGGCCCTTTTTCATTTATAATTTTTATATAGGAAGGTCCCTTAATATATGACATCCTTTCATGAAAGGAGAATGCAGTTGTTTTTTTTAATAATGAGGCATAATGAAACTTATTTATGAAGGAAGTCTGAAAAATTTATTGAAGAATTATTATAAGAGAAACATGCAAATTAAAAAAAAAACCCTGCTTAATAAGAATATTCATTACCAGGGAGCTTCCAAGTAATGAAATAGTTGTGTAAAAGGCAGATATTAGGTGATGTAATATTGCTTATATCAGGTACAATACATGATTACCATGCATTTTTATCTTGTCAATGGATATTAGATTATCATAGTATTATAGTGTAATTATTTAAGATGCAAGATGTTTAAAATGTTTGGCCCATAATTTTGCAAGGTTGTGTTTTTTTGGTGGTGGTGGTTTGTTTTTGTTTTTGTTTTATTTTTTGCATTTTATGTGATGGGTTACTGACATGCATGTCATGGGGAGTTGGAAAAATAGATTCTGAGTGTGTTTGTAGTTTGACAATATTGACGATGATGCTCCAGTTATAACTTTGGTCATGGTGTTGGATGTGATCATTTTAATGAACATGCAAGACTGAGGCACTCTGCTACAGTGTGTAGACATTAGAATGGCACTCAAGTGGCCAGGATCTCCCTTCCAGTTCTGCCATCATCCAGTTCTATGGCTTCAGTTAGAAGGTTGGTCTTTTTGAGCTTCAGTTAACCTCATCTATGTAATGAGCTAGGATGGGAGTAAGTGCATGTATGCAATCATTCACTCAATCGGCAGGCATTTGTGAGTGCCACCTATGGGTTGGGAACTGTATTCGGGGCTAGGGATCTTGGGATGAGTGAGGCATAATGCAAGCCTGTGAGTGATTCACAGTACAGTGGAGAGAAGGTGTATAAACAAAGTCTCATATCAGGCAGGGTGTGGTGAGAGTGGTGAGGGGGCCCAGTGGGTGACCATGACTCCTATAACAGAGAACTGAGCAGAGAACTGTACCGGTGGCTGGTGAGTACTTTACATGTTTTGTTTCTTATAATCCTCTCTCTACCCTCAATTGCAGAGGTATTATGATGATCCCCATTACACAGATGAAGAAACTGAGGTACAGAGAATCTCCTTTTATACAGGAACACATAGTTATAGATGAACATGGGTTTTTTTCAGACTCTTCATTTGTGTGTCATATGACATTTCGCATGTTGCTCTTTCCTTTTATTCTGTTAATATTTTGTTTTGAAATTTGTTATAGGGCATGTGCATTTACCAGAGAGAGAGACAGAGAGGGAGAGAAAGAGAGGAGGGAGAAGAAAAGTGAGAAAGCACCTCCTAGAGGAAATTATCATGCTACAATCCTTTCTCCTCCACTCTCCTCTCAGGATTTTGGGCATGTACATGCAAGCACCTGGCATGTTTACTTTCTTCTTCTTTTTTTTAATGCTTTTTTTTTTTTTTTTTTTTTTTTTTTGAGAGGTTTTTGCTATAGGAAGTCACCAGTTTCCAGGCTCAAATCGCGCCATTGGCCACGTGGGATCTAGCTACCTTAACTCCCACAACACTGGCTGGCCCTACTCCTTTAATTTTTAAAAAGGTTTCTGTTTTTGGGGGCCAGCAGTTAGCGTAATGGCTATGTCACTGGACTCCCACGTAGTTGACTGCGGTTCGAGTCCTGGACCCGGTGGCTTAAACTCACGCCAGGCGCGTATGTGTACATGCCCAAGATCCTGAGAGGAGAATGGAGGAGAAGGGATTGCGGCATGGCCATCCCCCCGGGGGGTGGTTTCTCGCTTTCTGTCTCTCTGTCTCTCTCTGTCTGTCTGGTGAGTGCACGCGCCCTATAGCAAAAAAACCCAAAAAACCAAAAAACAAAAAACAAAAACCTCTCAAAAAAAAAAAAAGGGTTTCTGTTTTTTTCCCATGAATCAGGGAGATGGTGAAGGGGCACTCCTAACAGTGTTCATACTACAGTCTCCAGCTTCAGCCAGCCCAGATCACAGACAAAAGCATGCCAAGTGTGTTCAGGGAGGTTTTCTGAGGCGAACCCCAAATCTTCCCACATGAGTCAGCTTTGCAGAGTGTTGCGTTCCTGCTGTGCCACTGTCCAGCTTCCACTCTTAGTCTTACTCAGAAAATTCCCATTGTCTGAAGAATGTACTAGATTACTGCTAGAAAGAAACCAAAACATTGAAGAGAAGAGTAAAAAGAAATGACTTTTTCCTTATTGGGGCCTTGAGTCATCTCCTAAATCCAATCTAGCACTAGTGTCCATAGTCTTCTGACTGTATGCTGCCTTAGAGTGGGAAGAAATCTTGTGAAAATCCCCCTTTGTATTTACTAATGACACTGAGAAGTGGAGCCAGGCGTGGTTAGGAAGAGAGTCCAATTTCTGGGGTTCACTTAATGTCATAGCCGCATTTGATCATTCATAAGATGGGAATACCAATCCATGTCTTCCTTATAGATTTGCCAAAGAATAGAGAAGGTGGGACCAGCAGATGGCATAGCAGTTACATCACAGGACTCCCACATGGCTGACCAGTTTGAGTCCTGGACCTGGTGACTTGAAAATTGCACTGGGCACATGTGCGTGCATGTCCAAGATGCTGGGAGGAGAATGGAGGAGAAGGGATTGGAGGGTGGCCATTTCCCCTGTGGGGTAATTTCTTACTTTCCCTCTCACTATGTCTGTCTGTCTCTCTCCAACAAGCACACATGCCCTAAGGCAGCAAAACCTCTCTATGAAGGTAAAAAAAGACTAAAGTAGACAATCCCATGATGGCTTTAGCTCAGAGCCTGGCATGTTAAAAGTGCTTGACAAGTGTTTTTCATAAATATCATTATTACTGATGGCCCTTTCTTCCTGGGCAGTTGGCATAACTAGATATATCATAGGAAATCCAGAACAGAATTAAATTAGAAACTCACATTTTATCTGAATGCAATTGACACAGAGCTCCAAGTAATGTATAGTTAAATGCAAATAATTGAGAAGTGCCTTTTGGTAACAGCAACCAGCATTACAAATCTCAAATAAGTTGATTATTAGATAAGATACTTACTACTCTCTCACAAGAAGAATTGATTTAATTTTGGTGGCAGTGTCAATTTGAGGGGGACGATTGAATATGTTAAAAAATATTTGTGTAGGGAACCAGCAGTTAGCGTAATGGCTATGTCGCTGGACTCCCACGTAGTCGACCGTGGTTCGCGTCTCGGACCCGGTGGCTTACAACTCACGCCGGGCGCGTGTGCGTGCGTGCCCAAGATCCCGAGAGGAGAATGGAGGAGAAGGGATTGCGGCGTGGCCATCCCCCCTGGGGGGTGATTTCTCGCTTTCTGTCTCTATGTCTCTCTCTGTCTGTCTGGCGAGCGCACGTGCCCTATAGCGAAAAACCTCTCCAAAAAAAAAAAAAAAAAAAAAAAAAATTTGTGTAAAATCATCTAACAAGACAAGTTCTTTGAATTGCACTAACAAAAGCATGTATTTATGTTTTTTGGAATTGACCTGCCTTCTGGCTGCTCTGTGGGTACCCTCTTGGTGCTGGGAGTCTGGCCATAGCCCAGTGCTCTAATCATAGTGAATTCTAGAGAAGTTCTTATTGTCTATTAATTTTCACAAAACCACACACTGCTTTGATAAAGCTTATTTTATAAGTCAAGGAACCATCTCACAAACACATCACCCAACAAAGGATACAACCTAAATGGCTTGCTAATACCATGTTCTTTGAGAAATGCATAAGGGAAACAGCCTCTTCTGGAAAATGCTTGTATTTACCTGCAATATTTTTTTTAATGTTGATTTAAAAGAAAATTAAATTTTTTAAATTTTCATTTAATCACCGTGCATCTTAACAGTGTACAATATGTTTTTCCCCAGCATGAATATGGTGCATATCAAATCACAAAATACTTAATTCATGGGCCTGCTGGGTGCAACTCTTCAATCAGCACACCTTGGTATAAAACCAATGAGCACTGCAACTTCTGGGCTTGGCCTCAGGGGCCACGGTACCTGGAGTGTTGTCTTGACCATGCGGGAGCAGAAGTTTCCTGTAATTAGTTGCCAGTGAGAGTTGACTCCTGTGCTCAGGGCTTCCTGGCATGTACTTCCTGAGCTTCCTGACATTGCTCATCATTTCATGGTCCTCTTTTCGTTTTTGATAGTTGAAAAGAACCATGCAGCTTGTCAGAAAAATCAATGGGCAATTTGGCTTCTGGTTCTTGGATAGTATCAAACAGATACTCACATACATTTATATACACAACACCTACAAACACATACACATGTGCATGTGGACACATTTATTTTCCTGACTTCTCCAAGCTAAAAAGTTCTTTCTTTTTCATTGTAAGTAAGGCATTTGTTGTTATTACCACCAAACCTTTTATTATTGTCATTTAGGTTTCATACATTTTTTTTTTAATTGCCAAAGAATATATGCACTCATCAGAGAGAGACAGAGAGAAGGAGAACGCATCCCCTAATGGGATGTGATCAGGCCACAATCCCTTCTCCACTCCTCCATCCTGTAGAGATTTTGGGCTTGCATGCACATGTTTCTGCCATGTTTTTTGAGCTATTGGGAGTGGAATTCAAACTGCAGTCAGACATCTGGGACGCAGCTCCCATTAATCTCTAGGCTATGAGGCCAGCCCATAACTTTCACCATCTTATTTCAGCCGTCTGATTGTTCTTCTTCTTCTTTTTTAAATTTTTGCCGTAGGACACGGGCACTCACCAGAGATAGGAAGACAAAAAGAGAGAGAGAGGGAAAGTGAGAAAGCACTCTGCCGGGAGATGGTCATGCTGTGATTCTTCTCCTCCCTTCTCCTGTCTAAATTTTTGTGCATGCATACCCAGGTACCCTGTGTGTTTTTCCACCAACCAGGTCTGGAACTCAAAAACCATGCAGCTGACCATATGGGTTCCAGCCTTCACATCCACACCATCTGCTGGCCCTCTTCTTTTTTAAACTTTATTTTTGGCATGAAAGAGGTGGCGGGGTTGGGGACAGACCCCTAACAGTGCCCACAAGGCTCTGTCCACTCCCAGTCTCAGGCAGCTTTAATCACAGGCACATGTGTGAGAGCCTGACATGCTGAGGGAGGTCCTGCAATGTGAACCAGTATCTTTCCCACATGGTCGAGGTGGGTTGCCACTGCACTACCATTTGACCTAGTCTGATGTTTCTGATTAGCTCTATGCAGTTCTTATTGAGGCAAAAGATGTAGTTAGAACTCAGAAAACCCAGATTTGCCTTCTGAAGAGACTAATCCCCACAGTTACCTTGCCCTGCCCTTTAGGGAGGGAGCTTTGAAAGTGAGCTGTCTTACCCATGAAGTGTCCCATTGTGGAAAGAGCAGTGACACACATTATTGAACGCTTCTTAGCATCAAAGCTACCATGCCCCTTTCCCTTCTGTTCTGGAAAGAGTTAAGAGGAATGTGGGGTGGGCGACTGCGGAATTTTCACAGTAAATGGTGGGCTGTAATGTAGCTTCAGGGAGTGTGCTCAGGGATCAGACTCTTGGCTTAGCACAAGGTTTTAAGTTCCTTTTGGACCACCAAGAGAGGCCTCAGACTGCTTCTGCTGGGGATGGTTCTTTTTCTGTCCCCTAAAGAAGAAAAATCCCACTTAACTGGTGGTGTCACAGGAGGACTTTTGCATTTACAACTGAGATGAATGAAGTCTGGTGCCTTTGTTTTTACATTTTTTTACTCCCCATCCTCCAGGCAAAGCCTGCTCCAGACCTAACTTCCAAAGCATCTTGTTCACTCCAGGACTCTAAATTGTCTACACCTCAAAGGGAAGAAATAGAGAGGTGAGTCAGCTCCCTGGCGCAATGGTAATGTGTTGCTCAAGAGAAGCGAGATCCCATATAGCCACTGTGTTTTGAAACCTTTGCCCGGTCAATCCAAAATAGATAGGCATACCTGGCATGCATGTGAGTTCCCAGGATCCTGTGGGCTGAAGGCCCTGGTGGAAGGGGACCACAGTAGGACCAGACACCTTGGAGGGTACTCATCTCTCTCTCACAAATGCACACATATATACTCTACCGTGAATAAGAAAAGTAATTAAGGACTGACCATATGGCTTAGTGGTTAAGGGAGCTACATCCCGCATGTATGACTGTGTTTCCAGTCCCAGCCCCAGCAGTTTGAAAAACACACCAGGCGTGTGCACTGAGTGCATGTCTCAAATCCTGACATGATAGAGAAATGGAAAAAGGGACTGTGGCATGGCCATGGCCCATGTGGGGGTGCTTTCTCTCACTGTCTCTCTGTGTCTCTCTGGCAAGCTCACTCTCTGACAATTAATAATAAAAAAACCCAAGACATTATTTATAAAAAAAAGAGAAAAGGAAAAGAAATGGAGAGAAACAAAAATAGAGACAAGCTGAAAAAAATGGTCTTTCCTGGAATGATTCAGGAAAGACTTTCAAAAGTTCCATTGTCTGTGTCACTTTACTCAATGAGTTCAAGTTTTCGAGATGATAACCTAACTGAACTAATTTTCTTTATCACCACCACCATCACCACCATCACCACCACCACTACTGCCATCTACTGTCTAAGAAAAAAATGAAGTGCCATGAGGGATTCTGGCTGCCCACTCAGAAGAGTTCTTCACCAGGTTAAGAGCTTGCAGTATTTAATGCCAAACAAATCACGAAGTTGGCGCTGAGCACTGTGAAATCCAATTGGCTAGAAACTGTATGTCATTAGAGGCCATCCACACAGCAAGCAAATGCACTTGGAAATAGTTGTGTGATTCCTTCCCAGGAGTCATAGAAGTGATATTTGTCTGCAGGCAGCCAATCGATTCTTTTGAATCTGTTTTCAGTTTCTCTTCTTCAACATCCTGCCTCTTCTAAAATCTCATCCCTCCTTTGAACCTGCAGTCTGCTTTTGCCCACTTGTCTCCACCAAACATACCTAGAATCCTCAGTGAAGACCCTCAGTTTTCCATCAGGTCGGCTTCAAGACCAACTGGGTTAAGTTAGAAGGCTGGATCTCCAACCATACAGTTGGATGAAGGCCTCTCCTGCCCTTTGCAGATAAGAAACAAACACATTTCTGGCAGGAAAAGAGCCTGTCTTTGGTTGAGTCTCCACAAAGTGGATGTTTACATTTATGCCAACATTTGTTTCTAACCTCTGCTTGGCATTTGCTTTTTTAAAGACATAGGGAAAGAATCATCACAGGCAAATAAAGCTAAAATATTTCTCATGTTGCAGAGTTGACTGTTACCACCACTTAGAGTTCTTATAAGTTGGCTCTTAGAACTACACACACACACACACACACACACACACACACACACACAGTCTTAGATTCCTCACAAGAATGATGGAAAGGAATTCTCATTAACCCTGACACACTAATGACACATTTCCACTGAAGAGTTTTTTTTTTTTTTTTTTTTTTTTTTTTTTTTTGGAGAGGTTTTTGCTATAGGGCATGTGCATTTGCCAGATAGACAGAGAGAGACAGAGAGACAGAAAGCGAGAAATCACCCCCCCCCCCCCCGGGAGGATGGCCACGCTGCAGTCCCTTCTCCTCCATTCTCTTCTCGGGATCTTGGGCACACACGCACACGTACCTGGTGTGAGTTTTAAGCCACTGGGTCCGGGACTCGAACTGTGGTCGGCTATATGGGTGTCCAGCGACATAGCCCTTACGCCAACTGCTGGTCCCCATTGAAGAATTTTTCAAGTAAAAAAACTCCAGGGGTTATCCGAAGTTTCTTTCTTTCTTTGTTCCCCACTAAAAAGCCATTCCTTAGAGAGGGTTTAGTAGTGGCTCAGACTATAGTAATGGTCTCGCTGACCTTTCTGATGTCTGTCCTGTTTGCTTTCTTCATAGAATGAACCACTTTCTTTCCTTTTTTTTTCTTTAGAGGTTTTTGCCTTAGGGCACACGTGCTCACCAGAGAGAGAGAGAGAAAGAGACAGAGACAGAGACACTGAGAGGGAAAGTGAGAAATCACTCTCCATCAGGGATGGCCACATCACAATCTCTTCTGTTCCATTCTCCCCCTGGGATCTTGGGCTTGCGTGCATAAGTGCCTGGAATGATTCTGAAGCCACCAGGTCCAGGACTCGAACCATAGTTGGCTATGTGGGAGTCCAGCGATATAACTGCTACACCATCTACTGGCCCATATTTTATGAAGTTATTTTGTCTATGGCATATTTACACTCAGTTGCTGGTCTCTTTTTATCATTACATAAATGCCAGAGTAGAGACATTGTTGACTAGTCTCACCTGAGTAGGGGTTCAGCACCTAGGACAGAGCCTGGCCCTATGTACAACCAATGAAATGATGGATGAGCTCTTTGCAAGTCTCCGAGGCCAACGCTTTAAGCCATCAGGTCCTCTCTTTGCGATCTTTTTCCGTACAACAGTTTCTTGACTCATCTCCTGTTCTCCTGAAGGTTTCTAGGTGAGCAGCTCTTCCACTTTTACAATTTATCTTGCTTTATTTAATTTAATTTAATTTATTTTATATTTTTTGCCATAGGGTGCATGTGTTCTCTTCAGAGAGACAGTGAGAGGGAATGTGTGAAATCACCCCCCCACACACACACCCAAGAGGATGATCATACTTCAATCCCTTCTCCTCCATTCTCCTCTCAGGGCTTTGGCACACACCCAACATGCCCAGTGTTATTCTTAAGTAGCCAGGTCTGGAACTTGTATCACAGTTGGGAGTGGGAGTCCAGCACTCTAACTGCCATGCCATCTGCGGGCCCCTCCACTTTTACTTTTTATCCTGTAATTTTTAACATACTTGGAGTTGTATGTATTGTTGCTCCGTCATGGAAATCATTCTGTACAAAGACATCTGTTACTGTTCCCTAATAGTAGAAGTAGAGTGGTGTCCAATTTTAATATTTTGATTTTTTAAAAGTTTATTTACTTATTTTGAGAAAGGGGCAGAATCACCCCCTACAGAGTTTTCACACCAGGATCCTTCCCTCCACCTCAGCCAGCCAGGATTATGGCATGTTCATACACATGGGGCTTGTACAGGGAGACCTAAGGACGTGAACCTGGGGACCTTCCCATATGGCTTCAGCATCGTGAAACACTACGCTTCTGCTGTGCACCCTGCTTGGCCTCTTGATATTTTTATGTAGAGTCAGTCCTTTCTGGGATGACAATGAGTCAGAGGAAAGAAGCTGAGCAGGACGTCTGAGGGACCTTAGCTCCTGTGGGTGGCCTTTCCAAATCAGGATAGGCCTCCTTTTCTGGAAAACTACCTCATTTGCCCTTTTTTGGAACTGGTGCTGCCTAGAACCTGAAAGGCTCAGTCACTCAAAGAAGTGAAACGAACATGTCAAAATGGGTGGGAAAGTAGGCAATGGAAAAGCCCCCACGGAGAAAGCCTGATTTGTGCTCTTAGGGGTAGCCATAGTAGGGCCAAAGAGCATTTGTGCAGTCGCAGGTTATTTTTCATAGCAGAAGTTTCTTTCTGTATCATGCGAGAAGAGTGTGAATGTACCCACGACTGGGAAGAGTGTGGATGCACCCATGACTGAGGATTCACATCGCCATGAAGGACTCCAACTGCTCAGGCCAGAGAAATCCCAGCTGGCTCCAGGTGGTCAGAAATCATAATCCCTCTGGAAGAATAATAAGCTTTCCATCCAAATCAGCCTAGTTCCTCACACTCCCAAGTTCTGAGGTTTTATGAACTGATTACTAGAAAGAAGAAGCAGAGATTATTCTGTTGGGTAAAATCAAATTGGGGGATGGTTGCAGAGAACTCAGGGATGAATAAAACTAGAATAATGAAAATCAATAGTGCATCTGAAGTGATCTTACAGTTCAATCTGAGCAGTTCTTTGCACATGTAATTTGTGAGAAAATTCATTGCGTTGTGGTGCAGCAATGCATTCCATAGAAATGCGCAAATACTACGCTAATAACCACACCACCCACATTGCATTGTGAAGAGTGCTGAACTAAAATCAGAGTCCTGGAGTATTAGGGTTGGAAGGCCATGAGTCCATTCTGAGGTTAAATAAATAAAACCCAGAGAGGGAAAGTAGCTTTTCCAGAGTCCCGAGAATCATTAGTTGCAGAGTTGAGTCTTCACCCCAGTCTCTGACTCTTGCTTCAGGGCAGATGCCAGCTCTGTCTCCTCTCTTGGCCCCTGTGTTTAGGGATGTTGTATGCATTTTGCTCATATCACTCTAAAGATTGCTTTCACACTCTCCAAAAGTACTCACCCACAAAAGCATCAGTGATCACTGAGATGGCTGAGAGGGTTTGTGGTGTAATAAATATATTCAGACTTCATTTCCATTTCCTGGCACAGAACGCTTAAAACTCTTGGAATTTCCTGAATAATAACAGTGTCTTATTCATAATCAGTTTCTTTGAAAAAAAATTTGCTGGAGGGCAAGTGCACTCACCGGAGAGAGACAGAGAGATGAGGGAGAGGGAGAAAGTGTTTCCTCTATGGGTGCAGTCTCACTGCAATCCCTTCGCATCCATTTTTCCATCCTGTTGGGATTTAGGGCATGCATACATGGTGCCCAGCTTGTTTCTCAAGCTGCCAGCATTGGGATTAAAACCGTTCAGTTGCCATGTGGAATTTTGCTCCCCTAACTACCTGGCCATCGGGGTGGGGTGGGGTGGGATGGGATGGACAGTTCATAATCAGCACTTTAATCATACTTGAGTTTATGTGGCTGAGGTGATGTAGGCTGGGTCCCTAGGTCCCAGAAAGACCAAATGATTAGAGGGTTGTGACTTTCATCCCAACACATCAAGCTCTGGGAAGGGGACTAGAGATTAACGTTCTAAAAGCTCTCGAGAAATGAGATTTGATGAACCTCTGGGTTGGTGAACATCTCCATGTCTGCGGGGGTGGTACATCTCAGCTTCCTGTGGGCCGTCTGCCCTTCTAGTCCTTGCCCAACGCAATTCTCATCTGGGTGTTCATTGTGTCCTTTGCAACTGATGACCAGTAATAGTAAATAAAATGTGAGTTCTGTGAGTTGTTATGGCTAATTATTGGACCTGAGGAAGGGACTGTGTTTGTAGCCATGTCAGACAGAAGAATGGATAGTCAGGGACCCACTATCTGCCATTGGCATCTGAAGTGGGGGCAATCTTGTGAAATCTGATTCTATCTCCAGTGTCAGAATTGAACTGAATCCTTGGACACCCAGTTGATGTGCTTAGAGAACGGAACATGGAAAACCCACACATCTGGTGTCAGAAATGTGGCATGTGGCTAGCAGGTGGTATGATGGTTAAGGCACTGAGCTCCCACATGGTTGACCACAGTTCAAGTCCTGGACCTGGAACTTGCTTTCTCACTTCCCTTCTCTCTCACTGTTTCTCTCTGGTCAAATTTAAAAATAATAATAATAATAAATTAAATTAAATAATTCTTCAAAAAAACAAATGCTTCTAAAAAAATAAATGTGTTGAGTAGAGAATAAGTTCTTTTCAGGGCCATGTCACAAAGACCTTTTAACATCCTCAATAGAAGTTTCTGGTTACCAATGACCGTGGTGGGTCATTCCCTACTATCCTGTAGGCAGTGCCCAGTCACTTGGCTCTTCATTGTGTCAGGATGCAAAATATTTCTCTTCTATGCCAATTTATTTTTCTCTTCCCTCAGTGCTACCCTCAAAATCACAAACCCAAACCCGGTGAAATGAAAGGCACCCTCTATTGAACAGGATACTCTTTTTTTGGGGGGCGAGGGGAGTCAGAGGACATGTGTGCTTTACAGAGAGAGACAGAGAGACAGAGAGAGAGGGAGAGGAGAAAGCATCACCCCCCATACCTGTAGGAAATGGTCACCCTGCAATCTCTTCTGTTGCTCCCTTTTTTCAGGATTGTGGGCACACACACATACCTACCTGATGTATTTTTTGAACTGCTGGGTCCAGGACTCAGGGTGCTGCCCCTTTGGACACCATGCACTATTTTTTTTTTTTTGTCAGAGCTTAGTGCACTTACCAGAGGGAGGCAGGGAGAAGGAGAATTAGAAAGCACTCCCCTTGTGGTCACACTGCAACCCCTTCTCTTGCATTATTTCCTTTCTCTTGGGATGTGGGGTATGCATACACATCTGGCATGTTTGTCAAGCTGCTGTGACTGGGATTCAAACTACGTAGTTGGCCATGTGGAATCTGACTCCCTTAACCACTAGGCCACAGTGCTAGTCTTCTGTACTTTCTGATACATGAGCTATTGTTCAGACCCTGGAGGCGTATCCCCTCAAAAGCAATCCAGCCTTGAAGAAGGTAGAATATTGCTGCATGGTTGCAAGGTTCCCAGATCAGAGTCCTCAAAGCCTTGGTGGACCTTTATTATAAGACTATGGACCTCTTGAAAACCATTGATCATCAATCCTTAGCCAGGACCCAGTTTGCCACTCTTTGGAGTATGTTACATCATTTAAAGGTGTTGAGTTAATCATGAAGATCAACATGTGATGAGTGTGTGTGTTGGCCTACATGTTTGTGGACTTATCTATGTACTATGTGTAGCCGAACGTGTGTTGACAATGTTGGAAAGAGGGAAATTCTGAAGCAACAGCTATTGATTTTTCCGAGTGTTTGCATTCCTGTGGATGCAGGAGGAAGTGGCTATTGCAGGGCTGCCAGCCAGCTCTGCTGTCCCCAGTTCACACTCCCAGACAGCCTGTGAAGGCAGCGCTTATGGTCGGGATCACGCGTCTCTGTGCTTGGGCTCAGACTGCGAGGAATCGGAGGCCTCAACGAGCCGCTGGAGTCCTCCTGGCAGTCTCTGAGGCATGGGCTGCTGCCAGATCACCGCTTCCCAGACGCATGTGTGAGTGAGTGCTCTAACTCAACCCAAATGAGCTTTTTTAAAAATCAAAAGCAAATCTTCAGAAAGTAAGAGAAAAATGCTTTTGTGACATTTTTTGCAGCTTCTGAATGTTACCTGCAATTTCCAGTTGCCTTGAACCTGCCAGGGTTTCCTGCTCTGCATACTGCATTTTTCTGAGGCCCCGGGTCTGTTTAGGTCAAGCTGATGCCAGCAACAAAGAAGTGGCAGGTTCTGGATATACCTGCCCTAGGCACCGGGTCATAGGTGGCACAGAGAAGGTCCTCAGAATGCCATTCTTTCTTTTGTTCCAGCTCCACCAACAGGCAATTATGATCAGGCTGATATCCAGACAGGCCTCCTTTACTATCGGTAGCTAAAAAAACACAACACAAAATTCTCGGCATCTTGTGATCTGTAAATGAAACTAAGGCAGATAATTTATGACTCAAGTGAATATGTGAAGATGCATATGGAACCCAACATGGAACTCTATGAGCCTATTGGATAGGGTTTCCTAGAAATCTCTACTATCCATGGGAAGTTTATTAAGCACAGGAACCACGTAGCATTTCTCCTTACTGTGGTTATTTGATTACCAAGTTTTCACTTTCCTACATTTTACCCAACACAATATTTTCTTATGGGACTACTGCATGCCGAGATGCCGATGGAATCCCACAGGGAGAGGCACAATTAAGAATCTTATGCAATAGCACATTCCTTTGTCCTTACGATCAGCATATGTATGGACATCCACAGTGGAAGAAATAGTGCTGATGTAGAGTCTCCGAGTTTGGCTTTTTATTTTTGCAGACCGTATTTACAGATTTTAGTTATCCCATCATAAGCCAGAGTATTTTATACCTCAGCATTCTGGTAACATTAAGGCATTGACTTCTAGGATAATGACTATTGTTTCTGCAGCAATCTCCTCGTAGGACACCCTGAGAATATTTCATACTTATCAGGTTTTTGACCTCTGGGGCTGTATCTACATAATTCCAAAACATATTATCATTTCCATACAAAAGTTTAAAAAAAGAGAAAAAGCAATTAACAAGTTGCCTAGTGCTCTATAGATAAAAATACCTTGATAATCAACCTAATCTTTGATTCGGCTTGATTGATTAATTAATTAAACATTTATTGAGCCAGCCGCACTAGGTGCTGCCATGCTGTGTCTGATAGTCAGGGGCCTGGAAGGTAATTTGCAAATGTTGATCCTGCCTGTGAGGGGGACTGGGAAGAAGAGTCCATGTACCTCATCATCAGGTGTGAGGAAGGCCTCTTTCTCACCTTCCCAGCACCAAAACAAATGGCCCTGGGAATCAGAAGTTTCTGTGCTTGGTTCTGGCAGTGCCGTAACAGCAAGTCTCTGTGTGCCTGTGTGGAACACACTGAGTGTAGATGTGTGTGCACACGTACATGGTTCTGCACCCGTGCACACACACAAGTCATAGAGATGGGGGCAGGGTAGAAGTCCCATTCTCACTGTTAGTGGGAGAATTAATTAGTACAGTCCAGTGATTTCTATCAAGTTATAAGATGCACATGCCCTTTGACACACACCCTTTATACTAATGAGGTTTTCATACACGTGCTAATGTTGATTTTTGGAAATATCTATTTTAATTCATTGATTCTTTCATCAAGTGTGCAATAAGCTACTCCTGCATTCCAGGCACTAGAGATACAGAAATGAATGAAACAGACTAGTTCTTACCTGCGAGGAGGGAGCTGGTCCTCTGCCCTGATGATTAAGGGAGCCAGATCTCACATGGCTGCCCATGTGGTTTGAATCCCACCTGGGCAGCTTGAGAAACATGTAGGATGCATGTGAACATGTGCCTCAAATCCTGACAGAATGAAGAAACGGAGGAGAAAGGACTGTGGCATGACCAATGGAGTACTTTCTCACTCTCCCACTATCTCTGCTTCTCTCTCTCTTTCTGGCAATGACACATGCCCTGAGGCAAAAAAAAGTAGGAAAAGAGGGAATGACTGACGTATTTACTATTTTATGTATTACTCATTACAGATAGTTTATAATAGCAAAAATTTGGAAACAACCTGAATATCCATCAATAGGAGATTGGTTAATACCTTATGTTACATTCATACAATAGAATAGTAGGTAGCTGTCAAAAAGAATGAGACAGAATTATATTTACTGCCATTGAACGATTTCCAAGATTTACTGTTAAGTGAAGATAGCATGATACAAAACAGCATAATACCACTGCATCTGTAACGAAGAAGAGTGTGTATACATGGATGTATTTGACCATGCATAGAAGAGATCTAGAAATATATAAAAAACTGGTAACAGTGGTTGCCTTTAGAGAAGGCTATTCGGGCCTCACTCACAGATGTTCTGGTTCACTTGGTTGTGGATGGGGCCAGTGTATTGGTATTTTGAAACTAAAATTGCCCAGGTGATTCTGATGTGCAGCTGTGCCTGGAAACAAACATTTCTCAGACTTTAATATGTATGTGAACTGGGACCAGCAGTTAATGTAATGGCTATGTCGCTGGACTCCCACGTAGTCGACCATGGTTCGAGTCCCGGACCTGGTGGCTTAAACTCACACCGGGCACGTGTGCGTGCGTGCCCAAGATCCCAAGAGGAGAATGGAGGAGAAGGGATTGCAGCATGGCCATGCCCCCTGGGGGATGATTTCCTGCTTTCTGTCTCTCTGTCTCTCTCTGTCTGTCTGGTGAGCGCATGTGCCCTATAGCAAAAAAAAAAAAAAAAAAAAAAAAAAAAAAAAAAAAAAAAATTGTACATGAACCATCCAGGCATCTTCACAGAGTACAGATTCTAATTCAGTAGATCTGCGGGCAGTTGAGGGGTATCCCCAAGGATCTGTCCATGTGAAAATAAGTAATTAAAATTATCCACTAAGAGTAGGAAAAAAAAGGGAAAAAAACTGAAAAGAAACAAAGAAAGCGTATGGGATTTATGAGACTATTAAGAGATAATATCCACATTATGAAAGGTTTGGAAGGGAGCAGAGAAGAAAAAGGGGCGAAAACTTACTTGAAGAAATAATGGCTAAAAACTTTCCAACTGGGGCCAGCAGGTGGCATAGTGGTTGGGGTGCTGGACTCCCATATGGTTGACCAAGGTTTGAGTCCCAGACCTGGTGATTGTAAATGCTGGGTGTATGCATGTATATGCCAAAAATCCTGAGAGGAGAATGGAGGAGAACGGAGTGTGGTGTGACTATCCCCCAGGGAGTGATTGCTCACTTTCTCTCTCTGTGTCTCTGGTGAGTGCACATGCCCTATAGCAAAAAATATCTCTCTGGGACCAGCAGATGGTATTATGGTTATATTGCTGGACTCCCACATAGTTGAGTTCGAGTCCTGGATTGGGAGGCTTAAAACTCATGCTGGGTGTGGGCATATACAAGCCCCAAATCCCAAGAGGATAATGGAAGAAAGGGATTATGGCATGGCCACCCCCATTGGGACGTGATTTCTTGCTTCCCGTACCTCTGTCTCTCCCTGACTCTCTAGTGAGTACACATACCCTATAGCAAAAATCTCTCTAGAAATAAAAATCACTCTGAAAAAAATGAAAAACTTTCTAAATATTTGGGAAAGATATGGACATGAGCATCAGATATCCCCAAACAGGTTCAACCCAAATAGGACTTCAATGGGACACATAATTTAATTGTCAAAAATAAAAAAAAAAACAAAGAAAAATTCAAAAGCTGCAAGAGAAAAGAGGTGGTCTACATACAAGGAAACCTCCATAACGTTATTAGTGGATTTCTCAGTAAAAACCTTACAGACCAGGAGAGAGTGGGATGATATATACAAAGAAGAAATTGCCAACCAAGACTACTTTACTTGGGAAAGTTGTCCTTTAGAAATGAAAGAGCATCAAAGACTTTCCCAGACAGACAAAAGCTGAAGGAGTTTATTACTACTAGGACTACTTTGTCAGAAATGCTGAAAGACATACCACATTTATCTTTCATGGTCTGACTAATGTCACTCAGTTTTATATCTTTGAAATTCACCTATTTTGTCTCCAGTGCCAGGAATTCATTATTCTTTATGGCTGAATAATATTCCATTATGTATAAACACTACAGAGATTTTTGGGTGTGTACAATATAATGTGGTGGTGAATGTTGGAGACAGTGAATGTGTGTATATCCATAATTTTATTATTGCACACTGCATGCATGCTTATATAAACCATTCACAAAGATGCAAAACAATGATATGTAAATCAGACATTACAATAAAATAATAGAAAGGAAATGCTAAACAGAAATTTTCAAGCTGAAATGAAAGGAGGTTAATTCATAATGTGAAATATATAAAAGGATAAAACTCAACAGAAAATGTAAATGTACAGTCAAATTCAGAATATTCTAATACTGTAATGGTGGTATCTAAATTGATTTTAGTATATATATATATATATATATATATATATATAATATATGTATGTATATTTATAGACTGTGTGTGTATGTGTATGTGTGTGTGTGTGTGTGTGCTCATCAGAGAGTAGTAGAGAAAGAGAGAGAGAGAAAGAAAGAACCCTCAGTGGAGGTGGTCATGCTGAAATAGTTTTTCCTTCATTTCTCCACCCAGACAGGATTTTGGCTACACACACTTACCTGGTGTGTTTTTAAGCTACTGAGGCTGGGATTTGAACCACAGTTGGCCATGTTGGGGTCAGGTTTTCTATTCACAGCATTTAACCACTGCACTATAGGGCCATTCCTTAACTCCAGTATAAAGGTTAAAAGGCGAAAGTATTAAAAATAGCTATAATAGGCTCAGCAGGTGATGTAGTGGTAGACTCTCTCATGGCCAACTGTGGTTTGAGTCCTGGACCTGATGGCTTGCTTTCTGGCTTTCGCTTTCTCTCTTTCTCTCTCTGGTAAATGCATGGGCCTTATGGCAAATTAAAATAATAATATACATACATACATACATAAATAAATAATTCTTAAAAAAATAGCTATAGTTGAACCAGCCAGTGACATGGTGGTTAAACTGGCTGGATCCGATATGCTGACTGCAGTTTAAGTCCTGGACTTGGTGGCTTGAGAAAGACACCAAGCATGTGTGTATGCATGCCCAAAATCCCAAGAAGAGGGAAAAGTGGAGGAAAGAGGATTGCAGTGTGGCAATTCCCCTTGAGTGATTTTTAACTTTCCCTCTCACAATGTCTTTATTTCTCTCTGTTGAGCACATGTACCCTTTTGCAAATTAAGAAACAAAAAACAAAAAACCCCCAGAAAATAAACCCCACTATAGTTACAATACTTTTTTTAAGTGGATACACAATATAAAAAGAAGCAAATTCTGATTCAAAAGCTTAAAATGTGCGACGAAGAAAACTATAGTTTTTGTATGCCATCAAAGTTAATTTGTTATTATTAAAATAGACTGTTATAACTATAAAATGTTGTATTTAAACCCCATGGTAACCACAAAGCAAAACCCTAGAGTAGATACACAAAAAAGAGAAAGGAATGAAAGCATGCCAATATAGACATTCATCAAATTACAAATGAAGAGAGTGAGAGAGGAAGAAAGGAATAAAAGACTTATAAAACAGAAAACAGATAAAATGTCAGTAGTAAGTCCTTATGTATCAATAATTGCTTCAAGTATAAATGGATTAAATTTTCCAAGTAAAAGACATAGGGTGAGTTCAGCTGGTGATGTGTTGGTTAAGGCAGCTGGATCCCACATGGCCAACAACAAGATTCAAATTGTGAACACAGTGGCTTGAGAAACACAACAGGTGCCTGTGCCTGCTTTCCAAAAATCCCAAGAAGAGATTGGAGGAGAAGGGATTGCAGCATGGCCATCCCCTCTTCCTGGGGACGAGGTGATTTCTCACTCCTCCCTTTCTCTGGTGTCTCTCCAGTGAACACATGCATTCTATAGCAAAAATAACCAAAACCAAAAACAAAAACAAAATTAAAGAGGTAGAGGGACCAGCAGTTAGCATAATGGCTATGTTGCTGGACTCCCATGTAGTCGACCGCGGTTCACATCCTGGACCCGGTGGCTTAAAACTCTCGCAGGGCGTGTGTGCGTGTGTGCCCAAGATCCAGAGAGGAGAATGGAAGAGAAGGGTTTGTGGTGTGGCCATCCCTCCTGGGGGGGGGTGATTTCTTGCTTTCTGTCTCTCTGTCTATCTGGTGAGCGCACGTGCCCCATAGCAAAAACCTCTCAAAAATAAAAAAAGGGACAAGCAGTTAGCATAATGGCTATGTCACTGGACTCCCATGTAGTCGACCGCGGTTCGAGTCCCGGACCCGGTGGGTGGCTTAAACTCACGCCGGGCGCGTGTGTGTGTGTGCCCAAGATCCCAAGAAGAGAATGGAGGAGAAGGGATTGTGGCGTGGCCATCCCCCCTGGGGGGGTGATTTCTCGCTTTCTGTCTCTCTGTCTCTCTCTGTCTTTCTGGTGAGTGCATGCGCCCTATAGCTAAAAAAAAAAAAGAAAAAGAAAAAGAGGTAGAGTGGCTGAATGGGTATCAACAACAACAAAACAAAAACTAATATACTTCCTACAGAAAACAAAAAATATCACCCAATCACCCCTCAGGGGGAATGGCCATGCCACAATCCCTTCTTCTCCATTCTCCTCCCAGGATCTTGAGCATGCGTGCACATGCATCCAGAGTGAATTTTAAGCCATGGGGTCCAGGAATTGAACCATGGTTGACTACAGGGGAGTCCAGCAATGTAACCACTACTCCATCTGCTGGTCCCAAGAAATTCACTTTAGCTTTAAGGACTCATATAGGCTGAAAGTGAAGGAACAGAAAACTATATTTCAGGCAAATGGTAACCAAAAGAGAGGAGGGTTAGCTATATTTATGTCAGAGAAAATAGACTTTAAGCCAAACTGTCATCAACAACAATGAAGGTCATTATATAATGATAAAGAGGTCAATTTATCAAAAGGATATAGCAATTGTAAATATATATGCACCCAACATTGGAGCACCTAAGTAAATAAAGCAAATATTAGTAGATCCAAAGGGAGAAATAGATAGCAATACAATAATAGTAGATGACTTCAATACCTCATTTTCAATAATGGATAGATCATCCAAGCAGAAAATCAATAAGGAAACATTGGGCTTGAACTACTACATTTTAGATCAAATGGACCTACCAGACATATACAGAACATCCCATGTAACAGCAACTACATACTTCTCAAGCACACATGGGACATTCTCCAGGGTTTATCCTATGTTAAGTCACAGAACAAATCTTAACAAATCAAGGAAGATTGAAATAATATTAAATATCTTCTGACCTAAAAGGTATGAAACCAGAAATAAATAACAGCAGGAAAAACTGGAAAATTCACCTGTATGTGAAAATTAAACTACACAGTCTTGGCCTACTGTCTTAATCCATTCAGCCTTTGATAGCAAAATAACATAAACTGTGTAGCTAATAAACAATGAACATTTATTTCTCACAGTTCTAGAGGTTGAAAAGGTCAAGATCAAGGCATCGGCAGTTTCAGTGTCTGTTAAGGACCTGCCTTCTTCACAGACTGATGTCTTCTCACTGTAACCTCACATGAAGAAAGAGGCTATCTAGGTCTCTGTGTTCTTTCTCTTTCTTAAAGTTTATTTTTATTTCATCCCTGAGCAAGTTAGAGACACAGAGACAGAGAAAAAGTACTCCCATAAGGGCCTTGACATTATCATCCATGCTGAGCCTCAGCCAGCCCCAGACCATAGCCACACATGTGTCTGGTGTCCTCACGGAAGTCTCTGGACACAAACCTGGCACTTTCCCACATAGGTCAGCCTTATAGAACATTCTGTTTTACTGCTGTGCCACCATCCAGCCTCCTGTGTTCTATTTATTTATTTATTTATTTATTTATTTATTTATTTATTTATTCATTCATTCATTTTAGGTTTTTAGCATAGGGTGCATGTATTTACTGGAGAGGAATGAGAGAGAGAGAGAGAAAGAGAGAGAGAGAGAGGAAGTGAAAGTGAGAAATGATCCCCTGGGGGGATGGCCATGAAGCAGTCCCTTCTCTTCCATTCTCCTCTTGGGATTTTGGGCATGCACACGCATGTGCCTGGCATGATTTTTAAGCCACTGGGTCCAGGACTTCAACTGCCATTGACCGTATGGGAATCCAGCTACCTTAACCACCATGCCATCTGCTGACCCTGTTGTGTTTTCTTTTATAAGGGCATTAATCCCAATCATGAGTGTTCTTCCCTCATAATCTAACCATCTTCCCAAAGGCCCCACTTCCTAATATAGTCATTTTGGGAATTAGAATTTCAACAACAGTGGGTAGAATGGAAATCAAAAAGGAAACCAGAAAAATATCTTGAGACAAAAATGAAAACTAAACATATCAAAATTTATGGGATGCAGCAAAAGCAGTTTGTGAGGGAAATTGGTATGGATAGCTGCTTACATTAAGAAAAAAGAAACATCTTAAATAAACAACCTAATTTTACATTTCAAGGAACTAGAAAAAGAATAATGAACTAAGCCCAAAGTGAGCAGAAGGAAGAAAATAATTGAGCAGAAGTAAATGAAATAGTGACGAGAAACATAATAGAAAAGACCAACGAAACTGAGTTAATTTTTTAAAAAAAAATCAACAAAATTGACTATCTATAACTAGATTAAGATAAAAGCAGCAAGGACTCAAAATCAGAAATGAAAGAGGAAATATTGATACCACAGAAATGCAAAGGATCACAAGAGACTACAATAAACAATTATGTACAAATAATTGGACAACCTAGAGAAATGGATAAATTTATAGAAACATACTACATGGCTGAATCATAAAGACACACAACATACCATGTGAGTCATGAACAAATAGATCTGAACATATCAATAATAAGTAATAAAATTTAATCAATAATCAAAAACTCTTCAAAGAAAAGCTTAGGACCAGATGGCTTTGCTGGTGAATTTTACCAAACATTTAAAGAAAAATTAATACCAATTCTGAAACTCTGAAAAAGTTGAAAACGAGGAACAATTTCAAACTCATTTCATGAGGCCCACATTGCCCTGATCCAAATCCAGACAAGAAAACAAAATTACTGATCAATATCCCGATTAACATAGATGCCAAAATCCTCAACAAAATGCTAGCAAGCTGAATTCAGCATCGCATTAAAAGGATCACACACCACAATCAAATGAGATTTATCTCTGGGATGCAATGATGGTTCAATGTATGCAAAGCAATAAATACAATACACCACATTAACAGAATGAAGGACAGACACCACATGATCATCTCACTAGATGTGGAAAACTGACAAAATTCAACACTATTTAATGGTGAGAATTCTCAATGAATTATGTAAAGAAAGAATGTACCTCAACCTAATAAAGGCCATATATGAGAGGCCCACATCTAATATCAGTCTCAATAGTGAGAAGCTAAATCCTCTAAGATTGAGAATAAGACAGAATGTCTACTCTATCAGCTTCTATTTAACATAGTACCAGAAGTCCTTGGCAGAGCAATTATGCAAGAAAAAAGAATGTAAAAGGCATACAAATTAGAAAGGAGGAAGTAAAATTATGTCTATTTGCACATGACATGATCTTGTGTATGGAAAACCTTAAAGACTCCACCAAAAAAACCTGTTAAAACCAATAAATTCAGTAAAGTTGTAGGATAAAAAACCAATATGCAAACATCACTTGTTTCTATATACTACCAACAAACTGTCTAAAAAAGAAATTAAGAAAACAATTCCATTTATAATAGCATAAAAGAATAAAATGCTTAGGAATGAATTTAACCAAGGAGATGAAAGATCTGTACACTAAATATTATAAAATGTTAATGAAAAAAATTGAAGAAGACACAAAAAAATGAAAAGATATCTTGTGTTCATAGATTGGAACACTTAATATTCTTAAAAAATCCATACTTTCCGGGACCAGCAGTTAGCGTAATGGCTATGTCGACCGCGGTTCAAGTCCTGGACTTGGTGGCTTAAACTCAAGCTGGGTGTGTGTGCATGTGTGCCCAAGATCTCAAGAGGAGAATGGAGGAGAAGGGATTGTGGTGTGGCCACCCCCCCTGGGGGGTGGTTTCTCGCTTTCTATCTCTCTGTATCTCTCTGTCTTTCTGGCGAGCGCACACACCCTATAGCAAAAACCTCTCAAAAGAAAAAAAATCCATACTTTCCAAAATGACCTAAAGATTCAATAGAGTCACTATCAAAATTCCAGACACTTTTCATAGAAATAGAAAAAAAAAAACTACCCTAAAATTAATGGAAAACACAAAAGACTTCAAAAAGCTAAAGCAACCTTGAGAAGGAGGCACAAACCTGCAGGCATCACACTTCCTGATTCCAAATTATATTATAAAGCTATGGTAATCAAAACAGTATGGCACTGGCATTAAAAACAGACTATGGGGTGCAGAGGGGTGGGAAGGCATGGTAGACACAAGAGATAATTTCTGTACAAGTTAGCTCTGAAAGGATCCTGTCTCTGCCTTCACTCCTGTCAGAAGATGTTTGATTGGATGAAGAAGGAGAAATTGAGACATTAAAGTAGGAAATAAGATCCACAGAGTGTGGCAGTCCAAGAGTGTTTTCAGGATAGGAGTTTAGAGTGGGTTTCTGGTCATCACTTCTCAACCTGCCTTGCACATTTTCATATATTCCCACAGGCTTCCCTTGATCCACAATGCTTTTCTCCCCTCTCACTACTTATTCCTCCCCTTGGAAGGGACCCTCTTTAAGGTTCTTGACCTCCTTGTCTTCTTTGTCCACTCTTCAGCCTAAGCAGGCAAAGTCCAGCTTTCTCAGTCTGTACATTCATGGCTTCTTGTAGACTTGATACTGTTGTTTATTTACTTATCCCACATAAGGCATAAGGTCATAGCAGAGTTCAGATAGCCTTTCTTCTTTATCAGGGTGATGTCTACATTTTTGCATCCATAATCACTTAGTGCCTAGCCTAGAGCCTCATTTGTAACAGTATTGCTGGATTTAATCATCAAGATGGGCAAAACACAAAAGCAAATTAGAGGCGACTAGAGCAATTCTTTCACTTACAGATATAAATCTCAGTCCACAACTTCTGCCTTGTGGAGGGATTCTGGGTGGGATGAGCTCTTCATATTGTGGCTAACAAGAAATTAAGAAAACTGAGATGGAGAAATGTCACTTCTAGGATAGCCATAAGCATTCATGTATGGCCCTTCATCATCTCTGCCTATGACCCAGAAGCAGGCCAGACTGGGACAGAAACCTGTAGGCCAGGCCGAGGCCTGCATGGAGGAAGACCCACTAGGGCCAAACCCAGAATCACAAGCAAAACTTGCACCAAGAAATTTAGAATTAAGGTCCAAACTAAACAGAATTAGTTCTGAATTAGTACCAAGAACAGTCCTCAAGGTCTATGGTTAAATCAACAGAGCATCCCTTTTTTCCAGTTTTCCTTTTAGAACAATGACTAGGTGAATTGAGCAGTTTAGACTATTTTTTTTTGTTGGACTTTTCTCCCTAACACTTAGATTCTAAATGTCATGGATTCCTGAGTGTGTTTCTTGTGTGTGTATATATATATTTAAGTTTATTCATTTTATTCTAAGAGAGATAGGGACTCCCTCCAACAGTACAATGGGTCATCATGTTGTTATGCACCCCCAGTTTCAGCCAACCAGGATCATAGATGCATGCATGCTCATGGAAGTCCCAAGACATAGACAAGGATTTTTCCCATGTGGGTCCACTATGCTACCACCTGGTCCCTGCTCTTTGTGGTTTTCATGTTTGTCTTCCTCAGTGGCTGTAATCTTTTTAAGAAGAGTAGAGATGTAGCCTTATTCTTAATATCTCTGGCATCCAACACATTGTTGATACATAATAAATACATATACATATATATATATATATATATATATATATTTATTTAATTTTATTTATTCATTCATTTATTTTAATTTGACAAGAGAGATACATAGAGAGGAAGAGAGAGGGAAAGTGAGAAAGCAAGCCTCCAGGTCTGGGACTCAAATCATGGTCGACCATGTGGGAGTGTCCAGCACCTTAACCACCACGCCACCTGCCGGCTCCTATAAATATATATTTTTAAGTGAGTCAATGAATGTATAAAATTTTACATTAATCTCACACCTCTAATTTCCTTTCCTTACTTTTCACATTGATGTTTTTGAGCCTGAACTTTATCCTGGATCTATTTAAATCTACTATAGCAACTTAACGGGAAACGCCCAAGACTATCTCTGGACACTTATTATACAGTGCAGGATAAGGCGTATTTTCTTGACAGAGCCATCAATAAATGCCAGTTCACTCAACCAGGAGGAAAACATAATTCATGTTTTACTTGTAATAGTTAAAAATCACCTTAACCAGGGTGACTGGCTTGTTGTTAAGGAAATTGTTTTTCTACCCAATTGGAGCCCAAATCATCCAGTCCCTGCTGACCCTCAGGACAGAATTGATAAAGTTACCTAGTATAGGCTCAACTTTTGAAAGATTTAGTTTTCTTAATTTCCCTCCAGGTCCTCAGCTGAGTCAATGACTGATTAGCTCTAGAATAGTCATGTGCTGGTTATATTTATAGCACTAATTAATTAATACAGGTTAAGAGCAAAGAAGATAAAGTGCCATGAGAATATGGTGTTAAAATGAATGTGAACACACAGGCTGGGACCTTGGATGACAAAAAAAAGTTCCACCACAGGTGGAGTCTCTTAAAAAGCATCAACTAGACCATGGAAGACATAAATTAACTGGAGGAAGTGGCACTCCAGTCAGTGACAGACTGTCGTCAGGATCCTTCCCTGTTTGGTTCCATTTAAATCGATACATATGGCGAGAAGTTGTTTAAGGGTTTTAAGCACACGTGCACTCTCGTGGAAATATGGATGCCCCAGTTTATGTGAACTTGGCGGGTGGTATGGCTCCTCCTCTGCAACAGGAAAAGAAGTGTTGAACTCTGTAAGGGTTAGGGAGCCCAAAGATAGGTGGTAGTCTCATTTCATTGCATTTTGTTAGAGGTACCTGAAACCCTAGTGTTGCCACAGATGCCTGGGAAGAATTGGTGGCACCAAAGCCAGTACAGGGAGCTAGCAATCTAGGCAGGGCTTGGGGCAGCCTTTTGGGTTGTTCATGTAGTAAGAGAAGTAATGGAGGAAAAATCATGGCTGTTGGGTGTCCCAAGGTCCAGAAGCTCCATGAGAACATCAATGGTTCACCTTCTCAGCTCCAAGCTACACAGAGTAGAATGGAAGCCTAAAAATATTTTGAGCAATGTAAGGCAGGTTTGGGGGAAAGCATAGAAACTCTGTTCTGGTGCGCTCTGGCCTCCATTTGACTTGAAATGCCCACCAATATTGACCAAAATGCTTCTACTCCAAAATGTCCAAGTCAGCCTAGAAAACACCATTGGGTGCTACCTGAGAGGAGACTAGAGGCTTTGAGCTTTTTGGGAGAATCAGCTTGCCCTATGAGGTATGGGTCTGGAGGTATTTCAGCAAGGTTATCACCTACATACATCTGATTTAGAAAAGGCACCTCCCAGGTATGTGCTAAAATCTGGGTGCAGGCCTTGGAGAGTAGATCTAGCTGCACATGAACCCTAAGTGGGGCATTTTCATGCAGTGAACAACTGTATGCTTTTCTACCTAGTTGGAGCCTAGATCAACCTATGTCTCAGATGAGGCTGGGAAGACGATGAGGCTTTCTTTAATAACTTCACCATGTAGAGATGAAGAAGTAGCACATCTACAGTAGCCCGGGGAGAAGGCTATATCCTGAATGTCCTAGACACCTGCTTCAAGGAGGTAACTACATTGCTTGGAGTTCAACTGGTAAAACACTCCCAGGAATTTCAAAATAGGGAATTTAATACAGGAAATTAGATACAAAGATGTTAGGAGAGTGAAAGAAGAAAAAGAATGTGGTAAATTTATCCAATGATTAAAGGTTATTGTACACTGCTGCCATCCCAGCGCTTGAGGAACAACAGACCACACAGAAAAAAGAATCTCTGACCTTGAAGACAAACCCTCTAATTTAGTGCAAGCCACCAAAAAAATTACCAAAAATATTTAGGGAACACAAAACAATTAAGAAAATAACTATCAAAATGGCAGAGACAAGTCTGCAAATATTGATAATAGCATTGAATGTTAATGGATTAAATTCTCCAATTAAAATCCTCATATTGACTAAATGAATAAAAAACAGGAGCCTTCTACATGGTGCTTATGGGAAATATACCTCCCTAATAAAGGCATACATAGACTGAATGTTAAAAGCTGGTACAAGTAATTTCATACAAACAACCCCCCCAAAAAATTGAAATATGATACTGATTTCAGACAAAATAGACTTCAAGATGAAAACTGTAAAACGAGACAAAGGACACTATATAGTACTAAAAGAGTAAAATCACCAAGAAGACATAATAATTATAAATATTTATGCCTACAACATGCAGCTCCCAAATATATTAAAAAAAGGATGCTAGATCTAAAAGGAGAGATAGGCTGCAACATGCTAATTGTAGGGGATTTTTACACCCTATGTCACCACTGGACAAATAATGTAGACAAAAAAAAAAAAAAAACAAAGAGACACAGGAGCTAAATAATACCACAGATCAAATGGGCCTGAAAGACATTTATAGAACATTTTACCTGACAACAACAAAATACACATTTCTCTCATCCCCATGTGGAACATTTTCAAAGACTGACCACATAATAGGGCACAAAGTAAGCCTTTAAAAATTTAAAAGTATAGAAACTATATCCAGCACCTTTTCCAACCATAATGGAATTTGACTTTAAATCAACAACAGAAAGAGCTTTCAAAAATTCACAAAATGGGGGCCAGCAGTTTGCGTAGTGTTAAGGTGCTGGACACCCACATGGCCGATTGCAATTTGAGTCCTGGACCTGGCAGCTTGAAAATCACACCAGGCACTTGTGTGTATGTGTGCCCAAAATCCTAGGAGGAGAATAGAGAAGAAGGGATTGTGGCATGGTCATCCCCCCTGGAGGATGATTTCTCACTTTCTTTTTCATCATTTCTTTCCGTCTCTCTCCAGTGATCATATGTGCCCTATGGCAAAAGCATTTTAAAAAATGAACAAAATAATGAAAACTAAACAATCTACTGCTGAACAACTTGAAAATCACTGAAGAAATTAAGATTAAAATAAAAAATATTTATTGAAACCAATGATAATGCACACATGACTTTCCCTAATCTTTGGGACATAGCAAAAGTAGCTATTAGAAGGAATTAGTTCTCACAAAAGCAAAATAGAAAGGTGGCAAATAAATAATCTAATGATGCATTTCAAGAAACTAGAAAAATGAGGCCAGCAGGTGGCATGGTGTGTGAGGCACTGGACTCCCTCATGGTCAACCACAGTTCACGTCCTGGACCTGGCGGCCTTCTTTCTCCCTCTCCCTCTCCCTCTCTCCCTTTCTCTCTCTCTCTCTCTCTCATGTCTTTTTCAGGTCAGATAAAAAAAAAAACTGGTAAAACAACAACAACAACAAAACCCCCCAAAATATGGATTAGAGCAGGAACAAAGAATAGGGAGTCAAAGAGCTCTACAAAAAATTAACAAAACAAGTTACAGTTTTTTAGGAGGATAAACAAAATTGACAATTTATTAGCTAGACTAATCAAGAAAAAATAGAGAAATGAACCAGATAAATAAAGTCAGTAATGAAACAGTCAATATTGCTACAGATGTAATAGAAATACAAAAGATTAAGAGAAAATACTGTGAACAACTCTATACCAATAAACGAGAAAACCTAGATGAGATGGATGCATTTCTAGGGACACACAATTTACTTAGATCAAACCAGGAAGAGCTAGAAAGACTAAGCAGTCCAATAACAAGCAATGAGATCAAATCAGTAATAGTCTAGCAATAAAGAAAAGCTTAGGTCTCAACAGCTTCAATTCTGAATTCTACAAAACTTCTAAAGAAGAGCTCACTTCAGTTTTCCTCAAACTAAAGATCCAAAGGGAAAGAACCCTTACAAACTCAGTCTATGAAGTCTCTATCACCTTAATACCAAAAGCAGACAAAGCCATAACAACAACGACAAAACTACAGGCCTATATCCTTGATGAATACAGATGCAAAAATCCTCAATAAGGTATTAGCAAATCAAATCCAATTAAAAAAAATTATATAGAATGATCAGGTAGATTTTTGTCTCAGAGATGCAAAGATGGTTCAATATATGCAAAACAATAAATGTAATACATCACATTAACAGAAGAAAAGATAAAAATCATATGATAATATCAACTGATAAAGAAAAATCATTTGATAAACATCAAATACAACATCCCTTTATGATTAAGACTCTCAGCAAAGAGAGGTACATTTGTCACAATAAAATTCATATATGACAAACTTATAGCTAACATGATACTGAATAGGGAAAAGCTAGATGCCTTTCCACAAAAGACTATAACAAGCCAAGGCTGCCCACTTTCTTCATTCCTTTTCAACATAGTGCTGAAAGTCCTAGCCAATGCAATCAGACAGGAGCGTAAAAGAAAAGGCATTTGAACAGGAAAAGAAGTGAAATTGTCCCTATTCACAAACAACATGATTATATACATAGAAAATCCAAAATAATTGACAAAAATCTCCTAAATATGATGAATGAATTAAGGAAAGTAGCAAGAAACAAAATTAATATGTAAAAACTGATAACAATCTTTTTTAACACCAATAATGAACAGGCTGAGGCAGAATTGAAGAAAGCAATCCTATTTACAGTAGTCACACACAACACACACATACTCACAACACACACACATAAATACATAAAATACCTAGGAATAAACCTAACCAAAGAGATGAAAACCTCTACAAGAAAAATGATAAAAAACTAAAAAAAAGAATTGAATATGTGGTTAAGACACTGGACTCCCTCATGGTCAACCTCAGTTTGTGTCTCAGACATAGTGATTTGTTTTCTCACTTTCCTTCTCTCTCTTTCTGTCTTTCTGGTGAGCATACATGCCCTGTAGCAAACTTTAAAATAAAATAAAATAAAATAATAATTAAAAATAAATTGAATATGATACACAAAAAATGGAAAAACATCCTGTATTGTTGAATCAGAAGAATCAATATAATTAAAATGTCAGTTCTAGCAAGTGGCATGGCGGTTAAGGCACTAGACTCCACATGGTTGAGGAGCACTGTGGTTCGAGCCCTGGACCCAACATGTGGGCATGCATACCCAAAATCCCAAGAGGAGAATGAGGGACCAGGGATTGCAGTGTGGCCATTCCCTTGCAGGGTGATTTCTCACTTTTTCTCTCTCTTTCTCTCTCCAGGAAGCACATGTGCCTATGGCAAAAATCTAAAAAAAGAAAAAAAAGGTAGTTGTCGGGACCAGCAGTTGGCATAATGGTTATGTCACTGGACTCCCATGTAGTTGACCATGGTTCGAGTCCCAGACCCGGTGGCTTAAACTCAGGCCACGTGCGTGTATGTGAGTGCCCAAGATACTGAGAGCAGAGTGGAGGAAAAAGGATTACAGCGTGGCCATTCCCCCGGGGGATGATTTCTCGCTTTTGTCTCTCTGTCTCTCTCTGTCTTTCTGGCAGCACATATGCCCTATAGCAAAAGCCTCTTCAATGAATGAATGAATAAATAAATAAATAAATAAATAATGACAAGTGCTGGTGAGACTATAGTGAAAAGAGGACCTTCCTACACTGCTGGTAAGAATGTCAACTAGTACAGTCACTGTGGAAAAACCTACAAATAGAACTACCATATGACCAGTAATTCCACTTCTTGCTCTTTACCCGAAGGATAGAAAAACACTTACTTGGAAAGACACATCCATGTTTATTGCAACATTATTCACAATTTCTAAGATATGGAACCAATCTAAATGTCCAAGAAGTGATCACTGGATTGAAAAATATGTGGCACATATACACTATGGAATACAATTCAGCCATAAAAAACAATAAGATCCTGTCATTTGATACAAAGTGGATCAACATAGAAGATTTAATGTTAAGTGAAACAAGCCAGACTATGAAAGACAAATATTGTATGTACCTGCTCAATATATACCAAATGTCTGCACTCTAGGGAAAAATGGAAAGATTTGAAGATAAAGTGGGAGGGGCAAGTAAAGATACTAGAGACTATTTAGGAGGTGGTTGGATTGTAGGAGGTGGGAAGGAGGGGCTCAGGGGAAAAAGACACAAGAATGTAAAGTTCTCTGTAGAAAATTATATATATAGTAATTTCTTCGATTTGATTGTCACACACTACATGCTTTGAAAAACCATATTGTACACTATAAAGGTATAATTTGACTAAATGTAAATAAATCACAAAATATTAATAAAACCAAAATTAAGAAAAATAATTTCAGCCTGAAGAACCTGAAACAAGGACTTGAGCAGGTATTTGCACATCAATGTGCATAGCAACATTATTTGCAATAGTGAAAGGGTTTTAGCAATCCAAGTGTCTATTGACACAGATATATACATTAAAAAATGTGGTATATCTATACAGTGGAATATTATTCAGCCTAAAAGTGGAAGGAAATTCTGATACATGCTACAACATGGAGAAGCTTTGTGGATGTTATGCTAAGTGAAATAAGCTAGTCACAAAAAGACTAATGCTGTGTGATTCTGCTTATATGAAGTTCCTAGAGTATTCAGATTCATAGAAGGAATGAATTTACAAACGTCAAATAATGGTTGCCTGGAGCTTAGGGATGAGAGGGAAGAGGAATGGGACATTAGTGTTTAAGGCATACAGAGTTTCAGTTTTAGAAGATGAAAAGGGTTCTGGTGTTGAATTGTGGTGATGATTATACACAGTATGAATGTACTAAATGCCACAGAACTGAACACATGAAGAGCGCTTAAGGGACCAGCAGTTAGCATAACTATGTCGCTGGACTCCCACGTAGTCGACCGCGGTTTGAGCCTCAGACCTGGTGGCTTAAACTCACGCCGGGCGCGTGTGCGTGCGTGCCCAAGATCCCGAGAGGAGAATGGAGGAGAAGGGATTGTGGCATGGCCATCCCCCCTGGGGGGTGATTTCTTGCTTTCTGTCTCTCTGTCTCTCTCTTTCTGTCTGGCGAGCACACATGCCCTATAACAAAAACCTCTCCAAAAGAAAAAGAGTGCTTAGAATAGTACCTGTAATGTCATGTATGCTTTGTCACAATGAAAATAAAAGTAAATTCAGGATTCAGCACTATGGCATACTGGTTTGTGATGATTCCTCCTGTTTCAAACCTGAGAATCCTGCTTAGGAAAGAATCCCTGAGAGGGACCTCCCTTTGCCCTTCCCTTAGACTCAGGGTTTATCCCCTGCCTCTCTGAAGGCCAGGAGTTCCATGCCTTATTTCTGGCTGTTGAAAAAATGAACTCAGAACTTCTTGGGCCTTTGTTTGAATCCATAGAGAGACACACTAGTCCTGGGCCTCTGGAGGCAAAGTGAGTGTTTGCTTAGAGAGGTGGGGTGTGAGCATTTTTGATGCTTGGCTTAGTGGCAGGCCCTAGGGCTATGCCCATCTGTATCTATCAGGATTCTTTGCTGACAGGCAGCTGAAGCTAACTCCAGCAAATATCAGCACATTAGGAATTTACTGGAAAGCTTCCAGACAGCTCAAGAGCGGATAGGAAGGCTGGAGAAAAAGGCTTGGGAAAAGGAGAGGAAGCAGGGTGACTTGAGACATCTGGGTAGTATGGTAGCCTGTAGTAGTATGGACATCTGGCAGCTTCTGCAAGTTCAGGCACCAGGGCTGAAACAAAAGGATTCCCTTCGCTGTGTCATTTCCCTTCAAGACCCGGAGCTTGGGTTAAGGAAGCTGGTTGGTCAAACCTGGATAGGGAGCTAGAAGACCGAAGAATGCCTTAGAGGGAGGAAAGTCTCTTCAAGAAAAACAGGGGACCAGCAGTTAGCGTAACGGCTATGTCACTAGACTCCCATGTAGTCGACCGTGGTTCGAGTCCTGGACCCGGCAGCTTAAACTCACGCTGGGCGCGTGTGCGTGCATGCCCAAGATCTTGAGAGGAGAATGGAGGAGAAGGGATTGTGGCATGGCCATTCTCCCTGGGGGGTGATTTCTCACCTTATGTCTCTGTCTCTCTCTGTCTTTTTGGTGAGTGCACACACCCTGTAGCAATAAACCTCTCCAAAAAAAGAAAAAAAAAAAAAGAAAAGAAAAGAAAAGAAAACCAGGACTTGAAAAGAAGGGCAGAGCCAAAATGGCAGTGTACAAGGGCTCCCTCCCTGCTGAGACCACACGGGAACACAGAGCAACCCTGCTATTCCGTTATGTCTCTACTGGAAGTTCTAGACAGGCCTGAAGAGCAGCAGAAGGAAGGGGTCCTCTTTTTCCTTTGTCTTCACACCTAGGTCAAACATTAAGGCCCAGACTAGTCCCGGGTGCATAGGCCTTATTTCCTGAAACCCCCTTCCTCAGGCTATGGGAGGGTGTGTGTGGGCACTCCTGTCTTGGCTTTCATGGCTCTGACACCGTTTTCCAGTTGTTGCCTCTTGGACTATCTTGGGAAGAATGCTTACTATTGCGTTTACCCCAAATCCCATAAATCTCCAGGAGTAGTAAAGCCGCCGTGTTCGGGGGTCCTTCCAGAACCTTTACAGGACCCCGTGGGAGAGAAAATCAGCTGAAAACCACTGCATGACCTCATTTGCCCTAAAAAAAATGAATCTTGGCTAACTTTTCCCTCCTTCCCAAACATGCAGTAAAATGTTTACTTCCACACAGACTTTTAAATGCACCACTGATGCGCTCACTCCCCAAGTATATCAGCAGATTTAAAAGGTTCATAAACATTCACTTCATATGGCTACAGTAAACTTTTGTGCAATTGTTCTTCTGTGAGATTAGTGGTTCACAGACCATCTTTTAAAGTTTGATCACTGATTTGTCTGAGACCTAATTATCAGCAGACTGGGGAATGATGAAGCTTATTTATCGCCAAAGCTGGTGAGTTAACATAGTCCATTAAACCTCTGGGGCCTCATATCTCAAGGACCTTATTCCTTTGTGGAGCATGAAATGCCTTCCTGTTTCCGATGCCTGGTGTTCTCATCTCAAGCACGTTGCTGGTTGGTGAACAGCTGTGGGTGCCTCAATCTCGGGCCAGCACGGCTCCCCTGGGGCTCAGAGGAAGAATGAGGATGAGGAGAGCTGTCCTCATGGAGTTTGTGGTCTACAATGTCAGCTGGAGACACATGTGCTTTCTAGATGCACTTTACAAGATGCTTATCCACAACACCTGACCGGCAGGAGTTTAAACAAGTAGACGGTAAATTGAAGCTAGTCTATGAGGAACTAGGGTCTAATCATCAATGGCCACATGCAATGTCACTGCATGGCAGGAAGTCTGGGTGGCATGGGAGCCGAGGTTCTACCATACCAAGCGCATTGTCACTCTGCGACTTCCGCTTTTTTACCTTCTACCTGATCTGCTCTACTGCACTACTTCTCACCGCCTTCCAGGGCTTACTCAAACCTCACCGTTTTCCTTGTTCTTCTTGTTTTTAAATCATGGTCAGATACACATAACATTTTTTTTTTTTTTGAGAGATTTTTCGCTATAGGGCACGTGCGCTCGCCAGACAGACAGAGAGAGACATAGAGACAGAAAGCGAGAAATCACCCCCCAGGGGGGATGGTCATGCTGCAATCCCTTCTCCTCCATTCTCCTCTTGGGATCTTGGGCATGCACGCACATGTGCCCGGCGTGAGTTTTAAGCCACCGGGTCCAGGACGCAAACCGCGGTTGACTACGTGGGAGTCCAGCGACATAGCCATTACGCTAACTGCTGGTTCCAGATACACGTAACATTTATGATCAGTCATTTTTAAGTGTGATCCAGTGGATTAGGTCTATCCACATTGGTACGCAATGATCAAACAGTACTACCTTCATCCCCGGGACTCTTCTCACCTTGCAAAACTGAAACCCTATACCCATTAAACAGTAATGGAAACCCCCCCCCCCCCCCCCGCCCATCTCCTGGCAACCTCTGTTCTACTTTCTGATGAATCTGAGTACTCTGGAAACTTGGTGTATGTGGAGCATAACAGTGTTTGTCTTTTTGTGACTGGTTTATTGCACTTAGCATAATGTTCTTAAGGTTCCTCTGTGTTAGAGTATGTGCCAGAATTTTTTTCATTTTCTCGGCTGAAGAATACTCCACTGTTTTACTCTAATACATTTTGCTGATCCATTCTGCTGTGCATAGGCAGTTAGGTTGCTTTCACCTGTGGCTATTGTGGATAATACTGCTGTGAAGAGGGGTGTATAAGGATCCGTTCAGGGTCTTGCTTTAATTTCTTTGGGGTATATACTGCAAGAGCAGTAGCTGCATCAAATGATAATTCTACTTTTAATTTGTTGAGGGTCCTCTGTACTCCCTTTCATAGTGGCCGCACCATTACACTTCATCAACAGAGCACAAGGTTCAATTTCTCCGTATCTTCAAAAACACTTGGTACTTTGTTTTTCTTTTTGTACTGATAGTAGCCTGATGGGTGTGAGGTGGTATGTCATCATAGTTTTTATTTATATTTCCCTAATAATTAACGATGTTGAACATCTTTTCATGTGCTTATGGGCCATTCATATATCTTCCTTGAAGACATGTCAAGTCCTTTGTCTATTTTTAATGAGCTGTTTTTTTAATTGCTGAGTTGGAATTTTTTTGTTTTTGCTTTTTTGTTTTTACGGATTCTGAATAGTAACCCCTTATCAGATTTATGTTTTGCCAATATTTTTTTCCCATTCTCTGACTTGCCTTTCATTCTGTTGATTGATTGTGTGTGTGTGTGTGTGTGTGTGTGTGTGTGTGTATGTGTTTCCTATAAGGCCCATAAGCTCACCAGACAGAAAGAAAAAAAAAAGAGAGGGAAGGGAAGAGAAATAACCCCCCAGGGGAAATAGCTATGCCATAATCCCTTCTCCTTTATTCTCTTCTTAAAATTTTGGGTAGGCATGCACATGTGCCTGACATGTTTTTCTTTCTTTTTTTTTTAACTTTGTTAATTTTTGATTTTTAAAAAAATTTTTGTTTTTAATTAATTAATTTACATTCATTCACTGAGCATTATCACAGCATACAAAATGTGATTTCCCATCCAGAATATGGTGCATAGTAGCTTAATCATACATGTTATCATCTATAATTTCCCATTTCTAGTTTCATATATTCATGTGTGTATATATATTCCCCCTATTTCTCATCCTCTGCCATTTCCCACCCTCCTCCCACACTACCTCCCCACTGTGTTTTTTTTTTTTTTTGGAGAGGGTTTTTGTTATAGAGCACATGTGCTCGCCAGAAAAACAGAGAGGTAGAAAGCGAGAAATCATCTCCCGGGTGAATGGCCACACTGCAATCCCTTCTCCTCCATTCTCCTCTCAGAATCTTGGGCACACATGCACACGTGCCTGGTGTGAGCTTAAGCCACTGGGCCCAGGACTCAAACCGTAGCCGGCTACATGGGAGTTCAGCGACATAGCCATTATGCTAACTGCTGGTCCCACCTCTCCACTATCTTCACGACAGAAGATAGATCAAGTATGAGACTGAACTGGTGAAATCGAATTTTATGACTTCTGATTAAAACATTGCTGATTTTCTTCTAGGCTTGTTTTCCAGTTTTAAGGATTTATGTCTTGTCTTGAACTGCCGATAGGTTCATGTACCCACTATTTGAATAGAATCCCAACCTGTTTCCCTCCTTTAAGTTTTAAGCATTATTTCCTTAGCATTTCTTTAACTTATCAAAGCTAAATCTGCTTTTCTTGAAATTAAAAAAAACACAGTAAATAATACATAATTATTGACTGTAGTAAACTATATAGCATCAGCTAGGTATTACCTTATAGTATATTCATTCTACTCAGAGTTTCACACTTAAAGTCAGACATGTATTCATAGATATGTATATATCAGCAGAGCTTGCTATTTAAAGTAGTTAGATTATTTAAGAAATTTTGTCAATCAATAAAATGTGGGGGGAAAAGGGAATGGAAAACAACTGACATGGTTTTCAAGCCACTGGGTCTGGGACATGAACTGTGAAGTCGGCCATGTGGGATCCAGCTGCCTTAACCACTACATCACTGGCTGGCCCCATGTTTGTGTCCTTTGATGGACAAAGTTCTTAATTGTGATGAAGTTCATTTTATCTCTCTTTTTCTTTCTTTATTTTGGGAGGAAGTTGGAGAGCGAATAGTTTTTAACGTTTTGGGTTTTATTTATTTATTTTTTCCTTTTTACAAATGCACTGCCAGCATCGGCTGCACTCCTAGGCCACAGTCTGCACACTCCTTTGCAACTGGTCCTGTGATGGCAGAATGTTTCATTTTACCTTTACCGTGTACTGTGATCCCTGCTTTATTTTCAGAATAAAGAAACATGCCATCTTTTCTCTGGTATGACCTTTATTGTTGAATTACCACAGCTGGATGCACTTTCTTCCTGAGCCCTGGTTTGCCTTTCTTGACTGTGGCCATCACCATGTCACCCACGCCAGCAGCAGGAAGCCTGTTCAGCCGTCCCTTGATCCCCTTCACAGAGACGACATACAGATTTTTGGCTGTCTTGTCAGCACAGTTGATCACAGCTCCTAGCAGACGACCCAGGGAAATCCGGAATTTTGCCCAGAGGACCCAACACGTCCTTGCATCAGCATCTTGAATGTCAGAAAAAGACAGAAAGGCTTATCTATCTTTTCCTTTTGCTGTCCATGATTTTAGTGTTATATCCAAGAAATCAATGCCAAATTCAAAGTCATGAAATTTTCTACTATGTTTTCTTCTAAGAGTATTACAATGTTAGGTCTTATGTTAAGGATTGGTCCATTGTGAGTTAATTTTAATATATGGTATATGCTAAAGGTCCAACTTATTCTTTTTCACGTGGGATATTCAGTTTTTCCAACACCTCATGAAAAGATGATCTTTCCTTTCCCCTTTCTTCACTGGAAGGCATGTGTGTTCGCCAGAGAGAGAGAGAGGGAAAGGAAAAAGCACCCTCTATGAGGCATAGTCATGCTGCAATCCCTTCTCTTCTATCTACCCCTCCCTTCAAAATTTTGGGTATATGCACACACATGCACCTAGCATGTTTCTCAAGCTGTTGGGTCTGGGACTAGAACTGTGCTGTTGGCCATGTGGAATCCAGCTGCCTCAACCACTAGGCCATGGAGTTGGCCCCTTTTCTCCTCTTAATGGTTGTGGAACTGTTGTTGAAAATCATTTTACCAAATGGCAGGATTTGTTTATGAGCCTTAATTTCATACCATTGGTTTATATGTCTGTATTTAGGCCAGAACCATACTGTTTGGTTTACTGTAGCTTTGTAGGAAGTTTTGAAATCAGGCACTGAGTCCTCTAGCTTTGTTCTTTTACAAGTTGTTTTGGCTAAAACCTCACCTTCTCCAAAAGGCTTCTCTTAAGCACCCAAACTAGGATGAGGTAGGTGAGGAGGTGCCCCAGGCATGAAAATGAAGGCAGCACTTACGTTTCTCAGGGTCTTAGGTGCTGACCCTGCACGTGCAGGAGAGTAAGTGCCTCCTTAAATTTGGGACCCTGATCACGTAATTGCTCTCCCCAACCTAGTCCCTGCTCTGCTTGCTGTCATCCTTTTGAATTATGCAGCCTACTCTATTTCTACTATCCGATAATCCTGCTTCTCTTCTTCTGCTCTATGCTTGCTAAAGTACTTCGTGCTTCTTATTATACTGTATGGTATCCTTATGTGTTATGTTTATTGCTATTGTCTGGCTCCTTTCCCTGAAAATCAACATCACAATTGCTGAGATTTTTTTTTTTTTAGTTTGGTGCTGTGAACTCTCCAACACCTAGGGCAGGGCCTGGTACAAGATAGGCACTCAATAAATATTTACTGGATGAATGAAGGAATGAATGAGTAATACTGCTTTCTCCTGGACCTCATAGCCTTGGCAGGTAAGATAGAGAGTTCATGTCAGCCACTAACTGAGATGAAGGGCTGCTCAGAGGCTCCTGCCTCCATCAGCTGGTTGGAAAGGGATTAGGAAAGTGGAGGATAGGTTGAGTTGGCTGGTAGTGGAGCAAACTTGCTTCACTGCTGGCTTTATGACTTCATGGTGCTTAAGCATTATGATTCTGTGATGGATAGTTTGCTCCCCTTTGCCTCATAAGAGGACACTGAGGAAGGGCTTCCCCTGCCCTGTTCTGCCCAGACTCAGAGCAGTGGCCCTCTAGCCAGCATTGATGGTCTCTCTGCTCTGGTCACTCAAGCAGCTTCTGGGCCCTTGTCTTTTAAATACTCTCCTCTAACTGTATTTCTTACTGTGAGGGGAAGTAGAGCCAAGATAGTGCCCTCAATTTAAGACTGCTTGACCCCAATTTTATCATTCACCTTTCCTTCAGTGTTGTCTCTGATGTTATTTTATGTTGCCATGTTGAAGATTCTGCTCATGTTGACTAAGCTAAAAGCAGTCTTGTGTATATATGTATATAATTTCCCCCTTAGCTGAATTAAAAATGTTCACGTAAGTGGTGTGTTTAAAAGGCTGTCTGTGAGTTTTGGCTTCTTCAACTAATTTTCTTCCTCTAGGTAATGTCCTCCTTTTTTTTTTTTTTTTTTGAGAGGTTTTCGCTATAGGGCGCGTGCGCTTGCCAGACAGACAGAGAGAGACATAGAGACAGAAAGCGAGAAATCACCCCCCAGGGGGGGATGGTCACGCCGCAATCCCTTCTCCTCCATTCTCCTCTCGGGATCTTGGGCACGCACGCACATGCGCCCGGCGTGAGTTTTAAGCCACCAGGTCCAGGATGCGAACTGCGGTCGACTACGTGGGAGTCCAGCGACATAGCCATTACGCTAACTGCTGGTTCCTGGTAATGTCCTCCTTTTGAAATCCATGAAGACAATTTATATAATGTTTGTGATTTAACATTTAAATAGCATGTGTTCTGTTTTAAGCCCTTGCTATCTATTAACTCATTTACTCTTCATACCACCCCATGAGATAGGTCTTGTTATTAATTTCCACTTTATAGGTGAGGAATAGGTGGCGTAGAGAGGTTAACTTGCCTAAAGTCAACCAACTAGTAAGTGAAAAACCCAACAATTGATCACAGTTCCAGAATGCAAACCAAATCTTTGAACTCTGAGCCTTCTGCCAAGAATTTGCTTTGGCTTTGCAATCATCTTAAATGGACTGTGTGGTGAAATGAAAACAGCAACAGCAATATAGGTTGAACATCTCTAATCTGAAAACCTGAAATCCAAAATTCTCCAAAATCTGAAATGTTTTGAACACCAGCATGGCTCCACAAACAGAAAATTCCACACCTAGCCTCATGAGACTGGTCACAGTCAACTGCTGTAAAACAAAAACACTGTATAAAATTATCTTCAGGCTATGTGTACAAAGTATTATGAAACATAAATATATATTGTGTTTAGACTTGGGCCCAATCCCCAAGATATCTCATCAGATATGTGCAAAGCTTGAAAAAAAAAATCTAAACTCCAAAACACTTGTCCCAAGTATTTCAGATGAGGGGTAGTCAACCTGAATAAATATCAACAGAATAGTTATTAAAATGGGGATACTGGGTGTCCAAGGTTAAGCTCAAGCAGAGTGTCTCCTGAGGATGCACTTGGCATGACATAGTGAGGGGCCTCCTTGGAAAAGATGCATTGCATGGGCAGAGGGTATACAGTTCTGGCTGCCTGACTCAGAATTCAGTGTAGATTGGGGAGAAAAGTAGGGGAGTGGATTTGAGAGGATTACAATTTTCCCAATCCACTGGTAGATGAAAGAGAAGAGTTAGGGATATGGGGAGAAGAATCCATTCAGAGCTCAGAGCAGCTTATATATACATCTCTGAGGTAGAGATTTGTCTTGGAGGTGGTCCAAAGCATTAGGTATAGCTGAGATGCACAGACTTCAGTCAGGACCTCCACTGGACCTTCTCTCATCGAAATTACTGTGACATTAACTGAGTTTTTAAATTTTTATTTTTATTTATTTATTTTTATTACTGACTTGTTTTGATTGCTTTCAGGTTTCTCTGACAGGACTTGGGGACAGGAGAGAAAGGATTATACATGGTTCAGCAGTGAGTCACCCATTGGAAAGCCAAGAGATCCCTGGGGTAAGGATTTTGGCTGATAGAATCAAGAGATCTGGTGTCCAATGTTAAATTTTTACTCCAAGTTTGTAAACCTTTAATTCATGGTAGGAGGGCTTGGAAAATGAGAAGAGTGCTGGATCCCCCCTACCCCCCACTCCCACACACACAGCAACATGGGTTGGAAATGAATGGACTCTAGACTTCCCCTCATTTTCCCAAAGCCCCATTAACATGAACCTGTGCTTAACAAATTTTACTTAAAAACTTTGGAATAATAAGAGGGAGCATATAATTTTCCTAGGTAAGAACAGAGATGCTATGGGTCAGTGGGAAGGGCAATAGCACCAGGTATGAACACACGGCCTCTCCCCAGATACCCAAAGCCAAATGTGGGAGGAGGAGAGGACCTAAGACTGACTGTCTTCTCAGGAGATGGGGTGGGGCCTGGATGTCACCATGAAGGATGACCTTGGAAGGTGGAGAACAGGGTCACGCTAAGCTGTGAAGTCCCTCAGAGGGAGACATACACCTGATAACAGGAGTCATCTGCTAAGCTTTAGTCCTGGTCCACTCTTCCACATCCTGGGAAGGAAGATGGATCTCAGGAGCAGCTGAGAGAGCAATTTTCCAGAAAAACAGCACTAATTCCAGCACAACTTGCCAAACAGCAAAACATTGAAGTCCCAAAAACAAAGAAACATTATAAGACATTGTGGGGGCCCTCCCACAGTAACACTGCTCCAGAGCTTTCTACTGAGGAGTTACCAGCTATCTGATAGAGGTCCATAATCGCAGATAAATCACCACATGAATTCCGCAGGGTGAGAGGCCAGATTTCACACATAGTGGGAGACTACAGAGGGAGGGAGGACGTGGCCAGGCCAGAGAAGTCAGGGATATTTGGGCAGCTCCAGGAACCCACAGAAGCCACAGAGCAGGAGCTGTGAAGTCCAAGTGACCTGGTCATGAACACATGTGGTACATTCTGCAAGAACCTCAGGGATTGCTGAGGAGGGGCCAGGTAGTGGTGCAGTGGTGATACAACTGGACCCATGTGGAAACGGTCCTGGGTTTACATAACAGAACCTCCCTGAGAACTCCAGGCAGATGCCTGTGATCCCAGTCAGATGAGTTTGGGGGTAGATTGAGGACTGAGGATCCTGTTGGGAGAAATAAATTAAATAAATAAATAGGTAAAAAGAAAGAAAGAAAAAGTGGGGAGATTCTTTAAGGTTCTGGAGTCCTGTATTAGCAAGATTCAGCAAAAGTGGAATGTATATTTACATTTTTAAAAATTGAGGTAGAATTTGTTATTTATTTATTTAAAATATTACTGTCAAAGGGTGCATGTGCTCTCCAGAGAGAGAGACAGAGATAGATAAAGAGGGAGAGAGGGAGAAAACATATCCCAGTAAGGTATGGTCATGCCATAACCTCTTCTCCTCTATTTCTTCATCCTGTCAGAACATTGGGTACACATGATTGGCACCTCGTGTGTATTTTGAACTGCCGGAGCCAGTGACTTGAACCACATGGTTAGTCAGGTGGATCAGGCTCCCTTAACTACCAGACTATGAAGGCTGAGCTGAGGTAAAACATATATACAGTGAAATATACTTATCTTAAATGTCTAAGTGCGTGAGTTTTGACAAAAGTGTACCATGTTCTGGAATCAAAACTACAATCAAGATATGGCACATTTCCATAATCTCAGAAAGTTTCCTATGCCCCATTTCAGTGAAAGACCACCATCCAGAGCCAACAGCTGGTCTGATGTCTGTCACAATAGCTTAGTTTGATCTACCTCAAACTTCAAATAAATGAAATAATATAGCATTCACTTTTCAGTGTCTGGCATTTTTAAAATTTTATTTAAAAATTTTTAAATTTCTGTTTCTTCTAAACATTCAATCATGTTACTTAGCTTACAAAGTGAATATTCTAACATGTGTACATTTCTCACTAGTCCAGTTCACCATACTAGAAAGCTGTCTTCAATAGATAATAATCCATTTCTTTGTCTCATAATTGCCTCACCTCTCTGTTTTTCTCCTTAATGTCCTTCCTCAGACTCTACTCCTTCACTTGCCCTTTTCCCACACTGTATCTGGTATTCACAACCATTTACTTAGTTTCTATAACCTTTAGTCATTCAGTTTAGGCCATAGAGTGCAGACACTCGGTATATATTAAGTGGAGACTTACGATGTCTCTCCTTCATTGCCTGGTTTCCTTCACTCAGCAGTAAATCTTCCATATTCATCCACTTTCTATCAAAAGCCAGGGTCTTGTTGTTTTTTATGGCTGAGTAGTATTCCATAGAGTATAGTGCCAAAGTTTGTCAATCCATTCATCTGTTTGTGGGCATGTGGGTTGGTTCCATGTCTGCCATCTTTTATTCAACATAATGTTTTTGAGATTCATTCATGTTATGCATGTCTCCAACGAGTAGTATTTTGTTGTCTGAAAGTATCAATTTTTTAATCCATTCTTCTGTTGGATTTAGGATTGTATTTATTTTCTTTTTCTTTTTTTCATTGTAGAGGGCACATGTGTATGCCAGAAAGAGACAGAGAGACAAACAAGAGGGCTTGGGAGCATCCCATAATGGGGTCTGGGCACACTGCAACTCCTTTTTCTCCATTTTCACATCCTATCTGGATTTGGGGTATGCAAGGACATGCACCCGTCATGTTCATCCAGTCACCATGGCCAGGATTTGAACCACAGTTATTCATGTGGGATCCAGCCCCCTTAACCACTATGGACCTGGTCTACCATCTGTTTGTTTGTTTTCTATTGACATATTTTATAACCTTAATAAATTTCTACCAGTGTATCTGCAGAATCCTTAGGGTTTTCTATAGGAAACTACCTGTAAATGAATATAGTTTTATTTCTTCTTTATTGATCTTTGTCTTTTTAAAAAATTTTAATTACTTAATTTTTACTGCACTGCCTAGCAGCTCTAGGACACTGTTGAATAAATACAGAGAGACCTTCCTTGCCTTGTTTCTAATTTTAGGGGAAAATATTTAATATTTTACTCTTAAGTATGATGTTAGTGATAGGGCTATCATAAAGGCCTTTTATTGGACTGACGAAGCTCTTTTTTATTCCTGGTTAAAACATATTTCTGTTCTATAAATGGGTATTGAATCCTGGTAAAAAATTTTTTATATCTGTTAGATAATTGTTGTTTTTATTGTTGTTAATTAAGTGCATTACACTAATTTATTTATGATTGTTGAGCCAATATGTATTCTGTGAAAAGCTCTACTTGGTATTCATGTATTATTCCTTTTTTTAAAAAATTTATTTTTTTTTCAGAGAGACTTTTGCTATAGGGAGGGTACACTCGCCAGAGAGACAGAGAGAGACAGGGAGACAGAAAGAGAGAAATCACCCCCCCAAGGGGGATGGCCACACCTCAGTCCCTTCTCCTTCATTCTCCTCTTCGGATCTTAGGCTGCATGCACATGCATCTGACATTGAGTTTTAAGTCACCAGTTTTGGGACTCGAACTGCAGTTGGCTATGTGGAAGTCCAGCAACGTAACCATTATATATATCATCTGCTGGTCCCATTCCTTTTATATATTACTGGATTTTATTTGCTAATATTTTGTGAGCAGTTTTTGTGCCGACGTTTATAAGGAATGGTGGTTGGTAATTTTCCTTTCTTGTGATTTTTCTGTCAGTGTGAAATTGGTGCTGTCTCAGCATTATACAACTTGTTGAGGAATGTTCTCTCATCCTTTATTTTGTTTAAATTAATTAATTAATTAATTAATTTATTAGAGAGGGTTTTGCTATAGGGCATGGGTGCTCACCAGAAAGACAGAGAGAGACAGAGAGACAGAAAGCGAGAAGTTACCCCCCGGGGGGATAGTCACGCCACAATCCCTTCTCCTCCATTCTCCTCTTGGGATCTTGGGCACACATGCACATGCGCCCGGTGTGAGTTTTAAGCCACCCGTTCCGGGACACGAACTGCGGTCGACTACGTGGGAGTCCAGTGACATAGCCATTACGCTAACTGCTGGTTCCCAGTTTAAGTATTTTGTAATTTTCTTTGTAATTTCTTTTTTGACCTCTGGGCTATTTAGAAATGTGTTATAAATTTCTACTGAGGCTGGACCTAATTTTTTTTTTCTTTTTTGCCACAGAGCACTTATACTCACTGGAGAGAGGTGTAGAGAGACAGAGAGAGGGGAAGTGAGAAAGCACCCCCTGGGGGGATGGCCATACCACAATCTTTTCTCCTTCATTCTCTCTGGATTTTGGGCATGCACTCCCATGTACCTAGCATGACTTTCAAGCCTCTGGGTCTAGGATTGCAACTGCAGTTAGCCACTTGCAAGTCCAATGCCTTAACCATCACATCACCTGCTGGCCCCTCCAATTATCTAATTTTAAGGTTGTTCTTTTTATCTTTAATTTTTAATAGTTTGATTTTGATGTGCTCTATACCAAATACAAAGTTCTCTTTGTATTTATGCCATTTGAGATTTACCGAGCTTTTTGGCTCTATAAACTCACGCCACAAAATTTGTGAAAAATTTAGTTGTTATTCTTTCACATACTTTTTTCAATCTTCTCTTTTTCCTTGATTCTAGAGCTTTGTTCACATATTGGTTAGACTGCTTGACATTTTCTCCATAAGCCCCTGAGCTTCTGTTCATTTTCTTCCCAGTGTTTTTTTTCCCTCTGTTCTTCAGATGGAGTCTTTATGTCTACTAACTTTTGTCTCAAATTTTCTCTTAATTCCATACAGAGCTTTCATTCCAAGTATTGTTATTTTCAACTCCAGAATTTTCATTTAAAAAATATTTCTGATATATGTCCTGTTTACTCATTAGTATAACCTTTTCTGTTAAGTCCTTGAACACACATTTATAAAACCATTTGAGAGATCTTTTCCTTCTCATTTTAACATGTGAATATTCTCGGGGTTAGTTTCATACCGAATTATTTAAAAAAATTATTACGAATCTTATCTTGAAGCTTCTTTTTATGTCTAGTGATTTCTTTTTTTTTTTTTGAATAGATTTTTGCTATAGGGCGCATGCGCTCACCAGAAAGACAGAGAGAGACAGAGAGATAGAAAGCGAGAAATCACCCCCCAGGGGGGATGGCCATGCCGCAATCCCTTCTTCTCTATTCTCCTCTTGGGATCTTGGGCACACACGCACATGCGCCCCGTGTGAGTTTAAGCCACTGGATCCAGGACTCGAACCATGGTTGACTACATGGGAGTTCAGTGACATAGCCATTACACTAACTGCTGGTCCTGTGTCTAGTAATTTCTGAGTGTGTAGTAGATATCATGGAGATTCCAAATTATGCCATCTTTCTTTAAATAGTTTTAATGTCGGTTCTGGCAGGCATTAGCATTATTTATGGATCCCTTTTTTCTTGTTACGGTTGGCTTAATTTATTGTTAGAATCCATTTTAACTTTGAACTTAGTCTTATGGTATTGTCTTCACTTTGGGCCTTGGTCCTTTACCCAAATGCATGACCTTTTTATGATCTCTACTGTAGGCTTGAGGCATTTAGTGAAATCTATCTATCATGACTTGGTCAAAACTCCTTCTAAGAGTGCATAATCTCTGGTATCCCCATACCATTCACAGATGTATAGCAGGAGACATTTACTAGGCTTCTTGGAATCTCACTCCGTGTATCCACACCCATCCTGATACTCATTCTAGGTCCCATGGGGGCCTCCCTTTGTGAAGATCTCTATTACATGTCATTCTTCACAAAATCCAGCCACATCAACAGCCTAGGACTCTAATCTTTGTCTCTTCAACTTAGTACAACTATTGCTCATTTGGACTTCCCATATATTGGCCTGACTGAAAGGTACCCTCAGGCTAAAAGCCAGAGAATAGTGGGATTTGCCTCATGTGTATGCCTTTTCTCAAAATTAGAGCCTTCCACTATCTGTTGTTCTAGGTCTGAAAACAGTTACCTCATATATTTGTCCAGTTTTATAGTTGGTTTTGGCAGTAGGGCGAGTCTTCTACCAGTTATTCTGTCATGACTAGAAACAGAAGTTCTCCAATTTTTAAAAAGAGATGTTATTTAACATATAAATGCTGATTTTTTTTGTCTATACCTGTGCTTTAAGTTTTCGTAGGGCTTTTTTAATTTATGAATAGATTAGATGTGATTTAATTCTTTCTGTGATACTTGACAGGCCTTTAATAAAGAACCTATCCTTTTATTCACAATTGGAGATTAACATTTATACTAAACTACTGAAGAATAAGTCCTGGGCTGTGTCAGAAGAGCAAGGGCCAGTCAGTGGCATGGTAGTTAGGCAGCTGAATCCCACACGGCTGTTACGTGGTTTCAGATCTGGACCCAGGGGCTTGAAAAACATATAGATACTTATGTGTGCATCACACCAGACACTTGTGTGTGCATGTCTAAAATCCCAAGAGGAGAATGGAGGGGAGGGAGGATAGGGGCTGTGGCATGGCCATTCCCGCTGGGGGTGGGGGGCGGGTGCTGTCTCACTTTCTCTTCCTTTCTCTGCTGAGTGCGTACACCTTAAATATAACAAATTAAAAAAAAAACAACCCACAAACAGAAGTACAAATCCCAGGTCTGACTCTGCTGCTAACAAGTGGTGCTGCTTTAGATTTTTTTTTTTTTTTTGGAGAGATTTTCGCTATAGGGCGCGTGCGCTCGCCAGACAGACAGAGAGAGACATTAGAGACAGAAAGCGAGAAATCACCCCCCAGGGGGGATGGTCACGCCGCAGTCCCTTCTCCTCCATTCTCCTCTTGGGATCTAGGGCATGCACGCACACGCGCCCGGCGTGAGTTGTAAGCCACCGGGTCCGAGACGCAAACAGCGGTCGACTACGCGGGAGTCCAGCGACATAGCCATTACGCTAACTGCTGGTTCCCCTGCTTTAGATTTTTGACCTCAGCTTTACTATCTGTAAAATGAATTAAATAGGTATTTACTCTCCCTTCCAGCTCTAACATGTGGGGATTGTCATACTGAATGCTGACATTTCACACTTTAGCCAGATTTTATTAGGGTTGTAGATGGCAGAGATCCTGGATCTGCTGAGCTCCTGAACGGTTGGAACAGGCAGAAAATAAAGAGGGATCTTTTTTTGTTTGAGAGGTTTTTGCTATAGGGCACGTGCGCTCGCCAGACAGAGAGACAGAAAGCAAGAAATCACCCCCCAGAGGGGATGGCCACGCCGCAATCCCTTCTCCTCCATTCTCCTCTCGGGATCTTGGGCACGCACGCACACACGCCCAGCGTGCGTTTTAAACCACCGGGTCCAGGACGCGAACCGCGGTCGACTACATGGGAGTCCAGCGACATAGCCATTACACTAACTGCTGGTCCCAATAAAGAGGGATTTTGAGGCAGAAAAACCAACTTTTATCAATGGACAATTTTGCATTTAACCAACCTTCATTATGAAAGTTAAGAATATCAGTAAAAAGGATCCATGAAACCTATGTTTACCTTATTTTCTAGCCCTTTACTAATGATGGTTGTCATTGTTTGAATACTTGCTGTGTTCTAGGTACTGGAATTTTCTTTATTTCTCTCAATCTTGCTTTTACTCTCACTTTTTTAAAAAAAGTTTATTCCATAATGCGAGAGAGAAAAACAGCACCCTCAACAGGACATTCTTGCTGTGATCCACACCCCTAGCCTCAGCCAGCATTATGTGCATACCTGGAGTACTCAGGGATGGCTCTGGGAACAAACTCAGAACCTTCCCATGTGGGTCAGCCTGGCAGAGCATTGCATTTTACCACTCTGCTAATGTCCAGTCCATCTCACTCTGTTTTTTTTTTTTTTTTTTTTTAATTAACTAAAAAACATTTTTAAAAAATTTATATTGTTGTCATAGGGTATGCGCACTCACCAGAGAGACACAGGAAAGTGAGAAATCACCTCCCAGTGGGGAGGGCCATGCCACAGTCCCATCTTCTTCATTCTCCTCTCAGGATTTTGGGCATGCATGCACATATGCTTGGCATGATTTTCAAGCCACTGAGTCTGAAATTTGAACTGCAGTGTTGTCCATATGGAATTCCAGTGTCTTAGCCATCGCACCACCTGCTGACTTCATTCAAGTATTTTTTGAAACTTAATTTTCTAGCCAGAGGGTATATATACCTGCCAGAGAGAGAAAAAGAAAACAAGAAAGTCTCCCTCCAACCATGGGGCATGATCACACCACAATTCCTTTTTCTCTATTTTTCCATCATGTCAGAATTTGGGGCCTGCACAGAAATGCACCGGGGGTGTTTTTCAAACCACTGAGACTGTAGTCAGTCATATAGGATCTGGCTCCCTTAACTATTATGCTATGGAACTGGCCCTTACTCTTTTTGATATATTGTACCTTTTTGCTTTCATAATCCTACCACAGAAGTCTAACTATCCTTATTTCACAGATAAAAAAAAATTGAAGGTAAAGAGATTGATTCCTGGAAGGTCATGTAGTGACTCAGGTCTTTCAACTTGCTATTATCTACACTTCTAATGCTGCTGGGAGAATTGTATCTTCACACTAGGTGACTGTAATGTTGGCCAAAAGGACCCATGGTTCCTTTTTAAACCCTAAACATGGGTATATCGTTTTACAGTTTGGAAAGCACGTTTGTGTAAAAAAATCCAGTTTGATCTTTACAAGAACATTATGATTACAGGCTTTTCACAGATCAGGAATCTGCAGCTAAGTAAAATGTTCTAAAGACACACTCACAGCTAGTAAGTGGTGAAGCCAAGATTTAAACTAGGCTCTGGTTGCTTCCAATGTTCTATACATGGTTCCCTTTTATTTGAGTCATGGTTAGGAACAGAGCTGAACTGATCCAGGCAATAGTAACTAGTGGTCAGCGGTGTTCAGGAAGGTGTTATGGCAGCTGGGAGCACAAATTTGTGTATCCACTTTGGAATACTCTTCGTCTTTGTCTTCTAGAGGTGAATTGTGAGACCTAACAGGTCTTTTCTTAGATATAAACCCAACAAAAATGTCTGCAAATGTACAGGAATGTTCATAGCAGTAACATAGGTGATCATCAAAGATTGATTGGGTATATAGATTGCAGAATATTCATATATAGGATTATTAAACAGCAACCCCCCAAGTTCTCCCCCCAACTCCCCTCCAAAACCCAAAAACAAAAAGCAAAGAATGAATTACACTACAAGTAACAACTTTGGTGACTCTTTTGAGAGAAAGATCTGGGCATAAGAGTACATGCCATTTGACCCCATTTATATACATACAGTTCTAAAAGCAAACAAAATTCATCTATGTTGTTAGAAACCAGGATACTAGTTACCTTTGGATGAAAGGGTGGGGGTACTGATTGGTGGGGTACTGATTCTTGGGCACTAGTAATTTCTTTTAAGTTTTGCTATAGGGTGCATGTACTCATGAGAGAGAGAGAGAGAGAGAGAGAGAGAGAGAGAGAGAGAGAGAGAGAGAGAGAGAGATCATACCCCAGGGTTGGGGGGAGAGGATGGCCATGTTACAATCCCTTCTCCTCCAGTGTCTTCTTGGGGTTTTGGGCATGCATGCACACGTGCCCAGCATGATTTTCAGGCTGCTGGGTCTGGGACTCAAACTGTGTAGTCTGCCATGTGGGATACAGCACTTTAATCTCCATGCCACATGCTGGCCCCAATTTTCTATTTTTTGAGCTCAGTAGTAGTTACTTGAACGTGTTTACTTTGAAATAATGAATTGAGACATACACTTATGACTTGTGCCTTTGCCCACACATATGTTTTATTTGACCAATAAAGCTTGATGAATGTAAAACCTCCCCCAAAGACATTAAACTTGGAACTAAGTGATTTCTTTTAAAAAATCTTGGTGTAGCTTTTTCTGTGTGTTTATCTCTTATATAAAGCAATTACTTAATCTGACTTGTAATCTTAATTAAATTAAAAAATATAAAATACAGTTCACCTGATTGCTTTGATCCTTGACTAGAGAGTATATAGTCTTCTGGACTGAGCTTTATAACTTAAGAATGGCAGTTATTAAGATTCTGAATCCCAGAGAACGAAGAGCTCACCTCCAAGCATCATTTCTGTGAATCCATCAGATTCTGGTGATACAGGGGCCATATACAGTCTAAGTACAGAAGGTACAGGGCATTTAACCTAAGTGCTGAATTCTTTCCTCATGCTATAAGTGAACTCTCGATATGGTATTTTGGTCAATGGAATTGGAGATTTTTGGCCCAAAGATTGGGTCTTGTGGTTCTTTCTTTGAAGTTGATGTTTGTGGTTGTTAACCTTCCAAAAATCTGCTCCTCCTGCTATTGTTGGGTGGGGCTCACACTCACTTATTTTTGCCCACATACTTTGGTGAAGTTTTTACCTTCAGGCTGCAGAGAGGGTCATGTGATCCAGCCTAAGCCAATGGGTGCATTCCATCCCTCAATTGCAATGATTGGTTCAGGCATAAGCATGTGACTTAAGTCAATGAGTTTAGGCCAATCAGTGTCGGTTCTGAGCTTTGGTTTGGACTGGTAGCCCAGATGTGGTACTGGGGAAGAGGGTTACCCTAGGAAGCTGAGTGGAAAAGGCTGGAAGTGTTGGGTTTTTGATTGATTCCTGCCCAAAGCCTGTTCATCCTTTGGATCTTCTACTTACGTGAACCAATACTTGCCTGAAGCCTTTTGGGGTTGGATTTTCTGTCTTTTTCAACTGGAAGTGTCCTAATAGCTATGTCCACCTGTTCTGTCTCACCTGTGTCTCCACATTTATTTCATCACATGAATGACAGAGGTAATTCTAATGGCTATCTTTCCATGGCTATTGAAAAAATCCTAAGTGTAAATGCTTGGAAAATTTCTCTGGCTTGATGACAATGACGACAACGATAACAATACTGGCAAAACCCCAGGCTTTTCCAAACTTCTCAGCAGTCGCACGGCAAGTTCACACCATCTTCTGTTGGCAAGATGTGGCAAATATTGCAGCTCAGCGGTACGAGTGAGAAACCCATGTCCTAAGCAGTTGGGTGGCTCTTCTTCTTAGCAGTTTTAGCTCGATTTAAACCTCTCAAACTTTGCTCTGTGTGTGTGTGTGTGTGTGTGTGTGTGTGTGTATGTGTGTGTGTAGGAGGGTTTGGACTCTCTTCCTCTTTTGTTATGGGGGAGAACAGGGAGCAGATTGGAACAGGTTGTAACACTTCCGCACGCCTGTGTCCCGGTGCTTATTTCATAGTGCCGTCTGCCAATTGGCGTCTGGATCCCATGCCTCTTTGATTTATGTATTTATTGTAAAGCAGCCAAATTTCAGAGAAGAGGAGAGGATATTCTAATTTAATAGTAAGAGCAAGGTGTAATTTCTTATAAATGGAGGGAAATGCACCCACATTCTTATTTGATGTTAGAAAATAAGAATCTGTTCAGGGCTTTCCTCCAGCCATTTAAAAATTGAGACATAAGATGTCATTTCACCAAATGATTATCTCCGTGCTTTTCTAAGATAAGATCATTTTATATTTTTGTGTATGATTTTTAAATTAGGTGGATATTACATTAAGAAAGAAAGAGAAGCAGAATGCAAGAAAACTCCTAATCTTTCAAACAAACACATCCTTTAAAATTTACCACCAATCACTGTTTTCCATTTTAAATTGGTTAAAAGTATTACCTATAGGGAAGGCATGCGTTTGCACGCTGGAGGCCATTGTAGAATGCTAGGGCTGAGATGATGAGCACCTGAGGTGGAAAACTGCTGGAAGGGATGGAATGGGTCTGTGGCAATATTTGGGAGGTGAAGAATGAAAACGGTTGCAGTGGTAAACAACCTTCAGAGCCCCGTGAGGGACGGGGCTGGGAGGTCCTTGTTTGCCTGGCTTGTACCAAGGGCTCCTGTGGGACCCTGTTCTGTTGCCTATTAGGAAGGCTTTCTATGTTGGCTCCCCACCTCTCTAGCTTCCCTTGACATAAAGTAAATTTATTCGGTCAGGCTAAATGGTGAAATGATGCTGTTCAACAACACATCCACGGTGGTAGGGTGGGCTGGGTGAGTAGGAAGTGAGACAATGAGCTGGACTTGGGTCTCTACTGGTATTGTCTTGACCGCCCCCAGTGCCTGGCACACAGTCGGAGGTCAGCCAGTGTGTGCGAAGACTTTGCTTCTGTTCTTGTTTTGAAATGTGAATGTCTGTCCCCAGTTGCCCCATCTTCCAGTTGCATGTGCTGAAGTTCTCACAGCTTTCTGGGCACTTCCGGGCAGCATACATTTTGCCCATGGGTGTGCTGTAAGTCTGAATTGGCAAGATGGGACCCAGGTTCTAGCCCTGGCTCTGCCAGCGCCCAACTGAAGTGGAGGAGATCGCAATCATAGCACGCCTCAGTTTCCACTTCTTTCAAAATATTGTGTATATGTGTGTGTGTGTGTGCATACACACACACACACACAAACACACACACACACACACACATATATATATATAAGTTTTGCTATAGGGTATGTGTGACTCACCAGAGAGAGAGAGAGAGAGAGAGAGAGAGAGAGAAAGTGAGAAAATACACTCTTTGCTTCCAGGGGGATGGCCACACTGCAATTCCTTCTCCATTCTCCTCTCAAGATTTTGGGCATGCACACACATGTGCCTGGTATGTTTTTTAAGTCACCGGGTCTAAGACTCGAACCTCATAGTCAGCCATGTGGGATCCTGCCTTCTTAGCCACTATGCCACCAGCTGGCCCAATGGGATCTAATATTTATCTTCTTACCTCTCACAGATATTATGAAATACAATGAAGTGATAGATGGAAAGTAATTAGGAAAAGGCTCTATGCAAATCCATCACGATGATTAGCATTATCATGATTACTTTTATTAGAGTCTTAAGTGATCACACACTTGTGCTAAAGACATCGTCTGCAAATAGGAAGAGAAATAAGAGCTGCATCTGCCTGCAACCTTGGGGTAGAAAAATCCCCTTTATTCTGTTTCCCGTTTCAGAAGAGAACTTGATGTGATCGGGTCATTGCATGTAAAATGCTTTAAGAATGTGATCTGTACTTCATCATTTTAAAATTCAAACATTCCTGAGCCTTTTTTCCCCTCACCCTGTTCATATTTATCTTCTTGGTCTTGCCTTCATTGGGCACCACATTTGTATTGATAAATTGTAGGTAGTAGGAGATGTATTGATGGGATGGAGACAGTTCAAAATGTAGAGTGCTGTGGCTTTGCATATCATTACACCTAGCTAGCTTTTTGCCTCCTGAAAGCTGTCGATTTGTGCATTATTGCTATTCAGGCTGATAAATGACAGTAATTGTTCTTAAGTTGAAGAGCTGGTTTAATATGCTGTCTGGCCTGGGAATTTCCTGAGCACCAGGGTTAAACTAGTGCTCCACTAGAGCTAGCAAAATGGCCCTTTTTTCATCACAGACTATAGAGTTAATTGAATTACTCGCTATTCATGCAGTTTGTAGCCTTGATTCTAAAGATACCATGAACTGTAGGGGGGAGGGAGATGCGTTCTAGGGGCTCAGGGTAACCGTGGGCCCTGCTTCAAGGACATGACCCCCCCCCCCCCCTTCCCCTAGAGGAAGGCAGTTTACATTCTGCAGCTCAGTTTGCTTTTCTGGTTCCTCAACTTGCTGTTGGTTATTTTTGGGAAGCACCAAGGAGGCTACCCAAGCTGCCCAGTCTCAGGGGACAGCAGGATTCCTGAGACTGCAAAGATGATTTCTCAGAGGCTCTGTTTGCACATTTTCTAACATTTGGCATAATGGCATCCATTTTATTTTGTTTAGTTTGTTAACTTTTGGGCTGGGCACTTGTGCTATGATATGGGTGGAGTCTCAAGTTGCCCCTCTCTGTGGGGAAGCCTCAAGCATAGCTAATTATGGGTTTTCTTTCCCTGTGACTCAGCCCCATCACAATTTGAACCGGAGAGGACACTTTCTTTGATCAAAGGTGGAGAAGGAATGAATTACAGAAAACTGGAGAGGAGAATCTGCCTCTCAAGGAATGTCTCATCTGATTCTGGAGTGTGAACAGAGGTTTCCAGAGAAGTATCCTCTTAGCATTTTATCCAACAACCTTATCTTCATGGTATTTTTGGGTCGATTGTCTAGGGGGCTCCTAGAAAGAATAAACCCAGAGGCAAACACAAAGCAAGCGGTAGATTTAGCTTGCTTCATCTACCCGTCTTTGAGATGACTCATTAAAGCTCTAAATGAGAAACAGATGTCCAGATTGTCTTCTGTCTGGGCATCAGTGCCCTGTCCTGGAAGGTTACAGTACCAAGTTATTTCTCATACACCTTTTCTTTTCTTTTCTTTTCTTTTCTTTTCTTTTCTTTTCTTTTCTTTTCTTTTCTTTTCTTTTCTTTTTCTCTTCCTTCCTTCCTTCCTTCCTTCCTTCCTTCCTTCCTTCCTTCCTTTCTTTTTTGTTGTTTGTTTTTGTTTTTGACATAGGGCATGTGTGCTCATTGGAGAAAGAGAGAGGGAAAGTGAGAAATCACCCCTTAGGGGGATGGCCACACCACCATCTCCTCTTGAGATTTTGGGCAGGCACATGCTGCTGAGTCCGGGACTTGAACTGTGGTTGGCCATATGGGAGTCCAGTGCCTTAACCACTATACTACCTGCTGGTCCCTTGTTTACACATTTTCAACCTTTTGTAACAGTCTATGTCATCATTAGTGGGCAACCTCTCTCATTCTCTCCCTCTCCCTGAATGGAAGAGACTCTTATGTATCTATAGTGCTCAGTGTCCTAACTGGAAACATTTACCCTATTTAGATCCAACTTAGGACAAGTTCAGAATGCTCTTTTACAATGTCCTTTCTTTGATCTCAGCTCTCAGATGTGCCCACTGAAGCAGGACTGAGGGATGGGACCCTCAGAATGACTGGAGTAGGGAGAGACTCGCATTTAGAGGCATTAATCATTTCTCATCATAGAAGCCCATAAAATCCATCTTTTTGCTACCCGACAAGGTATGAGATAATGAAAGAAGATTGCTTAAAATGTAAATCATTTGGGTCTGTTGGTAACACTGTTTAGAATTAAATTCATGTGTAATAGAACTTCCGATCAGAAATGAACAGTTTCCCAGACAAAGCCATCATAGATTCCATAATTTCATATGGATGCTTCCAACGCTAATGGAGCTGGTGCAGTTTGCTTGATAATGCCTTAGGCAGAAAGGGATCATTTTTCCTAGTTCCGTAACCAGCACACTTGACTGAAATCATTCACTGCTGTCCTTCCTGTCCCGCATCTCAGAAGAGCACATTTCACACCTTTCCTGGGCTCAAGATAGGCGAGAATTCACCGACTTCCTCCACATACAAATCCTCCATGGGGTGGGAGAGAACATTCTCTAAGGTCTGAGAGAGAGGTGTGGAGTCCTCTAAGGCTTGATGCAAGTCCCTCCTCAGTCACTGGGCCTCCCACTTCCCTCCTCTGTTCTGTCCCATACCAGAAGGATGAATTTGAAGCCCAAAGGGGTGGCAGAGGCTAGTCCATACCGGGACTTCATTTGTGCTTACATGCGAAGCCCGTTGAGTTTCACACCAAGGGATGTGTACTGCTGGTGGCCTGGGAAATGCCAGAGCGTGTGTGGTATAGGGACATGGGAATAAATCACATTGGACCAAATCTCATTCCCCTTCAGTCCACTTCTAAGACTTCTGATTATGTCAGAAGAAAGGCATGTTTGGTGCAAATGTATCTCTAACACCTACCCCTCTTCCATTTGTTAACCTCCCTTTATTTATTTATTTTATTTATTATTTTTTTAGAGAGATTTTTGCTATAGGGTGTGTGCACTCACCAGAGAGATGGAAAACAAGAAACTACCCCCGCCCCCAGGAAGAATGACCATGCCGCAATCCCTTCTCCTCCAATCACCTCTTAGGATTTTGGACACGCATGCACCACGCACATGCACCCGGCGTTGAGTTTTAATTTACTGGGTCCAGAACTCGAACCGCCGTTGACTACGTGGGAGTCCAGCAACTTAACTGTTATGCCATCTGCTGGTCCCACCTCCCTTTACTTAAAAAAGAAGTACAATCACACGCAGACAACAGTATTCAGCAAGAACTAAATAACACTACTTTTTAAAAATGGAATTTATTGTACAGTTTTGTTGTGTGACAAGTGACACTTATTTCACTATTTCACCTTTATGGTCATGATAAAGGTCCCTTATAAGTAATTTTCTTTAAATAAAAGAGTCAGTTTAAAGGAAAATTTTGATGCAAGTGAGGGTCCTTAGAGGACTCAAGCCTTAGAGGACTCCTCATCTCTCTCTCAGTCCTTAGAGAATGTTATGTGAAAGAGCCGAAGGTGCCCCGAGGATGACCGTAGTCTAGGAAACGTGCTGGGAGATGCTGATGGCCCGAGGGCAGGGTCCTTTCCTGGATCTCTATTATAGTTTAGAAGTTGCTGTGATTCAATTTTACTATTTTGAGGAACTTCCTTAGGATCCTGCAATTGGGTATATATACAAAGGAAAGGAATCAAAGAGGTATCTGCGCTCAATGTTGTAGCACTATTCACAAAAGCAAAGATAGGAAACAGCCTAAGTGTCTTAGTTTTTTGCTGAGTTGCTAATAGAAATACCTGAACTGGTGATTTATAAAGAAATAAAAGTTTATTCAGCTCATGGTTTGGAGGCCCAGGGTCCAGAGTCAAACATCTGGTGAAATTATAACATGGTGGAGGTCAGGATCTTAAGCAGAGCAGCTGTCCATAAGTTCCTCCTTGTTCTGGTCTGTATCCACGTGGCCTAGGCCTGGCCAATTTCCTCTATATACAAACACACCAGAACTCCATCAAGAAACCTTGCTCTAACACTGACTATCATACCCAGATTTCACTCTGGGACACCATGAAGGGATTAAGTTTTCACTTAATGACTTTATAGCACAATTACATCTTAACATAGGTATTTTTTGGAGGGACCTTCCAAACCATAGCAGTGTCTACAAATGGATGAGTGAATATAAAAAATGTGGACTATATACACAATGGAATACTATTCAGTCATAAAAAAGAATGAAATACTGTCATTCATGACAACATGGATGCACCTGGAGGATATTATATTAAATGAAATAAGCTGGGTACAGAGAGACAATACTACATGTTCTCTCTCACATGTAGAATCTAAAACACTGATCTCAGAGAAGTAAAAAGTAAACTGGTGGTTACTAGAAGCTAGGTGGTGAGAGGGTAGAGAGAGTTGGAGAGATGTTGGTCAAAGGATATATAATCACAGTTAAATAGAAAGAACATTTAAAAAAATGTGCCCAGAATAGGCACATATATAAAGACAAAAAATAGACAAGTGATTGCCTTGGGCTGGAGGTGAGGAAGAGAGAGAGAGAATGGTGGGGCCTGGGAAGAAATGGAGAGTGAATACCATAACCACATGGATGTGTATGTGGAGTTTCTTTTTTCGTGTAATGAAAATGTTCTAAAATTTACTGTGGTAATGGTTGCACAACTCTGAACATACTAAGAACCATTGGCTAGTGCAACTTAAATGTGTGAATTGTATGATATATAAATTAAATGTCAATGAAGCTGTGAGATAAAAGAAACCACTGACTCAAACAACTTTAAAAATATTGCTGTCTTATTTTATGTCTGAAAAAGGAATACATTTTTATGAATAGAAATTTTGAATACATATATATATAGGCAATCCACACACATACACACAACTACAAAGGAAATGAAAGAAGGGAAAAGACAGGAAAATAAAGATCCCCTAAGGCCCCATTCACCAAAGATAAGTATTTCAAATATCTTGGTTTATTTTGCTTTAATCTTTTAAACAACTTCTTAACCTATTTCTTTCATGAGTCAGAGAATGAGCGAGAGAGACAGCAGCCTCAACAAAGTCCTGATGTCATAATCCACCCCCAGCCTTCATTCAGCATCACGGGCGAGTACGTGCCTCATGTACTTGGCGATGTTTCTGGACTTGAACCAGGAACCTTCCCATGTGGGACTGTCTCGTAGAAGATTGCCTTTTACCACTGCACCATAGTATGGCCTCTAGCTTTAGTCTTTTAATATGCAAAGATGTATACATTTTTTCTCTTTTAAATAAAGCTGTGGTTATGATGTATGTATAATCTTTAATATTTTTTTCTTTTTCATTTACTGTATCATGAACATTTTCACATGTCATGATTTTATGTGGTGCTGGGTGTTTCATCATTCAGTTCAGATCAGTCTGGTAATACTTACTGAAGCTCATTCTAGATATTTGGGATGCACTGGTTCGCAAACAAAAATCCCTGCCCTGGAGGAGTTTACATTCTAAGGACTTTTAGTTGATATACAATTTATGCAACTAATGTCTTGTAGTTGAAGATTTAGAGAGTTCAGTATTGTAAGTACATAATACTACAAGTGGCATTCTGGATTGAAATCCTTTTGCATATTTCTGTTTCCTTTGGAGAAATCTTGAAGACATAAGATCTCTGCTCTTAAAGAGACAGACTTTCCAAAGGTTATTGCCATGCCTATTATACTTTTCCTGTGATTATTTGCCATCTGTATATCATTATCAATGAAGTACCTGGGGATTTTTTTTGCCCATTTTCTAATTTTTTTTAATTTTAAATTTTATTGAGGAAGAGAGAGAGAGAGGAGGAGAGAGAGGGAGAGAGATAGGTGTGCCAGTCAGGATTTTGGGCATGCATGGATGTGCCCAACAAATCCACGCTGATTTGGGATATAACCCTGAGTCTCCCACATGGTTCTAGCATCACACAATGGCACCCCATCACCTGCCCCACTGTGGCTGTGTCAAGTTTGTTTTCTTTTAATTGTTGAGTTTTGAGAGTTCTTTATACATTATAACTACTAGTCCTTTGTTGGGTATGTAATTTGCAACTATTTTCTTCAAATTTGTGGTTTGTCTTTCTATCTTCTTCATAGGGTTTAAGCAGAAAATATAGTTTTTAGCTTTGATGAGGTCACATTTGTCAATTTCAACCACTTTACCAAGCCTTGCTGGGTGCATGACTTAATAAGGGACCAAGGCACCATTAAAAGTGTTCATTTCCTGAGGATCTATTAAACACCAAGGACTTGTTTAGGGTGCAAGACATCAGGGTGAGAAAAATGTATGGTTTTACTGTCTGATGTGAATTAGACAGTAAAAATATAATTTTACAACTAATTATACAGTTGCAGTGATGAAAAATGCTTTCAGAAAAAAGAGCAGGAGTTCTTAGATGGTGTAACAGAAGCTAAAAAGGCCTGCTTTCCTGAAGGAGCATTGATCACGCAAAATGAGAAGAATGAGAAGGTGTTGGCTAATGAGAGGAGGAGTGAGCAAGGACTACCTCTGGAGTGGGAAGGAGCTTGACATGCTGAGGGGGTGAGGAAGCTGGGGGAAGGGATGCATGGGCAGACATGGCTGCTGGGAGATGCAGACCAGGCAGACAGGCTCCATAGACTTCGGTGGGAATTAGGTTGTGATTCTGAGAGCAATAGGAGCCAATAAAAGGTTTCACTGGATGAAGGGCCTTGTGAACACTTTATTACACTTGGCAAAGGATAATGTCATACCCTTTGTTATACAGAAACCTCAAGTCTGCATTCATCTGGATAGGAAGCTAGATACTTACTTAGACTAGGGGTGGACTTAACTCACAGATCTTAAAGTCTAGAACGCCTTACTTAAAAAAATCATTTTCAGAACACCCACTTTATGTCTAGGATATACAAAATGTGCTCATACGAAAATGGTCTTGATGGTGAGGGAGATAAAAATGCCTCAAGGAAAAGAAAAAAAAAAAACAGCTCTAGAACGATCAGATATGCTAAGTTAGACAACAGCAAGAATGGCCAGAGATCTGGGGTGCAGTGGACATGCACATCAGGAATTAGAACCCTTCTGTTTGCTATTCTCTGTAGCCAGCAGGCTTTGCGTATAGCAGGGAGCTTAATGGTGGGATGGATGGGTAGAGGAGTGAGAGAGGAGGACTGACTTCGGCTGGGCAATTGGCATGAAAGGGCATATGGCATTTGAACATGCCATAAAACCAGGTTGTTGCAGTGTTGCTTTCTCCAGTTTGCTCTGTGTGTAGGGACCGTTTCTGAGCACCCCTGACTAAGCAAAATTCTGGGAATTCTTGGGGAATCACTCACTCTCATCCATGTTGGATGAGAGTTGCCAGGCTAATGGCAGTTTTAGGCTGTGGTGAGAAAAAAGATAAAAGAGGAAGAGAAACAGGACTTTCAAAGCATGCTGTGTGCTCAGAATTTTCATTTTGTAACACCTTTGGCTCTTCCCTGGTGGCCTGATCTGTGACACGTGTAGAGACGGGCTGGTGGTGTAGAGAGTGTCTGGGACCTGAGCCATGTCCCAGAAAGGTGTGTTAAAAAGAGGAGGATCATGTTTTGCCGGAGCTTCCTGTCTCGCTCCAGGATGTCACCAGCCCTGTGCGAGGCCGTCCCCTCTCAGCTCTACGGCATCCTCTCGCGTGATTTGGCAGCGCCCTGCTGCCCCTGCCCCACCCCCTCTATGGAGAAGATGGGTATTTGGAACCAGCACGAGCTCCTCCAAGGCTCTGCACCCACTGAGTTGGCTCTTTGTGGGGGCGGAAGGGAATAGGCCAGTTGTAACACCAGCTGTCAGCACACAAACTGCTTAATTTCAGAATCATGCCACAGACAGAATTAAAAACACCACACGAGTTAAAGTGAGCTACAGGAACAAAGAGAAGAATTTCTGACAGAGAGCAGAGTGACAATGTGTAGGATGCTCTCAGGGCCCTGGGAGCCCTGGAAGAGGGTCTCTGTCACTGATGCCCAAGAGGCCTCTTGGGCTTTGAATAATTAAACACGTACCCCTTAGTTTTCCGCCTTCCCCCATTTGAGAATAACCAATATCTGTGGGTATGTCAGACTCACTTTTCCCCTTGCTGGTCTGTTGTGTGAAATCTGGCAAGTTGTTGACTCAAGGTTGCTGCAGTCCCACCTTTTTTTTCCCCTATGTAGAAGATCTGAGAGGTGGGAAGGAGAAGAATGCTAATGCCCTCGCTGCCTGCCTCCCTAGAGGAGGGAGCTGAGTGTTTCCTCCCTGCCTCTCAGACTCTGCCCCTCCACGTGTTAGGATGTTCAGCACGCAGCTACACGTGGAGTGGCCTGGAAAACGTTTAGATATTCCACTTTACTATTATATATGTTTTTAAAAGTAGACACAGCTTCAGATGAAATGCAAAACAGCAGCTCTGGGTAGCAGCAGCCCCTCTCCCTGTCGCTGTAGTTGGGACGTGTCTGAAATGCCTAATGGCAAAGGGAGGCTAGAGTCACCCAGGTGGACTTGCAGAGTTTCCTTTCATCAGCGGGGTGGGAGTGTCATGCCTCTGTGTCCAGAATGAATATCTCCTCTCCCACCCCATGCTCTTCTGACACTTCACACTTCTCCCTGGGCAGGTCCCTGGCCACTCTGCCATCTCGATGTTCATTTCATGGGCATTCGTGGGTACCTGTTCTAGACCTCCCAGAGTCTCCCAGACCTATTTGGTTCTTGGGGAGATCGAAGTATGAGGGGATTTCAAAATGTTTGTGGAAAATAGAATTAGAGTATGAGTTTACTTTGGTGCAAGCAGTTTTGAAATTTGCACATAGATGTTTCATGTTATGCATTTCCCATGAACTTTGGAAGACCCCTTGTAAGACATAGCCCTTGGTTATCTGTCCCCATGCCTCTCCTTCCTCCTCTTCTGGGTGGACTGTGAGCATCTCAAGGGTCAAGGTCATGCCATTCATCTCCACATCCCCTGGGCACAATTTAGCCCCTGGTACAGTGTGCACCCGGATGTACATTGAATTGGAAAATGGTGCCAGGAATGCTCATCTTTCTTCTTTCCTCTTTTCTTTTTTTCCTTGCCACCATCTTGGGTTCAACATTATCCTTCAGCCAACTCGTTCTGAGCCATTCGCTTTGCCTGGCACATTGCCAAATGTAAAGGCTGCCAGGACCAGCCAACACAGCTGCCTGGGTGATGCGGTCAACCTGCGGTGTGTGTCTTGGGGTGTTGTGGGGTTGCCTTCACCATAGATAAGATGTCTGACTGTGCTGGGACCACCTTAGTACCTGTGGCCTGCTAAGCTTCCCAGCTATGGTAGGCAAGGGAGTGGGGAGGAAGACTTAGGACCCCTGTCTTCCCCCAGCCTACTAGGTTGGTTTATGCATATCACAGTCTTGGGGGATTCGATGCCCATCCAGATTTACTAATCAGGAAAATATCTAGACAGTGAGCCAGATGCTCAGATTTTTAGTCAATAGAGTTTTGTTTAGGTGGGAGAGTCACAGGTGGACACAGAAGTCCCTTCTCCTGACAGGAGAGCTCGGTTTTACACACCATGGTTGAAACATACTTCCAACCCATTTCCTGCTCCGGTCCTTCGGCCAGAGATGGGTTCTGCAGCACGTCTATCCAGGCACTATCCAGTGTAGACCACTAAACTCACTTCTGAGTTCTTCTTTGTCTTTATCTTATCCCTGGGAAGGATGGGGAATTGGAGAAGATACAGGGGCGTGGGGCTGGGAGAGCAGACATTTTAGTTTTTATTGGGCTTTTAGCTTGTCTTTAGGGGCAAATCACCCCAAGGCCGTGCTCTGGCTTTGACGCCTGAAGCCTGGCTCCTGGCTAGGGCAGGGGCTTGTCCTCTGTAATCTCTTTCCTAGCTCTCAGCCACATGGGCACCAGCTCAGGCTCTGAGCTTCTGCCTTCTCTCTCCAATGAGACGCTTCCAGGAATTCTCACCTTCCCCAAACCACTAGGGGAAGCTCCCCTTCCTTGCTGCATTTGACTTGATGATACGGCTTCTTCCTCTTTGCAGCTCAAAACAGAGAAGTACACTGAAGAGGAAAACTTATTTTTTTCTCTCTTCACTCTGGAAGCCAGCCTTGATCCGAATGTTCCTATAGCAACATTAATTCTCCCAAGTTGCACCTACTGTATAATAAGTTATATATATAGAAGACCTACTGGGATCCAAATACCCCATATGTGCAAGCGAATGAGTTAATGCTGCCGTGAGAATTAGCAATGTTCCATTTCCTGATTTTCTGCCTTTAAAGTTACAACCTGTGTTTGCTCTGGATGTGGGGTTCGGGGAGCTGTGGATGTGGGTGCTATTCTGGCAGGCACCTGCCTTTATCACAGAGTGCACAGTGTCGTGGAGAATTTTTGAATCTCGATATGGAAATAGGCTTGAGGACGCCAGTGTCCTTCCAAGGCACCACGGAACTTTTCCTCGAGCTCAGCTCTGGCTGTCTTGGCCTCCACAATTACCTGGCAGGGAAGCTCCACAGCAGAGAAAGAACTGGGTAAGACTTACAGGTAGATGGGAGGCAGCCAGGCCCAGGGGCTCAGACTGCTAAGTCCTTTGGGTAGGGGGTATGTAGGTGACGGAAGGCCAATGCTTTGTCCCCTTTCCTCATAGGTGAGTGGGAAAAATGTAAATCGTTTGGCTCTTGCTTATATTGGCAGGTTATGTAGTGTGAGTAAGAAAGCAATGGCCAAGATGGTAGTAAAGATGACGATGGATTACACGGGGAGCCTTCTCATGCACCAGGCGTGGTGCTCAGCACTTTCTATGCAGCGCCTCGTCTGCTCTTAGAACGAGCCTGCGTGCAGGTTTGGTGATTGGCTCCCATTGTACAGATGAGGACACTGAGGTTCAGATTCAGTAAGCCAGTGATGTAGGTGCTGGAGTCAGAGCTCTCAAGCTGTACTCCTAGTAACACCCCAATCTAGCTTGCTCTAACATATGTCAACCAGCAGTCTGCAGACCTGGTGTAATCCCTTGGCCTGGCTCAGCCTTTTAAGCCTTGCCTTGCTTGGGTCGTGGAGCCCCTAGTTTGGCTTAAATGCACAGATGGCAGGTGGTGAGGGGCATGAGGAGAGTCCCGGGGCCTCCTGGAACACATTGTGTAGCTGGTTGCTCTGCACTCCAGAGCCAGCTAGGGTGTCCATGCTGGGCTGTGAGGTGTGGCTGGCTGTGAGTTGGTGGGGAAGGAGATGTGAGCTTGGTTCTGAATTGACCTTCTTTCTCGGGCTCACCATGGCTCACCTGCCTACCAGCATAAGCCTCATGGGAAACCAGTAGTCTGAGATCAGTGAGGACTGCCTCACAGTGTCTTAGATGTGCTCGGTAGGGCAGAGCCCAGAGGAGCCGGGGTGACTGCACCACCCCCTTGAGTATCATTTCTGAAAGTGACACCTTATTAGCCTGGGGATGGGAAGAAAGGAGGTGAAGAGTGAAAGTAGTGTGCAGGGATGAGGTTGGCCACCTGCCTTGAGTCTAGGGAGGGATGACGCAAAGAAGGGAGGACCTTGTGCTTCCTGGGAAACTATGGGAACTATGCTCCTCAGAGGCTGACACAAGGATGGCTGAGTGTGTGTATGTGTGTGTGTGTGTGTACCTGTATTTGTGCAATTTGCATGCCCACACATGCACGTGAATATCTGACTGGCAGGTCCACTGTCCCTCATCGTCCTTGCCCTTGTGGCCCCCAGGTAGGTCTTTAGTTGGGTTAGGAGTTTCAGGCTTCCAGCTTGACCTCTGGCTGGGCCTTCATCATCTGCCAGAGGGTGCTGCCCTTCAACCTGCTGCCTGTACACCAGAGGTAGTACAGTTATTTCAAAACTCCTAAGAATGACCTTAAAATCAGTGGGTGAAGAGTCCAACTCATTTCTGTCTGTTCTTTCCTTCCTGCATTTAATGAAAGGCCTTTTCTTGCTCTGCCCACAGTTGAGGGATACCCTGAAGGGGTGTAAAACTCAATAGACATTCACGGAGATAAAAAACCCTTCTAAAAGTTCTTGGTTCTAAACCTTCTTTTATGGCCCCAGATGGGAGTGTTCCTGGAAAGCTATTTTGGGAAATGAAATGGTCCATTTGTCCCCTTGTAAAGCTGAGCTGAGCCCCAGGAGCCCCTGAGCTTCTGCAGGTGCCTTTGGCCTTTTACCCTGCAGAGGATTGGGCACAGCAGTGCATGAGGGGGCAGAGAGGTGGGATAAATGGGCTCAATTGGGGGGTCATAGCAGGCTGTTCTGGAGCCTCTGACGCTTGGGCTGGCCACACTACATAATTCTTACCCACTCAGGCCAGCTTACAGCATCCTTCCATGCCAGCCCAGAGGCCTACCCACAGTGAGATACGTGCTACTAAGTGTCCAACTTGTTAGTTGTGTGGGGTGGCCCCAGGTCCCTCTCCACTGACATTGGCACTGAGGTGACAGCTCAGGGGTCTCATGGCCTAGTGGGGGTATAGGGGATTGATTGGTGGCTGGGGTATAGGCTGAAGCTCTCACATGCATTGTGTCCATACCTTCCTCACACCAACTGGGCAGGGTTCTCGGGATGGCACAGCTGAACACAGGGAAATGCAAGTCAGTTCTTGACCTCAGGGACTCAAAGAAATATTAGCCTACTAGGACTGCCATACCAAAGTACTGCAAACTGGGGGAGCTTCTACAACAGAAATGTATTTTCTCACAGTTCTGGAGGCTGGAACTCCACTATCAAGGTGTCAGCAGGGTTGGTTTCTTCTTTTTTAATTTGCTAGAGGGCACGTGTGCTCACGAGAGAGAGAGAGAGAGAGAGAGAGAGAGAGAGCGAGAGAGGAAGCACTTCCTATGAAAAATAGCCACATCATAATCTCTTCTCCATTTCTCTTTTTTGGGCAGGCAAGCATACAAGCCTGGCATATTGTTTAAGCCACCAGGTCTGGAACTCAAATTGCACAGTCAGCCTTGTGGGCTCCAGCTGACTTAACCACCATGTCACCAGCTGGCCCTCTTCTTTTTTTAGAGGGTTTCAGTATGTTGTCCAGGCCATCTTTGAGCTTGCAATCCTCTTGTTACAGCCTCGTCAAGTCAATGGGATTAGAGGTACGTAACACCACACTGGGCCTTTCAGTTGGACACAGGGCACAGCATTTCAGCAGCATGGGCCACCATGGCTAGGCCAGGACTGGTTTCTTCTGAGGTCTTTCTCCTTGGCTTATAAATGGCCACTTTCTTCTTGTGTTCCCACGTGGTCTCTCTGTGTCTGTGCCCCAATCTCCTCTTCCTAGAAGGACAGCAGTCATAATGGATTAAGGCCCATTCTGATGGCCTCATCTGAACTTTGTCACCTCTTTGAAGACCCTATCTTCAAAAACAGTCACATTCTGAGGTACTAGGGGTAAGGACTTTAACATATGAATTTGGGGAGGGGAAGTGATTCAGTGCAGAACAAAAGACTTAGAAGAAGGCATGGTAAAAGAAAAGATTGCCAACCCACTCCCTCAACTTTGCAGCCGGTTTCCTCTGAGAGGAAGGCATGGAAGATGGAGAGTCAGGAGAGAGTCAAGAGAGCCTAGAAACTTCTGAGGGGCCCGTTACTCTTCTTTCCTCTATTCTCCCTTCCTTTTTATATCCATTCCCCCTTCTTTTCTCTATTCTTTTTTTGTTAATTGCCAGAGGGCACATGCACTCACCAGAGAGAGATGAGAGAGAGAGAGAGAGAACCCTTCCCCTGATGGGGCATAACAACACCACAATCTCTTCTCTTCCATGTCTCCATCCTGTCAGGATTTTGGTCATGTATACACATGTGCCTTGCATGGTTTTTAAGTCTCCAGGGTTGGGATTTGAACTGTGATCAGTTATGTGGGATCAGACTCCTTTTACCACTCATTAGTCTATGAGGAGGCCCCTTCTTCCCCTTTATCAGACAGGTGCTGGGCAAGTAGACTACTGAACATGTTGAGCTCTTCACAGACCCAGCTTCCCCCCTCCAGGGTATTGGTCCTCTACCTGGTAATAGGACGTGCTAACCTGCTTTTCTCATCTCTCTTCACCCTCTTGTGACAACCACGGCCTCAGAGCACTCCTCCTAGTGTGGTGGGCTTCATGAGCAATGGCTACTCTTTCAGGTCATAGACTTGTTGTGTCACTGAGGCCTCCTGGAAACCCAGTGGCTGAGCCCATTGTTGATTAATGCAGCTTATTAAGAAAAAAAGATTGCAGACCCTCCATCATAAATAATCATATTATAACATGATATAAAACTTAATAACACTTACTGAGTTCTTCTCAGGCACTATGCTGAGGACTTTTCCTTGTATTATTTCATTTAATCCTCATAAACACTCTGTAGAGAAGATAGTAATATTCCTGACTACAGATCTTGCAGAAGTAGATTGAAACTACTTTAAATCAGCTTTTATACTAATATGTAACTGAGCACGTTTACAAATGAAATGCAAACAAAAGCATAAAACCAGCATAGTCTCTGCTGAAGCTTCCCGTGAAGACCAGAGCCAAGCAGAAGGTTTTGTCTTTGTCTCCATTTATGTAGGCAGATGGACCCAAGTTCTGAGTGAGAGCCTGCACAGCCTTCCACGGCCAGCACTGCCTCCTTCTCCTCCATCTTTCTGGAATCCTGGTGGGCTCTGCTTGTAACTCAGACAACGTCCTGCAGAGGAGGGTCCAGCTCACTGTTGCCTGGGGTCCCTCAATCCAAGAGACTTTGCTGTCTTCCATTCTGTATGTGTCCATGTGCTGCATGCACAGGTCTGTTGTAGGAATAAGGAGCAGATTGAGGAGGTGATGGAGGGCTAGGAAGACAAGGACATAAAGGAGTTGCAAGGCCCATAGGAAGGACTTAGGTGCCTAAGCTCATGTTGGGCCTGAAGGGGAGGTGTCTGGGAGCCAGCCTGTTACAGGCATTATGAACTCAGTCTACGTACTCTCGAAGGAGACTGGACACTTTCTCCCTTTCGTGCAAGAAGCCTGTTCCAGCAGTAGCTGGGACTATTGTCATCTGCCACCTAGTTGCTGCCTGTCCGTCCATCTGCACATCCATCCATCCATCCATCCACCCAACCAACCAATGAGAGATTGCAGAATGGGCTCCCCCAGTTACCCCACTGCCCTTTCTCTGAGGGAGTGTATGTGATACCAAGTTCAGAATAGTTTCTGCCTCTGAAGCTGGCAGGGTCCAAGATTAGGCCAGTGAATCCAGCCGGTACAACCAATTTATTGTCATTACTGCTTGGTAATTAACACCCTCACTGCAGCTCCAGGAGCAGAGGCAAGAGATTGAGGGAACATTTTAATCTGAAATCTAAGAGCACACAGACAAGTGTGGCATGGCAAGGCTGGGCTGCAACGGACATATTTATCGTCCGAGGCTGACCATCCAGCCAGTCAGTTCTGTTCGTCACTTCAGATGGATAGTGAATCGCTCTCTGTTTTTATTATTTCAATTCCTGTCCTTCATGGGGTTGTGGTGAATTAGCTCAGTGCCATTTTCTAAAATATCAAGCATTTTTATACATTAGGTATAGTGAATGGCAAATACTTGATGTAAAGTCTGCAGTTTTACTCCATAACCAGATTGTAAAATATGAACTGAATTAATCATAACTGCGAAGACTAATGGTACGTTTTCTCTTATTTTATCTTTAGTGCCTTTCAGATCATGTTTTAAAACCTTCCATGTCTGGCGTTGGGAACGCAGCCGCGGCTTGCTGGTGAATAGCAAGAGGCAAAGGTCAGACCGGAGGCTGCGCAAATATTGTGTGCTGGATTTATTGTTTTAATTAAGAGCGTGGCAGTTCATCATAAACTGTTTATGGCGTTTCTGCACAGTGCAGCATTTTGAAATCAGCTGTTTTAATGAAAACATAATGTCATATCTGTCAAAGTTCTAAATATTTTGAAAGTGAAATATGGAAACAAGAACTTTAATTCTAGGTTTACTGAGATTAGCTCATTGAATTGCTTTTAAATCCCTTAAGAGGGTCACATCATGGGGACCGCATGGTTTTCTGTAGGTGACAGAGGAAAAAAAAATTCGAGGAGGTTCTCAAGCTGGTTATTTAATAGCGCAAATACCAGTTGAAGGTTAATGTATCGAAAAACAAAACCATTATGGTTGGCATTGGGGTTTTAGATTAAAGATACAATAATGGGTGTGCAGGGGCCTTGATGCCGAGTTGTTTGGGGAGGCCTAATTGTGCCGAGAGGGAGCCCAGAGCCTCTCAGGGCAGGAGAGAAATGGATCCACCCTTGTCCTTTTCCAGTGGTGAAGCCTCAACGTTGCTGTGTTTGCAACTAATTATTTATAATGACCTCAAAGATGATGGGGTTTCGTGGACTTTTCAGGCTGAGCAGTTTGCAATCCCAGTAATTCCCTCTCATGGTCGCTGGGCATCTGTGTAGACATGTCAGCCATTCTTGGTTACATTTGTTAGGGAGTCGGATAAAATATTTGTCTAATCTGGAAATTGTATTTTTAGCTGTACTTTCATTGGAAACAGAAATTAAGCTTGTCATTAGATGCCGGGCCACAGGAGTTGACTGAACAGGGTAATGTATGTTATATTCTGTGCTATACTTGGTCAAGTTTCATATATATCGTATTCCACATTATTTTATTAACTTTAATATCTGCACTTCCTATTACCAGACATGCCCCTCATTCAAAGCACAGAGGCGCAGTTCTCTAATCAGAAGTGACAGGCTATATACTTTCTCTCAGCCATTACTCGGTAGCCTAGAGCAAAGAACTCTGTTTCCTTGAAAATGTTTTGAATTGGGTTATTTTTATTGAAGTATTAAAGTAATTCTTCAGATTTTAGGCTATTATTTAAGTACTTTTGGGAGAATACAATAACCTCCGGATTCTATAGGCTTTGTTACTTTAACAATCTGAGCCGCTAAATGCATCTTTTTAATGCTGGTTATATAAGTGTCTCGGAACTCATCTGACCAGCGGAAGCTAAGAGCATTCAGGTAATTATAGAAAATTAGTAGGTTAAATTAGTTTAGGAAAGCACAAAAGTATAATATTAAAACTGCTCGCAAAATGTAGACCCTGCTTGCCAGGTTTTCAGTGACAAATGAGCATTTCTAATAATTTTATCTTTGTGTTTTATGATTTGGTTGGAATAGCCAAATAGACTGGTAAGAAAGCAGAACTGGGCATTGGTGGTGTCATCTAAGGATGAAGCAATGGTTTCAATAATAGTTCGAATCCCTGCCATGGTGTTGGAGGAGGTGGCAATGGCAAATGCCAGCCTTGGACTTGAGGGCGTTGGACAAGATACCCTGCGGTTGTATGGCTCTGGTGAAGGCTGCTTCTGGAGGTTGCAGTTCAGGCTATGAAGAGGGTTTCACAGGCTCCATTCTGGACTGGCTCCATTTCATCAACAGTTATAAAGAGGAGACTATCCACAAACACACCCTGTGCCAACTTGCCAATGACACTTACGCGGGCACAGGTCCGTTGTGATTTGGCTGCCTAGTGATGAGTATGTCACTGAAGCTGGAGTAAGAGAAGTGGATCTCACTGAGTGCTCAGTACCCAGGAGCCACAGTTTTGGCCTGTCAGTGTATGAAACCTTCTCCGTTTTGCCATCAGACAGGAGAGGCTCAAAGAGCAAACACCATCTACCCAAGCCCAAGTATACAAATGGCAGAGTTGAGAATGGAACTCAAATTCAAAGCCAACATCCTTCCACGTTGCCCTGCCAGCTCCATGTGAACCCAGTGAGAATGGTCCCATGTATAGATGGCCATGGTGGCATGAGGGTACTGCAATGTTCCCTGATGCTGAAGCCACACGGGAAAGTCCCAGATTCACATCATAAGGCCTCCCTGTACACATTAGCCATGTGTGCACGCTGCTGACACAGCGTAGATGAGGATGGGGTTGGACAGCGGCATGAAGACCCTGTTTGGGCTGCCTGTCTATGTCTCTCATGGAAAAAAAATAAAAAAAAAAAAAAAACTTATAAAAAGGAAAGATTCCATCTCTGTTTTTTCCTTTTTTGTCAAGTTTCAAGATGGTTTTGTGGTCATTTCTAATACGACTAAGTATCGAGCAGCCTTTAAAAAGAATAGTTTGCAATATCTGGGTAACCGAAAAAAACAAACCAAGAAAATTAACATTATACCAATGAAAAAATGGATGGACCCTGTGGTTCTCTCATAAATCCATTAGAATAAACTTTTGAGTGTGGAAAAGGGAACAAGATGAACTATGTGCTAAGTGCAAGTTGAAAACTCTAGTAGGGGATATCAGCTGGAAGGTGTCCTGGAATAGTCAGGATTCATTAAAAAAAAATGTTATCCAATAAAATAGAGTAAGAACTGGTAGAAATAAAAAGGGATGTGCAGATCACCAGAAGAGATGTCAAAGCAATTGTAAATTTGAAAGGCAGAAGTGATTTCCAAAGCAACCAGCTAGACATTGGATGGAACTGAAAGGGTGTCACCATTTGGTGACACCCTAGATTGTCCTTGAACCTGTCACAACACACTGAAATACTGGTCAAATAGCTCTGGTTGTTATTTCTACCAGCTCAGGTGTGCAGTAATGTGTAGTTTGCAAGTGGGTAGTTTTAGATCTTCATGGTAACTTGTGAGACTGGCATCATTGCCCCCATTTCACAGATCTGGAAATTAAATGTCCTCAGTCACTTAGCCTAAGGAATCTAGTTAAAGTGAAATTAGTGATAGAAAAAAGGAGCAAACATATAACACAAAGCAGTTTAGGAAAAGTGCTACAGGCATCCTTTATTAAGCATTCTGCTTGGGGATTGTCTTTCTATCATTTTGACTGAATGATTAAGTGACTATTGGCCCCATGTGAAATGATCTGTCACCTGATGCAGAGAGAATGATGTTCACCAAACAATCTCTCTGTTCTCTCCAAATTTCCTAGCTTGCTTGCAGATAAGTTGGTGTGCTTTAATCTGGCCAAAGGGCTGCTTCTAGCAAAAGCATGGACGCATGTGTGTAGGTTACCATGGCCCTCATGCTTTTTCTGCCCAGGCAATCCCAGAGACTCTGTGTGGAGATGCAGGAACCACAAGATCAAGAGAGCCTGATCACTGAGACCCATGGAATGTACAACAACTGCTCTTGACTCTCAGCAGGTTTCATGAGAGCAAGAAATGAACATTTGTTGTGTTAAACTACTGAGATTTTGGGGCTTGTTACAACAGCAGAAGCCTGTCCTTTCCTGACTTACTCATCTCTCCAGTCACTTGCTTTGGATATTCCTCCATGCATCCCAAGTCCATAAGTGGCAGCTCTTCTTCCTCTTCTTTCTATATGTTTGACTTCCCAGCCTTTTTGGTGTAGCTCGGGAATGACTGACTCTCCATGAAGCCATTTGTGGTCTTTGTATTAGGGACACAGAATAAAACTGAATTGTATTGTCTGTGTAGATGTCACCATTGGCTCCTCCTTGCTGAAACTGACTCTAACAAGTGGTTGGAGTTTCCACTGGAGGGTAATTTGTATTTATTTGAGCTGCCACCAACTCCTTATTTAGTTTGCATAAACTACCCAGGACAGAAGAGGAATCTCCCTGGACCCTGTTTATCTTGTAAAAGTGGAGCTTATTCTGGAAGGTGGATCACTCGTCACATGGACCTCCGGAGCTCCATCCCTTTTAGCGATGAATAATCAGTCATCAGGAGAGGGGATTAAAAAATAGATTTATTGCTATTTCTAAAAGTCAGAACTAGAGGATGAGTAAACACAACAACAGATGTATAAGAACGTAAGTAGAAACACTATTTTACAATAACATGTACTGAAACACATTTATGTACTGGAAACTATGAAAAATAGCTCTCTTTAAATGATTGAACATTGGCTGTCTGTTATACACAGTTGAGTTTGCAGTGGGAGAACAAAGATGCTCATAGCTCTGTTGGCCCTTGTGAAAACCCTTCCTCAAAACCTTCTGGAATGTTCCATGAAGCAGTTTATGGTTTAGGAAGAAGAAGAGGTTATTTTCAGTGTACATGTGTATTGTTCTCTTTCCATCTTCTGTACACATGTGAGATAATTACTGGGGTTCAGGGAACCCTATGGCCAGAGTCAAGCAAGAAGGTCCCCAGGAACAAGATGATGGCATTCCCTTCTGGAGAAAAAGGAGAGCTGGCCTTCTCATGAAGAAATTGCTATCTTGGGAGAACTCTTAAGAAGGCTCTGGATAACTCACTTTGGTTTGGTATGGGGAAACAAGGCATCAGTTGAAGAAAAGTTGGTTTTCCAGTTTTGGCCTTTAGCGAAAGCCTCCTCAGACAGGCTGTGTGGTTGGCTGGATTTGATATACAGGAAAGGATTATAATAAAAGCCACCAGTTATATCACTACATCTAGACACACTTCACAGTCCTTGGAAGTGGGTGATTTTTTGCAATGTCTTAAAAAAGGAATTGATTGGAAGAATTTTGCCTCAGGGTTTTCAAGAACCCTAAAGACCAAGATGGCTTGAAGTTGGCGGAGCAAGCCTTTGGAGTGACATGGTGGCCCAGAGTCTGTAACAGCAACATGAGTCACAGCAGCGTAGAAATGAAGAGTCAGCTGACCAGTCCAGTCAAGTCCATACAACAGGGATGAGTATTTTTTCCTGGAATTAGCCTCTTTGTAAAGGTATCCATTGCCATCTTGGTGTCTGGGTGACTATGTGGTCTTCTTTAATTTCCTCTATCCTAGTGACTGGAGAATTATCAAGGCACAACATGATTTAGAATGAGGATAGATTTGAGGACTTAGCTTTCAGAGACCCTGAATACAAACGAATCTCTCTCTTATATTCACTTTTGGGCATGGCTAGAATATTGGGGTTCTGGTTTTAACAACCCTTCTCCCTGTCCATCACACAATTAGCCAAACACCTTTCCTTATGTAATGATCTGAATGAAACTTAGATGTTGTTGCAATAGTCCCCTCAGAAAAAATGACACAGTTTACAATATTTGGAAGAGAGGAGTAAAATACATAGCTTATAATCTTGGTTTTGTGTACTTCAAATCATAAACACGTGTGCTTATCTGTGTGTGTGTGTGTGTGTGTGTGTGTGGTTGCACACACACAGCTGTGATGCCTGCATGTAATTGCCTGCTTTGGAAATCTACGACAGAAAACTAAGATCACCTAGGTGTGCCCTCGTTTTACATAGATTGAACCTCTGCTTTTAGTAACGTTGAACTGGCTTCTATCTTTTTCTCTTCCATGGTGGCATTGAGCAACCTCCATCGTAATGCAATATTAAGGACCGCATAATTAGCCACCTTAATAAATTTTTCCAAGATGGATAGGCAATATTTGGCTTTCTTCGGAAGAAAATGTTCCTCTAACAGTATTCTGTGGGAAGCGATGGAGAGAACAATGAGCAGAAATATCTGGAAATATATTAAGATATATGTGCATATATTGGACATTAGCACCATACACTAAGCATATTGGGAATATGCTTCAAAATATTTCAAACATTGTTGACCTTTGTTATATAATCCCGGGCTCGGGAAAACATATTTGCATAGACTTAGCAATATATTGTAAATAACTACATAGGACAGTGTGTATTTTTCCTTAAGATGCAGTATTATAAGCAAGACATTAAATTATGCCTATCAGACAAAGCAGCCGGATCTCTACATTTTTTTATAGCACATTCTATTGGGAAGACATCCCTGCTTCTAAAAAGCACATGCATTAACTGCCTGATTCATGTGGTGACATGTGGCATATCCAAATGCGTTATGGATCTCTCAGGAATAAAAACAACATAGCAAAACCATCACCTTGGGATGTTCATTGAGTGAATATTTTACAGACACACTCCTTTTATATTTATATAATAATTTAGTGTTATGACAAATTTTTTCGCCGAGTTGGCAGTTTTTCTTTTTTATAATGGTATTATATTTGTGAGCCTATTAAGTGCATATGGGATAAACTACAGAAAAAAGTATTTTTCATAATTCCTCAGGGTGTTTGTAGCAAAAAAAAAAAAATTCCACCCAACATATTGGTTTAGAAAAATGTTAATAAAAGGTCAAGCAGAACTTTCCGATGCTTAGCATGACAACCATGGCAATTTTGAGGTCTTGTTTTTTGAACGGAATATCATGGAGACATGGGGATTTATGGGGCTTTCAACAAGAAAGCGGTACCTAATGTCCTTTCTGAAAAGGAGACTGACCCTTTCGGCAGGGCTGGTGAGTTTTTAACAGAATCAAAACAAGGTTGCTTCCTCCTCCTCATCCACCTGGCCTCCACAATGAGGCCAGGCTCCTCTCTTGCTTGGTCTGGGGTTCTCAGGAGCCAATGGTACAGGGCCTGCTGGTATCAAAGGCTGAGCGTGGGCATCTTCCCAGCTGGGTGTCTTTCTAGGGGCCAGGAGAGTGAATGTTCGTGAAAACCTGGGGTACTTTTCTCTCTGGGGTAGAGAGCACAGCTGCATCTCCGAACTCGAGGGGAACAATGAGGTGCATGCGAGGATAGGACGATGCCCATCCACAGAGGAGACGTGCTGGGCAAGGCCACCGCTCTGCCCCTGCTCTTGCCCCTGGGAGGTCAGGAGAGAAAGGGAGAAATTCTGAATTTCTTCATCTCTCTTTTTCTCTTTTTCCTTTCAAAGAACTTATAAAACTACAAAAATAGAGCATGGCTATTTGAGGATTTTTATTTAGCAGTTGCTTGCATTTTAGCATGTTTTAGGCAAACCCATACACTGTGATTCCGACTGGCCTCAAATTAAACTTCCTTGAAATAGAAATGTTCTGTGTGAAGAAGTGGACAGAGAGCAACTGTCTTGGAATAGCTCCAACCTGGCTTCCAGGGGCAGCAGCCCAGGCGCCAAGTGCCTGGAATGGCAGGACATGCCCCTCCCAGGGCTCCGGGATTCCTTGTGAACAGGTGAAGAGGAGTCAGAGGAGCCACAGGAAATGGGTCTCACGTCGTCTCAGGAACTGCCTGATTGCTCTGTGGGTCTCCACCGCAGCCTGCCAGGTCCAAACTTCATACAGCTTTTCACAAAGGAAAAGTTGGTGTTGTCTGAGTCTAGGTCTGACTCCAACCTGAGGGAAGGTGGGGGCCTTAGGGTGGCCATGGTTGGTTTTAGCTGGGAGTCCCGAATGCCTGTCGTGGCATCTGAGCAGAGAATAGCTCTCAGCATGGCTTTCTGGGCTATTTTCCATCTATGATGTTGATTCTGGTGTTTCCTGGACACCTCTACCATGCGCCAAGCTCTAAGCTGGGTGCCAAATGCCAGAAGATGAGGGAAGCACGCTGCCTTCACTCTCATGGGGCCACATGTGAATCCCAGCCCCGCCCAGAAGATTTAATGACCATGGGGGCTGGTGCGATAAGGACAATGTACTCAAAGCGCTCCGTCCGCTGAGAGTGCGAAACCACCCCGTCATGTATGCAAGGCCAGAGCCTGTCTTGATTTAACATTCTGATCATTTATTCATCCTGCATTTAAAAAAAACACATTAACTGTGATTTTTGGAGAAAATCGTTAAGGTTTTTGGTGTTCGGTGTGAGAATGTGAGGTGGGAGCAGTGTGGTGTTGGGAGTCGAGTGAATTCCTCCTAGACTCTGGGGATAGTTAACAAATCTAATTACCTCCCCCAAAGGGCATTTTCACCTCCTACCTGCAGCTTCCTGCGGAAGCACAATGGCCCTCCTCCGTGCCTCTCCCTGGTTCTCAGGCAGCCTGGGCAGGCAGCCTCACCATCCAGGACATGTTCTGGGTCACTCCTGGGGCTGGTGCTCCCCACGGCATCTCTTGGATGGACTGAGGTCCACTCTGTGGTTCTTACGCTCTTCCTGGAAGAGCAGCTTGCAGAGGTGAGGCCAGCTTCTCTAGGCCACCAGGCCTGACTCAGAGGGTGTTCATTAAACATCCCTCTAGGGCCACCCTTGAAGGTGAAGTGCTGCTAGGTGAAGGGCGTATTCTACACACCGGAAGTTTGAGACCTGTTCCCCTCAGAATGTGTCCCCTGCCTGCCCAGTGTTGTGAGCCTCTGCCACTCTCCACCCTGCTCAGCTCCCAGAGCTTCGTAGCGGCCACACAGTGCAGGCTTTGATCTACACTCGCTGCCTCCAGGGCTTCCCCACTGTGCCACGGGTCTTCTTTCTGCAGACTAAATGTGAGCTCCGTGGGCAGGGGTGCCTCCTCTTTTTCTGTGATCTCCCCAGCCCTGTGCAGGGCAGGAGTCCAGTGGCCTCGCAGGTTCGTAAAATGAATAGCTTGAAGGAGAGGTCACACGTCATAAGCCTGAGTGTGAAGGTCCCCAGGGACACCGTGCATGGGGACTGGCCAGCCCCTTAATGGGGTGTCATGGGAGTACAGAAAGCAGCCCTGGCAACATGGGGTCATGCCTTTAACATAGACAGGTGCGGGAGGCGGCTCTGGCAATGTGCCTTTAATATCGCAGGATCTGCTGTTGAGGCTGGGTCTGACGAGCCCATCCCTCATGACGGGAGCAGGTGATATGCAGCTCCTTGAGTGGGCAGCCTGGCGTGAGCGAGGTGGCCAGTTCACCCGATCCCTCCCTTTCTAGCGTGTCTTACACTAATCTTGTGAGTAAATGTGGCGGAGCACCTGCTTAGGATCTAATCCGGGGTCAAAAAAAAAAAAAAAAAAAAAAAAAGAGTAGATATCTGTATTTATTAAATGTGCATGTTTAATTCCTGGCATATATTCCTCTCATCCCTTCACTGTTTTTCAGAAGTTATTCATTCCCCCCTTTTTTTAAAGAATTATTTTATTTAACTTGATTTATATACTTATGTATGTATGTATGTATGTATTTATTTTAAATTGACCAGAGAGGGACAGAGGGAGGGAGGGAGAGAGAGAGAGAGTGAGAAAGCAAGCCATCAGGTCTGGGATTTGAACCACAGTCGACCATATGGGAATCCAGCATCTCTAACTACCATGCCACCCGCTGGCTCCAGAAGTTATTCATTTTTTTATAATTTACTTATTTTATCTGTGATAGAGCACATGTGTATGAGAGAGAAAAAAGGAGAGAAGGAGAGGGAAAGAGAAAAGCATCCAGGACAGGGTTTTCTCATGCTGAGACCTATCTTCTCAGCCCTCCAGCTCATCAGAATCTGTATGTATTTTCAGACTGACCTTGGGGATCCGAACCTGTAGTCGGCCATGTGGCTTCCAGCACCGCAGTTCAGTTTGTTACTGACTGTGCCACAGGGCCCCTTCACTGTTCTGATACTGAGGCAGCTGAGTGGTAGCTGGAGACTCCGTTTCCATATCCAGCGATGGTGGAGATGTCTGCTCTCTGTTGAAGCATGGTGTGGAGAACGCTTTGGAACTTTCCTTTAGGAGTCTGGGAAGGTCCACTGGGATAGGTGTTTTGACCTGGCGACTGCAAACTTTCCACCCACCAAAAAGGAAAGGAGGTCACTCAGAGCACAGACCCTCAGACGTGGGCTGGTTTTCCCTGCCCTCACAACCTCCATGTCCTTCAGGAGCAATGCCATTGCTATCTGCAGCTGCTCCTGGCCCTGCAGAGCCACCCACACCTGAGTACTCCAAAGGGACTCACTAACCAGGTAGCTCTGGTGTCTCCGTGGAGAGAGGAGACCAAGGGTGAAGATTCTGGCCTCCAATGTGGTACTGCTAAGCTGTGGGCCGAGAGCATTAGGCTTCTGGCACCAGCACCTTCCCCTCCCCTGCTCTAGTCAGTAGCAAACGCTGCTTCCCCTAAACATGGCATAATGTTGCCTTTAGCCCCCTGGCTAATGAGGGACTTTCTCGCTCATTATGTCATTAGAGTCTTGGGACAGGCCTGGGTAATTAGCACCATCCTACAGATGGGGCAACAGAGACCCAGTTCTGTCCAACTTTACCTGCCTGCCAAGTGGGTAGCCAGGGCTCCGCTTCAAGCCTGCTGGCATCTGCTCTGAGGCCGTGTGTGCAGGCAGGCCCTCTTGACTCTTGGGAATGTCTCTTGGAAGATGATTTGTTTGGGAGAAACAAGCTACCCATACCCTAGCCGTGTCCTTCTCTCCCACAGCTGATGAAGTTAGTAACAGGATCTAAGCTGTGCCCAGAAACACCGTGGTGTTTTCTGGAGGTGAAACAGTAGAGAAATGAGCATCTACACTTCCTTTCCACTCTTCCCTGTACCTTACTGTCATTAGAAAACATTATGAAGCGTCTCCGACATGCTGGCATCCTGCTGAGTGCCAGGGTTGAGCAGACAGTCCAGGAGCAGAGGTGAGTTGCTCAGATGTGCACGCACACACCTGTGCATTCTCTTCCATTGGGCAAGCTCCTTCGTCGGAGCAGCCAGAGTGGAAGAACCTTCTGACTTCATGCTACAGCTGCCTTGGCGAGGCAATGCTCTTCCTGAATTGGGTGGGTGGCTTTGGGCCAGCTTCTATCTTGGGAGGTCTATGAGATGCTAGAGATTGCTGGTACTGAGATGCTGCTTGTCAGCTCTGAGTGCCACTTCCTATAAGATGATTCCTCGCCAATAGGGTGGAGCCTGGCTTCCCCTTTTCTTTGAAAGACGATGTATTTATTTATTTCTTCCATGAACTAGATAGCTTTAGTTAGCAAGCGAAAGAGTGAGAAACAGGAACCCTAGCAGGGTCTTCACTCACGGTCCACCCCCAGCTTCTGCCAGCCAGGATCATGGGCACGTGGGCCCAGCATGTCCAGGGAAGTCGCAAGACTTGAACTCTGGACCTTTCTCAGACGGATCCAGCATTGCATCATGTTGCATTACTGGTGCATCACTGAGGCAGGCCCCTGGGTTAGAGTTTTCAGTGCTCCCCATACCCAGGGAGCACTCTTTTGGGGATGCCCTTCTGTGATCACCTGCTCTGCTTAGGGCAGATGGATTTTCAGTTCAGTGATGGACAGGATGACCTGGGGCCCAGAGATACCTGTCTCCATACAGGAATCTCCTTCGCTGATGCCTGCGTGTTTAACCAGGTGGTGACGCTGGGCGTTAGCACCCCGACTGAGCTCCTGAGCTGCCTCACCCCACTGTCCTCCAGGTCTGCACAGGGCAGACGGATCTCGATTTGGGTGAGGATGACAAAGAGACACACATTTATCTGTGGTGAATTTAACCCATGTCAGCCCCAAGAAGGTGCAAGGCTGCCTCAGACTGTGTCCCCAGGCCCAGCCCCCAATTATCCTACTCTCCATCACCCCAAGAGGTCTTTCTAGCTACAAGGGAGCAGCTTTCCCAAGAGACATGCTGGGGCTGGGGCAGACCTCTTCAGAGACTGGGGACCCGGTGCATGGCGAAATGTGCACACAGAACCAGGAGGGGTGAAGACAAATGTCACTGCTGGGATACGAGGTGTAGCGGTCCATACTGGACACCTCAGCTTACAAGAGTAATTTTAAGAAAAAGATTGAATTAATTTTGGTCATACAAAGGATGATAATGATTTTAGCTGGGAAAACATATCCCCCACCCCTGATATACATACAGTGGGTTTATATTAGAACCCAGAAGGGAATGAGTCCTGAACGTTCATTCTAATCACCTAACTATTACAAAAAAAGTGTAGAATTCCACATACCAGAGGGCTTCAGCAAGTTCGAGGAAAGGGGAATTAAAGAATGAGTTTATTTTGGTATAATTTTTTTTTTTTTGAAATCTGTGCATGGTTTCTTCATAATATGCATTTTCCGTAAACTCTTTGAAGATCCTCTGTATGTGATGCTTCCTTCCATAACGTATTAGAGGGTGGAGCGTTTGGATCTGTCTTTTTGGGAATAATGCAATCTCTACACTGGCACGTGTGGCAATGGACATAGACGCTCTTGTGAGTGCTGATGATCGCTGGGATTCGATGGAATGAACATTTTCATTTTCTTTTCTTCATTGAGCCACCAATGGCTCAGTGTTTTCTTTGGGCCCAAGGGCAATTTATAAGATAATTTCTGGACTGGGAAATGGTGGGTGATGGTATCCTATGGTCAACCCTTCAGCCTGGTTCTCTTTTTTCAGAAGCATCTGGATCTTCCCTCGATGGTCTGCCCTAGTGTCCTTGTTGATCAGGAGCTCGGAGAAGAAATTCATCATAATTCCAACCCCAGGGAGCCCTCATGGTGGCTTGCTAAATTAGCAAGTATGGACAGCCATCACTACTAGGTTCCAAGCCCAGCTCATACAGTGACCCCCAAACTGGTCTTCTTGTGCCTATCCTTGACTACTGAGCTCCATTCTCAACTCAGAGCTAGAGATACCTGGCAAAATGAAATAGGATCACATTGCCCTACTACTTGAAATCCTCCCAATAGCTCCTGTGTCCCCAGAAGAAACCCCAAACTCGCTTCTGAGGCCCAGAAAATTCACATCATGCCACTCGCCCCTTCCCTGATGTCTCTGAGCTCACCTCCCACCACCTTCCTCTGCTTTCTCCCTTTCAGCCATGCAGGCCCCTTGCTGTTCTTCACACACACACAGCTCATTCTTTCCTTGGACCTTCACGCTTGCTGTTCGCTTTGTGGGGAATGCTTGTCTCGAATCTGCAGGTGACTTGTTCCTCACTGTACTTAGGTCTCACCTCATTGCCACCTCTTCAGAGTGGCCCTCCATCAGCTCACCCGTCAAGAAAGCTCCCTTCCCCAGCCTCCCCAAAGCCCTCCTACTCTTGCTTACTATTGCATGTATCAAAACATCATTCCCAGCATGCTTTTATTGGTTTGTTCCTTGCTGTCTACCACATCAGCTCCATGGGCAGGGCTTTGTCTAGTTTACTGCTATTGCCAGGCTTCTAGAACACGACTCACTCTGCGTGTGTGTTCTGAGAGTACCTGATGAATAAATGAATGAAGGAACGAATGCTCTTGGGCACTGCTGGTAGGAATGTAAATCGATGCAATGTTTCTAGAAAACCACTGCAAACTATTTTTCACTTTAGCAATTGGTAAGAATTTGTTAAATGTAGAAAGTAAGAAAATACCGATCAGCAAAAAGAATGTTAAAAAAAAAAAATCACCTGCAGTCTTGCCATTGCTATTATTTGGAGTATTACCCCCGATGGTGTTTTTTTGTTTTTCCTGTGTGTGTGTGTGTAGAAAGCATGGTTACATTGTGTGTAACTTGCTTTTTATTACAGAATGGTATGTTATGAAAAGTCCTTGAATGTTGTTAAGTACGTTTCTACAACATTACTTTTAAAGACTCTGTTGTATTATCTATATATCTATCTTCATATATATATATATTAAATCTTCTAGCCTCTTATTATTGGCTATTCCATCTGTTTCCAATAAGCAGCCTTACAGTGGAATCTTTACATTGGGTAATCGGAAAAGTCATGACATATTTTTTTCTATGCTTTTCTATGCAAAAATGTGCCATGACTTTTCCAACAACCCAATACCTATCCTTGATTGATTCTTTTGGAAGAAGAATCTTTGGGTCATGCATTTTTAGGAATTAAAAAAAAGTGTTTATTCTTGTAACTTGCTTTTTTTAAAATAAAAGTATTTATTTAATTTCATTTGTTATTATTATTTTAAATTTGCTATTTGACAATATTGCCAACTTACCCTTCATAAAGGTCAATTAATTTATTCTACCACTGGTGGTGTTGAAAGGGTTCATTTTGCCACTCCTTGAAAACCCTATAGATTATCATTGCTTTGTCTTTACCGATAAAGGGACAAAGATGCTCTCTCCTTGTGTTTTAACTTGCATGTGTCTGGTTACTGAAAATGTTAACCATCTTTTATGCTTATTTATTATTTGTATTCTTATGTGAACTGCTATTTCATGTGTTGAAATATTTGTTACTTCTTTGTGAAAAGGCTGTTATACGTTAGAGGCATTTACCTTCTTTCTCTTATATGTGCTGAAAAATTTTTTTGGTCTTAGTTTATGTTTTAACATAAAAATGATATTTTGCACATTTGGATATTTAAATTTTGTGCAGTTCAAATCTAGCTATCTTTTTTTTTTTTTTCCTTTCTAGTTTCTACCTTTGGAATTCGACTTTGAAAAAGCTTTTCTATTACAATTTATGTAAATAGTACTCTTTTGTTTCAGTTAAAATGTAAATCTTTAATTTGTAGCATTTGTTCCAATGTGCGACATGAGGAGAGGCATGGATTCTATTTTCCGAATGACTGGCAGATTGTATCTGCATCTTTATTGATTAGCCATTCTTTCCCCACACTACTATTAAATGCCTTGGTGTTAAATGTCTAGACTTTTTGGTCCGTTTCGGTGCTGTTTTATGATTTATTGTTTTAATTATTGTAGCTTTCTTCAGTATATTTTACAAATGTATTTTAAAAATACTTATTCATTTATTTATCTATTTATTTGTTGTGATGTTCAAGCTACCGAGTTCAGGACTCAAACTGTAGTTGGCCATGTGGGAATCCAGCATCTTAACTACCACACCACCTGCTGGTCCCTCTTCCATATATTTGAATGTCTGGTTTAACAAATGCCCTCTCTCTCTTTTTTTCTTTTTTACCAAAATGTTTCTTGGAGTGTTTTTTTTTTTTAAACTTATTTGTACTTTCAAATGAAATTGGAATTGAAGTGATACAATATCAAAAAAGTGTTGATGGAATTTTGAGTGGAATTTCATTAAGTTAAAAAAGACTGGATGAGCAGGGATTGACAGGTTGACAGTACAGAGACTTCCTGTCCAAATACTGGTGAATCACCTTTTATTATTGGTTTTAGAATTATTTTCTGTTCTCCTATAATTTCTTATAAGGTTGTTTTTGTACATGTAATACACCTAGAGAACAATCATGTTATTATTAGCCTTAAAATATTAATTCCCTTCCATTTAGTAATTCTGCCTTTAGTGATATATCATAACAAAGTATACAGAAGTTTATGAATAAAGATGTTAGTTCTAGCATTATCTGAAGTGATTACAACATTAGAAACACTTTACATGAACAACAATTGGGGGATGGTTAAGTCACTTTCCGTATGATCACGCGATGAAATATTATGCAGCCTTTAAAAAGATATGTATGAGATATTTATGGAAATTAGTTTAAATGCTACACAGAAAATGAATATTTAACGTCGTATGATCAGTTTTGTATTTTGTCTGTACAGCTCATCACAGAAAACACGTATCCGGGAACACACAGAATGAGACTGGAGAAAAATGTACTAAAATGTTAAGAGTGGTTATCTTTAAGAAAGGTTATTACGAATGACAGTTATTTTTAATTTGGAGTTTTCCGTACCTTCTAACTATTTTGTAATTTGCACGTATTGACACCCTGAGGAAAAGTGAACTTGAATGAGAATGGAGCCCGCAGCCCGCCCTGGCAGGACCGGGAAGACAGGTGAATCAGGAGGCGCCGGCCAGTGCAGTCCCGCGCGCGACCGGAGGGTGGCAGTGTCCGCTCGCAGACCCGCGGCGCGCGGCCGGCTGACCTTTGTCAGCCTCCGCAGCCTCTCGTTTATCACTGATCACAAGAGTGGAATGAACATATTTACTTGTGTTTTGCTTTCCACTTATAATATCTAGTGGCATGGGAGGGAAATGAAAACAATTGTTCATAGGGGAAATTTATGAGCTTCATCTGGCTGCGTGATTTCCGCAGTTGCCCCGATGCCGCCCAGGGACTCGGATTGCTTTTTGCATCTTCAGGCGAGGAGGAAGGCGCTTTTCCATCTGCCAGACGCACTGGAGTCGTCATCTTGGGTTTCTGTGGCAGTTGCCTTTGAGCAGCAACTTTTTCAGATTCCTTTTCCATCCCGTGGAGTTTGAAAAGAGCCCAAGGCCCCCCTCTTTGGGGCACACACGGTCGTAGGGGGTGACGCAGTGGTCCTGATTTCGCTGGATCAATAGTCTGTGTTTACAGGCCGGGGAAGTCCGCAAAATCCCTCCCTGTAATGAGCAGGGATGCGGCAGGGCTCTGCTGACTTGCATGACCCTTGGGGAGGCCTCTCCAAGGTCATGTTATAAAGTGGGTGTGTCCCCTGTGGCCCTCACTGTCTCCTGAGGCCTGGTGTCTCATATCCAGGCTGTGGGTCAGGTAGCCTGGGCAAGTGTGACCGCAGGGGCCGAGGGCTTTGTTGGAGATGCATGGCTTTGGGAAAAGGGCAGGGAATGGGGGGGCTTCTATTCCTTTCCAGCCTAAGAGCAGGGCCCCAGCTTAGGACAGTGGGGTGGGAGGTGCCTGCTCTGATGGAGACCAGTGAGTGAGTTCTGCGCAGTCTTCTGTGGGCCTTCAGGCTCAAGAACTGGCTCCTGGATCCAGCTCTGCCTGAAGGCCAGACCTGGCCCGGGAATTCCTCTGTGAGTTGAACAGTTCTGTTCCCTGAAGACCTCTGCCCCTTCCTGCGGTGCACTGCCATGCCCAGCCTTCGCAGTGAGGGAGCCAGGTGCTCAAGGTGGGTGGTCCTGGAGGCTCTTCAAGGAGTTACGTGTGTAGGAGGAAGATGGGTCAGTGCTCCCAGGTACACCTAAGGCCAGGAGCGGGGAAGACAGGAGCCGAAGAAACACAGGAGCTGCTGACAAGAACACAGAGCTGGTGTTCTTGGCGGTGCAGACTCTTGTAATACTTGCTGCGTGTCAGTCGGTGCATGCATCTGTGTGTTTGTGGGGTGCTGACACGTTCTGTGTTAGGACGCGTTGTTCGTGGTCATGAGAGGTCCAGGATTCTTTTCTGCTACTCCCTCTCTCTCCTCCTCCTCTCTCCCGTCACTCTTCCTTCCCTCATTCATCCTCCCGCTCCTTTCCTCTTTCTGCCCCTTTCTCTCTCTCTCCCCCCTTCTTTATCTTCCCTTTCTTCTCCCTCCCTTCTTTCTTTCCTCTCTCATCACCTCCCTCCCCCTTCTCTCCTTCCTCCTCCTTATTCTCTCTTCCTTTATTCTCTCTTTCTCTCTCCCTCCCTCTATCCCTTCCTTCCTTCTCTCTTTCTCCCTTCATCCCTCTCCCTCCTTCCCTTTCCTCTTCCTCCCCTTTTAATTTTCTTCCCTTCCTTCTTCCCTCTCCTTTCCTCCAGTCTCTCTTTTTTCCTATTCCTTCCTCCCTCCCCTCTTACTTCTCTCTCCCTTCTCTCTTTCTTCCTTAATCCTCTCTTTCTCCCTCCCTTCATTCTTTCCTCTTTCTCCCTCCTTCCCTTCCTTCTTCTCTCTTTCTCGACCTCCGGTCTCTCCTCTTCTGTCCCTCCCTCTTACTCCTCCCCCTTTTTCTCTTTCTTTCTTAATTCCTTCCTTCCTTCCTTCCTTCCTTCCTTCCTTCCTTCCTTCCTTCCTTCCTTCTTTCCTCCCTCCCTTCCTTCCTTCCTTCCTTCCTTCCTTCCTTCCTTCCTTCCTCCCTTCCTCCCTTCCTCCCTTCCTCCCTTCCTCCCTTCCTCCCTTCCTCCCTTCCTTCTCTTTCTCCCTCCCTCCCTCCCTCCCTTTCTTGGCTGGGGGAGGTTTTCCTAGAGTGGGCCTCTGTGCCATGGTGGGGGGTTCCATGTAGACGAAGTCCACAGGATCCTTGCTGGCTGCCCACATAGTGTCATCTGGGCTAGGGCTGCCCCTGCGGGGGGATGTGACAGGAAGGGGTTGCTACAGTGAGGAGTGTTGGGAGCACTTTGGGGACATGACCCTTTGTACCTGCATCTCCCCCATAAACAGGTGGGCCTTGTGGGGTGTCAGCCAAGACTCACCCCTAGCATCCACAAGTAGTACTGAGGGGCAAGAATCTCAGTTTAGCCAGGTCTGGTTTCTTCCCTGTGAGGTGTTCTCTGGCAGAAAGGAAAACTGGTTCATTTTCCGTCTCTGAGTACGCTCGAAAGGCCCCACGTTATTGCCGCAAGGAACCCAGCTTTACATTTGCTGGAGACAGTGGTTTGGTTCTGTGGGGTCTCTGGGCCATAGGACCCTCCCTCATCTCATTACAATCCACCATCTTTTCCCCAGCAGTCTTACAATCAAATTACTCAAAATTGCACTGCTTTATTGCATATCGCTAAACTTCAAGACAAGCAAATACCTAGATAATGAACAATTATTTATGACAAATTATTACCTTTACATATAAGATGAACAATTTCTATTAAGCGTAGGAAAGGTGACAACCCCTTCCTGGAAAATGTGTGTGCAGCTTTCCTGCAGAATTTAGCAGAAAAGTGCTGGGGTTGGAGGGTGCTGTGTGGGCACACAGGCCTGCTGACTCTTCTGGAGGGTGTAGTCACCGGTTGAGGGGCACCTCTGGTGGGTGGGGACAACGGTCCACTCTTCCTACCCAAGGCAGCTGTATCCCTGTTTCAGTTCAGAGCTGGGCAGTTCCAAGGGTGTTTCCAGCTTTCTTCATCTCCTTTGAATATGCAATAATGAGCGCACTAAAGAATGTGAAATGCTTCACTAGTTGCATTTGCATTTAAGTTTGAAAATTTCTGTTTTGTTTGAAACTGAACTTAACTTTTAAAATTATTTATGGACTCAATAACGTACGTTTGGGTTATTGAACCCCATCCGCGTGGTTCTTCTTGTGAACAGAATCCTCTCACAGCTAATTATAACATACAGTATTTTCCCAGCAGTCTTACAATCAAATTATTCAAAATTGCATTTCTTTATTGCATATTGCTAAAACCCAAGACAAGCAAACATCAAGATAATAAACAATTATTTATTGCAAATTATTACCTAATATATAAGATTAACAGCTTGTAACTATTAAGATTAATACATGTGGTAAACTGTATTTATTATACTTATTTTGTAGCAAATATCTTTGTATAAAACATATGTTTATGTATTGCAATTAATGAGAAAAAGTGTAAGATTAACAATTTATGTTGGGTTTTGTTTTTAGATTTATGCACACTGTAAAACTTATTTATTGCACTTATTAAAAGTATTTAATGATGGACTTTTAGATGCTATATTTTTAATGTGCAAATATAAACTAAAGGAGTATTAAATTACAAAATGGAAAATTATAACCGAAGTCAAAGAATCTAACTATTTTCTGCTATAAATCTGCTTTAAAAAGATCATCGCTGGAATTACCGAATCTTTAAATAGTGGCCTTTATAGTACATAATGAGTTTCAATGAGTTATCCTTTGCAAGGCTTTTTTCGTCATTAAAAACTAAACTCAACATCTTGCTCTTAAAGATAAATGTAGCTAACAGTGTAAACACCGGGATCATTCCATTTTATGACGAGAAGTTGAAGAAATGTTAGAGAGAAAAGAAATGCGGCCAGAGAAGTCCCTTGAAGGTGAGGAAGCAGGCAAAGCTGGAAGGGAAGTCGGGATAGAATGGTGGTTACCACATGACAGGGGCTGGGACACACAGGAAATTGGGCTTTGGTGGCAACTTAGATGCACGTGCAGCCTTGGGGCTGGGGGGTTGGGTGTCCTTATCTTTGCCACCCTGGCTTACTTTCCACCACACGGATAGGGCCAGGTGTAGCTGAAGCCGTTTCTTTGCCACAGAACTAGAATGCTACACAAGAGGCGGGGGTACTCAGACTGTTAAAACGGAATGAAATCAACAGTCACTGATTCGAAGCCTGCTGCCTTTTCTTTCTTTGTTTCTTTCCTTCCTTCCTCCCTTCCTTTTTTCTTTCAAGTTCATTAATTGATTTCTACCATGAACAAGAGAAACAATGAGAGATAAAGATAGGTAGAGATAGAGATAGAGACAACACCGTTAACAAAGTGCTGCTGCCACAGTTAGCCCTGGCTCATGAGCCAGTGTGTGTCCAGGGCACTCGGGGAGGCCTCTGAACTTGAACCAGGAACCTTCCCACGTGAGATTGCCGTACAGAGCATCATGTTTTACCACTGGGCCACGTCTGGTTCCCGATTTCTTGTCTTTCCAGGGTTCAGAGAGTTCAGGTGTGTTACCAGCTGGGAAGGATATTGTGGAAGGCAGTTGGAACAGCGAAGCTCGAGAAAGCCCTTGGGAAAGGCTGCCTAAGATTCAAGGTGCCCGTTTTCACAAATATTGTAAGAACAAGGAATGAACATTAGAGTACCTAGGTTTACTATAAGGAAAAGTCGCTCCTAGCCGAGAGGTGCTTCCTGCTGAGCCTCACTCCTGGGTGGCCTCGTGTCCCCTGTATGTCCGTGGCTGGTGGCCTATCCCCTGACTTGCAAAGTAAATTCTCTCTGCTAGCTGGGTGCCAAGTCCTGAGTCTGAGGTCTTGGTCTTGACCAGTATGAGTTGCCCCCGGGGACCTGAAGAAGCTGCTGATGATGTCAGAGCAGAGCTTCCATGCTGAAAAGCACAGCTCCTAGAAACAAGATCTATGTGCAGCTCGTCCACGGAGACTGCAGACCCGTCATTCTTCTAACTTCAGAGAAAGAACGGCACAGAGGTGCAGGGCTGGCTCCTGCAGATGACGTGCTGGGGTTAGGACTGAGGCAGGGCCAGGGCTTGCAGGAGGAGGGCTGGGTGCGACTTTCTCCTTCTCCAGTGCGACGTGGGACTCCAGCCCTGCTTAGAAAACAGGTTTGAGAGCAAAGGAGCAGACAAAAAAGAAAAGCTAGAAGGAGAGGGAGGCAGGAGAGAGAGGCGAAGAGGGAGAGAGGAGGTTCCAGTCCTCAAGCTGCTCATATCTCTGAGCGCTGCTGGAGATTTCAAAAAAACACGTTCTGCTTACTCAGAAAGCAAGCACCCGTTCATTCGTCGGCTTGTATTATTTTAAAATGCTAAAAGCTTTCTTTCCCCTATGAATAATTATTTTATTTGTAGTGTAGGACACACACACAAATTCTTTGAAAAAGGTAGAAAATATAAAACTTTGTGCCTGGAGTCCTTGAGGGTGCTGTCTGGTGCTCCTGTCTTGGGTGTTTAAGTCACTGCTCTGGGAGGAGATGGGAAGGGCGGGTGTGGAAAGTGGAGTCTGTCTCTTCCTCCTGCAGCCTGGGTGGTGGACAGTAGGCAGGCTGGAGGCTTCAGTTTCGACCATGTCTCCAAATTCCCTGCATGGAACAAACACTTCCATGCTTTTTTTGGCAGAGGGCCTGTAAAACACCAGAGAAAGAGAGAAAATCCCCCCAGTGGAGCATGGTAACACTAAAATTCCATTTCTTCCAGGTCTCCAGCCTGTGGGGATCTTGGGCATGCACTCACACGTGCCTGGCACAACCCCAAGCCTCTGGACCAGTACTAAACTTCGGGGGGGGGGGGGGTCATGCAGAATCCAGCTCCCTCAGTCACTAGGCCATCGAGCCAGCCCACTTATTTCTTCATTTGTTAACACATTCATTCATCTGTTCATTCATGAATTCATTAGGGAGTGAATCAAGCAATTCATTCTTTCTTTTGTTCATTTGCTCACCGATTGCTCATTCAGTAGCTAAGTGTTTACGGCTGTCTGCTGGGAAAGGGCTCCCACTGCTGTCCCAACCCAGCTTGTTAAAAATTGAGAAATAAAATGTATTTACGGCATACCACATGACCTTTTGATATACATGTACATTGTGGAATGGCTAAATCAAGCTTATCCACATTTGCCTTACTCTACATACTTACCATGTTGTTGGCGAGAACATGTAAAATGTACTCTTTTAGCCATTTTCAAGTTTATAGTATGTCCTTGTTAACAGTAGTAACCACAGTGTACAATAGAGCTCTTCGAATGATTACTGAGACCTTATTCCTTTTAAGTAGCATCTACCAATTTCCTGCATGCCCTTCCCCTTCCAACTGGTACCCACCATTCTACTCTCTGCTTTCGTGAACTCTACTTGGTTAGATCTCCTGTATACTAAGATCATGCAGTATTTATCTTCCTGTGCCTGGCTTCTTTCACCTAGAATACTATCCTCCAGATTCATTTATGTTGTTGCAAATGACAAGACTCCCATCTTTTGTGCAGACTGAGTAGTATTCCTTTGTGTATAGATACCACACTTTCTTTATCCACTCCAGTGTTGATGGATACTTAGGCTGATTTCATATCTTGGCTATTGTGAATAATACGGTCCAGTTTTTAAATTATTTTTTCAGGGCGTTTTATTTTTAGAGAAAGATTTTTGTTATAGGACACATGCACTCACTGGAGATATAGAGAGAGACAGAGAGATGGAAAGTGAGAAATTCCGCCTCCCCTTCCCCCCGCCCCCCCGAGGGTATGGCCATGCCACACCTTCTCCTCCATTCTTCTCTTGGGATTTTGGGCACACATGCACACATACCCAATGCGAGATTTAAGTCACTGGGTCCAGGATGCAAACTATGGTCTACTACATGGGAGTCCAGTTATGTAACCATTACACCATCTGCTGGACCCTGTTCTTCTGTATCTTATATATATTATGATGTCACCAAAAGAAGTCACAGATACTTCCATATAGCATTATAGCTATTGCAGGTATATAAAATGTAAATTGTGCTCATCTTCACCTTTAAATTGTTAAACTACCACCAGACATTGCTATTTGTATTTGATAACAATATCTAGAAACAAGATCTATGTGCATCTGTCTGGGGACCATGGCCCTGTCATTATTCCTCTGACCTCAGAGGAAGATTAGCAAAGAGGTGCAGGGCTTGCTTCTGCAGATTGTGTGACTGGGTTAGGATGTAGGTAGGGATGGGGCTAATGCAGAGAGGGCAGGGGTGCAGTAAAAAATCTTCAGTGACTATCTTATTTTCTAGAACTACCTGAAAATATGTAACTGTGGGACCAGCAGTTGACGTAATGGCTATGTTGCTGGACTCCCATGTAGTCGACTGAGGTTCGAGTCCCGGACCCGGTGACTTAAACTCATGCCGGGTGTGTGTGTGTATGTGTGTGTGTGTGTGCCCAGGATCCTGAGAGGAGAATGAAGGAGAAGGGATTGTGGTGTGGCAATCCCCCCAGGGGGTGATTTCTCGCTTTCTGTCTCTCTTTCTTTCTGTCTTTTTGGTGAGCACACGCACCCTAAAGCAAAAACCTCTCCAAAATAAAAAAAAAAAAAGAAAGAAAATATATACCTGTACATATACAGCACACCCTTGAACAATGTAAGGTTGTTCTGTATGCACCCCAACGTGCAACTTCTTGTGTGGTTGAAACATGTATATGTGTTTTGACTTCTCTGAAATTTGACTCCTAATAGCTTATGATTTATTAGATGCCTTTGACTGATTGGATGCCTTACTGACAGCACAGTTGATTAATGCATCTTTTGTATGTTATGTGTACTATATGTTGTATTTGCACAAGAAAGTAAACTAGAAAAAAGAAATCACAAGGAAGAGAAAATACATTTATGGTATTCATTGGAAAAATCTGCATAAAAGTACACTTGCATAGGTCAAACCCATTTTACTCCAAGAGTCACTTGTATTGTTACAAATTTGTTTTTTTATAAAATATTTTGATAACTATATTTCTTTATTTTTCATTTAATATATTTGCCATAGGGTACATGCCCTTATCAGGGAGGAGAGAAACAGAGAGAAGCAGTGAGAGGAAAAGTGAGAAATCACCCCCTAAATGGTATGGCCATGCTGTAATGCCTTTTCCTCCATTCTTCTCCTGGGATTCTGGGCACACTTGCACATACATCTAGTGTGATTTTTTTTTTTGGAGAGGTTTTTGCTATAGGATGCATGTGCTTGCCAGGCAGACAGAGAGACAGAGAGATAGAAAGTGAGAAATCATCCCCCCAGGGGGGATGGTCATGCCGCAATTCCTTCTCCTCCATTCTCCTCTTGGGATCTTGGGCATGCACGCACACGCGCCCGGCCTGAGTTTTAAGCTACCGGGTCCAGGACGCGAACCGCATTCGACTACATGGGAGTCCAGTGACATAGCCATCACACTAACTGCTGGTCCCCATCTGGTGTGATTTTCAAGCCGCCAAGTCCGGGACTCAAACTGTGTGGCCATGTAGGAATTTAGTGCCTTAACCACCACGTCACCTGATAGCCCCTTGATAACTATATTTCAATAGTTTGTAACCCATATATTATTTTGTTTCATTATTCTTAAAAAGGGTGCCTTCAGAAGAATGAAGCTGGACCCCCATCTCTCATTATTAACAAAAATCAACACAAAATCGATCAAAGATCTAAACATAAAACCTCAGACTTTAAAACTACTGGTGAAAAACACAGGAGACATTTTTGGAGCCAGTGGAGTTGGCAAAGACTTTTAAAATAAGAACCCAAAAGCACAGGCAATAATTTCAAAATCAGACACATAAAATACATCAAGTTAAAAAGCTTCTGTACAGCAAAAAATGACCCAATAATTAGAGTGAAGAGACAATCCTTGAAATGGGGAGAATATATTTGTAAGGGACTGATAACCAGCATATACAGGGAACCCAAGCAGTTTACCTGAAAAAATTTAATCCAATTAAAAGATGAGAAAATAAGCTGAACAGACAACTCTCCAAGGGAGCCAAATTAATGGCCAAAAAGCATATGAAAAAGTTCTCAAAATCCCTTAGCATAAGGGAGATGCAAATCGAAATTACATTGATATACCATTTTACCCTAGTCAGAATGGCTAAGATTAAAAAAACAAGGAATGATAAGTGCTAGCAAGATGGTGGTGAAAAGGGAGCTCTCCTGCACTGTTGGTGGAAATATAAATTAAATATAAATATCAATTATTCACAATTGATAAAACATGAAATCAACCCAAATGTACCAGAACAGATGAATGGATTGAAAAGTGTGGCACATATACACTACAGAATACTACTCAGCCATAAAATACAATGAAACCCTGGCATCTGATCAAAAGAGGACAAATACGGAAGATTTAATGCCAAGTGAAGCAAGCCGGAATATGAAAGAGAAGCATTGTATGTTCCCAATTAACATACACTGAACGTCAGTGCTCTATGACAGAAACTGAAAGATTGGAAACTATAAAGACATGGAGAACAACTATAGATACTAGAGACAGTGTGGGAGGAGAGTGGACAATGGGGGTGGGTAGAAGGGAGGGGATCAAGGTGTGAAAAAAGGAAGCAAAACATTTAATGAACACAAAAATTGAAAATTATCTACTGATGATAATGTATATGGTAATATCTTTGACTGGACTAATATACAGTGTATTTATGCCGAGAAAATCCATGTTGCATTCTGTAAAGATGTACAGTAATTGAATATAAAACAATAAGAAAATAATAAATAAAACAAAGTAAAAAAGTGCCACACACTCTTCAGATGACCAAAGGGCCAACAATTTCAAGGAGTAAAATCTTATCTAGATCTTTTATTTTATTAATGTAAAAAAAGTTCATATTCTAATTCTATCATCCCTTCTTCATTTGTTAACTGGAGTACTTCTTTAAGAAGTTTCGGTTTCTTTGATTTTTAGGAATTAACCTTTTTGTTTTGAGATAATTAAAAAATTAACCTTTTTGTTTTGAGATAATTATATGTTCCCATGCAGTTGTAAGAAACAGAATAGAGAGATCCCATTTACTCTTTACCCTGATAAAGCTATCAGGATATTGGATGTGCAGAACAACTCCATCACCACGAGGATGTCTTCTATTGCTCTTTTCAAGAATTAAAATATTTTACAACAGGATCTCCGTGTGTTGCACTCTTCCTGCCTCAGCTTCCTGTATGGGACTACAGGTGTGTGCCATGACAGGCTGTATTTTAGACACGGTCTAACTATATTGTTTCCTTATTAGAGCTACACAAATTTCCCTCTCACATGCTCAATCCCTGGCAACCACTAATTTGTTCTTCATTTCTAAACTTTTGTCATTTTCAAGACTGTAATATCAATGGAATAATAAAGTATATAACCTTTTGAGATTGGCTTTTTTCTCTCAGCGTGATTCTCTGGAGATTCCTCTAGGTTGGTGCTTTTTCATTGCTGAGTAGTGTTCTACAGTGTGAATGTATCACAGTTTGTCTTATGATTTATTTGTTGAAGAACATTTGGGTTGTTTCCAGTTTTTTGCTCTTATGAATAAAGCTAAACATTTGTGTACAGGTTTTTGTGTGAACATGAATTTTTATTCTTTTAGCTAAGTGCTCAGGAGTGAAATTGTTGGGTTGTGTGGTAATTACATATTTATTTCACTTTTAAAGAAATTGTTGAACTGTTTAGCAGAAGGGCTTGCAATTGTCTTTTTCCACCAGCTACACATGAGTAGTTAAGTTTCTCTGCATCCTCATCATTTGGTAGTGTTATTCAAAAGACATTCTGACATTTGTGTAGCAGTATCCATTGTGAGTTTTGGTTTGCATTTCTCTTAAGGCTAATGATGGTGAATATCTTCTCTTGTGTTTATTCGCCATCTATATATCCTCTTGGTGAAATATCTCTTAATGTTTTTTGGCCATTTTCTAATTGAATTGTTATTTAATTAAAAAATCTTTACTGTAATTTATAATTTACATATAATCATCACATATCTTCTTAAGGTACATGATGGCCTAGAAAAGCATGTGTACAGTGTATAATGTACAAATTGAGTATATAAACATATTCATTATCTTCACCATCTTATGTTGTGAACATTTGAAATCGTTTCACTGGTTATTCTGGAAGTATGTATTAAGTTGTCTATGACATTCTTTATGGTGAAATACAGTCTAAAGAAAAAACAAATTGATTAAATATCAGCAGAGTCAGCAGGGCTATGGTGGTTGGGGTGTTGGACTCCCACAAGGCCGATCGTGGTTCGAGTCCTGGACCTGGCAGCTTGCTTTCCTCCTTTCCCTCTCTCTCTTTCAGGTGAGTGCACATGCCCTATAGCACATTAAAAAAATAAAATTAATACAATTAAATAATTACTTAAAAAATCAGACAATAAAAAGTCTTATAAATTAATGAGGATGGATTTTTTTTTAAACAAAGATAATCTTAACATAGCCAATGAAAGAAGAATTTATATTTTCTATGTAGAGGACTGTGGGAGATAAGAGTTTATATTCTGGAAAGATCTGTGGTATCAGTAGTCCAGTTAGAGATAGGTAAAATTGTACATAACAGTAACTCATTAGGAAGAGAGAGAGAAAAAAAAGACTATTACTCATTTTGAGTTCTTTTAAGACCATAGTAATGTACTGTGTATAAAGAAATAAGTTCACAGAAAAGCAAAAATAGTACAAAATTGGAAAGAGATATTTAAAAGTGAAGATATGGTAAGAGTCAGCTATTTGATGATTTATTGGCTTTATGAAGTTCTTGATTTTAGCCTTAAATAAATTCATTTTAAAGAAAGACTTAGCTAATGGTAACATTTTGGACTTTTTATCTGTTATCTAGCTTTATACAATTAGTAATGGCTATAATAAATGTATAAATTGAAACCTATCTACCAAATAAATTGGCAAATTTGTATTTGAATCTACTTGTGTGTAAAATAGTGGAATTTGTATTTTTAGCCTTTTCATTGAAATTTAATCCTGACATTCAATGTTATTACTGTTATTACTTTTTTTATTTTTTGGAAGAGAGATTTTTGCTATAAGGCATGTGTTCTTGCCAGAGAGACAGGGAAAGACAGAGACAGAAAGCAAGAAATCCCCTCACCACAATTCCTTCTCTTCCAGTTTCCTCTCAGGATTTTGGGCATGCATTCACATGCGACTGTCGTGAGTTTTAAGCCAGTGAGTCTGGGCCTTGAACCATGGTCGACTGTGTGGGAGTCCAGCAATGTAACCGCTACACCATCTGTTGTTTCCTCAATGTTATTATTGATATGTGGACTTGCCCTATTTTTCTAGTTGTTTTGTATTCTCTTCTATTAAGTCATTGGGAAAGTCATGATTCATTTTGCATAGAAAAACACTTCATGACCTTCCTGACAACCTAATATTTATTTTCCTTTAGTTTTCCTGGTGTAGTATTTCTTTAAGTATTTCCTGAAGAGTTGGTTTAGTTTTGGTGAACTCTTTTAGCACTTGTTTATCTAGGAGTGATTTTATTTCTCCTTCCTATTTGAAGGATAATCTTGCCAGATATAGTACTCAGCTAAAATTGTTTTCTTTCGATATTTTAAGAATGTCTTCCCAGTCTTTCCTTGGCTGCATTGTTTCGTTGAGAGGTCTGATGTTAGTCTAACGGAGTAACCTTTGTAAATAAGTTGGCGTTTCTCTCTTAACATTTTCAGAATGTTGTCATTGCCTTTGATTTTTACCAAATTGACTATGATATGCCTTGAAGAGGATCATCTTATATTATATCTATTTGGTGTCCTTTTTGGCTCCTGAATTTGGATGTTCACATGCCTCTAAATTGGAAAGTTTTAAGCTAATATATTATGAAAGAGATAATCTGTGCCTTTGCCTGTCTCTTTGCCTTCTGGAATACCTATTATGCAGATATTTAACCATTTAATGCTATCTAGGATTTTATGTGTGTTGTCCCAATTTTTAACAGTTATTCTTCTATTCTTTTCAGTTGCTTGGAGTAAATCAGGTTTTGTCTTCAAGGTAGGAGATTATTTCTTCTGTATGGCCTAATCTGGTGTTGATACTTTCAAGAGAGATTTTATTTAATTTTTTTTGAGAGGTTTTTGCTATAGGGCGTGTGCGCTCACCAGAAAGACAGAAAGAGATAGAGAGACAGAAAGCGAGAAATCACCCCCCTGGGAGCATGGCCATGCTATAATCCCTTCTCCTCCATTCTCCTCTCGGGATCTTGGGCATGCTCACACAACTGCGGTCGACTACATGGGAGTCTAGTGACATAGCCATTATGCCAACTGCTGGTCCTGGGAGGTTTTGATTTCCTACATTATATTCTTTATCTTCAGAAGTTCTGGTTGATTCTTTTTGAGTCTTTGATTTATTTTCTTTTTTTCTCTTCTTTTTTTTTTTTTCCAGAAAGATATTTTTGCTATAGGGTGTATGTGTTCACCAGAGAGACAGAGACAGACAGAGAAACAAAAAGTGAGAAATCTCTGCCCAGGGGGATGGCTGTGTCACAATTCTTTCTCCATTATTCTCTCATGATTTGAACATGTCTGCACATGTGCCTGGCATGAGTTTTAAGCTTCCGGGTTTGGGACTCAAACGGTAATCGACTACGTGGGAGTCCAGGGACATAACCATTACACCATCTGCTGATCCCAAGTCTTCTATTTCTTTACGAAGTTTCTCCTTAAAATCATGGAAACATTTTTTCATCTCCTGGAATTGACTGTCAAATTTACATGTATGGAGTTCAGAATATTCCCTTGCCATCCTTTTGATGTTTAAAGGGTTTATAGTGATATCCCCCATTTTATTCCTGATAATGGTGATTTGTGTTTTCTCCTTCTTATTTTGTCAGCTTTACTAAAGGTTTGTCAATTTATGGTTCTTTCTAGAGAACTAGTTCTTTGTTTTATTGATGTTCTCTATTGCTTTCCTGTTTTCAATTTCATTTATTTCTACTCATCTTTATTAACTTCTTTTTTTCTTGCTTTGGATTTATTTTCTAGATTCTTGAGATGAGAGTTTAGATTTTTGACTTGAAACCTTTTCTTTTGTTTTTCTTTTATTACTTGTGATCTTTCCTCTTTTTAAATGTATTCATTTAATATTATAAATTTCCCTATTGGCACTGCTTTAGCTGTGTCCTACTTTTTATATGTTGTATTTTCATTTTCATTCACTTCATTGTGTTTTTGGCTTTATTTCTATTAAGACTTCCTCCTAGCTTATGAGCTAATCAACGTGCATTGCTTAGTTTCCAAGAGTTTGGAAGTTGTCCTTTCATCTTTCTGTTATTGATTTCTGTTTGAGTCCATTGTGGTTGGAAAGCAACTGTGTGTTATTTAAATTCTTTAAAACTTGTTAAGATTTCTATTTTGAACCAGGATATAATCTATTTTTTGTATATGCTTCATGGACAGATGAAAAGAATGTGTATTAGTCTTTTGTTGGTTGGATTTTTCTATTATATAAATGTTGATTAATTTCTCTTGGCTAGTGGTATTGAGTTCTTGCTGTTTTTCTGTCTACTTGCTGAGAGAGGAGACTTGAAGTACCAAGTATAACTGTGGATTTATTTACTTTTCTTTTCAATTCTTTTAGTTTTTGATTATAATATTTTCAGGAGCTTGGTTGTATACACATTTAGGTTGCTATGCTTTCTTGGTAGATTGACCATTTTGTCATTATATATTTTCTTTCTTTTATGTGATTTTGTTTGCTCTAAAACAGCTTTATTTGATATCAATGCAGTCAGTACTGCTTTCTTTTGATTAATGTTTGTGTGATGTATCTTTTCATCCTTTTCTTTCTTGCTTTCTTTTTTTTTATCATTTTCTTTCAATTTGCCTACACGGTTACATTTGAAGTGAGTTTTTTTTTAGACAGCATATAACCGTATTATGTTTTTAAATTCGTTTCTTTTACTTTTAGGCCATTTGTATTTATTTAATATATTTATTGACATGTTAGAGATTACTTTTGTCATTCTTTCTTGTTTGTTTGCATTCTGTGGTTTGTTACTCTATTTTCTTTTCCTATGGGTTTCTGAAACATTTTTTAGAATTCCATTTTGTTTGATCTATTGTTTTTGAGTGTATCTCTTGTATATGTTTTTAGTGATTGCTCAAGGTATTATATTATTATACATAATTTATCAGAATCTTGGCATCAGGCCACCAGGTGGCATGGTGGTTAAAGTGCTGGACTCCCACATGGCTGACTGTGTTTTGAGTTCCAGACCTGGCAGCTTGATCTCTCACTTTCCTTCTCTTTCTCTCCCTGTCTCTCTCTGGTGGGCCCATGTGCCCTATAGCAAATTAAAAAATAATAAATAAATAGATACATACATCTTAGAAAAAAAGAATCCTGGCACCATTTCACCAATTTTTAAAATTTTCTATGGGGTACATGTACTCACCAGAGAGACACATAGAGAGAGGGAGAAAGTGAAAAAGCAGCTCCCAGGGGGGATAACTGTGCTGTAATCCCTTTTTCTCCATGCTCCTGGTGTGTCTTTCAAAGCACCGGGTCTGGGATTCAAACTGCACCATCGATCATGTGGGATCCAGCCACCTTAACTACATGTCACCTGGATCGCCCCTTTCACCGATTTGAATCAAGTAGTCATGCATCACTTAACAATAGGGCTATGTTCTGAGAATGTGTCATTAGGCAGTTTTGTCATTGGCTGAACCTCATACACTGTACTTATGCAAAGCTAAATGGTATAATCTACTACACACTTAAGCTCTACAACGGGGTCTATTACTCCTAGGAAAAAACCTGTACAGCATGTTACTTTACTAAACACGACAAGCAACTCTAACAAAACAGTAAATATTTGTGTATATAAATATATTTAAACATAGAAAAGATCCAGCAAAAACACGTATAAAAGCTTAAAAATCGTAAGCCTATATAGGACATACCATGAATGGAGCTTGCAGGACTAGAAGTTTCTCTGGGTGAGATAGCAGTCAGTGGTGAATAAAAATGAAGGCTTAGGACATCACCGTACACTGCTGTGGACTTTATAAACACTACACACTTAGGGTACACCAAATTTATAAAAATGATTTTTAATAATAAAATTAAGTTTAGGTTACTATAAACTTACTGCTTTATAAACTCCAATATTTTTAGTTTTTTAACTCTTGTAGTAACACTTAGCTTAAAATATAAACACATTGTATAGCTGTGCAAAAACATTTTTTCTTACTATCTTTTTTCTCTTTTTTTCTGTTTAAATAACTTTTTTTTCTTGACATAAGACACATGCACTCACTAGAGAGAGACAGAGAGAAAGAAAGTGAGAAACCTCTCCCTCCACCCCCCACCCCCAGGAGGCTGGCCATGCTACAGTCTCTTCCTGCATTTTTCTCTTGGGATTTTGGGCAAGCATTTATATGATGCACTTTGTGTGATTTTCAAGGCACTGGGTCTGGGACTTGAACTGTGGTTAGCATGTGGGAGTTCAGCACTATAACCACTATGCCACCTCCTGGCCCCTTCACTTCCATTTTTAGTTTTAAAAATTTTTATTAAAAACCGAGGTTCAAATATATGCATTAGCCAAACACAGGGTCAGGATTATCAATATCACTGTCTTCCACCCTCACATCTCTTTAAAAAAGTTTATTTATTTATTTCTTCCACAAGTTAGAAAAGAGAAAGAGAGAGAGAGAGAGAGAGAGAGAGAGAGAGAGAGAGAGAGAGAGAGATGCAGAAAGACAACATTTCCAATAGGGTCTTGACACCACAATTTACCCAAGCCTCATTGACCTCTGGATCACTGGGATGCAAAAGCCTAGTGTACTCAGGTAGGTCTTTGGATGTGAACCTGGAACCTATCCTTATGGGTTAGACTTGAGGAGTGTCACATTTTACTGTTGCATCCGCTACCATGCAGCCCTTCCTTTCTGTCTCTATATCTTGTTCTGTTGGGGAACTATGATGAACATGAGATTCAGTGAAGCCCAAGAGAAAATAAGGCAATAAGAGATGCAGTAAGCAAAAAAGTATGAGACTTCTGCTGGTACAATATGGTGTATTGCTTTATAGTAAAATCTTTCTTCTTTATTCATGATAAAAGATGTGTGTGTACATGTAAAAGTGTGTGTGTGAGAGAGAAGAGAGAGAACAGGTATATTCTACAAAGAGTCTAGTCACTCCACACTCCCCTTCTTCAATCCTCTAGCCCATCAGATCTTGGGTGCTCATGTGCCCAGTGTATTTCATGCTGACAGGGCTGGGGGTTCAAACCGAGGTCATCATGTGGTATTCAGCATCTCTTGAGCATGCATTACTATTGTGTCATGAAGTAGTCCCACAGACTTTGTTCTTAATAAGTAGAAGTACACTCTAAAATAACCATAAAAATAGTATAGTAAGTACATAAACCAGTAACATAGTCATCTATTATTATTATAAAGTATTATGTACCTTATGTAATTGTATATGCTGTGCTTCTATACAACTGACAGTATAGTAGATTTGTTTACACCAATATTACCACAAACATGTGAGCAATGCATTATGCTATGATGTTTGATGGCTACAACATCACTAGGTGATAGGGATGTTTTCAGCTCCATTATAATCTTATGGTACCATTGCTGTATATATGGTTCATTGTTGCCAAATGTCATCATGTGTGCAGAGCTGTAAGAAAACACCACCTCCTTTTAAGTACATTAGTCTTCCCTACTTTTAATAAGTCATTATCCTAAACATTTTCCCTATATACATTTAAAACCACATCAAAAATTGTTACAATTTTGCTTCAACAAGTTTGATAATCCAAAAGAAGGGAAGCCTTTTATATAAGCACTACTCATATTTTTGCATAGCATGTATTTTCTCCCTTTCTATTATTTCTAGTTTTTTTTTTTAATCTTTCTGTTTAGAAAAGTTCCTTTAGACATTCTTTTTGAGTAGGTCATGAGAACAAATTCTCTTAGTTTCCCTTATTTGGAGAACGCTTTGATTTCCCTTTAATTGTTGAAGGATATTTTAGCTGGGTATAAGATTCTGAGTAGGCAGTTCTTTTAGGATTTGAAAAAACACTGTGCCATTTCTTCTGGCTTCCATTGCTCTAATGAGAAATCTGTTATTCTGATATTGAATATTTATTTTATATGTATATATATGTATATATAAATATATGAGTGGTTATGTGTGTGTGTGTGTATATATATATATATATATATATATATATATATACACACATACATATATATATATAGTGTATACACACACAATTTATTATTTATTTCTTAAGAGAGACACACACACAGACAGAGAGACAGACAGATATACCTAGTAGGATCCTCACATCACAATCTTACTCTCAGTCTTATCAAACCTGGATCATGAGGATCAGGAAGATGTCAGGATGGGAATCTGAGTCCTTCTTATATAGGTTCACTATCACAGAGCATTGTGTTACCACAGTGCCATCATTACTGGCCCCACTTTCTCCATAGTAATGTGTCAATTTTTTTCTGTGTGTTTTTAAGATTTTGTTCTTGTCTTTAGTTTTCAGAAGTTTAATTATGATATGTTTTGGCATGGAGTTTAAAAAAATTATCCTTTTCTGTTAAACTCAGCTCCCTGAGTCTGTAAGTTTATGTCTTTTGCCAAATCTGAGATGTTTTAGCTTCTTATTGTGTACTCTTTGTCCTCTCATTTTAAGACTCTGGTAAAGTGAGAAAATGAATGCTGTATCTTTTGTTATATTCCCAGAGGTCCTGAGGCTCTGTTATTTTCAGTAGTTTTTTCTTTATTGTTCATATTGGATATCGAATATTGTTCTCTCTTTCAGTTTACTGATTTTTCTCTCCTCAGTTCCTTCCATTCTGTTCTGAAGCCCACCCATTGAGCTGTTTATTTTTTATTGTATTTTTGAGTTATAAAATTTCCATTTAGTTTGTTATATCTCTTATTTCTTTGTTGAGATTTTTCTCTTCTCCACTTATTTCATATGTATTTGTAATTGTTCATTGCAGATTTCTGACTTAATTTCTAAGTCTGGCATATGTGGAGTAACAAGAAAACTCAGAAAATTCAGTACCATGTCATTCCTTGCGTCTCCATGCTCTCATCAGTCCACCATAGCTTCTCCATCTTTCAGGGAACTCTGTGTTCATTTGATATACAATGACCAGAATTTTTAGTTGTCCTTAGCAGAAAGAATATGGAAAGCTATCATCTACACTACCCACAGGGATTTAAAAACCAAAGCCAAAACCAAAACCAAAACCAAAACCAAAACCAAAGTTCATTTTGTTTTACAATCATATAAAATATTTCATAAGTTCAAAGTCAAATCTATGACACAAATGATATTGAGAGAAGTATGCCTTATATCCTATTTTCTTCCACTCTGTTCCCTCCTTCTGTATCTATAGTTAGTTATTATTTAAAGTTTTGGTTTGTTATTTAGTTTTAAAAAATGCAAGTAACTGTATGTGTATGATAGTGTCTTTCTTTCTTTCCTGGATAAACCATACAAAAACACCTTCCTCCACTTTGCTCTTTATTTAACAATGTAGCCTAGTGGTAACTACACATTAATATATGGAGATATTCCTATTCCTTTTACAAGCTGCATCAAGATTCACCCCCCCCCCCCTTTTTTGTACCATAGTGTATTCAATTAGTTCATTATTGAAAGACACTTGGGTTGTTTTCAGACTTTTTCTTTTTTTATAATTGTCAGAGGGCATGTGCACTTACCAGAGTGTGAGAGAGAGAGTGAGTGTGAGAGGGAGAAAGGCATAGTCACACCAAATTATCATCTCCATTTCTCCATCCTGTTGGGATTTTGAGCATGCATGCGCACAAGTCCCATGTGGTTTTCAAGCCACTAGGGTTGGGATTTGAATCACATCACATACGATCTGACTTTCTTAAACACTTAGGCTATGGGGCTGGCCCATTTTCAGCCTTTTGCTAGAACAAATAGTGCTGCAATGAACAGCACTGTGCTTTCATCATCGCATGTACCTGGTGTGTTTTTCAAGCTGCCAAGTCCAGCACTCAGGCTGTGCAGTCAGCTATGTGGGATCCAGCTGCTTTAACCATTACCCCACCAGCTGACTCTCCTTCTTATTCTTTTCCTCTTCAAGATGGTGAGTGGGTGTGCAGATTCACAGAACTCAGTGACAACAGGAAAGGGATGGAGTCCAGGAGTGCCCACTGCTCTTTTAGGCAGAGTGAATGGTCTGGGACTCTTCCAACATGACTGTCTCATCCAGGATCTGCTGACATCTACTATAACTTGTTCCCACATACTTACAGTTTCTTCCTCCCAGCCACACAGTAACAATGTACTCTTGCACTGCTGTGGAGTTAGGCATGGCCATGTGCCACACTTTGGCTGGTGAAACATGAAATGAAATGACGACTGACATTTCTGTGGGAGCCTTTGAGTGCTGGCCCATAATTCATCACGTTTTCTTCCTTCTTCCAAGGTGACCAGTTATGGTTTAGACAGAGGCTGGTTCTATGTCCTAAGCAAGGATCACATTAGAAAAGAGCATCCAACCATCCCTCAACCAACAAAGAGTGAGAACCCCGGATTTGGGGCTGCTTGTTACTGCAGCATAACCAAGTCTAGACATGCATGGTCTAAACTTTCTGGCTGCGTAGGGTCCAAATGTTCCTGGCTGACCTGACTTTGCCTTGGCTCTGCTGGCACCCACATCCTATGCTGTGGCCTTCAGTGTCCTACCACTCGATCCTGGCTTTTGGTTCTCACCACAGAGAGCTCCATGGGAACCTCATGGAATTCAGCTTAGAGTCCTTTCTTTTCTCTGGGACATCCAGAACTTCTTCTTCTTCTTATTTTTTTTAATTTTTAAATTTTTTAAAAAATTAAAAAGTGTTTTATAGTCAATCACTGTGTATCATTATAGCATACCAAATGAATTTTCCTGTCCTGAATACGCTGTATATTGGTTCAAAGAAATTATCACATATATTGTCATCAACAGAAATTTTTCTATTTTCATGTCTCTTAAATGTTTTCCTTCTTTCTTTTTTCCCTTGATTCCCTCCCATCCAGAACTTCTTTGCTCCTTTTGAGCTGTGTGGGAACTGAGGGTGGCTTGAGAAAGCTAAATCCCATCTATTTCTGCCTACCCGTGAATTTGTGCTGCTGAGGCTACTTCCTTGTAGATCAGGGGGGCAGCCTGTAAAGACATTTCTTCCCAGTTTCTAAATGTAAACCTCAAAACTTCTGGAGTCTTAGGTATTCTCCAACCTTGGCTCTGGTGTCTCTCTACTCTGGTCACATCTGGGGAGGAGCATTTGAGACACAAAAGCCACCTTGTGTTTTCTTAGTTTGTGGTCCTTTTGTCTTCCACAATACTTTGGGCCAGAAAAGGTGAGCCTTCTCTTTTGTGTTCTATCTAGATGGAATTCTATACTTCGGTTAAGGGGGCTAAGGGAATCTAGAACATTCTTTTTCCACAAAAGCTGGACTCAAAACTGCTGACTTGCTATAGATTTAAAACTCGAATTTGGAAGTCATAGCTGAGCATTGATGGTGCTCCCCAACCTTTTCTTAGATCGTGGTGCTGTTATAGCCCAAGTAGTGTGTTTTCTTTTTTTTTCCCCCACAGGATTCTTAGGCCAACAATAAGCAAACACCAGTTTATTACATTCTTGGCCCAAACAGCCTGGTAGAAGTAGTTTGCGTGGTATCTGACAGATGCTGCTGTTTCTTTTAAAAATTTAAAACAGCCTGTGGCACCCTTGGAACTCATGGTGGTGCCCTGGGGCCTTGGCACCCGTTATGGGAACAACACTGATAATGGGATCTGTCCTCCTCCTAAAATATCAATCTCCATGTCCCATAAAACATAGTTTACAGAGGACAGGAAATATATTGAAAATAATATAAAAATATGATCTGTGTTACATATACATAGAGATAGACTAGAATTAAGGATTACTTAAATGTTCCTTCTTTTGGTGTACTACCTTCAGTTTCTTTCAATGAGGATGGAAGAGTTTTACAATGAGAACAAAAATGAAAAATAGATATTGAAAATATGGGAGTGAGAATTTCTTTTTTTGCTTATTTATGATTAATTTAAAAATTTTAAATTATTATTATTTTTTAAACATTTGATCACTATAGAACATTTAGCTTGTAAAGAGAAACATGAAATACATCTCAAAGCAGTTGAGTTGAGAATACTATATAAGTTATCAATCGGTAATAAACCATTTCTCTGTCCCACAAGTGTCTGACCTCTCTATATTTTTCGCCCTGATTTCCTTCCCTATATTCTCCCTTCTCCCACCCTCCTACCACACGGTATCCAGCATCCATAACTATTTTCACTGCTTTTATACCCTTCATTCTTTCAGTTTCTACCATAGAGTGCAGAGAGTTGGTATATTTTTAATGGAGACATACAATACCTTTCTTTCATAACCTGGTTTGCTTCACTCAGCAATCAATCTTCCATGTTTGACCACTTTCTGTTAAATGCCAGGGTCTTGTTGTTTTTTATGGCTAAATATACTATTCATAGTGTATATGAAAATACTATTCCATAGTGTATATGTGCCACACTTTTTCTATCTATTCATCTGTGTGTGGATATTTGGGTTGGTTCCATGTCTTAGATATCATGTGGAATGAGAATTTCTGGATCTTCCTTTGCTTGGGAAGACTGTGAGTGATTCAACACAAAAACACAGGGATGGGATTTGGATTTTTAGAACATCCTCTTTGGCACTGATGTTCCCCCTGTACAGCCTATAGAAGCCTCTGCGGTATCCCATGCAAATGCTAAGTACAGCCTTTGTGTCTTCCAGGTTTTCATTTGAGAATGAGAGTCAGACCCAGTTTCATCTAAGAGGGTGTGTGTCTTAGCCTCTGGGATCCTATGGGCTTTAAAGCCACAGGGGATATTCTTAAGCAGACTGTTTTCTGGCTCTTTTGGTGTGAGGTGGTTGGGAAGTTGATTCCTTTTTTGATGTAGTAGAGAAGTAGAGGTGTATTATCAAAGGAAACATCTTCTACTGCCAAATTTTGCTGCCAAAAGCCCCATCCAGAGAACCAGGTGCCATGTTGGGGTTGTATATCTTCTTCTCTTCTTTTATAAAGATAGTTCTCCTCTTGAAGCTGACAGTGGTGCAGTGGTAAAACCAGCACTCTACAAGCCTGGCTCACTTGGGAAGTTTCCAGGTTTGCATTTGAAAACCTACTAGAGCACTGCAGGCATCTATATGCAAACTGGAGCTGGGCAGAGATTGTGGCATTGGGACCCCATTGGGGATGCTGTCTCTCTTGCTCACAGAAGAAACAAATAAACTTAAAAAAAGAAGAAGAAAAAAAGAAATAACTTTCTTCAAGGTCCAGATGAAAGCTCTTTAGAAAGAGATCATTCAATGAAGATGGAAAAACAGATGTACAGGTAATGTACAAGCATGTGCAATAAAGGACTATGAACTAAAATAATATTTTTCTTACAAATTAGGAAAGATAAAAAATTGAACAGTCAGTGTTGGCAGGCTTGGGATGCACTGTGCACCCCTACTTTGTTGATAGGTTGTAAATTGGTACGAAGAGTCTGAAAAATACCTTAGAAATAGTTATCAAGAAATTTAAAAATGTTTATTGACTCGGACTCAGTATATCTGTTCTAAAAATGTAATTTAAGAACGTATTTACAGGTATAGAAACATTTTATACACAAAGATGTTCATTGCAACATTGTTTAAAATCCTGAAAAACTACAAACAACTTAAATGTTCAATAGGGGACCCGCTAAGAAAAAAAATAAAGTATGATGCAGTCATTAAGATGATGTTTATTTAGTTTTAATTTTCAAAAACACAATATTATATTGTGGGATAAGGATAGAAAACTTCATGTTTCATAGAATCTTTTTTTTTTTTTTTTGAGAGGTTTTTGCTACAGGATGCGTGCGCTCGCCAGAGAGACAGAGAGAGACAGAGAGACAGAAAGTGAGAAATCATCCCCAGGAGGAATGGCCATGTTGCAATGCCTTCTCCTCCATTCTCCTCTTGGGATCTTGGGCACGCACGCACACGCGCCCGGTGTGAGTTTAAGCCACCGGGTCTGGGATTTGAACCGCAGTCGACTACATGGGAGTTCAGCAACATAGCCATTATGCTAACTGCTGGCCCCTAGAATCTTAATTATGTGAAAAATTTATAGAGAAAATAGGAAGAAAATACACAAAAATATTAATAGTTGTTATCTACATTTTAACTCATAAAAATTACGCATGAGTTTTCTTTCTTTCTTTTTTTTCTTTTTGTTTTTGGTTGGTAATTTACAAAGACATACCACACATGATAGTAAACATAATGGAATGGGTTGTTTTGGGATTTGGTGAGTCCCATTGGATTCATTCATTCATTTAATCAGGAAACACTGAATGAAGATCTTCCGTGTCTGGTTTCATGGTATGTGTAAGACAGTGATGAGCAAGAGAGACACACGAAGTCACCTTTCCCGGAGTCTCCCAGCCGTAACCATTTCAGTCCTGTAGTTAAGTGCGGGGGTCTGTATCATGTCGGGAGCCCTGAGATCATTTAATGGAGTGCATGAATAAAGTGACGAACCTTCCTGAGGAGCGACGTGTGTTGGATGTTAGGATCAATAAGAAGAGTGAGGGAGAAGGCACTTCCAGGCAGGGGTGCAGCCTCTGTGAACTCTCAGTCAGGAAAGGGCAGCTTATTCAGAAAGGGCAGGATTACACAGAGACAAAGCAGGAAGCTGGGGAGCTGGGGTGCAGAGGGCTGGGATGAGAGATGAGGCTGGCCAGGTTGGCAAGTCTGCGTTGATGGGGCCCTGTGAGTTGCGCATTCATGTGGAGCTGCAGGGCAGGGGTGTGCTCTTACCCTGAACACAGTCTCCTGAGACAATGGCACTTGTGCCAGGTGGCCCCCGGCCAGGCCCTCCAGTTACCTCCTCTGGGACCAGTGATCAGCCTCCCTTCTTGGCTGTTCTCTCCCTGGGGTTATCTATCCTTTAGCATATGGCCTTGAACTCTCATTTATTCACTCATTCTCACACTCTACAAAATTAGTTGTAGACTTCTCCTGTGAATATAGTAGTTAAAAGATTTTATAGTTAGTGGAAGAGATAAACAATCACATGGTCTAGGATATATTGGGTCGTTGGAGAAGTCATGACACACTTAACCTCATGACTTTTCCAATGACCCAATGGTTTTCTTCTAGGCTGGCTTTGCCTTTGGCCTGGTGGAGGAGCCTATCCAGGGCAGGGCCTATAGAGTCTGGCTTCTCTGGCCCTGGGCTGGATGAGGCGCCCAGGAATAGGTGATCTTAGAGGTCTACACCGGGGGACGGGGCTCCATCAGGGCATGCTTCGTCACTTGCTGAGCACTAGCTACCTCAGGACTCGCACAAGGCAGGGATATAGGGTAAAAGAGGTGGGGCCAGCTCCTGGGAGCTCCAGGCCAGGGTCAGGCCAGTTAAGGCTGCAGATACCGGGGGCTGAAAGGAGAGTGAGGCCACTTGTGGTGGGGATGGGGAGAGGGCATCAGGAAGTGGCTTCCCAGCTGGACTTGTGCAAGGGTTGGAAAGAGATCCTGGCAGCAGAGCAGGGCCCTATTGCCTGGTCCCATCAGGTAAAGTGGCTGAGAATGGGGTCTGGAGAGCCTGGTTTCCACTCAAGCCTTCCTGTTGGCAGGCGCTGGCCCTCTCCTCCCACAGCATTGTCTTTCCACACCTCGGTGCCTGGCCTAGGGCCCCCATGCTGGCACATCGCCCTCCCCTCATGGGCACTGCCCTCCAGTCCATGATGCCTGTCCGGGCCCTGCATTGTCTTGGGAAGATGTGTGCTCGCCTGGGTGGGTTATTATTAGCCTGCGATGAAGTGAAAGGCCCTGAATGGGGGATGCCGAGCTCCTGCCTGACACCGTGGCCGAGGCAGGAAGGAAATGATTCATTATGGCTACAAGGCGTGCTCTAATTTCATAGAATGAAATAAATGACAGTCGTATTTTGGGCGCCACCACGCGCAGATAGCAGTGTTCACTGACTGCCTCTCACCCCGGCTGTGAGGAGAATTAGAGCAGCCTTTGTGCAGGGAGATGAGGGGCCAAGGGCACGTGGGAGGTGGCAGGTGCTATGACCCAGGGAGGATGAGCGAAGTAGCTCCTGGGGTGGCCTGGGTGGCCAGGGACTGCTCCCTCCACCGTCCAGCCCTCCTGGCCCCTCCATCTCGCTGATTCCATTTCTGCTTCCTGTGCTCCTCACGTCCCCTCCGGGTCCATCTCCTGCCTCCCACTTCTCCAAACCCTGCTTGCCCCTTTGGTCCCAGGTCTGGGCCCCTCCTCCTGGAAGCCTGCAGCTGCTCTCTTAGCTCTGGCTCTGAAGGCACAGGTGAATGTCTTTTTCTCACCCTGTAGGCTCCTGGGCTCTCCCCCAGCCTTTCCGTACTGGCCAGGCCTTGGTCGGGCACTCTGTTGCCACGCAGAAATGACTTTAGATGACGTTGCCTTGGCCATGAAGGTGGCCTCCTCCTAGGGGTGAGGAATTCCCTCCATGGCCAACCCCGCAACAATGTAGCAGGTCTGGCTACACATTTGTGGAGTCGAGGATAAAATGAAAATGCAGGATCCCTTGTTCCCAAATGAGTTAAGTAGTCAAGACACACAGCAGAGCAGTGTGCGGCCAGGACAAGGCCCTTTTGCTGTGGGGCCCGAGCACTGCGTAGGTCATAGGCCTATGAAGTTGGCCAAGCCCTAGGGTCAGAGAGAAGAGCCTCAAAGCTGTAGCGTAGGGCCCCTCTGGTGACAGCACTGGGTTCTCTTTAGCCTCAGCTGTGGCCAAGTAAGTTGGCAGCTGTGGTGGGAAGAATGCCGGATTCGTCCAGATGCCAGCACCTCTGCAGGCTCAGCTGCAATCAGGCTCCAGGGCATGCGCAAGGGGCTCCATGCTGCCCTGCCATTAATTTGTGGTCCTATGTTGTCGCAGAGCTACAAAGTTTTATCGAGATTGCCTGCTGCTCTCTCACTCTTGCCCAGGCATCCTAGCTGGGTACCTTGTGGGGCCAGGACCCCTTACCTGCAGAGTTATCCTCACCTCTGCGTTACATCAAAGCTGTTGCTTTCAGACCAGGCCATTTGCAGGCTATGGTACTCACGTCTCCTCATCCAAATGCCTCTCACTGAGAACTCAGGCCTTCTCTGGGGGCCTGTGGCCCAGAAACCAGCACGAAATCTTATTTTCCCAATGTACTTCATTTGGAACTCAAGATAAAAATAATAGAAGAAAAGGATAACATTCAAGGGCAATTTCATCTCGAAGTATTTAACCAGGAGAGGAAGCCTCGGGCTCGCTAGACCAAGGAATTCTTGTTCCTGCCGTATTTGCACACAAAATGGTTTCACATTTAGAAATGCACATTAAGAGTATGTCAATCACAGATACTTGGAATTAGGTGCTGACATGATGGGGAAACAGAACTTTGGTGTGGAGTTTAATTTGTTCAAACACACTTTGCAATTGGGGCGACAGGAGACCGTGGAGCAGGGACCTGCTTGTACTGTAAGTGAAGAGGCCATTGCTCTGTGGAGGGGGGCCTCAGTCATTGCCGGGGCTCCTCCTGGTGTGTACCGGCAGTGAGCCAGCTGGGATTCCTTCAGCGGGTTGGTGTTTCCTGAGTACCCAGAGTTTGTAAACAGATGGCCAGTGGACGGTCCCAGGCCTAGGAGGCTGTGGGCCTGTGTGATGTTACATGTGGGCATGTGAAAATCAGGAGACTGCACTGAAAAGTCTAAATCTCTGGCATCTCTTGGAAGAATCTGGGTATTTCTTTTTCTTTTTCTTTTTTTTTGGGAGAGGTTTTTGCTATAGGGCGCATGCACTTGCCAGAAAGACAGAGAGAGACAGAGAGACAGAAAGCGAGAAATCACCCCCCGGGGGGGGGATGGCCACGCCGCAATCCCTTCTCCTCCATTCTCCTCTCGGGATCTTGGGCACATATGCACACGCACTCAGCGTGAGTTTAAGCCATCAGGTCCGAGACTCGAACCGCAGTTGATTACATGGGAGTCCAGCGACATAGCCATTATGCTAACTGCTGGTCCCAGAATCTGGGTATTTCTTCATGACCACGAGTGGGGAATGTGGAGGAAGGCTACGCCTTTAAGACGAGGCTGGGCTCTGTTTGTTGTGGTCCCCATCGTGCCACACACTCTTCCCAGCCCTGCACAGAGTGGCAGTCACCCAGACCTTTGATTTGCACTGTTGTATTTCCTACACTGGATGGTCTTCAGCACTCCAGGCTGCCTGCCTGGCCCCTATGGGTATTTTGCCTTCTGTCTGTTCATTTAGAAGTTTCCCATAACTCCTTGCTAGTTATAGATGACCCAGTTCAGGGAGTATAAAAGGGTGTGAACGGGGAGGAACCATCCAGGCCTTCTATTCTGTCTCTGATTCTGATCTCTGTGAAGGTACCTGAGATGATTAAGGTATTGGGGCAGAGACTTCCTACTGCTTATTGGCATCCACGTGGGGCATTGTCTCTCACCTTGGGCAGAGAAGGGATGGAGAAGAGAGGACTGTGGGCAGAAGGAAAGAAGCCACTTTGCTGATCTGCATATTTTGTCAATATCCCCATGCCCCTACTTGCGGAAAAGTGATCATGCATTGTTATGAGATTATCTTTGCAAATGGAATTCCCTGGGCTCTGTCTCTCCCCTCTGGGAAGCCTGTACTCCAGGACTGACCATTGACAGCAGGAGCAGCTTATGACAGGGCACCCCTGGACCCCTTCAGAGGGGACCAAGCCTCATGCTCTGCATAGTCATTACTTCCCTTGGGTCCAACTCACACTTTGCCCAGACATTGCCTCCCTGAATGGAGGGCAGTTGGAAGGGGAGAAGGCTGTGGCTCTTCTGGAGAGAGGCTGGGAGGGCAGGAATGGTTTCAGAGTGACTTCCATTGAGGAAGTTCAGCAGAGCTAACTGCTATGGTTGCCTTGAGAAGAACCTATGTCCTATGGGATCCACCCTGTCCACTTATCTTGGACATCTGTAGGCTAGAAGTAGAGAGGCCTAGTCAAGGATTCCATGTTGCCCAGCAGCTCTTTGCTGGGCCCTTGGAGAAGAATACACCTCCTAAAAATCACTTTGTCTTCCCTCCCTGGCAGGTCTTGCCTTGCCTGGATATTCTGGTCAGGCATGGATAAACTTTTCATTGATAGAAAAAAGGTAAAGTCAATGACTGTGATCGAGTTACCACAGTGTCAGACCAAGGGACCAACCTACCTTTCAGACAGTACTTTATTATTTTTTTAAGTTTACTTATTCATTTCTTCTGAGAGAAAGAGAGATATCCCAAATAAGGTCGTGACACCATGATCCACCTGCACCCTCAGCCAGTCCTGGGTCATGGGTGCACACATCTTTAGCGTACTCCAAGGGGTCTCTGGATGTGAACCCAGAACCTTTCCATCTGGGCCAGTTGTTGTGGAACATTGTGTTTTATTGCTGTACCACAATCTAGCTCCAAAATACTACCTTATCAATTGATTATCCAGTAGAAGATCAGAACCCAATTAAATTCAATAAAGAAGTGAGAACGGAACATCCTCCAACATTGGAGTAGATGTTGCTTTGTTCATAACTGATGGACACCACTGTTTCTAAAGGTCCTGGCCACATGGTGGACTGGAATTGTGCTGCGTGAGGTTCATGGGCTCCTTTGCTGAGGGCTGATGGAGCTGGGTTATGCAGTGTGCTGGTTTGTCTAGGGGGATAGATGTCAATGCCCTGGACTCTGGGACCCACTGGCGACCTTAGGTGGGGAGGATGAGGTCTGAGATTTGCAACCATCATCTAAAAATGAGTTTTGGTTTCTGACTTGCTGTGTTGCCATGTGCATACCATGTAGGCTCTCAGAGTCCTCAGCTGCAAAACGGAGTACAACTCTGGAAAGTCCTCCTCATTCTGTCTCCTTGAGGAATTCTCTCATTTTGTTGTCATTTCCTTCAGAAGGCCTTTTCTCATTCTCAGAAAGGTTGCCATATGGAAAACCAGGCAGATGTGGAAAGTCATTCCATCTGGAAGTTAAGTGGATTGTGGGGGAGACAGGTAGCCTGCAAATGAAGGACAAACACTGGCCTTGAAATGTCAGCCATGTGGGGCCCGAGACCTTCCCATCCAGACCCTGGGGATGATGCCTTTTGTCCCTGGTCAGGGCTTGAGTCTCCCATAGCAAACATGGTGCCTCAGGTCAGCCCAGGAGTCTTTCATCCCTTTCTGACAGGCCTTGGAGTTAGAGCACCACCATCAAAGTGTTTGAAAGAGAGCAGTAGTAATTGCAGTCCTGGGGCAGCTCCTACCTGCCTCATCTCCTGGAGGGGCCAGTTGCCTTGGTATTCCAGAGCCTGTGAGAAACTACAGCCTTCACCTGCTGTCCTCAGTGGCTCCATGCCAAGGCCATCAACTGTTTGATAGTCTGAGCATGTGCAATTTTTTAGCAAGCAAGGGATCCTGGGAGAGGCCGAGAAATCCTATGGAGTAAAAAAGTAGCTCCATAGAGCATACACGGCCCTGGCAGATGTGCATTGGCCATGGCTGTCAGACTGTGGGCAGAGTGAAGGTCCATGGGGGTGCACTCTGACCTGGAGGGCCCCTGGGCTAGGCCCGTAGACCACTCCTCTACAGCACTCCTGGGCATTGGCAATCTTATTCCAAGTTGCCAGTGCCTTCTGGGTTTGCACTGAAAGTCCACATCCTGGAAATACCCCCAATCCTTGACAAATGGGTCACCCTACTGGGCATGGCCAGAGGTGTGGTCAGGGTCTAAAATGTGGGATGAAGGTGAGAGTGGTTTTGGTGTGAGGAGCAAGCACACAGAAGAGGCCAGCAGTCTCTGATGGCCACGCCTCACAGTATGTGTCCTGTCCTTCCCCAGCATACGTAAGTAACCCTGCGACATCATTGTAATACATGTCGTACACATGCAATCACTTCCAATCATGTTCTAGGGGTGCGACAAAGATGGTGTGTGACATGGCATATCCCTACTCGCAGTCCACCCTGTATACAGCCTCTGGCTGGTACAGAATGAGTGCTCAGTGCACACCTGCTGAATGAATTTTGGGGTCTGCTCTCAGAGCCCACTTGGCCTCCCTGCTTCACTAAGTACCTGGAAACCATGGAGAGCTTGGAGTCAAATATCAACTTGTACCTGTAATAGTCATGTGACTCATGTGGGGATTGTGTTGTCTCTTTGAGCCACAGCTCCTCCTGGTAAATGGAAAAAATAAAAATGCTACTGTCTGAGCACGAGTTGTCCAGAAGCTTCAGTGAAGCTCTGATTTGAGTGCTCTGTGTTTCTACTACCTTTGCTCATGCCCATCCGCCTGTCACCCAGTGATGTCTATTCCCTTGGGTGGTATGGAACAGACTGGATTCTCCATGTTTTCTCTCTCTGCTGTATCTCCTCTCTATTGCCTGCTTGGGCACCAGGTACCCAGGGATGCAGTGTGGCTCCAGGAACCCTGGCCATCAAGGAGAGCTTGGCCATGAAAATTGAGTATGAAGCTGGTGCTGCAATTGTGGAAAGTTGCTGGGGGTCAGCTGGGTGGAGGAAGGCCTGGCTCTCTGATCAGAAGAGGACTTACCTCAGTTGTACATGTGGAGAAGAGAGCCCAGGGCCTGGGCTTACTCATGGTGGGAGAGCCTGGCATGCATTGCCCCCTCTCTCCCTCTGTGCAAATATTGAGAAGCTGATGGGTTCAAATGACCACAGCCTCCATCCATAATATAGACCCAGTGCCATCTTGGCAGTGAAGGAAGAAATGGGGCACAGAAAAAAGACAGAGGGTAATTTTCTATCTGTATAAATCCGTTTTGATCTTCCAAACCTGGTATACAAGTTATCCCCTCTGTGAGATTTCGTGTTCCCCTTGATAATCATTATTTCTCCTCTTTGTTAACCAGTTTTTAAATTTGGGTTCTTAGATTGCTCATTGCTCTCTTTAACTTGTGTTTCATTCTGTCCTCTGAAGGTAAGGTGGTGGGTGAATCAATTGTGGGTCATTTAAAATTTAAAATTTATTTATTTCTTAGAGAGAGAAAGAGACCCTCAACAGCATCTTCATGCCACAATCCATTTCTGGTTTCAGTCAGCCCAGATTACAGGCAGGTGCATGAACACCTGGCATGCTCAGGGAGGTCCCAGGACATTAGCCCAGGATTCTCAGGTGGGTCGAATTGTGTTACCACTGCACCACTGCCTGGCCTGCACCTGCAGTTCTCATTCTCAAGAGCTGGCAAGAATACAGAAGAGAAGGGGACAAATGTGGATTTTCCTCCTGGGGACAACTGGCAAACCCTGCTCATTAAATCATCTTGTGTCATCCCCACCTCCCGAGCAGGGACAAAGGTAAAGCCAAGTAGCTAGATAAAGTCAAGCTCTGCACTTTCAGGAGACCTGGAAATCAGTGAGGAAATGCTGGTTTTCTTGCTTGAGACTTGGCAGGTCTACCTCATCTTTTAGACCATGAAGGTTAAGGTGGATTTGCTCTCATACATGGCTGTTTAGGCTTTCATCTTTTACTCGTGTGCATGGTACAGGTAGATATGAATGTCTGTGGAGTCCCATATCCCCAAATAAGCAACGTCCCCACAATCTGCATGGCATGCCAGGGAAGACTATGGGATGGCTTAAAAAATGCAAGAGTTCTGCTTGAACCTGTTACTTCACCTGAGATCAGCACTGGAGGTGTTGTTTCTCTCTCTCTCTCTCTCTCTTTCTCTCTCTCTCTCTCTCTATTTCTTTTCTATGTTTGAAGATAATGCTGATGAGAGTGTTTGATGCTTTGTGACCAGAGTGATGGGAATTATCATAAAACATGTGAACAAACTTGCAACAGAGCTAGAAGGGTGACAGTCCTTTCTGCAGGGCGGAGAGTATGAGCAGTGAGCTGGTGGCTTCTGGTGAGTTGAGTCTACACTCTATCGCAATTGTCCCCCATAAACTCCCGATGTGGCTCACATACTATAGAAGATGGTAGAAGAGGGCAAAGTTCAGTCTGGCAGCAGGAGCCCTCTCTTAGCTCAGGCTTCCATATAAAGAAATACCATACACTGAGCAGCTTGAACAGCAGAAATGAATTTTCTCACTGTTCTGAGGCTGGAAGTCTAAGATCGTGGTACCAGCATGGGTGGGTTCTGATGAGGACTTTCTTTCCGGCTGACAGATGGCTGCTTCTATCTTATTGATAAAGGTTCTAGCTTTAGGACCTCATTTAACCTTAAGCATCTCCTAAAGACCTTAGCTCCCTGTTCACTGGGGTCTGGGTGCTTCAGGGTTCTTTCTGGAATCCAGTTCTACTTGCTTTTGGGATTTTTTCACAGATCCTGTTCTTTCTCCTTGGAGTGATGTTCTCTTTCCTTATTAAAACATTAAAGTGCTCTGAAGCTTCCTTTAATGTGGCACCTCCCTCCCCACCTTGCTCTGCCATGGTGTCAACTTTCCCTGAACTCTTGTGGTGCTCACGGTCTATGCAGACATCAGTGTTCTGGGATGATGAAGAGACAGAGGATAGACTTTGGGTCAGGGAGACTAGGACTCTTAAGTTTAGCTTCACCTCCTTTCAACTGCTCCTTTCAAACAGTTGGATAACTTCTGGATCCCAGCTCCACGCCAATCAGGAATATTGATACTGACCCAGAGAGCTTGCATAAAGTTTATTATTGTCTTTTATTCCCAGCTAGACTACAATTCCTTTGGGGTCACATAGCACCTGAGACTGTGCTTACATCCAAGCTGTTAATAAATACTTATGTTGCATTGAAAGAAGATACCAAATGTGAAGGTGATTTGAAGACTAGAAATCCATTTCTTTACCCCAGAATTTAGCTTCTGGGAAATCTCATCGAAGGATTAATAACAGGCAGGGAAATTTTTTTTTTTTGAAAAAGTGATGAAGAATTTGTATTAGGTATTAAAATTCACTTTAAAGTCCCAATATGGATCAAGATGATGAAACACAAAATCCAGAAACGGGTCTACTATAGCCCATACTCTCTGGAAAAGAGCTTGAGGCAAGGATTAAAGTGCTGATGATTTGTTTGGGAGGTGCAAAGTATGGGCAGAGAGAGAGAGTGGGGGAGGGCTGGGAAGCAATGTGCAAGGCCCTACTCTGTGCTGGCCAGGGACAGGCACAGCAGGTGGCTCAGCAGGTGTCTCTGCTTGGCATTGCCATCTCTTCCAGATGGGCTGCGTGCAGAACCTGTCATGGAGTAGTTGGTGGATGAGAGGGAAGAGAATTCACATGCCTTGCTCCTTCTGCTTTTCCATCTTTATGGGTCAAAGTTTATCCCATGGGGGTCCCTTTCCCTACATTTCTGCATTGTATCTCTGAGTGGTGCCTTTGGCAGTTTCTCGTGACACCAGCCCCATACCCAGAGGTGGGGTGTTTCCTGCAAGTAACATGGAGATGCCAGAGACACTGGGGTGTGGCTGGGCTGCTGTCTACACATGGTGGTCAAGAGGGGAGTGGGTCTAGAGTTAGAGTGAAAGAAATGAGATTGTCAACTTCAGTAAAAAATGTAAGGGATGCCCCAAACTTCATTCATCAATCATATGGAATACAATATTTAAAGGATAAAATGAATAGAAGCTCATTATGAACAAAATATCAACATTTTAAATAAAGAAAGGCTCTAAAAGGGTGAGGATTAGAGTGTCGTGAGGGAGGTACCATGCTGGGGGGGGGGGTGTCCCATCTTTATTTATATTGATTGGGTGCATGTGCAGGTTTGGAGGGAGGTGTTGGGATGTGTGTGTTAAGTTTGAGACGTGGAATAGACATGCAAGTGGTGATGATGGAGCAACGAGAGGTGGAGAGGGAGGCTGGGCTGAGATAAAGCCTGGGAGCAGTTGGCAGAGGGTAACATTTGACGTTATAGGGCTGGAGGGTGTACCAGGGATTTGAGTGCCGCTAGCAAACAGAAACATCCCAAATACTGAGCTGCATGGACCCCAAACATAGAGCTTACTGAGAAGGAGCCAACTCAGGTGCTACAAATATGAAAATCCCCAAATGCCAATAGTGGAGAGGGCTCAGGTGGGTATTAGAATTTATGGGTGGTTCCATTGTGCTTATCCACATGTACACATTTCTCAGGAAAGAGTATCTATTACTTGGACAATGGGAAAACTCTCCACATTTCCAAAATACTATCATATTGATGAATGAATATGCAGTGAAGGAGCCAATCAGAAGAAGGAAATGGGTTCTTAAGAAGCACTCAGGGTCCAGCCATGGTGGCACATGCAGCTAAGATGTACTTTGCAGATTGAGACCACATGGGAGGCCCAGGTTGGATTCCCAGTCCAACTTAAAGGTGGGGCATGGTGGCACATGCCTGTTATCCCAGCCACTCAGGAAACTGAGTTGGGAGGATTGTGGGCTAGTGGCCGGCCTGGGAAACCTAGGGAGGCCCTTTCTGAAAAAGAGGTGGATATGGTGGCATGTGCCTGTGATCCCAGCTACTTGGGAGACTGAGGCAGAAGGACTGCAGCACAGTGAGACCCAATCTGAAAAAAAAAAAAAAAAAAAAAAAAAAAGCAAACGAAGTGTTCAGTGTTGGCTCTGTTGGAGCTCTTCTGGGCCAACTCGGCTGCTCCTCTGCCTGCATTTTGCCAACGCCTGGCACAGAGCAGGCTTGCCACATTTCTGGAGCTCCCAAGTATCATGAGGCTAGGAGTGCTGGATCTGGACTTCTATCTTAGCATTTGCTTTGAGGTACCAGGACTTAAATTGCATTAGAAAACGTATTCTCTGGTGAGGTTGAGGGTGTGGGGTGTGCAGGGAGAGGGCTTAGCTGTGTTTCTTGGTGAGGCACATGACTGTTTTTCTAGAAGGTGTGGGCCTTTCCTTTATGTCTAGCCTGGTAGATTCCAAAATAAGGGATTTAGATTCAAATTTATCACAAACAGGATACATAATAAAAATTCCAATTTATATGTGGTCACTTTTTTTTTTGAGAGATTTTTGATATAGGACCTGTGCACTCACCAGACACACACACACACACACACACACACACACAGAGAGAGAGAGAGAGAGAGAGAGAGAAAGAGAGAGAGACAGAAAGAGAGAAATCACTCACCCAGGGGATGGCCACACTGAAATCTCTTCTCCTCCATTCTCCTCTCAGGATTTTGGGCATGCACACACATGTGCCTGGCGTGAGTTTTAAGTCTCTGGGTCTGGGACTTGAACTGTGATTGGCCATGTGAGTCCAGCGATGTAACCATTATGCCATCTGCTGGTCCCAGGTGGCCACCTTTTACCAAGTGTTTCTTTCCTTCTTTCTCTTTCTTTCTTTCTTTCTTTCTTTCTTTCTTTCTTTCTTTCTTTCTTTCTTTCTTTCTTTCTTTCTTTCTTTCTTTTCTTTTCCTTCCTTCCTTCCTTCCTTTTCCCTTCCTTCCTTCCTTCCTTCCTTCCTTCCTTCTTTCTTCCTTTCCTTCCTTCTCTTTCTCTCTCTCTCTTCTTTATTTTTCTTTTTTTTCTTTCTTTCTCTTCTTTCTTTCTCTCTTTCTTTCTTTCTCTCTTTCTTCTTTCTTTTTTTTAAAGAGGTTTTTGCCTTAGAACACATGTGTTCGCTCGAGAGAGACAGAGACAGAGACAGAGAGAAGGAAAGCGAGAAATCATTCCCCAGAGGGGATGACCATGCTGCAATCCCTTCTCCTCCATTCTCCTCCTGGGATCATGGGGGCACACACACACATGTGCCCAGTGTGATTTTGAAGTCACTGGGTCAGGGACTGGAACCACAGTTGACCATGTGGGAGTCCAGCAACAGAACCACTATGACATCTGCTGGCCCCTGCATTTCTTTTAAATAAATGAATGCATAGGTGTACCCTCTTATGTCAAGTGTTTTTGGAGTGCCTATTGTGTATGGGCAGCATGCTAGCAAGACAGTATCCATTGTGTGCTGTGGAACCTGCAGACTAGCAGCCAAGAGGGAACACTTGATTGATTGAGTTAGATTGAGTATTGCACAGATTATTAGTGAATCAGAATCATGACAACCATTTTAACAAAACAGCCCAGACAGCAGGAAAACTTACCTGGTCTTGGTGGTTGGAGCAGGCTTTCCTGAGGGAGTGGCATTTAAGCAGAAATGTGAAGAAGGAGGAATGAGAGGATGTGGCAGGTGGTAGAAACACAGCCAGGAGGGAGCGATGTTCTCCCTGAGCACATTCTCTAAAGCAGATGCCTGTTCACGAAAAGGGTGCCATGTTGAAATGGTGATAATATGCAGAAGAAGCATTAGCAAAGTTTGTGAAAATACCACAGGAAGACGTGTGGAGAAGGCTCATTCCCTGACAACCATGCAGGGGCCTCTCTCATGCCTCCGTGGCTAGTCTTGCCTGGTCATAGTCTTGGGAGGCTAGTCTTGCCTCTTCAGGGTGATTCGATGGGGTGGGGGGAATACTACTGAACACACAGTGGTTCGTGGGAGTAGATCAGAGATTGGACAGTGTGGGTGGAGCACGGGGTGGGTGGGCAAGGCCAGTGGATAGAAGTGAGAGGCAGAGCTGGGAAGGAGCTAGAGCAGGATCTGGACATGTAGAGGTCACTGCCGTGGAGGTGCAGCACGAGGCCACCAGAGACAGCAATGCAAAAGAGATGAGACTTGAAGTCAGAACCTCAGAAGATTCTTACACACAGGAGGGCCAAAAAGGGATGTCAGGAGGTAGCAGAGAAGTGAAGGAGAAGACTCCACAAATCCAGAGAGAAGGGAAACCAAGATGACAAGGGGTTGAGAAGGAGTTTGGGGTCCAGAGAGAAAGGACTCAGGGACAGAAGCACAGGGAGACCCAGCTAGTTGTTTGTGTACCTGCTCCTCCCTGAGGTTTACTTATCTCCTTGCCTGGCTCAGGCAGAGGGCAGCCCTTGGCTTTCCTGAGTGTATTTTCTGGGTGTCTCTGGCCTGGATGCAAGTCTTCCGGGAAGTCAGCATGTTCTGTTTCTATTACAGCCATTCTTGCAGCCCAGACTCAGGGCAGGCTGGCTGCAGAAAGCTCCTAGCCCAGCACCCCGGCTGCTAGCCTGCCTGTTTGTTAAAGCCCTGCCAGGTGTTGTTGCTGACTGGCCTCAGACAACCAGAAAATGACCTTTCAGGTGTCCTACTACTTCCCGGCCTTGGAGATACCCCTTTCTCTTTTCTGCTGACCTGTGTGTGCCAGGAATTATTAGGCAGCACTTGGGCCTGCTCTCCTTCCTCCAGAACCCCTGGGAGTCCTCCTAGGAGAGACACTGTCCAGAAACTGTGTAGTGGAGACAGATTTTGGTGCACAAAGGCCGATGTACCGAATCAGAGAAATATTGTAACTTTCTTTATGCTTCTATAAATCAGAGGAATCATTGTTTTAAATCCCTACGTGCTCAGTGGTAGAAATCCAATGTAATCAGTTCTGGGAAGGATAGTTAATTTGGGGGTTCTCTGAGGAGGTAGGTCTTCCTCTTCCTGGTCTCCCCTGGGATATATGGGGTAGCTTGCCCTCAGACATCAGGGCCAGCCAGAGGCATATTTTTTTCTTTTTTGAGAAGTTTTTGCTATAGGGCGCATGCGCTCTCCAGACAGAGAGAGAGAGAGATAGAGAAACAGAAAGTGAGAAATCACTCCCCAGGGGGGATGGCCATGCTGCAATCCTTTCTCCTCCATTCTCTCCTTGGGATCTTAGGCACGCACGCACATGTGCCTGGCATGAGTTTCAAGCCACAGGGTCCGAGACGCGAACCGCGGTCGACCACATGGGAGTCCAGCGACATAGCCATTACGCTAACTACTGGTCCCCTGGGCCAGCCAGAGGCCTTTGATGCTGCTACCCTGGGACTTACTACTGGTCTGTGATGCGTCCATACCTGCCAGCCCGTCATCCTGAATCCAGGCGCTGCAACTCTGTGTGCTTTCTCGCTCCGTTAACTGCACCTTCTTCCCAGGTGCAGGGGCAAAGCTGGCGGCTGAGATTCACCACCTCAGTCCCACATGGTCATTTATGTCCTGTTCTTCTTAGCCTGGTGGCGTAGGACATTGGATCCCGCCATGTCTGGGAACAGGAAAGTATGTGACCTAAGTATTCTCAGATACTCAGACAATTCCCATGCTCTGTGCTGTTCTCTCCTGGAACCTGCTCCCCTTACCTTTTTTGACAGGTCTCTGGTTACACCCAGATTGTATGTATCTCCTTTTTTTTCCCATCTACTTCTCCACTTTTTTTTTTTTTTCTTTTTTTGGAGAGGTTTTTGTTTTACGGTGCATGCGCTCGCCAGACAGACAGAGAGAGACAGAGAGACAGAAAGCAGGAAATCACTCCCCAGGGGGGATGGCCACGCTGCAATCCCTTCTCCTCCATTCTCCTCTCAGGATCTTGGGCACGCACGCACACACGCCCTGCGTGAGTTTAAGCCACCGGGTCCGGGACTCGAACCGCTGTCGACTACATAGGAGTCCAGCGACATAGCCATTACGCTAACTGCTGGTCCCTCTACTTCTCCACTTTTAAAAGACGTAAGAAAAAATTTGCCAAGTAAGCCAGCCTATGAAAGACAAACATTGTATGTCCCCGTTCAATATATAACAAATATCTACACTCCATGGCAGACATGGAAATATCTGAAGATACCATGGCAGGGAGGGCAAGTGTAGATACCAGAGGCTATGGGGGGCGTGGATAGCAGAAAGTGGGTGGGAGGGGCTCAGGAAAGAAATATTTAATAGACGTAAGAATGTAGTTCTCTGATGAAAATTATGTATCTGGTAATATCCTTGATTTAATTTTCATGCACTGCATGCATACTCTGAAAAACCATATTTTGTGCTCTTATAGAGATGTACAATAATTAAATATGAACAAGAAATCATAAAATTAAAAATAAAGGAAGCAAAAAATCAAATGCCTCTGTGCTCCTGTCAGTAAGTTCTCTACAGCAGTGGGTGCCTTGCCTGGAGCTGCCTGGAAGATAGAAGGCAGTGGGCTGTAGGGAAGCACAGAGGCCCAGGTTTCATGGTGGTGGAGTTTCCCTATGAGGAGCCTGCAGCCTGGCTCCTGGCCTCCTCTGTGCTCCTGTCAGTAAGTTCTCTACAGCAGTGGGTGCCGTGCCTGGAGCTGCCTGGAAGATAGAAGGCAGTGGGCTGTAGGGAAGCACAGAGGCCCAGATTTCATGGTGGTGGAGTTTCCCTATGAGGAGCCTGCAGCCTGGCTCCTGGCCTCCTCTGTGCTCCTTGGACACCATAATCACCATAATCACCTGCCACCAAGTCGCTGCCACAGCTGCGGCAAGACTGGAAAGGCAGCAAGTTCATGCTCAGCTTAGAAAGAAGGGCCCCTCAGTTCTGTTGGTTCTGGAAATGTAAATGAAATGTAAACAAATTAGGAGTGTCCATGAAAAAGGAAGTGATTTCCCTGTCTGGATGTGGTAGATCTGAGGCAACCAGGTGTTCCTCTTGGTGACCTTCGATCGTGGGCAGGCATGTGTGCACATGTACCCAGCATGATTTTCAAGCCACCATGTCTAGGACTTGAACCACGGTGGGCCACATGGGAGTCCAGTGACATAACCACTATGCCATCTGTTGGCCCCAAGAATGAATTTTTGAAAACAATAATCGTTTTGAAAAGATAATCTTAACAGGTCTAGTGAAAGAGGAATTTGTCATTTTCATGTAGAGGACTGTGGGAAATGGAAGTTTAAAATCTGAAAGACCTGTGATATCATTGGTCCAATTAGAGATAGATAAAATTGTTCATAAAAATAGCTCATTAGGAAGAGATAGAAAAAGAAAAAATTACAATTGCTAGGACATAGAATCAACCCAAATGTCCAAAAAAAGATTGGATTGAAAATATGTGGCATATGTACTCCATTGAATACTACTTAGCCACAAAAAACAAGGAGACCCTGACATTTGATACAAAGTGGACAAATGTGGAAGACTTAAGGCTAAGTGAAGCAAGCAAGCCAGACTGTGAGAGGCAGACTTTGTACATCTCCACTCAATAGATACTGATTGCCTGTGCTCTAATAGCAGAAACGGAAAGTTTGAAAGGTGTAGTAGCTGGGAGGGCAACTATAGATACCGGAGATAGCACGGATAGGGGTAATGTGGGGATGGGCAATGGAGGGATGGAAGGAGGGGCACAGAGGAAGAAAAAAGGTATGTTTGACAAAAATATGAAAAGCTATTTGCTGATGGTAATGTATTTAGTAATGTCTGTCTTGACAACTATGCATGATATTTGTGCTGGAAAAAGCAGTGTTGTCTCCTGTAAAAATATATGTGATTACATATAAATTAAACAATTAAAAGAAAAGAAAAAAGAAAACTTTCATTCATTCATGGTGAGTTCCTGTAAGATCAACCATAGTAACATACTACACATAAATAAATAAGTCCTGGGGGCCAGCAGGTGGTGTGATGGTCAAGGCACTGGACTAACACATGGCTGACTATGGCTCAAGCCTGAAAATCATGTCAGGCATATGTGGAGAGAAAGAATGGAGGAGAGACTGTGGCATGGCTACCCCCCCCCCCCCCCAGGAGTAATTCTCACTTTTCCCCTCTGTCTCTCTCTAGCAAGTGCATGTGCCCTATGGCAAAAGAACTTTTAAAAAAGTTCTCAGGGCTGGCAGGTGGCATTGTGGTTAAGGGTGCTGGACTCCCACATGGCCGACCACAGTTAGAGTCTTAGACCTGGTGGCTTGCTTTCTCACGTTCCCTCTCTCTCTCTCTCCTTCTCTGTCCCTCCCCAATCAAATTAAAATAAATAAATAAAGTTAAATCAAATAGTTCTTAGAAAGAATAAAAGTTCTCAAAGAAAACAAAAACAAAACAAAATTGGAAAGAGACATTTAAAAGTGAAGACATGGTAAAGTTTAGTGATTTAGTGATTTTAGGGCTTTAACAGATTTCTTGGTTTTGTAGCCTTCTTTAAATTCATTCCAAAAAAACACATAGCTACTTGTAAGATTTTGGTTTTTCTTCTGTTATCTAGTTTTATACAATGAGTCATGGTTATAATAAATATATAAATGGAAATCTGTGGAGACAACTGTTTATCAAATAACTGGTGTGAATTTGTATTTAAACCTGCTTGTATGTAGAATAGTTGAATCTGCATTTTCAGCCTTTTAGTAGGGAAATTTAATCCTGACATTCAATGTTATTATCAATATGGGTGGACTTAACCTTTTATTTTTTTTTGGCTATTTTGTGTTCCCTTTACTTCTATTTATTTCTCTTTAATTTTCCTGATGTATTATTCCCTTGAGTATTTTCTGTAGAGCTGGTTTAGTTTTGGGGAATTCTTTCAGTATTTGTTTATCTGGGAATGATTTTATTTCCCCTTCTCATTTGAAGGAAAATCTTACCAGGTATAGTACTCTAGGCAGAAATTGTCTTTCAGCATTTTAAATGTGTTCTCCCATTTTTTCCTTGCCTGCATTGTTTCAATTGAGAGGTCTAATGTAAGTCTAATGAGGTAACTTTTGTAAGTAACCTGGTGTTTCCCTCTTGCAATTTTTAGGATATTGCCTTTGTCTTTTATTTTATTTTTTTATTTTTTATTATTTATTTATTTATTTATTTATTTATTTTTTATCAATCTGGCTATGCTGTGTCTTGCAAAGGATCTTCTTATGTTATATCTCTTTGGTATCCTTTATATTTCCTGAATTTGGATGTCTTCATGCCTCTCTAAATTTGGAACATTTTCAGCTAATATATCATGAAAGAGGTATTCTGTGCCTTTGCCTGCCTCTTCTCCTTCTGGAATACCTACTATGCAGATATTTGGCCATTTAATGCTATCTAGGATTTCCTGTACGTTGTCCTCATTTTAAATAGTTATTCTTCTATTCTTTTTGGCTGCTTGGACTAAATCAGAAGTTTTGTCTTCAAAGTAGGAGATTCTTTCTTCTATGGGGGCCTAATCTGCTGTTGATACTTTCAAGGGAGGTTTTGATTTCCCGTAGTACACACACACACACATGCACACACACGTGTATATATATATGTATGTATATATTTTTTTTAAAAAGAGATTTTTGCTATAGGGCTCATATACTTGCCAGAGAGACATAAAGTGAGAAATCATCCCCTGAAAGGGATGACCGCACTACAATCTCTTCTCCTCTATTCTCCTCTTGGAATCTTGGGCATGCATGCACATGCACCTGATGTGAGTTTTAAGTCACTGGATCCGGGACTCGAACCATGGTCAACTACGTGGTAGTCCAGTGACATAACCATTATGCCATCTGCTGGTCCCTCCTGCATTATATTCTTTATCTTCAGAAGTTCTGTTTGATTCATTTTCAGTCTGTTCATTTCTTTATGGAGTTCCTCCTTTAAATCATGGAAAGATTTTCTCATCTCCTGGAATTGGGTCTCTGTTTTCTCTTGCATCTCCTTGAGTTTTGTTGCAATGAATATTCTGAACTCTTTTTCTGAATCTTTTGCTATCTCTTGGGTTTTATCCATGATTGGTGAGGAGTTATTATGTTCCCTTGAAGGAAAGATATCACCTGATTTTCTTCTAGTTTTTGAAGCTCTGCTTCTATTTTTAGTCACCTGGTAATATACTCAATTCTTCCTACTTCTATGGAGTGTGTTTCTGTAGCTGTGTGCTCATGCCCTTCCCTATGGTGTGCATTACTCTGTGCCTGTTTCCCTCCTCTGCTCTGTGTGGGAGTGTGGACTCCACAGTTGGAATTTTGAATTCAGGTTTTCAGAGAAGAGTTTCTCTTCTTTCACTGCCAAGGCGGTTTTGGGGAGAGAATTCCTCCAGAGTCTCCTGTGTTCGAGTGTTCAATTCCTGTATATCCAAACATTTCTGTTTCCAATATGGATGGAGCTTGAGCTGATAGGTAGAATGGAAGGTGGTAGACAATTTCACATAATGCAGTGTGGGTTGGAATAGCCCCTCCCCCCTACAGATGGCTAGGCAGGGTTCCCTAATGAGCTCAAGCTGAGTGACGTGGGCCTCCCTGTTGCTCCTGTATGGGTGACAGGCAGAATGGTGTCAGCACACATGGAGCAGCAGCTCCTACCTTCTGTCTCTTCTGTTTCTGAGATTGCAGGAACCAGGTATTGGTTCTTGGAGGCTGAAGCAAGGGTGGAGTAGCCCTTTTCCCCTACAGCAGGCTGGGTGGTGGTCCCTGAAAAGCTCAAGCTATGCAGCTTGGGCCTCCCTATTGCTCCTCTCTCTCTGTCTTTCAAATCTCAAGTTTTTTTTTTTTTTTTAACAATTTTTATTAAAGAATTATTTTATTCAACTTTATTTATTTCAATTTGACCAGAGAGGGACAGAGCTAGAGAGCAAGAGTGAGACAGAGAGAGAGAGAGAGAGAGAGAGAGTGAGAAAGCAAGCCACCAGGTCCAGGACTGGAACTATGGTTGGCCATGTGGGAATCCAGTGCCTTAACCACCACACCACCTGCCAGCCCCCAAATCTCAAAGTTTTTAAGTAGCAAATATTTCAGATAAAAAGGAAAAGTAATGCTGTATAGGACAGAAAAAGTCGGTGGGTCTGATTAAACCCTATTTTTCTAGGGAATGCTTTTTATCGCTTAGACTATTGCATTTTCATTTACATACAGCAGCACCTCATATTCTGCATTACACTACCAAGCATGTGGTCAAAGGATAGGAAGTGGAGTCTGGCAGTAGAGGCTACACTGACAATGCAGAGTTTGGGGGAGCATCTGCTTTTTAAAGTTTTTTTTTTTTTTCTTGGAGAGATTTTTGCTGTAGGTGTGTGCACTCACCAGAAAGACAGAGACAGAAAGATAGAAAGCGAGAAATCACCCTCCTGGGGGGATGGCCATGCCACAAGCCCTTCTCCTCCATTCTCCTCTCAGGATCTTGGGCACACATGCACATGTGCCTGGCGTGGCTTTAAGCCACCGGGTCCAGGACTTGAACTGCAGTCGAGTACATGAGAGTCCAGCGACATAGCCCTTATGCCAACTGCTGGTCCCTAAAGTTTTTTATCGAAAAAACCTTTTGTTGTTAGACAGGTCTGGCTGGGTTAGGATGGGTGTTCTCTGAGAGTTCGCCCCTACTGTGACAGCCTGGGGATTACTATTAAATCATGATTCTCTGTGGCTCAGAGGCTCTGCCATTGAGGCCACACAGCCCTGTGAGGTACCCAGGAATGCTTTAGTTAAGTAGGCATATGTGTTCCAGAAACCCTAAGGACAGTCTTGAGAGTGTGGGCCTGGTCATGATGCCTCCTCGCCCTCATTTGGAGGCCCTACCTGAACGTGTTACTCATTTACCCTCTGATCATTTACTTAAACAAATATTTATTAAAGCCTCAGTGCCAGATCTGTTGCAAGTACAACTACTTTGTAGAATTTTTAAGACTCCTGCATATCAATTGGTTCTCAAACCAGGAAAAAGAAAGCCCATGGTTGTAAGACGTGATCTTTTTTATCTTAAAGTCATGGGGCCTTTCAAAGCCCAGAGACTGCCAGGCTGACTTTGGGATTAGCTCGTCCCTGTACCTAGGGCCCAGCAGGCAAAGGCAGTGGCTGTGGACTTCAGCTTTGAAAGTCTGCACTCTGCTTGCTGAGTTTGGAACGGCTTTCCTCTGGGCAAGGCCAAGTCTTTGCAGAGGAGCGAGGGCGGATGCGATGGAGCAGCCAGCAGCTCCGGCGTGTACCTGGCCAAACAGCCCCTCTGGAGTGGCCACTTCCCAGGCTGCAATAATTCATCACAGGCGGGCTCACAAATGTACTTAAGAAAGAAGGGATGATCTATTTTGTACATGCTCCTTAAAGGGATTCCATTTTAGCTCCAATTGTAATTTTTACCTTTTTCAGGGGAATTTATTGACACAGTGCCTAGCTCAGCCCTAGTTTTCGGCATCATCCTTTTGTCTGCAAGCACACTCACCAGCCGCTTAATTTGTCATAGCCCTGGAGGTATCAGAACTAATGAGCTTTGTTTGAATAGACTTTTTCCAGTTCATCTAGCACACTTTGGGGTAATCACTCAGTTTCTGTTTGCTTCTGATCCGAGGCATTGTGGGAAATATAAGAAAATAATGGTTAAAAAAGCAGTATAAATTGGTAACAGCCACATTTTCTGCAAAGCCCTGAAGATGTTATTTTTTTAATTTCAGCACTTATTGAAGTATTGAGAGTACTCTAAGTACCACCATTACAATATAATATCAGAGGAGCATCTGATAAAATGCTATTTTTCAATTAGCTGGGAGTTTCTACTTTGCCTTCTTTAAGCAGTTCATAGCTAACAAATCTTTAAACAATCTAACCTCTTCAGGTTTGGAAGTGGACAGATAATAACCACGAACACATACAGTGTGTCAGCTCTGAGGATTAAAAATCTATTAGAGGGATTACATACAGAATGCTTTTTATTGGTCAGACCATTGCATTTTCATTTATATAAAGCAGTGCCTCACATTTCCTTTACACCACCAAGCGCTTGGTCGAAGTGTAAGAAGGAAAACCTGGGCTTACAGGGTATAGTGACAAGGCAGGCAGGTGTTGGGGGCATCTGCTTTTTAAAGTTTTTTTTTTTTTTTTAATTGAAAAAACATTTTGTTTTTAGACAGAGTCTGGCTGTGTCCTGATCCTCCTGCCCTAGCAGCCTGAATTGCTGGGACTATTGGTGGCACCATTGCACTGGATTTTAGAGTGGACTAGGTACTAACCCGGGGCTCCCCTGTGGCCTCAGCCCGCTGAGGAGCAGCTTCAACCAGCTTGCAGTTAAAGTGGCCAGGCCCAGGGCACCTGCTATTAACCTGTACTTCCAAGGAAGGGCTGTTATCAGTGCCACTGAGGTTGGCAGGCCATGTCTAGGGTAAACCACTTTTTTTAAAAAATTTGATTTCTTTCATGAGCGACAGATAGGTGGATGCAGAGAAAGAAGGGAGACAGAGGCACTTCTAAGAGGGTCTTTATGCCAAGATTTACTCCTAGTCTCAGCTAGCCCAGATCATGGTTATGTGCACATGCCTGGCATGCTTGGGAAGGTTCTGGATTCATGTTCCAGGACCTTTCTCATGAACGTCCAATTGCTCTGCCATAATTTTCCATCTTTTTTTTTTTTTTTTTCTTTTTATCTTGGTCTACTATAGGGCGTGTGCACTCACCTGAGAGAGACAGACAAAGAGAAGGAAAATGAGAAATCTCCCCCCCCCCCCCCCATTGACAGATGGCCATGCTGCAATCTCTTCTCCTCTATTATCCTTTTGGAATTTTAGGTATGCACACACACACTTGCCTGGTGTGTTTTCCAAACTGCGGGGTCTGGAACTTAAACCAAGCTATCAGCTCTGTGGGATCCACTGCCTTAATCACCCTACGACCCACTGCCACTCCCCCTGTGCATGTTCCCAGTGGTGAGAGACATGATTTTAAGGATTGTTGAAATACACGAAATGGGCCGGTTTGCCAGAACCTCTAATTTCCTCAGATCTCCCGCTTTTTGGGACCTTTCACAAAACACGGTGGACAAAAGAAATCGTTTCCATGCTGGGGCTGCCTATTGCAGATTTCTGGAAAAAAGTCAAGGAAACAGGGATGTGGTGCCTTTCCCCACCAAAGATTTTGGACCGGCCTTTCCCATGGGGAAGGGCAGCAGGGAGAGAGGACTCGTGTGCATGTCCAGCACAGGTTATGCAGCAGCAGGCAGAAGAGGTGGCTCTAGGGACCAGCAGATGCTGTAATGATTGTTACTGGACTCCCACATGGCCAACCACAGTTCAAGTCTCAGACCCGGTGGCTTCAAACTCACTTCTGGGGTGTGGGCATGCATACCCAAAATCCCAAGAGGAGAATGGGGGAGAAGGGATTGTGGCATGACCATCCCCTCTCGGGGTGAATTCTCGCTTTCTGTCTCTATTTCTCTCTCTGTCCCTCTAGTGAGCACACGCATCTATAGCAAAAGTCTCTCAAAAAATAAAAATAAAAGGGTGTAAGGGTGTATGTAAGGGTGGGCATTGCTGTTGTCCAGTGAAAGGTGTGGCCAGTATACTATGGTGGGGCTGTCACGTGCTCAGATGAGTCGTCACACAGATGAGCCCGCAGTTACTTTTGGTTTTCACAATCAGTGTCCCTGTGCTGAGGGCAGGAGACACCAGTTTCATTTTGCAAAGGAGAAAACCAAGACTCTGAGCCTTTAGGCTACCAGTTCCTTCTCACAAGGTGTCAAATGAAAGAGGCACAACGTGGGACCAGCAGGTGGTGTGGTGGTGAAGTGCTGGACTTCCACATGGCTAACTGCGGTTTGAGTCCCGGACCTGGTGCCTTGAAAATCACGCTAGGTACGTGTGTGTGCGCGCGCGCGCCTCAAATCCTGAGAGGAGGGATTGCGGTGTAGTCATTCCCCCTGGGGGATGATTCCTCACTTTTCTTTTCTCTTGTCTCTGTTTCTTGCAATCACATGCACTTTATCACAAAACAAACAGAAAGAAAGGAAGGAAAGAAAGAAAGAGAAAAAAGGTATAACTTGAATCCAGTGTTCTTTTCACATCATCATTCATCATAGGTTCGAATCCTCCCTACATTACACCGGCTGGGGGAAACCTGCCTCCCTGTAGCAGCCATGATGGCAATTCAGCAGCGCCCATGGAATCCAGGATCCCATGCCAAGTGCTGTGGGCTAGTCCAGGGTGAGCCAAGATGCCTTGGGGGCAGAGCAGATGCTGAGAAAGGACAAGGATCACTGAGGCCAGGCCAGGACGGCTGGAGGACAAGCACCCCAGTCCAAGGAGAGGGGAGCTGCCAACAAGAGGAGGGACAGCTTGGTCTCCCAGCGAGCTTTGCTTCCCTTGGACAATGTCAGGCTTTGGAGGCTTTGCTTTTGGGGAGCCAGCTGACAGTGACTGAGGATCTTTGCTGGGGACTGCTGGAGAATCCATCTGGAAAGGCATGAGTGGAAGGCTGGCTCAGGGCTGCCAGCTGAAGAAGACTTTGGGCAATTCCTTGGGACTTGGGAGCCATGCAGGGATCCTGGGAGGGCAGAGACACGATAAAGGTTACATATGCAATTGTCATTCCAGAGGTTGAAAGAGGGATGGATCAGGTGGGCCAAGAATACAGAAGAGAGGGGAGAAAACTTTCCTGGGCCTCAGTCCTTTCAACTGTGCAATGAGGTGGTTTGACCTGTGTTTCAGCCACTGCTGTGAAAGAAATCACCTCAAAGCTTAGTGACTCAAAGGAATGACCATTGTGAGGGGTGGCTGGCTAGTGCTCCTGTCTGGGCAGTTGGCTGGTTTCTGCTGGGCTTGCTCACAAGGCTGCAGTCAGCTGGCAAGCTACTGGGCAGTGGGGTTAGTCTGAAGTGGCCTCACTTGCATGCCTGGGGGTTGGTTGGTGGTCAACTGAGTCACCTTGGTTCTTTATGATGGGGGCTACCATCCTCCAGAGTGGGAGAAGGAATGGGTCAGAGGGCGGGGACCCCTCCTCTCCACTTCTGCCATTGGCTGGGTCTCTGATCTAAACCTTCACTTACCCCAGCTTGCAGAAATGGTCTTTCTCAATGTATGGGCTAGTTATGAACTCTCTGATAATAATAATGACTATCGTTATTGAAACTCATTGTTTATGTATCCTATTTAAAGGAAAAGTGACACACAAAATTTCATGTCAGGAACACTCTTAATTTTCTTCTGAAAACAAGTGCCAAAAGCAATGTCAAGGGGAATCAAGTCTCTAAGTTTACTACTAGTCCCCAGGACCGACATTTCAACAGTAATCCCTTTTCTGAAGGCCACCTTCATTCTCTCATTTGGCTGTCTAAATCAACCTTAAAAGAAAGATAAAAGGGTTATTATTTTACCTATAGCTCCCATTGTTTGGTTGCAAAAATTGAGACCTAGGGAGAGATTTGTCCAAGATCAGTTTCAGAATGGGGACTTCTGATTTAGGGTTGATTTTCTTTCCACTGTATTACTTTGCCTGATTACCCTGACTCATGGTCAGTAGTGGTCTACTATGATCCTTAGATCATTGCGTTTTTTTTCAAAGCTCATTTCTTTATTTCCTCAGATAGGGAGAGAGAGAGACAGAGAGAGAGAGATAGAGAGAGAGAGAGAGAGAGAGACCCAACAGAGCTCTCAGGCCATGATTCGCCCTTGGTCTCAGTCAGCTAAGATCACAGTCTTGTGGACATGTACGTACAGGGAGACGTTGGGACATGAACTCAGAGCCTTCCTCAGCACTGCAGAGTATCGCTTTACCACTTTACCACCTCAGCGGGCCAGAACATTGTCTTTTCTAAAGCAGCTCATGTGGCTCTTATTTAACAATGTGATGCATTGCTTTTGGCTATGGATGTTCTCTGAGAAGATTAAGCTCTGGGTTGTGAGGTATTCAGTAGCTAATCTGAAATGAAAACCACCCCCTAAGATACATGACCAAGTATAAAACCAATGAAAAAGGTCATGGGACCTTTATCTCTGGGTAGTCCCTTCTAATTTGAATGGGGTCTCCCTTTCTCTGAAAATTCTCAGAGATGGATACATAAGCACGCCCTTCGTAGCCACGTTCAGGAAAATTCTCCTGTGATTTGAGATTTGTTTCATCCATGTTTTTCTGAAGGCCTTGAGAAACATTTGCTTGCCTTGACCCATTCTAGTCCTGGCAGGTGACTCAGCATGCCTCTGACACGTGGGTCCTCTCTGACGACATCCACTTGTTGCGTGAAGCTGACTAGGAGCTCAGGAATCAGTCACAAAGTTCTGCTTGTTCTGCTCTTAGGTCTAAGCTCAGCTGACCTCGCCATTCTCCTAGGTCTAGGCCAGGCCCTGTGAACACAGATAGTCAAGTGTCAACAGATGAGTTTCCCTACCCTGCAGGAACAGAAAGTGAGCCCCAGATTGGCATTCTAGTCTCAGTTTCCTCACTAACTCGTTGAGAGTCTTACTGTAAGTCACTTCACCTCTCTGATCCTTTATTTTCTCATGGTAAGGCTACATTCTGATTTTGAAAATGACACATAGTATTCCTGCGAGAATGAACTGGGTGCTGGGCTCTTCTGGGGGCAGGGAAGAGTTGTCTTTTCCTCCCTGAAGGAGAATTGGTTATTCAAGTTCACGTTTGGCATCCTGGCCTGTCAGGAATAATATGAATGTGAATGTCAGTGGTTCCGATTTCCTGTACTGAATGGCAGGATAGGTATCCTGTTAATTTCACATAATGAATTTTTTTCAGTGTAAATCACAAATGCAGAGCGAAAAATGCTATTGGTAAATATTGCCTGAACTCGTTCAGATTTGTGATATTTAAAAAAACTGATTTCCTGAGTTGTTAAACCCTAAGCTCTCTGATTCATAGATTCCCAAAGCCAACCCTTCTGCTTTCTCGTTCATACTTTAAGCTTATAATATATACTCTTTCTGATGAAGACAGTGCTGGAATAAGATGACAGTTCATCTTGAGTCACTGGGATAATGCCCCTGGTGGAAGGCTCGACCTGGGGCAGTGACTCACCAGGATTCTATCCTCATGTCTTGGATGCAAAAATAAGAGAGACCTACTGTGTGGGACTCTCCTCCCTTCGAGAGAGGTGAGTGTTTGTATCAGGGAATCCAATTACATAAACATCAAATATGAATCTCCTGTTTAGATTCTGGGGTAAAGTGTCAGGACTGTGTCTCAGGGCTATGGAAGAAAGGAGAACCAAGTTATAACTTTGGCTTTGGCTTGTGGGACTTGACTTTTCAGATGACTGGACCTCACGGCAACTGTACCCCATCATCATCCATGCATTACAAAGAGATTAGAAGCTCCTGGAGCAAAGGAACCATATTCTCTTATTTTCTTACGTTTTCCTCATTCACCAACAATGCATCTTGAAAGTCACAGACTGAGTTTCTTTCAGAAGAATAATTTCCAGGATGACTCCATGGCCTAGGGGTTGAAGGAACTGGATTCCACATGGATGACTGTACAGTTCGAGTCCTGGTCCTACTAGCTTGAAAAACATGCCAGGTGTGTATGTGTACCCCAAATCCTGATAGGATGGAGAAATAGAGGAGAAGGGATTGAGCATGATCATGCCCCCCCCCCCCCCCCATTGGGGAGTTCTTTCTCTCTCTTGCTTTCTCTCTCCTGCTATCTTTCTCTGGTGAGCACATGCCCTTTGGCAACAACAACAAAAAGAAAAAAGAAAACAAAATTCCACTCCACCAATTTTTTTTGAGGATTTTTGCTGCCCTGAAATGGGAATTCCGAGACTTGGGGCTGATATCAGTTAGTGTTCATTGTCCACAGTAGCCACATAACCCTAAAAAAAGGGGGTTCACCCTTGGAGCCAGGTGGTGGACAGTGGTAATGCAACTGGACCCACATGAGAAGGTCCTGGGTACAAGTCCTGATACTTCTCTGTGCACGTCAGGCATACACATGTGCACCCATAATCTGGGCTGGCTGAGATTGTAGTGTGAATAGCCTGCTTGTCTCTCTGACTCTCTGTCTCCCTATCTCTCTAAGTCTCTCTCTCTCTCCTAGAAGAAATAAGTGAATAAACTTTAAAAAGGAGAGACTCATCCTCGGTGTTGCCATGGTGATTTGACATCTATGAATTACAAATTTAATTCCTTCAGCACCTGTAAGGCAGGTGGTATAAGCTCTACTTCCAGATGCTCCAACAGAAGCTCTGCATTCACAGGACTTACCCATGACATACAGCCACCAGGCGCTTCTGACTCCACACCCAGCACACTTTCCACCAGGACACACTGCCTCAGCCACGGGGTGGAGCATTAATTATCCAGTGCAAGAACTGGGAGCTATCGAGAGACTCAGAGTCCCTGTGGTTGCTGCCATGGCGTTTCAGGCAGGAGAAGCCAGGGTGTGGGAGCTGAGTGCTTTCTTGGCCGGTAATCAGCAGTGAGTTATCAGTTGCTGTGGGGAGGCTTGTGGTGGGGGGTTGTAGTGCGGCATCTTTCCTCCCTCCTCCTCCCTCTGTAGGGGTTACTGATGGGCATTGGCAGGATGCAGCTTGGGGACACCCACAGTAGCAGAGTCCATCTTTCTCTCTCTAATAGGTGCCACTGAGCCATTTTCGGCAGTGGGAAAGGCAGTCTAGGGAGGATGGAGCCAGGCCCCAGGAGCAGAGGGGAGGCATGGAGGCCAGGTCTGCACTTGGCTGGGAGAGGCTGGCCTGGAACGGGTGGCCTGGGGCCAGCACATTGTGTGAAAGTCTTGGATTCACTGCTTTTAGGCACTGATACAACTTCTCTAAAATCCCAAGATTTAAATGCAAGACAAAACAGAACAAAGAGGGTCAAGGATGGCTTTAGAATCTGAGTTACCTGGGGATGCACCCTGAACTGGGCCAAAGCTTGCCAGATTGCCAAGGTTCTGTCCCTTGTGATCAAAGGCAAAGCTCTCAAGGAGCAGTGAGTTTAAGGAAAGGAGAAATTCAGGGGTTGTTGTCATGCCCCCTTCTACCATAGGAGCTGAGGGGGACTGAGATGTCTCTATACAACCATTCAATGGTGAAAATGTGTATAGTCATCAAAGATAAGGCCTTCCGCTTATAAATGGAACCCCTGGGTCAGATTTGGTCAGCAGAACTATTTGTATTTAGCCATTGGTATTTCCAGTGTTTTATTTTATTTTTTTTAGTTTTAGGTTTTTGCATTCACCAGAGAGGGACAGAGAGAGACAGAGAGAGGGAAAATGAGAAATCCCACCCCCCACAGGGGGGATGGCCACACCACAATCCCTTTTCCTCCATTCTCTTCCTGGGATTTTGGGTATGCACACACACACACACACACACACACACACACACACACACTCATATACCTGGTGTGATTTTCAAGCCACCAGGTCCAGGACTGAAATTGCAGTTGGCGCTGTGGGAGTCCAGAGCCTTAACCACTATGCCACCTGATGCTGTCTTAGTATTCTTTTATTTACTTTTAAAATGTGAATCAACAGAAAAAAAGAGAAGGCATTATTTAAAATAGTTCAAGTTTTCAGTTTTTACTGGAAATTAAGACTATCTGGCAATACAGATTTTTTTTTTTTTTTTTGAGATTTTTGCTATAGGGTGCATGTGCTCACTAGAGAGACAGAAAGCGAGAAATTATCCCTAGGTGGTGGGTTGGCCACAACAATCCCTTCTCCTCCATTCACCTCTTGGAATCTTGGGCATGCATGCACACATGCCTGGTGTGAGTTTTAAGTTGCTGGATCTGGGACTTGAACTGTGGATGACTATGTGGGAGTTCAGCAATGTATCCATTACACCATCTGCTGGTCCCCAGATCTGCTTTTAGTCATAGAACTATCTCAATATCTACTTGAGTACAACTGCTCCTTTAAGAGGGATTATATGTTTAAAGTTAGCCACAGTCCCCACCACTCCCTAGTGTCCCTGACATAAGACAGAGGTTCGATCGCTTTTTCTTTTGTGCTCACATTATTGCTTTTCCTTTGGGAGATGAAGAACTCTCTGCTTCTATGAAAGAGAACAAGGAGAGGGGGGTAGGAGATGAACTCTTCCTGCACCAAGGATTCATCCCTCTTGTGTGATCTCTCTGGCTCTAGCAGCCACTTATATCTGAGACCACCAGCACAAGCTGTCTTAGGTAAAGAACTGGGCTGAAGGTCAGGCAGTGAATCAGTGGTAACACAACTGGTCCCAGATGAGAAAAATCCTGGTTTTCATCCCTATAATCCAAGCCAGCTGAGGCTGGGGTGGATCGTGGCATGAAGATTCCGGGAGGCATGGCCGTCTCTGTCTCTTTCTTGCTCATAGAAGAAATGAATGAATAAACTCAAGTAGTGGGCTGAAGAGAAGCACCTGCCATGGGATATCTCTAGCCATGTTTAAGAAATTCCCGGGGAAGGGCTGAGGGGATGTGGCAGAGGCAGGTGGTAAAGACTTAGGTTAAGACAGGTGTAGTTTATAAAGGCAGCCTACCCTTCATCGGAACCCGGGAACCAATTGCTGGGAATCTAAGAGAGCTTGTTAGGTGAGGCTCAATTTACAAATCTTAAAATGACAGTTTTTTTTCACTTGGCAGTCTTGTGTTAATAAATCAGTTACAAACAAATGCAGGGTTAACTGAAGCAGGCACCCAGCTTGTGCATGCGTGTGTGTGTTCATGTGTGTGTGTGATACACCATGTGTGGTGTCTTGGAGTCGCGGAAAATCTGTCAGCCTTTTAATACTGAGTTAGTTTTGACAACAGAAAAGGATGTATTTTGAACACATGCGCATCCTGATTTTTCCTAAGGGGGGGCTAATGAGAGTGGGGCCCCAGGAAAAGGTGAGGGGGCTGTGGCCGGTTTTCTTTGTGGGTATCTGTTCATTGGGCTTCTTCTGGGGACAAAGCCCTGAGGCATCTAACAGCTTCCTGGGTTTAACTGGGGGCGGGAGAGAGCAGGGGGACTTCCTGACCGTGGTGGGTTTTGAACACTGAGCCTGCTTGTTAGAGGTGATTAAAAAGCCAAATTTTGCTCCACCTCCCAAGACAGGTGTCTCCAACGCCCTGTGAAATGGGAAGCAATTTGGTCAGAGTAGCCTACAGAATAGAACCAATCCTTTAAACCAATTGTATAAAAATGCAAATTTAAGGCAAGCAATTAAAAACAGATAGAAATTAGAGATTTGGATTTTGCCGAGCTAGCTTTCCACAGCCACTGTCAGATCGCTGTGCAATTTATCTGGATGCCGTCAGTGGTGGCCAGGCTGGATTTTGATAAAGAGCCGCAAATCTGTCCCTCTCCAGCCTCCGCGACTTGCCACGCACTCCATTCCAGCTGAAGCGCCTGCACAATCCCCTTGCATAATTTGGAGTTAATCATTTGTACTTCACAGCCTCTGAGAGGCCTTAGACTTGGGAGGTGGGGACAGATTTGGCTTTTTAATCGCTTTGTATATTGTGCAGCTCGAGATAAATGACACCGACTGTCTGAAATCTACATTCTTGCTTCTGATGCAAAACTGTAATTAATTTTGTGCAGTGTTTCAGAATTGATCGTGGTCACTTGAATTTCTAATTTTTCATTCACTTCAAAGACCCTGGGTTTTTCCTTTCCCCTCTCCTTTAAGGCCTGTGCTCAGGGTGCAGGCACGCTCCGTGAGGCTGGTATACTAAATGACTCTCTTATGCCTCTTTTTCAATAAGGTGAAACAGAGGTCAAGGCCTATGGCTCATGTTTATCTCTTAGCTTGTATTCAGATGTATTTTCTGACTTATAGGAAATACCATCAAAACTTATTAAATTAGAACGAAAGAGTTTGGCGGCACTTACGTATTGTAAAAAGCTCAAAAAGCTTCATTCACACATCCTATTCAGCATAAGACAATTAAGCACAATTTAGGCAATAATTACCCTAATTAACTACACTATAATGTTTGTATTCAAGATTATGGCAATGTTGTATCAGTTCACTATTTAAATAATAACAAGGTTTCCTAATTTCTCTGTATTGATAGTTGTTGTATGTGATTCTTTGTTTGGTATATTTCACTGTAAAAATATTTGTCAGTGAAAGATTGAACAATATGAATGAATTTGATTATGCCATTGTCAAAAGCCCCATGCATCACAATCCCTTGTTTTTAATCACTACTGTAAACCTTGCAGCCGGAGGGCATAGTTTTAATTTGGGTGTCTTACTAATGAAAAGAAAAAAATAATTGTTTTGCCAGGATTTAATAATAAGCAATAAAATCAGCCAACCAGATTTTACCTCTGCATTCAATCTCTTTTTTATTATAAAACATTTTTGTCCTTTTTTTAGATTACAGGCGTAGATACTGAACATTTTACTAATAAATATTTCAGTTTGCTTATGGAGGCTAATGCTGTCATCTGAATATGGAATTATATTTCTTTCATGCTTCATTATCATTTCATGGTAGTAATGACAGTGAGGCGATGGAATATTTACAGGCTTTTCAGAAGACATTTATCCAATACATTCCCTGAAGGGCACCTAGGCTTAAAGATACATTATCCTTTTGTAAAGCTCTGCCCAGAATCCCAATTCTTGAATCAGCCAATCAGAACTTTTTATCCTCCTTCAGCATTTAAGGCGTTGACGTAATGCCCCTCCCTTCCAGCCACACTGGTAGACTGGATGGAAGTCAGGTAGACTTCATCCTGGAAGTCAGGGAAAATGGGCCGTGTCCTCTGATCCAGTCTGTGAAATGGGCACATTGTTCTTGCCTTCGCTGTTGCCTTTGGGCCTTGGGCATGACTTTGTCACAGTTTTGTCTAAAATACTGATTCTTCCATTTAAATGATTTTTAGTTGGTGTCTAAGACTCTGGGGCTGTCTTGGCAATTGATGATGGTTGTAGGTGGTAAACCACAGCCTTTAGGGACTTCAAGGGAAGCTAACTTGTGGTTAGAGGAGAGAAGGCACCTAGAATAATGGTTCTTGTGAGAGATGGGAAGGGACCACGGGGCAAAGGCTTTTGGGAGGTCTTATGTTCCTGTTGTGACCCTTGGGGGCCAAGGGCAGGGCCTCTGCAGTGTACTCACAGAGCAGATGTTAGACAATAGGGACTGTGGGGGACTGTGGAAAAGTGGTGAATATGTGCCCCATCTAAGGGGAAAGCTGTTCCTTGGCTCTTGCCAATCGGATACAGGCCCAGTGTTGTCAGAGTTTCTGATTTTTGACAGGAAACCTGAGATCTGAATTTTCCTGTGAAATCTCCTGCTTGTTAAACATCGACAACTAATTAAAACATTTACAAACTACTGTGTGAACCAAACAAGAGTGTGGGCTACATTGAGGCCCATGAATTTCCAGAGTTGACCTCTAGTCTAAGGGTGCTAAGAGGACTTTAGCATTGCATCTTGGGCACAGTGGAGTGACAGCAGGAAAGCTAGCTCACAGAAGGTCCCTTATTTTGACATCCAGGTCCTGAAGCTCGGGTTGCCTGCTGCACCAGGTCTGTGCAGCTGCTTGACAGTGACTAGTTTTGCCCCACATGGCACTAGGGAGTCCAGCCTATTGCCCATTCTTTCTTGATCTCGTGATTCTCACAGCTTAATTTGACCATTGTGCTTCAGAAAGGTGTCTTGTGGCTAATCTGGTATGACTTCGATCACTTGTAAAATATTTTTCCTAGACACACTGACTTTCTTTTTTTCGGAGAGGTTTTTGCTACAGGGTGCATGTGCTTGCCAGAAAGACAGAGAGAGACAGAGAGACAGAGAGACAGAAAGTGAGGAATCACTCCCCAGGGGGGATGGCCATGCCTCAATCCCTTCTCTTCCATTCTCCTCTCGGGATCTTGGGCACACACACACACACATACACACACACACACCTGGCATGAGTTTAAGCCACCAGGTCCAGGACTCGAACTGCAGTCAACTACATGGGAGTCTAGCGACATATCCATTGCGCCAACTGCTGGTCCCAAGACACACTGACCTTCATTGGGACTGTATGGATGGCCCTCTCATTTGCATCCATTGCTAGAGCCCTCCAGTTTAGGCTTTTAAGTACACAGCCCTGGAATCCAGTGATGGGGGTCTCTCACCTACTCAGGAACAATGGTCTGAGTTTTCCTCCTGTGGTTTGAGCTCAAGAGGAGGCAGGATATTTGGGGAGAGGCCAGATATAGGGGTCAAGAAGGCTTCTTATGTAGCTGAGTGAGTCTGGAGTCTGTGTGCTCCCTTCTCCCTGCGATACCCTGGTTCTTCCCTGAGCAGTCACACAAGGACACTTCGAATAGGGTTGTCAGATGACATAGTGGATGCCGCCTATATTGGAATTTCAGATAATGAATAATTTTTTAGTATAAAATATGTCTCCAAATGCATGGGACATACTAATATTGAAAATATGTTTAGTATTTAGTATACAATAAATGATCTTTTTCGCATAAGCATGCTCCATACATATGTGCTTATACTAAAAACTACGAGTTGTTTATCTGAAATTTAGATTTAACCAGGCATCTTAAATTTTTATTTGTTAAATCGGGCTATCTTTACCCTAAGACTGTGAGACATCGTCCACGTGGTTCCTTAAGGCGGCTTGAATTGAGGAAAGAGACTACCCCCACTTTACATCGCTTCAGGCTGTCTCTTTAGAAGTTGGTTGGGAGTTAAGCTAATAATGGGACCTTCGCACATGCTTAAACCCATGCACGCGCTACTAAGCAAAGATCTCATTGGACTTTTGTGAGCTGGGGGAGTTTCTGTTCCATTCATTCCTACTCCTGCAGGATAAAAGAAGGTATCTTGTAGGATGGCTGTGCTACTGATGCCCCAGTGTTCAGAAAGCTCTCACAGATATAAAAACTGTGAGTACCTAGGCAGGTGAATCATTGATTCAGTACCTAGGCAGGACTCTGTCCAGGTATTTTTTTTTTTTTTTAAAGTTTGTAATAGGAAGAGCTAGTGAAAGTGTGTGTGTGTGTGTGTGTGTGTGTGTGTGTGTGTATGTGCTAGAGAAAGAGAAAGAGAGAAGCATCCCCTTGGGTCTGGTTAGGCTGCAATCCCTTTTCCTTAGACTTCCAGTTCATCAGTATCTTGGGAACACGTATTCCTAGTGTTTCAGGTCAACTGGGCTAGGGATCTGCACAGCACTGGCAACACAGTCTGGCAAGCTACCTACTGCACCACAGAGACTGGGCCTATCCAGGTTTTTGAGGTCTACTGTACTTCCCAGAGGGCTTGCCTGGGACAGGAGGGTGGCAGCAGGGCCTTCTTTTGGGATAGCAGGATAGCTGGTGAGACACCTTCCCCTTGGCTCTCTCACCTCCTTTATTTTCTTTATTTTTAGAATAGAAACACCAATGGCATGAAGAGGAAATGAAAGAGGTTGGACTCTTGAAGAGCTTTTGCCAAATGACTGAAAGAAAACGGAAAGAATTGACAGTCCACGTATTGTCATGTGTTACCTAATGATGGGGACACCTTCTGAGAAATATGTCATTAGGCAATTTTATTGTCAAACATCACAGCGCACACATACGCTAACCTAGATGGGACAGCTTACTGCATGCCTAGGTTTATACGAGGGTATAACCTTTGATAATTTCATGGGTCCACCATAGGCCCTAATCTGTTGGAAGGTTGTTATTTGTTGCATGACTACATTGACTCAACTTTACCCACTTTTGGTTGGAGGTGGTGCTATCGTAACATAGAAAACAAATCATGTTGAAATGCACACAGTGAACCCCATTTCCGTTGAGGAGGACTTGAGCTCATTACATTTGATTTGTTGGGAATAAAATCCAAATTTAGTGCTGTTACCTGATCCTAAATGAAAGACATGCCTGGAGTGGGTGCAGGTGCATCTGTCTCACTCCTGTGGTATACGTCCTCTTCCTTGGCAAGGCTGTTTTGGTGACAACCAGCGGCATTGCCAGCAGGGACGTCAACTTATGATGCAACAGCAGGTTCCCTGTGTGCCCACAAACGGTCCCTTTCCCTTGAGTTGCAATGAGAAGTGCTCCGAACCCGGCCTACTCTAGAAGGTCCAGGACCTTGTGGAGTCCAAGGTCTGAGACCACTGTCTCTTCTAGCGTCTGCCTGGCCACTACTGGCTTCTCCCAGGCCAGGAAGGAGAAACCACATCCTATTTTTGACATAAGGCTCCAATCATAAAAAGCAGTGATGGCTACTGCAAATGTATCGATTTGTTTTTTTCTCCATAGACCTGTGTGCTGTTTGTAGGTAGAGGGGGAGAAAGCCGGCGAACAGAGTGGAATCTACTTCTTAGAAGCCTGGGTTATCAAACTCATTAATCTACATGTCAAGAGGCTAGGAATGAATAATTGTGTGTAGAATTTATCTGCCAACATGATAGCGACTTTTCAGCTTTCTCCTCAGAGCTCCTTCATTGCGCACCCCTTATTATATGCTTTGTCTTCCCCATCTGAGCCGGGGAGGCAGCAGAATCTGTACCTCAGCCCCTCTGAGGACAGTTGCTTTGAAACATGACACGGTGAGGTCGGGCTGCTCTCCCAGGCCCACTCAGGGAGGTGCAATGCCTTATTAGTGCGCGGTGCCTTGGCTAGCGTATCAGGCTGGTGGCTAATTAGAAACGAGCAGAAAGCCCTCCCTGCTCTGTCGCTTGCATTGCAGTCCTTCTGTTCTGATGTAGTAGAAAAGTATGTCCAGGGTAGAGGTGAGTGCTGGGCTGTTCTTGGGACCCTCGCTGTTTCTCGCATGCCTTTAGAACGGAGTGGTTTGAGCAAAAGTCGCTGGAACCAAATGGGGCCAGCTGGATAGACCTGTGGGCTTCCTGGACCCCAGGAATAAGGAGTGGAGGTTCAGCCCCTTCATCTGCATCACAGTAAAACCCACATGTGGGAAGCTGTGTAGCCAGCCAGACAGGCAGGTAAGTGAGGTACTCTCAGAACTGAGTGGGACAGAAGAGAGCCATGGGCTGAGTCTTAGGGTTTAAGACAACTTGGCTCATGCATCTGAAAGTTAGAGCGGCGTGGATATTGAGGCATGGTTCCACCCACCGCCGACTTCAACAGGCACTAGGAAGCCGTGGAAGAACTACCTGGAGAGTGGTCTATGCCTCTCCCCGTTGTAGGGGTACATCAACTAACTACTTTCCACAGTGACCCCCTTGCCAGGTACATCCCTGGGCAGCCTCTGCCCTGTCAGCTACATTTATGATGTGCTCATAATTAAATGTCCATGAAGCTCGCAGTGTGCTGACCACAGAGGGGCCATAAGCAGTAAGATAAATGAGACCAGGAGATGCAATATCGCTTCACTTGTGGGCTTTGGCTGATGTTAAAGATTGTCAGTGATAATTATTAGTATGTGACCTGGTTGAGTCTTTATGTGAACAATCACAATTTTAATAAAGTGGTAAACTCCATGGTCGCTGTGTTCGCACATCCTGCATGTGACACGCTCACTTTTCAGGCTAGAATCTTAGAGGAGTCCTCTTTTCCTCTGTTTTGCAGGTGATACAATAGCCCCATAATGGGAAGCTTGGCTGAAATGCAGTTGGTGCAGTCTGGTGGTGACAGTCCAAGTGTATGGCTTCTGTACCACCTTTGCTTCCCCCATGGACGGGGCAACAGGAAGTGAAGGCCAGGTGAGAAGGGCGGGCTGAGTGTGTAACTGGCAGGGACAGCTGATTCATGGCTAGCCCAGCCAGGGGACCTGGGGGCTACTTCTCTCACAGGGATGCTGGTGATAGTGGGCACCACTGGGGCCCTGGCTAGACCCGCTCATCCAGCTTTTTACCAGTTTCCTTGTGCTGTGCTGGTAGCTCCACGACTCACAGCCTTGCTCAGAGGGCTGCCTTTAGAATAATGGAGCTACCTGGCCCACAGCAAGAGCCAGAACTGCCTCAGGAAGGTCAGCCTCACCTCCCCCCCACCCCCAGCACCCTGTGTGGTATGTAGCCAACAGCTATCTGGTGAAGGAGAAAAAGGCCCAGCTTTGCCTGGAAGAGGCAAGGACAAGCATGAAAGCATCATTTATTCTTCAGAAAACAGTGTCTGGGGGGAACCAGCAGTTAGCGTAATGGCTATGTCGCTGGACTCCCACGTAGTCGACCGTGGTTTGCGTCCCGGACCCGGTGGCTTACAACTCACGCCGGGCGCGTGTGCATGCGTGCCCAAGATCCCGAGAGGAGAATGGAGGAGAAGGGATTGCGGCATGACCATCCCCCCTGGGGGTGATTTCTCGCTTTCTGTCTCTATGTCTCTCTCTGTCTGTCTGGCGAGCGCACACACCCTATAGTGAAAATCTCTCCAAAAAAAAAAAAAAAAAGAAAACAGTGTCTGAACAATAGAGACATTTCCTGAGAAAGTAAATTCAACTGTTAAAAATGAACTTTTGAAGAGAAGTCATTATATCAAAATTAATAATGATCTACGTAGAAAGTCTCAGCTTAATAATTATCTGAGGAATAGGTGGAGAAGAAAAAAGTGTCACAGGGTCTAGAGGGAGAGAATAAAAATGTGTTTCCTACATGGTATTAAAAAGGAGAACTAAAAAAATCAATTGCCTTTCTGACCTAAAAATTAAAAAAAAAAATGGGCATTAAATATGAGGGTTAAAAATACTTTGGAAACATTTAAAATTATTTGCTACTTGAATTCTAAATCGGATCGTCTCTGTATGTTGAAGACAGTCACAAAGCAAATAGATTTATAGATCTAAAAATAGGACAGAAAAGAAAACACAAGAAAGAAAAAAAAAAACTCAAAAAATCCCGAGAAAAGTCTTGAACAACAAGATATACGGTATATAATAGTGAAACTAAACCAAGAAAATATAGAGGCAGAATACTGACATCAGACAAAGTAAAACTAAGGGTAAAAAAAACATTGAAAATAACAGAAGAAGCATTTTTACTGTGAAGGGCATATACTTAAAACTGAAGCTCTAGCAGTTGTCAATTTATTCTTATATTTATTCAATAAATACTGGGCAGGGCCAGCCAGGTGATGTGGTTAAGGTAACTGGGTCCCACATGGACAACTCTGAGGTTAAAGTCCTGGATCTGGTGGGTTGGGAGAAAAAACAAAAACAAAAACAAAGAAAACATGGCGGACATGTGTGCACGCGTGCCAAGAATCTCAAGAGGAGAATGGAGGAGAAGGGATTGCGGCATGATCAAGCCTCCTGGGAAGTGATTTCTCACTTTCTTTCTGTCTCTCTCTGGCAAGCATGTGTACCCTAGAGCAAAACTGAGATACAGAAATAAATTTATTCATAAAAAATAACAAATATGGGCCAGGATCTGGTAACTTGCTGTGAAACAAGGCAGAAATGATTCCGGTCTTCACTGAGCTTACAGTCCGGTAGACTTAATACGCCAAACAACATTGTAGTAAAATGTGGTAAACAAGATTGTTAAGAGTACAAAAAGAAATGGAGAGATTCACAGTTGTAATGAGAAACTTTAATAAATCTCTTTTAGTTTTTGGCAGCTCTTTAGATGGCAAAGATTCCAAGGATTTTGCTTATCTCAAGTAATAAAGTTGTTTCTTAAGTTGAGATGTTTCTTAAAATGAGAGCCTATATTAAAGCCTATGAAATAGTCGCAAAATACTATATATTGGCCATACACATGGGGTATAGTCTAATCATCAAAAAGTGTGCAGATGTCCTATTTTATAAATAGAACAGAAAAGGGTAACTAAAATTCTTAATCAGCAATTTAAAAAATTATTAAAACTTCTCTTGGGCCAGGGTGTGTTGTGGTGGTTAAGGTGGCTGGATCCCACCTGGCTGACCACCCAATTTGAGTCCCCGACCTGGCAGCTTGAGAAACATGCTTGGCATTTGTGTAAGTGTGCTTGAAATCCCTAAAGGAGGGAAAGATGGAGAAGGGATTGTGGCATGACCATTCCCTAGGGGAGGTGCTTTCTCAGTTTTCCTGTCTCTCTCCAATGAGTGCATGTGCCCTCTAGCGAAATTGAAAAAGAATGATTAAAACTGCTCTGAAATACCTTTTAGATCAAAGAGGAAATCAAAACTATACAAGAGGACTTCAAAAAGTTCGGGTAAAATTGAATTAAAGTATGAGTTTATTTTGGTATAAAAATTTTGAAATTACTATGTAGCTTTTCATAATATACCTTTTTCATGAACTTTATGAGATTTCTCATATTTAGAAAATACCAATGAAAATACCATTCAACAAAAATTATGGTTTATGGTCAAAGCTGTATTCAGAAGAAACATGCTTTCAATACCAACATTATTGGGCCAAGTCCATGGCCTAGTAATTAAGGGAGGTGTATCCCACAGGGTCTACCCCAGTTTGAATTCTTGCCCTGTTGGCTAGAAAAACACTGGGCAAGTGTGTGCATGCCCCAAATCCTGACAGGATGGAAAGATGGAGGAGGGATTGTGGAGTGAACATGCCCATTGAGGGTTGCTTTCTCCCTCTTTCTTTTTCTCTCTGGTGAGTACATTTGCCCTCTGGCAATAAAAAACAGCACCAACAAGGGACCAGCAATTAGCGTAGTGGCTATGTCGCTGGACTCCCATGTAGTTGACTGCAGTTCGAGCCTGGACCCGGTGGCTTAAACTCACACTGGGTGCGTGTGCGTGTGTGCCCAAGATCCCAAGAGGAGAATGGAGGAGAAGGGATTTCAGCATGGACATTCCCCCGGGGGGTGAATTCTCATTTTCTGTCTCTCTGTCTTTCTGGTGAGCGAACATGCCCTATAGCAAAAACTTCTCCGGAAAAACAAACAAACAAACAAAAACAAAACAACACCAACATAATTGAGCATAGAATACAAATAAATTAATTAAGCGTTCAACTCATAAATTAGAAAGACAACAAGTAAATAAACCTAGGAAGCTATTGATAAAGATTAAACATAACTCAGATAGTCAGAAAACAAGATTGCCAAATCTAAGAATTAAAACTTGTCAAAGACATCTGACAAATTATTCTAGTAAAACAGAGTGAGAAGACACTTATAACAACATTAGAAATAAAAAAACCCTTGTATTCCAAGTGTTTAAAAAATGGTTAAAAATATAGCCTATATTATAATAGAAAATTTTTTTGAAATGGATGATTTTCTAAGAAATTTAAAATTACTAATTTTAATTGTCAAGTGGTTGAATAATCAAAGAAGAAAGTGAAAAAAGTGTTAAACAGAGAGTTGTAAGGGAAATTTATTTAAATCTCTTAAGGAACAGAACATGATCATATTAAAATCATAGATGGGAAACTTATAAATCATAATCTTTATGCCAAAACCTAACAGAACTAATAAAGAAAGCCTACAGGTCAATCGCACATGTGAACATAAATGTAGATGTCATAAAAATCAAACAAACCAGCACTAGCCTTATATTTAAAAGATAATATAGCTTGACCGGTAAAGCCTTCCTCTGCTGTTGTAAGGAAGGTATCAAATTACAAAATACATAATTAAAAATTTATCACATTGGTAGGTCACTGGAGAAAAATAAAATTCAACATCTACTTCTGCCCAAAGCTATTATTAAAATAGGAATAGAAGGATATTAGTTATGGGTTTGTTATATATGGCTTTTTTTGTGTGTGTTGAGTAATGTCCCTTCTATGCCGATTTTGCTGAGTCTTAATCATGAAGGGATGCTGTATTTTATCAAATGCTTTTTGTGCATCAATTGATATGATCATATGGTTTTATCTTTCCTTTTGTTAATGTGATGTATTACATCTATTGTTTTTTGTATGTTGAACCATCTTGCATCCCTTGAATAAAGCCTACCTGATCATGGTGTGTAATCTTTTTAATGTGTTGGATACAGTTTTGCTCGTATCTTGTAGAGAATTTTTGCATTTGTATTCATCAGGGATATTGGCCTGTAGTTTCTTTTTTTTTTTCTCTCTTTTTTTTTGTTATGTCCTTGTCTGCTTTCGGGATCAAGATGATGGAGGCTTCCTGAAAATAATTTGTGAGAGCTTCTTCCTTTTGGATTTTTGGAAATAGAAAATAGAGAAGAATTGGGATTAGCTCTTCTTTAAAAGTTTTGTAGAACACAGAAGTGAAACCATTGAGACCTGGACTTTTCTTTATTACTGATTCACTCTCATTGTTAGTTATTGATCTGTTCAGACTTTCTATTTCGTCCTACTTCAATCTTGGTAGATTATATGTGTCCAGAAATTTGTCCATTTCACCTAGGTTTTGTTTGTTGACATGTAGTTGTTCATAGTGTTGTCTCATAATCTTTTGTATTTATTATGCCTGTTATAACATTGCCTATTTCATTACTGATTTTGTTATCTTATTCCTTTCTCTGTTCTTCTATTTCTAGTCTTGTTCTAGCCAACGGTGGGCCAATTTTGTTTATCTTCTCAAAGAACCGGCTTTGCTTTTTTAATTTTCTGTATAGTTCTTTATTCTCTATTTATTTCTGCTTGAATCTTTATTATTTCTTTTCTCCTGGTATTTTGTTGTTGTTGATTTTCCAGTTCCCTGAGATGTGTCTTAGGTTGGCACTTTTCTGTTCTCCACTCATTTTTAACATAGTACTGAAAGTTTTAGCCAATGTAATCAGACAAGAGAGTAAAATAAATTTAATTTACAAATTCAATGTAATTCTGATCAAATTATCAGAGAGATTCTTCATGGAAATAGAAATGCAATAAAAATTTTTGTGAAATCATAAAATGTCTCATTATTACCAGAGAAATACTGTGCAAAAATAATAAAGTGGGAGTCATCTCACTTTCTGACCTCAGACTATATTACAAAGCTGTGATAATCAAAACAGCATGGTATTGACATAAAAACAGGCATGTAGACCAATGGATCAGAATATAAAACTCAGAAATAACCTCCAAAATATACAGCCAACATATTTCTGACAAAGGACACAAGACAATTCAGCTGGGTAAAGAAAGTCTCTTCAGCAAATGATGTTAGGAAACTTGGATATTTACTTGCAGAAAAATGAAACTTGGCCCCTTTCTCTCACCATTAACAAAAATCAACTCAAATAGATCAAAGATCTAAATGTAAAAGCTCAAAATACAAAATTACTCTTGGGAAGCACAGGGGAAACTCTTGGAGACATCAGAGTAGGAAAAGATTTCTTAAATATTAGACCCTCAATGCACAGGCAATAATCCCAAGAATAAACAAGTAGGACTACATCTAGCTAAAAAGCTTCAGCACAGCAAAAGAAACAATAATTGGGGTGAAGATGCAACCCATAGAATGGGAGAATATATTTACAAACTATGCCTCAGATAAAGGACTGATAAGCAGAATATACGGGGAACTCAAGCAGCTTACCTGCAAAAAAACCCAAACTATCCAATTAAAAAATGGGCAAATGAGCAGAACAGATCACTCTCCAAGGAAGGCATACAAATGGCCAAAAACAAAAACAAAAACAAAAACCCATATGAAAACTGGTTAACATCTGTTATCATAAGTGAAATGTAAATCAAAACCATACAACTTAACCTTAGACAGAATGGCTAAGATAAAAAAAAAGAAAGAGAGAGAATGATAAGTGCTGGCAAGACTATGGTAAAAGGGGACCCTTCTATACTGTTGGTAGGAATGTATATTAGTACAACCACTGTGGAGAACAATATGGAGGTTCCTCAAAAACCTACAAATAGAACTACCATATAACCCAGTAATACCACTGCTGGATATTTACTCAAAGGGTAGGAAAACAGTCAGAAAAACACTTACACATCCATACTTATTGCAGCATAATTCATAATGCTAAGACATGGAATCAGCCCAAATACTCAAAAGCAGATGACTAGATTGAAAAGTATGTGGCATATATACAGTATGGAATACTACTCAGCCATAAAAAAACAATAAGACACTGACATTTGATACAAAGTGGACAAATACAAACTATTTAATGCTAAGCAAAGCAACTCAGACTATGAAGGAGAGACAATGAATGTTTCTGCTCAATATATACCAAATGTCCACACTCTATGGCAGAAACTAAAAGATAGGTTAGGCAGTAGATGCCCTCTGATTCCTGGAAATAATTAGGACTGTGCTACAGTTACTAAAAATTTTTAACAGATGAATATGACCTCCAAAATTTATAATCACTGGTGTACTAAAGGCAAAGAAAGCCATTGACTGCCCCAACAACCCAGAATACCTTCCAGTGCAATTTTTTGTTTAAATCATGTGCCTTCTCTTTATTCACAGATAACATACATAATAATAGAATAGATATAGCTATCCTCAAAATTTTTGGAGATGGGAATGGACAACAGAAATCTAGAATGGACCAAATCATGAAAGGGAATTTTTTTTTTTTTTTTGTCCTGGGACTAGGTGTCTGTATTCTTTACATATTTCTTTAAAAATATATGTAAGGACCAGCAGTTGGCGTAATGGCTATGTCGCTGGACTCTCATGAAGTTGACCGCGGTTCAAGTCCCAGATCCAGTGGCTTAAACTCATGCCGGGGGCGTGTGCATGTGTGCCCAAGATCCCGAGAGGAGAATGGAAAAGAAGGGATTATGGTGTGGCCATCTCCCTGGGGGATGATTTGTCGCTTTCTGTCTCTTTGTCTCTCTCTTTCTGGCGAGTGCATGCACCCTATAGCAAAAACCTCTCCAAAGAAAATTATATATATATAGGTAGGAGGGGCTCAGGGAAGAAACACTTAACAGACATGGAATGTGAAATTTTCTGTTGAAAATGATGTAGATGATAACATCCTTGGTTAGATTGTCATGTATTACATACATACTTTGAAAAATCATATTGTGTGCTATAAAGATGTACAATGGTTGAATGAAAATAAGAAATTATAAAATAAAATAAAAATGCACATACACACACATACACACAAGAATAACTTATTATATTAGTGATTCTCAATCAGGGACATTTTTGCCCCCCAGGGGACATTTGATATTGTGTGGAGATATTTTTGATTGAGATGATTTGGAGGTGGTGCTACTGGTCATGGGTTAAGGACAATGTAAACACCCTACAATGTACAGGAAATGGCTCTGCCTCCCTCAGTAAAGAATTATCTATCTCCAAATATTGGTAGTACCAAGGTAATGAAACCTTGGTTTTTTGCTAAAGATAATACGTCTTAAATAATGAGCTTGGATCATACTTAAAATTGAAAACTTGGAGAAATTCTTGTTACAGTAACAAAACAAATGTAGAATAATTATGCAATGAACATTACAATCAAAATAGTAGGAACAAGTGAGGAATAAATCTTGGAATGCCCAAGTCAAAATTATTATTTTATAATAATATAGTTAAATTCATAAATATCATATGAAATATGGCTATGCTATATAAAAGAGTTCAATAATAAAAATAATGCATCTAGGGGCTGGTAGGTGGCCTGGTGGTTAGGGGTGCTGGACTCCCACATGGCCACCCCCAGTTTGAGTCCCGGATCTGGTGACTTGCTTTTTCACTTTCTCTCTCTCTCTCTCTTTTACTCTGCCCCTTTCTGGTCAAATAAGAATAGATAAATAAATAAATGGAGTTAAATTAAAAAAAAATGTGTCTACCTATCTATTAGTAGTCTTACTCAACATTATACAGTAAGAACAGAGATAAAAAAGAAATTTTCTATTTATAAAGATGACACAATATATAAAATACTTCACCCCCAAAAAACCTTAAGAAATAAAACAAAAATTTCCTGAGGCTCATATAGAAAATCTTAAGTACATAAAAAGAAATGTCTCTTATAAATAAATGTCTCTTAATTGATCTATAAGTAATTCTATTTTTCTCTTAATTGATCTATAAGTAATTCTATTCATGGCTTCTAAATTAATTATTGATAGATAGATTATTGATTAGTATAGCATATTCATTCATTCATTCATTCATACTAAACTTTAGATTTATTTTGTAAAATCCAATTTAAAATTTGTATTTAAATTGGATTGTGTGTGTGTGTGTGCATGTATGATTGGCAATGCCTTTTTTTCCACTCAGTTGTGGTACATCATTCCACAATCCATCTGTCCTATTTACCTGCATTTCTGTATTTGTTAAAAGCTGTTTTTTTGTAATCCTCTCTTCTCCTTCCACCCTCCACTCCTTAGACAGTCTCTGGAACCTACACTTAGAGTTTGTATTGAAATTGGATTTTACAAAATAAATTTGAAGTTAGTATGAATGAATATATTATAGCAATCAATAATTTATCTATCAATAATAAATTAATTTAGTAACCATAGTAGACAAAAGTGTATTACTTGCCCCCACATAATCAGTTAAAATAGTGGAAAGGAACAGAGAGTCAAGAAATAAGTCTAAGTACATTAAAAACTTGTAATATGATTTAAATGTTCTGTTAAATCAGAGGGGACACATTAAAAAATGGTAAGTGAAATAAGTGAGACTATGAAAGAAAGACACTGTATGTCCTTGCTCTGTATGTGCTGAATGTCTATATGCTATGGCAGAAATAGAAAATTCAAAGGCACATACATTGAAAGGACAAGTATAGATTTCAGAGACTGCCTAAGGAGTGGAAGGGAGAGGGAGAGGAGAGGATTATGGGGGAAAAAAAGAAGCTTTTAACAAACACAGAAATGCAAGTAAATGGGACAAATAGATTTCAGAATGATGTACTACAGCTGAGTGAAAGAAAACAGCATTGCCAATCATACATGCACACGCACACCTCTCAAATGTGGTGTTCTTTGTTGAAAATAATGAATATGGTGCTATCCTTGATTTGATTGTTGCACCCCACCTGCATGCTTTGAAAATCCATGTTGTACCCTCAAAAATGTACAACAATTAAGTGTAAATAAGAAATAATAAAATGAAATAGAAATAAAAAAGAAAAATAACCTATACAAGATACATAGAAAAATACAACAGTTTACCAAAAAGATATAACAATTATATTCTTTTGTGCTCTTAACAATGTAGCTTTGGAAAATATAAGCCAAGTACTAATAGAAATACAAAGATAACCTGACAAATCTGCAATCATAGTAGGACAAATTTTCACTTATTTAATAAATGAATATTTTAAATAGACAAACATGATATATAGAATTTAAATGATACACTGAACAACTTTGTATCAACAGACTTACAATACACATTTAAAAATTATTTATTATTATCATAATCTTGTTTATATTACATTGAATCACATATAACTTTACAGTGTATTACATTTCTTATTCCAGAAGGAACACCATGCACATCAGTCAATACAAAGACATTAAAGTCCCCATTATCATCATCCAATAGCTTTTCTTTTTTCCACATTATTATTATTGTTATTATTCCCATTATTTTTTTAAACATTCAATCACTATTTATCATTTTGCTTGGAAAAAGACTTTACCCAACATAAAATACTTCTCAGACCAGTCCAGTTGAGAATACTATAAACGTCATAATTATCAGCAGATAATAAACCATATCTGTGTCCTACTAACGTCACGCCTCTCTGTGTTCTCTTGTTATCCTTCTCCATACTTTCCTCTTCTCCTGCCAATACAAATTCTTTTCAAACACACATATGTCACTCACACAAGTTGACACTATATTAGACCACAAAGGAAATGTAAGCAAATTCTAAAATGTAAAGATCATACAGGCTTCATTCCCTGAACAAATGAGAAAATAACTGAAAAGAGATTAAATAAATAAATATAGCTCATACTTATAAAAGTCTTATGCTAATAAATAAATAAAAGTAGAAATAATAAACTATTAGAAATAAGCAATAGAGCATTAAATATTAAAACCTGTGAAATGTGGCCAAAGCAGTTATCAGAGGAAAATTTATGGACTTAAATGCATATATTAGGAAATGAGGGAAATTAAATAAAATGAACCAAACATAATATTCAGGATACAAGAAAGAACAACTACAAAAAAATCAAATCTCCAGAAAGTAGAAGGAAAGAATTAATAAAGATAAAAGCCAACATTAATAAAATAAATAAGAACAACAAAGCCAGTAGAATTGATTAGTAACACCTTCTTCAAGTTTGACTGAGAAAAAGAATAAACAACATCAGAATGAGATAAGAGGATGTAATTATAGACATAGAAAGGGTTAAATATTACAAGACAAGTATTTTTATGTTAATAACTTTGAAGTAGATTAAATGAATACTTTTCTTAAAAAAACATATAAATTAACAAAATTAGCCTAAGAAATTGATCTAAGTATGCTAACTCTACTGAAGAAATTAGAAAGCTAGCCAAAAATATACTGTTCTGAAAACATCAATCCCTGCTGGTTTTATTATTTAGTTCTATCACACTGTCAAGAAATAGGTAATTCTTAGGTTATAAGTTGAGAAGATACTGAACTCATTTTATGAACCAAATATAACTTTGATATTTTAATCGTAACAGAATGTTCAGCTGTGGAGACACAAATGGTAGGGCACTGCTGTATAAGGCTGGGGCCATGTGGGACCCAGTTCTGTTTCCAGATTAATCTAAACAGGCCAGGAGCAAGGGTGCACACCTGTCATCCTAGATAACTGACAGCTAGGGTAGGAGGATCATGGCACAGCAAAATTCTGTAAAACCGAGCTTTCTCTTTCCCTTTCTCTCTTATTAAAACAATTTCAACAGAAGTAACAATATTTTTTCAAAATTATTTTTTCATGACAAGCAAACAACCCCTTCCCCCAATGTTCTTGCCATGAGAAATAGAAGATAACTTCAATTTTTAAGGTAAAGATATGTACCAGAAATCATCAACAGTGGTGAAACCATGAGAAATATTTTCATTCAAGTCATGAACAAAGCCATTTTCTTATCACGTCTAAATTCAACATTGTATTGGTAGTCCTAGCCAATGCTATACAACAAGAAAAAATTAAAAAGGCATGTGGATAATGGAAATGAGATTGTAGTACCATTTTTTCTTTTCAACCAAGCTCCCTAGAAAGGGCAAGTTAATCATTAAGGAACCATTAGAGTTAATAGGAAAGTACTTTAATGTGGTCTAGTACAAAATAAACACATAAAAACCAATAGCTTTTAGTACACTAGTATTATCTTATTATAAAAAGTAATAGACAAAATTACCAATTTGCATAGGAATGAAATCTAATATAAAATATCTAGAAACAAACATCAGATTATCAAGGGGCATAATAGACCTGAATAGAGATAAATACCTTATTTTTGGATGAGAATGCTTAATATTTTAAAGGTACATATTCTTCCTAAATTTATCTATAAATTCAAGTCTAAAAAACATTTTTATGAAACTTGACTAGTTGATTATAAAATGCAGATGGAAGAATAAGTGCATGAGAAGAACCAAGACAATTTATTACAAAGGAAGCAAAACAAGAGGTAAGCCTGAGTTACTAAATATTAAGACACATTAGAAAGCTATCTTAGAGTGTTACGGATGCCAAAGTGTTAATTACTACAATGTATTAAGTATCCACCCATTATAAATAGATGTTTTGTGAAAAAAAATTCATATTAGCAGGGGAAAGAATTGAAAAATTATGTGAATAAATTAAGTACTGTTTGGAAAAATAAAATTGTATTATTAACATTACACTATTCACCAAAGTATGTTCCAAATGGGCCCAAGAACTAAATGTCATATGAAAACAAAACCTGCAAACCTAATGAAAGAAAACATAGTACATAAGCTAAAAAGTTTATTACAAAAAATAGTTTGTTCAAATAAAGTGAAAAGCTTCTTTATGACAAAAGCTACCACAAACAAAAAAGACTCCCAGAAGAAAATTAGAGGAGTACATACTGATGGAAAATACATTTGTAATAGGTGAATAATTAATATTCAAAACATACAAACGATTTACAAAAATAATAGGGAAAAAAACTAAATAGTCCCTTTATTAAGAATTGCCTATGTGCCTATTTTTATAATTTTTCTTTAAAAAACCATAAAAGCTTTTCTTTAGAAAATTATAAAAATAGTCACAAAGGCAATTTGTAGTAAAGGGACTATTAATAAAAATGCAGAAAAAAACATAAAAAAGTTGCTTAACTTCACTAATAATAAAGGATATCCAAAATAATACAAAAGGAGATACCATTTTTTTACCCATTATATTGAAAAAAAGTTTGTTATTATCAACTGTAGGGATGAATAAACAAGTATGCTCATACTTTAGTTTAGACCTATAAAAATTGGTCCAGCTATTTTGAGGGCAATTTAGCAATATCTATTAAATTAAAAAATGCACATACCACATAACCAAGGAAAACCAAGAGAAGCTTTCACAAAAATGTTCAGGAAGTCATGTTAAAGATGTTCTTTGCAGCCTGTGGATGGTGAAAGGCTGGAAACAATCTAAATACAGATGCTCCTTAACTTAAGATGGGCTTACTCCCTGATAAACCCAAGGTCAGTTGAAATGATAAGTAAAAGATATGTTTAAACATTTAACCAATTGAATATTACAGCTTAGCCCAGTCTACCTTAATGAGCTCAAGACACTTGCATTAGTCTACCGTTGAGCAAAATCACCTAACGTGAAACCTAGTTTATAATGAACTGTTGAGTAGTTCATGTGCTTTACTGAATACAGTACACTAGAGAGTACAGCACTGGGTTTTACCCTCATGATTGTGTGACTGACTGGAAGCTGCAGGTCACAATCACTGCTCAGTATCTTAACCACTTATGACTGATCCTAGGAAAGGTCAAAGCTCAAAATTTGAACGTGTCTATTGAATGCATATTGTTTCTTCACCATGATAAAGTTGAATCATCCTAAGTCAGGGACTGTGTATCCACTGATAGAAAAGTGGACCAGATTGTTCCATTTATATCACAGTTTTTAAAATACTGAAGTTGATTTATATGAATTGATATGAAAAGACAATCAGGATGTATTGACATTTGATTAAGTAGAGTGCTGTTGACTGTATTTGACATCTGTATATCTTCTTCATTGAACTTTCTTTATGCCTTTTGCCTATTTAAAAACATGATTATTTAAATTTTTACTGTTGACTTTTGAGAGTTCTTTCTCTATACTAGATACTAACACTTTGTTGGATATATGGTTTGAAAATATTTCCTCCCAGTTTGTAGCTTATTTTTGCTTCTCTTTACATGTTTTTTTTTTTTTTTTTTTTTTAGAGGTTTTTACTATAGGGTGCATGCACTTGCCAGACAGACAGTGAGAGACAGAGAGACAGAAAGCGAGAAATCACCCCCCAGGGGGGATGGCCATGCCGCAATCCCTTCTCCTCCATTCTCCTCTTGGGATCTTGGGCACACATGCACACGTGCCCGGCGTGAGTTTTAAGCCACCGGGTCCGGGATGCGAACTGTGGTCTACTACATGGGAGTCCAGCGACATAGCCATTATGCTAACTGCTGGTCCCTACATATTTCTTTTTTTCAAAGCAAAGTTTTACATTTTGATGGAGCACATTTTAGCAATTTTCTCTTTTACAATCACTCTCTCAGTATCAAGTGTAAGAATGTTTTACCCAGCCATCAGTCCTAAAAATTTTCTATTTTCTTTCTAAAAGTTGTATAGCTTTACCTTTCACATTTAGGTCTGTAGTGATAATTTGAGTTATTCATTTTTTAAAGCATGAGGTTTAGATTGGGCCTCATGTTTCCCCTGTTAGTATCTACTTGCTCTAGCACTCCTGAATTGTTTTTGCATCTCTGTCAAAATCAGTTGCATATGTTTGTGTGGGTCTATTTTTGGGTTATCTATGCTGTTCTGTTGAAATATATATCTATCCCTTTCTCAATATTACATGATCTTGATTGCACTGGTAATTGTATTTCTATACACTGAAGTAAACTTTGGTACTGGGTGGAGTGATTCTTCATACTTTGATCCTTTATATTTTCAAGACTGTTTTCGCTATTGTAAGCTTTGTGTTTTCCTTCTATTTTTTTATTTTATGCCACATTGTGTGTGCAAGTATGAGAGAGAGAGAGAGAGAGAGAGAGAGAGAGAGAGAGAGAGAGAGAGAGCACCTGTCATACTGCAGTCCTTTTTCTTCCATTCCTCCATCCCATAAGGATCTTGGGCGTGTGAACGTCTGAGCTCAGTGTGCTTCTAAGCCTATAGAATGCAGATGGACATGAGAGATCTAGCTTCTTCCGCAAAGCACTTAACCACTACACTATGGTGCTAGTCCAGGTTTGTGCTTTTCTATGTGAACTTTAGCATGATCTTGTCTATGTCTACAAAAATCTTTGCTGGTAACTTGATAGAAATTACATCAATTGTGTAAATCAATTTGGAGAGAATATCTTTACATCCTATTGAGTCTTAAAATATAGATTGTGGTATGTCTCTCCATTTATTTAGAAATTCTTTAATTTTTTTCATCAGCATTTTGTAATTTTCAGCATACAGATTGTGTACATATTTTGTTAAGTTTCTACCTAAGTATCATTTTCCCTGGGGTGATAGTAAGTGTTGTCTACATGATTTTCACATATTCTACATTTTTATCATCAGTGTATAGAAATACAATTGACTTTTGTGTTTTTATTTTTTTAATCATGTGATCTTGGTAAACTTATTTATTCATTCTAGGAATGTTTTTGCAAACCCCAAGGTCTTTTTTATGCCAGTAATCATGTCATTTTCAAATAGAGATGGTTTTATTTCTTCCTTCCCAATCTATATATCTTTGCTACCTTCTCATTTACTTATTGTAGTGGCTAGAACTTCTAACACTATGTTCAACCTATCTCTCACCGCTGACAAAAATCAACTCCAAGTGGATCAAAGATCTAAACTTAAGACCTCAGACTATAAAACTGCTGCTGGAAAACACTGGGGAAACTCTGGGAGACATTGGGGCAGGTAAAGACTTCTTAAATAAGATCCCCCAAAGCACAGTCAATAATCCCAATAATATTCAAGTGGGATTACATCAGATTAAGAAGTTTCTACATGACAAAAGACACAATAATTAGTGTGAAACGACAGCCATCAGAATGGGAAAATATGTTTGTAAACTCTGCGTCAGGTAAGGGACTGATAACCAGAATACACAAGGAACTCAAGCAGCTGTCCCGAAAAAAGACCACCAACCCTATTAAAAGATGGGAGAATGAGTTGAAAAAACCACTCTCTAAGGATGACATACAAATAGCCAAAAGGCATATGAAGAAATGCTCAACATCCCTGGTGGTAAGGAAGATGCAGATCAAAACTACAATGAGATACTACCTAACCCCAGTCAGAATGACTAAGATTAATAAAACAGTGATAACTGCTGGCAGGGGTGTGGTGAAAGGGGAACTCTCTTATACTGCTGGTGGGAATGTAAACTGGTCCAGCCACTGTGGAAAACAATTTGGAGATTCCTTGAAGAGCTACAAAAAGAACTACCATATGACCCAGCAATTCTACTCCTTGGTATTTATCCAAAGGACAGAAGAATTCCTAATCAGAAAAGTGCTTGCACATCGATGCTTATTGTGGCACTGTTCACAATTGCTAAGACATGAACCAATCCAAATGTCCACGAACAGATGAATGGATTGAAAAACTGTGCACATAGACTCTATGGAATACTACTCAGACATAAAAAACAAGACCCTGACTTTTGACAGAAAGTGGATGAATATGGAAGATTTACTGCTGAGTGAAGCAAGCCAGGCTATGAAGGAGAGACATTGTATGTCCCCACTTAATATATACCCAGTGTCCACACTCCATGATTGAAACTGAAGGACTAAAGGATATAGAAGCATAGTAAACGGTTGTGAATACCAGATACACTGTGAGACAAGGGTGGGAGAAGGAGTAGAGTCTGAGGAAGGACATTAAGGAGAAAAATAAAGAAGCAAAGCATTTATGGGACAAAGAAATGGGTTATTATCTGTTGAAGATAACTTCATAGTATGGTCAGCTGGACTGGTGAGAAATGTACACATGTTGAAATATTCACTTTGTAAGCTAAATAATGTGGTTGAATGTATAAAAGAAATTAAAATAAAAACTATTAAAAAAACTCAATAAATAATTGTTAATATAAAAAAAGGAAAGACAGGAGGACATAAAAGCATTGAAAATTGTTATGGTTATTGGGGACAAAGTGGAGGGAGTGTGGGAGAGGGGAAGATTGCAGGAAGGGAAATTTGGGAAAAAAAATGGTGCAGACATTTGTATGACACAAATATGGTTTGTTGCCTGCTCATGATGCGTGTGTTGTGTTCTCAACTCTCCTGGTGTGTGGCTTATATTATGTTGGGTAAAATCTCCTTACAATTGAAATGACATATAGCAATTGAATATATAAATAATAATAAGTATTATAAAAATTTTAAAAAATGACACCTTTCCCTTGTATCTGGCCTTAAAGGGAAAGTATTGTCTTTAACTGTTAAGTATGTCATGTTAACTGTCATGTTTTTGTATATGCTCCTTATCAAGTTGAGGTAGTTACCCGCTAGTTAGAACTCGTTGAGAGTTTTTATGCCAAATGGGCATTAGATTTTATCAAATGCTTTTGCTTTGTCAATAGATAATGATCATATGAATATTATTCTTTGGTCTGCTGATACAGTGTATCACATTGATTAATTGTTGAATAGTGAACCAGCCTTACATAACTGAAACAAATCTCATTTGGTCATGATGTATAATAATAATTATTTATTTTTTTCCTTTTTAGAGAGACTTTTGCTATAGGGCTTGTGCATTTGCCAGAGAGACAGGGAGAGACAGAGAGATAGAAAGCAAGAAATCACCCCCCCCCCAGGGCGGGGATGGCCATACTGCAATCCCTTCTCCTCCATCCTCCTCTCAGGATCTTGGGCCTGCACGCACACGCACACACACCTGGCATGAGTTTTAAGCCACCAGGTCCAGTATTGGACTGTGGTTAACTACATGGGAGTCCAGTGACATAACCATTATGCCATCTGCTAGTCCCTGTATTATTATTTTAATACATTGTTAGATTCTATTTGCCAACATTTTGTTGAGGATTTTTGTAAGTTCATGAGAGTTAGTAATCTGCAATCTTTTTTTTCCCTCTTCTTACAATTTTGTTTTGTGTTGATAATAAGATAATTCTGGCCTCATAAAATAAGCTGGGGGATGTTCTCTCCTATTCTGTGTTCTGGTGTACATTGTGTAAAATTGGTGTTACTGAGGTTAGTTCTTTAAATGTTTGGTGAAATTTTCCAGTAAGACCATTTGGGGCTGGATCTGTCTTCCTTCCTTCCTTCTTCCTTCCTAGAGGTGGATTTTAAGTAATGAACTCTATATTTCTATCGGTTATAGGTTTATTCACAATATATATTTGATTTAACTGAGTTTTGAATAATTGGTTCATTTTTCTTTCTTAGTTGTTCAACTTATGAAGGAAAAGTTTTCTGTAGTATGCTTTTATTATCCTTTAAATGCCTCTAGGATCTGTAGGGATAGTCCTTATTTTATCGCTGATTCTGGCAATTTGTGTCTTCTCTCTCTGACACTTTTGCTAAAGATTTATTAATTTTTAAAAAATAAAAACTCCAGCTTTTTTCATTGATTTTTCCCCCTATAGTCATATCATTTTCATTTTCATTGATTTCAGCCCTGATATTTATTACTTCTTTCCTCTGCATAGTCTGGGTTTATCTTGCCCTTCTATTTTAGTTTCTTGAGGTAGACATATAGGTGATTGTTAAGAGAACTTTCCTCTGTTTTAATGTGTATTTGCTGCTATTAAATTTCCTCTCAGTATTGCTTTAGCTGCATTTCATGTATTTTGATATGTTGTATTTTCATTTTCATTTGGTTCTGTTATTTAAAAATTTCAATTTCCTTTGAAGCTTCTCACCAACTCACAGATTATGTAGAAGTATATAAATAGGGGCCGACAGGTAGTGTGGTGGTTAAGGCACTGGACTCCCACATGGCTGACTGTGGTTTGAGTCCCCGACCTGGCGGCTTGCTTTCTCACTTTCCTTCTCTTTCTGTCTCTGTTGCTCTCTGGTTAAATTAAAATAAATAAATAAATAATCAAATAAAATAATTCTCTAGAAAAAAAAGAAGTATGTAAATAAATTTCCAAGCATTTAGAGATTTCTTGCTGTCTTTTGTCTTTTTCTGATTTGATCAAAAAACATATTTTGTACAATTTAAATTACTTGATAGTTGCTGAGGCAAGTTGTTTTATGTTCCATGATTGATTTATCTTTACAATAATTTTATAAACTCTTTTTTTTTTTGAGAGGTTTTTGCTATAGGGCACGTGCGCTCGCCAGACAGAGAGACAGAGAGACAGAAAGCGAGAAATCACCCCCCAGGGTGGATGGCCACGCTGCAATCCCTTCTCCTCCATTCTCCTCTCGGGATCTTGGGCACGCATGCACACACACCCGGCGTGAGTTTTAAGCCACCTGGTCCGGGACGCGAACCACGGTTGGCCACGTGGGAGTCCAGCGACATAGCCATTACGCTAACTGCTGGTTCCCAATACTTCTATAAACTCTTGACAAAAGTGTATATTACATTCCTGTTGGGTAGAGTATTTTTATTTACACACACACACACACACACACAACACACACACACACACAAATGAGATTCTGAGTGTAGGTTGTATTTTTCAGATCATATCCATCCTTGATGATTTGCTGTCTGGAAGTTCTGTCAGTTGCTGAAGGTGTAAAGTTCCTAACTATAATTGTGGAATTGTTTCTTTATTCATCTCTCAATCTTTGTTTTATGTGTTTGAAGCTTTGTTGTTTGTTATATATGAAGCTATGATTATTCTGTCTTCCTGGTAGATTGATCTTTTGTCCTTGTGTAATGTCTCTCTTTGTCTACAGTAATTTTTTTTTTGCTCTGATATCTTCATTGTATATTAATATAGTCACTCCTGCTTTTTAGAAATTAGTATTTTCATGGTGTATATTTTTTCCTCTCATTTTCAACACTTTTATATTGTTGAATTTGAAGTGAGTTACTTAAAAACAGGATATAGTTAGGTCATGAGTTTTTTAGCCACTCTTCCAGGCTCTGACTTTAATTGCTGTATTTAGGTCATTTATATTTAAGTTAATTATTGATATGTTAGACTTTAAGTATGACATTTTATCTTGTTTTTTGTTTCCCTTGCTTCTTCATTTTTGCCTCACTATAGTTTACTTGAGCATTTTTAAGGACTTCATCTTGATTTATTTACAGTGCTTTTGAATATGTAATTTTAATAGTTTTCTTAGTTTCTGTAGATAGTACAGTATCAATATATAATTTATTACTGGCAATTAATATTAACATTTTTTAGAGAGGTTTTTGCTATAGGGATTAATATTAACATTTTGAGTAAAGTGTGGAAACTTTACTTACATTTAGGTATTCCCTTTAAGAAACATCCTCTTAAATATCATTGTCTCATATGGCAGATGGTGTTAATAGTTCTTGTTTCAATCATAACATGTGATTTAGAAAATGCATGAGAGGGATAGTCTATTTATGTATCTACATTTCTGGCCTTTCCATAGTTCTTTCTCTCTTCTTGATATTACAAGATTTCTTCTTTTATTATTTTATTTCTATTTGAAGAACTTCATATAGCGTACTCTATGGACAGGTCAGTTAGTGAGAAGTTCTTTTAGTTTTCTTTTGTCTGAGTTTCAAAAAAATGTTTCCTCATTTCCAAAAGATAGTTTCAGTGGGTAAAGAATTCTCAGTTGATAGGACAAGCAGATGGTGTAATGGTTACGTTGCTGGGCTCCCATGTAGTTGACTGTGGTTCGAAGCCCAGACCAGGCTTCAAACCACAGGTGCTTGTGCATGTATGCCCAAGATTCTTTTTTTCTTTTCTTTTCTTTTCTTTTTTTTTTTTTTTTGAGAGGTTTTTGCTATAGGGCACGTGTGCTTGCCAGAGAAACAGAGAGAGATTGAGACAGAAAGCAAGAATCATGTCCCCCCCCCAGGGGGGAATGGCCATGCTGCAATCCCTTCTCCTCCATTCTCCTCTTGGCATCTTGAGCATGGACGCACATAAGCCTGGCGTGAGTTTAAGCCACTGGGTCTGGGACTTGAACCACATTTGACTACATGGGAGTCCAGCGACATAGCCATTACTCTAACTGCTGGTCCCTGTATGCCCAAGATTCTGAGAGGAGAATGGAGAAGAAGGGATTTCGCCGTGGCCATTCCTCCATGGGGGGGGGGGGGTGATTTCTTGCTTTTTGTTTCTCTGTCTCTGGTGAGTATGTGCACCCTATAGCAAAAATCTCTCTCTATAAATAAATAAGTAAATCAAAGAATTCTAAGTTGATACTTTTTTTCTTTTAGCACTTGAAAAATGTGCAATTTCCTTCTGGTCTCCATAGTTTCAGGTAGGAAATAATATGTCATTCAATTTGGTGTTTGCCACTTTCAAGATTTTTCTTTCTGTTTAGTTTTCAGAAGTTTAATTATGATGCACCTTGGAATGACTTTTATCTGGAAGTATCAATTTGGGTCTTATCACCTTTTTAGATCTGTGGGTTTATCTCTTTTGCCAAATTTGGAAAGTTTCAGCCTTATTTCTTTGAATGCCCTTCTAATCGCACTGTGTCTCATTTTCTGGGACTCCAATGATGCCAAGAGTATATCTTTTGTTATTGTCCATGACCCTGAATCTCTATTCATGTTTTTTTCAAATCTACTTTTACATTGTTAGTCAGAATAGCTAAATTTCATTGGTCTGTCCCAGAGTCACTGATTTTATTTCCTGTCTTCACATCTGATAGGCTCCAATGAGCCTATCTAGCAAATATTTTATTTCTATTATGGAATTTTTAAGTTCTATCATATCTGTACAGTTTTTAAAATTAAGTTATGTAGAATTCATTGTTTCATTTGTGTGATCGTTTATTTTCAGTTTTTTGAAGAAAATGCGTAATTGCTTATTAAACCAATTTTTAATTTAATTTTTTATTTAATGAGCATGTGTGCATGCATGTGTGCAAGAGGCAGGGGTTACCCAGGAGAGTTTGAATGCTGTGATCTACCTCTAGCCTTTGGCTAGGCCCAGATCATGGTCAAGTATGTGCTCGGTGTACTCGGGAAGGTCTCTGGACTTCCTAAACTACTTTTATGATAGTTTAAAATCCTTGTCAGTTAATTTTAAGACCTGACTCATCTCAGTGTTGGCTACGGATTATCTTTTTTCATTCAAGTTGTGATTTTGCTGGTTCCTGGTATAATGGGTGACTGTATATCCTGAACATCTTGGCTATGACATTCTGGATCCTATTTAAGTTTTTCATTTTAGCAACAGTCACCCTGTTTGGGTTTGGCATGTAGGCCTTGGCGTAGTTTTATGGGCTATGGTTCCAATGACAGTGTAGTTTTCAGAGCCTATGTGGTGTTATTTTGGTCTGCTTGGCTTATCTCCTGTCATTAGAGCTTCCACTGGGCTCTTCAGATGTTTGAATAGGTAGAAGAAACTTCCCTAGTCTGGTAAATATTATTGGGGAAGAGTCTCCTACAGACATAAATAGCACATTCTGAACTAGGTACTTGTATGGTGCATTCTCTCCTGCCCTTAGGGATGGAGAGAGCTTTCTGGGCCATGTCATTGTTACACAGATCCCCTTTTCCAATAGCCTTCTGAAGGAGAGGGGAATCTCAGTCCCTGTGAGGAAGCTGCATGTTATAGTGTCATCTCCCTTGCCAGTGTCTCTGGGTGGAGGTTGCATAGTGTCTGTGGGTAGGGGACAGGAGTCTCAGGCCCAGCAGCTCAGTTAATTTTTAATATTTTTTCTGTAGCTTTCCCCCACGTATTGAGAGAAAGGGGACTGGCCCATGCTGAGGGAGGGTTCATATCATCCAGGACTGTCCTGTCTCTCTGGAGTAGATGTCCACGGACATTGCCTCTCTTGTAGTTCAATGACTGCACATGTGCTGCTCAACATGCTGACCATGGGAAAGAAATGGTACTTGGCATCTCCTTTCCTTTCTTCTTTCTCTTTCTTTCTTTTTCTCTTTCTTTTTTTCCTCTCTTTTTCATTTTTTAAGATTTTTTTCCAAATGGTACATGCACTCGCTGGTGAGGGACAGTGAGAGGGAAAGTAAGAAATCATCTCCTGGGGGATGGCCATGCGTTAATCCCTTCTCCTCCATTCTCCTCCTGGAATTTTGGGCATACACACACACGTGCCCTGTGTAATTTTCAAGTCTCCAGATCTGGGACTCAAACCATTGTTGACCATGTGGGAGTCCAGCGTCTCAACCACCACATCATTTACTGGCCCCAAGTTGGCTTCTCCTACTGTAGTTCCTCAACCAATGCTCTGCACATGCTCTGGAGGTGCCCCATCCAGACTCAGCAAATCCTTGGTTGCATCATTTCCTGTGGTTCTTTTCTTTTCTGCCAATATATTTTCCTTATCAGTCACATTCTATCTTCCTTTTATATTTCAGGGAATTCTCATGTCTTCTGGTCTGAAATACCCTTCCTGTATAATATATATATGTGTGTATATATATATACATATATATATATATAATTTATAATTATATATATATATATAATTTATAATTATATAATTATTTAATTTATATATATATATATATAATTTATGATTTCTAAAGATTTTGAGAGTAGATGTTTAACTTATTATCTTCATGTAATCTCTTTTGTAATCTATGTATTCTCAAGTTTTGTAAAATAAACGGGTATTACTTTAACAAATATAACCAGCAAATCCCATTAATATGATCAAAACTCCTTTTTTCTCCATGACTGTGTAGTGAATGCTGTGCTGTGAGTAAGTGCTCAGTGACCTCCTCTTGAGGAGATTAAGAGAAGTGGAAATCTATTATTTTTGGAAAAGGTATTTCAGACAAAAGAAGGCATAGCCACTCTTCTGGAATGTACAACTGCCTCCGACCCCCCTCCCGCAGAGTTGGGTTTAGTTGCCATGAGGACTCCAGCAACTATAGAACGTCACTCCAAGGTCTCACAGGAGGGGTGAATTCTTCCCCTCCTTCAAATTGCTAGTGTGTGCAAAATGCTAACACTACACATTTAAGTGACGTATAGATCAGAACAGAATCCTAGCTTGATGACATAAATTAAAGTAATTATATTCATTAGCATGATAAAAAATATGCAAACAAATGTTTATTAAATGCAACCATACATCAACTCCAAAGGCTTTGGCGTTGTTTATGTCTTTGTTGCTCTAGTATTTTGTCAAAGGTGGCCTGTCATGCCGAACCTAATTGACACTAATAGCAGTGGAGGGAGGAGGAGCCAGCCCAGAAGATCACTTGGCTGCGAGAGCACTGAAGAGTTGGAGATTTGCTACCCGACCTCATTGAGTGTTGCTGTAGCTGGTCCTGATGAAGGCTGCTGAAATGAAGTTCATGTCTCTGTACATTTAATACAAGGAGGGCTGTCCACTTAACTGGCATACTTGAAGATGCACACAGAGGGTCTAGAGTCAGTACCTGATGCAAGATCTCCCACTGAAAGGGAACTCTGTCCTGTGAGGTTGGATGTGTCTTTCCAGGTGTTGAGAACTTTCTGGCAAGTGAAAGTACTTGCTTGTTCTGGGACCCTTTCTGGAGGTGGGAAATAGGCTGTCCTAAAGGGAGGCTGTTGTACATTTGTGTTGGCTTCTTGCTGGGGAAACTGGCAGGCTGCTCTGATGAGGTATCTCATTTTTGCCAGAAAGCTTGTGAGTAATACCTATAAGCACGGTCACAAAAAGAGCCAGCTTCCTTAGCTGTGATGCTCAGGCACATTGAGACATTTACTTTGGCCTTGAGAACTGATGTATCACAGGTGTGCTTGTGTGTAAAGCTCCTGCCCTTCATGCATCTGGCCAACAATTATTACCATTGTTTACCACTGGAGTGGCTGTTTAGAAAGAGCTGGGCTGGGTGCAACAGAAGAGTCTGTCCATCTAACCAACGCATTGAGTGTAACGCAAGGTGGAGAGTGAAAAATGTCAGGAAGTGGTGAAGGAGATGTAGAGGAGATGAATAGGAGATGCTCCAGGGCTTTAGATAGGAGCTGGGAGTCACCCTCCTTCAGTACCATTTTTCTAACTCTACCTAATTCTTCCAGTTCTGCAGTTGAGAGGATTTGGCTCTAGCTATTGCCAGGGCAGACTTCCATTCAGTTTTATCCATTCTTTGTAGTCCCAGTTTATCTCTGGAACAAAAGGGACAAGTGAGTGGTTTAAGCCACATCTTTTCTTTGCCCTTCTTAGCTCTTCTGGTCCGTGATGGCTTGCAAGCTACAGAGACTGGCTCTGTGTCAAAGTTGGCTTTACACATGCCACCAATGCTTGCCCCTCTGCCTTTTAGAGGAAGATGAGATGCTATGGAGAGTGAAGTGTCTTTTCCCAGGATCCATGCTTTTTCCTTCATCTTGTAAAGGAAGGAGGAGGTGGCGATGCTGAAATTTTTGAGGTCAGCATCGGTGCCGGCTAGAAGATGGTCTAGAGTCTCCATGGATACTGGACAGGGAGAAGGGAGAGCCCTGAGATTTTGGCTGGCTTGCCTGGGGCACTCTGGGGTCAAGCACTGCAAATACTCATTTCTCCTTCCTTAAATTAGCCTGCGTTATTTATTTCTGTGGGGTGGTTTATGCTGGGAGGGAGAGAACAGATGTTAAGAAAACAAAGGGAGGCACACCACTTTTGTTTCTGAGCCAATGGTGATCAATTCTGTATACTTTACTGCCTCGTCCATGTTTTGGGGATGGATATTTCAAGCCATTTCAATCAAAAGTGGTGCCACTCTAGGCTCTAAACAAAGGCCTAGATTTATTTTTTTTCTGGCAGCACAATCCTCAAAGATTACACTTGCTGCAACATTTTTAGCCACGTCAACATTCCTTAGGAAATACAAATATGGGCATTATTTCATGGAGATGGCTCTGGGTAATATAATAAAATGGATTTATTTCATCTTAATTTATTTAAAATGTGCATAGACAGAACTGGGATAAAATCCATGAGATGAAATATCTCGTTTGCATGAATATATTGAAAAATTCAGCCACCTTCTAAGCCAAAAAAAGAGGCAACTTTTTTTTTTCATCCTCAGAATAATAAGAAGAATAGGTGCTCTTTTTAAAACAAGAAAATATAACCTTGACAGAGAGAAGTGATTCATGTCCCACAGTCCCCGTGAAGGTGTGAGGGATGAGTGTAGATGGCAGCAGGGCCTCTGGGGTGAGGAATTGGGAGAAAGTATGGGAGGTCGGACTGGCGTACAAGGGAGGAAGATGGTGTGTGTTGGGGGTGGGGGTCTGCATTTCCTGGACTGCTGGCCATCAGGGGTGCAGCTTCAGCCCCTACTGCTTCCACCTCTGGACTCTACTAAGTCTCAGGAGCACCTAATGAAGGGAGGTGTTGCAGGGATGCAGACCAGTGGGCATGCATCTGGTCTCTGGTGCTACAGCATAACCTGCCCCTCCCATGTACCAACCCCTAGGACTTCCATGGTCAGGGGCGCTCTGCACACTGCGTGCATCCACGAGATGAAAAGTTTCAGGTCCTAGAGCTCAGTCTGGGTCTCTCAGCAAAGCAGCTGTGTGTCTGGGAAACCATTTTCTCTCTCTAACCTTTATAGGAGGTAGTAGAGGTAGAAGCTGAGTCAGATGGCTTGGGTTCAAATCCGTGCTCCACCACCTAGAAGCGACGTGACCTTCAGCAAGTTTCTTAACCTCTCTGGGCCCTAGCCTCCTCACTTGCAAAATGAAAGTGGAACCTATTCCATATGGGTGTGAAGAGATTTACAGGCAATGACTATGAACAGCACTTAGACCATGCCTGACTTATAGTTGAATGTTATTAAGTTTTCTAATCAATAGGGAGGAAATAATCATTTTATCTTGTAGGGTAGATTAATAGCTGCCATTATTGTTTGATATTAATAGTTGCTTCAACTTATTGCTTCTGTGTCCTAAAGGTTTTTAAAGAAAGAAATGGCAAGTTAGAGGTGGCAGGTAATGACTGTGGGGCTCAGTGTTTTGAGGTGTTTTAGTGTTGCTGGGCATAGTTCTTTTCACATCCTGGGTTATGTGTCTGCTTGCTTCTCTTGCAACTCAACATCCTGGGGAAGCTCAAGTCAGGGCATGCTTCAGGACAGGCCAAGTTACCCTGCTGGTCCAGCTCCCCCATTAGTGTCAGTGCGGGCCTCCTGGCCTTGTCTGGTGGTTGGTTGTTCCTGGAAACCCCTAATCTGTCTGGTGTTTGTCATTTTTACTCTCCACCCTACACATCATGTACTGCTTGGACTGAACCGCAAGGGTGGAGAGGGCTGCTGCCAGAAATTATGGTGCATCACAAGCCTCAAGTCTTCTCTTGGAAGAACCATGGCTAAGCTTTCCATTTTTTATTTATTTTTTTCATGCTAGAGGGCATGTGCATGCATGAGAGGGAGAGAAAGAAGAGAGACAAAGAGAGAGAAAGAGATAGAGAATTCCTCTCCCATTGCAACCTGGTCATGCTGCAATCTTTTATTTTCTCCCCTCCATTTCTCTGTCCTGTCAGGATCCTGGGCACATGCACAAGTGCTCAGGTCTTCAAGGTGCCTGGCTGGAATCTGAACGGCAGTTAGTCTAGCTCCCTTTGTACAACACATAACTACTATGTGACAGGGATGGCTTCTTTTATTTTTTTAATAAACTTATTTATTGAAAGAGAGAGAGAGAGAGAGAGAGAGAGAGAGAGAGAGAGAGAGAGAGAGAAGTATAATGAAAGAAAAAGCTGTTGGCACTTTCAACAGCTTCTTGACACAGTAATCCACCCCCAGCTTCAGCTAGTACCAGATCATGGGTGCACAGGTGTCTTCTATGTTCAGGGAGGTCTCCAGAATTGAGCTCAGAACCTTCCTATGTGGGCCTGCCTTGCATAGCATCATCATATACTGCTGTGCCACTGTCTGGAAGAAGTTCAACACTCTCAGTTTTTGACAATTAAGTAAAGACCATAGGTATCATGCTCCTTTGGACTGACATGTTAGCCAAAGCATTTGGGAAACAAAGACTGATGAAGGGAGTTCCCACAGCTCTTTGTTGGGTTTGGAGAGTGGGTTGAGGCACAGTTAAAGAGTGGGTTGATTTTAGCTCTCTCATGGATTCTGCGGCCTAGGAGGTCGGAAAGCCTGTGGCTTCACACTCTCCCTGGCTCCTGCCTCCTGCCTCCTTACTCTGCTTATGGGTAAAACCCATCATGTCTTGAAGCTGCCTTCTTGAACAGGTTCAGCGCAAGTTCTCTATCAGATCCTTGGATTTTCTCTATCTTTCAGATATTTGGATTGGGCATGAGACCCTTCGTCAGGGCCAAGGGGAAAGCCAGTGGTTTCCCTGAGGTGTCTGCTTTGCCCAGCACCTCAGTTTACTTTGATGCTGCTCAGCGGACACAGTAGCTGACCTTGGACACCCTCATGCTGCATTGTAGGAAGGAACCCGTGGCAGGAGCCAGGACCTTAGGAGGTCATGGAGGCACCTGAGCCTGATCTGACATTGTCCTTTGACACCATCAAGCCCAATTCTATCAAGTCCTGATCCTTGAGTCCCTGGCGCCCTCTGGCAGTGAGCTTGCTCTCTCTGACCAAGGAGGAAATGTTTGTGGGCCTCATCTATATTGCTAAGGAGCCACTGAGAGAGCTGCCCCCATCCTTGTTCTCTCTGGGACACTGAAGAAAATCCAGGTGGGATTCAGTGGGCTGTTGGGAGTCATGGTCACTCCTTACTAGGCAGTCTCAATCAAGATTGCAGAGTAATCAAGGTCAATAGTCTGAGAAACTGAGGCCCAGAGGGGCTGCAGCCTGGCCCAAGGCCACGGCAAGATCCCCTGCTTTCCAGTCTGCTAACTAGCAACGCCAAGGACAATGATCAGTTTTTTTTTTTTTTAAATAAAATAATATAAAGATTTCTTATAATTTCAAGAATTATCATGCCATACAGTGTTTGATTTTTAGATCGTTCTGTTTTCCCCAGGTCTTGTCTTTAAGGTGGGTAATTTGTGAGGTTCTTTCCTCTTCCGAAGGGTGGGTGGAACAGGGACAAGGGAATTTGGAGAAAGACACAAGGCACTGATGTCATGTTGTTTATTGGGCGAGTGCAGGGGGAGCTCACAGAACTCAGTTATCACTCATGAGTGCTTCTTTCCTCTTAGAGTTTATAATGAGCATGGACAATGCTCACAGAATGCTTCCTCTCTCTTGGAGCTCACAGTGCACAGAGCTGAGCTGAGCCAAGCCAAGGCCACTAGGGTTGAGCTCATGGAATTAAGGCCAAGCTAAGCAGGGCTAGCTAGCTAGCTAACCAGGTGCTCTCTTTCTCTTAAAGGGGCTGCAGACAACAGCAGCTCATTGCCAAAGACAAACTGTTGCACACACACATGTACATTACACTCAATGGCGTAAAACAGTAAAGTTGTAATTATAAAACAAGCACACAAGTGCACTAGAGCTAATAACGTAAGTTGTTTACCCTGTGACCTTCAAATATGATACGATAGGAAGTGAGGGAGCCAGACTAAACCATCCTAACTATTTTCCCTACAGTGGGAAGTCAATTCTTACGAGTGTGGAGACACATCAAATGGCCTCTGTGGTTTCTACCACCAAAATCAAAAGAGAGACATGAGTCTCTTTATTTATTTTGTTGCTTCCCCAAACTGCCTCAGCTTTCATTGCTTCAGGGATGGTGACCATAGCCAAGAAGCAAAGAAAATAGAGAAAGCTTAAATGTTGACTCAGGACTCAGGGCTGGTGCTTTAAGAAAGACTTAAGGGATGTGTCTGATGGTGAGTAGTTTCAGTTTTGGCTACTGTGAAGTGTGTGGAGTGGCTCACTGGCCACTTGGTCTTATCTGGCCCACTTGAGTGGAATCCTAGCACCGAGGAACATGAGGCTCAAACCGTCTTGCTGGGGGCATTTCTTGAAGCCTGGCTGTGTGGCAAAGGTAAGAAGAGAGAAGGGTTGGCCTGTGAGGATCATGTTGGCTGGCCAGGAACTTTAGGAGGGAAACCTGAGCTGCTTGGCAGGTGGCATGCAGTTCCATGCGCATGGAGGTTCATGCTGGTTGTCCCAACTGCCTGATCACATTCTTTTTCTTAGCTTTTCCCAGGTATGGTATCATCTCTAGGGCTCCAAAGCAGACATCTGGCTGTCTGGTGCTATTTGTCAAGGGAATCTGAAGAATACCAACAAGGTCATGATCACCTGTGCCATGGTGCCTACCCCCAGCAAACCTTCCATTAATATCAGTGATGGTATTTTCTTGTTGAGGTGAGACGTGAGTGAGGCTGGAGGCCAGGCTGAGCTGCCTACTTGGGGTGATTTATGGAAAAGGAAGTCCAATTGGTCTGGAGTGTCCAGCGTTCTGGATGTGAATTCCATGCAGGTGTAGCCCTGTTGCTCAGGGTCAGCTGCTGTTAATGGGAAGCTTGGCGCTTTGACCTCCAGGGTCCAAAGGAGAGTGTCCCTGGGCATGAGAAATAACAGAACTTTCTGTTCTAATCAGAGTAGCTTTTGTGATCAATCTGGTATGTGCTGAGCTGGGGTGTAGGCTGGGTGACCATATAATTTATTATCCAAATCAAGGCACTTTTGAGACTGATAATGATTTGGGGAGTGAAAGGGGGTATATTGACAATTAAATGGGAACTTTCCCTGTTAAACTGGGACATAAGATTGCCCTGAGAATAGATGTTTTGGGCCTAGTTTGATCATTACAGTATTTTGGTCACCTCTGCTGCCCATGTCTTGGAAATATTTGGATCCTGGTGCCCGCATGAGCATGGAGCACCCATGCAAACATATCTGTATTTTTAGACTATTTATATGGTCTCTTAGCCAAATGGCATGCTCCAGGATATGGAGCTTGGGATCCTGGCTTGTTGGTTGTGTCTGTGTTGAGTTTGGAATGTACGCTGGATTATTCTTGCTTTGCCTCCTTTCATATACCTGCCTCAAGGGTAGAGTCTCCATTCTCCTCTGAAGCATGTGAGTTTTGGGGTCAGATATTTCTAGATTTTATTCCTGCTACTTCTTGTGACACAGGTCATGTTACTTACTTTACCCAAACCTCAGTTTCTTGGCCTTTCAATGGGGCCACGATTGAACCTGGCTGGAGTATAGAAGAGTTATTGTCATAGCTGTAATTTGTACCTGTGCTCGGCATGCAATGCATGCTCAATTATTATTTAGGGTAGGGTCTTACATCTGCAGGAAGCTGCTCCACTTTGATATGCCAAGAAAATATAACCGTTAGTATTTATTTTACTTTATGCTTAATTTAAAGAATTGGAGGAGTTGAAAATATGCATGATATATTATGCATACAGTTAATACATAAATAATTAACTAAATAAAATATGAACAAATTGTGTATTGGCATTTATGAACAAATCTTTTTACTGATAGGGCTGTGTAATCAAAAAAAAGCATGAGTTCTTTCTTCATGGCTAGAACAGGACCACCCATCTGGATAAAAAGAGCCCAAAGTAAAAAAGGTAAAGATGACCAAAGATCATGCTTCATTCAGTCATTCAGTAGATATTTATTGAGTACCTACTATGTTTCCAGTGCTTGATATATTTTAGTAAACTAAGAAATTATACAGTGTCTTAAAAGGCATATGTGCTATTTGAAAGAAGGGTGAAGGGTTACTGGGAGCCAGGGTGCAGCATGAGTCTTGTTGAAAAAAATGGCAATGACTTGGAGGAGGTGAAGGGTTCAATCTTTCATCTTTCCCATCCCAAGACCTGTTTCCTTTCTCTAGTATTGTTTTAGTCACCAGATTTAAATATACATTTCTCTCTGAAATCTCTTGAACTTTCGTATGTCAGTGATTATCAGCATGTCAGTATTATTGATTACCAACCTGTGCTGGTAGCACCAAACCCACTTGAACTAGGTAGCATGAAATCTTTTTCTTTTAAGTTTTTATTTATTTATTTATTTTTATTTGAGGGCACATGTGCTTGCTAGAGAGAAAGAGAGAGAGAGGAGGGGGGAGAGAGAGAGAGAGAAAGAGAGAGAGAGAGAGAGAGAGAGAGAGAGAGAGAGAGAGAAAGAGAGAGAACTCACACATGGGGAATGGTCATGCCATAGCCCCTTTTCCTCCTTTCTCCCTTCTGTCAGGACTTTGGGCATGTACATGTTCCCGGTATGCTTTTCAAGCTGCCAGGTCTGGGACTTGAACCATGCAGTCAGCCATGTGGGATCCAGCTGTCTTAACCACCACATCACTGGCCACCCTGAAACCTTTTGCTTTTTAAATTAAAAACCAGAAAACCTCCAGCCCCATGATCTGGTTTTCTGAGCGTTGTATGGGATGGGGAGCAGACTAGTGAGTGTTAGTGCCATTGCCTGGCTTTGGAATCCAGGGCCATGATGAGTCTGTTAGGAATGAGTCTGTTAGGAATACGAGGGCAAGTATGACCTGAGCTTGCAGAAACAGCTTTCAAGAGTTCAGGTTTTCCTCCCATAAACATGTCTCAGAGATGACAAATGCTGGATGGTGTGACCCTTAAGGAACCACTTTTAACATGTTTAATATTCATGGCCATACCGATGTTGGAAAGGAACTGAGATTTTGTACAACTTGACTCTCTGAGTGAAGAGGTTCAGGCTTAGTCTTGAGAGCTTATGTTTAAGTCCCGGGGCTAGCCTTTCTGAGTTCTTCAGTCTGTAGATGGGCTTTTAATGTCTTGTTGCATCTGCTGTCTGAGATTATCGTGGACATCAACTATGGTCGAGGGCTTTGTGAAATAAAAGTCATCCTTCTGTGGCTGTTTCTCTTGCGGCCATGTTTGGTTACATTCCTCATTAGCATTTCAGATCTTGTCCACTCTCATCAAACCTCCCAGGCTACATGGAGCTTCACCAGTGGATGACATGGCTTGGTCCTTCACGGAAAAGAAAGAAGCTGTAGGTCACCAATGTCTTCATCTTCCTACCTCTGATCTTCTATAAACCTACCTGCTTAGGTAAGGCTTCCTCCCTCTGATCTTCCCTTCTCTGTGGCCCCCTGTCACTCTCCCCTCTACACTGCTCAAGAACATTGTTCGCACTCATGGAGCTCTTCTCTTCTGTACCTTCCACATTTCCTTCTCGATGGGACATTCCAGACTTATTTCCAGATAGTCTGTAAGAGCTCCCATTTCTAAAAGGGTCATTCCTGACCTCACATCCCCCCACCCCAATCATTTCCTTATTTTTACAAATCTTAAAAGGATAAAACTTACAAAAGTTTACAAGAAAATAGTCTACACATGGTATCCTATTCTCTTTTCTAACTCCAAGAGTCCCCTCATGTGACCAATAGGTGGTCGTACTTGGACACTTGTCAGTTGTTTTTTTCTAGTCTCAGTGTCTTCTCTGTATCTCTAATTCTCTCCTCTCCCTCTCTCTGGATCAACACAGTTGAAGTTCTCCTCCTTTTTAAGGTATTCTCCTCTCCTCCCTGCCATGATTCCTCCACCAACTTCTCTTATCCTTCTCTCTCCTTTCTAGCCTCTCTTGCTGGCTCATCTTTTCTCCTGCTGCAAATATGTTGGACTTTCTCAAGACTTTAACCTCAGGTATTTTTTCCTTCTATATCATCATCCCATCTGGTCTCATTCACATTCTTGGTTTTAAAATTCTTTTGCTTAGGGGCTGGTAGGTGGAGTGGTGGTTAAGAATGCTGGATTCCCACATGGCCGACCATGGTTCGAATCTCAGATTTGGCAGTTTCCATTCTAACTTTCTCTCCCTTTCTCTCTGCCCCTCTCTGATCAAATAAAAAAATAAAATAGTTAAATAAAGTAATTCTTTAAAAAAGTCTTTCGTATATAAATAGTTGTACATTTTTACAATCTAGAGCTAAGATCTCCAATTGGAGTTCTGGATTCTCATAACCAACTGCTCCCCTGAAAATTCCTTTCAGACATAAAAATATCTCAATGGAATGTCTCCAAAACTGAAGCCTTTATCTTCTTCCTAAATATATGTTCCCCCAGTCTCCCCCACTTCATAAGTGGCACCTGTATTTATTTACTCCATTGCTCAATTTCCTAACCTGGTTGTTATTCTTTTTTTAAAAAAAATGAATTTATTGAGATATATTGAGTCATCTGAAACATGATACATTTTTGCATAGAAAAATACGTCATGACTTTTCCACCGATCCAGTAACTCACATAGTATAAAATTAGCCACTTTAAAATGACCAATTTGGTGACAGTTAGTACCTTTACAATGTCATACCTCTATTTAGCTCCAAAATATTTCTGTACTCCAAAATAAAACTCCACACCCAATAAACAGCCACTTCCCATTCATCCCTCCTCCAAGTCCCTGGCAATAGCCAATCCGAGTTTTGTCTTTATGGACTTACCTATTGGAGTAGTTCATGTAAATGGAATCATATGTGACATCTCGCGGCTGGCTTCTTTCACTGAGAGTAATATTTTCAAGGTTCATCCACATTGTAATACCTATCAGTACTCTATTCCTTTTTATGACTAAATATTATTCCATTGGATGGATGCATATGGTGCAATTTGTTTATCCATTCTTTAGTTAGTGATGGAGATTTTCAGATTTCTCCTCCTTTTAGCTGTAGTGTATTGTGCTGTTGTATGTTATTTGTCTGGCTATCTTTTTTTTCATTTTAAATTTATTTATTGTACATGCATTCACTATATATCATTGCAGCATACAAAATGAGTTTTCCCATCCAGAATACACTGTATTTTGGCTCAATCAAAAATATTACCATACATGCTATCTTCCACAAATAGTTTTCTATTTCTTGTTTCTTAGATATTTTGCTTCTTTATTCCCCCCCTTGATTCCCTCCCTCTCACCTTCTGCCATTTCCCACCATCCTCCCACACTCTCTCTGGTATCTACAGTTGCTTTCCATACCCCCTACCCCATTTTATTGATTCACAAAAGCTCTTAATTAAACTAAATTCTTTTTTAAAGAATTATTTTAATTAATTAATTAATTATTAAATTTGATAAGAGAGAAAGAGAGAAATCAAGCCACCAGGTCCAGGACTTGAACCACAGTTGGCCATGTGGGAGTACAGTGCCCTTAACTACCATGTCACCTGCCGGCCCCTAAACTAAATACTTTCAGTAGCAAGTGCAGCTGATATAAACACATCTATGAACACGTGTCTGACTTTAGGCATAAAACTCCGTGGATAGAATGAACATACTATAAAGTAGCACCTAGCTGAGGCTATATAGCTTACTGTGGTCACTAAGTAGGTATTTTGTTTGTTTGTTTGTTTGATATATATATATATATATATATATATATATATATATATATATATATTTAATTTTGAGAATCTAGGAGTGAAATTGCTGAGTCATGAGTTAATTCTGTATTTAGCTTTTTCTACGTTTAGTTTTTTCTACAATGACTGCACCACTTGACGTTCCCGCTAGTGATATACAGGGTTCCAATTTTTCCAAATCCTCACCAATACTTGTTATTTTCTATTAATTTTTTTCAATGATAGCCACCTAGTGAGTCTGAAGTAGTACCTCATTGAAGGTCTTATTTGCATTTCTCTCATGACTAGTAATGTTGAGCATCTCTTCATGTGCTTGTTGGTTATTTCTGTGCCTTCTTTGGAGATATGCCTATTTAAGTTCTCTGCTCATTTTAAAATTGGGTTGTTTGTCTTTTTATTGTTGAGTTGTAAGACTTCTTTAAATATCTCAGATACTAGGCCTTTATCAGACGTGTGATTTGCAAGTCATATCACTGAAGCAATCACTGGTGGTTATTCTTAACTCCTGTTCTTCCTCAGACTCATATCTCCCAGCCTGTGGAGACTACCTTAGGATATATCTTAATCTGAAATCTGACTACTTTCCTCCATCTTCACCCTTCCTCTTCCCACTCTCCTCCCTACTGCAACTATTTCTTACCTGGACAATGTAGCTTCTAACTTGTCTTCTTTCCTCTATTCTTGTTCTCTTATAATCAATTCCTTACCCAAGACCTAGAGTAATCTTTTTTTTTTTTTTTTTTTTTTTTGGAGAGGTTTTTGCTATAGGACACATATGCTTGCCAGACAGACAGAGAGAGACAGAGAGACAGAAAGTGAGAAATCACCCCCAGGGGGGATGGCCCCACCACAATCCATTCTCCTCTTGGGATCTTGGGCACGCATGCACACGCGCCCGGCGTGAGTTTAAGCCACCGGGTCCAGGACTCGAACCGTGGTCGACTACGTGGGAGTCCAGCGACATAGCCATTACGCTAACTCCTGGTCCCAAGACCTAGAGTAATCTTTGAAAACTGGTAAAAGTCTTACAGACTATGTCCTGTATCTGCTAAAAACCTTTTGGAGCCTTCTCGTGGCATCTAGGGTAGGGTTGGGACACCGTTACTGTCTCTCCTGTCCTTTCTAGTCACATATTCCATTGTCTATCTTTACACCTGACAACCTCCCTTCACGTCCTTTTCCTGCCTTGAATCCTTCCCATGTGTGTTTTCCTCTCTGGAGCACACCTTCCACATGTACCTGGTGGGCCCTGGAAGGATAACTTCTAGTCTTGGCATCTGTGCCATTCCTTAGGGAGGGCTCCCCCAGTCAACTATTAAGGCCCCCTACCTCCTGGGCTCTCTTATACTCTTAGTTTTTCTTTCAGAGCTTAAGGAAAATCTTCTGGATGTGTACTATTTGCTAGGTCCTCTGTGCTCCCTGGATTTACAGTGGTTAACAATATACATACGCTTCCTGCCCCAGATGGCTGACAGTCTGGCTCAAAAGAGAGATGGCAGATGCAGGTTCAATATCCCTTTTCTGAAATGCTTAGGATGAGAATTGTTTCAGTTTTACCCCCCGGCCCCGATTCTGGAATATCTCAATATATATAATGAGATATCTTGGGAGATGGAACCCAAGTTTAAATGCAGGATTAACTTATGTTTCATATATACCGTATACACATAGCCTGAAGGTAATTTTATTTATTTATATATTTATTTGAGAGATTTTTGCTATAGGGCACGTGCACTCACCAGAAAGACAGAGACAGAGAGACAGAAAGTGATAAATCACCCCCCAGGGGGGATGGACACGCCACAATCCTTTCTCCTCCATTCTTCTCTTGGGCTCTTGAGCATGTCTGGTGTGAGTTTAAACCACTGGGTCTGGGACTCAAACTGCAGCCGACTACATGGGAGTCCAGCAACGTAGCCATTATGTCATCTGCTGGTCCCACCTGAAGGTAGTTTATACATTAGTTTTGTATTGCTGTGACCTGTCAGATGGGGTCTGGTGTGGAATTTTTCACTTGTACTATCAAGCTGGTACTCAAACCGTTTCAGATTTTGGTGCACTTTGGATTTCAGATTATTGGGTAAAGGATGCTATAGTAAAAATAATTGTACAACATCTTCATATGTTCTGTGAAGGACATAAACAAGGTAAGTGTCAACTTGTAGGAGGGAGGTTATGGGTGCGTTTCCACAGTTGACTGGGGCGGGCCACCTGAGGAGTGGCTGGGATAGCACAAGTGGGAAGGCCCTGGGCTGTGCTCCAAAGGCGACTGAACTTCGAGGTTGCTGCCTGGCCAGGCAGGTAGAGGACGAGGGTGGAAAGGTGGCAAGGGCCAGCCCACAGCCTTTGTGTCATGTCTGATTTTTACACCAAAGTCTCCACAGGGGTGGACACCTACTTTATCCACTACTGAACAGCAGTTCCTAGCAAGTGTCTACCCCCGAGCAGGTGAGCAATAAGTACTTACGAATACCGAATGGATAATTAATATTATTAGAGGTTATGAGATGAACTAGCTCTCCATCCCTTTTCCTTGCTTACTGTACCCATGTTTTCATCGAGTCTTTTGTTTTCGGCCACGCCTCAGGCAGACTTCAGCTCAGTCCTGGCTGAGTTACTGCACTGTAGGTTGGAGTAGTCTGCGTTTCATCAATGAGTCATTGGAATGTCCTCACTTCTCCCGGGGGATTGTTGGCTCCACGACAAAAACTCTGCCCTTTAGTTTTCATTATGAGTCCTCAGAATCCTCTAGAAACTCAACAATAGTTCCTACACAAAACCTGTGTATGATTTCTGTGTCAGACAGCTGTGTTTGTCCTCCTTGCCCAGTTTTGCTGGCTGCTAGTGGCAGGGTTGGGGCTTTATAGAGGGCCCACTTCTGTGTAACTGACGAGAAGGCTGTGTGTTTTTTTATATGCAGTGGCCTGTCTAGACAGGCCCATCTTTTCTGCATTTGATGTGGAATCTTTGCTGGGCACAGGGGACCCTGGAGAAGCCTGAATCCAAAACAGCTTCAGCAGACCAAATTCTTGCCAGGGACATCTTTGTTGTAATGAGATCTTTATGTCGAGAGGATCTTTATGAATCCAGGGCCGACCCAATTTTTTTTTTCCACACGAAATTAATTTATTGGCGGTACTACTCAGACATCAGTTGGCTCCCACTTCTACTTGTATGACCCAGTCTCTTTTGGAAAAGAATGATTTTTTAAAAAGAAATTATTTTATTTAAATTTATTTATTTATTTTAATCTGACCAGAGAAGGACAGAAAGAGAGAGAGAGAGAGAGGGAGAGAGAAAGTGAGAAAGCAAGCTGCCAGGTCCAGGACTCAACCATGGTCGGCTGTGTGGGAGTCCAGCGCCCTTAACCACTATGCCACCTGCCGGCCCCAAGATAGATTTTTTTTTTTTATTTGCAGAGGTTTTCGCTATAGGGCGCGTGCGCTCGCCAGACAGACAGAGAGAGACATAGAGGCAGAAAGCGAGAAATCACCCCCAGGGGGATGGTCATGCCGCAATCCCTTCTCCTCCATTCTCCTCTTGGGATCTTGGGCACGTATGCACACGCCCGGCGTGAGTTTTAAGCCACCGGGTCCGGGACGTGAACCACGGTCGACTACGTGGGAGACCAGCGACATAGCCATTATGCTAACTGCTGGTTCCCCCAAGATTGATTATTTTTAAAAACTCGAATCTTGTGATTCTTTTGTGGCATTTGACATAGCTGATTCCATCAGCTTCTTTGCGGGGCTAGTAATGATCTTGGGGTGTGTGTGTCCTCACGTATCTGTGTACACCTGTGTGCTGAGCAGGGCCACTCCGTTGTGACTCAGAACTCCAGAAAGCCTGAAAGGCTGCAGTGGGCGGGAGGTGTAATCTTGACAACATGAATGGAGAAAAAGATGGTTTGAAAACTGCTCCTTAAACTGCCTATGCAGGTATAATGACCCAGATCACAAGCAGCTCACCATGTAGGTTAGAGGGCGTGCTCAGGGTCCCACTGCCTGGATTTCAGTGGCAGCTCTCATCCATGCCTCCTGGGTGACCCTGGGCATGTGACTTCATCTCTGAGCCTCGATGTTCTCACTTACAAAATGGGGGTGATAAAAGTGTTTCACAGGGGTGTGGGTGGATTACATGAGTCAGCAGAGATCGAGTACTTGGAACAGCGCCTAGCACGCGGTAGGCACGCTGGAAATGTCAGCTAATGGGGTCATTCTGACCTTTCCTGGATCATTTTCCTTTGAAGGGATATTTACAGCATTTGCTAAGAAGGCTTTCCCTATGCCTCCTGTACTGTTTAAGTTGCCTAGATGTTGGATATTTATTTATGTTCCATCTGGTTCCCAAACGACTCACCACAAGATCCTTAGGGCTGGGCCGCCCCAGGCCCAGATTGAGTTTTCCATCGGCATGTGTGGTCTGGCCTCTCCCCTGCAATGCCCACAGGCCTCTCCCTAGGTCAGAGTCAGCCTGCCTGCGTGCACGCACATACTCCTGCCTTCTCCGTGTTCATACCCTGGGTCCTACCCACTCCTAGGGCCCGATTTAAACCCTGCCTCCTTTGTAGAAGCCTCAGGCTCCAGCTGGGATTTCTCTGCTCCCTCTTTTCTCCCAGTTTATTCCTGGAAGGCAGATATGGTGAGGGTCCCAATCTTTCTAGATCCTTCCAGACTGCTTGGGTCATGCAGTGGCTTTTCCTAGGTGCTCGGCCTATGTCTTTTCAACTGATTGACTCTTTATTAAATTTGGAGACAAGTTCATTTTAAAAAGAAGCTGTGTACTGCTGTTATTTCTTTAAAATGTTCTCTCAAAAATTATGATTATTATTTTTTCCAGAATCTTTGTGTGCTCACGAGAGAAAGACAGAGAGACACAGAGAGGGAGGGGCAGAAAGCATACTCTGATGGGGCATAGTCATGCTGCAATTCCTTCACCTCCTTTCCTTTATCACATTAGGATTTGGGGCACACATACATACACACATACTTGGTGTGTTTTTCAAACTGTAGGGACCAGAAACTGAACCTTGTCGGCCATGTGGGATCGGGTTCCTTTAACTGCTAGGGCACAGGGCCAGCCCAGTTTTAAAATTTTTTATGTAATAACAGTCTCTCTTTTTGGTGTATAGTTTTGTGGGTTTAGACTGGGGTGAAGAGTCTCATAATACCTGACCACTACAAAGATTTTGAGAGACCCATCAATTCCCAAATCCTCTTACTGATCCTTTGTAATCAGCCCTCCCTACACTCTTAACTTGTGGTATCTACTGATACTTTCTGGTTCTCATTTTTGCCTTTGCCAGAATGTCATATAAATGAAATTGTGCAATGTGTAGTCTTTTGTGTCTGACTTTTTTCTCTTGCACATTTCAGGCTCACTCATGTCATGTAGTTTGTTCCTTTTAATTGCTGAGCAGTATGCCATGGTAGGAATGTTTTAGTTGGTCTATCCACTTGCTAGGATGTTTGAAGGCTATTTGAGTTGTTTACAATTTTTTTTGGTGATTATGAATAAATTCACTTGAAACATTTGGGTTCAAGTTTTTGTGGAATATATGTTTTCATTTCTCTAGGGTTATAATTTATACAAGACTGCCAAACTGTTCCCCGGCCCCTAAAGCTGTACCATTTTGAACTAATAATGTATGAGAAGTCCAGTTGCTCCACATCCTCACAAGCACTTTGTATTGTCACTTTTTAAAAGTTTGTGTATTTCTTCCATGTGTGTCAGAGAGAGGGAGAGACAGAGACAGCACCCTCAAAGAGTCTTGATACCACAATCCACCCCCCGCGTGAGCCAACCCCAGGTCATGAGCATGTACATGTTCAGTGAACTCAGGCAGGTCTTCAAACACCAACCTTTAACCCTCCTATCTGGGTCAGCCTTGCAGAACATAGCATTTTTCTACTGTATCACCATCTGGTCCTGTTACTTTTAATTAATTAATTTATTTTACGTGTTATCTAGTCTAATCTATGTGCAGTAGTATCTTACTCTGATTCCAATTTGCATTTCTCTAATGACTGATGATGTTGAGCACCATCTCTGCTTGTTATTTGTCTATCTCCTCTGGTTGAATGTCTGTTAAAATTTTTGCCCATTTTAATTGTGTTGTCTGTTTTCTTATGATTGAGTTTCTAGAGTTCTTTATATCATCTGGATTCAAATCTTTTTCAAACATCTGATTTGCAAATATTTTCTTCCAATCTGTGGCTTGTCTTTTCATTCTCTGAATAGTCTTTTGCAGAGCAGACGTTTTTAATTTTGATGAAGACCAATGTATCATTCTTTGCTTTTATGGATTGTGCTTTTGGTGTCATTCTACCCGTATTTAATTTAATTTTAATTCTCCTCAGATTGTGGACAGTGTTAGGGTGTGGCTTCCAGGCAGTTGCTGCATGGGGAGCTGGTTTGCTCTCCCCCACTGCCTACTCGGCTCCTTCACAGCCTCTTTTGGTTATTTGGGTCACTAGCTAGTTCCTCTGCTAGGAGGAAAACTGATCCCCAGATGTCATCTCTCAGAAGCCCTATTGGAAGGTTTGGTTAGTGAGGAAAACCACTGAGGGCACCTCCAACTTACACTGTAGTTACCTGGCTAGTAAATTACTGGTAAGTGGGTCATTTCCATATTCTGAAGATGTCTTCATTCCAGAAGTTTCATTGCCTTTCATGTCTCCTAGGTCTTGGCTGGGACCACTACAGTCCAATCTCTAACTTCGAATCTTTGATATTGTCCTTGGACTTAATAGAGATGGTCCAGGGAGTAGCCCATGAAGACCCCTTAGTCCCAGGATACTGACTGCCACTCCCTTATCTTTGCCTTGCTTGGATAAGAAAGGTGAGCTCCATCTGTTTTGTAGTCTCTATTTTCAGAAATAGGCTTTTATTGATTTATTTAAAAAATTTGTTATAAGGCGCATGTGCTTGCTGGAGAGAGACAAAGAGAGAGGTAAAGAGAGAGATAATAAAGTACCTCTCAGGGGGGATGGCTATGCCACAATCCCCTCTCCTTCTTTCTCCCATCAGGATTTTGGATATGTCTGCACATGCGCCCAATGTGATTGGCAAATATAATTTTCAAGCAACCAGGTTAGGGACTTGAACCACACTGGTGGCCATGTGGGATCCAGCCTCCTTTACCACTGTGCCATCCAGCTGGCCCCAGAAATGGGATTTTAAATGTCCAGCTCAATGGACCTTTCATTTGACCTCCACTTTGTGTTCTATTGCTGTGGCCCCAGGGCAAGGCTTGGACATGGATGGTTCTGTCTTTACTGCAGTGGATCTAGAAGTGACATCTTAAGTCCAAACCTAGCGTCCTTGGATTAGTGCTAAGGGACTGTACCATTAACCAGAGAGCTCTAAGGCCAGGAGGCTGGTTGTAAAATGCGTTTGTCACACTCAGGCGAGGTGGCCATTGCCATTGACTTTACTGCTATTGTAACAATGTTAGCACATCAGCTGGCTCCCCCAAGATTGAAAGTGAGTCAGAACTCCACTGCTGCGGTTGATGACTTGCCTGGAGTGGCAGGAGCCAGAATTTGGAATTTTGCCACAGCTGTGCATACAAAAAGAAACCTCTTCCTTTGTGCGGTCTTTTCCTCTCGGGACCCTTTCGCATTAGTCTTGGGAGGAGGGGTTTGCTTCAGACCTTGGAGCATTCTTACCTCACTTGCAGGCATTTTTCCCTGTCGGAGTCACCAAGACAGTATGGTAACTTGTAGTGGTTGGTGACCTCCTGCTGCAATAATTCCCTCCTTTGGGCATTGAAATTGATTTTCTTCCTTGTGGCATGTAAAGATTCAAAGCGTGCCCCTTGCTCTCTGTCCCTGGAGGGTTCCTACATCATAGCTGAGTTGGGGGACCAGGCGAATGCTGGCACCATTGTGGGGGGAGAGTGTCCCTGGAGCGTCTGTGTGTCCCATTGTGGGGGCCAGGCATGGGCTTTGGGGGTCAAAAGGGGCAGCCTTTGTGGCAGCTTCCTTGCCAAACTGGATTTGAAAAGAGAGTTGGTGGCCCCTCATTTTTCAGGGGTTCTTTCTTGGAAATCCTGTGTTTGTGTAAATCCTCAGAGCTCACCCTGTGGCCTCCCCCTACCCTGGGCTCCCTGGTGAGCAAGTGAGTGAGGCATGTGACTAAGATTGGCTGAGTTCTGCCTCTGTCACGTTTATGGCTTGTGTTGGTCTCCATTTCCTATCAGCATCTTGGGGAGGATACCTCCTGCACACAGCCAGCAATGTCCTTCCTGAAGCTTGTCTTCAGCCTCCACCAACCCCTCTTCTCAGCCCTGCCTGGCTCTGCCCGCTGTCTACTGCCCACTGGTGAGGTCCTCTTTTCCTAAAGGACTTAATCTAGACTGGTGGCAACCCCAGGTGCTGGGGTACAGGGTGGAGGTGACTGCCTGAGCTGGTGGGTGAGGTTTTCAGAAACCTCAAAAAACACTACCCCTAGCTATTACCCCTTCCCATTCTTGCTCCTCTACTTTTTTTTTTTTTTTTTTTTTTTTGAGAGACTTTTGCTATAGGATGCATGTGCTCACTAGAGAGACAGAGACAGACAGAGAGACAGGAAACGAGAAATCATCCCCCAAGGGGGGATGGCCATGCCGCCATCCCTTCTCCATTCTCCTCTTGGGATATTGGGCATGCATGCACATGCGCCTGGTTTGAGTGTTAAGCTGCCAAGTCTGGGACTCAAACCACAGTCAATTACGTGGGAGTTCAGCGACAATCATTATACCATCTACTGGCCCCACCCCTCTATTCTTTCACTCCCTGCTTTCGCAGGAATATGTCCAGATTGTGTCACTACCTTGCTTAAAATGGCTCCTTACTTTCTTGAGCAAAAATCCCAAATGTCTTAAAACTCCTCATCCATCTGTTTTGGGTTAGGATGTCAGGCTCAGGGTCCCTGCCACTTTTATGCCACAACAATGCCCTCCAGACCCTCTGCCCATTTGCGACTATGTGGAAATCCTCCCTCCCAACTCCCTCCTGCTCTTGCATACTTGCATCCCTCCAGGGCCTGCCTTTGGAAGATCCAGCCCCACTCACCACCCCTCCAGGTTGGGTGCTTTGGAGTTCATTGATTGATCCCACAGATAGCTCCTGATGGCCTCTTACAGGACAGATGCTGTGCCTAACCAAGAAGGGAAACAGAGCAGCATAGCCCACCCTCATGAGTTTCCATACTGGTAGTGGGACACAGATAATGAACGCACACATAAATAAACAGGATAATACAAGACTGCGAGACCTGTCCTGAACTGGCAGGTGCACTGCTAATATGGCCAGGCAAGGTCCCTCTAAGAGTGACATTTGAGCTGAGAAGAGTCTAGCCTCTCAAGACCTGGCAGGAGAGTACTTCAGGCAGTAAAACAGTAGGTTCAAAACCTCCGAGGTGGGCAAAAGCTTGATGTATCCCAAGGCACACTGGAAGCAGAAGTGCATTTGATACACAGAAGGAATTGTTCTGACACCTTCTTTCCTCTATATGCCAAGATGATTTTCACTAATAAATCAAATAAAACAAATAATAATAATGACCCACAAAGAAATGCAGACAGTGAGAAAATTTTCTTTTATTGACCTTCATATATATAATCATGTCAGAAGAAAAAATTATAGCACAAAAGAAAAATACACAATGGACTAATACTGTTAAATTACATTAATGTGGACAAATTTATTCCCACATGTTGGTTGTGGCAGTAGTGAATAACAACATTGTAATTTCTCATTTTGAACCTTGGCTTCTGCAAATTTGCCAATGGCTTTAAGAAAAAAGAAAATAAAAGGAAGGAGAAAATCAAAGAATAAAAACCATATATTAAAATGTGAAATAAACTTGTACTTTATAAGTTCCATATTTCTATGAACTTTTCCAACTACCCTTGTATTCAGTGTTCACTACAGTCAGACTTGTCAGTTTGTCTTCACTCTTGGTTAAAAGAACACTTCTTTATTAGTTTTAATTTCAGAGAATTTTTTTTTCACATGACACAACAGATATACAAAGAGTAATAAAAGTTTTAAAAGGGAGGATGATTTTGGCAGAGATTTATATAAATCCCATTAAAATGTCTCCTCTAGTGGAAAATCACTAAAATATCATCACCAGAAAATTCATTATAATTTTTTTTTTTTAATTGTCAGAGGGTATGTGTACTCACCAGAGAGAAAAAGGAAGACAGAGAGTCAGGTTGTGGGAGGAGAGGGAGAATGCGTCCCCCTGGGGGAATAGTCACATCACGATTTCCTCTCCTTCATTTTTCTATCCTGTCAGGATTTTAGGCAAGCATGCACAAATATCTGGTGTGTTTATCAAGCTGCTAGGGCTGGGATTTGAATCCTTGTCAGCCATGTGGAATCTGGGTCCCTTAACCACTAGACTAAGGGGCTGGACCTCATTATAAATTTCTATTTTATTTAGTAAAAATTCTCAAAATTTTTTATTTTTAAATGTAACAAATTTTTAAATATTTTATATATTTTTATTTATATTTAATTGTTATATATCCTGTGGGGCACAATATATAATTTCAAAGCATGCATGCAGTGTGTGACAGTCAGTTCAAGGATAACCATACTCATTGTTTTCAACAAAAAACACTGCATTTGCAATACACAAACACAAACACATACATTGGAAAGTCATGATGTATTTTCTTGTTTTCCTATGCAAAAATGTGTCATGTCTTTCCAGACAACACAATGTGTTTGGCAATGCCCATTTTTTCACTCAGTTTTGGTATGTCATTCCATAACCCATTTGCCACATCGACCTGCATTCCTGTGTTTGTTAAATGCTTTTTTCCTAATCCTCTCTGCTCCCTCCACCCCCATCCCCTATGTAGTCTCTGGTATTTACAGTTATTCTCTCTATTTCTATGTCATGAAAATTTCAGTTTCTGCTGTAGTGTGCAGACATTCAGTACATATCGAGTGAGAACATACAGTGCTTGTCTTTTATCATCTGGCTTATTTTACTTAGCACTAAATCTTCTTGTAGACTCAACCACTTGTATCAAATGGCAGGATCTCATTGTTCTTTATGGCTGAGTAGTATTCCATTGTGTATATGTGCCACATTTTTAAATCCAGTCATCAGTTGTTAGATGGTTAGGTTTATCCCATGTCTTAGCTATTGTGAATAATGCTGCAATAAACATAGAATTGCAAGTGTCTTTTTGACTGAGTGATTTCCTATCTTTTGGGTGAATACCCAGGAGTGGGATTATTAGGTCATATGGTAGTTTTATTTGTAGGTTCTTGAGGAAACGCCAAATGATTTTCCACAGTGGTTGTACTAATTTACATTGATAGTATAGGAGGGTTCCCTTTTTCTTCACAACTTTGCCTGCACTTGTTCTTTGGTTTTGATCATAGTCATTCTTTCTGGGGTTAAGTAATACATCACTATGGTTTTGATTTGCATTTCCCTTATGATAAGAGTTGTTGATAATTTTTTCTTTCCTTTTTTAAAGCAATTTACTTTATTTTACATTCAATCACTGTGTATCATTACAGTGTACCAAATGAATTTTTCCATCATGAATACACTGTACATTGGCTTAGTCAAAGATACTATCTAACACATTATAATCAACGATTTCTTCCCATTCTCAGTTGCTTAAATGCTTTGCTTCTTTCTTCTTCCTTTTGATTCCTTTCCTCTCACCCTCCCCTATTTCCCACCTTCCTCTTACACTGTCTCCAATATCACCATTGCTCTCCATGCTTTTTTAAATTTTTATTTTTTTGAGAGAGATTTTTGCTATAGGGCATGTGTGCTCGCTGGAGAGACAGAGAGACAGAAAGCAAGAAATCACTCCTGGGGCGGGAGGATAAACACATCACAATCCCTTTTCCTCCATTTTCCTCTTGGGATTTTGGGCATGCACACACACATGCCTGGCATGAGTTTCAAGCCACCAGGTCCAGGACTCAAACCTCAGTCAACTACATGGGAGTCCAGCAACATAACCATTACACCATCTGCTGGTCCCATTCTTCATGCTTTTATACCTTACAGTCTTTTAGTTTTTGCCACGGAGTGCCAACATTTGGTATATATTGAGTGGGGACATACAATGCCTCTTTTTCATAGTCTGGCTTGCTTCGCTTAGCAGTAAATCTACCATATTCATCCACTTTCTATCAAATGCCAGGGTCTTAGTTTTTATGGCTGAGTAGTATTCTGTAGTGTATATGCACCATACTTTTTCCATCTATTCATCTGTTCATGGGCATTTGGGTTGATTCCATGTCTTAGCGATTGTGAATAATGCTACAAAAAATATGGATGTGCAAGTGTTTTTCCAGCTGAGAGTTTTCCTATCTTTTGGATAGATACCTAGGAGTGGAATTTATGGGTCATATGGTAGTTCTACCTCCATATTGTTCTCTATAGTGGCTACTAATTTACATCATCAGTGTAGGAGAGTTCCCTTTCCACCACAGCCTCATCAGCATTTATTTTTTTAATCTTAGCCATTCTGACTGGGGTTAGGTGATATCTCATTGCGGTTATGATTTGCATCTCCCTTATGCTAAGAGATGTTAAACATTTTTTATATGCCTTTTGGCCATTTGTATGTCTTCCTAAGGGAGTTGTCTGTTCAGCTCATTTGCCCAGTTTTGTATGATGATTTTGTATCCTGCCACTTTACTGTATCCATTTATCACTTCCAGGAGTTTTTCCATGGATTCTTTTGAGTTTTCTATGTATATAATCATGTCATGTGCAGATAAAGATAATTTCACGTCTTCTTTCCCTATTTTTTTATTTTATTCTCTTTTCTGATCGCAGTGGTTAGGACTTCTAGTACTATATTGAAAAGTAGTGAAGAAAGTGACCATTTTGTTGATATGCTTTTTGGCTATTTGTATGTCTTCCTTTGAGATCTGTCTGTTCAGATCCATTGCCCATTTAAAAAATTGAATTATTATTTTTTTCGGTGGGTAGGTTGCTTGAGTTCTCTCTATATATTCTGGTTTTTAGTACCTTATCTGAAGTAAAATTTGCAAATATTTCTTCTATTCTGTGGGATGTTTCTTTATTTATTGTTTCATTTGCTTTGCAGAAACTTACAGTTTGATATAATCCCTCTTGTCTATTTCTGGAGCTGTACCCCACATTTCAGTGGTCTTGTTTATGAAATTTTTGCCTACTCCAATGTTTTCAAGTGCTTCCCCTGTGTCTCCCACAAATAGTTTTATAGTTTGAGGCTTTAAATTTAGATCTTTGATCCACTTCTAATTGACTCTTACTAATGGTGAGAGATAGCGGTCTAGTTTCTTTTTCTACAGGTGGATATTCAGTTTTCCTAGCACCATTTCCTGAAAATACTTTCTTTTCTCCACTGGATTGATTTGTGTGCTTTGTGAAAAATCATTTGTTTACATATATGTTTTGGGGTTTATTTCTGGATTCTCTATTTGTTTCACTGGTCTATGAGAGAAGGAGGTATGCCTAGTCTACGTGGCCGGAGTCTGTTGGACCTTCTCTGTCTCTTCTTAGGGTAGGCAGGCACCCAAAACCCAGATATGGCCCTAGCAAAAGTGGTCCAGGAGAGGCTAGATGTCTGCTGTGTCTTTCTGATTTAAGCAGGCTTGTGTACCTGTCTGTAATTTCTGAATGGGGTGGTCCACTTTATAGATCCAAATGTGGTCTTGGCAAGGTATACCTGGAGAGGTCAGAGGTCAGCTATGCCTTTAAGATCGCAGCAGAACTTGTGTAGCTGCCTGTACTTTCCTGGTGTGCAGCATCCCATCAAACCCAAGTGTGACCCTGGTAAGGTTATCCAGTAGGGACCAGAGGCAAGCCTGTCTGTGAGACTGATGAAGAAAGTCCTGTGCAGCCTGCATTAAATGCCTGAGGGCAAGGTAGCCCACAAGGCTGTAGTGTGGCCCCATGAAAGTGATCAGGAAGAAGAGGCATGTCTACTCTATGTGACTTATGGAGTCAAGTGGACCTGTGTCCTTTATAGGAGCAGGTCAGTCCCTAAGACCCAAATGTGGCCCTGGCAAAGGTGGGCCAAGAGGAACACCATGTCAGCCATGCCTTTCAGATTCAAGCAGGACTTGTGTACCTGTCTATAATTTCCAGGGATGAAGCAGCCCACTGAATGCGAGTGCAGCTCCAGCAAGTTTGTCCATGAGGACTGTAGGCAAAACTATCTGTAAGACCAAACTAGCAGGTCCTCTGTGGCCTGCGTGGAACACTTCTCGTGTGGTAAACTCTGAAGTCCTGATGTGGCTGTTCAAGAGGTTCCAGAGGAAAACCTCTTTGCCTGACCTTCACTAGAGACTATGACTTAGGAAGTCTCACATTCAGAGAGGCTGATCTTACTTGAACAGACTCACCCTGGGAGTTTGGTGGCTGATTTATGTGCTGCAGGAGGTGGTCTGGGGCAGTGCCCAGTCTTCCACCCTCTGACCTAGAGTGGGTTTCTCTGGTGCACTCCTCGCTATTGAGTGCCCTCTCCCCTTCCCTTTGCTCACACTTCCAGTTCATGGAGGTTCAGAACCTGTGCTGTGGTGGCCTCAGTTGGGGGAGGATTGAGGGGAGGGAGACTGCAGGCCTATCCCGCTCACCAGTCTTGGGGAAATTTTCAGATTCCTCAGTCTCTGTTGAGGAGGGGTTACTCTCATATTCATGCTCTAGTGAGAGAGGTGGGATTCAAAGATCTCTAGTGTATGGGGCTGGTAGGCCATTGTGGGTATTCACCCATTACCTCACCAACCACTGGGGCTCCTTCACCTTTGTATTGTGTCTTACGCTTCTGGAAGGCTGCAGATACACCAGATTCCAAGGATTTTCTTCTTTCAGAAAGCCCAGAAAGAATTGATTGATATGATTGCTATGGTTGAATGATAATGTCTCTGATATTTTTGGCTTCTTTAGGTGGAATGTCCAATCCTTGGTGACAGAGAGCAAGGCTCATGCTTTGCTGTCTCAGTTTTTCCTGGCAATGTTAGACTAGCGTCTTTTGCCATTTCTCCTGGATTTCTTCTTCAAAATTTAAATTCTTTTTCTACTTCATTGTCCATTTTCTTGCATTGATATGCTGCATAGTTAATAGCCTTTTCCACAATTTCTGGGCATAGATCTTCAAGGAACAGTTTTAAAGCTTGATGTTTCACTGTACATTGCTCAAGGCACGTTCTGGCTGTTTGCAAATATTTTTGTGACTGATTAACCTCATCCATAATATCACACCAGGATACAAACTACAAAATTGTATCGCTGGTGTAACATTTTATTTTCTTGATTCTCTTTAAGTCTTCAAACAATTAACAATGGAAAATAATGAATTTCAATCTTCAAGACATGATTAAAATTCAATAAATCATGCATGAACTAAAGCTTGCACTTATCAAACAAAAAGGTAGCACCATGGAGTTCACTCTGTTTTAAATTTTAAACACAAAGGGACTTCCAAATGATCACTTTGGATGATAGAGTTGAAGTATTATATGCTTTGCTTCTTCATCTTTGCACTTACTGGGCTACCACTGCTTGTTTTGAGTGTACTGTTTAAATGCAGGGACATGTAGTTCCTCAGGCTTTTGACTGGGGCCAGGGTAGCACAAACTTCAGCAATTCTGCAGTGGTTCAAACTAACTCTTAAATCATATAGTTGAGACCAAGTGTTTTAAGAACCTCTGTATAACTGAGAGTCATTTGAATGAACTTTCGGTTAAAAATCAATGTGTATTAAAATGTAAGTGATAGCACAGGCCCTGTAGCCTAGTAATTAAGGGAGTGGGATTCCCACATGGTTGATGATGGTTTGAATCCCGGCCCTGGGAGCTTGAAAAGCATGCTGAAAAAGTGTGTGTGTGTGTGTGTGTGTGTGTGTGCCCCCCAAATCTTGAAAGGTTGGAGAAATGAAGTACACCCTTTGGGGGATGCTTTCTCTTCCTCCTACACCACTCTGACTCTCTTCTAGTGAGTGCACACTCCCTCTGGCAATGACATGAAATGTGATAAAAATGTGTAAATTTGAAGCTTGCATATATGTTGTTAGAACTCCAACTAATGGTAGCAATTGTTTAGAAGTTAAAGCAACAAAATATTTTTTGGAGAAGAGTATTTTATCACTGACATCATTAAGACATGCTGGCACACCGTGATGGAAATGCCGTGTAGACATCACATACCCTTTCTTTCTTTTCTTTTTGGAGAGGTTTTCGCTATAGGGCACATGCGCTCACCAGACAGATAGAGACAGAGAGACAGAAAGCGAGAAGTCACCCCCCGGGGGGATGGCCACGCCGCAATCCCTTCTCCTCTATTCTCCTCTCGGAATCTTGGGCACACACGCACATGTGCCCAGCGTGAGTTTTAAGCCACTGGGTCTGGGACACAAAATGCGGTCGATTATGTGGGAGTCCAGCGACAGCCATTACGCTAACTGCTGGTCCCACCCTTTCTTTCTGCCGCTGGGGTGGTTGGTTCTCTAAATTTGCAGGACAACCAGTGCAGCCTGCGCAGCAGTGAGGGAGGGATGGAGGGAGGGAGGCGTGATGGGGGGACATGAAATTAAAAGGGCCAATAAGAGCTCAAAACTAAAGGGTCTTGCAGCCATGGTGATGGGGTGTGGTTTTTATCTCAGCATTGTGTGCTCTCATAGTGAGTGCCAGGTCAACTTCCCTGCCATAGAAAATGGACAAAAAGATAGAAAATTCCAAAATAGGTCAGACTGTAATCTCCCTGACGGCTGGCAGGGTCTTTCCTGTACCTTTGTGAACACAGTTTTTTGTTTTGTTTTGTTTTGCTTTAGAGATTTTTGATGTAGGGCATATGCACTCACCAGAGAGACAGAGACAGAGAGAAAGTGAGAAATCACTCTCCAATGGGAATGACCACGTTGCAGTCCCTTCTCCATTCTCCTCATGGGATCTTGGGCATGCATGCATACGTGCCCAGTGTGAGTTTTAAGTCGCCAGTCCAAGTCTCGAACTGTAGTCAACAATGTCGGAGTCCAGTGATGTAATCGTTATGCCATCTGCTGGTCCACCGAACCCAATATTTCCCCCAGTGTTTATGACAGACTGAATGCAAAGATGGACAATAGCCAGATCATATATGAAAATTGAACTCTGACCCATAATCTGCAGCAACCAGACTGGGAAGCCATGCAATAATGTCTGCAGCATTTGGCTCAAAACAGCTAGGGCTTGGTTTATAACTAACAGTGTCTCTAATTTCCGTCTGTGTTTCCAACTTAGCATCAACTGGAGAAAACCAAATATGCACTCCTAACTAATCACAAAAATGCTGTTTTTAGTTAGCATGCCTTCAACTTCCCCATGCCAGTGGGGCAGACCAGAGCCATCTTTTCTCTCTCCCTCTCTCTCTCTCTCTCTCTCTTTTTTTCCGTTGTAAAGCGGACCCATTCCTCTGCTTGATTTTGAGTTTCTGTACAATGCAAGCGATGGTGGTTGACCTCCTTGACATAGTACTCTCTGAATGAATAGATTTTGGTTGTTCTCATTTGGGTGGTCTTTGTCTTTGTTTATTTCTACCTTTGGCTCCCACAATAAACAAGTGGATGAATGGATTGCAACTCTGTCACCCAGAAGCTGATCAGAGTAATGGGAGAGATAAAGCTGGGAAGGGGAAGATTAACAGCCACAGGGATGACTGCCAAGCTGCAGATACATGGTCAGGGCACATTCTCTTGAGTCTCTGTTCCTATGCACTAACCATTTTCTCTGATGCCTGATCTTTTATAAACATGGGATTCTACTTTCCAAAGTCACTTCTGTCCTGCATTTTTCACTTACTACATTGTGAGAGTTTTTCCATTCAATGGTGTATCTTTTTTTTTTTAAAGTTTTAAAGGTTTCTGCTATAAGGCATATGCTCTCACCAGAGAGAGACAGAGAGAGGCAGTGAGAGGAAATCTCAGAAATCACTCCCCAAGGGGATGGCCATACCGCAACTCCCTCTCCTCTATTCTTCTCCTGAGATTTTGGGCATGCATGCATACTCACCCGGCATAAGTTCCAGGCCACCAGATCTGGGACTTGAACTGTGGTTGGCCATATGGGGGTCTGATGCCTTAACCACTATGCCACCTGCTGTCTCCCAATAGTTTATCTTTTATCTTTTAAGGATGCTATTTTAATTGGTTGTATAATATTTCATGGGATTCAGAGGATGGTTGCTTCTAATTTATTTTTTAATTGTTGGAGAATGTGTGGGCTCACAGAGAAAGACAGAGGAAGAAAGCCCCCTAGATGGAGTGTGGTCACGCTGCAATCTCTTCTCCTCCATACCTCCAACCTGCTAGGATTTGGGGCACACTTACACATGTGCTGGTTTGTTTTCAAGACCATGGGGCTGGGATTCAAACTGTGTTCAACCATGTGGAATCTGGCTCCCTTAACCACTAGGCTACAAGCCAGCCTGGGTACTTTTAATTTTAAATATCAGATTCATGAGACAAAGCTTACACAACATTTTAAACTTTTTCTTACTTTTCCAAATTGCTTTCTAAAAAGGGTATAGAAACTTGCTCTCATATTCTAACTATATGGGGAGTAAGCAGTTTCCTACTTCTTCACTAGTGCTAGTGTTTTTATAGTCCTTTCTAATCTTTCCTATTTGAATCCAGAAAGTGGCATGTTTTATTGAGTGACATTTTTTTGGTAACTAATGGGCTAAACAAAATTTTAATTTATTCTTTAATCATTTTATTTTTTCTTAGATAAGATTTTCTGTTGGTGTTTTTCATAGTTGTCTTTTTCTGGGCCAGGTCGCAACTATTTTTTTTTTTTTTTTTTTGGAGAGGTTTTTGCTATAGGGTGCATATGCTCGCCAGAAAGACAGAGAGAGACAGAGAAGACAGAAAGCAAGAAATCACCCCCCGGGGGGATGGCCACGCCACAATCCCTTCTCCTCCATTCTCCTCTTGGGATCTTGGGGTATGCATACACATACTCCTGGCGTGAGTTTAAGCCACCGGGTCTGAACTCGAACCGTGGTCGACTACATGGGAGTCCAGTGACATAGCCATTACACTAACTGCTGGTCCCGGTCCAAACTATTTTAATATCTTATTGGGTTCTTGGAAAAGTCATGACACAGTTTTGCATAAAAAAAATTTGTCACAACTTTTCCAACAACCCAATAATTCTGTAATTAAAAAAACCCTTTATTTATTTATGTATTTACTTATTTTAAAATTTGACCAAAGAAGGAGAGAGAGAGAGAGGGAGAGAGAGAGAGAGAGGAAGTGAGAAAAGTGAGAAAGCAAGCTGCTAGGTGGTCTGGGACTTGAACCGTGGTCGATCATGTGGGAGTCCAGTGCCCTTAACCACCACACCACCTGCTGGCCCCAATTCTGTAATTTTTAAAAATATATGATGGGTAAGTTAATTTCTATTTAAAAATACTCATTTATTATGGAGAGAGAGAGAGGAGAGAGAGAGAGAGAGAGAATCACCCTCAACAAAAGTCTCATGCCATCATCCTCCCCTGTGCCTTCCCACCAGCCACAATCGTGGGCATGTGCACGTGCCTGGTATGTACAAGTTGACCTGGGAACCAAACCTTGATCTTCCATATGGTTTCCAGAATTACTCATTGTTTCACTACCACTGTGCCATTGTAGTTGGGCTTAATTCTTACTTTAAAAACATTTTTATGAGCAATTTTTTCCTGTAAGGATTTTGATTGAAATAACATTATACTTATAAATTAATTGAAAAAGTACTATCTTTAAAATATTTCAGTAAATGAGATATCTCTCCAGTTACCCAGATCTTTGAAGCATCTTAATTTTTGCTTTACTAACAGGAATCCTTTAATTTTATCGTTTAGTTTAATTTTTTCTATGCATTAAGATTTCCAGTTATTTTTGCAGATGATATTATTCTGCATTATTAATTATGGATTATATTTTTGGATAAAAAAAGCAATTATATTTTTTAAAAAAAGCATGTTAAGTCTTTAATAGGTCACCAGGCTGACCTCTTTTCATTGTCCTGATTTTTATTTTAGTTGATTCTCTTGGATTTTCCAGGTCAACAAACATATTGAGAAGGAGTGAAAAACTTGTTTCTACCTTTCCAGTGTCATAAATTTTACTTTTTGTCTTTGTCTTACTGAATTGCCTAGAACAGACAGAACATTGTTAATGGTGATAATGAGTACTCTTGTTTCATTGCTGACTTGAATGGAAATGATGCTAGTTTTAGAATAGCACACTGTCATGTGTGATATTGTCTGTGGTCTGAGGCAGCTAGTTTGTATCATTTTAAGATCAGATACTTCTCTTCCAAATTTACTGAGTTTTCATCAGGAAGAGATATTAAATTCACACTATGCCTTTCAGTTTCCATCAGGATGACTGCATGGTTTTTCTTCTTTGACTTTCCAATGAGATGAATTATAGTTAATAGATGTTTCTAAGGTTGAGGTATCTTTGTATTTTGACAAGAAGCTCTTCATCCTGTTGGATCTGAGTTGTAATTTTTTTCTTTTTAAAGAGAGATTTTTGCCACAGGGCGTGTATGCTCCCAGAAAAACAGAGAGACACAGAGATATGGAAAGCGAGAAATCAGCCCCCACCCCCAGGGGAATGGCCATGCCACAATCCATTTTCCTCCATTCCTCTCTTGGGATTTTGGGCACACACATGCACCTGGCATCAGTTTTAAGCCACCGGGTCTGGGACTCAATCCATGGTCACTATGTGGGCGTCCAGCAACGTAACCATTACGCCATTTGCTAATCTCCTGAGTTGTAATATTTTACTTAGGATGTTTAAATATGTATTTGTAAATGAGATTGGTTCCTAGATCTTTATTTTTGTCATATGCTTGAGAAGTTTTGGTGTGAAGATTATGCTTGCTTTGAGCAATGGACAGGAGAATTTCTGTTTCTCTTTCTTCTGGAACAACTTACATGGCATGGGCATTATCCATGCCTTGATGTTTAGAAGAAATTGCCCTTAAAATTTGAATCCAATGCCTTATTTTGGGGATTGGTCCTTCCACAGTTTTTCCAGATTGTATGTGTGTGTGTGTGTGTTTAGTTTTGGTTATTTATTTAAAAAATTTAGTTCCTATTTCCGTTGTTGAGAGCTTTGGTAATCTACATATTTCTGAGAAGTTTATAGATCTTGTTGAGATTTTAAAAACCATTGGTGTAAAATTGAGGGACATTCTTCAAAATAGTTTACTGGTACTCTAAACAGTCAAGGTCATGACAAATAAGAAAAGACTTAGAAATAGTTGCAGACCAGAGAAGATTAAGGAGACTTGATGACAAAATGAAGAGTAGTATCTTGGATAAGATTCTGGTACAAAAACAAAACAAAACAAAAACAAAAACCCACCCAGAAAAAAACCAACCAAACAAACAGACACTGGGGAAAAAATTGATGGCATTTAAATAAAACTCTGGAATTTAGTTTGGAAAATATTGGTATGGAGTTATAATCTTTTATAAGGACTACACCATCTCTCCAGTGGTGATTATTTTCCATCTTTATTTCTATAATTGTCTTTTCTTTTTCTTCTCCTTGCTCAGAGTTCACAGATATTTGTTCATTTTAATAAACTCATTCTTAAATTTATTTAATACAATTTTTTTGGGAAACCTTTTATTTTATTATTATTTTCAACTCACATAAAAGTTACAAGAATGGGACCAGCAGATGGTATGGGAGTTAAGGTGTTGGACTCCCACATTATCAACTGTGGTTCAAGTCCTGGACTTGGTGGCTTGGTAACTATGCTGGGCATGTGTGTGTGAGCCCCAAATAGCAAAATACCAAAATGAAGGAGGAGGGATTGTGGCATGGCCATCCACCTAGGAGGGTGATTTCTCACTTTCTCTCTCTCTCTCTCTCTCTGGGAAGTACATGCTCCCTATGATAAAAATCTTAAAGAGAAAAACAGTTACAAGAATAGTTTAAGGGATGTTCACATATTCTTTATCAATTGCTTAAAGTTGCCTCATTTACTTTCTCTCTCTCTCTTTCTGCATATGTATAATAGCAATTATTGTGTATATACTAATATTTAGTACACATTAGTTATGCAAACTAATAATTTTTCAGAATCATTTGAAAATAAAGACATCATTCCCCTTGACCCCCAAACACATTGATGTTATTTCCTAAGAATGATGACATTTTCTTATACAACCACAGCACAATCACCAACATCAGGAAATCTGATATAGTTCTACTAAAAATTGATAGCTCACCTACAATCCATATTCAAGTTTTGTCAGTTGTCCCAATACTGTACTTTATAGATTTTTTTGTTTGTTTGTTTTCTCTTGCAGGATTCAGTCTAGGATCAAATATTGCAGTCAGTTGTCCTGCCATTTTAACCTTCTTTATTCAGGCTGTCATTGTGTTTCTTGATCTTGACATTTTTTTTTTTTTTTTTTTGTAGAGATTTTTGCTATAGGGTGTGTGCGTTCGCCAGACAGAGAGAGAGAGAGACAGAGAGACAGAAAGCGAGAAATCACCCCCCAGGGAGGATGGCCATGCTGCGATCCCTTCTCCTCCATTCTCCTCTCGGGATCTTGGGCACACAGGCACACGCGCGCAGCGTGAGTTTAAGCCGCTGGGTCCGGGACGCGAACCGCGGTCGACTACATGGGAGTCCAGCGACATAGCCATTACGCTAACTGCTGGTCCCTTGATCTTGACATTTTTGAGGAGCATATTTTACAGAATTTCTCCCATTTGGGGGTTTGTTTTATCATGTATAGATCCAATTTACACACTTTAGGCAGAAATGGCATGCAAGTGAGTCCTTCTCAGTATATCTTATTAAGTGAGTCCTTCTCAGTATATCTTATTAGAAGGTTCATGATGTTGACTTGTTCCAGTAGTGGTGCTATGAACTTTGATCATTTGGTTAATTTGCAGTCTATCCAGCTCCTCCACTGTGAAGTTACCATATTCCTTCATAGCTAATAGCCCGTGTCAGCTAAAATGCAAACTGAGGCAAAGTATGTAAAACAAAAATATTTTATTTATTTTAGGATTGAGCTGGTGACTAAGGGATGTTACATCATTGTTTTGAGATCAATAACAAGAGTGAACTGAAGCCACCCTTTTTTACTGGCATCATTGTTGGCATTGATTGCTATCAATTGGGCAGACAGTGTTTGGGCAAATGTCCCTGTAGAAGTAGTCCTTGCACCAGGTTGCCGTGGTCATTGTGAAAGGTTGTGGTTCTGACAGTCCCAGACATTTCTTGTTATCAGGCATGCTTGTGTGAGAGAGTACCCCTCCCATTGCCTTCCCCAGGTCAGTCTAGTAAGAACACAAGTTGACACAAATGACTCCATTTTGATTCTGACCACTTCCACGTTAACTTGTTGGAGGACATTTTCATACTGTGGAAATACCCTATTCTTCATCAAATTTTCATCCACTAGTGTTAGTGCATACTGATAATTTTCTAACTTTAACATTCATTCCATATTATCAATTGGCATTCTACTGTAGGGAAGAGCTTTTCCTCTCTACTACCTCTATTAAAATAAAAAAGCAAAACAGCTCTATATCAGTATGGAGTCATGGACTCTTAATTTGTTCAATAGGTTATAATTTACTACTATTGTTACCTATTAATATATTTGGATGTTCACATTGTCCCAGACGTGGCAATTGGGATCCTTCTAAGTTGATTCTTGTCTCCTTTTAATATGTTACATCATTGTTTTGAGATCAATCGTGAATGTCTTCACGATTCTTTCAGTACTTCCTTACTTTTTGGGACAGAAAAATGTTTCAGGTTCATTTTGTACTTTCCCTGCCCTGGCTCAGTTATTTCTCCAAAGGTCCTCACCTAGAACCAGCCAACCAAAAAACAATGATCTCTAGTTGTTGTTGCTTCTAGTTTGAGATCCTTGCTGCAGTGATAATGGATTAGAATTTTGAATCCAGCTCGGGACCAGCAGTTAGTGTAATGGCTATATCACTGGACTCCCACGTAGTTGACTGCGGTTCGCGTCCCAGACCTTTGGCTTAAAACTCACGTCGGGCGCGTGTGCATGCGTGCCCAAGATCCTGAGAGGAGAATGGAGGAGAAGGGATTGCGGCATGGCCATCCCCCATGGGGGGCGATTTCTCGCTTTCTGTCTCTCTGTCTCTCTCTGTCTGTCTGGTGAGCGCATGCGCCCTATAGTGAAAGCCTCTCAAAAAAAAAAAAAAAAAAAAAAAAAGAATTTTGAATCCAGCTCTATGTGTTCTAGGATTAAATAAATGAATACCTATATTGAGAATAATGGAAATTAAATTTTTTACTGTTGGGACATTTTGGCAGTGAGAAGATGAGAAACATCCTGTCATGCTGGATTGGGATCAAAGGTAGCAGATGAACTCATGGTTGTTTATGTTTATATCCCTATCTCTGTCTCTCTATCATCGTCCTCCTCTATGAGATAAATATTGATGCCTACATTGTATGTGTGTATGTGTGTGTGTGTGTGTGTGTGTGCACATTTCCTAGCTCTGCCTGCTCTGAGAGTCTAAAAACAATGACACATCATGACACCCATCTTGTGCTAAAATCTTGATTTTTAATTATTGATCTCGATCAAATTTTTAAAAAGCTTGTTCTTCTTTAGTGCATGTTACATTGTAGGAAATTTTGTAAATGTGATGTAGCACTTTAAAACTGTGTTCTGTATGCAGCACTATACAGTAGAACTTTTTGCAATGGTAGAAATGTTACGTATCTGGTGTGGTATCTGCTAGATAAAGGAATTGTGGCTGGTGAGATTAAAAAAATGATTTTTCATTTTATTTCATTTTAATTAGTGAAAATGTACAGTTTTTAAAAGAATGGTTTTATTTAGCTTATTTATTTATTTATTTATTTATTTATTTTAATTTGACCAGAAAGAGGGAGAGAAAGTGAGAAAGCAAGTTGCCAGGTCCGGAACTCAAACCACAGCTGGCCACATCGAAGTCCAGCACCCTTAACTACCATACCACCTGTTGGCCCCTTAAGATGTACATTTAAATAGCCACTCATGGCTAGTGGCTGTCAGATTAGACTTTTGGGTATAAGGTTTGAGAGATGCGTGTATTCAAGTTTCTAATAGTATTATTCAAATCTATTTTGTTCAAATATCATATTGGACCTTTGGGTATATGATTTTTATATGAATATGTATATATTACATATGTATATATGTAGATATATTCAAGCTTTTTAATAATATTGGTCAAATTCTCTTTTTTTTTTGCTATCTATAGCTGGCAAAGATCTAGAGAAAAATGTTCACATTGGCCATTTTGCTTCAATCTCTACCTTGTTAAATATTAATATTATCATCTTTGATTTATTTTTGTTTGTGTTTGCTGGGTAAGTCTTTGCCCATCACTTTATTTGGCACATCAAAAGAACTCAATATTTATTTGTTGAATGAATAAATGCATGAATGAATTTTAAAAACTTTTTGGAACATTTTATTATAGGTGTGTTTCTTTATAATAGCACAAAGCTAGATTTTGTTTTTGACCCAAACTCCCTCTTTTAATAGAAACGTTTAGCTCATTTACGTTTTATGCTCAGTTGCTTATAGGACATTTTTCTTCTAATGTGAAATTAAAGCGTATCCTGTACTGGTTCCTTTTAACTAAGGCTTTTGTTCCCAGGAATCTTCCACCTCGAAGACTCCTATATTTACACACTCTAAGGAAGATTTTGTTTGTTTTTGAAGTTATTGCTTCTTCACTCTTCCTTTCTTTCAGTCTACTTTTGTAGCAGAGAGAAATGCCCTATGTTTCTTATTTCTTTTTTGCTTCCATTTATCTTTGAGTCTTGGTAATATCCCTTGAACTTGTCCTCTACTTTTCCATTTAAAAAATAAGTTCTTTTTGAGGTTTTTGTCATAGGGTGCATGCAGTCACTAGAGAGAGACAGAAAGAGCCAGTGAGAGGGAAGGCAAGAAATCATCCTCCCTGGGAGGGATGGCCACGCCACATTTCCTTCTCCTCCATGCTCCTCCTGAGACTTTGGGCATGCACACACACGTGTCCACATGGTTTTCAAGCCACCGGATCCAGGACTCAAACTGCAGTCAACCATATGGTTGTTCAGCCTCAACCACCATGCTACTTGCTGGCTCCTCCATTAAAAAAATGATCATAGTTCTTACCCCAAAAGTAAGTTTTAGGGTTTTCCTTTTTCATATCATCTCACTAGTTTCATAGTTAAAGTGTTCTCTTGGAAGAAAGTCTACAGAATCTTTACACATTTCTCTTGTTTCTTACACTAATTCTGCCATGTAATGTGACGTTTGCTCTAATTGCTCAGATTTATGTATGTATCTTCAATGGCTAAATATTTCCACATGCCTGGTGATTCCTTTTTTTCCCCTATCCCATGCAGAGAAGGTCAGAGGGTTATCTAGTAGGGATTTCTAAGAGAGAGAGAGAGAGTGTGAGACTTCTTGTTTAAATCTTCCAGGCCCAGTCAAAGTGAGGAGGGAAAAATTTAGATTTACTATAGATTTTCTTTGCCAAATTAGCTTCTATGAACCCTAGCCAGAGGCTCACCAGCCAGGGGGTTTCCCCTCTGTGTGGATGAATGTCTGTTTCTTATTTGTTATAGCAGCCCCGAGGTAACGGGGATAATGTCCTCCTTCCCTATTTGCTATGCTTGCGGAGGTAAGGAGGTGGGTAATGGTTTCAGCCTTCCAGAACACTTGTTTTTGCAGTGTGTGGATAACGTATAGGTGAGACACTAAGCTTGAGGACTCTGGTAGAGAATTCCTTCACTTGAGGGTGGCTCTGCATGAAGAATGAGATGCTGCCATCTTCCCTGTCTGGCCACTAACCTGTGATGTCCCAGTGACCTCCTCTGTGTGAAACAGGGTGGAAGGGACTCAACCCAAAAGTGTTTTCTTTTGTTCTATTCTCTCTATTTGAGTCTGAATTTGGACAACTGGGATTGTGGGTTATCAAAGTGAAAGCAGAAAGTTTGACTTGTTTGGGACATAAAGTGTGTGTGTATGTGTGTGTGTGTGTGTGTGTGTACACACACACATATTTCCCAGCTCTGCTCAGACTGTATTCTCAAAGCACTGTGGCCCTTTCTAGGGCCATATCTGTCTTAGCATCTTAATTTTTTCCTCTCTAAGTTTATTTTTTCTTCCATGAAAGAAAAAGAGAGAGAGAGAGAGAGAGAGAGAGAGAGAGACAGGCACTGCAACAGGTCTTTAAGCTACACTCCACCCTTGATCTCAGCCAGCCAAGTCTGTGGGCCTGCATGTGCTCAGTGTACACGGGGAGGTCCCAGGATGCAAACCCAGGGTCCTCTCCCATGAATCCAGTTGCATTGCTACTGTACCACCACATCTTTCACGCCTTTATTTATTTATTTAATGAGAGAGAGAGAGAGAGAGAGAGAGAGAGAGAGAGAGAGGATAAAGAGACAGGGTCCTCCAACAGGATCTTGGATCTGCCATCTACTCTAGTCTCAGCTAATTCAGATTACTGGACCTCCAACAGGATCTTGGATCTGCCATCTACTCCAGTCTCAGCTAATTCAGATTACTGGCATGTGCACACCTTCTGGGCTCAGGAAGGTCCTCAGGGATGCAACCCCTGAACCTTTCCCATGTAGGTACAGATTATCACTATTGTATTACCTACTCCGTCCCATCAAGTTAGACATTTTGATTCAGAAAAAGACCCCTAGCATTTCTTCTTCTTGGTGTCTACTCAAGAGAAACAATCATAAACGTGTTGGCTGCAGAATTATTTGTAGCGTTGTATGAAAACCTGGAAACAATGTAAGTGTTCGTCAACAGGACGATGAAAAAATAAATAGTGTTATGTTCTCCCACAGAACACTATGCAGGAGCTTGAAAGCGTGAGACAGTTCTGTATATACCGACATCAACAGAGCTCGGAGACCCAAGTTGAATGAAGGCAAAATCGTGGAACAATACATTTTGTCTGGTGATATTTTGTAAACAAACAAACAAACACCTCTACAGAACAAATCTACTTACAGGGCTAGTGTTATGGGCATGAAACTTGTGAGTACTGGGCAAATGAATGGACAGCTGAAGTATTCTTAATCATGCTGGAATTTGTTGAAACTCTCAGTAATATTATCTTAATCATATCTTTGAGCCAGAGGGCATGTGTGCTTGCAGAGAGAGACAGAGAAAGAGGAAGAGGAAGAAAGCACCCTCCGAAGGGGTGTGGTTGTGACACAACCCTCCTTCTCCATTTCTCCATCCTGCTGGGATTTGGGGAACCTGTACCTATTCACCCGCAGTGTTTTTCATGTCACCAGGATCAGAATTTGAACTGAGGTCGGCCATATGGGATCCTGGTCCCTTAATCACTAGGCTATGGGACCTGCCCCCATGTACAGTCAACTTTTTAACTGATAGTTTTTCTCGTAATTGTAGATACAGTGATGAAGTACATCAAGAGGCATTTTGATTGATGCACAGATAATGAAAGCACTTCATGTTTCCTTACAACCTGTACAGGTTACAGGAAATGTCAGAGGAAACATTAAAGAGTCGTATCAATTTACATGGACAACTATATATAAAATGGATTCCTATGAAGAGTTAAATCTTTTTCTTTTTAGAAAAATTACTCCACAAGAGTCATCAGCTGTAGGTATACTAAAATTCATATTTTGAAAGAGTTTATTAGAAATTTATCCCAATGCTGTCACAGCCTATAAAATACAAAGAGCTTGAGTAACAGTTGCATCAACAGGAATTTCAGACTCAAATTAAAAATGATAAAATATTATAAGCAATCTTGTGTTTGCTAAGGTTGACTGACATTAATTTGAACTCTTATCAATTGAAAACGAACTTGCTAAAAATATCAACTTTGATGAACTAATACACAAATTTGCAAAAAAGTGAGCCACAGATTTTATGCTTCATCAAAATATATCCATAAAGTAGTATTACTTATTTGTCATAAAATTACGATACCCGAAATATTTTTCTTTGCAATTTTTGAATTATGTTGTTACACATGTAATCATATCCTGTTAAGTTTTTTAAATAACAGAACTTTTTAAAAGAAAAAAATTTGTTATTTAGGGCCAGCCTTGCGGCGTGATGGTTAAAATGGGCTGGATCCCACATGGCTGACTATGCTGTTTGAGTCCGAGACCAGGTAGCTTGAAAAACATGCTGGGGTCTTCGTGTGTGTGTGTGCCCAAAACCCAAGAGAAAAGTGGAGGAGAAGGAATTGTGGCATGGCCATCCCCCAAGGGGATGCTTGCTTTTTCTCTCTCTGGTGAGCTCATGTACCCTATAGCAAATTGGAAAAAAAAAATTGTCATTTAGTATCTCAGTATATCTGATTAGGCAGTACATCATGTCTATATAGTACATTACAAGTGATGTTATGTTTGATTGCTTGGTGAAGAAGCTGTCTACCAGGCTTCTCACTGTAAAGTTACCACCTTCCTTTGTATCTAACAAGTGTCTTGTGGGGAGATACTTTGAGACTGTGCAAATATCTTGTTGCTTGTCACACCTTTGCCCATTACTGTTAGCATCCATCACTCATTCCTGCCTGTAGTGATAGTAACCATGGTGTGAGCCTAATGGCGGCTCTTCTATTTTCATCATTTCTTCTATACTTACTCATTAAAATTCTGTAATAATAGCTATCCCTTCTCCCCCATTTATTTGTTCAATCATTTATACATATTAGCATGAGCTTATAAATACGTTTTATTCTAGGGGTTACAGTCCATTACTGTTCTTTATTTTCTTGCTTAAATTGTCCCAGATTTGGCTATTAGAAACCCCTTCAATCTGACCCTGGCATTAGTTACTTTTTGGTATCATAAGACTTTTTCCTGCCCTGTCCCTGAGAACTCTTATTTATGCTGCATTTTCAGGGTAAATCTAGGGGAATCTCTTTCTAACTCTGGATCTAGAAGATTAAATGAGCATTATGAATCGTATGTGGTTTGTCTTTTGGGGGATTCTGATGATCAAGGAAGGGGCTCATGGCCGGCCAGAATCCAGTGGCAGAACGAAGGTAACAGGAATCCCCAGGGTGCATGTGTGTGTGGACACACGGAGTTTATCACCGTGGAAAGAATGTCTTTCCTAACCCTGCTACCGTGACCACCAGTTTAAACCCACATTCTTTAGAGTAAGAGATTCAACACTCATAATGCCTCATCATTGTATGCTGCTTTATAGATCGATTGCTTTGTTATAACATTCAATTCAATACGCAGGTCTAGTTAATTTGGGCGATGAGTAAGATTTTATCAAGTAAATTTATGTGTAACTTGAAAATTGTGTTACTAAAGGATCTAAACTTTTCTGCCTGCTCCAGACTCTTCTAGATTTCTGACAATTATGAGGGCTCAGTTGACATCAGAGGAAAGTAAAGAGTGTGGCTCTGTTTTCCTCCTGAGTCTTTCATAGGGTCTGGAAAGAGCAGAGAAGGTAACAGGAACTCCTCTCCCTACTCTGTCCCTGCAAGGTGGTTGAGTAAATGTTTACTGAGAAGAACCAGGTTTAAGAAGATGAGGTCCAGGCTGGCAGGGGGCATGGTGGTTAAGGGTGCTGGACTCCCACATGGCTGACCACGGTTCAAGTCCTGGACCTGGTGGCTTGCTTTCTCATTTTTCCTCTCTCTCTTTCTTTCTCGCTGATCTGTCCCTCTCTGGTCAAATTAATATGAAATAAATGAATAAATAAATAAAGTCAAATAAAATTATTCTTAAAAAAATAAAAAGAAGACTCGGTTCTAAGTTCCCAGTGACAAGAGTGTCTGATTCCTGTGATACTTAATGGTTCATTGTTTTCATTTAGAGAAAACCTTCCCTACATTTTTTCATGGGTTGACTTTTAGATTTTTTCCTAAACACTCAGAAAATGTTGATTGAGTCCCTGCCTTATAAAAGGAACAGTTGGCATCACTGAAAGTAGGAGGTTAGAGGGGTTAAATCCAGGTGACACGTATGGCCTGACAGAGGCTGTCTTTGGGAGAGCCATGGCCCCAGTGCTCTGGATCTCCCATTTTGGACCTCTGGGAAGATGGCCCTTGTTGTGACACTGGAGAAAATCTCCTCAGCATCAAGACTAAGAGAGCCACGTCTGCTCAAGGCATCATGTCCCAGCATGGATTGGGATCTTGAGGAATATTTGTTTTGAATGAATGAGAGGAATATTTACTGAATGAATGAGTGAGTGAGTAAATATGAATTACAGAAGGAGGAGAATTTGCCAGAATTGCCCTATGTGGAATATTTGTAAAGGCTACTATTTAAAATTAAAAAGAAAATCTCATTAAGTGACATTGGGGACATAGTATTGACAGAAGGAATTGAAGTGACACTTTGTCTTAAACATGGAATGCTGGGATCGAAGAGAAACTCCTAGTTTAGTCCTTTACAAAATCCTCAGTAGACAGGTGCCCAACCACTGCTTTCCAACTCCTGCAGCTCTGGTTACCAAAAAGAAGGCTAGATGGTGACCTGAAATTTGCTGTCACGCAAGCCCAAGCCCCTTCCAGGCCACCTACATCTGTCTCCTTGAGACTATGCATGACCGAGACGCTGGAGAATCAGGACAGATGCCTCACTCTTCCATGTCATATGTAGCAGATGGATCTGGCAAGTCACTGGCCCTCCCAATATCTCCATCTCCCATCTGTGGACCAATGTCCTTTATCTAAAGAGATAATGCCATGGGCATTGCGGGGTGGGGATCGTGTATGACGGATTCAGTTCAGCTCTGGCAAGAGCTGCAGCATGGTGAGCCACAGGGATTTGCAGACGGCAAGCATTTCCCTGGATTTTCTCTCACCCAGCCTCTTCACCTGTTGTCTGGTGATCACATTTTCTTACCTTCTCGCCATCCTGTTTGTTCTGCTCCAGGCTCATTCCAGTTGGTCTTTTTCCTCCTCAAATGGAACAATCCCCAAGTACATTTAGCCAGTCTAGAAGGAAGGGGCACCAGCTAACGCTGGACATTGTGTTCCTGTGGATACAGCTAATGTTTAACTCATGGATCCACATGTCTTAGGGCACCCTGGAAAGCCTGGTGCCCTCCAGTGTTAGGGTTTTGAATCTTCCTGGAGAGAAGGAAGAGGAATACTCAACCAATACTTATGTTGTTCCTTCCATCTTATCTCTCCCACTACAGAGCATCCTCTTGGGGTGGCAGGTGGATGTCCAGGCTGTGTTTGTTTGAGATGCAGGATATGTGCACAGATTCCTGGGCTCTGGCTCCTTCTCCCCTGGTGTCTGTCCAACTGTCTCTCCTGCCATTCAATCTCAGCTCAGTCTCTCCCCTCCTTCAAACTGGGAGACTCTCTGGGTGGGACGATAGTGCCTTTCCTCCTGCTTCCAACCCAGTCTAGGATTTAGAACGGCCACTGCAACTTCTCTGAATACAAAGGCGTTCCTAGGACACCACAGATTAGAAAAAAAGATGTTGACTTGAGGCATGTGCTTCTTTGTCAAAGGACCACTTCTCAGGGAGTAGCCACCACCGTCTCAGACTCCTCCACTCACCTTGGGCTCTTGCCTACGGGTGGTCCCACTCCACTCCTCCACGCCCCCACTGTTGTCACTTCCATCCATTCCCATCCTTTAGTAAGCTCAGGGTCTAGTATTTTTTTTTTTTTTTTTGTATTTCCCTTGGTGGTACCTTTTATTTTTATTTTATTTTACATTTTTTTGGAGAGGTTTTCACTATAGGGTGCGTGCGCTCGCCAGACTGACAGAGAGAGACATAGAGACAGAAAGCGAGAAATCACCCTCCAGGGGGGATGACCACGCCGTGATCCCTTCTCCTCCATTCTCCTCTCGGGACCTTGGGCACGCACACACACACACGCCTGGAGTGAGTTTTAAGCCACTGGGTCCAGGATGCAAACCGCGGTCGACTACGTGGGAGTCCAACGACATAGCCATTATGCTAACTGCTGGTCCCCTTGGTGGGACCTTTTAGAAAATAGCTGAGGAGGCTTAAAATGAATAGAGATTCACAGAATCAAGATCTGGATGTCTGGACCCACCTTCTAGAATAGGTTTGCTTGAATCCAAGGGGGGATACGGTCCCAGCTGATTCCTGGCACATTAGATGCCATCCTTCTGTAGCTACACCCACGGTTGGAGACCTGCGTTGAAGTCAAAGAAACCAGGGCTGCGACTTTTGTGCTAAAATCTGTCTGTTACCTGTTCAATTTACAATACTGACTAATTATGTATGTGTAAAAGCTGTCAGAAGTGTACTTAAATTGTGCCTTTGCCGTGTGCTAAAATTACTTTTCATTATGACCTATTTGTACATCAGTTGAACCAAATATCTCAGCCCGGAAATGTAAATGTGTTTTTGTTTTTGCTCTGCAGGTTAGGTCAGCAGACGTCTGCAACAAATATGATGGCAAGGGTGAAGGTGACATGATTTACTTAAATCAGGCAATTTCTCCATTAAAGCATTGAAGCCTCAACTCATAAAGACACTCTTTAGCAGATGAACTATAACGTCGCCCAGCATTTGTCATATTAGGTGATTTGAAAGGAAAGAACAATTATAAAAATGAATGTAATTCCCTGCTGAAGGAAAAAAAAAATCCAGTTTTTGCAGCAGGGGGTGGTTAATTTTCCACAGATAAAAACAGGTTTCAACAGCCATTCTGCTGCTATAACGTTCCACAATTAAAACATAAGAAGAGAAGATTCCACTTCCAAAGCAGACAGTGTAGGAATTAGTTGTTTGGGGATGGGAAGCAGGTTTCCCCTCCAGCATCAAAGGTTATTTTGTTTCCCATAGGAACAGCTCTGTTGCCATAAACTGTGCGGGCGTGCCCCCAGCCCCCACCTTCTGGGTTTCTGAGCTGCTTTCAATTAGCAGGGATTATTAAACTGGAAACGTCTTAAACTGCTGCCGAAGCTGCTTTCCAGTCTTATGAGCTGAGCTAGAGGCGTCACAATAAAAGCTGATTGATTAGCAAAGAATGTACTTACAGCAATTGATGCCCAGTGTCATTTTCCATGCGTTTCACAGCCTCCTCCTCAACGAATCGTGTGTTGTCATGGGGAGTTTAGTTTAGGCCTCTCTCTCTCTCTCTCTCTCTGGCAACTTCTCTACAGCCTGAGGCTCTCAACGTCCATCTCAACTGCCTGACCTGGACTTGTGTCACCTTCGTACCCCACCTCCCGTCCCCGGATCCCAAGACAGGTGACCCGCAGGCTGGGGTGGAGACATCCCAGAGGGAAGGCGATTGCATTCCCGCCTATTGGCCTGTTTCTTTGCTGTTTATTGTTAGAATGTTCGGCTAACCTCAGCAATAACCATAACACAAGCCACAGAGCACTGACAGGGTAGGAGCAGGTGTGTGCGTCTTGTTCAAGGTTTTCAAAAACTGGAGGTGTTTACCTTAAAGCAGTATCTCATCTGAAATGACCTTGTGCCCTCTACTGATCTTACTTAAAGTTTCTCCTGTAACTCTCTTGTTTCTCCAACTAAATTAATTCGTTTATTTAATAACGTATGCTGCTTGCCTAACACTGTGCTGTTTTTAAATATATATATGTATGTATGTATTGATAGTGCGCTTACATATTTATAAATATATTTGTGTATGTTTTTAAAAATACATATTTATTTCTAACCCAAATACCTTGAGTTGGGTACAGTTAATGTTCCCATTTCACAGAGTAGTAAACTGAGGCTTGCTAGTGATAAACTGAGGCTTTGCTGACTTCAAAATCAGGCAACATATTTAACCATTCTATTGCTTCTTTGACCAAACCTGTCCCTGCTCTGAGCTTCAGATACCTTATCTGCCAAAGGAGGGTTTTGAAACATCATCTTTATTCCTTTCCAGGCGGCCCTCTTTTCCTTTTTCTCTTTTCTTTTCTCTCCTTTTTTTTTCTTTTTTCACCCATACATCTATTGAGCACATGCTCCTGTGTGCCTGGCACATTCAAGTTTGGGGATGGCAGTGACATAGTCAGACCAGCAGCCTTCTCACACGGAGATGGGGCTCACGCCCCAGCTCCGTTTCGGATCCCATTGCAGAGAAAAGCTACCCCTCCCATGATTCTCTCTCAGACTCACGGGCTCCCGGCAGGAGTAGATCTGGCGGCCGTATCTGCCAGGCATGTGTGGGCCCTGAGCTGGGCCTCATTTACTGCCCCAGAGAGGGCAGTGAGAGGAGATGTGCAACCAGGCTGGACCCAAGATGGACCGCCAGGAGGGAACAAACACGCGCGCCGGCGTTACCACTAGCCAAGGGGAACACTGGCTTTTCAACGTTGCATATGCGCTGGACTTGCAGAGGCTGGGCCACAGCCGGTGCTGGGTAGGAAGGAGGAGACTAGATCTTCTCTTGGATTACGCAGGGGTTTACCTTCAGCCCCTCCCTGCCCTCTTGTCAGACAGAAAGGGGGTTAGAATTCAGGCCTAGGGGTGTGGGACTGGGGTGGGGGGATGCGTTTCCTCCAGAGGCGGGGTCTGGGTGAGGCGACCACAGTTATTGCTGGATTATGACTCAAAGCACACAAACAAGAGGCATTTATTACCTCCAAAGCAGTGCTGGCTCTGTAGTGCTGAATGGAGAGGTGAGGTATTGCACCTGTTATCTTTCGAACTAACTGCTATTGCGTGTCCCGTGACCAGCCGTGGCAGGGTTTTGTTCCTATGAATGAATGGGCTATAAATCTGTCGGACTTGACACTAGCAGCGGTACTAGAGGGTGTAAAGAGAAAATGTGCAGAAGAATCTTGTGGTCTTTGCTTGCCTGGAAAATGAGTTCAATAAAACGGAGGTGATCAGTGCTTATTTATAGGGCAAACCGATACATCCAGCATGGGCCGTCAGAACCTAACTGAGTGTTTTCTCATTTACACTCACTCTGCAAAGCACATCCCCTTGCCAGGGGCGGCGTCTGGAGCTGTGAGCGCTGGCCTCAGTGGCCAAAGCAAAGGAGATACTTGCAAATGAAGACGCGTTTGCCTCTCTGTCCCCGAGGTTCCGAAGCCTTCACAGGTACCTGGCTGGAGAGGTTTTGTTCTGAGATTTGTAACGAGCAGGAAAACCTCAGGCCCCTCAACAGTTCTTTCTTTCCATTTCAGTTGTGAGGGTGAATGACAGGAAATGGGATAAAATTAATCGCCATTTTTCAGGCCCCTGAAACAATAAATTCCAGCAACCATAAATTTGGAGCTGGGTTAAGTACTGAAAACAATTTATTGCTAATTTTTCCCTTAATTGCATTCCCAAGAAGAAGGTTTGGTGCTTACTGGTGGAATTATTATATAAAAATGATGCGTTAGAAAGCACAATGAACTGTAAATCAGAAGCTCACCTGAAACAGGGTCAGGGTTTCTCACAATTCATCCTCTCCCCCCACCCAGGCTGTCTCCAGCGAGGCCCTCAGTAAATAAAAGGATCAGGGAAAACGTCCCTGCTGTCGTCCCCTCACCCCTCCTCCACGACACTGTGTGGAGATTAAGGGTTGATTCAATAAGATGCCTCACCTTCCAAAAGTGACAGCGTGAGTCACACGTGGCAAGGCAGCAGAGGGGCCATAATGGAGTGATCACGGCTCAGCCTCCCTGCCTCCTTTAATTTGTTGTGAAGTTCCTTGTCGTGTCAGGCTAACTGCGGTTGAGGCCAGTCGACAGCCTGACGCTGTTGGTGAAGAAAGTTGACAGAGAGCCGCCTCGTGTCCGAAACTGCTGGGATGAAGTGAAAATCTGTCCCCGCCTCATTGTGAGTGCCAAGGGCTTTGTTCCAGGACGAAGTTCCTTTTGCAGGAAGGACTTGTTGGGACTGGAGTCCTGAGATCTGGCGTGGGTAAGGGAAGAGGTGCTTCAAGCTCTTGGAGATTAGTCAGCTCCTGGTTCTTTGGCGAGAGAGGCGACTTGGGTGGGGATGGTCAAAGTTTCTCCTTCTGTTCCTGCTGTCTCTGTTCCTTGAGGCCTGGGGGAGGCCATTGGGTGGGACCTCACTGCTATATCAGCCTCCTTGGCACTTGGCAGGCTAAGAATCCTGCATCTGACCAAACCAGCCAGGGGCAGAGCCTGGACAGAGCCTGAGCCCATTCAGGAGTTCCTGAGGAATATAATCGTAATTTTAAGAAAAGTTTCTTTATTTGTGTCTTACATGAAAGATGAGAGAGAGTTACCCTGCTAGGTCTTCATGCCACGACTCAACCCCTAGCCTCAACCGTCTAGATCACATGCGGAGACCTTGGGACTCAAACCATAGACCTTCCCTTCCCATACGATCTCAGCGTTATGACGTCTTGGGTTACAACTGTGCCACGGTGGCTGGCCCTGTCGTTACAATTTTAATAACCATTTGGGGTGGAGCCAATGGGAGCCAAGAGTGTTCTTGGTGTGCCAAGGATGTTTGGCTGAGTGTCTAGGAATGGTAAAAGCAGGGAGAGAAAGTGCAGGACTAACTAGTTAGAGGGAGCTTCTTCTCTCTCTTCCACAATGGCGCCTCCCATCTCAGACCCACCAGGGCTTAGTTGGGGGCGGGGCCTCCTGCTGTTTAGTCTAGGGTTATGGGGCCATCTAGGCCATCCAGGACAGTGACCTCCCACTGCTGGCCAGGGGAGGAATGGGAAGAAGGGCCGGAGGGAGGAGGATGGCATCTGGGCTCTGAGAGTCTTCCCAGGGCCCTGGCAGGATGGGGAACATACACACATTCTCATGGTGCTTGGGGTTGGGTCCAGAAGAAAATCTAAGAAAATGAGAAAAAGCCACAGTTCTCTTGTAAGCCTGTGAGGAAGGTACCCAAAGTCCCACATAGCCTGTTTTCCACTACGGTGGTGTTAGATCAGGTTGGTGTATCTCTACCCATCGCTGGGGTCACACTTGATTTGGTGACAGGATCAAGCACCGGAGGGCTCAGAATAGCTGAGACCTCCATGTGCGAGACCAGCAGATTCCAGTCTCCTTGCCCAGGGGCCCAAGGCAAAGTTTGCAGATGGGACATTGGGCAGCAGCATTTCCTCCATTTCGTCTTGTGGTAAGTGTCTATCAAGAAGTCCTTGTTGGCCTGGTCCTGCAGTCTAGTATTAAAGAGAGGTGGGTCCCACATGGTTGAAAGTGGTTCAAATGCTGGACCCAGTGGTTTGAAACACATGCCAGGTGTGTGTGTGTGTGTGTCTCAGATCTTGACAGAATGGAGAAAGGAGGAGAAGAGATTGTGGTGTGATCATGCCCCACTGGAGGGTGCCTTCTCCCTCTGCCTCCCACACTTCCTCTCCCTTTTATTTCTGTTTCTCTCTGGCCAGCTCATGCACCCTCTGGCAATTAAAAAAAAACAAAAAAGAATTCCTGTGAATTAAATGCGTGCGCCAACTGAGTCCACTATGTCCAGTTTTCTAGCGGGACCAAGGAGAACTCCTCCAACCTCTTACCTCCTTCTGTCCCCATTCCTATCTCAGTCCTCCATTTCTCCAGGGGAGGTATGACACTTGTCTGGGGTTTGTGGGTTGGACTTATGTGGTCTGAGTGGGGCAACTGAGGGCAAACCACAATAATGAGGAACTGAACCCATAGAGAAGAGCAAGGGAGGAGGAAGAGGGGCTCAGCTTAGAGGAGAAACCAGAATGTGTTTCTGCAGTGGTGAGGGGAGCGTGCAGTTGGCGGTAAGTCATTCCGACAGCAAGGGCTAGGGGTGCTCAGAACATGGAAAGCCCAGAAGCAAAGCACTGCTTTCTGAATATAGCAGTAACACAAATTTATTTTTGAACATTTGAAAATACAAGGAAGTTTCAAGAAGAAAATAAAAACTGCCTGTAATCCCACTATCTAGAGATAAACATTGTTAAATTTTTTATGCCTTTCTTTACAGGCCCATGGGCCTTTTGATGTATTTTTATTTTTTCAAAATTGGGATTTTCCTCCATAGGTACTTTGTATATCCTGCCCTAGCCTTAACGTATTGTAAGCATTCAATGGTTTTCACAAACTTTTTTTTTTGATTAATAATAAGAATGAATCAAAATTAATGGTTGGATGGTTTTCACAAACTATTTTTTTTATTAATAATAAGAATTCACAGAATTTCAATGATGGGTATACAATGTTGTTTAACTGTTTCTTTCTTGGTAAACATGGAGCTGATTCTAATTGCCATTACCAGAGGAAGTTGTGACAAATGGCTTTTTACACGAGTCCTCGGGTACCCCTCCAGATATTTCCTAAGGTGAGTTCCTAGAAGAGGAAGTCTGACATAGGAGGCCCTTTGATTTTTGAAACAGTTGTCCCCCAGGAAAGGTTGGCTCTGTGTGCTGTGTGGCAGCTTCAATTTTTAAATAAGAGAGGATCTTTACAAAGCTGCTTGTTTGAGAGATGTAAATATTTATAACCGAAATTCCTTTTTTTTTTTTTTTAAGAGACTTTTGCTACAGGGTGCATGTGCTTACCAGAGAGAGAGAGAAAGATGGAGAAGAGAAAGTGAGAAATCACCCCCTAGGAGGGATGGCTGCACTACCATTCCTTCTCCTCCATTCTCCTCTTGGGATTTTGGGTGCACACATATGTACCTGGTATGTTTCAAGCTGCTGGGTCTGGGACTCGAACTGTGGTTGGCTATGTGGGAGTCCAGTGCTCTAGCTACCATGCCACCTGCTGTCCCCTGAAATTGCTTTTAAGATTGAGGTTGAGTAAAAAAATTTTTTTAAGTTTATTTATTTCTTCCATAAGTGAAAGAGATACAAAGAGAGAGAGAGCGAGAGAGAGAGACAGCACCCTGACAGGGTCTCAACATTGTGATCTGTCCTCAGCCAACCCGGGATCATGGCTATGCATACCTGGAGTACTCAGGGAGGTCTCTGGTCACAAAACTGGAACCCTTCCATGTGGGTCAGCCTCACAGAGTGTCATGTTTTACTGTGGAATCACCATCTGGCTCTTGAATACATTTTTATATGTCTCTTGTGTATGTATATTCTTTCTCCTGTGATTGCCCAATTTTTTTTCTAGAAGACAGAGTCTTGGAAAGAGTTTTTTACAGAAAAAAAAAAAAAAAACAAAAACAAAAAAAAACGTTCAATGGTTAATCTTTCTTCCTCATAATAAGTTTTTCTTCCCTTTTTCCCTCACTTTCTTCCATTTTTGTTTGGTTTTTGCTTTTTTTTTTTTTTTTCCCCCATAGAACATGTGTACTTGCTGGAGAGAGACAGAGAAAGGGAGCGTGAGAAATGATCCTCCTGGTGGAGGGGGTGGATGGCCACGCTGTAATCCCTTCTCCTCCATTCTCAGAATTTTGGCAAGCACACACATGCACCTGGGGTGAGTTTCTTTCTTCTTTTTTTTTGGAGAGGTTTTTGTTATAGGGTGTGTGCTCTCCAGAAAGAGAGAGACAGAGAGACAGAAAGTGAGAAATCACCCCCTGCCAGGGAGATGGCCATGTTGCAATCCTTTCTCCTTCGTTCTCCTCTTGGGATCTTGGGCACACATGCACACGCGCCGGGCCTGAGTTTAAGCCACTAGGTCCAGGACTCAAACCACGGTCGACTACACGGGAGTCCAGCCACATAGCCAGTACACCAACTGCTGGTCCCTCACCTGGGGTGATTTTCAAGCTGCCAAGTCCGAGGCTCGAATAATAGCCAGCCATGTGGGAATCCAGTATCTTAGCCACAATGCCACCTACTTGCTCCTTTCTTTTTTCTTTGAGTGAGATATACAGAGAGAGAGAGAGAAAGAGAGAGGGAGAGAGAGAGCAAGAGAGAGCGAGAGAGCGCGTGCACTCTCATCAGGATCCACTTTCAACCATCCCCATTGTCAGACCATGGGCACTAATGTACCTGGTGTACTCAGGGACGTATCCAGATGTGAATCTGGAACCTTCCCAGGTAGGTCAGCCTCATGGAGTGTCAGATTTTTACTGCTGTGCCGTCATCCAGCCCCTCTCTTCCTTCTGATAGGATTGAGAAGGAAGGTTGGATTTGAGTCAGGCCTTAAAGTGTCAGAGAATTAAAAAAATATTAATTTATTGAGGGAGAGACAGGAGAGAGAGGAGAGAGAGAGAGAGAGAGAGAGAGAGAGAGAGAGAGAGAGAGAGAGAGATAAGAGAATACAAGCATCCCCAACAGGGTCTTCCCATTGCAATCCACCCCAGTCTCATCCAGCTGGGCCCATGGGCATGCATGCCCGACATGCTCAGAAAGGTCTCAGGAAGCAAACCCAGGACTTTTCCCATGTGGCCCAGTTGTGTTATCACGGTCTCCCCACTTGGCTCTAGGATTTTGACAGTTGGGTCCTACATTAATCCAATAGTCATCTGCTTACATGAGTCATGTGGAAGAACTCTCTTAGGAAAACCACAATATCTCTGTATATTTAAGGAAATAAGTTGAATGAGTGAGGGCAAATTTTTGGGGGGTCCTGATCTCTGATGAAAACAACATGTAAATAATTATAAGGACTTACAATCTGTGGAAGGAAGCATGTTGACAACCTTCACAGAAAGGTTCTCCATTAAACAAAACACAGCTCAGCTTTGCTTTATCTTTGCTGGGTGATCAGCTTGGTTAGGAAGGCAGGGTGTTTGGAGAAATAACAAGCTTGGAGGCAACTTCTAGTTTTTCACTGTTGCGTGCATGTGTATGCATGTGCGTGTGAATTTGAGAATGTGGGATCCCAGAGCCCAACCAGTGGGACAATTTATGGGGGTATTGAGGGCAGGTCTTCATCACTTCCAGTGTCCTCTTTTCTATGGTGACTTCCTTGTGTTTTTAGTGTGTACACACACGTGGGACTAGAATGTACTTCACTGGCTGGTTCGGAATTTGGGCTGACTCTGATTGGCTCTGTGGTAGGCTGCTAATGATCACTACCCTCATTTCAGATGGTGTTGGCAAGGCGATAATGCAATTAACATCTCCCTGTTTGATAGAGAATGAGGTGAAGACAAGCTGACTTCAGGAACCCGATGATCACTGATAATTAGGAGAAACTCTTGAGGGGAATAGATTGGGTTATTTTAACAACTGCACCCGAATGTATTTGTAGAGAGTCCAAGGCAGATAAATACCCACCAGTCTGGTCCCTTTGGGGTTAGGGTGGGTACAGACATTCTGTGCTTTATTTTTAGCAAACACATATAGCTAATGTGGCTAAAGCCACTGGTGGTGTTTCAGGAAATTTATTTAAAATTCAATTTGTACATCGTGACTTTAAGCACTACTTTTGGGGAAGTGTGTTTCGCATTATGCCATATCAGTTTGGGATTATGGACTCCGAGGGAATATGTATAATTTTTATGCACTATGTTTATTGGCACATTTGTGTTAATAGCCAATAAGATGATATTGCCATCTTAATACCGTGTGAGTCTCTGTGACTCTGTGGCTAATGAGTGGGGCCTCTGAGTACCTGACTAAGGAGGAGGAGAAGGGGGTGAGATAGGCTCGAGGTGTGGGGAATGATGTTGGAAATACAAATATTGGCTTGGCAGGTTGCGTCCCTGTAACACGGAGGAGAGATCCTGTAATGCAGAGAGGGAATCTGGGTCTAATCAGGGCACGAAACCACCAAGGAGGTGTTGACATGCTTGGACAGCAAAGTGACCTGCCTTTGGAGAGAAAAAACAATCCCAAAGATATTTAGTTCTCAATTAAATAAAGCTATCTCCTTCTGATTTGCTTCTGCTCCCGGGAACCAGGGATCTTGCTTTTTGCAGTAAATTTATGGCTGCTCCTGGACAGATAACAAGATGTCGGACAGCTGACCCTCCAGCTTTGCTCCAGCTCCTCAGCGTGCTGGTTTTCTAAGACATACCTCTCCCATTGAATTATTCATGGAAATGACACCAAGACCCAGTGCAACATTAGGAGTGTGTCTGTGTATTCATATGTGCTGTAAATACTACATTAATACAAACCATGTTCATTGGATAATTAAGACAACAAAGAAGCCCCTCAAAAATAAAAATAAAAACAAACCAGGGAATAGGGCATTTTCTGCTTCAAGAAATGCTTATCGATGATTAGTTTTCTGTGTCTCCTTATAGACAGCAATAGAGATTTGAGGCTGGGACTCAGCCATAGAAGTTAACACCTTTGTCAAAGAGTAAGAGCCTAAATACAGCAGTTAAGCAGATAGTGGACATTGTAACCTACATAATCCAGGTCCTGTCGTGATCGCCTTTTGTACCAAGCTAGGTTGAGAAAATGTGAAGCAATATTGATGGACAACTTTCTAGGGAATCTGGGGAAGAGGGAAGCTGGCGGGTGACTTGGCTTCAGAATTCCTCATTCCTAGGACGTCACGGCACTATCTTGGCTAGGACATAATCAATCCTTTGACTAACTTGATCGGACAAGCTAAAGTTTGGGTCTATCTTTTGCCCCTGGTTAATGAACTTAGGCTGGTATTACTTCCATGTTCTTGTCTTTCATCACCTACAATGCAGGCCATGGAACATAGTAGGACCTCAGTAAAAAGTTGTAGCTTTGCTGACTGAATTCAGTGGCTTTGGCTCCATGGGTTGCATTGCCTGTGGGTAAGAGGCTGCAAGAACCCCTCCTTGCAGACCCTGAAACTAGGAAATTACATGACCACTCTCTCCCCTCAGGGATCCAAGGATAACTTCTCTTCCTCAGTCCCCCTCCCACAGCTCAAATCAAGATATATTCTATGTGCTGTTGTGTTTACTTTTGCAGAAGGTGAGCCTTCCTCTCTGAAAATCTGCCTCTTAATAAAGGAGCCTTGAAGACCAAGCTGTTTCCTGCCAAAGGGAGGGGCAGGAGATGGTGATAATTCAGTAGACAGGTGTGGCTGTAGACTGCTATTTCGTAAACCCACCTCCATCCCAAGATTATAAAAAGTTCATCTAATTTTCACCAGTGGTTTTTTGGTATTATTTTGCCACATTAAATCTTGACTGTGTTGGGAATTTTTTTTTTTTTTTTTTTTTTTTTTTTTTTTAATGGCTGTGATAAGTGTGGGTAAGATAGACATTTTATTTTTTCCAAAATATCTGTCTATGGCGATGTCATTTTTGGTCCTGGTGGACGGTGATGTTCACAGCTCCCGCTGGTCAGTCACTTCTTTCCTTGTGGCCGACAAGAAGCTGAGATTTGTTAAATAAAATGTATAGGAAGCCATTGATTTAAACTGAGCTCTTTCACTAGATCCCAACAGACCAAGCCAAATAGAGTCACTTGTGTTGAAGTCCCACACCCTCAAGCCGAAACTAAGTTGTTTATCTGACCTTTTGAAAAATCAGGAGAGAGATAATAGTCAAATCCCCAAATAGGCCAGTTTTTGCTGGAGTGATAAGGAAGTCCCCTCTGCTTTAACCTTTACAAGGAAAGTAACTTTGAAGCGACCAATTTGCTTTTAGTTCCTTGTTTCTGCTTCCTTTAGCCTTTTCTGTCTGTAAACACTGCCTGCATCGCAGACAGGAGCTCTCGGAACCTCTTTCGGTTTCTGAGTGCTGCCTGATTTGTGAATCATTCTTTGTTCAAATCAACTGTTAAATTATTTTTTCCTAAAGGTTTTCGTTTACCAGCTTCAAGAAAGCAATCCTGGGCCAGCAGGTGGGATGATAGTTAAGGTAGCTGGATCCCATATAGACAATTGCATGGTTCGAATCCTGGACCTGGCAGCTTGAAAAATGTACCAGGAATGTGTGCCTAAAATCCCCAAAGGAGAAATGGAGGAGAAGGGATTGCGGAGTGACCATTCCCTGTGTGTGTGTGTGTGTGTGTGTGTGTGTGTGCTTTCTCACTTTCCTTCTCTCTCTGTCTCTCTCTGGTGAGACTATGTCCCTATGGCAAGTCAGAAAGAAAGAGAAAGAGAGAAAGAAGAAAAAGAAAGAGAAGGAAAAGAAAGAAAGGAGGAAGAAAGAAAGAAAGAAAGAAAAAGAAAGAGAATTCCAGTTACAAAATATGGCTTGGAGCTGGTGAGGTCTGGATTTAAGTAGAAGCTCTACTACCCACCAGCTGTGCTGCTCTGACAGCTTATCTAACCTCTCTGTGCCTCCTCATCTGGGAAATGCGGGTAACACTCCTCCCTTGGCTGGGGAACTTGCGTGAGATCATGCGTGCAGAGTGAGCACCCTGATCCCTGCCCACCGGAAGCTCTCCGTGAACACTGGGTGCTGCTGTGATTACAGACCCTTCGTACTCCCGCTCACTCAGCTGAGGGACCAATGTGGTCTAGGGTACCTATGTTGCCATCACTGTCACCTCATGACCTGTCCTCATTCCCTCTTACATCCCTCAGCTTGGCTCTCCTTGTCTATTGCTGATGGCAATCGCCAGGCATCCTTAGGAGAGCATAAATGGAGAGGTCACTCCTGTTTCTTTTTCCTTCCCCATCCTTTGTTTCCAGTCATCGTGGAGATACTGGGTAGGGACTCAAGGCTGGGTTGAGAGTCAGCCTCTCCCCACTCACTATCCCAGCCTCCCTCCCTTTAGGACCTGCTGCTTCTACACAGTGTGGGCTCAGACGCCATCGACCAACCCACCTGCCACCTGCATGTGCCATCTCAGTGCACCTGCTCCTTTCACCAGAATGGCGTTGCCGTCTTCTGTGTCAGTTAAATCCAGGTCTCATAATGCTGCCTCTTCCGAGCAGCCTTCTTCACCTGCCTCCCCTGTCTCCTCACACTTACCGTCTGCTTCTGCCTTTGTTCTACTGTTGGCCTTTGCTGGCTTTATGTGAGATTTTTCTAGGTGGGGCTGAGCACTCCTTATACCTGAGCGCAGTGCCTGAAATGGGTGCATTGGCTGTAATAACAACAGTAACAATAACTATCATTTTTGAGGGCCTGATGATATAGAAAAGTCAAGATTCCAACCTGGGAGCGGCTCCTTCAGAGCCTGACTGCCGTAGAGCCACTGGCATGGTGGCCGAAGTGACTTCCAGCTTCTTCCAGCAATCCACTCAGTACTCAGCCCATGTCCAGGCACTGTGTCAGCCCTCTTAGGTGAAACGGCCATTTTTGTCCCCATTATATAGATGGGACATACAGGCCACGGCACAAAGGGTGGATGAAACAGCAGAGAGAAGAGCCAGGGTGGGAAGGGAGGAGTTGAGAGTGAAAATGGGAGTTGTGACTCTCGTCCCTCCCTGCAAATCTAACTTTTCACGAGCAATTAGGCATGAATGACTTCGCGTCTTCCACTCGCCTCTCCCAGGTCTTTCTCTGCCCCGTCTGACATCTCCCGATGGTGCTTCGGGCTGAAGCTCTGATAGCCAGAAGGAAACGCCAGCAGCCCCCTTTCTCTTCCCCATGGGCAGCCTTACTTTTGTAGACACTCCAAATTTCCCTCTTTTAAAAAATCTCCAATTTAATAACCGTACTTAGGTGTTTTTTAGACCTCATAGTGTTTGCAACAACCGTTATAGCTCTATTATGATAATACAAGAAAGTTACATTATGAAATAAATGCATTTTAAGGTTTTTCCCTGGCAACATAATGTAAGGATCATTCTGCATGTTGGTACTAAAGAATCAAAAACAGTTTAGTGAGTGGATGTGAACACTGTTTCTTGTCATCCAGCTAATGGATCTACTGTAGTATTTGTGTTCCTCCCAGCCCTGCTGCCGTACATCAATGAAAAATTATGTTTTTTTCCTCCGTGCTACAACACCCGTCATCTTTATAGTCAACGCATTCCCCTTCAAGTCGTGCGGTGTAAAATGCCTACCATTTCTCGGCCCCTTTCCCTCCCCGTCATTTACCTGGTTCTCAGCAATCGAGGGTCAGTGCTTCCTCTTATTAATGGGCTGTGTAATAGAAATCAGCGCGCCCGTGTTACTCATGTGGAAGCCGGAGCAAACAGCGGCTGTTAGTGTGCAAAGGGCAGACAGGAAGCCTGGCTTTATTTTTTTAACCCTCTTTGTTTACTGGATCTCTGCAGTCAATCACAACCCCTCTTTGCATTTAAAGCAAGCCTGCCTGCCTCCTGCAAACAGCCAAGAGCGGAAGGTGCACTTGCAGTTGAGACTGGGGGAGCTGGGATGCTGGTTTCATTGTAGAGACCTGGCCCTGGTTCTCTAAAAATTGTACTCCCCCAGACAGCAAAGTTTTACTGACCTGAAAAGGCCAAGAAGAGCATCATTCAAAAGAGAATTATCTCTGTAGAGTCATGCGATTTTAGGGCCAGTAGGAGGTGGGGCTTGCCACGACCAAGTATTACCCAGGGATGCTTTAGATCTTTCTTAGCGTGCCTTGATCTATAGCCAACATCTAGCCTAGGATGGCAAACCAGACACCTGCAGGGCCCAGGCAGAATGGGCTAGCCACTGCTGCCCTGCCCCAGCTGACATGGGGATGTGACCCTGACCTCTGTTATTTACATAGAAGTGATAATTATAGACTATTTTTTTTAATAGAGATTTTTGCTATTAGCTGCATGTGCTTGTGGGAGAGACAGAAAGCGAGAAATCACCCCTCAGGGGGATGGCCATGCTGCAATCCCTTCTCCTCCATTTTCCTCTCGGGATCTTGGACATGCACGCACACATGCCCTGCATGAGTTTTAAGTTGCTGGGTCTGGGACTTGAACTGCAGTCGACTACATGGGGGGGAGTCCAGCAACGTAACCATTACACCATCTGCTGATCCCAATAGTATAGACTTAAAAAAAACCTAAAACCTTCTGATATTGGGTAATTAAAGTGAAAAATAATTTGTGCGTGCCAAATCAAGCTAGGTCACAGACAGACTGTTGCTTTCCGTCTGTCCCCCTATTCCCCCCTCTCTTACACCCCCGGTTTACTGTGTGACTTTAGGTATGGCCTCAGGGAAGGTGATGGGTGAAATTGTTTGAGTGCCATCTCTTCTGTCCCTGATGAATGGGCTCATGGGCCTTGGAGCAGTCTGGAAGTGGGCAATGTGAAACCTCCCAGTTGCCAAGGGGCGGCTCCCATTCTCAGGACATAAGTGCCACCTGGAAGGACTTACGTAGGTGCACTCCTGTGCCTCCCGCCGGAATCCAGCTCCATGCAAATACTCCACCAAACAGTGGCTTCCCAGCCCCTGGTTTTGCTGGGAGCTCAGGGGGGGATATCAGAGTCTGTGTGAGCACTAGGTGACGGTTCAGAAAGGAAGATTTGGATGAATCTCACCCATCGTTTACTAAGAGATGCTGATTGTGGGGCCTGTAGTTTGGCTTTTTTGTCCTTGCTTGACCATCTGTATGGCTCTCCTTCCACAAACGATCCCAAGATCCTTACAGGCAGGAAGCAGGGCCTGCTTTCCTGTTTCTTCCTGCCAGTGCTTTGTCTAGGCTCTGCACCAGCAGTTATTCGATGGGAAGTGGGGCTTTCCTGGGGAGGTATGTGCTGATGAGCTGCTGGTATTAGACAGTAAGAGAACGGGAGGAAGAGATCAGCCCTCTCTGAGCAAGCAGGCTGAGCGATCTGGCAATGTCTTCCCAAGGCAGAGGTCATGTGTGTCCATGCAAAGGAGGGCAGGATGGAGACCCTGGCATTCAGGTCCCGAGAAGAGCCCACTGAGTGACCATCCCATATGATGTAAGGAGCTGCAGGCAGCAAACAACCTATTTTCAAAGCAATGTCCTCTGACCTGCTGCGGGATGACTGTGGTCTGCTGGCATCGTGGTTCCTGGGCTCTCCAGAGCCATCTCAGGGCCACCTGGGTGTCACAAAGTCAGTTTCTGTGCTGTGTCAGCGTTCTTGATATTGACCTAGATGAGACCTGTGTGCACTGGGATTGAGGCTGGAAGTGTTGGGGTGCTAGGCCTCTGCAGGACAATGGCTGCTGCCCAGAAGCATATGTGGACGCTGGAAAGATGAGGCCGGGCATGCGTGGGCAGTGGCTGCTGCAGGGCACAACAGTCATCTGGGTAGATGGGAAACCTGATGCTGAGCTCACACTGTGCTTCCTCCCAAGCTGCTCATGTCCCAGCAAAGTCCTGATGGAGTCCCAGAGCTAGTGACCGTTCCACTTCCAGGGCTTCTGTTTCCAAAGGCGATGTCAGTGCCTGTTCAGCTGGGGTGTGCCGATTGGCTTTCTGGGCTCTGTGTGGGTTTCAGACTTCAGTGGCTGATGACTGCATGGGGACCTGGCCTAATGGTTTTCTCCGGAACACTGAGCAGCACTGCTGTGGGTTGGCTTTCCCATTACCAGCTCCCAGCGCAATCAGGATGGACTCGCCTAGTAGGTCTTCACACAGAGCTGTGGTGCTCTGAGTACCAGGTAGGGCACTGGATGATATTGCTTTGGGGCCTGGTGTTCATGTCCAGGCTTTTCCACCCATGCTTCCTTGGAACTCAGTGGGATTCCTTGGAAATGGCCAGCATCCTTTCCCCCACACACCTTTCTCTGCTTCTGCCTGTACACGACACCCCTCTTGTGAGGTCCCCTCCCTGTCTCCCAGCTCACCTCCACTCCAGCACATTCTTGGAGCTTTGTGGATCTGCCATGACGGGCAGGAGTCAGTGAGGCAGGGCCTGTCCTGGGATTCCTCTCTGCTCAGGGACACTGTCTTTCTACCTGCGTGGTGGCAGTAGAGAGGGCAGGGGAAGGACCGCTCTCATGGAACGGTCTTTTGCTGAGAACAGTGGGACTGTGGAGGGGGTACCAACCTTGGGTCATGGCAGTGTTTGCCGATAGGAACTCAGGGGGGACACAACCCTGCCCCCAAACCATGGCTATCGCACTGGTGAGCACGGGAAGGAGATATTTGCTAAGGTTTGGGAGTCTCACCCGACATTCTGCAAATTCCCCAAAAGCAGTGCTCCTGAGCGTGGGTCTTTTGGTTTGATTTCTTGTCCTTGCTTGACTCTGTGCTGTTAACCGCCCACGAGAGCTGTGCCCTCCTTAAGGACCCTCAAGGACAGGAGGCAAGACTTCAGCTCAGTGGGTTTTCACGTGTGTCTCTGGTTTCCCTCTTCCTTTCTCTTTCATCCAGCTGCCTGCTCGCCCTCATCATCCACACTTGTCATCCTTAGTTGGACACAGAAGCAGCCGCTGCTCTTCCTTCCCTGGCAGTGCAGACATGTGAGTGGCCCTGGAGGAGGACCCCATGTCCAGGTGATGCTGCAGGGAGCCCCAGGGCAGGAGTGAAAGGGAACAGCCCCACACCCGGGTTGATCTCCTTGGGCCCTGCACGGGTGGAGATTTGCCACCTGTCCTTAGAGAACTGCATGTCGCATGCCTGGCTGGCCCAGTCTGACCCTTTGGTCTGTGCTCTTCCAGACTGAAAATGTCTCTGGCTCTCCCCCGGAGACCCTGCTCAGCTGAGCGAGGCCTCAGTCAGTACCACTCGTGTCTCTGCTTCATCTTCTGGACGTGGGACAGGCCGCCTGTTTTGGAAAGCTTGAGCTGAGCGGAAAGCTCTATTCTTGGTGGTTTTTCTGTGAAGGACTCCTCCAAGCTGAGGAGGAAACCTCCAAAAATGGAAGGTCTCACTGTTCTAATATGGGGGCTCTCAGGGCCCTCTTCAGCCCCACATTGATAATCCAAGTAACCCTGCCAGAGGCCCTTCCAAAGAGAACAGGACTTTGGGTCGCTCAAGTATGGTGTAAGCTCACCTGCACTTTACTGACTTAGCTGGTCCAGGGTGGTGCTTTGGTCCCACGATGGCCTTGAGATTTCCCGGGAGTGGCATTGGGATGTTTGTCCTGGGAAGCTGGGAGTCTGGAAGTTTTTTCCCTTTCAGGAGGTCTATTGTTTGCGGGTTGACTCCGAATGGCCCAAGGCAAATTCTTTCATCTTCTTTGGAAGTCAGTGTCTTTGTCTTCATCATGATGAGAAAGATCTCTGGTACTGTGGGTAGAGGAGAAAGAGATACTTTTGTGCTTTGGGAAGTAAAATGAAACTCACAGTGCTATCCATCATCAGGATGACATTACTGTGGGCTCGTGATCATGGGACTGATGTAGTCCTGAGTTCTCGTCCCATGTGGTTCAGATCCATCTGTCCATCCACCGACTCACCCACTCACCTGCCCTCCACTCATCTATTCATCCAGCCACCTATCTACCCACTGGTTTGTTTGTTTGTTTGCTTTGTGTTGTTTTTTAGAGAGACTTTTGCTACAGGGCATGTGCTCTTACCAGAGAGACAGAAAGTAAGAAATTACCCCCCGGAGGGATGGCCACACCACAATCCCTTCTCCTCTCGGGATCTTGGTATTGCATGCACATGCATCCGGCATGAGTTTTAAGCCACAGGATCCAGGACTCGAACCATGGTTGACTGCATGGGAGTCCAGCAACATAACCATTACTCCATCTACTGGTCCCTCTATCCATTGTTAATAGTATTAACCACTATGTAGGTCTGTGAAGATGACTGTAATCATGTCTCTGCCCTCAGAGACCGGGGCTCACAATGATGTGCTTATTTTACCTGGCTCCCTACTCAGATTCTGAGTCTTATAGGATGGAGGAGAGACATCAAGTTTACCAGCTTTTAAAGCCCAGGCAAGCATGGTGAGTGCTCAGAGGAGAGACAGAGATCAATATTGGCTGGAGGGTTGAAGGCTTTAAGAGGTAACATTTGAACTGACTCTTGACACCTGCTTGATGATGTGAACATAGTGATGGTGAGTCAGGAGTGTGTGTGTGTGTGTGTGTGTGTGTGTGTGTGTGTGTTTTTCTGTTTAGTAGAAGGTGTGGAGACGGGGATTTGCGGATGTCTCTCCTCAGGACCTGCTTTTAGGGGAAGAGGCTGGGTTTTGACTCGCTCTTTTTTCCAGTAGCGCCTAGCCTTCTTTAGTCTGTCTACTGGTGTTGTCTTCAGACACATCCCTCCCCAGAGTGAATCTGCATTTGTAAAAGCCAAACAGACTTTGTGAGAGAAGGCCCTGCAGGAGGGTGATTTAAACACAGCCACAAAGGTACTGTCAGAGGGACCCAGCGAGATGCCTACAGCCATTAGCATGTCCATTTCCATAGTTTTTTTTTTTTTTTTGGGGGAGGTTTTTGCTATAGGGCGCATGCGCTCACCAGACAGACAGAGAGAGACAGAGAGATAGAAAGCTAGAAATCACCCTCCAGGGGGGATGGTTACACCGCAATCCCTTCTCCTCCATTCTTCTCTCAGGATCTTGGGCATGCACGCACATGTGCCCGGCATGTTCAAGTCTCCGGGTCCGGGACTTGAACCGCGATCGACTACATGGGAGTCCAGCGACATAGCCATTACGCTAACTGCTGGTCCCCATTTCCATAGGTTTTGAAAGTGCAGGAACATCCACCAGCAAGGGCCTTGTGGAGGCTGGGAAAAGAGAGAGAACCAGAGGACCTGTTGGTGGATCAGAGGGCTGACCTTCTGGGCCCACCTTTCCCAAGCAATCTTTTGGGTTAGCTGGGAAACTTTGCCCAACTTAATGAGAGCAGCAAACAAAGTTGTGGGGCTGAGTGATTGGTATGCATTGTTTTGTTTCTTTCATTAATTCCTGCTGCCATTCGGGATGCAGGGATGAACAATAGCAGGGGCCTGTACAGATCAATACCAGATTGCTGATAGTGCCTATCTGTTCTTGGAGCAGATTATTTGATAAATGGCATGGTCCATACATTTTGACAGGTGTTCGCCATACAGCCCGGACCAAACTGGCTTCGTGGAGCTCCATCACAGGAAGCCAAGAGAACAGAGAGGAGGATGTTTCCTTTTGGTACACTCCCATGTAGAAATGGTAGCTTTTAAACTATAGATAATGAATTTCTAAAAAGAGATGGGGGAAGGGGGAGAAGAGGGGAGAGATCTGGTTTTAACTTCTCCCATGGCTTGGGTGTTTAGTTGGGTCCTGGCTTATATCTAGACTCTATCAAGGGAGAGCATGAGGTTTTCACTTGGAAGGCAGGGCAATTGCCAATGGGGTGGCAGGCTTATGGGTGAAAAAGTTACTTGTTCCTGGGGCTGTCAATGGACTCTTAAGAAACTTGATTATTGGGGCCAGCAGATGGTATACTGGTTATGCTGCTGGACTCTCACAGGGCCGACCGCTGTTCGAGTCCTGCACCTGGTGGCTTGAGACTCATGCCAGGCACATACATGTGCATGCTCAAGACCCCGGGGGGGAGAGTGGAGGGAAGGGATTGTGGCCTGGCTAGTTCCCCCGGGTGGGATGATTTCTCACTTTCCCTCTCACTGTTTCTGTTCTCTCTCTCCAGTGAACACATGTGCCCTAAAGCCAAAAACCTCCAAAAGAAAACAAGAAAAGGAAATTTGATTATTAAAGTCAAGGGGGAGGCCGAGGAAACCAGAGGCTGCAGAGGATGATGCCAGCTCTGGATGAGATGAGTGAGGTGAGCGAGGGGCAGCCAGGGCAGGAGTGCTTCATTGGAACTCCCAGGGCCTCCACCTGCATGCATGAGGCTTGAATTCCCAAGTGAGCTGCACTGATACTGTCTTGGCCAGTGACATCCTCCTTCCATTTCTACTCTCTCTGTTTCCTGGTCTCCTTATACCTCTGCAGATGGGAGTAATGTTTGCTTCAATACCAGTAGGCATTCTGCTCTGTGATTCCATTAGCCTTTGAGGTTTATATGTTTGAGAAGTTTAGGTTGCTTCCTGGCCCCACTGTTCGTTCTGTTCACCATGGTATCTAGAACCTTCTGTAGGGTCAGCCACTCAGGGTGTCACTTCAGTTTTGGAAGTGAGTAGAAGTACCAAAAGGGTTCCCTGGATTAACAAGCAGGTGGCAGGTGATGACCTGAAAGGGCAGATTTGCTCCTCACCTCTCACACCCATGCCTTAGTCCTGTGTGGGTGACGGGGCCCTCTAAGCAGTCTTGGAGAATGCTGTGCATTGTGTATTGGGGGTATTATGGAGAACCAAGCAGTTTTTTGGTGTTACAAAGTTTGAGCCTTCTGGCTTTCCTATGAAGTGGACTTAGCGTTCTCTCTGCCCCATTTTTTTTTTTTTTTTTAATGCTAGAGGGTGGATGAGTTACCAGAGAACGTCGGAGAAATAGGAAGAGAGAGAGGGAGAAAGCACTCCCCAATGGGGCTCAGTCGCACTGCCATCTCTTCTCCATTTCTCTATCCTGTCAGGATTGGGGACATGCACACACATGTGCCTGGCATGTTTTTCAAACTGTTGGGGCTGGGATTGAACCCAGTTGGCCATGTAGGATCTCGTTCTCTTAATCACTAGGCTACACATCTCCTCCCAACCCCCAACGGCCCTGTTGAGCAGAAGGGAAATTAAGGTTTCCGAAGTGGAGTGACTGTGATATGGACGCCACGATGAGACTTGGTGAGCTTGTCATTGGTCATCCTACCTGGCATGAATCCAGTGGCCCATAAATGGCAGGCAGGGTGTCAGGATGGAGTTTCCTTTTGAACCTTCTTTGCTGCTCTGAGCCCAGCTCCCTCATATCAAAGGCGGGACTCCGTAGACCCTGGTGGCTCTGTCCTTCCCGTGATGTGGAATCCTTTCCCGAGAACGTATTGCTGAACGAGAGGCAATTACACGGGGATGGCGACCCTCCTCTCACAAAGAATGTTGGGGAGGCTGGGGCTGTGATATATGGAATGTCAGACATTATATTTTAGACTTTGCTTTTAAAAATCTCTCGCAACCTCCTAAGGAATGATTTGACATCCTTAAGTTCAACACCGGGCACAAATAAAGCGTATGGCAAAATTAACATAAATCATTAGCATAAATCATGCAGGGTTATTGATAGCCGTATGCAGGCATGTATCACAATCCTGGCCAGGGACTCGGGTTGGGCGATATTTCTTCCAGCTGTCTCGGCCAGCTTCGACACATATGGCAGCGGCGTAGGCTTTTCTTTTCTCATTTTCCTCCTCGGCTTGAGCTGTCAGAGACACCCTCTTGTTCTACTCCCTTCTCCTCACCCTGGGTTGCTAACTTCATTGCCTCTTTCTCCCTTTCCCCTCTCTCAGTTTTAGAGAGCAGATTTCTAGTCCAGATCTGAATCCATCCAGGTCTGTGGCTGTAACCTACCATGTGACTAGTGGGAACAATATAGCTGGGTGACAATTAGCAATGGGTGGCCCACGCGGATCTGTTTCAATTTGGTAGCCTTCACATTTACTTACACATTCATCTCAAAAGCTGAGAAGCTGTCCCCCCTCCCCATCCCACGTAGATGCCAGTGTGTCCTTAATTCACCATGAAGTAATGTGCTTTTGCACCTGCCCGAGATGCCAAGGTGAATATTATGAAAGTAGGATAAAGCAAGGAACAGGGGTTTATTGTCTTTAGCAGCATTATTTATTTATTTATTTATTTTGAGAGGCTTTTGCTATAGGGCACATGCGCTCGCCGGAAAGACAGAGGGAGATAAAGACACAGAAAGTGAGAAATCACCCCCCAGGGGGGATGGCCACCCAGCAATCTCTTCTCCCCCACTCTCCTCTCGGGATCTTGGGCACGCACGCACATGCACCCAGTATGAGTTTAAGCCATCGGTTCTGAGACTCAGACTGCGGTTGACTACATGGGAGTTTAGCGAAATAGCCATTGCGCTAACTGCTGGTCCCCATTAACAGCATTTTGAAGGTGGGTATTTTATATGCAAAGCAGATTTTACATTTGTTGAGAAACGAGGAGAAGAGCAATTCCATTGCTCTGAATCCCTATAGATTGCTCTAACCACAAGATATTATGGTTGGGCTACATTAATGAGAGTATGGTGTAAAGAACAAGGGAGGTGATGAGAACTCTCTACTGCCATGCTGACTAGACTACATTGGAGAGTATGTAATCAATACATATTAGGACAGGGTTAGGTACATGGGACCAAGGCTATGTGAAGAATGAATAAAGAACATTCAACCCAGACATAGGAATCCCCAAGGAGACCATGATTTCTGGCTTTCTGGGTTTGAAGAGCTTCCAGGGGAAACAAGGGTCATGTTCTGAGCATCCCCAGATATGTGGATACATGCCTAGAAAAAGGAAAAACTTGAGACTTTCAGCACTGACCGAAGATGACATCACCCCTGAGGAAGGTGGAGAGTGAGTTCCCCATCACCAGAAGTATTCAACACAGACTACGTGGCTACATGTAGGAGAGGTTGGGGAGGAAATTACGCATTCAATTAGGGGTCAGAGTAGATGATAGTTAAGGTCTTTTCCACCCATACAAAGCTTCAATTCCTTCTCTACATAGATGTTGGTGTGTTCTTAACCCACCACAGGTTAATATGCTTTTTTACCAGCAGGAGGTCTTGGAAACGGGGAATTTGAATCTGAATATGGAAGAGAGAGCAGAAACAGTGCAGCCTTCCTAAGTCTCTTTCTTGTTACCCTCTTTCTGAGAGTGCATCCTCAGCTTGGGATATTGGACTTCTCTGTGATATTTTGCTTCTTCTCTGTTTTATAAGCCTTCAGTGTCTTAAAGCTATAGCTGCTGCATGCCATGGGGTCAAATTCAGAGGCAGCGATGCAATTCCTGTATGGAGACCTTGGGCAGGGGGTGTTTTAACGGTTTTTCTTCCTTGTATGCTCCCCATAGAATCCCTAAGAAGCTAGCGAGTCAGCCTGGTTGGGAGGGGTCAGTCAATTAGGGACAGGCTTGGTCAGTTCAAGGCAAGGCTAATTTCCAAGTAGCGACAACTGGGATGACCTGGATTTGATAAATATAAAAAGAGGTCACTCATGAACAATGGGTGTTGAAGTTGGGAGGTGGTTCTGGATGCCCATCGCTCTCAGGGTGCTATGGCTCCCCGTTCTCCGACAACTGGGATGACCTGGATTTGATAAATATAAAAAGAGGTCACTCATGAACAATGGGTGTTGAAGTTGGGAGGTGGTTCTGGATGCCCATCGCTCTCAGGGTGCTATGGCTCCCCGTTCTTGATATGAACACAGCTGCCTTTCTTTGGTGTTGTTCTCAGTGCTTGGCCAGCACTTGCTTTGAGTCCAGTGACCTGTTCAGATCTCTGTCCTATCTAGAACAGGAAACACTGCAGGTCATGATAACTGCCCACCTCTTGCTTGATTATAAACAAAGTTTCAAATCAATTTTTTGCTTCAGGAGAGGTTTGATCCAGAAGACTAAAGGAGGTCACCAAGGGCCCTACTGCTATTGGTCTCATCATCAGCTTCTCCACCAATAGCTCTAAGCCCTCTTTTCAAGAATGCACCTGTTTCCAACAGTTGCAATCTTTGTATCTGCATACAACTATCAACTGCTTGGGGAGAGCTGGATCATTAGTTCCTGTGGTCAGGGTTGACTGACGGCAATTAGTGTGTCCAGCCTTGTTTCTGCAAGTGCAGTCAATCCAACCCAAACTTCCTAACAGAATAGAGGGAGAGAGCTTCCACCAAAGAAATTCAGAATATTGTTTAACTAAAAAAGAGGTGGTGACTGTAGGATGGAAAAACTGAAACATGCCCACTTCAATCAAGCGTCGGGTTGTTGGAAAATGGTTCCCCACTAGGAACTGTCTTATTTCAAGCTTCCTTGTGGATCTTGGCTGTTTATTTTTCCCCTTCTATCTTTCATCCAAACCTTGCATTCCTCTGAGTTCCCTAGGAGAAAAGAAGGGAGATGAACACAGTTGAGAAAGAGCCATTCTCCTGATGTACATCTGGTGTTGGCTACCATTTTGGAAGCACAGGAGGAGCCAAAGCTCCTCCTCTCATTGGTGATACATCCACATGCCACTCCTTTGGAATGGGGCTTTCTTAGCATGAGACCAGCAATGCTTTTATCAGATACCCACAAAGAGCTTGCAGACTTGCAGAATGGGGTTAACAGGTCAGCGAGCTTTCTTCATCTTGATCATGCGAGTGTTTGCACAGAAGCTTGGTCTACCTCTTCTAGAAGTGTCTCCTTCTCCCCACTGCTCATGGTCAATCATACAGGACATGGTAATGACTTGGAGTGGCATCATCGACAGGCATGAATAGGTCCCTTAATTTCATGGTTTAAAAATATGTTAGTTGACCTCACTATAATTCCTATATTTTAGTCATTTGCGTGCCATGACTCAGTGCTCATTCATTAAATATAGTGCTTTTCAAGTGAAGAAACAAAGATGAAAATTTCTCTTAATGATGACAAGTGATATAATTTAGTTTTATTTCTGTCATATCACGGTGCCCACGAGCCTGGCTGTGCCTAAGAATCTGTCTGTGGCATCACTGTTAGCGCCTCTTAGCAAAGAGCTCAACTGGACATGTCATCTAGTCAAATCCGATCACATAGGTCTGAGCTGTCCCCACCTTGGTGCTTGATCCTGCTTGGTTTTTGCTGCATGGCTTCATCAAAGGATCATCTTACTGAAGATATACCTGCTTTGAGGTGGGAGATGCAATGTACGACAGGGGGCAGGATTGAGGCAGGTATATGGACTTCAGAATCTTGTGTTGACTGGCCATGAGGGAGCTGGATGGAGGGACTGGAGCTGAACCTAAGCATAGGGGAGGCTTTCTTTTTTAGTCGCTACTCTTCCTGGCCTTATTTCATCATATACTCTCCTCACTTTTTTTTTTTCTTCTTAATTGCCAGAGAACACATGGTCACCAGAGAAAGATGGGGAGGGGTGAAAGTGCCCCCCGTTGTGGCACGGTCATACAGCAATCCTTTTTTCTCTGTTTCTCCATCCTGTCAAGATTTGGGGCACACACATATACACACCCAATGTGTTTTTCAATCTGCCAGGGCTGGGATTCGAACTGCAGTTGGCCATTTGAGATTTGGCTCCCTTAACTACCAGGCTGTGGGGTTAGCCTCCTAGACTAATTTAATAACTCTTCCACATCACACAGTCCAGGATGCCAAGATTTGTGCTGGGTTTTCGGTGGGAGCCCTTTGAAAGGCACTGGACAGCCTCCCTGTTTTTGCAATACTCTGAAAATGGAGGTCCATGTTGAAACCTGGAAAATGACCTCCCTCTACCAAACAACTTTTCCCAAGTCTAGAGTAGTTATCCGAACAACTCCTCCCAAGTTTTGATTTCAGAGACACCCTGTTGTAACCAGTCTTATTCCCAAGACTTGCTCCACTAAGCCCCAATTACCTCCTTTTGTTAATTTCTTCTTGTGTGTGTGTGTGTTGGCAGGGCGGGGGGGATGTTTCAATGCTACTTTAACGTGGATGGTTTATTCTATGTTCATCTAAAGGGACAGGAAAACCATCACATGTTATTGGCACCGAATGCTTGCTAGAGGGTGGGAGGAGTTGGAATCTGCACATTTGATATTAAAGCTCTGAGAAGGTTTTAATTTTTAATGGACGTGTTTTAAAGATAATCACCTTTTACATTTACCTCCCTACCAATAAGGTCAAATGACACAGAGCCTTGGATCTGCAAAGGGCTCTGGGTTATAATCCTTGAGGCACTAGTGGCAATGAACATTGATTATTATTTAACTTCAAAACAGATCCCGCGCCTCTGCGCACAGGTACTAGACAGTGTCTTCCCAGAGCTCTGAGAGGACAGTTAAATCTGACCCTCTTTGGGATGCCTATTCCTGGGAATCTAAGCAAAGTTCTGGGGCAATTGCAAAATGAAGCAGATGTAAACAGCCTGGGGTAGACCTTCCAGAGGTTGCTTTGCATCCAGGCTTTTTTTGGTCTACGTTCTTGCTCAGTGGGTCTTTTTCTATATGTAAAATGCCTATGTGGTTTTATGCTTCCCTTCTAGTCCCAATAATCTTTAGTATTTTTTCTTTAGGTGCATTTATTTATTTCTTCCATGAGAGAGGGAGAGAGAGACAGAGGCAGAGACAAAAAGATATAGGCACCCCGACAGAGTCATCACGCTGCAAACCACTCCCCATTTCAGACTACCTCCATCATAAGCATGCACATGCTTTCTCTGTGCACGGGGAGGCCCTGGGACACAAACCCAGTACTTTCCCATGTGAGTCCAGTTGTATTGCTGGAGCGCCACCATTTGGTTCTGCTTTTTCGATTTGACAGTGTTTGGGAATAGCCAGTCAGTGTCTCTGGACTGTGAGTCTAGGCTATAAGTCTTGTGAGGTGGAATGGGACATGGGAGAGAGACAGAGCCTTCACCTCTGCCTTCATGAAGCTTCTGCTGGGTGGTAAATGTGGCAAGGGCCATCTTAGCCAGTCCAAATGGAGCCTGGGGAGACTTGCATAGCCCAGCTTGGCAGGAGCAGAGAGATGTGATCTGGACCCTTATCAGTGCTAGAAACTAAGGTAAGTGTTTCAAGGCATTTTATGTCCACATGAAGGTGGCACAAGCCAGAGGGAGATGGAGAGGGGTTCTTTGGGTAGCCTACAGTTTCTGCCTGGGAAGCAAAGACACAGGGGAATTAGCAGCAGTCACTCTCTTTCTATTTACCCTGTCCCATGACCTCCTTCAGTACCCTGGGGTCCCGTGAAGCTGGGCAGGGCCTTCACTGTATGCATGATGCGGAAGGTCTGCAGAGTGGCTAGAGGGAGAAGAAGCCTCCTCCAGCTCCAAGCCCAACTCCCTCTGGCTGTCCTGGGCCTGGAGTGACAAGGGCTACACTCACCTGAATTTGGGAATTGAAGGCTCCTGCTGAAAAGTAAGCTAGATTCCTTGCCCACAGGGCTCCTTGAAGGGCTTACAAGTGCATTGTTTTCCAGCCCTGCAGCTCTAGAGCATTCCCTGAGCTTCTGTATCCACTGTCAGCCCTCTTCCTGGACTGCAGAGCATACAGAAGAGCAAGGGAAATTCTGCATTTTAATAGCCAGGGCTCCAGTGCCTGTGGGCTACCAAGGTCCATGCAGGCGTCTGAGGTGGGCTCCTCTGTTCTCTCCATCACCAAGCTGAACAAACCCTGGCCAAATGGCTCAGCAAATAAGGACCTCTCAATGAAAGTTTTAGCTTCAACAGTGAAAAGTGTACCAATGGTTTTGTTTTTGTTTTCACCCTCTGTTAACCTTTAAAGCCTAGAGAGTGCAAAGTGAGGAGAGTTTAATGAAAGGATCATTTACAAAGGAGCAGGCAGGATTTTGGAGTCCATGGTGTGGGGATGGGGTGTGGGAGCCAAGGGCTTCTTGTTGGGGGAGAGCAGTCTGAGCCTGGAGACAGAGAGTGCTGCATGGAGAGGAACACAGGCAGGCAAGTAGCATACCCCACCCCAGGAGGGAGCTGGGAAATAAACACTCACCCTCGCTCTCCACCCTCTCCCCTCCCTCTAAGGTCCTATGGAGTTCCCATTGGCTGAACCCAGCCCTAAGCCTCTGATGTGGTCCATCTGGGGGTAGTCTCCCCACAGGAAGGAAGAATCTAGAGAGGCACAAAGCCCAAGCCTACAGCGGACATGGACGACATACTTACCCACTGTGTGTCTCAGTTTACTTATTTGTAAAGTGGGGAGGAATAATAGTTCCCAGGGCACAGCTGTGACAGGGGTAACTTCCTGAACTACATTTATTTAGAGGGATTCAAAATCTGTTCCATTTACTATGCTGTAAACTTACTTCTGAAAGGCTTATTTATTTATATCTTCATGAGAGAGCTAGAGACAGAGAGAGAAACATCCCCATAGGGCCTTCACACCAGGACCCACCCCTAATCTCAACAGGCCTGGACCTCAGAGAGGTCTGGGGACAGGAACCCAGGACCAGTTTGTTACCACTGTCCTACCACCTGGCCCCCACCTTGGCTTTCATCGTGTCCTTACATGGGGCAGCCAGTACACATCTAGGTCTGCATTTGAATACGGCACCTTGACACCTGGGACCTTTCTCTTAGCTCCTGTGCTTTACCATCTGTCCTCAGAAACGACTTTGGACGTGACTTGTGGAGTGCGATAACAGTGATTTGTCCAGAGGAGTGTGATCTGGGGACTCCATATGGAGAGCCAAGCCAGGAGACTGTGCTTGGTGGAGGCTGGGACAGTATCTCATACAGGTCTGGGTTAAGTGGAGAGGCGCCTTGGAACCCATTTCCTAGGGAGGCAAGAGGTGACGGAAGTTGTGATACTCAGCTGTTGGGGATACATGGTCTGCTTCACTTGGATATTGGGTCTTTCTCTCTCTCTCTGCTTCTTGTGTGCAAGTGGGGAACTGTTTGCAGGACAAGCCCCCAGCCCTGACAACAGTACCAGGTACAGAGCCCCCCAAGTACAGAGCCTTCTGACAAAGGCCTAGTCAGACTCAGACTGCAGTCCTCTCTCAAGAAAGAATGTTTCCCTATGCAAAGACATGGAGCTTTGTTCAGCCGGGCAGGCACTCCTCCACCTTGGAGACTGCAGACCAGAAAGCCCCCAAACCAGCATGGAGGGAGCTGGCTGCTGGGTTTGTTTGGACGTCGAGTTGTACCCTTTATTTATGTTTCCCTGAAAAACAACCAACATGTTTTGATGATTTCTGAAGAGTTTAAAAACAATATACTTAATTGCTATGAGTAATTTCAGAGCTCATTAATGTAATAAATCTCTGGAGGGAAATATTCTTAGTTAACGATCAGCATAAAATCGGAGAGTCTCTCAGAGTAAATGAAAGCACCAGCTCACTTTCCAACGGAGACAGAATGTTGGACATTGCAGACAGAGGGAGACTGTTTCTCAAATGACAAATGTCCAGGACTGCCCAGCTGATGGGGGGCTGAAGCTCTCCCTTGTCCTCTGTGTACTGTTTGCCCACTTCCTGGGCAGACCACACAACTTACAGTGCAGCAGAATTTCTACATTTAAATAGCCAGGGCCTCACTGGTGCCTGTGGGCTGTCAGGGCCCCACTGGTGTCCATAGCAGACTGTCACCTTGGGACTGGGTGGCAAGTACTCTCTGCTGTGTTGTCACCAAACATTGGCTCATTGTCACCATCATTAAAAGGTTTGGTGGTCCTGGGACTTTGGAAGTCCAGCTTGGTGAATTTTGTTTAAAATTATTAAAAAATTACCCATAAGGCATAGGTCAGTTTCTGTAAATCCTTGCTGAATGATTTAGGAAGCCTCAAAATGCTGTACATATCCTTAAACCAAAACAGAATTCCTGGTTCCTGAAATCCCCAGTGCATTCTCTTCCAGTCTGCTCCATGCTAAGAAGCGGCACTTCCATCTACCCAGTTATCAAAGCTACACATCTCGGAACATTCGTGGCAAGCCGATCACAACAGTGGCCTGAGACACTTCCATCTACCCAGTTATCGAAGCCAAACATCTCAGATATTCAAGGCAAGCCGATCACAACAGTGGCCTGGGTCCTCACTCTTTGCTGCTTATCTTTGTAGTGCCACCCACTCTGACTCTGGGATCCCTCCTGTGACTTGCTCTTGTCAAAGGAGTGTTAATGAAAAAGCAGAAGCAGAGACATAAGTGCTTCACAGTTGGACTCATCTGCTCTCTCAGCTGGGCCTTCACCATGCGAAGGTGCCCGGGCTAGCCTGTTGGAGGATGAGAGCTGGGTGGTCCATTTACCCTTTGTCCTAGCCAACAGCTCACCCACTGCCAGAAGAACCACCCAGCCAAGCTCAGCCTCAACTGCAACGTTCACTTTTGTGAGTTAAATAAATGCTTCTGTTTTAAGCCCCTGAGTGTGGGGTACTTTTTCATGCAGCATTATCATGGTGGGTAGACAGCACCATCTTTGACTCTTCCCTTTCTTGACAAGTTCCTGATTCCTGTCACATGCATGTATTCTTTTGTGTGTGTGTGAGTGTGTTGTCACGGAGGTTTTTAAAGTTTTCTTTCTTTTAACTTTTTTATTTCTTAAAATTTAATTTTCAAAATAATTTATTATTTACATGAATTGTTATACATCTTTGTGAGGCACAATATGGGTTTCTAAAACATGCGTGCAATGTACATTAATCTAATCAAGAATAATACCATATTAATTGTTTTCAACAAAGAACAATGCATTATGATATATACCATTTTCTACTATTAAAAAATTTTAATATATCTATGTGTGTATGTGTTTGTATGTATGTATGTACATATATGTATATACGTGTGTGTGTGTGTGTGTGTGTGTATGATTGACAATATTTCTTTTATTCATTCTTAATTGGTTTTCTGGTCCATAACCCATTTGCCACATCTACATGTATTCTTGAGTCTGTCAAATGCTTGTTTGCTGAGCTCCTTCCCTGTCCTCTCATGCAGTCTCTGGTCTCTACATTGTCTACTGTACATTTATGCCTTCGAATCTTTCAGTTTCTGCCATAGAGTACAGACATTAGGTATACAATGAGTAAGGACATACAGTGTTTGTCTTTCATAATCTGGCTTATTTCACTTAGCATGAAATATTCTAGATTCCTCCACTTTGTAGTGAATGAAGACTCTCACTGATCTTTATGGCTGAGTAGCATTCCATTGTGTATTTGTGCCCCTTTGTTTCAATATAGTTATCCATTTTTGGACACTAAAGTTTATTCCATGTCTTAGCAATTGTGAATAATGCTGCAATAAATATGGATGTGCAAGTATGTTGCTATGATTTCCTGTCCTTTGGGTGAATACCCAGGAGTGGGATTACTGGGTCATATGGTAGTTGTCTGTAAATCTTTGAGGAACCTCCTTGCTGTTTCCTGTAGTGGCTATACTGATTTACATTCCCACCAACAGTTCATGTCTTCCATTCAACATCAGATCCTGTTGGCTCTGCCTCCAAACACATGTGTTATATCTATTCTTCTCCACCTGTTCTGATCCCATCCTTGCTCAAATTGCTGTGACAGTTGACCTGGGACAGGAGTTCCTGTACCATTGTTTCCCACCCAAGGTCTATTGAAGTCCTAGTGGTCTTTTTGCAAAGGAGCATTTTTGATTCATTTAAAATAAGCTATCTCTTCTCAAACCTGGTCTACAAGGCCTCACTTCACCTTGTTTTTCTCTGCCCTTTGTTCCTACCATTCTCACCCTTCCTTATTCTGCGGCAGTAATGGGATCTTCATTCTATACTTTGAACACCTAAATCTTGGTGCTACCTTAGGGCTTTTGCAATTGCTCATTTCCCAAACTGGAGGTGACAGGCTGACTTCTCCTTGTCCTGGCATCTCTATCCATTTGTCTCCCACTCAGAGAGGACTCAGTGGGCCCATGAGATTGGTGGGCTGCTCTCCACTTCTAGCACATGACCCAGAGGTAAGTGGCTTCTAACATCTGTCTCACAGCTCTGCCTTCTGATTGGAAGTGTCTGGATATTTTAAGTAACTGGGGTAAAACCCAACTAGGCCATGCATGGAGAGAAGGCTCAAGGATAATTTTCTGGACTGAGAGCAGCACATCTTCTGAGAAACTGGGACAGCTGGGCTCTCTAGAGCTGGTGACCCAGCGTGAGTATCTGGCTGGCCTGGGGTATGGGGTGTGAGTGGGTGTGGGGCTCCTAAAGCCCTGGAGAGAGACACCGAAGTCTTGATCTGGGACAGATTTTCTTTTCTCTTCTAGGAAACTCTTCTCTTTTCTGGATATAGGGCTTTAGCCTTTGCTTTTACCTTCTAGGAGCCTTGCAGGGACCCAGGCTGGAGCTGAGCTACTCCTTTGGATTTCTGCTCTTAGGAGTGTCTGTTTCCCAGGAATAACCAGCGGCAGGCCACACTATCACTGCTCTGTTGGGTGGGAAGCAGGAGGAGCAGGGAATGGTCCCCATGAAACCAAAGCCAAGCCATCCTGGCACATGATTCATTTGGGGGTATATCTGTAAAGACACCACCTGGGTGATTAAAGCATTTGTCTAATTCCTCTATAGCATGTTGACAGGTGAGGTTTCTTCAGAGAAATATCCCATTTTTGTGGTGGAGGAGTTTGAGGCCTCGAGTGGCATTAGTGTGGTGGATGTCCAAGTGGAGAAGGCATAGTGAGTGTGTGAGTTTGTACGAGTGTGGTTCTATATAAGACTATGTGTCTGTATAAGTGTGTGAGAGTATGAGTGTGTGAGTTTGTGTGTGCGTGACAGTTGTGAGTGGCATGAGTATGTGTGAGTGTGTCTGTATGTATGCATATGTGCGTGGGGTGGGCAGGCTAGGCCCTACATCCCTGGTAGTGGGAAACTCAAAGATTTAGGGGCAGCAGCAGCTGGCTCTAGTCTATTCCCACTGACTGTGTGTGAACTGCAGCAAATTCTCTAACCAATGGCTCTCCAATGCAGATATGTTTGCCCCCTCCCCTATTCCAGGGCTGAACAAGCCATGCCTCACAGAACTGCCCCACATAGCAGAGCATAATCTGGACCAAGATGGCACCAGTGTCAAGGTCAAGAACACCACTTAAAATGTTCCAGTCACATTTCCCTCATCTGAGGGTGTGCTTCCCAGAGTGTGAGGGCTGTGGGATGTATATGGTGGCTCGTTAAGTATACATGACTATAACTTGTGCACTTTAACTCTGTATACTCAGGCCACAGAGTTATGGGGTGGGTATACCAAACCAAACAACAAGACAAAACAAAAAGAAAAGGAAAAAAAGAGAAAAGGAACAATACCTTTTCCTTACACTCTGGGAAGGTTCCAACCACTGTCCCAGCTGGTGAATGTTGGCCCAGAATGAGTTTTCTGGAGGAAGGAGATCAGAGTGTATAGTGCCCTCAGTGGGTCTGGGTGGCTGTCTACCCCTCTTAGAGTGAGCCCCTCAGGACACTGAGTGAGGTCTTGGTGTTACACATATATTCTTTATGTGACACAGTTTTATGGGTAAGCCAACCACTGTTTTGTGTGGAAGAAAGAGTAATTCATTCTAATAGAGGGAATGAGGGAGTGGAGGGAAGCCTGACTGAGGGACTCTGTGGGGTCCAGGTTGCTGATCTACATCATGGGAATTTTGAGGGGCTTCCAGTTCAATTGCCTCTTAAGGAGTTTCGGAGGTACAGTATCTTGGTCTGGATCCACTCTAAGGACTCTTCCATTAGCCAAGGAGGGGCTGGGCCAGTCTGGGTGAGAATGGCGTCCTGAGTGCTGGACATTTCCAAGGGGACAGTCTTACCTGTGCCAGTGCAGCTTTGTCTTCAAGGCTATTCAAGTTTGGTCTGGCCCCATGACTTTAAAGTTCTGGCATAGCAGCAGTGTTTGGCTTGTGGAGGTTTGCTCCTGGGCCCTTCTCCATCTGCTCTGTCATCTTCTGGGTGTTCTCTGAGCACAGAGGCATGAGGAGCCAAGAGAAATCATCTCCTTCCCCCGCCTTGCCCCACTGTTGTCCTGGTGGTTTCTGGTGCTGCTACAGAGCTCCTGGAGTGGATGGCACACTGTACCACTGTACAACAGGGTGAGAAGAGGAGACAAAGGGGATGGGAGTCCCACCACAGGGCTCTTGGAGTTGGCGTCTTGATTCACTCTAGCTGTTGAACCAGAAAGACCTTACCATGACTTCACCGGAAAACTCAGAAACCAGGGCTGCCACATAACTGGTCCCACCCTCCCAAGGACCATTCTCAGACAGCTACAATCTTACATGCAGAAGCAAGCAAGAGAAATTGGTGCAGCCACTGTGGAAAACAATATGGAGGTTCCTCAAAGATCTACAAATAGAACTACCATTTGATCCAGCAATCCCACTTCTGGATATCTACCCAAAGGGCAGGAGAACACTCAGTCAGAAAAGCGCTTGCACATCAATGGTTATGGCAGCATAATTCATGATTGCTAAGACATGAAACCAACCCAAATGTCCACAAACAGATGAACGGATTGAAAAGTGTAGGGACCAGCAGTTAGCGTCATGGCTATGTCGCTGGACTCCCACGTAGTCGACCGCGGTTTGAGTCCCGGACCCGGTGGCTTAAACTCACGCCGGGCGCGTGTGCGTGCATGCCCAAGATCCCGAGAGGAGAATGGAGGAGAAGGGATTGCGGCGTGGCCATCCCCCCTGGGGGGTGATTTCCTGCTTTCTATCTCTATGTCTCTCTCTGTCTGTCTGGCGAGCGCACGCGCCCTATAGCAAAAACCTCTCCAAAAAAAGAAAAAAAGAAAAAAAAAAAAAGAAAAGTGTGACACTATACTCTATGGAATACTATTCAGCCATAAAAAGCAACAAGACTCTGGCATTTGATAGAAAGTGGTTGAATATGGAAGATTTGTTGTTGAGTGAAGGAAGCCAGGCTAGAAAAAGAAAGATATTATATGTATCCACTTAATATATACCAACTAACTGCATTCTATGGTAGAGATCGAAATATTGGAGGACATAAAAGCAGTGAAAATAGTTATGGATGCTGAAGACAGTGTGGAATGGAGGTAGGTGAAGGAGAAGGGAAGAGTATAGAGAAGGATAGAGAATAAATAGAGAGGCATGACATTAGTGAGACACAGAAATGGTTTATTACCTGTTGATGATAACATGGACAGTATTCTCTACCGGACTGGTGTGAGAAGTATTTCATGTTAGGTAAATTCTCTTTACAACCCAAATGATGTATAGTGATTGAATTAAAAAAATGAGAATAAAATAATAATAATAATAATCTGAAAAAAAAGAAAAGCTATTTGATGATGATAACGTGGATAGTAATGTCTTTGTCTTGATTGATATGCCTGGTAATCATGCTGGAAAAAGAAATGTATATAACTGTATATAACTGTAAAGATATATGTGATTAAATGTAATATAAAAATTTAATTACAAAAAAGAGAGAAAGTGGCTAGTAAGCACATGTGGCTAGTAAGGTCTTTGAACAAGATTTCTGCAGGACTCCTTCCTAAGTTCTTCAGTGATGTGTATTTACGAAAAGGAATGATTCTGATGAATTCCTGTGATACTAGGAGGTAGCACCCCAATACTGTCTACCCTGTCTACCTTTTAATTCAGTATTCAGTACTGCCAAAGAAGGAAAGGAGCATTAGAAGGAGGGGTAGAGAAAGCTTTAAGCTCAAAGGTTGGTTTCAGGCACTATACATAGTTTGGGTTGCAAAGAGAAATTACCTAACATGAAATACTTCTCAGACTAGTCTAGTAGAGAATACTTATTGGAACCAGCAGTTAGTGTAATGGCTATGTTGCTGGACTCCCATGTAGTTGACCGTGGTTTGAGTCCCGGACCCGGTGGCTTAAACTCACGCTGGGCACGTGTGTGTGCGTGCTCAAGATGCAGAGAGGAGAAAGGAGAAGAAGGGATTGTGGCATGGCCATCCCCCCCCCGGGGGGGGTGATTTATTGCTTTCTGTCTCTCTGTCTCTCTTCTCTGTCTTTCTGGCAAGCGCATGCGCCCTATAGCAAAAACCTCTCCAAAAAATAAAAAAAAAATAGAAAGAGAATACTTAAACGCACTGGTTGGTTTTACTCCAGACTTTCTCTATCCGCAATAGATGGAAGGGAGGTTTGGACAGGTTTTTGAAAAAGTGCACTGCAGCCATGTTGATGTGGATGGTGTATGAAAGTTAGAAAAATCAGAGTGATTTGAAGAGTGTGTTTGTACTTTATTTAGTTTTCTGCTCGGAGCTAGCAAACATTCTCTCCCTAATAGTACTGGTTAGTTTTGTCAAAGACCGAGAGCAGAGAAATATGTCATGGCAGCCTATGAATTATCCATGGAGCTGGGAAGTGTGTTTCTTTACTTAACTTTCTCTATTCAAAGCAAACTTATTTTTTTCCTCTTGTAATTCTAGAAAAAAAAATACTCTAACCCCTCAGACAGTGACATTACTGTCACCTGCTTAAAATAGTATGACGTTCTTCAAGTCTTTGAATACTCTCTAGGGCTCTCTGTTTTCCATGAAGGCATTTATTTCAGTCAAAATACTTCATGTTTTTCTCCACTCCGACACTTCACCAAAAAGGAGTTGCAAGAGAATACAGCAGCTCAAAACTCCTGTGTCACTTTTAAAGGGACTGTTTTCTTTCTCCACTAGTAAATCCTCTTCATCTCCCCGGGAATTGCTGGTGGACAGGTGTGGTCGTGAGGAAGCGCTGGCCTCTCAGCCGCCTGCCTGGCTTATACATGTCCTTATACATGTCTTTGGGGTTTGGAACATGCCTGGGAGGGTCCCCGGGAGCTGGTGGGGCCTGGCACTCCCACTGCCCCTCACCCGTAGTTGCTGCTGCTGCTCTGATACACCTACACTCTTCTACCCTGATCGAGGACAGGGCTGGGTGCTCCTTCCCGACCCCCTCCTGCCTCCTGCAGGCCTCATCCTGGAAGGCTGAGAAGGCTGCCTTCATCACCCGCATGATGAACCTTTTGAATATTTGGACGTGGACTCCTGGCCGGAGATGTCATGTCTTTCCCTCTGTTGTTAGTCCGGAGACAACACGGACTCCCCTGGTTTACCTGTGTAGTCCCAGGGCGTCTCAGGTGCCAGGAGCCGCTGCCGTGAGCGCCTCGTCTCCTGTCAGATGTGGTTGGTGAGAGACGAGGACAGCATGACCACTGGGCACCGCACACTACAGAGGTCAGCTCACAAGGACAGCGGGACGGCAGTGATGTGGCCGTGACTAGTTGTCAAGTGAGTGGAGAAAAAAAAAACCTGGCAGGGGGGGGAGGAAGTGGCAGGGGGGCAGTGGAGGAGGGGGAAGGACTGTGCAGAGAAAAGTCCTGTCATCCCTGATGAAATATTCAGTGTTGTCGGGATGGTCCATAGGCTGTTTCCCCCCAAGGGGGTGGATTTCTAGATCATTCTTCAGGGCCCCTTGCAGGCGACTGGAGCACTTTGTTTAATAGACTGGCGGAACTCATCAGAAACATCTGTAATGCATTATGAATGGTTTAATGTTGGGGGACCCTGGAAGGTCCAAGCAGGTTTTATTGTGTGTCAGTATCACACGTGTGCGTGTGTGCATGCGTGCAAGCAAACGAGCCCTCGCACCCTCGCATCCCTGCCAAAAAATGACTTTTGCCTCCAGCACGCCACCTTTTTAAGCCTATAGAACTCCGAAACTGCTGTATAGTAACAAGTTTGTGAGATTTTGGAAAGGAAACCACAGTAATGATGCCAGTTCTTATGATCATAAATAATCATAATTAACAGGACTGCTGTATATTTATGTTGGTTTGTTTTCAGACACTTTTCATTTTATTTTGAATTTTTTCATATTGTGTTGACTTGAAACACTTCTGTCTATAGCGTGGCGTGCTCTGTAGAACACTGGGGAGCAGCATACTTTATTTGTCCTCGGAAACAGACCACAATAACGTGGTAACTTCTATCTGCTGGCAGGTTCACAGAAGAGGGATATTAGTCTCGGGAAATTTGCTTTTCTCGTAGACAGTTACAAGCCAAAGGTTCTGAATTCTTCCTTGGGCCAATAACGTTTTCCTGATTTCTTCATGTATCCAGAGGGCTGATCCAGGGAGGCTCGTCTACCTTTCTTCCAGTTTAAATTCTTGATAAACGTGGGTAGGATAACTTAATAATTGCTCTCTGTCTGAAAATGTAGGATGACTCATGGCTAAAAGGCTGGGAACGAGAACAATATCTCTCAGTGTGACCTGGAAAGACAGGTTGTGGTCTGGGTCCTTAGTGATCAATAATCTATAACCCATACATTGATTCTGGAGGGACCGTTTGGTGAGACGCTCAGAAAATATAATGTCGTGCTCAAGTGCTCAAGTGCTCCTGGGGTTAGAATGAGACCTCATTGACATGAATCTGATGTCAATAAGCATTCGATTGCTTTTGTGTGCGTAGGAGAGACACGTCTTCTATAGTGGATTTATGGCTGGGAATCTCTCCCTCCGAATATTCCCCTCTGCCATTCTGAGGAGGGGCTCCCTTCTCAACACTTCATCTGTAGTAGGCACCCCCCTCCTGGCTCGGACTCTGCCTGGGGGAGGCTGTGGTCTGCTTCAGAATGCAGAAATCTTTCCAGCTCAAAGAAATGAAACAAAAGTTGGTTTTTCCTTCTTTTGCTTTTTGGCTTTCCCTCGGTTGTGATTTTAAACTTTTAATATGTGCATACTGGTGAAGCATTGTCCCTACTTAAATTATTTGTCTCCCTGTATGGCAGTTTTGTTGGGAAATGAACTATTCATGTAGCTTTTAGAGTCACTATGGGTTTAAATTTCAGCCTTAGGCCAGGTCTACACAGGCAAAGACCAAAGATGATTATGATTATGGTTTCAAGCTCTCCTTTCCTGTGATTATCAGGATATTTCATCCAGAAGCAATAGCAATTTTATTCTCACTCTCTCTTTTAAAATTGTTATTCTGTGTCCTCTGGCCAGTGGGGGCTCCCTAGTCACGGCCTCAGTAGATGTCGGGGTGTCTTATTCCATAATGATTCATCAACTCTGGACAGCTGAGCCCTGTTAGACTGTGTGTAGGAATTGATCCCACAGTGTAGCTGGATAGTGGAAGACCCTACAGGGAGCCATTTGGGGCTGGGCAAGAGGAGTGGGGTGATGCACCATTGCTGAAGAGGGAGAAGCAGCCAGAATGCATGGAAGGGTCCAGGGAAAAGGGAGTGACCAAGACTCATTCTCTCCTCCTTCAGTATCAGAACCGCTTTTCTGGTGCCCCCGAGAGGCCTGGAGACAGCTTCTTGGTCCAGGGACCTGACAGGCAGTTTTCATGGAAACAGACATGGGCCAGGAGAGCCAGAAGAGATGGGAAGAACTTGGCAGTAGCTGTGTGGTGTCTAGTGGATCCAAAGAGCCAGCTGTGAGGGTTTGAAAAGTTCCCAGCAAGGACTCCCAGGGGTAACTAGGTGGTTTGCTGAAGGCAGGAGAAGAGAGCTGGCTTCCAGAATCAAGATGGTGGGACATGGAACACCCCCCTCCCCCCATTTTAGCCTCCTGGATGCTGGTGACATGTGAACATATCAGTTACATGGCCTTGCCCAGGTCTAGACCAGTAGCTGGAGCAGCTGACCCAGTCATGTTTTGCTCTCTGTCCTGCCTCTGTGGACTTGGGTCCCCTCATCCCCAGGGCACTATTGGAGTGTACAGAATGTCTTCCAAAGGTCACAAGAAATGTGTTTTATAAAAAAACTATGTATGGATTTAAAAAAGTTTGGGAGGGAGACCAGCAGATGGCATAATGGCTATGTTGCTGGACTCCCATGTAGTCAACCGTGGTTGGAGTCCCGGACCCAGTGGCTTAAACTCACGCGAGGCGTGTGTGCCCAAGATCCCGACAGGAAAATGGAGGAGAAGGGATTGCGGCATGGCTGTCCCTCCTGGGGGATGATTTCTCGCTTCCTGTCTCTCTGTTTCTGGCAAGCGTATGCACCCTATAGCAAAAATCTCTCAAAAATAAAAATTTCTTTGTTACACCTAAACAAACTTATACTTTAATTTCATTTTTCTACAAACTTTTGGAAGTTCCCCTGGTCCTTTTACTCTCCACAAAATGATTGAAGGGGTTTCCTTCTCAGCTGACTCACTGAATTCTCTAATCTAGTTGGATACCAGGTCCCAGCAAAGGATACATACTTGGTGTGACCGACAGAACATAAGGCTCTTATTATTAATAGTGATGTTCTGATGATCTGGCAAAAATATACTTTTTAAAAATTGTTTACTCTGTATCAAACATGTTAATGCTCTCTGACATAGGTAACTTTTTTAGTATCCATTTGTATAGGTGAAGAAATAGGCTTAGAAGACTAAATATTTTGCCCAAATTCACACAGCAGGTAGAACAGGGCTTTGCACTCAAACGGGCTAATTCTAGAGCCCGGATTTTTATTCCCTCTGTATTGTGACAAAGCTCTCTTGCCATGTGTCTCCACATGGACCCTGTTCAGCTCGGGGTCAGGAGCCAAAGAGCCTGAATTCTTTCATGGCTGACTTGCTCCATGGTCTTGAAAAAGACTTTCTCTTTGGCTTTTCAGTTCCCTCTTCTGTCAAACAGAGTCTTTGACTAGATTAACCTCCAGGATCCACTCAAGTACCAGCTTAGGATATTCTTCTGGAATAAAATCCTAGAACATGTCAGGAGCCTGTACTGGGGACTTCAGGGCTAAGCAGGCATTTGGGCATGGCCTGGTCACTCATGGTACCAGAAAACTGGACCAGATGTCACATTTCTTCAGCGACACCAGATTGTCAGAGACCAAACCAATAGGTGTCGGTGTGGCTGGTGACTTGTCTTCCATGGGCAAACACTGTCCACCTGCCTATTCTTGGTCTTCCTCTTTTCCAACTCAGGCCAGTCTCCAACCTCAGGTTGACAAAGGAGAGGTAGATGCTGCTGATCCTTGGGCAAAGTACATGGAGACTCTCGGAAGGCAAATACCCCTTCTGAAATCGAGTATGAAACAGCTTTCTTGGGCCCTGAATGTTCCCAAGGTGGGGTTTATTAATCAACATCTGACTAAAGTTGCCTCTCATTGGGAATTAGGGGCTTTGTGAATTGAGGGAAACTGAGTTCAAGGGATCTTGAAGACTCCTGGCAGGGAAGAGGCATGCTTTTCATACCTGGAATGGAATGGAGATTTTAACTCTGCAGAGGCTTCTGTGCTGGTAATGGCTCTCACTCTACCTACTTTTCCGCCTTCTCTGCCCTTCCCCAGGTCCCAGAAGGCTGACCCAATAGGCTGCCCTTATTGGTTCATTTCACTGGCATTTGGTCATGAGGAGGCCTCAAAGGGAAATCAGAGGAGAACAAGGTGGGTGTATCTTAAGCTCTCTCCCTGCTTTAGGGCTATATGTCTGTCAACACATGTACCCTGACAGCTTCAGCTCTTACGGGAGCGTGGGAGGGTCCTTCTTCTGCTATCCCTGGGCTCACTGGGCTCCGAGAGCTCTACATCCTCCCTGTTCCTTCATTCACTTCCCTGCCCCCTCTTATTTCTCTTAACCAAACTCGCACTCTTTCTGTCACTCCACTGGGGATGGCTTCTGTTTCCTTCTGCTTCTTGCTTTGCGGAGCCCCTCTCACCTCATAGAGAGCTACCAATACCCCGATTAGCAAGAAATAGGTAAAGTAAGGCTGTTTCCAGTTCATGGAGGAAACCCTAGGGAGCTGCTTATGGGCCACGTCAGAGAATAGTTTAATGCACAAGCTAAGACTCGAACTAAAGTCTTTGATTACAATTTTGCTACTATTTCCAAAGCTCTTCTCACTGAATTCTGAGGATTACCAACAACTTTTGGCGGTTCACAACAGAAGAGGTTTCTTAAGTACTTAGCTGGGCAAATAGAAGCAAACCAGGCATGTAATTCACAAATTTTCCAATTGTTGCCACTGCCATAGGCAATAGCCCTCATTCAGTCTTAAATGAGAATCTATAAATTTTAAAGAATATTAATGATATTGAGATACATAGGAAGACGATTATTTACCCTGTTGACCAACATGAGAATAGAAAATAAATGATTAGCGAAAGACAAGGGGAATGTGTATTTACATGTTGTGATATATGCAGGGGTAAAATGAGTGGTACAAATGCTTTTTTAATTTGAGTGTATTTATTACTTGTGAAAGTGAAGACTAATTATGCTGTCTTCATTCTGGCATTGTGAGAGAGGTTCGTGAGCAAGGCCCCCCCCCCCCCCCCCATTGCATTGCTTCAAGCACTGTAGGCTGCCTCCCTGCCTGGGTGGGTGCTGGGATGGTTTCTTGAAGGACAAAAGGAGACAGATTTAGCTTCTCTTGTCACCTTCTTCTCAAATTGCCCAGCCAAGTCCATGCATAATTGCGACTTCCTCCTGCAACTTCTCAGTCTTGCATCGGAGGCCATAATTCAATTCCTCCTCCGTGGACAACAGAGGGGGCACCCTACCAAGGGATGCATGTTAGGTGTGGCGAATCTGTCCACGGAGGTTTTAAATCACTGGGTGAAAGCCGACACTGCTGGAGTCCTGGGCTGTAGATGGCTGCTGTTACTGGAGTTGTGGTGAATTCTAATTATAGCCTCTCACTGGCATCCAAAGGCCATTACGAACTTCAGCCAGGGCAAGCAGTTATTCTTGGCAGCTCACACAGACACCTGAGTTATCAGGAAGTGCCATCATGGCAGAAGTCAGTGAAGGAGTTGGGGAAAGGATGAGGCAGGGGGTCTTCCCTTGATAGAAAGCATTCCTCTGTCTATAGAGACTTCTGCTCAGGCCTCAGTGGGTTGCTTCTCCTTTCTCCATGCTGGTCTTAGCTCAGATTGTGGGCTTCCAAGCTCTAGTCAACTTTGACCGCACAGCAGTTGTATCTGAGGAGCTTTAGAAATCACCATGTCTGAGTGGCACCTAGACCCATTAAGTCAGTATTTCTGGAGTGAGACTTGGTTGATTCCACTGTGTTACCAGGGCTGAGAATCATTGCTTGAGGTTGTGGGAAGAGAAAGGGGGACTTCCCAGAGGCTGTCTCACCAGAGTGGCTTTTCTTTTAGTGGTTTGAAGTTTGATTCTCCACCTCATAAATCTAGAAAATGGACTTTATTCAGACTCTGAAAGTGGGTCTGTCTTTTAGGAACAGACTCACATGAGTACAAGTCGTAAGACTGATGTATAAGCCTAGAAACCCAATGTCTTATTTAACGGTGAGAAAGAACATGGTATGACACCTGTGCTTCTTGCACTAGCACCAGCTGGCCTTTCTGAGGCCGAGCTATTTTCTAGCAGCAGCATTTCCTGCTCTCTGTCCAGGCAGGGAGTTGCACCAATCGGTGGGATTGCCTAGCCCATTCTTCTCACATGACTGATTCACTCAGGCAGGGCCTCATCAAAATAATGGGTTTTTGGACAAGTTGTGCCATACTTTCCTATGCAAAAATGTGTCATGACTTTTCCAGTGACCCAATAGTTGATCCTCTCCCCCACCCCGACTTCCTACAAGGCTAAGAAATTAAAATTTACTGGGGGGAAAAGGACTGGGTTGGTTTTCTGGGCCTTCCTGGATTCTGGAGACTTCATATCACTGATACCTCTTTGAACAAAGGCAGAGAAAGGAGGAGTTGGAAGCACAGTGGAGAGTGAGGTCGTTCCTTGTGGGTTTGTTTGTTCGTTTCATTTTGTTTGTTTGCTTTTGTGTGTGTGTGAGAGAGAGAGAGAGAGAGAATTTTCCTAGGCATTTCTCTTTCTCAGCTTAGGAACCCATATTTGAATTTGAAAATGGCAAAGAAGCCACAGGTGAACGAGCCATGGGACTTCAAGGCAAGTGAAGTCACAAAGAAGTGGGAACATGGGGAAAGCAGGAGTGCGGAGGCAACGAGGGCATGCAGGCACTCAGAGAGCAGCATGAAAAGAAGGGGAGTCCCGTGAGGCCAGAGCTGATGTGCGGAGTGGCGGGCAGGGCTGAGGGTGCAGGTGCAGAGCTCTCGTTGGGGGCGAGGCAGCTCCATTCCCCACCCCTTTCCTCAGAGCTCCATTTGCCAGTGTGTGGGTGGCACTGCATCTTGGGCTTCCTTCTGGAGAATTTGCTCAAAGACAAAGACAATACAATCACACCAGAGAAAGGATCTCTGGGACAAGTCAGCGGGCTCTTTTGCAGGCTTCACCTAGCATCTCCCCTGGTGTAAGGGGAGCTCCTCCCCAGCAAATCTGCGTCAGTCCTGGGGAACTCTTAGAGCATGATAGATGATTCCAGTGATCCCCACTCCTGACCTGGGGATGTGTATGGACTCTGAGTAGGACTGGAAGAGGCCAGATTTCTAGAAGATGCCCACAGCCAGCAGCTGGCTACAAAGCAAGGCTGGAGTTAGAGAATGTTGGCTGGTTTAGAAAACAAATGAGAAAAACTACCTTTTGCATTGTCTAGACCAGTCGTATTCAATAATAGGTATTACTAATAGAATAAATGAAAAATGCATTTCTTTAGCACTGTCATCTCTCAGGGTGACATGCATCTTGAGCTGATTTGCAAATGCGCGGTTCTAAGTGGCGCGTGGTCGGAAGCAGTTAGCTCCTAATGGTATGCTGCCGCATGGGCAGCAGCCGAACCTATTAATGAACTAATCCCAGACTCTCCAGTGGATGCCGTCTGGGCTCTTCTGAACTACACTTTGCATTTCAGCTAAAATCAACAACATTTGAGAAAGAAGAACTTAAATGGATTAGGCTGCTTATCTCTGGGTTCAGACACTGTGTTCAGCAACAATAAGAGAGAGACAATGGGTATAGAAGATTTCTGGGCTCAGGAAAGGAGATTAAAACTTTGCTCACCATGCATCAGGCGACTGCCCCCATCAAACATTGGCTGTGGAGGTCAAGAGCTCTGACTCTGTAGCCAGACATCCTGGTTCCACCGCTTGCTAGCTGTGCGACTTTCAGGCAAATTACTTGGCCTTTCTGAGCCGTGGTTTCCTCATCTGTGAAATGGATTAGTGATAGCCTCTACATACAAGGGCTGCTCTGGGGGTTAAAGGAGAGTTAGTATTTTCAGGGTGCATAGAACTGCTTGGCACACAGAACAGGCTATAAAAGGGGTTGTTATGTTAATTCATTTATTCCACAAATACTTGTTAAGTACCTATCATATGCCAGGCAAAATCCTTAGTGCTTGGGATTCAGAGTGAGTGAAATGGCATTCTTACTCACCTGGAATCTACATTTGACACGGGATGAGAAAGAAAGAAGTAATTTCAGGGACCAGCAGATAGAGTAATGGTTACGTCTCTGGATTCCCATAGTTGACCACTGTTCAATTCCCGAACCCGGCAACTTGAAATTCATACTGGGTGTGTGTGTGTGCATGCCCAAGATCCTGAAAGGAGAATGGAGGAGAAGGGACTGTAGCATGGCCATGCCTCCTGGAGGTGATTTCTTGCTTTCTGTCTCTCTGGTGAAGGCATGTACCCTATAGCAAAAATCTCTTAAAAAAAAAAAAGAAAGAAAGACGTGATTTCAGATTATAATAATAAATGTGAAGGAACCACCAACTTTATTTATTTATTTTTTTGGAGAGGTTTTTGCTATAGGGCGCGTGCGCTCCCCAGACAGAGAGAGACAGAGAGACAGAAAGCAGGAAATCACCCCCCAGGGGGGATGGCCATGCCGCAACCCCTTCTCCTCCATTCTCCTCCTGGGATCTTGGGCACGCATGCACACGCGCCCAGCGTGAGTTTAAGCCACTGGGTCCGGGACGCGAACCGTGGTCAACTACGTGGGAGTCCAGCGACATAGCCATTACGCTAACTGCTGGTCCCAAGGAACCACCAACTTTTAATAGAATGGTTACAGAGAGGCTCCCTGGGAAGAAACCTGTGGGAGGACTGAGAACCATATGCACCAATCTAGAGAGACACATGAGGGCCAGGAGGCCGTGGCAAGGGGTGCGGAGATGGATCTCCATGTCCTTCTTTCCATTTTCATCTTTAAGTAGAGATGCCCACAGCAAATAGACACTTTTTGACAGCTAAGCATCAGTCAGGTTCTGGCTCGGGGCCAGGGAGCTGCCTTGTAGAAACACCTCTTCACACCGTCACGGGCTTCTGTGCAGTGATGTTTCAGGAGGCTGGCCTGAAAAATGCATTGGTTTAAGTCCACTGTAGTCCCGTGGTGGGGATGTCTTCTATTGTTTTGGAGGGGATTCACTAGAAAAAGTTCTCTGAAGACTCAACTGCAGGAAGAGCAGATCCACAGCCTTCTCATTTTTATGGTCAAGGCACTCCTTAATGGGTTTTGGGTTTTGTTTCTCTCCTGGCTGTGGCCCCATGGGAAGCTCAGGATCACGTTTTCAGTGTCCCTGTCGTGCTGCATATTTATGTGACTCGGCGTGGACCTTATTTCTGGCTCTAGGATTGACTTTCTCACTCTTACATTACCCTGTTCTGCCTATCTTATATCTTTACTTAATCCTTTTGTTCTATGTGTATCTTTTAATTTTATTTTTATTTATCTATTTAGTTAGTTTCTGCCACAGGGCACATGCAGGCCAGAGAGGAGAGAGACCAAGAGATACAGAGAGAGGGAAACTGAGATATCACCCCTTTCAGAAGGATGGTCGCACAGCAATCCCTTCTCTACCATACCCCTCTAGGGTTCTGGGTACACACGCACATGTACCTGGCAAGATTTTCAAGCTACTGGGTCTGGGACTTGCATGGTGGTCGGCCATGTGGGAATCCAATTGCCTTAACGATCATGTCACCTATTGGCTCCGTATGTGTATCCTTTTTTCTTTTCTTTTCTTTTCTTTTCTTTTCTTTTCTTTTCTTTTCTTTTCTTTTCTTTTCTTTTCTTCTCTTCTCTTCTCTTCTCTTCTCTTCTCTTCTCTTCTCTTCTCTTCTTTTCTTTTCTTTCTTCTTTTCTTTTTGAGAGGTTTTTGCCATAGGGCATGTGCGCTCACCAGAGAGAGAGAGACAGAGAGACAGAAAGTGAGAAATCACCCCTACCCCCCACGAGGGATGGCCGTGCCACAATCCCTTCTCCTCCATTTTCCTCTCGGGATCTTGGGCACGCATGCACACCTGGCGTGAGTTTTAAGTCACCGAATCTGGGACTCGAACCGTGGTCCACTACATGGGAGTACAGCGACATAGCCATTATGCTAACTCCTGGTCCCATATGTGTATCCTTTTGAGAAGGGAGTGAGGAAAGAAGGAAGAAAGGAAAGAAAGAAGGAAGAGGTTTTAGTCATGAGTAAGATGCTCCTTCCCTGAAGATGGAAGCCAGGTGGAGCTGCTGGTCTTGCAGAAAAAGAGTCTGGCATGGTGTGGAGACCCAGGGGGAGCACGATCTGAGCTGTCCCTCTAGCTGGCAGACCTGGCAATGTGTACCAGGGACTTTGGATGGTATCTCGCAGAGCTGCAGCATCTTGCTGTGTGTAATGGATTGTTATTTGGTTAAAGATACACACTTGAAAAATAAAATCAAACAAACATTTTGGTTCTAATGGCAAGCCAGCCACTTATCTACTATGCAAGTCAGGAAGAAATGACTGGCCAAAGATGGAGAAGGAGGTCAGGGTAATGTATGTTTCTCCAGTGCTCTGCTGTCTTGAGGGACTATCAAGTTATTTTTTTTTTAAAGTTTATTTATTTCCTTTGAGAGAGAGAAAGAGAGAGGAGAGAGGTACCTTCAGTAGGATCTTCATGCCACCATCCTCCCCCAGCCTCAACCAGGATCATAAGTGCACTGGTAGGCCCAGGACATGAACCCGGCACCTTCCTACATGGCATCCAACACTGCACAGCAACACCCCTACTGCCTGTACCACCATGGCTGGCCTCCAGGGGTACTTTCGAAATACCCTTTTCTATGCCAATGTTGTGGTATGTATTGACCTTGGAAGCAAATTTCATGTCAGTGCTGACTCCACTGTCTGTGTAGATGGGGGAAATGGTAAGAAGATGGGAGGACCAAGCAAGACTGTTACAGTCCCCTGGGCTTTACTTTCTACCAAGAGAGTAGTCCCCAGAGCACCCCAGGGAGGATAATGGCCAGCCCGTGCCAAAGCTGGTTTTGGTTCCCATGGGCTTGTTAAGCTGAGAGAGGAGCCTCAAGCTACTAAGCCTACTTGGGTAAACAGAGCATTGCGGGTCACCCACTGGAAGAGGGAGTTGATTCTGGGCCCTGGAGGAGGGTGGTCTTCTACCATGGTGATACAGGCAGCAGGGATGTGGCTGCGCAATGTTGGATCCATGTGGGAAGGTGCAGGTCCATGTCCTGGGCCTACCAGTGCACTACTAGTCCACCCAAGACCAGAGGGTCTTCCACCCAAGACCACTTGAGTATACTGAGTTCAGGTCCATCTTACTGAAGGAAAGTACTGGTGAAAGTTTGGAGTCATTCCTATTCTTTTGTTTCAGGATATTTCGGCACCCCTCTCCCCCTCCTCCCTTGTGATGACCTTTCTCAGACTCACCTGATGTCAGTGTAGAGGGGCCAATAGTTGGCCACTCACTATTGGAGGCCCATCTTTCTTCCTCAATGCAGGGGATATTGCCCCACAGGTCTTGAAGCCAATCTCTGCAGCGGAGGCTTGGGGAGTTCAGAAGCATCCAGATGAAGTTTGAATGTTTGAAGATGGGTCCATCAGCCCTAATTTGCACTGCATCACATTTGCAAGTTGCAAAATGGAATTTGCAATTGCTTTTCACCAATGTTCAAATTAGCACTTCTTAGCATATTAATGAACTACTTTTCTTTTTCTTTTTTTATTTTTTTCATTATATGACCAATTTTAATGTAAATAGCAGCCTCAATGCAAAGATTAGGTCAGTATTTCATGGGAATAAAGTTCCTAAACTGAGAATCTAGATTTTGAATCCAGAATTCAGCCAGAATGTGTGTATTTTTCAGATTCCGAAGTCAGGTAGGACTTAGGTCCAGGACGAGGTCTGTGGCTCTTGGCACATTGGCTCAAGAGACTGAACAACATGAGGGAGGTTGCAGCCTTTGGCCTGACAAGGCTGGTGACCCCACCACTAGGATAGAAGACTGTGGATGTTCATTTTCATGCCTAAAAATGAGGTCAAAGTGTGGGTTATCTACTACAGATCACTTTCACACCTACAAAGGGAGCAAGTTCCTTCAAAATAAGTCAAAGTCAGCTATGATGGAGGTTCAGTGTGAATTTCTCTTTCTAGGATGTTTTCCCGTAGTGATGCTCTTCTGGTAAATATTTCATCTGGTCCTACATTGTTTGGGGGCCAGCAGGTGGTGTGGTAGTTACGGGCTAGACTCCCACATGGCCGACTGTGGTCTGAGCCCAGACCCAGCAACTTGAGAATCACGTCGAGCGTGTGTGTGTGTGTGTGTGTGTGTGTGTGTGTGTGAGTGCCCCAAATCCCGAGAGGGTAAGGGAGGAGAAGGGATTGAGGCATGGCCCTCTCCCTCTGGAGGATGATTTCTCAATTTTCCTCTCTCTGTCTCTCTCTGTCTTTTCTCCAGTGAATGTACTTGCCCGGTGGCAAAAACTTTGAAAAAAGACAAAATAGAATACATTGTTCAGAATTCACCTGAACATTTTCCGGAGCCATGACAGCATACATTGGAAGGATTCCTTTGTGAAATTAAATAATAATAATAATTAAAGACCTCATTTTTTCTAGAATGGGGCTGAGAGGCTGTCAAGGAGACTGAACTCAGGCACACAGAGGGTGACCAAACACGGGATGTACACTCTGGGCACCTTCCCCCTTCGGCGTTGACTTTTTAGGAAAAATAGAACCAAGTTTCTCTCTGACTTCCACCCTGTTCCCGTCTCTCAACCACCTTTGATCCTGTTTCTCTATCAAAGTATAGAAAAGCATTTGTTTCCATATTCCATTAATGGCCTAAGGAAAGAATGATTCTCTCCCTGAGGTTTCATGAATTAAGCTCCTATCACAGGAAAGAAGACCAGAATTCCACACACTTGGAGTTTTGTCTGGAGCTAGTGTCCATTTTCCAGGGAGAATTATCTACTCACCACTGCTGGGCATTAAATCCATTCTTTCTTCCTCCCCAGTCATGACTTTAGCTTTTAAAATCATCTTGAAATCCGTAAGACCTTGGCACACATTATCAGGGCGACTTGGATGTTGTGTTTCTGTGTGATTTTCATTTTTGGCCTGAATAAACTCTTTTGCTCTACTTTGCTGAACTCTTCCATTATAGTCTCCCTTTAAGATCTTGTTCTCCTGGGACCAGCAGTTAACATAGTGGCTATGTCGCTGGACTCCCATGTAGTCAACCGTGGTTCGAGTCCTGACCCGGTGGCTTAAACTCACGCCAGGTGTATGTGCGTGCGTGCCCAAGATCCCACGAGGAGAATGGAAGAGAAGGGATTGCGGCGTGGCCATCCCCCCGGGGGGTGATTTCTCTCTTTCTGTCTCTCTGTCTCTCTCTGTCTGGCAAGTGCACATGCCCTATAACAAAAAAAAAAAAAAAAAAAAAAAAGATTTAAAAAAAAAAAGAAAAAGATCTTGTTCTTCCGCCCATGACCACCATTATCAGGGTATCAGTGCCCAGGGCAAAGGGGGTTTTCAAACCTGTCTGGAGACCACAGACAAAGTTGTGTACAGTCTGTCCTACAGAGCCAGTGTTTCAGAGACCTCAGTATGGGCTAGCACTGAAGACAGATGAGAAAGGAGAGCCTCGGAGTCTGCCTGGGTGTATTATACAATAGTTGGCCGTGCCTGGCTGACTGGAGACGGTGGCCTGAGTCCTCTGGAAGGGCTGGTGACATTCTGTTTCAGAGTGACAGAGCCACGTCAGGTTTTCAAAGACAAGAATGGACCCCAAGTTTTCCAAATGGCAGTGTTTTCTTGGTTCATTATTCGAAATGAACTGATTATTCATCCCCAGCTTGAATGACCAGCCAAATAGTATTTTCCTGCTGAGCGTACATTTGTAATGCTCTCCATTTCATCCTGCGGGATTAGCATTTACGTTCCAGGGGCTTCAGTTACCTCTTCTTTACTATCTATAGATGGGTGTGTGGGTGTGCTGATTGCATTTTAAAAACAAGAGTTTGTGTATCTGATGGATCTGGAAATAATCAGTAACTAAGGTAGCAGAGAGGAGAAAAAAAAATCCAGCTCTTGATGAGTAATTTTAAAACTGTGAATACTTCACAGCTTGATATATTCCTGGGGAAGGAGTCCTTCAGTCACAGTTTATCCCAAAATGCAACTGGGCCAGCACATACTTTTTTTGGAGTCCCTGGGAAGCTGGTAGGTGTCATGGACCCTGGGAGAGGAGACTCTTTTGTCTCCTACAGATTCTGTGACTTCATAGGTACCATTATCCTTTGGTTTGTATGTATCCCCTCAGAATTCAGGTGTTAAAACTTAATGGGGACTGGCTCTGTAGCTTGGCGGTTAAGGCAGCTGGATGCCATATGGCTGACTGTGTGGTTTGAATCCCAGGCCTGGTGGCTTGGGAAACATGCTGGGCATATGTAATTGTGTGCCCCAAATCCTGACAGGATGGAGAAATTGAGGAGAAGGGATTGTGATGTGACCATTCCACATGGAGGTTGCTTTCTCCTCTATTTCTCTGTCCCCCTGTTTCTCTCTAGTGAGCGTATATGCTCTGTTGCAAATTCAATGACAACTTAATGGCCATTGTGATACTGTGGAAAGTGGCTAAGTATGGCTTTTTACAACTTTTTTAGTTTTTAAGATAGAGTCTTGCTGTGGCAATCTTCCTGCCTCAGCTTCCCAGCTGCGACTATAGGCGTGCATCACATACCTGGTTCCTTTTTAGACAGAGTCTCACTATACTGGTCAGGTCAATCTTGAACTCAAGACTCTTCTGCCTCCATCTCCCTGATTTCCTGAGGAGTGTGCCACTGTGCTTGGCCTTCATATTGGATCAGAACTGAACCTGGGCCTAGCGTGTGGTCCCACCCTGTGGAGCCAGCGTTTTGGCACACTCACCACCACAGCTGGTCCAGGTGGGGATTTGGAGAGGTGATTAGGCCATAAGGATTCCTCTCCTACGATTGAGAGTAAGGCCATATGAAAAGGCTTCACACAGCAGTCAGCTTGCTTGCCCTCCCACCATGTGAGGCCACAGTGTTCCTCCCCTCTGGAGGATACAGCAACTTGGAATTCCTCATCTTGGAAGCAGAAAGCCATTCTCACCAGACAATTCACCTTACAGGCATTTTGATTTTGGACCTTTCAGCCTTTAGAACTGGGAGACACTAAATTTCAATTCTTTACTAATGACCTAGTCTCAGTGAACAGCTATACTATTAAAGGCCCTTGCACAGACTCATCAGATAGGCTTGTCAAACAGATTATCTTGGTTTCTGTAACTGAAAAAAAAAATATCCCAAGGGGTAAAGCTTCAGGTATGGATGGATCTAGGGGCAAGAATGCTGTTAGTAGCATTCAGCTTTGCTATTCTTGACTCCATTTTCAGGCAGCTGGGACTTGCCTTTTGTGGTGGCAAGATGGCTGCTAGAAGCTCCAGACATTTATCTATCGTCTCAGGAATTCCAGTGAAAAGATGATCTTTTTACACAAAGACCTGTTATTGAGTCAGGCTGTTTCTGATTAGGTCCTATCCTAAACCCTGAGCCAGTCAGAGTAGCTGGTGGGATGGGATGTCCTTATTGTTCTGGTCTGGGTCACTCGACTATCCCTGGAGCTGGGGGTGGGTTCAGCTCCACCCAAGACCACATGGATTGAGTGTGGGGGAGGAGTGATTCCTCCAGGAAAATCAGGATGCTATTTCCAGTAAAAGGAGGAAAGCGGCTGGGCAGGCAAAAACAACAGATGTCCACCCCAACAGCTTTTCAGTTAACTATTCACAGAAGTCCAGAAGCAAGTTATATCCAGAGAATAGAAAAGGAGGCTGATTCTACAGATTTAACTATTTATATTTTCTCAGGGAGAAGTTGGCCCATGGGCTGTGGGTTTCCCTTGGTACAGAGGCTACTCACTTTTACCCATCATGTGCAAGCTCATAGCATCTGCTGGGCTCACCCGAGAAGCCCCAAGCTCCCTAGGCTGGTGACAGATTGGACAGGAGATCTTGCTCTGTCACTGTTTGGGGATCAGGTCTAGTGCCCTCATGGCTGTTTCTGCTCCAGCTCTGTGAGTCTCAAAAGGCTGCTCGTGGAGTAGGAGAAAGGGTGCTATGAAGAGTCCTTCCAGCAGAGCACCGTATTTTTAGCATTCTTTCCTGAGACACAGCTGTACTCTCCTGTCCTCCCAACCTAGATGTTGGCTCCTGGGGTGTTTTCTGGAACATGTGACTCATCCGGTGACTATAAAGCTGGTTTTTCTCCTCTAGCTCTTGCAGATTTAGCCATTTGGGTCTCCCCCACTGCTGGATAAAGCCACACATTGCATCTCTCCATTCAGGGGATTGAGACAGCTATGGTTGGGGGACTTTGTCTCTCTATATTGCTCTCTTTTTAAGTTTATTTATTGATTAATTCCATGAGCAAGAGAGGCAGAGAGACACAGAAAGAGAGATAGGCACCCCCAACAGGGTGCTTCATCCAGTCCTAAATTGCCATTCCCAGGGAGGTCTCTGCATGTAAACCTGGCACTTGCCCATGTGGGTCAACCTCTCAGCATTGTATGACCTCCATGCCACTGGCCAGCCCTTGTCTCTCTGTCTCTCTTCGTTTCTTCCCCATCCCGCTCCTCCATTGCTCTTCCTCTTCCCTTTATTCTCTCCTCTTCTTACCTCTCCCTCCTTTTCTCCTTAAACTCCTCCTCTGATAGATCATGGAAAGAATTACTGGTGCCCCCTGGGCCCCTTATTTCCTGTTACTATTCTATTTTTTCTGGGATGTCATGGCTTTCTGGAGTGGGAACTTGGGGTTCAAGATAGTGGAGAAGGGAGTGCTAAGAGAAATAGGTCAGAGGCTACCCTCCTGGCATGTCCCCCACGTCCACCCTGGCTTTCCCCAGGAAGACCAGGAGAGGGGTAGGGGGCAGATTTTGGCTGGTTCAGGTCTGGAAATGACCTCCACGGCCTGTCCTCTCCAGGTGTTCAGCCTCTCATTCCACCTGCCCGACTTTTCTTCTCTTCAACCTGCCTTCCCTCAGAGGCTGGGCCAAATCCCATGAGGACAATTCATAGGCAGGGAGCCGTGGACACCTCCTTCCCACTTATTAGGGCAGAATCGCTCTGACGAAGCTGCACAGCCCAGCCAGAGCCTCATTATTTTGGGCTTCATTGAAATGCACAGCAGAGCCATCCCTAGTACTTTATGTACTAAACTTAACTACAGTAATGTATTCAAATCATTCTGAATTTATCTAGCCTGAGCATCCTTTTTTTTCCCCATCTTCCTCCTCCTCCTCCACATTTTTTTTTTAAGACAGCAAATATGCTTTCTGAAACAACAGCTGAGGGCCACCTATTCTGTGTGGGAGGGACAGGTGACTCTTCCTGCCCATTGTCTTCAGTGGCTTCCCTGTCCCAGCAGTGGTCACCCAGGGCTTACCTGATGGCCATGGCATTTTGGGATCCATGGTGCCTTTTCTGGCTGGCGTCCTACCTTCCTCATGGCTTTTCTGCATCCCCACCATTGTTGGAGGAGAACTCTGCACTGTGAGTGACCAGCGGGGCCCAGATATCAAACTCCCACCTTGGGAATCCAAAAGGTAGCACTATCCAGAGAATTGAAAACGAGTTCACGAGAAGGAAGGGAGCACCGAGGACAGGAGTACTTAGTAAAAGAGCTTTGCCTGGGAGGTAGAAAATGGCTTCTTACCCAAGTTGGCACATTAGCATTTTGGGTGGCTTTGGGATATTCTGAGCCTCAATTTTCTTTCCAATCAAAATTCAAAGTGGTGAGGGTAGTGTTTTGAGCCAGATCTGGGGCTCTTAGCCAGGAGCCCATTCATAAGCTTTGGATATTCCACGAATCTCTTGACGTTTTAAGCAACCTTGCACTCCTGCCCCCTCCACTCCACCCTGCTCTGGGAGAAATTCCATAGCTTTTATTGGATTTCATTTCATTCATTTATTCTTTCTTTTTTTTTTTTTTTTTGCCAGAGTAGACAGAGAAAGAGAGGAAGAGGGAGAACACATTTCTGAAAGAGATGTGGTCACTCTGTAATCCCTTCTCCTACATTTTGGGTATGCCCATGTGCTGGGTGTGTTTTTCAAGCTGCTAGAGTTGGGTTTCAACCACACAGTCAGCCATGTGGGCTCTGGCTCCCTTAAACACTAGGGCGCTGGGCTGGCCCTCATGGAATTTTCAAAGGCCTTTCATCTATCAGGGGTAAAGATTTCACATATTTGCAGGCTCTAGGACCCCACGTACCTTCAGGTGTTTCTGTTCAATGTCTCGGTTTTACAGATGGTGCCATGGAGGCTCAGAGGGGGATTAGAGGTGCTCTGTGTGATTCTCGTGGTGACCCCTGGAGATGCGTGCAGACAGAGATCCAAGGGGAAGGAGGCTGGAAGGGCCATCTGAACCTGACTAGTTCTCTCTCGGAGCCTGATCTGCCAGAGGGGCACTGGGGAATCCAGTGGAAAGGAGCTACATGAAAATAAGGGAAGTGAGACAGACAAGCCAAAGCTTTTGGAAAAAAAGAACCACACTGTGTGATATTGATGAGTGACTTTTGTCTGACATGGGTTTTAGCCTGCACATCTGCCTTCTAGCCACTAAATGGCTCTGGTCTACCACGGGGCTGGAATATAACTGAAGACACACAGCAACTTCCAGATCATTTCTCTTCTGGCTGTAGATTGGTTCTTTCACCATCAAGAAATAACCTGGTTTCTGTGACAGTGGGCGTCTTCCTGACCTTCTTGACCACTTTGCCTCTCTTCAGCATTCCAACTTTTGTGGCTACAGTCAGAAAGTGGGCTTCCGTGAGTGGATTAAGCAGAAGGATCTCTGCTCTGCCCCTCCCAGGTGGAATAGGCTTGTCTTCCATTGGCTTGCTCCTATGGGACTTGGTGCATGCTCTCTGGTTAGCTGGGGACAGAGCATGCTGGGACATGCTCTATCTTGGTTGGATCTATCATCCTGTGGCTTCTCTTGGTGTAAAACAGCTAACACCCCACACCCTACCCTCATTCATTCTGCCTGGACTCCTTCAGATCTGAACTAGGAAAAAAAACTATATATATATACTCTCTATGTATTATATATACACACACACACATATATATTATATATATATATAAATCTCATGAGTGTCAGCAGGTGGCATGTTGGTTAAAATGCTGGGTCTCACATGGCCGAATCCATGGCTCTGGACCCAGTGGCTTGAAAAACATGCCAGGCAAGTGTGTATGCGTGACCCCAAACTCCAAGAGGTACACGGAGGTAAGGTGACTACAGCGTGGCCATCCCCCAGGGGGATGTCTCTCACTTTCCCTCTCTCGGTTCCTATTTGTCTCTCTCTGGTGAGCACAGATACCCTATGGCAAAATTTAAAAAAAAGATAAAAAATGATGTTATAGTGGAGGTGTGTGTGTGTGTGTGTGTGTGTGTGAGAGAGAGAGAGAGAGAGAGAGAGAGAGAGAGAGAGAGAGAGAGAGAGAGAGAAAGACCTTCCACAGGGCTCAGTTGTGTCACAATATCTATCCTTTCCCTAGTCTTCCAGCCTGCCTGTATCCTGGGTATGAACACGCATGCTCCACATATTTTCAGGCCAATTGCACTGGGAACTCGAATCACAGTTGGCTTTTGGCTTCCAGCTCTGTAGTAGCGGATGCTGCTGAACATACCACAGAAGCTAGGCCCAGATTGAGATTACTACGTGGCCCTGTACTAAATACTCCAGGGATTCTGTGCAGCTCCAGGACAAAGTTGATCTCAACTAGGAAATCCTAAACCTGCAATAAGCAGTCAACATCCCTGTTTGCCTAGAAAATATGCTTCTCCATAAGTTGCCAACCAGGAAGGCCTTTTGGAAGCTCTTTGTTTAGTATTTATGCCTAATAGTTGGCCTAAGTCATTGCTTTCACTGACCAGTTATGGTGGGGGATATTGAGAGAGAGTTGTTTTTAGCGTTAGTTAAAAGATACAGTTCTATTGTCTTTCAAAAGGCATGGACAAGCTTCCTCTCTGGTTATGGAAGTGCCATTCTGTACAACTGAGGAAGAAGTTCTCTGTGCGATCACCATTAAATGAAATTTTATAATGAAAATTTTGTCTTATGAAGGTGAAACTTTGAGACCATATTAGAATTCTCATTTTTCTAGGCGTAGCAATCAAATGACCTTCCTATACAGCTACATAAAGTATAGATTTAAAGTTAAATGATCCAGTCAGTCATTTAACATTTTCTTAAAGAGTAATTTCTTCTGTAACTATGGATGTTTACATATGGTTTTCTTTTTGGTATTTACATTTTGAGAATTGAAGAAAAACTGACATTCTTTTTTGGAACTGTTTTTTAATAGCCTTTGTTTATTTTTAATATGTGGCGTTCCAGGCCCTTGCTCTAATGATTTTTTTCACACTGCATTGATAATTAAATTCATTCATTTTCCCAGCTGCACAATTCCTTTAAATAAAAAGTTATGGGTAATAACACCTCTTACGCTCAAAGTACAGAGGAGAAAAGGGCATAGCAGATTCTCTCTGTCGAGGAGAATCACACAGTTTATGCAGGTCACGGGTTAAGACAAAACTCTGTGTACAGGTATTCGGGTATCTGGGTCTTTGTAATTCATAAATTGTATCCTCAAGTTTTGATTTTCTGATACTGAAACACATGCCCCTCCCCCCTTTTTTACTTTATGTTCATAAAGATATCATTTATCTCCTCGTATCCTATTCAGATTTTTGGTTCATAATTTGTGGTAATAAGTGTCATCAAAAGCCCGGAAAGTGTTGGTTTCGCTTAAATGATTGGAGACTGTTTGCCTACTGTTACCAACCAGCATATATATAAGGAGGGCAGTAAAAGTGAGCTGAGATATTTAGTGACATAAAAAGAACCATGTAGATTTGTGAAAATGTAAAACTGTGATCATGGAAGAGGTTCATGAAGTAATGAGGGAAATGTTTCGTCCCTGGGCTAGTGATTCACTTGTAGCTTCTGTAATTTCATGGATGCTATAAGGATTTGGTTTTTACACATTTTAATTTAGTCCAGAGATGTTCCTATTTTAATTATCCATACACAAGGGCACAGTATCTTTCTACGGTTATTGCTATATGTTACATTTATATATAGCAATAGCAATTTGAAAAAAAAAAACCCAACAAAATGCTTTCACCTAGATGACCAAAGGGTTATACTCATTTGTTTTAATGACACTGTATGGACCTTTGCATTCTTAAACAGGATTTTCAAATACACGAGATGCAAACGCTCACGGATGTGCACACAAATAGATACATACCAGAGAACATAAAAAGGATTTGTTTAATGTCCTCCTTTTTGGGAAGGATCTGTAGGTGCTTGTGAGGTAGCCCCTGATTGGGGGTGGCTGGAGCCCCTTGCTTTCTTCATTGAAATCGAATGGAGGAACTCGAGAACACATTGATTCCCACTGAGTCTCAGAGATCACATTTCAATACATGAAAATCCATTTGGAGACATGTGATATTTTAATTATTGTGTTGGGCTTAATCTGTAGATGTTAGCAGGGAAATAGAAGAGACCAAAAAAATAAATAGACACACACACACACACACACACACACAGATAGATAGTAAATACATATACTGAAATATATTTATATGGATTAAATATCTATTTATAAATAGAAATATGTATATTTATAAAAGAGCAATCTGATGAAAGAGCATGTGGACACAAACTGAAATTTAAATCACCCAGTCTATACGTTCTCTGCTTCTGTGTAAAGGTGATTCCCTAATGACCGGGGGATATTTCTTCCTCCTTCCACTGAGAAGCAGCAAGCAGAAATCAGCTGCGTTTAAACAAATCTCTTGCAGCTTTCTGCGCTGAGAAGCTACGGAATGTCATGTTGAGCTGGGGCCTGTCCTCCCAGCCTCTCTGCAGGAATGCCTCGGAGACGGCCCAGAAGCAGGGCCCCCCATGTCACAAGCTCAGAGGGTCATGTCTACTCAGAAAGGCTTTGCACTCTGGCTGAATGATCTGGTGCCACAGATGAGTCCCATAGCCCATGGATAGAATGTCACCCAGAATGCCACCCAGCTTCACCTGTTAGGCACCCTGCTGACCTTTACCTCAGCTTGCTAGTCCATTAACAATGGGGCGACACCTGGCTTTGGGGAATGGAGAGGAACAAAAGGGTCTGGATGAGCTTCCAGGATCCTTGAAGGAAAGGCTTATACCAGAGTCACAAAACGGTTGAGTGGGGAGCCCAATCTGCTCACCGATATGTTTTGCTTGATTCTCAGATTATGGAAAAGAAACATGGATTTGTTGCCAACATTGAATAATTGGAGATTTCACTTACTTATCTATCTGGATTTCTGGCTTCATTTGAATGTGTGGAAGGGCAGGGGACACTGATCCCCTGTGTCCAAGCAGAACGATCGCTCTCCTTAGATAGTGTCACAGACCCTCCGCTGGCCCCCCTGGCCCTTACACACTCTGAGACCTCTCATGTTCTGTGCTCGTCCTCTTTCGGAACCTGGGAGACTCCTGCCACTGCAGGTGTTTCTATAGCCCTGGTGTCTGCTTAGGGACTTTTCTCCCTGTTTTCCTGGATGGTCGTGCCATAGCCTTGGACAGCCTTGCCTCGTCTCACTGGATGGACAGCTGGGATTTGTTACTAGTGACAACTGGGCTGCAGAGTGTTGGCTACATTGCTCAGTGGTGGAATCTTCCCTGTCCTGGCCATGCCCTTTCAGTGTAGATGCAATCATGCTCTGGAGAAGGTGATCCTCCCAGTCTTCCTGAAGGACCACCAGGCTCTGAAAACTCAGTCTTCAGAGAAGGATGTGTAAGGGATTTCCTGCACAGCCTTCTTGCAATCTGCAACAGCTGGGGTGGAAAGATCCGTGTATTTGCCTCAGCTAGCAGAGCCTTCCCCTGGGAGTTAAATATGCCATAGCCTCAGGAATTGGAACTTACTGGGGTCTGGGGCCCTTGACGTTGTTTCCAATGATTTATTTGTTCTTTCTCTTCTAGTGGTGGTAAGACAGGTGTGCTTGTATTCATGTGTACGTGTGTGTTTCTGTGTGCGTTTTTGCAGAGCACAGCAGGATGGAGCCTAGGCCAGGAAAGCCTGGGCAGGGGTCCCCGTTAAGGCTTCCTGTCTAGTACGAAGGGTGAAACTGCAAGGGTCTGAATGGGTTTGTGCAAGACCATCCCCACTGCTGGGATATGGCCCCAAGGTCCTATTTACTGTCACGCTCGGTCCTTGGGCCAGAGGTTCCCTGAGGATGGGGTTTGCATCACTTTCACCTTTGTATCTCTGGCACAGACTCAGCTTCCGGTGCTAAGTAAATGCCTGGGTGGATGGGTGGATCAATTCAGGGTGAATTGGTTCTGTCTTCTCTGTGGGTCGAGGATGGGCAGTAGCTAAACTGGCATGGCTGTTGCAACAGAGCTTGCTTATTTAATAGTTGGGCTGGAGGAGGTGTAACACGAGGGCCTAGGGTCCTGGATACAAGCAGGAGATCTGCCACTTCTCAGTGAGCTTCCCATCTAAAAACAGGGGCTGGGGAAGATTTTTTCATTTTTTAAAAGAATTATTTTATTTAATTGATTTTAGTTTGATGAAAGAGAGAGAGAGAGAGAGAGAGAGAGAGAGAGAGAGAGAGAGAGAGAGAGAAAGTGAGAAAGTAAGCTGCCAGGTCCAGGACGTGAACTATAGTCAACCATGTGGGAGTCCAGTGCCTTTAACCACCATGCCACCTGCTGGCCCCAAGAGTTTTAAGATGACTCTATCAGCTGGACCTCTCCATCCTCACTTCTCCTTCCCACTCTGCCCAACACAACTGCCCAAGCTTGAACCTGGAACCCAGCTTTATTTGTTTATTGGGTCCCAGTTTTCTCAGGAGCCTCTGAGACCTCACACGGTTCTATGCCAGAGGCACTGCCGTGTACCTGGCTGTTGGTGGGGAGCAGGTGTTACGAGGCCTTCATTATCAAGGAGAGCTTGCAATCCTGAAACTGAAAACAGGCCCTACCTTCCTGGATTCTCTAGGAAGCAACCACACTTGAACCCCTCTGAAGATGTTGTTGGTGCTAGGATCTGATTCTTTGGTGAAAGGGGAATGAAGTTCCTCTTTGGCCTGGGCTCCAGGCACCATTACTCACATCCACAGCTGGCAAACTTTTGTCGAGATGACAGGGTCTTAAGAGGAGTATCAGACCCCAGCTGGGATTGGTTTCATTGGAAATAATATTCAAAAGGTTTCGGGACCAGCAGTTAGCGTAATGGCTATGATGCTGGACTCCTATGTAGTCGACTGCAGTTCAAGTCCTGGACCCAGTGGCTTAAACTCACTCTGGGTGCGTGTGCCTGCGTGCCCAAGATCCCAAGAGGAGAATGGAGGAGGAGGGATTGCGGCGTGGCCATCCCCCCGGGGGGTGATTTTTCACTTTCTGTTTCTCTCTGTCTCTCTGTCTCTCTGGCAAGTGCACACGCCCTGTAGTAAAAACCTCTCAAAAAAAAAAAAAAAAGAAAGAAAAAAAAAAGGTTTCAGTTTTGTTCATTGTGTCTAAGGAGAAATAAAGACCAATGGAATGTTCAGAAACCTGGTGAGGGGACCAACAGTTAGCGTAATGGCTATGTCGCTGGACTCCCACGTAGTCGACCCCGGTTCAAGTCCTGGACCTGGAGGCTTAAACTCACGCTGGGCGCATGTGCGTACGTGCCCAAGATTCCGAGAGAAGAATGGAGGAGAAGGGATTGTGGCATGGCCATCCCCCCTAGGGGGTGATATCTTGCTTTTTGTCTTTCTGTCTCTCTGGCGAGCGCATGCACCCTATAGCCAAAAAAAAAAAAAAAAAAAAAAAAAAAAAGAAAGAAAGAAAAAACCTCTCCAAAAAGAAAAAAGAAAAACCTGGTGAGGACAGAATCTGTCTCCTAATAGGCTCAAAGGGTTTCTTACTAAGACTACAGAGGAAGAGGATTTGGAGTGAGCTTTGAGGGGATGCACAAAACACGGGAACAAAAAGCCCACCTGGCCAAGTAGTTGTAGATGGAAGAAGTACCGCGTTTTAAAATATGTCTACAGTTCTGAGTTTCTGAAAACAAGGATCTGGAAAAAAGGGAGTTATCAGAATGCATAGGACAAATGAAATAATTCTTCACTGACGATCTTAGAAAAGAAAATATTTTTTCTCATTGTCAGCACTAAAGGTTTCCTGTAAAGGTGTTGGAATAGAAAGTGGAGGATCTATCTCCATCAAGGGTTACCTACTCGGGTGACCACCCAGGCCAGGCAGGGGAAATGTGATGGGGACTGCAGGCCGGGTGTCCCTAGGGCCACTGTCCTTGTCTTTGCCTGGCTGAGCCCTAAGAGCAGAGCAGAATAGTGATACCTAGGGGAGGGAGGACCAGGCACAGGTTAGTCCGCACATGTTACTGGAGCCTCGTACATAAATATGTCTCTGCCATACACAGCCTTTGCTATCACCTCCCCAAAAGCTCCTGCAGCTTTTACTGCATCTGTATCCTCACAACTACCAAGAACTATTAGTTAACCTAGATTTGGTCTCTGTGGGCATCTGAGTTTTCTTGCCTTGTGTCTTCTACTCCCTAATCTCCTTTTCCTCTCTACACACGCACGTCCACCGACCAGACTGTAATATCTTCGAGGACAAGGCTGAGTGTTGCTGTCCCCCCACAGTACCCAGGACTGGAGAGTCCAGTGCATGCTCACATATTTCTCTTTGCTGGTGGGCTATGGAAGTCCATGGATATTTGACCTCAGAGGTTTTGTGAGCCTGAAATTCTCACCACCAGACCATCCAAGAGAGGCTAGGAACTACTTTTAAACAGACTGGCTTAAATTTGTAAGCTTCAAATTTAAGATACTATTTGTATCTTACACTAGATACAAATAGTCTAGAGGTGGTTGAAGCTTCAGGCTTTCCAAATCTGGCTGTAGAGGTAAATGATTTACTGAAATCACACATGTTCTGCTTTTACTGCTCAGAGCTCCCAATACTCAGGTATCTCTTACACATTTTCCCCATTAGAAAACGTGATGTGGCAATTAAAAGATGACCCGATTGTTCTGCATTTAAGGGTGTTCACGCAGCTACGTGGTAATTTCGTATCTGTAGCTGCTTTGGCACACCTTCCTTACAGAGTCTTGTTTGGATTTGTCTGGATAAGGTTTTCCAGTTCAGAGTAACTGCTCGAACCATGAGAAAATGCTTGGCAAAACCCAGATCTATTAGCCTTGCTGTTCACACCTGCAGCGTCTCTCCATCCAGGTGTGGGGTGAACACAGGCACCTCAGAAGTCCGTAGGAATTCTTTAGGGAAAAAAAAAAAGGAGAAAAACCCAAGATGCCTAATCAGACATTACCCCACTGGTAGTAAAACCCAAATTCATGAGAATGTATAAAAATAGATTTCTTTGAAATGCCAGAGAAGAGATTTGGAAGCGTTTTGGCAGATTGGCATGCATGGACCGACCTGCGCCAGGTTCTTGCTTACCTTAATAAATATTCATTTTGGTTGGTTTGCTGGGGAACCCAAGTGCTAGGCAGAGGGTCCTTGTTGTAGAAGATCTATTTCTATAGCAAGAAATCCAGATTCTTAAATATCAGGTATTCTTTTTCTGGAAATGTAACTCTTTCCTAACAATTCCAACCTCCAGTGGGAGATGTGTATAGGAGACGGATCCGGCCACAGCCTTTCCTTCTTCCCCTGTGCTGTTAGGTAAAGTCAGGTATGAAAACGGTGCTTCTCTTCCTTTCTCAGCCACCTTTTTTTTTTTGGACACACAGAAAAAGCTTCATTCAATATTGATAGTGTTTTGATATATTAAAATCAAGAGCTAGTCAGGAATCTTATATAAAATGTGTATAGGTGTCATTTTTTTTTCCTGGTTTCACCATTTCTGACCGGAAAAGTCAATATTTTAAAGGAATTGCATTTCTCTTCAAAGCCTGCAGGCAGTCTAATTCTCACAGAATACATGTCCAGTTGGTACTGAAATGGTTCCTCCCAAGATATGTCTGTGGAAATAACATTACTATTATTTTCTTAAAAAAAATCTATTTTCTACTGGTGTGCAATTTAGCAAATTTGGAGCTTGAAAAACTTCAAAATCATTTTCCTTCATGTGGTAGAGACTAACATTGCTCTTGAAAGGTAAAAATAAATGCTTTGTTATTCTAACAAATATTTTAAACCAAGCCAGTATATATATTCCAAATCTGTATTTTCTTAAATTTATTTGAAAGACAAAAGAGGGGGAGAGAGAGGGAGAGGGGAGAAAAGAGAGGGAGAGAGACCTCGGTTGCAGCTGTTTTCAGAGTTTGGGCACAAATGTTCTTTCATTCCTTTGCATGATTTCGATAAAATTAGGTCAAAGAAATGTTCATTTGAAAACAGTGCTTTGTCATATTATCTACAACACATGTCTAGCAAATTTATGAATCCAGTATTCATCTGCGTGAAGTTCCAAATCCTAATGAATGGTTTAGACAGCATTGTCATCAATTTTCCGCAGGTGCAGCTGAAGCAATCAGTCAGTTCAATCAAAAGCCTCCGTCAACTTGCGTGGCGCTGTCATTTTTTACATTCGGATTGCTGAAATTAACAAAAACGATCACTCCCTGAAAGTCTTTACACCCCTCTCGCCTTTGGGTGGCGCTTTTGAGCAACGCTTTGCTACCGGCCGCACCGTAGATCTCGCAGCATTTTTTTTTTTAAACTTTATACTAACATAATATTTCTTTTGTGATATTATGGAGATAAAATTGCACTGTGTGTTTTAACACACATTACAACAACCTCTTAAGGCAAAAAAGTAAATTCATGCAAATGAGTTATAGAAAGTGAAAAGATTGGTTGTTGGTGCGGTGCGCGGTGAGAACGACGCTGGGCAACGCTCCGCCCGCCGGGGCAGTTGTTAGGTTCTTGAACTTCCTCGCCCCTTCCCCTGTCAGACTATGCGGTAAGATTGCAATCTGGGCTCTCAACTTGGGAGCTGTTGCTTTAAGATTTACGAACAAGGCTACCTGGTTCCTTTTGCCTGTGTTTCCTCTGGGTTTAACCTTTCGCTTGCTTGCTTCCAACTGTCTGGAAACCTTCTCCAGCGTAGGCTTTATTGGTACTGGGAGGCGCGTTTTATTACAATGTGGGTGGCGAGAATTATGTATCTATTCCTATGATGAAGCTTTTGTTCCTCAAAGGGTTAACAGCAACTTTAAACCCTGCCACTTGCTCAAAAGACTCACGAAAGGTTCTAAGAAGGAAAAGCTTTGGCTTTTCATCTCACTGAAAAATAACCTTGTTCCCCAACTTGCTAGTCTGAGAAGGATTTCAGCAGCACCAGCGAGGTAAAGAGGAAACTGCAAGAGAAACTCTGCATATGCCAAAGACGAACACTCCTGTCTTCTCTCCCCTAAGCTCACTACCAGGTGGCTTCTAAATCTTTAAAATATATGGACAGACAGAAAGCACTTAGCATCGGTTCCTCCATGATGAATAGAGTTAACCTTTGTAGTTTGCCAAAAGTCAGTAAGTTTTTCTTTCCCATTTGTTTCTGTAGAATCAGGAGTAGAAATGCAGGTAGAACCGGATAGACTCTCAGTGCCTTGGCCTTTTTGCTTAATGACAGCTCACAGCAGCCTGCAAAAGACAGGCTAATATTAACTTATTTAAATGATGGAGTTATTTGGAGTGACAGAAGGACTTGGATTTGTTAAACTGGCCTGAAAAATATGTAGGCTCCTTCTCCTTGCAGACGTCATGAATGGCCGATGATTCCACCATGTCTAAGGCCACAATGCCCCACTCCTCCCCCCCACAAAAAAAAAGAAGAAAAGAAAAAAAAATACATCTGGTTTCTAGAAGAATGCAAATTCTGCGGAATAGAATAAAAATGTGCTTTTTAATAACGAGTCATGTCACTTTGCAAATAGCTTTGATGGAGCATTGCTGCCTGCATAAAGTTGAAGCTGCATCTGTGTCATCTGTACCTGCGTTTATGATACCTTCCCTGAGAGAGCAATTAGGGGCTGGTGAGGGCTGGAGTTCTAGCTAATATTTGAAACTACATGTGCGTCTGCAGCTAAAGGGGGAAAGAGGGCTGGGATCATCTGTGAATAGAGAAAAGAAGCCTCACAGCTCCCACCTTTTAGACACTTGATAAAAAATGCAGTTGGGGGTGCCTGGAGAATCTCAAGGGGGTGGCTTTTCCACTGAGAAAGGAAGCCTGCCACAGAACAGCCAACGGGACCTGCTGGAGGAGGCCTGCAGTTCGGCTCTCTTTGGCAGAGTTGGAAGTTAAATGGTCTTGTCTGTTTCTTCTCTTGTTTGTGTACTTGTTAAAGATCTCTTGAAATGCACCGTTCCAGTTTTCTTTTAGTTTAGTACAACAGAGTTCAACTAGTCATCTTGCATTTCAGCCTCCCCTGATTTCCTACAGGAGCTTATGGAATAGATTTTTTTTTTTTTAACTACCAAATATAGAAAAACATTTGACTTGCTATCGCTCTTAATGTAACTGCAGATCTTGTAATAGAAGGTGAAGTGAAATGGGTGTCTATAAATCAAACCAACAGATGCATGGAAAAGAATCAACAGTACCTACAGTCACACATGTATGTGTCTCGAAGGAGATGCTTTACATTGTGTGTGTGTTAACACGAAGCTCTTCCTCTATTAGGCTCTTCTCTGTTATCCAGAAAAGGCAAATATTTCCATAGTTGATTTTTTTTTTCTTACTCTTCCAATCCAAAACAGAATTATTTTTGTGATTGTTGTTATTTTCTTTCTAAAAGGAAAGAAATTAACATTTTTTCCCCCATGAATATATGTGGTGAAAAGATTGCAGCGTGTTTTGACTAAGCATGCAAAATGTTTTATTAATCAGAGCAATACAGTAGAAATGAAAGCACTACGTCTTTAAAAGTACCTCGGCGTCCAGGTACATGGGGAGATCCGTAAAACCGTTGACCAAGCACAATGTACGCAGACAAATGTCTTCTCATTGTGTGATGCGTGAAGGCCATGATAGATGGCTTCTAACAACAAAGCGTGGCCACGGAGACAAAATTAGTGTTGTTTTAATTACCAGTGTCTGTAATGTTATCTATCTATAACTGCCTGAAATAGACCGTCACAGAGGGTCAGAAGGCAACCCCAGCTAATACTTCCACACATAACTCTTACCCCATCCTGAGTTATGGCAATGTGCTAAAAAAAAAAAAAAAAAAAAAGAAGAAGAAAAAGAAAAAGTTTAATGCTTCACTTGAAACATTTACGTACAGCAAAAAAATTGTTTCTTGTTTAAGGGAAGTGCCTTTATCTTTTTCTCTCAAAGTAAAGAAACCAGCAGATCTTATTAAATGCTATTTGGAGGTCAGAGTAATGGGCAAAAAATGGGACTGGCCTTGACATGCTTCAAGGAAAGTTTACACTCTCGGCGCGGTGTTTTTTGTCAGTCACAAATAGCATTATGACACTAATAGGAAGGGAGATTCTTTATTTTTGAAACCTCCTTGAGCTGAGATGGGCTGCTCTTCAGACATTAGTAAGTGTGTGTATTGTGAAGATGAAGTATCCCTTACTTTCTGAGCTTGCGGGAGATGAAAGATAGGCCAGCTTTTGAAAATGGCCTGCGTGGCACATGCTATAAATGAGCAGGGAAAGCAATCGAGCTAATAGATTACAGTAATTATCCAATCTTTGGCTAGTTTGTATTGGCAAACTATAAATACAGTACACATTAGAACAAGGTGCTTACAGAATGTACATGAAAGGTCATTGTAATTTGCAAGTCGCTAGTCATTAGAATATGCTAAAAACCATTGCTTCAGGGCTCAGATTTTAATGATGAATACATTGATTATTAAGTAGCAGAGGAAAAATGTACAAGAGCTGCTGTGGTGTAATGATAGGTCGCTTTATTTTGGGAAGGAAATCAACTCGGCTTCAGAATGCATGCGTTGAGGAATATAATTGCAGTGAGGAAAATTCCTCAGAGGAGCTTGGCACATATTAAAAGCAAAAACTTGAGACATGTTTGTGATAAGATTACTAATAAATCTCTGGTAAGTCTTAGACTCCTGACAATAATACAGCAACAGAGTACTTCATCTTCTCCAAGCTTTAGAATTTAAGATCAGTCACAAACAATCTAAATTACGACTGATACTAGGCAGATGCAGTACCGGACGATGTTGCTCGTCATAAATCTCTCGTTCCTTATATGCAAATTAAACTCCATTTTAAAAGATAATTTTTCACATGGTGATCGCCTTTATTTGTGAAATGCTGGTGATTTTTAATGGGGAGAGAAAAAAAAAAAAGCCAGGCTTCGTATCTGGGAGTGATTTTGCGCAAGAGGGGTGGCAGCAGCATGGGATCTGGATGCTTTTGGTGGGGAGCGTAGACCGACTTTGGAGAGAAGTTAGAGACCAAGTTGGGTTTGGAAATGCCCTCGCTGTGTGGGGTCATGGGGGTGTTTCTGGGTTCTTCTGTGCTGCCAGGCTTTCTGAGTCTTCTGTTTCAGAGTGGGGGTGCCTATTCCTGCGGCCATGGGAGCCTTTTCTCTGGCAGCTCCTGCTGGCCTCTGCGCCTGCTCTGGAATGGGTTTGAAACCAGGAGTAATTCGTCACGTGGTTTTCCTAAGTATCTTTTTCAAAAAGAAGTCAGCGTGGAAATGGGCCAGTAGTCCCGAGTACTGTGCCAACAGTCATTACTTGGTGTGTGTGTGCATTTTAGAGGTAAGGCAGCTTCCATCTGTGTCCTGAGAGACAGAGGTAGAATGGCTTGTTTCTTCCCATCACAGTCTGTACTCGTGAAATGTTTGTCTCTCCAGCCCTGAATTTTTACTGCAGGGCTGTTGGTGGGAAACTTGAAAAGAATAACAAGAATTTTAAAAGAGTGGGAAGCGCCTGCCTTTTCTAAAATCCATCATTCCATTGGATTTGAGGATCATACAGAACACTTAACCTCTTTGTTGGAGCCATGGGGCAGCGAGACTCAGGTGTGTTGAAGGCCTCTCCAGGTTCCCAGGGACCTGGAAGCTGCCTGGCATTTATGCAAAAGAGCCAAGCAAGGAGGTTTTCACACCCCACTGGGCTTACCAGGACAGCTTGGTGGCATGTTGCATAGGACAGTTTTGTTCTTTAGGCACCTCTAAAGAAATATAGGGACCAAGGGGCAAGGTGGCCGTGGTGTCCCCAACAAGCAGCAGGGCCACGCTGCAAATCTGGGTCCCATTGGAGGCAGGGTGAGTTCCTGTTTTACCCTGGTGCTATCAGGAGGTGATTCTCACTTCAGATTTTTCCATTGTTTTCTTGGAAATATACTGGCAGTTCCCTGGGAAGGGTTACGGAGTCTGTGTTTGTGCTTCCCTTTGTCTCTCTGTCATTCTCCCTCAGACCCTGCCTATGCACACTCTTCAAATGAACAGACTTAAAACCAAGTGCTTGTTGATCAGTGCTGACACAACCCTCTCCACCAGGAAGGGACTAGTGGCTCCTCCGGGGCAGACGCGGCGAGTATCAGGTGGTGCAGCACATCCCTCTGGGTCCCGTGTAGCTCGTCATTTCATCAGCCTGTGCATTAAGGGGCAACGCCACACAAGGGTAGGAATATAAATATGCTTTACAATTCTCAGCTCCCTACCATAAGAATACTTCCTGAGTGGATGTAAATTTACAACAGGTGCTTATCAAATGTGAAAATGCTTGCAAATCAGAAACAAACTTTAGGGCTGTGAGCGTATTTCAGTGATGGCTTTTGCAAGGGCTGTGCTTGATGCTGAGCAATCATGTTCTTCCTCTTTAGTTTCTACAGGAAATGTCTTTCCCATGGCTTTGCACGGGGGAGAATGAGGGCTGAGTGTGAGATTCCGGGGTGAAGATGCAGATTTGTGTAATGGAATCCCTATTTACCATGGGGGGGGGGCACATGTGTGACTCATATGCCTACATAGAAAGAAGAAATCTTTACTTTCAGAAGAACGGATATTTTCATTAATTGTGTTTCTACCAGAAGGCAGGCATCCTCTAGCCATCTTGGTCAAGTAACTAACTGCACCTGTGGTAGAAATGTTTTTCAACTGTCTTATTCTTGATGACTGAAATGTGTTATATCTATAAAGTAAAGGAATAGCTGCTTTTCCTGGTTTGTCTGCCCTAAATGGACTATTTCCCAGTATAACTGAGCTTTGAGTATTTTTCCTGAATTGTACCTTTTTTTTTTTTCTTTTTGCAGCTTTAAAACAGTCTCCACCCCTTTGCCCCCCAAATCTTTAAGGTTTTCTTGCAAGATGTACTTGTTGTGCAGGGAGTAATTAGCCTGTTACAGAGATATTAATTAACATGTTGGAAATGTTTTCTTTATTAATGAGAAATTCACACATTCTACTTAAATTAATTTGTATAGTTTAAAATTAATTTATCGTGGCCTTTGATGACCTCAAATCTACGAAGACAAAACTGGAGTATTGTACTAACTGTTCAACCATTCATTAAACATTTTATGCAAATAGTGTTTGTTTATAAACAAATTAACTGCAAGGATTTTCAAAACAGGTGCTGTGTTGTGAATGCGTACTAAATGATGTGGTACTGAAAGAATTAATTAGACCTTCAGATGTAATTAGTTGCAATAATTTGCGTGATTAGCGGCTTGGTTAAGAAGTAAGACACACACATTGTAATGCATGGGAGAGTCACTGCAGTAGCTTTGTTTTTCATATGGTGAGGATGAGCCTTCTTCATGTTTAGGAAATTTTTCAAAAAATTGCTGACATAGCTGGAGTTAATTGCCAAGTATCCTGTGGGGGGTAATGTGGTGGTAGTTGTCTTTTTTTCCCTCTTTCTCCCTTGGCTTCTTCCAGTGTGTAGCCACTGGATGTAATGCTGTTTGTTTGCACCTTTATGAATTTTTAAAAGAGAAAGTTGTTAACCCCAGATCTTTTCGTCCCCAGAGGAAATGACGATACTTAACACTTTGAGGGTTAGAAGACAGAACGCAATGATTAGAAGCCGAATGAAACATTGCCTGCCTTTCCAGATCGGCTGCTATCGCTCAGGGAACAGCTGCAGTCAGTTTTTTGACATTGCAGGGAAAGTGTCTCTCCTGTTCTAGCGGAAGGTGGGCTGCCACCGTGAACGGCTTCGTCTATGGACCACAGAAACTAGTCGTCATCACTGCTGATGGCTTGTTTACATGAAGCTGGTGTTCTGAGAGGCGAGGCTACTAAACTCCCTGGAACCGTAACATTCAGCTGCCTTCATTCTCCAGGGCCATGTCACTGCAAGATGGTTCTCAAAGTCCTGGGGACCCTCTGCACCCTGAGATCTGTGCGAAGAGATTTTACACAGCACTGTCCTGCTTTGGAAAATCCTGGTAAAAAATAGATGAGAATAATTTTATTTCTTTATTTAAAGATATTCTTTATGTGCTTACTAGGCACATAAAGGGCCCCATCATAGACTCTGGGCATGCAGTAGTGATTAATATGGATGTGGTCTGTTTCTGATGGAGCTTCCTTTCGTAGGGAGGCAAACAAGCCAATGACAAGTTTCAGATCATGTCATCTGGGAAGAAATATGAACTCGGATGATTTCTCCTCATTCACGTGCTCCATTCCTCTTGAAGACTCTCTGTACAGCTGTCATTCTTGTGTCCCCACAGGGCAATGGTGACATCTTATGCTGGAGAAGATAGGATAGAGGTAGTACATGATTGGCAAAGGGCTGGCCATGGATCTAAGTAAGTTAAGAGTGTGTGTGTGTGTTTGTGTGTGTCCATGAGATCTGCAGTATGTGCCTGCATGAGTGTGCTGTGCTATCCTTGAAGCCAGTATAAAGACTTGAAATGTGTGGTTTCACCTTTTGTGAAAGCTTCCTTATCAAGAGAGACTTGGAGAAGCTAGTCCTTTTACTACCAGTCTGAGTGCCCTTGGTCAGGACTGGGATGATGTTTGAGTTCTCTTTCAGCTCTAGCAATCAATAATTCTACTCTTGGCCTTGAAGAGATTTGAGGATCTAGAGACAAAAACTTTTGAGTTTCCATAAGACCAAAGCTTTCATTCCTCTGAATTTCTTGGCAGTGTTTGATTCAGTTCATCCTCATTTTCAGCTGCTGTTTGCAAAGCAGTCTTTAAAATAGGCCCTTTTTGGATGATGTTTGAACTTGAACAAAATTAACATTTGCGTGTCATCAGTAGCTGCAGTGCATCATTCTGGGCAGTGAAGGATGAAAAGTCAAAGAATGTGGGCCGCTTGATTAAAATGAACAATCAAGGCAAGTTCTGAAAGATGGATACATATAGCCGGCCTGCTAATTTATGTGGACTCGATTCCAATTGCAAAGGGACATTTTTTTTCCCTCTGAAACTTTTAAGAAATTAGGTTTTAAAGCTGAACTGGTGCACCACTCAACTTAAAATAGAAGAGAATTTGATTTTATGTGGTGCCTTTCACATTCCAGCACTCTATAATATTGCACATCAAGAGCTCCCGGCTGCAGGGTGTCTGGGAGCCAGGGTGAGTTTGAATGATTCCTGAGGAAGTGAAGAATAACCATTCTTTTTGTTAAACACTTGGAGAGGAGCTTCATGTGGGGCTTTCAGACCTCTACCCTCTGGGCCTCTGCCTCTCTGTCCCTTCTTTAGACCATGATCATTAAACACATAGGTATTGGGGGGGGGGTGGTCTTAGAAGCTCTGTCTGTAGATTATCCTCTGCGTGCAAATACCATTCCATCCTACCAGATTTAACCTGAATGTTGTTTTCTACTCCTCCAGGTATCATTAGGAGTTCCTGCCTCTGAAGTAACCTCCATGGTAACATTATATGTGTTACCACACACAGCAAACTTGTGTTGTGTGTGTAACCTTGGGAAAATAGCCGGCATTGAGCCTTATCAAGGCTACACTGTGGAGACACTCATAGCATTGCCTAAAAATAAAGAGAGGGAGCTCAACCATGTTGAGTGGCTAGATTCCCAACATTGCAAACTCTTGATAAAATTTAGCATGTCGGCCCAGCCTGGAGGCACAGTTGATAGCAAACTGAGCTGCAGTGCTGGAAGCCACATGGCTGACCACAGGTTTGGATTCCTGGATCAGTCTGAAAACATGCTGAGTGCATGTATGCGTGACTGAGATCCTGATGAAATGGAGGGTTGGGGAAAAGATGTTATGATGTAATGAGACCCTGTGAAGGCACCTCTCTCTCTCTCTTAGGCATGCATGTACTATCTATCATGAACAAAATAAACAAACTTTAAAAAAATTTACCGTGTTTTCTGATCCCTTTATGCCTGCAGGGGGAGGAGAGCTAACAGCAGGTCATAGATAAATGAAATCCCTCTCTCTCCCCACAGAGTTGCCTTAATATCTTTCTCTTCCAGGATGGAGGAGGACTGCTGACTACTCATGGGTGGTTCTTGGATGGGTCTAGATGTTGGAGAGTCTTCAAATCTCGACTGATGAGTGTATTACTTCTCTGTTCTGAACCTCACTTTTCCCAATTATAAAATGAGTAATTCTGTGCATTAGGGTTCCTTCCCACTTTATGAACTTCTGTTTGGTCTTAAAATAAGTATAGAACTAGGAGAGAAATTATGCCAAGGTATTTCTTCTGCTCTTATGTCCTCTTTAATTTTTTTCACACACTTATTTGGGGTCATACATTTTCTTTCTCTCTCCCTTTCTCTTTCTCTCTTTTCCTTCATTGTGATGCATGAGACTCCAGTGTTTAAAACAGAATTTAGGACCAGACAGTGGTGTAGTGGTTAAGGCAGCTGGATCCCATGTGGCTGACTGTGAAGTTCGAGTCCAGGACCTGGCAGCTTGAAAAACATGCTGGATGAGTGTGCATACATGCCCAAAATCCTGAGAGGAGAATGGAGGAAAAGGGATTGTGACATGAGCACCTGGAGGGGATTTTCTCACTTTCCTCTCTCTGTTTCTCTCTCTGTCCCTTTGTCTCTTTCAGTGAGTACATATAACCCAGAGCAAATTAAGAAAATGCTACTTTGTAGAATAATATTAGAATCTGAACAGAATTATATTCAAGTATATGCTCAGATGATTCCATATGTAAGCATGTTCAGTGGGTGAAAACATTTTTAAATGGGGAGATTCCTTTGGATTTAGGGAAATGGAGATAAGTTGTAAGGAAGAAGAAAGTAACTACCCAAAGAAACCGAGGGCATCGCTCAGGGTCTGGCTGCCTAAGACACAGAACAGTGGGTCTGGTGGGAGGGCTTGGGTGATGTTAAAAATGAGGAAATAATCTGAGCAACCACAATGATTAATATGAACGCTCATCTTCAAAGAGTCATGAGATCTTTAGTATCTAGAAAATATATGGGGCTTCAGTTGAAATTGTTATCAGAGAAATGCATCTGGGGATTTATTTCATCTTCACTCAGCTGAAGGCAACCTTGAGGGCTGGATGGAAAGGGGTTGAGATGGGCGGAGAGAGGTATGATCATAGAGAAGCAATATCCCTGCACAGATGCCTTGCAAAAGTTGGTGTCCTGTGCTGGCTTATGGAAAAGCACGAAAGGGGGCCGCTGGCTTGCATGGTGTCACTCTTGGGTGCTAGTTTTACCTCTTCCACTCATGTGATGGGGCGATCTCGCTGGTCCTCAGTTTCCTCCTTAAATACCAATAACATAAGAATGATGAGTCCATCTACCATGTCGAGTTGTTATGAGGAGTAAAGGATTATATGCTCAGTGCTGACCTGGAGCAGATACGTGACAAACCCTAGTAACGTCATCTCCCATGGTCTCCAAGTGCCCATTACAGTCTGGAGTTTATGCTTTCCCCTGCCTCTGCATCTCGCCACACATTTTTTATTGACGAGCTATTATAGTTGCTTATCAAAGGAGTTGTTAATGGACTAGATATTATATGTATTGAAAGGTTCCAGTCTGAGCATCTCCAAGCATGCATTTTTGAAATGTAAAGAGAAGTTAGAAGTGTCAGAAGACTAGTTCGGAAGGGAGCTCAAAGGAGCCAAGTCAGCTAATGAATGTAGAAATCCACCAATTTTTGACTCATAGTTGGGGTGATGGCCAGTGTTCCTTGGTTTGGTCAACTCTTCCGGGAAGTAAAAAGTGAACCTGTTCAGAGAAGTGCCCTTTCCAGATGGCTTGTTTCTCCTAGGAAGTTCTTTTCAGTATCTAAGGCACAGTGAAGACTCACTCGACCATTGCCTTTCATCGGTTTCCTTTGGGATCGTTCTATCTGGAGCCCCTGCTCAGATGTTTTCTACTATTGGTGAGATGGAAGGGATGCAGGAGAAAAAATATCTCTGGTTTCCAAGCATCAGCAAATTCGAGTGCGTGTCCAAAGGTAATTGTATTAGGCAACATGCTAGTCCCACTCTAATGGTCTTACGAGCCCCAATGATAAAGTGTGTATGTTCCAATGATTATAGGAATTTTATTTTCATCTGGTTTTTATATTGCTATAAATATTTTGCATTTACCAAATAAAGTGGTTGCTATGTAGAGATCATAACTTCTGGGACCTAAATTTGCTTCAGATGATAGGCAAATTATAGACTACAATATGTGATCAAACAGCAGTATGGGGGAACTTAAATGGAGTGAGCCCTGAGGACGGAGGCTGCTTAAAACTATGGGGGATGGAATAAATGGGAGTTTTAGCAAAGCTATCGCTGATTCCAGCAGATAAATTATGCTCTGCCTTTTTGTATCTCTTTGGGACTGTACTACATAAATTATGACCAAATATAATTTAGGCTATCAGCCTATATTTCTGAACATCCATCTTGTACATTTTAAGTACAAAATTACCATTTTGCAGAAGTATAAAATTGAGACAAATTTTTTTCCATCTGTGCATTTAACTTCTGCATACTTTATAGCAGCTAAAGGGTTCGAGAGGACCTCATTACCATCCGGAGGGGACGTTAGCCCCGCGACTATATAACTGTATTAAGATCTACATAAACGGGAATAAAGTTCGAGGGACAGTAGAATGTGGAATTATATATTCTTTCTTAAATGGAGATGTAACTTTTATATTAAACTGCTCTCTGCTGCTTTTCTGAAGAAGAGTCACTGTTTATAAATTCAAACATGCAGATAGAGGCATCTGTATTTATGAAAACTTTTGAAACATGCAGAAGATGGCAGGGTCTCAATGACTGAGGGAACATGCATGAGGACCTTCCAGACACCTCTGGGCTATTGGAGCAAGGGTCTGGGCTTAAAATTTGCTGTTGTTCATGGAGAAGGCAGAGGACCTTTGGAGACTAGAGCCACTGTCGCCCAAGCACTGCCAATCTAAGATTTCGGAGTGACAGGAAGTGGGGAAGGCTGGTAGCTCCTGTGTCCAACCACCAGGAATGAGACATGAGAATCTTTGCTATGACCTCAAGTCACTGGCTTCTCAGGGGGTCAGCATGGGTGGGTAGGAGGGAGCTACACTAGACTAAGGAGCACTGAGGACAAGTGGGGGAGGTCTGAGGTAGCTTCCTCTGTCCTATTCGTTTTCTGAAGATGCTTGGCAAATCTCCAGCTAGGAACCAGGGTAGTCCAGGTTTCTTCAAGGCAGACCTGGGTTTCTTTAAGACTCTGAGTGACATCGTTCTTAGGACTGCCATTGCATCTGAGAACAATTTTTCTACTTTTAGGTTTCTGGGTTTTTGGAGCTGGGTTGGAGCCTCTTATAGTCAAATGTAGAGCAATGGCAGATGGCAGATGGCTGGGTGATGCTAAGGCTCTAGAGCCTTCAATCCAAATGGGCAACTCTGCTTAACCTGAAGCTCATAGGCACTCTCTTCTTAACATACACAATTATTATTATTAATTTTTGGAAAGTTCTTAATGAATTTTCTTCTTTAATCTTTCTTTGCTTCTGTATATGACTCCCCCCACCCCTTCCATAAATTAGTTTTCCGTTTTTCTTTTTCTCATATTTTTTTTCTTTCTTCCTGCATGTGGGTGTCTTCTGTTCCATTTTGTCTCTCTGCCACCTTTCTCTCATCTTCTCTTTTCTCTTACCTCCCACTAGACTGAGTGTTTATTTCAGTCAAACAAGATGGCTCATTGATCTGTTTGATATGAGCAAGCTATGGTTGAGGTCTTAGGGGAGGTACCTCAAATTGAATCCCTTAAGGGGTTTGCGGTCCAGGTGGAAATGAAGAATGCCAGGGTGTACAGAGAATGGAGCGTCAAGGTTCTGGTCCAGTTGGAAGTTTGAGCCTAACTGCTATGGAAAGATGATACTGGACACTAATAAGGTTGATTGCACATGTCAAATAGCATGGTAAAACCATGTTTCCTCACCAGTTTGGGAGAATCAAATGAAACCAAAGGGCAAAAAGGATTTTATGACGGGATGGGTTCCTGTCCTTGCTCTGTAGCACTGGCTTTTGGGAGACAAAAGTTAAGGGTGTGTTTGGTCGAAAGCACACTCCTAAAAGGCATCAATAGAAACTTCTTTCAGGGTAAGGACTGGTCATATCTACAATGGAGGATTTCTTCTTTTTTCCTTCTCCTCCTTTCTCCTCCTCCTCCTCCCCCTCCTCCTCCTCCTCTTCCTCCTCTTTCTTCTTCCTTCTTTTCATTAAAGGGTGAAGAGAGACAGAGAGAGAGGGAGAGGGAGAAAGCTCCCCTCAATGGGGTGTGGTCACACAACAGTTACTTCTCTTCTTCTCCATCCCATTGGAATTTTAGGCACACACACACACACACACACACACACACACACACACAAGGTGTGTTTTTCAAAATGCTGGAGCCAGGATTCAAGCCACATTGTTGGCTATGTGGGGTTTGGCTTTCTTAACTACTAGGTCATGGGGCTGGCCTGAGGATTTTTAATTTTCTATAGAGGACAAACTCACAGAGGAGCACCAGGGGACTGTACTCAGGATTGACTCCTGAAGAGATTTGGAGCCCACTGTAGGATCAACATTGGCTTGGGTTCCCTGAATTCAATGGAAACGTGTCCAGCAGAGGAACCTATGCACTTCTCATCACTGAAGAGATGTCTGGAAGGAGAACGACATGGGCAGAACTCACCGAGAACTGTAAATCAGCCTCTATACAGCCCTGACATCTGAGCTTTAGGCAGAGGGTGTCAACTCATCATCCCTTCACCAAATGCTCCATCATGTCCACTGAGGACCTATGATGAGCCAGGACATTCTACCTTAGTGACTGGGAGATACCTGTAGCTTTAAGACGGCCAGATAATAAATAAGAAATGTAATACATTGGTATAAAAATTTCAGTTGATGATCATTGCTGCTCATATTTTCTTCAGAAAATAAAACTGAGCGATTGTTTAGAAACTGACTCTCACTGGTGGCTATACTCAAGTTTGTGGTAGGAAGTCTACTCAGAGGAGGTGTACCATGAGTAGAAGCTGCAAAATCAGAAGGAGCCAGTCATGGAGGGCTGACCAACAGAAGGAACCACATCAGGACAGGTGAGGTAAGGGTTGTCAAGACACCGTCCCTGCTGGCTATTCCTCCACCCCTCTGCTTTCTCTCCTGATCTGAGGATAACAACAGTGGAGCCTTGGATCAATTAGCCAAGGAGGCAGGATGAGATTGGGATAAAGGTTTTATACATAAGGGGCCTGAGATTCAGAAAAGCTTAGCCACTGCGGGACCAGCAGGTGGCGTAATGGTTATGTTGCTGGAGTCTCACATGGCCGACTGTGGTTTGAGTCCCAGACCTCGTGATTCGGAATTCAAGCTAGGTGCGTGTGCACGTGTGCCCCAAATCCCCAGGGACCAGCAGTTAGCATAATGGCTATGTCACTGGACTCCCATATAGTCCACCGCGGTTCGCGTCCTGGACCCGGTGGCTTAAAACTCACGCCAGGCACGTGTGCGTGCATGCCTAAGATCCCGAGAGGAGAGTGGAGGAGAAGGGATTGCGGCGTGGCCATCCCCCCTGGGGGGTGATTTCTAGCTTTCTGTCTCTCTCTGTCTGTCTGGTGAGTGCACGCGCTCTATGGCAAAAACCTCTCCAAAAAACAAACAAGCAAACAAACATTCCCCAGAGGATAACAGAGGAGAAAGGATTACAGTGTGGCTATTCCCCCTGGTGGGTGATTTCTCGTTTCCTGTTTCTCTGTCTTTCTCTGTCTTTCTGGTGAACACACAAGCCTTATAGCAAATATCTCTCTAAAAAAAGAAAAGAAAAGCTTAGTTATTTTCCCAAAGTCACACAGCTAGTGAGTGACAGGGCATCTGAATACAGGCTTCCTGGTTAGACTCTTCCCACTACCCTTTGTGTAGTTTCAGGACCAGAGGGTGTATCCCAGAGCTGCACCAAGAGAAGCAATGTCTGTGCATGTCCATGATGTTGTAAACTAGGGGCTGCAATTCTTTTTTCTTTTTTTAGAGAGGTTTTTGCTATAGGGCACGTGCGCTCTCCAGAAAGACAGAGAGAGACAGAGAGACAGAAAGTGAGAAATCACCCCCCAGGGGGGATGGCCACACCGCAATCCCTTCTCCTCCATTCTCCTGTTGGGATCTTGGGCACGCACGCACATGGTCCGGCATGAGTTTAAGCCACCGGGTCCGGGACTCGAACCGCAGTCGACTACATGGGCGTCCAGCAACATAGCCATTACGCTAACTGCTGGTCCTGGGGCTGCAATTCTGAGGGCCTAGCAACCTCAAGCCTTCTTAAGGCGAAACTTGTCCCTGGTAGCTGCCTCATCAATATTGAGGTGCAGGTGGACAATGCAATCCCAAGGAGTCAGAGAGAAAGAAAGAAAACCAGAGGCCAAGAGGGTAGTCAGTTTTGGGTGGGTGGGAGTGATGGCCACAGTTACAAACATAACAGAGATGTCTGGCTGTGTATGGGCTGAGTGTCCATTTCTGTCTGGCTATGGGAAGGTCAGTGATACTCAAGCTAGTGAGGGGAGCAAGGTTGCCCTATCAGGATGGCTGGTTTGGGTGGCTTAGGGTGGGGGAATATATCCAGTGGTGGTGGAGAGTCTGGCATAGATGAGTGAGAGGACTATGGGAGCCAGGGAAGAGCAGGGAGGGAAAGTTGGTCTTTAATGGGACTGTTGGTGAGAGGACAGGGAGACAGCACCACTATGAATGTTGCTGAATTTTTTGGTGGATGGATGGAATCACAGAGCCATTGGGAGGAATGACAGAATTGAAAACAGGTGGTAATCCCTGATGGGGGACTACAGGTAAGGCTAAAATGGAGGCCCATGTAAAGGCAGTGAGGATGCCGCATGGTGCTGCAGTTTTTACCATGAGTGGCTTTATGGTAGGAGAAAGAGGACTGAGCAGAGTTTGATCTTTGTAAGTTAAGGACAGTAAAAAGTTGGAGGAGTGAGAGCCTTGAGTGTTCAACTGAGACAATGAGTTCAGATAAACCAGTGTGGTTTCTGGACTGAGTGGGAAAGACGAGCAACCAGGGCCTTGCATCAGGGCTGCTGCAAGGGCAAAGGGTTAGAATTGCTTCCCTAGAGGTCTCCAGGAAGAAAAACAGATTCCTAGGGACTAGGAAAGGAAAAGGGTGTGCCCCGAGACCTGTACCTGAGATGCAGGAATTCTGACAGTGTCTGCCCCTATGGTGAGGACACTATTCTGGAGCAATTTTGGGTGGGAGTAGCTGGAGTGGAGATGTAGTCAGACCCAGATCCTGGCTTTCCTGTGTGAACTTGAGAAAGATACTTCACCCCATTGGGTTTCCCCTCTAAATGGAAGTGATGATGGTGCTCCCGTGATAGGGTGGTGCCTACCATAATGGAAAGCAGAAGCATGTTGAAGATTGGATGACATGATCCACATGCAGCCTTAGGCCAGAGCACTGCTTAAGATGTGAGTGTTGCTATCATCATCATGATCACCATCATCATGGAACCAGGGTCTGGAAAGCTCTAAGGCAAGGCCAGGAGAGTGACCAATAGAAATGATGAATTGCAGGGCAGAAAGGGGATAGGATGGAGTGTAAGAGTGGGTTTAGAGGCCATGAAACTGGGGAGAGATACTGTAGGTTCCTCTGACTGCATGCATTACAGAGATGGAAACTGGCTTGGTCCAGGGTTTGTGAGCTAGGCCTCACTTCATCTCTGAAGTAGTCAAGTCTCAGGGAGATGGTGAGTTTCCTGGTGGGTGAACCCTGCTCTAGGGGGGTGTCTGGAATGTGAATAAGTGACAGCTTGAATATGACAGGGGTTGGAGGGTAGGGGAATTCCTGTGTCTCTATAAACCTAGCATTTTTTTTTTTTGTCCTGTGCCTCAGTTTTCTTGTGTGTGGGATAAAGAAATAGAGAAGGTGACTCCTTAGTTCCTTTCATCTTCTGATTCCAAATCTTTTCTTGGCGTTTGCTGAAATGTCACCCCACCTGCTCCTCCTATGGAACAGGAAGCTTGAGGTGACGGAGTCTCAGTGTCCTGGGAACATAGGGGTGTTTTGGTTCTCCATGACATGGTGTTAGATGGGCAACCTTAGGTGAACCAGGTGCACAGATCAGGGCTGTTGAAACACACAGTGGAAATGTGGCAGAAGAAAAGATGCCACTTCCGAAGAGAGATGGCTCTGCAGGGATTATACTCATAGAAGTCTGGGCCATGCTGCAGGGATTACACCGCGCCTTGAGCAGTGTCTGTCCATTAGTGCTCTTACCTGACAAAACCAAAGAGTGGGCAAGAATGGATGTTGGGGTGGGGAGAGGCAGAGGGACAGCGTAGGGCTTGGACTCTTTGCTCTAGCTTCCTGTAACATTGTCCAATATCTTGACCTCCACTTCAGACGGCAAGCTTGATCTTACAACTTGGTTATTGAGTGGGGTTTGTGGTCTCCCAGTCAGGTTGGGGGAGTAGGAAGCACAGTTTCTATCCAAGGACCCATTTGTAGAGCCCTAGGAGGTCCCAGCGGTGACTGACCTCAGGGTCATTCAGAGCAAGCAGAACCCTTCCAGACACCACCCTCCAACACATGCGCACATGCACACACACACACACACACACACACACACACACGGCAACACGGCATGCACCTATACCCAGGATGCTAAGGACAGAGACTTGAGGAAGCAAGGAGATGAGTTCTGGAGGAGCAGGGCAAGAAGCAGGGAGGTAAGATGCAAATGGACAAGACCAATGGTCAAAGCCTAATTTTTAAGAGCAGCATTGCCTGTCCCTGCGGGTCTCACTGTGGCCCTACCCAAGGCACTGCCATGCACTTGCTGCTGCGTCCAGAAACCACAGGCTTTAGGAAGAGAATGGGGCAACTCCGCTTTCTCAAGCCACAGGACTCTGTTTTTGTTTTCCACCTCCTGCTTTGCTGCAGACGCAGGGGCTGCCTAGAGGAGCAGGGGGTCCCATAGAGGAATGCAATTGTGCCCTTGTTTGCTCAGTGCCCTGTTTGTTCCCTGCATAGAACAATGACCTCTTGTAAGCCAGTGCTTTCCAACCTCACCGAGGGTTACTGTGCAGCCCTGATTCCTCCCCTGATTATCTTGAAGCCTGTCAAGCTGCAAGGTTCTCCCTCCCTTCTTTGCTCTTTCTTCCTAATAGACATGAAACAGTCCAGTCAATAATATTTTACTTGTCTTCCCACTGCGTGTCTCTTCTTCTGATCAGTTTAGGCGGGTTTGACTGCAGAAAGTCAGAAGGGAGGTTAAGATCTGAAAAGTTCAGCCAAATGTTATCAGCCTCAGAGATGTTGCTAAGGGAAAGGCCCCCCAGCCCTTGGCGACCAGAGCCAATAATAGCTGCGATTCACTGATAGCATCAACGCCTGTCAAAGATCCAGGCGTTTGTGGTTCGTCTGTAAACGCAAACACCTGTATCCAGTCAAGCTATGATGGTTATCCTCTCTTCCCCTGTCATTCCGATCGGTTCCTTGAAGGGGCTGCCAGGATGTTCTAAGCTGTGAGTTGATTTATAAAGTGAAGGGTCTCTCCAAAACTTTGGCACGGATGGGGAAATCGACTAAAGCGCGCCTCTCCTTCAGGGGGTGACATGGCGTTTTGACAACGGTGAAATCGACAGTCTTCTTTTAATTACATTTTTGAACCCGTGGCACCCAAGGCCCGAGTCGTGGGAAACAGAGGCTTAGGCGTACTTTTACTGCCTTAACATCCCTTCCCCCATGAAGGGACACTTGGTACTTATTTGAGATTTTTGTGTGTGATGAATTAGATCAAAGAAACTAATAAATAGCGTCCGGGTAAGCTCTTCAGAACACAGTATATACAGAGTCGTGATGTGTTCAGGATTGAACAGGCAAGGTCCACACTGTTAAATAACTAAGTGCAAGGGGAGGGCAATGTACGTGCTGACCCACCTGGCTGGGGTGAGGTCATGAGGGGCATCAGGCCTTTCCCAGTGAAAGGCTCATTGGCTTCAGGGCTTGGGTGGTCAGCCATGGTGGCTAGAGGGAAGAAAGGAAATGAGGTCACCTGGGTCCTTCCCAGGCTCCATCCTCGGCCCTTCTGTGTGGGTGCTTTCATCAGGAAAGTGGTTCCCAAGCAGTCATTCTTGGCTTCTGCTGAGAACATCCATGAACACTCACATTCTGTAAGTCTGAGTCTTCCATCATGCAGGGGGAAGGCAATTGGTCTCTGCTGTCCCACTGTCCATGTGGTCACCTGCATGTACCTGTTCATTTGGTACCATGTTTTGGTCCCTTTTGCTTATCCTCTGTCATGGATATCATGCGGCTTGGGAAGGGAGAAGAGAAGCAAACAAAAGAAAACAAAACAACCACAAAACCTGGGGAACCGGCTCATGCAGGACACTGAAAGGTGCAAGTTTAGAGCACAGTCTCCGGACTTAGACCCGAGACAAGCTGAGCTCCACCCATACTTGAACCGTGTTCTTCTCAAGCCTCAATATACCCCATCTAAGAAGAAGGTGGTGACAGTATTGGGACACTTGCTGTAAGGATTCTAGGAGATAAGGTGCTAGGTTAAACAACATGAGAATTGGATCCACAGAAAAGGCAGTTTCTCGGGGCAATCGTAATAGAAGCACTTAGCCATGTGTCTGGCATAGAGTAAGTATTCCGTATTAGCGTGTCCCTCTCCTTCGCCCTCCTCCATATTATTGTTATTCTCTACCATTCTGTGCAGCCCTTTTAGATGCGAAAAGTCTAATTTGGATTAGTTAAAACAAAACGAAACAAAACAAAACAAACCCCCCAAGACAACCCCCCCCCAAAAAAAAAACTCAAGTGTTCAGCAAATATTATTTTAAAGCACAAAGTAACAAAACCAGCAGTGATTTATCAAGAACATCCTAGTCCAATTTGCATGCGTAATGCCCCAGGGAGGTGTCATCATTGCAGACTCCCTTTGAAAACCTGGAAACATAGGCTGGGATTGTGGGCCCACACTATGGCCAATTTCCACATGTGAGGCCTGCTGGACCAGGGTGCAGATGCTCATTGTATTCCAGGTCTTTAAAAGTTTGCAGTCTCAGGACCAGTAGATGGCATAATGGTTACGTAGCTGAACTCCCATGTAGTCAACTGTGGTTCGAGTCCTGGATCTGGCAGCTTAAAACTTACACTGGGCATGTGTGTGTGTGTGTGTGTGTGTGTGTGTGTGCCCCAAATCCTGAGAGGAGACTGGAGGAGAAGGGATTGCAGCGTGGCCATCTCCCTCGGGGGGCGGGGGGTGATTTCTCTCTGTCTCTCTGTCTCTGTCTCTCTAGCAAGCATAGGTGCCCTATAGCAAAAATCTCTCTTTTAAAAAAAATGCAAATCTGAGACTGGCTCTGTAGCTTTGCAGTTAAGGGAGTTGGATCCCACATGCCTGACCACAGTTTGAGTCTCAGCCCTGGTAGTTTGAAAAGCATGCCGTGTGTGTGTGTGTGTGTGTGTGTGTGTGTGTGTGTGTATGTTTGCCCAAAAGTCTGACAGAAGCAAGGAGTGGAGGAAAAAGATTTCGGCATGACCATGTCCCATTGGAGGGTGCTTTCTTTCTCTAGCAAGGGCATGTGCCCTTTAAAAAAAAAAAGAAGATGCAAATCTATTGATTCTTAGTGCTCTTAAAGTGATAAAAACTAAATTTGGGGTTTTTGCCTGTAAGAGTATGCTGAGTGGAGCTGGTTGGTGGTACAACTATAATACATGATGCTGTAGGAGGCCGACAACATGGGAAGCTCGCAGGTTTGTGGCTGGTAACTTCCTTGAGTGTGATAAGCACGCATGTGCCCGTGACCTGAGGCTGGCTGAGGCTGGAGTGGATTGCGGTGTCAAGACCCTGTTGGGCGTTCTCTTTCTTTCTGTCTCTCTTGCTCATGGAAGAAATAAATAAACTTAAAAAAAATATATACTGGTCCTGGGGCTAGCAGGTAATGTGGTGCTGAAGGCACTGACTCCCACAGGGTGGACCACGGTTTGAGTCCCGGACCGAGTGGCTTGCTTTCTCACTTTCCCTCTCTCTGTCTCTCTGATGAGCACATGTGCCCTATATCAAATTTAGAAAGAATAACAATAATAATAATAATACATGAAATAAATTAAAAAATATAAAAGGGCGTTGAGGTATATTGGATCTATACTCTTGTTTCTATATATTTTGACTAAAAATAAAAGAACTACACTGAGTCCTCTAGCAACAGATGCTAGGGACACCATTGTGTATTGAATATTCGGGTGAAATATTGCTTTGGACAGGGGTTCAGATTAACTGGCAAAAATTCTATGCATTGTTGACTGGAAGAATTTGCAAGACCTCTGTGGAGGCGGTACGGCTTACTCTGCCCCTTGTCTTTCATTCTCCTTGTTTAGGCCCTTATTATTTTATGCTTTGGAATTAGGCAGCATCTGAGTGCCTCCGGTCCTCTTCCTCCAGTATGAAATCCTTGTTAGCAGTGATGGACTTAACCTCACCTTGGTTCCAACAAGTAGATCCTGGTAGGATCTACTTCCCATAGCTCGGTGCTATTGTGTCTGCCACTACAAAGCCCTGCAACTGTTTCACAATTTCACATGCTATGCTTTCTCTTTGTTTCTTCTTTCTTTCTTTCTTTCTTTCTTTCTTTCTTTCTTTCTTTCTTTCTTTCTCTCTTCTTTTTCTTTCTTCTTTTTCTTTTTCCTTTCTTTTTCTTTCTTCTTTCTTTCTTTCTTCTTTTTCTTTCTTTCTTTTTCTTTCTTTCTTCTTTCTTTCTTTCTTTCTTTCTTTCTTTCTTTCTTTCTTTCTTTCTCTCCTTCCTTCCTTCCTTCCTTCCTTCCTTCCTTCCTTCCTTCCTTCCTTCCTTCCTTCCTTCCTTCCCCTTTCTTTCTTTATCTTTCTTCCTCTTTCTCTCTTTTTTAAATAAACTTAAGATTTAAACATTTACTTACAGGAAGTGACTGACTCTACCAGCTGCTTGAGACTTTACTGGTTTTAGCTCTGGAAGTCCCATGTGCTGGGAAACCCTTCAGTCCCAGGCAAAGCAGGAAAGTGAGTCACCCAAGTTAAAGGAAAAGCATTTTACTCCCATAAATTTTGTAGGAGTGGGTGGATAGAAATGGAAAATAAGAGAATGATATAAAAGTACATGGCCAGATGCAGGAAGATTGTTAGAATTAGGTGTGATGGGTGAGTTTTTAGAAATTCTTTACAGGATAGATAGAGCAACATTCCAAGAGCAAGTGGATTGCATTGGAGTGAATTAGACTGGAATTTCATTCTGAAATTCCGTTGGTGAAATAGGTCATAAAGGAAATGGGGTTCTGATCCCTGCCACAAACCTCTTCAATACATAGAATCTTATTTTATTTCTTGAAATATTTAATTCATTTAGGAAAACACAATTCGAGAGGAAATAACAAGGATTCAGGATTCTTCTGGTTTGTTTGTTTTTAAAATTTATTATAGAGTGTGTGCGCTTTCCAGGGAGAGAGAGAGAGAAAGAGAGAGAAAGTGAGAAAACACCCCCCCCCCCCTCCAGAGGGGATGGCCACACCTCAATACTTTCCTCTTTTCTTTCTCCTCTTGGGATTTTTGGCATGCACACACTTGTGCCTGGTGTCCTTTTCCAGTCGCTGGGTCCAGGACTTGAACTGTGCTGTTGGTCTTATGGGATTCAACCACCTTAACCACCATGCAACTGGCTAGCCTCCAAAATTCATTTTTTAGTTGTGGGCTTGCCTTTCAAAGGGGCTTGTTGCTCTGAAAAGAAGGCCTTCAGGGAGGGGCGAATTGTGGACAAAGGTTTTTACCCCCACTCAGACCTCCAAAGCGAGTTAGGATGAAGGGCTGCACCTGAATGGCAGGTCACCCTCAGCCATCAGGTGAAGACACCCCAGCTGGGTGCCAAAGTAGCCTGGATTACCTAATTGGGGTGTGACTGAATATAGAGATAAACCAGCTCAGTTCATGCCACAGATCTCATTAATATCTCCTTTGAAAGTTAACATGTAGATAGAAGGAATGAATGCATCAGTAAGACTTACTGTATTGTTAATAAAGAATTCTCTCTCTCTTTGTTCAAGTTGAATCTCTGGGGAATTTGGAGCTCAGCCTGTGAAGGTTTGCAGTGCCAATGAGAAACTACACAGGGTGGCCACCTCGAGTCTCAGGTCCACAGCTGCTATGGTTGCCTGCTCCCAGGAGCTCACCCTGAGGATGTAATCTTTCATGTCCAAGTAGACTTCACAGTTGCTGCACTCCAACCCCTTATTTTGACAGTGAAACTCCAGCCACGTTGGGGGTTGCCTCCATAGCTAGAGAAAGTGCATGCCTGCCCTCCTCAGAACTGGTCTCCTTAAGAATTGACCTTTGAGACTGTGTGCTCAGTAATGTCTCTAGTTTTGCTTGGTTAAACATGGAAAAATGTTCCTCTAGATAGAACCAGCTCCCCATTTATTTCCGAGCATCCTGTCTCTGACGTAATGCCGCCTGGTTTATGGCCTCGTTGCTCTGCGCTTGGAGTTGAGTAATGCCTGCCGGTGCATGAGGCACCGCCTACGTAACCACAAGGAAGGGGGTAACACCCAGGCGAGCCTCCCAGGCATCTGCTGGGAAATAGCTTCCTTTGTGCCAGACAAATGAATGTTTTTCATATTTCTCACAAAAGGAACAGGGTTGCATGACGAAGGTTAACATAACAATCTTCTCTTATTACAGTGATTTATGTGTGCATAACTTCAGCAGCGGAATGTCATCTAGGAGGTCTTTAATTGGCAGACTTCAGGGACCACAGAGGGAGATGACAGAATAAGCTCTGGAGACATAAGAGCGTCGCCTGCCATTCCCAGCTCATCCCCACAGAGGAGGTCTAAATAAATCTCAAGGGGAAGGCAGTCAACTTTTAAACTTTTTATTAACCTGATCTCTGCTAATGAAATACAAAGAGGAGGAGATGCTCTTCAACTTCAGAAGAATTGGGTCTCGTGATGCGGCAAATGACTGCCTAGGGTTCTTGAGACAACGAGACACACGTCCTCTGGCAATTTTCATTCAAAGACAACAATACTGCAATTTGCAGTCTTTTATGACTTCAATGAGTCACTTGGTCTTGCCTTGCCACATAGGATAAGATCATGTATTTTTAGGGATGTCAAAAATGTATTTTCTTTTGTGAACATATTCTAAGCCCTCAGATAAAGGTGTTTTTTAAAAGGAATTGTGGAGGCTTTGGCACCATGTGGGGTTTCAGATGAAAGTCTTTACCGACTCACTACCTTGCGAGCTTTCTGGGAGGTAGGTCATGCAGAGGAATGGAGAGGGACTTCTCTGACAACCCTGTCCTCACACTTGCATCACTTGGGGGAATGCTGCCATCTTTCTAAAATCAGATCGATATTTACCTTTGGAAACACCTGTGTTTTCAGTGCCTCAGGGATTGTGCAGACTTTATAAGCATTGACCTTTAACACCTTTGATACAACGGTTCCCAAACTGTGGACCAAGGTCTTCCATGGGACACTGAACTTTTTTGCAAGAGGACTGGAAATGTGTATTCTTGTGTTAAGTTTTTTGAAATTAGAGTATACAAAAAAATGTAAGATGTTGGGGCCAGGAGGTGGTGGCTAGTGTGTTGGACTCCTACATAGTTAACCGTGGTTCGAATCCTGGACCTGGCAGATTGCTTTCTCACTTTCCCTCTTTCTTTCTGGTTAAATTAATAATAATAATAAATTAAAATTAAATTTAAAAAATAATATGTAGTTTAGTTCCTCCAGAAGCAGACCCTGGTATAATTAATAGGGTGTGAGTTGTTTCTCGGCGGTGACCTCAGGACACACTGATTGAGGATCAGAAAGAGAGGTGTGATAGTTAATTTTGTGTCAGCTTCACTAGGCCACAGTGCCAAGATATTTGATCAAATTTGTTCTGGATGTTTCTTTGAGGGTGATTTTGGGTGAGACTGACATTTAGATTGGTGGATATTCAAGCTGATTGCCCTCCATAGTGGGTGGGCCTCATTCGATCATTTGAAGGCCAGAGTAGTATAAAAGATAGACTTCCTCTGAGCAAAAGGGAGTTCTGCCACCATATAGCCTTCAGACCTGAACTGACACAGTAGGGCTTCCCCGGGTCTCCAGCCTGATGGCCTCCATTGCATGTTTTGGATTTGTCACTTCCCATAGTTTTGTAAACCAATTCCTTGAAATAAATCTCTCTTTACAAATATACACATATGGGACCTGCAGTTAGCCTAATGGCTATGTCACTGGATTCCCATGTAGTCAACCGTGGTTCGAGTTCCAGACCCGGCGGCTTAAACTCACGCCGGGCACATGTGCGTGTGTGCCCAAGATCCCGAGAGGAGAATGGAGGAGAAGGGATTGCGGTGTGGCCATCCCCCCAGGGGATGATTTCTTGCTTTCTGTCTCTCTGTCTCTCTCTTTCTGGTGAGCGCGCACGTGCCCTGTAGCAAAAACCTCTCCAATAACAACAACAACAACAAAAAAAACCCCCCAAAAAACAAAGAAACAAATATACACATATTATTGGTTCAGTTTCTCTGGAAGGCCCAGACTAATACAATACAGGTGATCTTTTTTAGATCCTTGTCTCTTTTGGCCTTGGAAAGGAAGGGAGGGAAGCTGTTACAGGGTGTTTACTGAGCAGCTTTCTGCTGTGGGTAGCTGGGAACTCTGCAAGGGTGTAAAACCAAGCCTGAGTTGTTTTAACTGAGGGCGGAGACAGAAGGGTATTTACCTACCAGCTCCTGTCTGCCATAGGCAGAGGGCTGTCCTGGGGTCTTGCTATGATTTGAATGTGTCTCTCTAAAACTCATGTGTTAAGATTTGGTTGTGGAAACTTTATCTGCCTATAGGATTAAGAGATGGGGCCTTTGGGAGATGATTAGGATTATATAAAGTGAGTTTTTCCTGTTGGTGCACAAGGCCCTCTTGCCACGTGTTACCTTGCACTGCCTTGGGACTCTGCTGAATGTCCCCACAGTAAGAAGACCCTCAGCAGATGTAGCCCTGTGACCTTGGACCTCCAAAACTGTGAGCTGAATAAACCTCTGTTCTCGAATTATCCAATCTGTGGCGATCAGTTTTTAAGTAACAGAGAACAGATGAAACAGACATTAAATCTGGTGGATGTTCACAGCAGAACACCCTAGACACATGTACTAGAACAGTAAGTACTATACAAATACTACTGTGGGAGGGTCCATAAAGCATTGTGCCTAAAAAAACCCTTTGGGGACCAGCAAATGGCGTAATGGTTGTGTCACTGGACTCCCACATAGTCTACCACAGTTCGAGTCCCGGACCTGGTGAGTTAAAACTCATGCTGGGCATGTGTGCATGTGTGCCAAAATCCTGAGAGGAGAATGGAGGAGAAGGGATGGTGGTATGGTCAAACACCAGGGGGGTGATTTCTTGCTTTCTGTCTATCTGATGAGCTCATGTGCCCTATAGCAAAAATCTCTCTCTCAAAAAAAATAAAAAATAAAAATAAACCCTTTGTCCTTTGAAATAGTAGGACTATGCCATTGGGAGAAGGGAGCCAGGCAACATAGGGTTGCAGGACTATATTATAGGCTTTATCTGTTTTTAAAGGCTATTTATAGATTTTCCATGTGAGAAAGAAAGAGAGAAAGAGGGGGACAGAGGGAGAAAAATAAAGGGGGAGGAGTGTACCCTGACAAGGTCTTAATGCCACCATCCTCAGCCAGCCCAAATCATGGCATATGTGTGCTGGCATTCTCAGGGAGGGTTCCAGACTAACCAATCACGTTCTTTCCCACGTGACTCTGCCCCGTCATGTTGTTTTGCTACACCATTGTATGGCCCTTACTTTATCATTACAACATGGAATATGGCATGTGTAACTTTGCCATGGTTAGTTTTGCCTTGGCTTGGCATGGACCAGCGTAAGGCAGTGAGTATAGCCTCATGTGAATGAGTGGGCTGAAGAATTGAATATATTCATGATGGCTCATCCATGGGCCTGATAGGTACATGGATCTAGAGAAGACTTAAACCTAGTGTTGGTTATACCCAACGGCCCTGGGGGGTGGGGTACATGTGTCAAAGGATGCCGTTTGTTGGTTGAGGTGGGTGCTTAGCTTTTTCTTTGTAGGAGAACTATTTTTATTTTCATTTACAAATTTCAGCAACGAAATGAACTCCACCCTCTATGTCTTTCAGGCTGACTCTGCATTGTAGGCACGTGTTCCTATGATAAAGCAGCAGGGACCAGTTGCTCAGCAGAGAATTCCCTCTGCAGAGCCCTGGGCTTTCTCTCCGCGTACGCAGATGTAATAGAGAGTGGGACCACACACAGCTAATGGAGAGGTGTTCAGGACACATGGCACGTGCTCTTCTGTCCATCCCTTCTCCCAGCCAGGACCCTGGGGCCAGCTCAGACTCTTTCCTGCTATTCCCTCAGCGAAATAATCACAACATTCCATTCTTTTCTTTTTTTTCTTTCCTTTGAAGGCTCTTCTTCCCCATCTTTATGGCCTGATTATTGTTATTATCTGAAAGGGAGATGAGTTTGCTAGTGCCCACAGTGTACATTAAAAAAATTCCATTCTTTTGCTTCTAGCCCAAAACTCAGGTGTTTTCAGGGTCTACCAGGCAGAAGGATATTCTGTTTCCATGTAAGCATCTCTAGGGTAACAGCTATGCCGTACCTACCTGTAAACACTTCGAATAGCTCATACATCATAGGTGGTAAAATGTCCGGAGTAATAATTTCATATATATAATAACCGATGTGCAAAGGGGACTGTCACTCCCTGCTTTTGCAAGCTCCATAGGGTGCCGTCTTTTTACAATCTTGTGGGTTGGGGGAATGAGCCCTTTAAAACTCAAAGTGGTCTGGGTGTTCTAACGGCCCTTGCTTTCCTTTTGTAAAAACCCTGTGTGTCTGTGGGGCTCGTGTGCCACTACTCACAAGGTGACAGCGGTGATCAGAAACGTAATTTTCCATATTTATGATTGAAAATGTAATTTAGAAATGAAAGAAAGGGCACTTGTTCCTCCTTAGCTTGAAGTGAAATCATTGTTTTGAGACGTGTTCTTTATACAGTTAATCTGGCCAGTGTAATTTACCACACCATGGCTGAATTGCAAGTCTAGAGCTGCATTCACCAAATAAGAATTATTTGTGCAAAATGCATATGAATTAGTAGGTGTTGTGTGGTGCTGTGGTGTTCTGATTTCAGAAATCTGGAACACGGGGGAGTTTGGTGAGCTAAATCTGCTGCAGGTGTTACCTCCAGGGGACAGGTTTCACGAAAGGGTCATCGGGTGAGGTTGCCATGTGTGAGGGTCTCGGGTCATGTCTTTTAGGTCCTTGTACTGTAAGGCACAGCTGCCAGTAGCCCAGTTCAATATGGGAGACTTAAAGGAGACTTAAACTTAAGGAGACTTAAACTTAAAGGAGACAAGCCATGGTTTACTGAGGTGCATAATTTGGCTTGTACTCTGTGTATGTGTTTTTCACTCTTCATTTTCAAATAAGGCTAGATACACCAAAAACAGAAAAAAAAAATTCACAAAAACAGCACTGAGTTTCCTGTCTAAATTTCCCCTCGCTTTCCCTCAATGATAACTTCTTATGGGACTAACAGCATGTTATCAAAACCGGGAAATCGACCTTGGCACCAGATATTAACTATAGGCCTTCTTTGAATGACATGTGTATGGTTTAAACAGTGAGTGGGTTGCCAGCGTTCCACATTAGGTGATGTCATGCAGAAGTAAGAAGGTTTATTCACGCTGAGCCCATGTCCTGCAGGGAAACAGCCAGTGAGAGCTGAGTAACAACAGCCCCTCGTGGGAGAGCACGTGCTTCCTCACTTGCTGTGGTCCTCACCACTCTGTATTGACATACACTTTACCTGCTTTGGTCATTTGCTTTGCCTGCTGTGCCCCTGAACACATCTGAGTCTGTGACCCATGCCATAACAACCGTGAGCTCCCCAGGGGTAGCTGGGGATCAAGAAACAATACCACTGTGGGAAGACTTTTGCTTTACGGAGTGGCTGCCTCAGGGACCTGTCACTCAATGGCGAATTCCCTTTGAAGAGTGCTGGGTTTTCTCTCCATAATACCCAGATGTGGTGGATAATGGGCCATGCACTGCTCATGGCAAGGTGTTCAAGAGCCACGGCATGTGCCCATGGCTATGTAGAGGCACAGACTATTATTTTTTAAAGAGAGATTTTTTTTTTTTCCTGTAGAGTACGTGCTCTCGCTGGAGAGACAGACAGAGATAGAGAGGCAGAAAGAGAGAAATCACCCACCAGCAGAACGGCCATGCTACAATCCCTTCTTCTCAGAACATTCTCCTCTCAGGATTTTGGGCACGCAAGGACAGTCACCCGGCGTAAGTTTGAAGTCACTGGGTTCGGGATTTGAACCATGGTTGAGCATATGGGAGTCCAACGATGTAACCATTGCACCATTTGCTGGTCCCAAGGCACAGATTTTCTACTAAAAGTCTCTGGTGTTGCTGGAGCTGAACACACTTTTTGGGTCTGCAGCAGTGCATCCTCTGGCCTGCAGTAGCCTCCTAGCTGAGCTGCATGGTGCAAAGCAGTGGGATAGATCTGAAGGCAGATTCACTCTTTTGCATTGATCTTTTGGTGACATTTAATCTATAAGCAGGATAGGCAGTGGATCCTTGTTCTAAGAACAGCTTCCTGGTTTTCCAAAGACAAGGAAGGTGGAGGCCAACCCACCTGATGCTAGAGGTTCCAGTTAAGCTGAAGCCCATGAGACGTGAAGCCCATGGTCTCTTGCCATTCAGCAAAGGGCTCTATAAACACAGAATCATTGGCAGGTGCCATTGTCTCCTCCTAAAGTTTAATTCAGCGAACACTCACTAATGCTCACTACATACCAGACACAGTGCTAAGTGCTAGGGTATCACAATTTAATAAGGAATCGCCCCGTCTTTGAGGAGCTCTCAGTGCTCTGGGAAAAAGCCATTTACAGCAGGGACTAGACTGAGAAGGATGCTACTTCACCAGAGCAAACTGGAGAAGAAAGCGGTGCATGCTGCCAGGATCTCCACGGCTGGGGCTGTCATGCAGCCAGCACATTCAAAGCATGCAGCGTAGGTACCACAGAAAGCAGCCACAAAACCAAGGATCCCTTTTAGAAGGCTGCAGGGGAAAGTGGCTGGGTGACTGGTGATGGGAGTGGAGCAGGAAACAAAATGTACATCTGGAGAGAAAGACATGCAGAACGTCTTTAAGAGTGCCCCCTTGCTCTGCGTGACTGCTGTGCCTCTCTGGCCTCACGGTGTTAGAGGATTAGTTCTGGATTCTCTTAGTAATTAATAGCATTTAAGTTCCAGGGTAGTCAGTTTTGATTAGGCAAACATTAAATTAATCCAATCTGCAAACACTTACTCTCTAAGCACTACTGGGGGAAGGAGGCGCTGGATGGACAGAAGGGTGCATCCTCATTGGATTGCCGGCCACCTCTGAGTAGTTACAGCCGGATCAATACGGCTCCTAGAGCTATAATAAAATGGCTTCGACATGCTCATCTGTGGCTGAGAACACAGTATACACATTGATTTCCTGGCCTGATATAACCCATTTACCTATTCAGCTACTCCGTTCAGGAAGGTGGAGGGGTCCCAAGGCCCAAGGGAGCAATGATGCCTGTAAGTAGGTTAGCAAATGCTTGGGAAATGTCTTAATCGGCTGCACGGTCCCTCCTTTAGGAAGACATGTTTCTTTGAAAAGGAAAAGCCTCTTTGGAATCTTATTGGCTTTATCTGGGGAAACACTGGAAGTTGGGGGGGTGTCACCTTTTCTGCTCATCTGGATTTGCCTATCTTGTCATTTAAAATTCTGGTGTTGAACAATTGTCTTAGCTTCGTGGAGCATCAGGGGCTTAGAAGTTCAGACCAGGCATATCTTCAACTTGGACTTGGGTGGATTTGGGGGAGCTCCTAGGATCCCTTGGAGAGGAAGTATGCTATCCTTTATCTAGTTTTGCTTTCTAATATAATTTTAGTAATAAAAAATATCCATTAAAATAAAATATTCTTGGGGCCAGCAGGTGGCACGGTGATTAAAGATGCTGGACTCTCACATGACTGATCATGGTTCAAGTCCCAGACTTTGTGGCTTGCTTTCTCACTTTCCCTCTCTCCCTTTCTCTATATCTCTCTGGTCAAATTAAGTAATAATAATAATAATATTAATGATAATGATAATAAATTAAGTTAAATAAAATAATTCTAAAAAATAAAATATTTTTTTTTTTGGAAAGGTTTTTGCTATAGAGTGCGTGTGCTTGCCAGAGAGACAGAGAGAAACAGAGACAGAAAGTGAGAAATCACCCCCCCCAGAGGGGATGGCCATGCCGCAATCCCTTCTCCTTCATTGTCCTCTTGGGATCTTGTGCACACACGCACATGTGCCCAGTGTGAATTTAAGCCACCGGGTCCACAACTTGAACTGCGGTCGACTACGTGGGAGTTCAGCGACATAGCCATTATGCTAACTGCTGGTCCCTAAAAAATAAAATATTCTTAATAGAAAAAATAGATTGTTCAATATTGATTAATGAAATGGCATGTTGTATCACATTTAGTTTTGTGAAATGAAGATGTGTGTGTGTGTGTGTGTGTGTGGTGTTTTAGAAAGAATCTCACCATATTTTGACTCTCCTGCCTCAGTGTCCCAAGTAGCTGGGTTATGGGAGGCCTCCCATGCCTGGTTTTTGAGGGTTGACTGAGAATTGAATCCAGGCCTCCCATGGGGCCCAGACTGCCTAGCAGCATCTAGCATGTGCTACCATGGATGGCCCTGATATTATAAAACCAGTCAGTGAGCAATGGCCCCCATCCTCTGTAAAATGGCCATTTCACCCATATACTTATTAAAATTAAATTGTTACTGGCCCAGACATTTGTAGATTCTTCCTCTGTGTTCAATTTATAGGAACACATCTGCTTTTAAGTGGATGACTTTGGGCTGAGGTAACTTCACGCTTTGAAAGTATTAAGTGGGGTGGGACCAACAGTTGGCGTAATGGCTATGTCACTGGACTCCCATGTAGTCAACCGCAGTTTGAGTCCTGGACCCAGTGGCTTAAACTCATGCTGGGCGTGTGTGCGTGTGTGTCCAAGATCCCAAGAGGAGAATGGAGGAGAAAGGATTGCGGTGTGGCCATCCCCCCTGGGGGGTGATTCTTGCTTTCTGTGTCTCTGTCTCTCTCTCTATTTCTGGTGAACGCACTATAGAAAAACCTCTCAAAAAAAAAAAAAAAAAAAGAAAAAAAGAAAATGTTAAGTGGGGTTCAGAATAGTCAGAAATCATTCTAAGCCCCCTATAGCCTGGGTTTGGTCATTTCTGGTAAGAAACTGTTTCCCAGATGGTCTGTGGGTCAAAGTGCTTTCCCTCCGCTTGTCATGGAATCTGGAATGTTTTTTAGGATTTCCACAGGGCAAACTGGCTGATGGTTAAGCCCTGAGAGTGGAGGAAGAGAATTACTGAGCCCAAGCCCCAGTGACTGGGATCTCCATTTAGGATTTTGTAGGCCATTTCCTAAATCTCAAGAGTGATCCTGAGGATTCTTCTTGGGAGGTGGAGTTTAATTTTAAAGCCGTACTGTAAAATCCTCAGACCTATGTTTATAAAAACCATCACTGGCTGCTGCTTCCTTCACATTCGGGCTTCTCTTGAGAAATCAAAAGTAATGTCAAGTTTTTCCCATTTTTGTTCCTCACTTGCTATCCTGTCTTTGAAGGTATTGTCCATGCACTCCAGCTTCCTTTTTGAGACTGTTTCTTCATCAAAACCGAACCTTGAACTTTCTCACACTCTTTCGGGATTTGGGGGTGGCTTCAGAGTCATCCTGAATATCTTCCTTCTTCCTTTTGGCCAGGTTCTGTTTTGGTCTCATGCTAAAGCTCTTGACAAAAGTCCAGAGGCTCCTGGAATGTGCTGCATATGTCACTCGAAGTTTCGTTTATCTCCTCATTTTCAAATTGAATTCACAGAATCCCGGTCAGTCATGAGATTTTCACGAACTCTTCAGTATGTTAAAGTTATGAGAGGTGGAGACCAGATACACATTAGGGACCTCCATGTCATCCCTCTTTTAACTGACCAGGTAACTTTGTATTCCTTCTCTGGAGTGCTTATTAATAATCTGATTGTTGATCAAACCGAGTTTGGGATATGGTAGTTTAAGTTCACATAGAATCTGTCTACTCTTTACCCTAATGATAATAGTTACTATCTGTTTATTGTTTACTTTTAGAAAGACTCTGTGCTAATTTGCACGGACTAGATCTTTTTATTTTTAAGAGAGATTTTTGCTATAGGGTGCCAGAGAGACAGAAAGACAGACAGTGAGAAATCACCCTCTGGGGGGATGGTCATGCTGCAATCCCTTCTCTTCCATTCTCTTCTCAGGGTTTTGGGCACATGCGCCTATGTACCCAGTGTGAGTTTCAAGCCATCGAGTCTGGACTCGAACCATAGGCAGCCATATGGGAGTCCAGCAATGTGACCATTATGCCATCTGCTGGTCTCTGGATTAGATCTTTTAATCCCCACAAAAATGGGGGAGGCAGGCGTCATTATTGAGTCCTCATGTTATGAGAAGGAAAGTGAGACTTGGAAAGGTGAAGTAACTTGCCCAAGGTCACACAGTATGGGCATGGTAGAACCAAAGCTTGGTTGTAGAAAGTCTAACAGAGCCTGTCACAGAGCTACCATGCTCTTCTTCCTTCAAATGGATGGTCCTAGCTCATGTTTACATCAATGACCTGCGACCCTGGCTTCAGATTAACGGGCTTGGGTCACGGGGTTGAATGGGTGACTTGAGAAATACGTTACAGTGTATCTCCAACAGGATCACTCTCATCCCTTCTTTGATCCTAGACGACATACAAAATATATTGACTGCCTTTCATCATTGCATGCATTTGTCTATAGTTTCACAAATACCACTTGGCAGCACAAGTGGTAACACACTGTGTGGTGTTGTATGAACTTTGCATCATCATGGGTACTGCTGCCCTGCCGTCTTTCTCTGGCTATTTAGTTTTGTCCTTGTGGATAGAGGTAGTGAGTGAAGGCAGTTTGGTGGCAGCAACCTTCCACCAGTTCCTTCATTCTAACATCTTAAGTGATTATAGTAAATGTTAGATGTTAACTCCGCCTTTGGATGTGGCATCCTTTTTATTAGGCTGTATAGAATACGGCTTTTAATATCAATGCGTGTCTTACACATGTGTTCAGAGAACACATTACAGTAGAAGGTGCTGGAAAGAAAAAAGATGCTAGCGATCTTAACTGTGTCCAAGTGCCTTTATGAGATGCAATCAACCATGTCTTAATTCCCTCTATCCATCATTAGTTGAGTGGTGAAAATATATGCAAAAGAAAATGGAACCCGGGCAGTAAGGTGGTGAAGACGTTTTACAAATTAGATTATTTGAGTATATGATTCCTCAGATAAAAGGATATTGTCCAAAGGGCCCTTTAATTATTATTCACTTCCTTTGGCGCACAAGAGATTATTGTCAGGGCTGCAAAAGCACTTTAATGCAGTTGAATTAAAAGGATGACTATCGGAACAAGAGTTAGGTCTACACTGCATGAAGCAGGTTACAGGCAAGGCGTCTCTGTGTCTCAGATTGAGACATGTGCTTTTGAAAGGAAAGGATGTTTGTTGGTGCACTGACCTTGATCAGAGCCTCTTTAATGACTGAGCGATGTCCTGAACCGCCTTCTTTTGCAGATGACCAGCTGTCCCAATTCTTTTTTTAGTGACACATGTTCTTACCAAATGAGTTACACAATCATCTCAGCCTAACATTTAGTTTGGAAAAGCCCAATCATCCAAAACTATTCTCCATTTAAAAAAAGTATGCATTCTAAAGGGCCAGTAGGTGGTATGGTGGTTAAGGTGGCTGGACTCCTACGTAGCTGGCCACGGTTCAAGTCCCGGAACTGGCAGCTTGCTTTCTCACTTTCTCTCTCTCGGTCTCTCTCTGGTCAACTTCAAAAAATAAAATAAAAATAATGACAATTGTGGAAGGCCATACATTAGATTATTTTTTTATTTTAACATGGTTGTTTATTTTTGTAAACTTATTTTTTTTAAATAAAGAATTAGTTTGTGTTAGTCATACAGAAAACCACATTTGGGGCAACATTTTGTATTCATTATTGTTTTTATTAATTAGTTTCTGGCATGATATGGGTTACTGCATTTTGAAGACAAGTGTCACCTGGAGATTATCTCAAAGGATTAATAACAATCTTGGCGTCACTAGGGGGCTAACAGGCTAGGAATGTGACACTTCTAAAATGAGAGTGTGGGCCAGCTCTGTGGCACAGTCGAAATGTGCTGCTCAAGGGTAGGTATATCTCACATGGCAAGTGTGGTTCAAGTCCCTAACCCGGTTGGCCTGAAACAGGCCAGGCATGCACACATGTGAGTGCTCAGGTTCTGATAGGGCTGGAGGACCGGAGGAAGGGGGTCGCAGACCCTGTGACGAGCACTCTTCTCTCTCCTTCTCTCCTATATGCCTACATGTGCTCTATCATGAATAATGGACAAAAATCAGAGTGGCCATCGTGGGGCTAAATCAGAACTTTTTGGACTTTCTTGAACTTAATTTATATTTACTATTTAGCTTTTTAATTCTTTAGTGTTGGAGAGGAGTCAGGGAATCAGGGAATTCTTTTTCAGGTCATCTTTCTGGTCCTCAGCCTTTTCTTTTAAGACGATTATCCTGGAAAAGTCCTGAAGGTCCACCACTCCCTAACACTCTCCTGCTCTTGGCTTCTGTTCCTAAGAAGCCCCAGGGCACAGGTGGACAGCTCATACTGCCCATCAGGAAAGAGACCGAGGAAGTGAGAGTGAAAAAGTTGCTGACAGGTGCTTATTAGATGCAGATAAACTGTAATCTTGATTCACTTTACAGGCTTAGTCATTACCCAACTGTGGGTCTGCAGAGCACCTTGGCTTTGTGAAGGAGTTAAATAGGGTCTTCAGTCACCCTGTGAGAAAGGGTCAGGTGGGTGTGTAAAGCTGTCATTAGCCACACCTGGGAAGTGTGCTAATTTGTCGGAGGCTTTAGCTGTGCTCTTTCACCTTTTAGGTGTCTTTGAGAGCAGTCTCTGTTCACATCCTGGTGTTAATAGTGACGGAGAATTAAAATATAATGTGATTAATGGCCAAACAACACCACCACCTACAAAATACCTGGAGATTGCATTTATCTGAAATAAAGTGTCTCCACCCAATCGTTTCTTGAGTTTCAGCTGGACATTTACTGACCTTATACACAGGTAAGTGCATGTTTTTATATATGGAAAACTTCACTGAATTCAAGGCTGACTTTCTACCACTTTGGTAGACTGCATTTGAGGTGTTCATGTTTCCTACTGTCCTGAGCACTGATTAGGACAAAGAATCTCCTCTCTGCTGTCAGACAGTTTAGGTGTTGACCTAGTCTACTTATCAAAAAAAAAAAAAAAAGTTACCCCTACTAATATATAGGGTACATTGGTGAGAGGGGCAGGAGAGAGCACCTACTCGACTCAGCTTCACTATGCTGACATTTTATCTGTGATTCTAGGCCCATCACTAAAAAAAAATGTTCTTTTTTTCCATATTCATAATTAATAGATGCTCACTGTGAAAAATTTAGACCACACATAAAGAAAATTATAAAATTAAAATCATCAGTAATCTCAGCACTCAGAGACGGCAACACAGTCTTTTGAAATATATCATTCCAATTGTTTTCGATGCAGATGTATAAATACATATCCACATAGAGATCTATTTATTTATTCATTTTGTTTAATTTTAATTTTCCAGAAGGCATGTGTGCTTGTGAGAGAGAGACAGAGAGAGAGAGAGAGAGAGAGAGAGAGACAGAGACAGAGACAGAGTCAGAAAGGGAAAGACAGGGAGAAAGCATCCCCCTAATGAGGTTTGGTCATGCTACAGTCCTCTCTCCTCTATTTTCCCATTCTGTCAGGATTTGGGGGCACGCATGTACACGTGCCTGGTGTGTTTTTTTAAGCTGCAGGGGCTAGGATTCAAAACACGCAGTCAGCCGTGCAGAATCTGGTTTTCTTAACCACTAAGCCATGGGGTTGGTCCTAGATTTATTTATTTACTTTTTGAGAAGTTTTTGCTATAGGGCATGTGTGCTTTGCAGGAAGACAGAGAGAGAGAGAGAGAGAGAGAGAGAGAGAGAGAGAGAGAGAGAGAAAGCGAGAAATCACCCCCCAGGGGAGATGACTATATCACAATCCCTTCTCCTCTAGTCTCCTCTCGGAATCTTGAGCACTCATGCACACGCACCTGGCTTGAGTTTAAGCCACCGGTTCCGGGACTCAAACCACAGTCGACTAAATGAGTGTCCAGCGACATAGCCATTACGCCAACTGCTGGTCCCCTTAGATTTATTTTTAAGAAACAGATCACAACTTATATTCTAAGTTGTGTAACTTGAACTTTTGGCCGATCATATCATGAGCTTCCCTTTCTCTCCATATTCATGTAGTTTCATATCCTATATAATTCTCTTATTTTGTCATGACTATTATCCCATCTCACAAATATTATCTGTAACATCACAATTAATGGTTAGTAATGCCTATTGCATGAAAATTCTCTTATTGTTGGACATGTCTACGATATAATTTAACTAACTTGATTTCTGAGATCAGCTAGCTTAAAGTATTTATTGAACACTTGCACTTTTATTTTTTTAATGTTTTGTTTTTCTGTTTGACACTTGTTTGCTCATTTGATTTGAAAAGCTGATTTTATATTAAAGGTATAAAATTTTTATCACTTATGTTACAATACATTTTTATTTCATATCATTATAGTCTTTTTATTGTGAAATATAGCACCCATAGAAAAGTACACGAAACAGAAGCACAGAGCTCTATGATAATCACACCATGAGCGTCCGGGAAACTAGCCTCCAAGCCAGCAGTTTGGTCTTTCCCAATCACTGCCTTCTCTTCTCCACAAAAAATTCAATCAAAACCAAAACAAAAACCTATGTCACTTTAATGGCATGCAATTCTTTCCTTTGCTTGATAGTTGACTATGTAAGCATGCATTCCTAAATACTATAACATAGTTTTGTTAGTTCTGGACTTTACATCATTGAAAACATATTATGTGTTCTTTTGTGTTTCCTGTCTGTAGTTGTAACTCTTTTTGTTTTTCTTGGAGAGATTTTTGCCATAGGGCGCATACGCTCTCCAGAAAGACAGAAAGACAGAGACAGAAAGTGAGAAATCACCCCCCATGGGGGATGGCTATACCGCAATCCCTTCTCCTCCATTCTCCTCTCCGGATCTCGAGCACGCATGCACACACGCCCAGCGTGAATTTAAGCTACTGGGTCCAGGACTCAAACTGCAGTCAACTACATGGGAGTCCAGCAACGTAGCCATTACACCACTTGATGGTCCCTGCAATGTAGCCATTACACCAATTGAGGGTTGTTTTTTTGTCATTTTTCTGTGATTTCTCATTTTATGACCATACTACAATGTGTCTTTCCATTATTCTGTTTTTGGACATTTAGATAATTTCAAGTTTTTGGCACAGTGAATAATGTGGCATGAATATTCTTGGGTGTGTCTTTTGTGCACATACACATGTATTTCTTTTAGATCTATAACTAAAACTGTGTAAAAGTATGTATAAGCTCACTATACATACACTATACAATACCGTCAACATCTTCCCCAAGGAGTTAGACAGTTTACACCCCAATTAGAGTGGATGAACATTCCTATTGCTCCACATCCTCACCAGTACACAGTATTAGTTTTACTTTTTAAAAGTCTCAGTCATTGGGACCAACAATTGGTGTAATGGCTATGTTGCTGGACTCCCATGTGTTCTACCGCGGTTCGAGTCCTGGACCTGGTGGCTTAAACTCAACGCTGTGCGCGTGTGCTCAAGATCCCAAGAGGAGAATAGAGAAGGGATTGCAGCATAGCCATCCCCCCTGGGAGGTGATTTCTTGCTTTCTATCTCTCTGTCTCTCTGTCTTTCTGGCAAGCGCACACACCCAATAGCAAAAATCTCTCCAAAAAACAAACTCTCAGCCATTGCATAGTGGTATCTTACTGTTTTAACTAGCATTTCCTAAATGACTAATGAAGCTGAGCATTTTTTGTACATTTATTTTCCATTTGGCTATCTTTTTTTTTTGTAAATAATTGGTCATATCTTCCAGTCATTTGTGCTCTTACTTTTAATGTTCACATAGCTTTGTAATTTTGGTTAAGGCACTTTTCTTAGTTTTCTGTGTCACAAATATCTTCCCACATGTGGTCACTTTTTAAATCTGTTGGTGTTTTTTGATGATCAAAAGTTCTTAGTTTTTCACGCAATGAGATTTACTTTAACATCCTAAAGATACTCTTTTATATTATTTTTCAGCTGCTTTATTAGTTTGTCTTTTACATTCAGATCAACGCTCTCCAGGAAATGATTTTGGGTATGGCGTGAGGCAGGGCTTTTTTTCTCTAATATCTAATTTTCCATTACCGTTTCCTTATGGCCCTGACGTATTACTTTTTTCCTCGTAAAGCAGATGTTTCTGAATGTATAGATCTGTGCCTGTACTTTTCATCTTGTCCTGGCTGGTTAATTTACTTGCTCATAAAATCAATGCCACTCTGTCTTAGTTCCTGTATCTTCATCATAGTATCTTAATGTCTAGTAGAACAACTTCTCCTTCCTTGTCCTTTATCAAGACAACCTTGGTTATTCTTTCCATTTCAAATATGTTTTAGGATCAGAGCATAAGGCAGCATTCTATGATGTCCCTAAGAGCTCTGCCTTTTGGTGTTCACATCCTTGTCTGATCCCAACACCCTGAGTGTGGGCGGTGCTTGTGGTTTACTTCTAGATAGTATAATACGGCAAAGATGATGGGATATCACACCCATGATTAAGATATATCTTAACATGTACGAACATAGTCAAAAACCTATGTATTTAATTATATATGTGTGTATGCATCTGCATACACACATACATGTATATATAAATATAAGGCCAGTCTTGCTAGCATTCAGTTCTACTTGCTTTGAGGAAGCAAGCTCCTATGATGTAAACTGACTGTGGAAAAGGCCACATGCAGGGAATTGGGTGCATCCTCTAGTTATTGAGCCCTCAGTTCTGCAGCTGCAAGGAGCTAAATTTCTGCCGACAACCAGGTGGACTTGGAATAGGACTCTGCCCACTGTAGGAGAATAACATCTTGACTGTAGCCTTGTGAGACTGAGCAAAGACCCAGATAAGCCTGCTTGGACTCCTGATCCAGAGAAAATGGGAGATATTAAGTATGTGTCTGTGTGTGTTTAAAGAATCATTGTATTTAACTTTATTTATTATTATTATTACTGTTATTTTTTAATTTGATGAGAGAGAGAGAGAGACAGAGAGACAGAGAGAGAGAGAAAGCCACCAGGCCCAGAAAGCCACCAGGTCCAGAACTTAAACTGTGGTGTTTTAAAACTTGTAAGCTTGTAACAATTTATTCCATGGCATTAGGAAAATAACACAACTTACAACTTTTCAAAAACAAAACCACCAAAACTGTTGGAATTTTTCTTGAGATCATACCATGTAGATTATTGTGGGAAAATAGAACATTTTATAAAATCAGGCTTCTAATCTACCAACCTATGAAATTTCTATTTATATCCTTTAACATTTTTCTCAGTAATGTATTATAATTTTGGAGGTAGAGATCTTTCACTATGTTTCATTATGTTTATTATTAGATTTTTGATATTTACTCTTCTTTGATGTTTGTTGTAAGTTGTGCATATTAATTTTATTTTATGTTTGTGGCTGGTATGTAGAAAACACATTTTTAAATATATTGATCTTTTATCCAGCAACCATGCTAAATTGATTTATTTACTAATTTGTAGATGCATTTGGGTTTTTCATAGCCACAACTTGTGGTTTCATTTCCAACTCTCCTTTATTATTTTTAACTAGTTCTGGATTTCAGTAGGAAATGTTCTAACTTTTTATCTTTGAGAGCCAGTTCCTTCACACTACCTTTGTTACCTCTCAGACGGCGATCTTCGATACTTTCACTCTATGAGAGAAAGAGTCTGAAATTAGCATTTATCTTCTGGTGAACAAAGTATCCCCAAATGCAAGGCCTCTGTTTCCCATTGTTCATGAGTTGATAATTCTCCACTATGTTGTGAGCTCTGTTTTCTCAATGTAGTTTGTTTTTATTTTAACACGTGATTTAAAAAAATTATTTTTTTTTGGAGAGGTTTTGCTATAGGGCACCTGTGCTTGCCAGAAAGACAGAGAGAGACAGAGAGACAGAAAGTGAGAAATCACCCCCCAGGGGGGATGGCCATGCCCCAATCCTTTCTCCTCCATTCTCTTCTCAGGATCTTGGGCACGCACGCACATGTGTCTGGTGTGAGTTTAAGCCACTGGTGGACTATGTGGGAGTCCAGCGACATAGCCATTATGCCAACTGCTGGCCCCCCCGCCCCATTTTTTTAGAGAGATTTTTGCTATAGGATGTGTGAGCTTGCCGGAGAAAGAGGAGAGAGAGACAGAAAGTGAGAAATCATCCCCCAGAGGTTTGGCCATACCTCAATCCCTTCTCCTTCATTCTCTTCTCGGGATCTTGGGCATGCATGCACACACACACTCACACGCCCGGTGTGAGTTCTAAGCCACTGGGTCCAGGACTCAAGCCAGGGTCGACTCTTTGGGAGTCCAGCGATGTAGTTATTATACCATCTGCTGGGCCCAATTTCTTTTTTCTTGATTTACTGTATTGGCTAGGTCTTTGGCTACAATGGAAAATAGAAAAAATTAAAAACAGACATCTTTGTCTTATTCCTGATTATAGGAAAAAAAATTTGCAGTTTTCCATCAGTCATGATGTTAACTGCAGGTTTTTCATAGATGTCTTTTATCAGGTTAAAGAAATTCCCTTCTATTCCTAGTTTGCTGAGAGCTGTTATCATAAACGAGTGTGGATTTTGTCAAATTGAGGGAATCATGTGAGACTTTGGTCTTTTATTCTATTAACATTGTGTATTATATTAATCGATTTACAGATGTTAAATCAAGCTGTGCTCCTGAGATAAATATAGCTTGTACTATGGTATCATAATTTTTTTTTAAATGTAGCTGGGTTCAGTTTTCTATTTTGTTAAGATTTTTTTTTTTTTTTTGTCTTCGTGAAGAATATTAGCCTGTCCTTTTTTGCGTTGTTTTTCTGGTTTTGATATCACAGTAATACTGTATTCATAGAATGAGTTGGAAACTGCTTTTTTTCCCTTCATTTTCGGAAAGAGCTTTTTTAAGTTTGGTATTATTTCTTTAATATTGTTAGAAAGCATTAGTGCAGCTATCTGGGCTGGGTTTTTCTTAAGAGAAAATTTTAAATTATTAATTCAATTTATTTGTTATAGTTTCATTCAGATTTTTTTTTCTTGTTGAGTCAGTTGTAATTTCTGTGTGTTTTTGGAATTCATTCATCTTAGCTAAGTTGTCTAACTTTGTTGGCATAAAGTTGTTCATAGTTTCTCCTTACAATCTTTTGAATTTTTATGGATTTGGTAGTTATGACACCTCTTTCATTCTCTGTTTTGGTACTTTGCATATTCTGTGTTTTTTGATTGGCCCATTTAGCTAAAGATGTATCAATTTATTACTCTTTTCAAAAAGCTAGCTTTTTGTTTCTTTGATTTTTCTATATTCTTCTCCTGTTTTTATTTTTACTGATTTCTGATGTTACTGATTATTTCCTTCCTTCTGCTTGCTTAGTGTTCAATTTGTTTTTCTTTTCTAGTTAAAAATAATTTTAAGGTATAAGCCTGTAGTATTTATTTGAGATCTTTCTTTATTTCTAACATGAATATTTAATACTGTCAACATACCACTAAGTATACATTGTCACAGCCTTATTGTAGTATAATTGACATATAATAAACTGCACATATTCAAAATGTACAATCAGATAAGTTTTGACATATGTTTATACCCAGGAAATCACACTCGAAATATAAACATATCTGTCACCTCCGAAAATTTCCTCATGCCCTTTGCAATCCTTCCACCCACTCTTCCTTGCCTCACTAATAATTTTTGTTATGTTGTGTTGTCATTCTCATTCTGTTCAAAATATTTTCTAATTACCCTTCTGATTGCTTCTGTATGCTATTGGTTATTTAGAAGTGTGTTGTTAAATTTAAAGTTTTAAAAAAGTCATTTCTAATGTTCTATTTTAATTCTTTCTCCTTTTGATTTCTCATTTAATTTTGGCAGATAATATATTTTCAATGATTCAGATCATTAAAAATCATTGAGACTCATTTTTTGGTCTGGATATAATCTTCCTGAGGTATGTCCGTCACACACTTGAAACGAATGCGTTCTTCTGTGATGGGAGTGTTTTGTAAATGTCAGTTATGACAATATAGTTGATAGTGTTGTTTGAGCGGTTTTTATCTTTACTGAGTTTATGTCTATTTATTATATCTATTATTTAGAGGGGGTTATTGAAATCTCCCACTGTAATTATTGAGTTATTTTTCCCTTTAATTCTGTCAGTTTTACTTTTTGTATTTTGGGCTTCACCAGTACATTCATATACATTTACAATTTTTACATCTTCTTGGTGTATTAAGCCTTTTATCATTACGAAATGTCCCTCTTGACTCTAGAAAAATTTCTGGCCTTAAAATTGATTTTGCCTGATATTATCCTAGCCATTCCAACTATCCATTGTTAATGTTTGCATGTTGTACCTTTTTCTATCATTTTACATGATCTATTTGTATCTTTGGGTCTTCTGTAGATAAAATAAAATTAAATTTTGCCTTTTAATCTAATCAGATAATCTCTGCCTTTTGTAAGAGAGGTTAATTCTTTCATATTTAATGTAATTATTGATATGGTTGATTTGTACTTGCCATTTTCTTATCTGTTTTCAATATGTCTCATCTCTTTTTTTGTTCCCCTCTCATATATTTTACCTTCTTTTGCATTAAAAAGATTCCTAATGTACTATTTTAATTCTTCTTTTTTAAGCTATGCAATTTAAAGATATTTTCATACACAGTTATTGTTCTATGGGTTCAAAATGTGCATGTTGATGTATCACAATATACTTCAGGTTAATAAGATACAGATACTTCGCTCCATTATAGTTCCATGTCTTCCCTCTTCTTAGGGATATTCTCTATCTTATACCTATTAAATGTGTGTTATAATTATTTTTGCAATCTTATATTTTTTGGAAGAAATTAAGAGATGAAACAAGAAACAATATATTTTAAACAATTTTACTTATTACCTCCTGAAAGATAAAGAGAGAATTAAGTGACCCTTAACATGGTCTACATGCCATGATCTACCCCTAGTCTTAGCCAGCCCAGGTCATGGGCACACATATACATGGCTGGCACGCTCAGGATCAATGAATATGTCTCAGGACTCTCTCCTGTGGGACTAGTTGTGCTACCATTGCACAAGAAAAAATATTATTTTAGCAGTCTTTTATATGTGTACAAATATTTACCATTCCCAGGCTCTTTATTTCTTCCTATGGATTTGAATTTCTATCTGGTGTTATTTTCTTCCAGCCTGAAGAAGTTCCTGTTGTATTTCTTATAAAGCAGGTCAACTATCAAGAAACTTTCTTAGTGTTTATCTAGAAATGTGCCTATTATTTAAAATGCTTATTAATTTGTTTATTTTTATTATAATTTTTAGTTAAAAGCATAGTTGTAAATATTTATGGGATATAAATGATTACTTTGGTGTGTGAGTATAATGCATTATAATCAAAACAGAATATAAAGTTCTAGTGTTCTATAGCATAGTAGGGTGACTTTGTTAATATTAATTTATTGTATATTTTAGACAGAAGAGAGGATATTGGTTGTTCTCAGTTCAAAGTAATGACAACATTTTTTTTGTGTGTGTGTGTGTGAGGTTTTCGCTATAGGACTTGTGTGCTTGCCAGAAAGACAGAGAGAGAGACAGAGACAGAAAGTGAAAAATCACACCCAGGGGTGATGGCAACGCCACAATCCCTTCTCCTCCATTCTCTTCTCGGGAGCTTGGGCATGCACACACATGTGCCTGGCGTTAGTTTAAGCCACCAGGTCTGGAATTCGAACCGTGGTTGACTGCATGCAGTCCAGTGCATATTTCGACTGCATGAGTCCAGTGACATAGCCATTACACCAACTGCTGATCCCAAAGTAATGACAACTTTTGAGGTGACTGATATGTCTTCCTTTTTGAATGAATGTTTTGTTGGATATAGAATTTATGTTAGGGACCAGCAGTTAACGTAAAGGCTATGTCGCTGGACTCCCATGTAGTCGACTGCGGTTCGAGTCCCGGACCCAGTGGTTTAAACTCACGCCGGACGCGTGTGCGTGCGTGCCCATGATCCTGAGAGGAGAATGGAGGAGAAGGGATTGCGGCATGGCATTCCCCCTGGGGGGGTGATTTCTCACTTTCTATCTCTCTGTCTCTCTCTGTCTGTCTGGTGAGTGCACACACCCTATAGCAAAAAAAAAACCTCTCAAAAAAAAAAAGAATTTATGTTAACAGCTTCATTCTCCCTACCCATACCCCTCACAACCTGAGCACTTTAAATATGCCATTTCTACTGTCTTTGGCCTCCATCGTTTTTAATGCAAAGTATGTTTTTAATCATATTGTTCTCTTATGATGATGAGTCATTTTTCTCTTGTTTTTGAGATTTTCCATTTGTTTTTGACTTTAAACATGCTGACTATATGACATATAATATGCTTATCCTACATTTGGCTGAATATCTTCGATCTATAAATTACTGTTTTTTAATCAAATTTGGGAAGTTTTTTGCCTATTATTTTTATTTATTTATTTATTTATTTATTTATTTTACATTCATTCACTGAACATCATCACAGCATATAAAATGTGATTTCCCATCCAGAATACACTGTATAGTGGCTTAATCATATATGGTATCATTGACAAATAATTTTCTATTTCTTGTTACATATGGTTATATACAGATATATTCCTTTCCTCAATTTCTCACCCATTGCCATTTCCCACCCTCCTCCCACACTGTCTCTGGTATCTACAGTTGCTTTCCATTCCTTTGCCCCACGCCACACATTTTGCTGATTCACAGAATATCTTAATTAATCTAACTACTTTCTTTTTTTTTTTTTTTTTCTTTTTTTTTTTGGAGAGGTTTTTGCTATAGGGCGCGTGCGCTCGCCAGACAGACAGAGAGAGACAGAGAGATAGAAAGCAGGAAATCACCCCCCAGGGGGGATGGCCACGCCGCAATCCCTTCTCCTCCATTCTCCTCTCGGGATCTTGGGCACTCACGCACACGCGCCCGGCGTGAGTTTAAGCCGCCGGGTCCGGGACTCGAACCACGGTCGACTACGTGGGAGTCCAGCGACATAGCCATTACGCTAACTGCTGGTCCCAATCTAACTACTTTCAATAGTTCAGCTGATAGATACATATCTGTAAACACAGTCTGACTTTGGGCATGAAACTGAGTAGAACAAATATTCTATATAAAGTCTCACCTAGCTGATGCCATGTAGCTTACTGTGGTCATTAAATAAGTACTTTTTAATATATTTTTTAATTTAAAGAAAAGTAGTTTTAGCTTTAATAAATCAAAATAAAACAAATACTAAGAGAGTTTTTCTTAAAACTTAAAGTCAGGAAACAGGTTAGGATTCTGTACAAATAGTTGGTACACGAATCTATCGGCAGCTCAAGACAAGACAAAAATTCTTAAATCTGAAAAGCCAAACCATAGAAGAAAGTCAGTAATGTTTTAGTCAAAAGTCATAAAATTCTATTTTACCACTTCAGTCTCATGTACTTCATCTTCTGTTGTGTCCAATCTTCCCGTATAAATTCTGGAAGATAACATTTCAGACTTGTCTCTACCATTAAGTTGGCCATTTTTTTTTTAGTTGTTTTTGAACTCTTGTTTGTGTGTATCTGTGTTTAGTTTTTCTGATATAGCACTGCCTTCAGAATTTCTTGGAGAGCCGGTCTGGTGTTGGTAAATTCTTCTGGGTTTTGTTTATCTGAGAATGTTCTTGTCTTTTCTTCCCATATGAAGGATAATCTTGCTAGGTACTCTTGGTTGAAATTATTTTTTCCTTAACACTTTGAATATATTTTCCCATTCTTTCCTTGCTGTCGTTTCTGATGAGAGATCTGCTGTTAGCCTGATGGGATATCCTTTGTAGGTAACTTGATGTTTCTCTCTTGCCAATCTTAGTATCTTCTATTTGTCTGTAGTTTTGGTCAATCTGGCTATAATGTGTCTTGGAGAAGATCTTCTTGGGTTGATCTTATTTGGGGTCCTTTGTATTTTTTGGGACTGGATCTTTGAATGCCTCTCTAGGTTTGGAAAATTTTCTTCCAAGATTTCATGGAATAGACTATCAATGCCCTTATTAGTCTCTTTACCTTCTGGGACACGGATTATCTGGATGTTTGCGTGTTTAATGGCATCTAGTATTTCTTATTATTGTCATTTTGGGGGGCTATTTTCTCAGTCTTCATGGTGGGTATTTCTAGATCAGTGATTCTGTCTTCTACATCTGAGATTCAATCTTCTGTATGATCTAGTCTGCTTTCAATACTTTATTGGGAAGTATTAATTTCCTGTATTATAGCCTTCATCTCTAATAGTTCCATTTGATGATTTTTCTATGGTGTGTATTATTTCCTCTTTCAGATCATGCAAGAACTTCCTCACCTCCTGGAACTCATCAGCTCTTTCCTTCTTTGTCTTCTGGAGTTTATTGTCTCTTTTCTCTTGCTTCTCTGTTAGCTTTGCCAGTATGAATATTATAAATCCTTTATCTGACATTTCTGTGAGTTGCATTGTACTGCCTGAGTATGAAGAGGAGTTATTCTTTTCCCTTGGAGTAGAGGAACTTTCTTGATTTCTCATCTCTCTTGTGCCCCTGTAATGATTTCTGGTCATCTGATGGTTTGTATGTCCCTTTCTACTTTTTGAATTTCAATTTGAGTGTTCAGAGGCATGCAAGAGGTGATCTGCAATCTCTCTTCCAGTCCATTTTTCACCCCTCTAGAAATTAATTTGGAGGATGAAGTCACAGCATAAAATCTTCATTTTTAGTCCATGAAAGCAATATTTCACAGCTCAAGCTCAATAACCATCTCAGAAGCTTGGCTATTTTTTTTTTTTTAAATTCTTGTTTTGCACCTTTTGCTCTCTTCTTAAATTCTAGAACTCCCATTATATGTGTGTTGGCATGCTTGATGCTGTTCTACAAGTCTGTGTCTTTTTAATTTTTAAAAATATTTTCTTCTTGTGACCAACAGTTAGTGTAATGGCTATGTTGCTGGACTCCCATGTAGTCGACTGCAGTTTGAGTCCTGAACCTGGTGGCTTAAACTCACGCCGGGTGCATGTGTGTGTGTGTGCCCAAGATCCCGAGAGGAGAATGGAGGAGAAGGGATTGCAGTGTGGCCATATCCCCTAGGGGGTGATTTCTTGCTTTCTGTATCTCTGTCTCTCTCTGCCTTTCTGGCAAGCGCACGTGCCCTATAGCAAAAACCTCTCCAAAACAAACAAACAAACAAACAAAAAAACCCACTTTTTTTCCTTCTCTGTTCTTATGCTATATTTATACGTCTTTATATTTACTGATTATTCTTCCAGTTTAAATCTAATGTTGAGCCCATCTAGTGAATTTTCATTTTGGATATTGTATTTTATATTTACAATTTTTATTTAGTTCAGTGTTACAGTTTATAATTCTCTGTTTTGATTGTTGGTTCACATCATTGTATTTTCTTTTGATTTTTTAAAAACAGTTTTTGAGGTGAAATTCACATAACATAAAATTAACTATCTTAAAGTGTAAAATTTTGTGGCAGTTAGCACATTTATAACAATATTGTTCCAAAACATTTTCATCACTCCAAAAAGAAACCTCATGCCCATTCGGCAGTAGTTCCCTAGTTCCCCTTTCATCCAGCCCCTGGCAACTATTAATCTATATTGTGTCTCTGTGGATTTATCTTTTCTGGATATTTAATATAAATGGGAGTATATAGTATATTCATCTCTCAGTATCTGCAGGAGATTGGTCCAGGACCCTTCTAGGATACCAAATCTGCAGATGCTCATGGCTTTTATACGAAATAGTACATGGCCCTCCATATCCATATCTGAATCTGTATCTGTATCCATATCCGTGTCCGTATCCGTATCCATATCCGTACCTGTATCCGTATCCATATCTATATCTACATCTGTATCCATATCCATGGATTACACATTCGTGGTTACAAAGGTCCAGCTCTAGATGATATTTACGCCTGACTTCTTTCACTGTGTATAGCATTTACAAGGTTCATCTACATTGGAGCATATATCAGTACTTTCATTTTGGGATGAATACTATCCAATTGTATGTACATATCACAATTTGTTTATCCAGTCTTTTATTGGTGGACATTGGGCTATTCCACCTATTTGATATTATGACGAGTGCTACTGTAACCACATATGTACATGTATTTTTTAGATTCCCTGCTATTAATTCTTTGGGCTGTATGTAAGGTTGGAATTGCTGAGTCACATGGTAATTGTATGCATGGCCTTTTGAGAAAATTCCAACTGTTTCCACAGTGGCTGCACCATGTTACATTTCTGTTAGCCATGCAGGAGTTCTGATTTCTCCACATCAAGCTTTTGGTATCCTATCTAAGAACCCGTTGCCAAATCTGAGATCATGAAAATTTATTCCTGTGTTTTCTTATAATAATTTTATGGCTTTAACTCTTGCATTTAGGTTTCAAGTTAATTTTTGCATATGGTGTAAAACGGGTATTTTTTTTTTCATTCTTTATACGTAGTATTTTTTTGTAAAGTTTTTGCCACAGGGTGCATTCTCTCTCTCTCTCTTTCCTTTCTCTCTCTCTACAGTGAAAGTGGGAAATCATTCCCTAGAGTAGATTACCACACTACAATTCCTTCTCCATTCTCTTCTCAGGATTTTGGGCATGCATGCACATGTGCCTGGAGTGATTTTCAAGCCACTAGGTCTGGAACTCGAACTGTAGTTGGCCATGTGGGAGTCCAGCACCTCAACCACCATGCCACCTGCTGGCCCCTACACATTGTATTCTTTAGTATTTTGAACATATTTATGATAGCTGCTTTTTGTTTACTACATTCAAATCCAACATTTGGGCTTACTCAGCATCAGTTTTATTGATTTCTTTCTTTCTTTTTTTTTTTTTTTTTGGAGAGTTTTGTTTGCTATAGGACATGTGCTCTCGCCTGCTTTATTGATTTTTTTCTTCCCAAGAATATGGTTCATACTTTCCTGTATCTTTGTATGTTTTGTTATTATTTTTGTTGGACACTGAACATTTAAAGTATTATTTTGGGAACCAGCAGTTAGCCTAATGGCTATGTCGCTAGACTCCCACGTAATCGACCGCGGTTCGCGTCCCGAACTCAGTGGCTTAAAACTCACACTGGGCACGTGTACGTGTGTGCCCAAGATCCCGAGAGGAGGATGGAGGAGAATGGATTGCGGCGTGGCCATCCTCCCTGGGGGGTGATTTCTTGCTTTCTGTCTCTGTGTCTCTCTCTGTCTGTCTGATGAGCGCACGCACCCTATAGCGAAAACCTCCCCCCCAAAAAATAAAGTAATATTTTGTGGGTTGGCTCCATGGTACAGTGAGAATCTACTATTTAAAAGAAGTTTGACCCCACATGGTAACCATGGTTTGAATCCCTGGCTTGGTCATCCTGGAAAGCACCAAGTACATGCACAAGCCCATGATGTGAGGAGCTGGAGGACTGGAGGAAGAGGACTGCAGCATGTTTAGACTCTGAGGAAAGTGCTTATCTCATGTTCTTCTCTCACACTTGTATGCACATGTGTTCTATCATGAATAAAATAATAATGTACTATAATAATTCTGGATTGTGATTTCCCCCCGAGTGGTTTATTTATTTATTTTTTATTTGCCCGAACTTATCTGTGAATTTGTCTTCTAAGCATGTATGGTTGTTGATGTGTCTGCTTAGTTTCTTAAATTCTTATTTTTATTGTTCGATCTGGTTTCCCAAGAGGCACTCCTGTGTCTACACCGATTAGTCAGCTGGTGATTGGAAGGATCTTATGCTCATGCATTTTGGGCTCGTTGAGGTACTACACTGTTGACCGATTTATATATAGGATGGGGAATGTACTCCCTTAACAGGCACTTTTTAATTTTACTTTAAGATTTAGTTTTTGTTTCTACTGAATTCTCTTGAGTCTTCTTGGCATATGCCAGGGGTTCTCCATGTAGCAAAGGATATGTGGATAGCTTATTGAGGTCATCTAGGATATCCTCATTAAACTTCTAGCTGTTACACTCTCAGTCCAACTGAGACTTCACAATAGTAAAGGTGTGGATTTTATTTCATTAATTTTCTTCTGAATTTGCAATTTTTATTGATAGCACCACCAAGAACAAGTTTTCCCTCTACTCTAAAACAGGTCAACCTTCCCTGGCAGTGGAGATGCTGTTTTCACAGCTAGCCTTGTTCTGACAAAACTACTGTACCCACTGAACTGGAGAATGGGATAGGGACAGCCTTGGGCAAGAGGGCTCTCACTCCCACTCAAAGTACTAGTACTTGTTTATGCATAAATATTTCCAATGTGTTGTTTCTCATTGGCTAATGTTTAGGTCCCTCCAAAATTCATATGTTTAAATCCTAATCCCAACGTGATGTTACTTGGAGGTTGAACCTTTGGGAAGGTAATATGGCTGTGAGGTTGGAGCCCTCAGGAATGAGATTAGCACCCTTGTATAAAGCATATGAGAGCTTTCTCACATTCTTTCTGCCATGCAAGGCTACAAAGAGAAGCCAGAGGTGTGCAACTGGGAAGAGAGCCCTGAACCTGATTGCTGCCCCCTGTATTCCAGACTTCTAGCCTCCAGAAGTGTGAGATACAAATCTCCATTGTTTGTAAGTGTATAGTAATTTGTTGTATCAATCCAAATGGACTAAGGCAGTTAATTTCCAGAGCCCTTAATGTTTGTTTTTGATCATTTTGTCCAATTTTATGGAGAAGGGTTGCTGATCTCCTGTCCTCATCATGCCTAGGAATCTGCTACCACAAGCGTTGTTTTTAAATTTGAGCATTTTCATTTTATGTATTTGGATATATCAATGTTTTTCATATAGTTCTGACATTAGAATGTCATATTTAGAAGACTTCGTCATATTTAGGATGACTTCGTCATTCCAAAACTCCATTGTAATTAAGAGAAATTTTATTCTATAATATTACAGCTTAATTTTTCCATTCAAATGTTATGCTGGGTATGCATATGCCCCTGATTCGGGGCTGACTGAGGCTGAGGGTGGATCACAGTGTGAAGACTTTTTCTGGGAGTGTCTCTCTCTGTCTCTTACTCATGCAATAAAGAAATACCTAAACTTGGGACCAGCAGGTAGCATAATTGCTATGTCGCTGGACTCCCATGTAGTCGATCACAGTTCGAGTCCCAGACCCAGTGGCTTAACCTCATGCCCGGCTTGTTTGCATGCATGCCCAAGATTCCGAGAGGAGAATGGAGGAGCAGGGATTGTGGTGTGGCCATCCCCCCTGGGGGATGATTTCTCACTTTCTGTCTCTCTGTCTCTCTCTGTCTTTCTGGCGAGCACACGTGCCCTATAGCAAATCCACTCCTAAAAAAAAAAAAAAAAAAGAAATACCTAAACTTAAAAAAATAAAAATTAAAAGACTGTGCTATATTGTGATATGGATAAAGAACAAGAGCCTGCAGTGATGTGGTGCCGGGGGGCGGGGGGAGGCAGGGTGGGTGCCTAGAATATAGACAGATGGTCCTACTGATAGGTCAGGTGTGGGCCAACAACAGGGTAGGTGAAAAGCATGGGAACAATTCTGTCCACCTGCAATTCTGGAACAGGCTTTGGATAGCAACTGCAAAAGGGCAAAGAGGGCAGCTCTGCTTAGCCTCGTGTTGGTGAACCAAACCCAAATCGGGCTGCCTTTCTTCAGGCAGCATCTGTCCTGAGATTGGAGCATACGCTGTGAATGTCTTGGAGATGACTGACAGGGGGATGTGCACACTTTGTGGGAAGCCTGGTGGTATGGGTAGTGAGGGGTGTGATGCCGGGCCTCTTGGTAAGCAGCACACACCAGGGCCAGAAAAGGCCAAGAATGCAGCAGAAAAGGCTATCAGCATGAGAGGGAGATGTAAACAACTGACAGAATGTTATGGGTTGAACAGAAATGTCAGGGTATTAAAGTGGGTGTCTGAGAAAACAGAAAGTTGCAATCTGAAATGATGAATAAGCCACTGCCAGTTGTCACAAAATGTGTGAGGAGCATGTGTGAACAGAAAGGAGTCACACTTTGGGGTGGCAGGCGGTGAGGGGCATGGCACTGGCCCAGCCTTTCCAGGGACGGAGCCAGGATGCCCTCCTGCAGCCCCCGGTTCCATACAGGTTGCTTCTCCAATTTTACATTGAGTGGATCTCCCTGGCCGGGATGAAATTCCATCAGGTCAGCATGATAGGTGGCCCCCAAGGTTCCTACTCGCTATATAGTTTTCAAAGCACCCTCCCCTTGAGTATGGGTGAAACTGAATATAATGGTGCATAGCAAAGGTGAAGGGATTTTGAAGATATCATTAACATTCGTAATCAGTTGATTTTGAATTAAGCAAAAGGGAGATTATCTTGTGTGGGCCTCACCTAATCAGGTGTAGTCCCTGAAAGATAGTCTAGAAATCAGAGACTTGACAACAGAGCTGTTTCCCTTTGGTCTTGAAAAATCAGACTGTCATGTGTGGAGAGGGCAGTGTGGCAGAAAACTGGGGGCAGACTCTAGCAGCTGAATACTTTACTCAACTTGGAAGAGGATTCCTGGCCTCAGGTGAAATCATAGACTTGTTTGATAACTAGACTGTCGCCTCTTCAGACCCTGAGCAGAGGTCTCAACTGAGCCTTGCCCCAAACTCCTGACCTAAAGAAACTCTGAGCTTATACATGGGTGTGTTTTAAACCACTAAGTTTATGACACATTGTTATGTAGCAGCAGATAATTCCCATAAACAGAGGTCTTTTGACAGTTCATTGATACATCCTAGAGGGAGCATGGGATCTGGTCCATTGTAGGCATTCGATACATGTTAGTGAGAAAGCAAATGGATGGATGATGGATAAATGGGAGTTGGTGTCATTTCGTGTGTGTGCTCAGAAGAACCATTGGTTTCTAGTTGTCTATAAGCTCAGAAGGAGGCTCAGTATCATGGAATTGCTAACAAATACTGAGAATAAAGTTGCATTTGCGTGGATCCAGGAGGAGGAAGGGTGAATCCCTTCTGTCAGGACTATGGAAGGCTCGCTTACCAAGTTACATTACATCCTTTGTTCTATGATTTTTAAAAAGACTTTTCCTAGTCTGAGAGTATAAGAGACGCTCCTCAGGCTGGCTGAGGGTTCACAGACTTCATTTTAAGATAAGGGGAGTTGAGAATATAGAAGATTTGGGCTGAGGCACAAAATAATGGCGTGAGAGCTGATGGTTAGTTTTGTTTGCTGATAGTAGCTGTGTATATGTGGAGTGGATCCAAATCTTGATTCCATTAGCAGTGGCTTACTGCTAGCTTTGGTATAAAGTTCAACCCCTTCCACATACCAGTTGGGCCCAGTATGCTCTGACCTGGTCTTTGGCTCTGGTCTCATTTTCTGCCTCTAGCCCCTTCTTAAACTCAGCTTTAGCCACACTGGCCTCTCTGTCCCCCTCAACATGCCAAACTCCTCCCTGCCTGCTGTTACATCTGCCTAAATGCTTCCCTCCAGCTCTTGTAGACAATTCTTTGCACCCTCACCTCCCCAGAGAGGCCTTCCCTGACCTCCATGTCTGAAAAATGCCCTTGCCCACTCACCCGCTCACCCGCTCACTACTGGCCACTCATTATAGCATCACCTGCTGTGTCTCCTTCATGACAGCTATCACAGCTACAGTGATCTCTCTTGGCAGCTGAAATGTGAGCTATGAGTTTGCTTTGCTCATTGCCGTGGGCCTAAGTTCTATGGCTTTGAGAATCTGGGTCCTTAGATCCATAGCACAGTATGCTTTGTCGTAGTGTGCTATTGTGTTGCTAACAGAAATACTGGAGACTGGGCAATTGCTAAAGAATAGAGGTTTATTTGACTCATGATTCTGGTGGCTGGAAAGTCCAAAGGTGTGGGGCTGGCATCAGGCTGGCCTCTGATGCTACCTAATGACTTTTTTTTTCAGTCAATGATAAACTATATACATGACTGACAGAGGCAGAAATAATGGTAGGTATATGTGAAGAGGGATATCTGGGGCAGCCATCTTCCTTTAATTACAATAAGAGAGCTAGAGCTCATTCAGTCTCATGAAATAGCATTAACGCATTCATAAGAGCAAAGTCTCTATGATTAAATCACTGCCCACTAGCAATTATCTCTTAAAAGTCTCACCACCTCCCAATACCATCACTGGAGCCCAAATTCTAAAACATGAACCTTTGGGGGACACACCATGATCTAAACCAAAGCAGCTTAAACATGTTAATGCTCAAATTTCTCTCTCTGTGGAATAAAATATTTTTTCTTTTGTCTTCATTTCTTTTTAAAAATTTTTTCTTAAATTTAAAAACACACAGGGCATGTGTGCTTGATGGAATGAGAGAGAAATAGAAAGATGAAGTATAAAATACTGCCTTCTCCCCCTCCAGTGGAACATGGCCATGCTGCAATCCTTTCTTCTCCAGTTGTTCCTCATTTTGGGGTTTTCGGGCATTCACTCATGTGCTCTTGGCATAAGCCCAAGCTGTCAAATCTGGGGCTCAAACTGCAGGGTCAGCCATGTGGAATCTCTCTGATTTAACTACCATACCACTGGCTGGCCCCTTTGTCTTCATTTCTCTGTATCTGAACAGCTTGGCTTGTTATCGATGATCTCAAAGAGAGAGTCCTCTTTGTCTTCGTTTGTTTTTAAAAAAATATACTGTGGCTATTATTTAAGAGAAGGAGTTGGAACAGAGTGTGATGGAAGTGGGAAAATGTCACATTCAACAGCAAGGCTGGAGAGCAGGTGGAGTAGGATATTCCTAAGAACGTGGAGTACTAGACCCAATGTGCCCTTGACCTGCGGTAAGTCCACAGTGCTTTCTGAAAGACCATGGGAAACCAGCTCAAACACTTCAGATTAAATGATCTCTTTAGCAAAAACACTCAGATTCTCAGAAGGTTAAATGTGTTTGTCAGAAATATTTAATACAGTACCACATAATGACTTTTTTTCAGTCAATGATTATATATATATATATATGTATATATATATATATATATATATATACATATATATATATATGACAGCAGTCCCATGAGATTATAATAGGCTATCCAATATAGCCTTGTGTGTAATAGGGTATACCATCTAGGTTTGTGTAAACACGTTCTATGATGTCAGAATGACAAAATCACCTAAAATCCATTTCTCAGAACATATTCCTGATGTTAAGCAATGCCTAACTGTTCTATAAAGTTACAGAATAATCAATGATTTGGTTAGTTACTTAAAGTTTGTTATACAAAATTTAACTTATACAAAAGGAAAAAAAAACAACTATTGTTTCTGTCCTTCAAAGGCCCTTGCAATATAGTGGATGAAGCAGGACAACAGGTGAAACATGTTTCAGAAAGCTTGCGATTGAAAATACTAAGGACTTCTGCCACTAGTCTTGTCACTTATCATGAATACAAGAATGCTCAATTGACATCCGTGTCTCATTTTATGCCAATGTCTTAGCTACTCCCATGTAAGTCAACATTTTAGACATTGAGTTAAATATACAGTGATGCTCGGTATTTCTTCATGACTAGATATATCAGAGAGGAAAACAAATCACTCTGCAGATCTCAAGTTGGAAATTTAATACAAGCAACGTGATGTTTCCAAAACCAGAGGAAGGACTGGAGGAGTGAAGGTCGAGAAATGGCGGTGGTTCTCAGGCATACTAATGGCGTTTGGAGACTCAAGACTTTGCTATTACAGAAACTACCAGCAAAGTATACGGCTGCTTCCAGCATGTAGCTGTGTACTTTGCAGGCTGCTATGAAAGTTCTTTCCGTAGAGCCTAGGCATCTGCCGTTGCTATCACCGAAACAATACAGCTTCTGCCTTCTAAACACTGGGCAAGTGTCGTTCACTGACACATTCCGAGGCTCCAGAAAATGTTATTTCCAGGTTTCCAGCTCCTGAGATACAGGGGAGGATGTAGAAGGGGGTAATAGTACTGAGTTGCTAACAGACAGCATGGAGTCCAGGAAACTGCAGGAACTCCATAATGATCCTGTGTATGTTTTGTCACAGAGAATGCAGTTAACTCCAATAATCTTTAGGCTCACAGATGACAAAGTACCCATGAATTCTTCTGATCTGTGGGAAATAAATGCCAGGGAAAGCAATGTCAACCTCCCTGAAACAGGGAGGAGACTGAAGCATAAGGAGGATGTGGGATTTCTCACAAGTGTTAGAGCTGGAAGCAGAGCCCAGGTCTTACCCTCTTCCCTCGGCCCACAGAGCCTCCTCTGTTATGATAGTAGGAGAGAAGGCAGTAGCCACAGGAAGTGAGAAGAAATGGTGGAAGTGAGAAAACAGGTCGTGAAAATGGCCTTGTAGCTCCATGTGACAACTGGGGAGTTCCAGAGAAAGAGATTCTCAAGTGAACCAGGCTTGAAACAACCCTGTGGAGTTTCAAAGGAGTGATAAAGAGCTTCACCTGTGTATGTGTGTTTTTTTTTTTTTTTTTTTTGTGTGTGTGTGTGTGTGTGTGTGTGTATGTGTGCACATTTTAATAAAGCGACAAGCAAGGTTGATAAAACACGGATCTGAAGGCCGGTAGGTGGTGTGGAGGTTAGAATGGCTGGATCTCACACGGCCTTCTCTGTGTTTGAGTCCCAGACCTGGCAGCTTAAAAATCACACTGAGTGCATGTGTGTGCATGCTCAAAATCTCGAGGGGAGAATGCAGTAGAAGGGAGTCAAGTGTGGCTGTCTCTCTGGGGAGTGATTCCTCACTTTCTTCCTCTCTTTCTTTCTCTGGCAAGCATAAGTACTCTATAGCAAAAACCTAATAATAAAAAAATGGAATTGAAATCCTTAGGGGCCTAGTCCTATCTTTCCTATAGAGAAGAGAAGATATATTCCCCTATAGATCAGCCCCTATTGCTTACTTACTTTGGATTGAGGTCTTTCCACATGCCTGAAAGCCTAGGAAGTGGCTATAATGGAAGTCCACCAAGAATTTAGTACCTCAGCCAAGTCCATGCAGCCCAGCACTGTGGGGCACATGGCCTCAACCTAACTAAGGTAGCAAGGAGGGCTTGCAATGTTTAGCATTCCAGACCTAGCTGGCTCAAATATGGGGATTGCTTTTCCTTTTGTCTAGACCCCAGCTGAATTTCTGCATTGTACCAGGTGAGATGTACAAATGTGCTGTGAGAACCATCAGGAGATTTGACAAGGAAAGGCTGAAATGAGGAGCAAAGTGAAGCCTGTGTGTCTCTCCTTGGGGTCCAGGATGAGCTTCCTGGATCTTTCCATTGAGATACCTTCTTTTCTGGAGGAAAGTTGTAGTTATTGAACACAGGAATCAGTAAGGACAGAGGATATTTGTGATCAACTACGCATAGAGGAAGACTTCCAGGTTTGGGGGTCAAGACCATGCCCCAGGAGTTGATCCTCCATATAAATTTGACTTCAGGATGTAAAAGATGGACAAACAGACCAATCCACCATGTCCCTTGCTGCCTGACTCCTTCCCTATGGTCAGGAATTTTCTCATAGGTTGGAAATGACAAACAGCCACCCCAAGACCCTACAGACAATAAGGTATCTTGAAAGCAGAGTTCATAGTTTATTGTCATTGAGAATTTTCTTTGAATTTTGTGACTTATTTTTTAAAAAGTCATGCACGATTACATCTTGTTTAAAAATGAAGATCTGTGTTTGTTTTAATGTAAAAGTTCATATTTGAGCCTCATTATATCATACAAAGTAAACTTGGGGACAGGTGACAAAGCCCTCAATGGGGACCTGATAAGGCAGAGGTCCACTCCCAGCCCTGACCTCCAGGAATCAGCCTCAGTGGACCTCCCAGTTCCCTTACAGCAGGCCCCCTCATATTTCTACCACATAAATCTAGCTTTCATGGAGCCTATGCTTTGTTTTGTTTTAGAAATATTGTAATAAAATGAGTGTATCTTTCTGGTTATTAATTCTCTGCCTTTTTGTTTTTTTTTTTGGCTTATTTATCTAAATGGAAGATGTTTTATTTCCCAACCAGCTGCTATATGAAGTGTGAGGAGCAATTGAAACTCCAGCTCGGTGTACGACTGAAACCCTATTAGTTGAGGTTGAAAGAAACATCTTTTCCTTTGCTGGGAAGAAAAAGAGCAAGAAGGGAGGGAGTTGGGGAAGACCTGTTTTGCGTGGCTTTGTTTCTTGCTACATTACTCAGTCATCAGTTACTGGAGTTGGATGGTCAGGTTGGGCCTCTAAACCCAGTTCTTTCCCTGTGTTTCCGAGGCTTCTGGAGCATGTACTTCCAGCTATCTCTGCCCATCAGGCAAGGTTCTGCACTGCCTGTTTCCAACATTGTTTTCCAGGCCCCTCTCTTGCCCAGGATGCCTCAGTAACATCCATAAGCGCTCCCTGTGTTCCAGGGCTGGGAGCAGGAATATTTACACATACCAATTCACTTGTACCTCAAAACAGCCTTGTGAGGTGCAAGCCATTATCATTCCAGGTGAGGGCCATCAGACACAAAGGGAAAAACGTCCGTGCCAAATGCACATGATGAAAAACGATGCATGGATTGCAAACAGTTTTTTGTCCCAGGACCAACTTGTACTTTAATTCACTTCCCATGAACTTTTTGAAGTCCCCTTGTGTTTGAGATGATTGCCTTCAAGAAATGGACATTTACAAAAATGTCCCATTGATTTATTTCTACAAAGAAGAAAGACACAGAGAGAGACAAGCACAGAGACAGCACCTCCAACAGGGTCTTCCTGCCACAGTCCACCCCTATTTGGCAATCCCTGGATCACAAAGCTTGTGCATGGCTGGGTACTCAGGGAGGTCTCTGGATGCTAACCCAGAACCACACTGTGTGTGTCTGCCTTGCAGAGTATTGCGTTTTACTGCTATGCCACTGTCTTCCCACCCCCACCTGCCTTCCTTGGTCACTTTTAATGTGTAAAGTTGCCATACTTGGTGCCAATCACAGGACAAGCGTGTATGTCAGTGATTAATGTGGCTCTAAGATGCACTGTTCCCTGGGATGTGGTCCAGGGACACCCTTGCATAGTGGTTGCTTGATGGACACCTTTGCACAGTCTGAGTGCTTCCTAGGGGTGGGGAGGTAGCCTGAAAACTTGTAACTGCCACCACCACCCCTGACCCCAATGTCCAGTTTGTCCTGAGCTGCAGTCATGCAGAACACATCTCCAACACTGTTGCCATTTCCTGCCTTCATGACTTTCCTTCCATGGATTTCTCATTCCTATCCTTTCATCCCTTCTCTTTCTCTGACCCTCCATCCTCATTTGCGTCTGATGAAATCTCACCTTCCCCGAGCCCTCAACTCCTTACCTGATCTCATCCTGGGGTGCTGCTCCCAGGAGATGATTTTCTCCAGCCTCTCCCATGATGAAATACTGCTCAGTTTAGCAGGGTTGTCATCTCCGGGAGAGCAGAAACTCATCTCACACATCCATCTGTGTTGTATTCAGGGCCTTGCAAAGGTTCTCTCTCCTCCATGGGAACTGACTAGCTGACTGCTGGAGTGCATGGCCCATGGAAAGCCCTGAGACCAGGCCCTGGAGAAGGGAAACAACTCCCAGTGATGGAGAGTCTCCCAGTGAGTGAGTGGTGATGTCAGGACTTGAACTAGGCTCTGGGTGATGCTAATCTGGTCCTCGTCACCACTGGACTACCTGCTTGTTACCAGAGCACTACTACCCACTTGGAACAGGCCAAACTGCACTCACCCAGGGACCCCCGTATTCCTGCAGTACTGAGAGGATCCCTGAACACAGTAGGAACTTCTCATGCATTGGGTAAGGCTTCGGTTGCATGCAGTTGTGGTTGTCAAAGTGCCACCTAGACCAGCAGCTCAGTATCACCTGAAACCTGTAAGAAATGCACATCTTTGTGTGTTAGCCCATACCTACTGAGTGAGAATCTTGCGGGTATGTGTGTGTGTGTTTAGCTTTTTTGTTATAGGGCATGTATACTCACAGGGAAGAAAGAGAGGGAGAAAAAGAAGGAAAGTGAAAAATCCTCCTCTCTCCCCCAAGAGAGGATGGCCATGCCACAACCCCTTCACTTGCACTCTCTTCTTGGGATCTTGGGCACATAGGCACATGCGCCCAGTGTGATTTTCAAGCCTCTGGGTCTGCGACTCAAACTTATCACTGGCCATATGGGATCTAGTGCCTTAACCACCACTCCATCTTCTGGTTCATTTTTTCAAAAGTTCATTTATTTGGCCCAGACTCTGTGGTGGTGAACAGAACTGGAAGTGACATGCGTACTGCAGTTTGAGTCTCAGCCTGTCTGGCCTGAAAAGACACCAAGTATATGCGCAAGTCTCCAAAATTCTAAAGGGCTGGAGGACTGGAGAAAGAGGATCCCGTATGGCTGAAACTTGCAGAGGGTGCCCTCTCTCTAACTTGCTTTAGCTCTTCTGTCTCTTGGGTACACATGAGCCTACTGTGAATTTTAAAGTTTATTTATTTCTTCCATGAAAGGGAAAGAGAGAGATAAAGATGGAGGCTCCCCATGCTGAGATCTACCTCTAGTACCAACCAGACTGGATCAGAGCATTCACACACACACCTGGCATGCCCAGGGAGTTCCCAGAATGCACTCAGAACCTTTCCCATGAAGTCCATTTATACCCCTGTGCCACCACCTGGCCTGGGGGTTGAGGGGGAAGTTTCAACAAGCCCTCCACGTAAGAGTTTGAGAATCTTCAACTAGTTAGGATCCAGACATTTTCCTCTGACCTCCCCCAGCTGCCTGAACCACCCTCTCCGGACCACCCAGCGGCGCTATTCCTGGACAGGGCCAGGCGGGAGAGCCTTGCTGAGCTGAGCAGGTAGCCATGGCGAGTGTGTCGGTGGGGAACAGTATCACCAGGGCAGTAGGTCAATGTGAAGGCTGATGCAGGGTGATAACCTTGCTATGGAGCACATATGGTGTTCGGTGGCCTTTCTTCTGGGCAGTGGCCGTTAGAAGCACAAGAAAACAGGGCATTCTCTGACTTGTTCCTTTCTCCCTCCCATCACAGAGACCCAGACCAAGGCAAGGGTACAGGCTTGATTATGATGGTTACAGATCCTCCTATCAGAAAAATACAGATGACATCACCTGGTGTGTTGTGGATACTTACCTGATGGGGGGAATGTAGTGGAATTCCAAATTCAAAAGGTTCCAGGTTCTAGGCACCAAAACCAGTGAATGAAGTGGGGTATGTGTGTAAGAAGCACACAGTACTCCTGGTTCAGTTCTTTTTTCTTTTTCTTTTTCTTTTTTTAAATAATGTTTTATTTGGAATAATTTTGGATTCACAGAAAAATTGCAAAGTTAGTACAGAATGTTCCTGTATACCTCTCACCTAGTTCCCCTTACATTAGTACAATCATTGATTGCCAGGGTGCATTTGTCAAAACTAAGATACAACACTGATTTATTAGCCTTCAAAAATCTTATTCATTTATTTCTTCCAAGAATGAGAGAGAGGCAGAGAGAGAGAGAGACAGAGAGACAGGTATCCCCAAAATGGCCTGGATGAAGCTACCACCTCAGCCAGTCCTAGACCACGGGCATGTGTATACCTGGTGTACTCAAGGAGGTCTCTGGGCTTGAACCCACAATATTCCCTTCTGGTTCGGCCTTGCAGAGCATCTCATTTTACTCCTATGCTATTGGCTGGCTTCTGGTATGTTATTAACATAATACTCAACTCCTGACTTCATCCATTTTCCCAGTCATGCCCCTTTTCCGTCCCAGGATCCAGTCCATGATGCCATATTCAGTTGAGTTCTCAGGCATCCTTCGTGTCCTCAGGTCTGTGATGATTTCTCATTTTTCATGACCTCATGTCTACATGAGTACTGGTCAGATATGTATCAATAGCATGTTCTTTCCACTTTTGATAGAAGCAGGAGGCAGGTCTAGAAAAATCCTGTGATTTTTGTTTTTTTTTTCTTTCAGAAGACTGTATTTTCATGTGGCATTTCCTAATTTTTAAAATGTTGGTTATTAGTTTATAGGTACTGGCTATTACCAGGCAGTGCCTCATTACTCTAGAAGATACTATTAATATCAAGTCTGGGGAATGCTGCCTTCTAAAGTTGGGCATAGAGGTCATGGAAGACTCTGTAATGACAACTAATTAAAGGCTAAAAATAAAAAAAAAAACCATACACTCTATACATGTCAGCCCAAACATTGGTATGAGCTCTACCTAGCCATGTGGCGTTGGTCTGTGTGAGTCAAACAGAGAGCCATGTGTCATTGGTCCATTGGGTCAGAGACAGAGGATATTCATTGGACAGCCAGGATAAGGAATTTGAAAAGAATTAGTCTTTTAGTTTTTGTGTAGTTCCTCTCTTTCTCTGGGTACTGTTCACTGTTTAATCAGATTGTTTGTTCTGTGACCCTTTTCCTGTGCAGTTCTTGGATTTATGCGATCCTGGTGGCCTAGTTCAGGAAACCAGACATTGACTAAACAGGTAAGTATCTGCTAGGTTTATAATGAACTTCAATCCCAAAGGGAGGAGTTGATTTGGAAAGCAGTCCTGTCTGTAACTGGCCTAAGAGAAAATACCAGCAGGTGTTGGTGACATGTTTCAGAGCCGCTAGTCACTACTAGGTTGAGTCTTCCTTCCATAGTGAGGGTTCCCACCACATCAACCCTGTGCCTGACTCTGTACGAAGGCATCAACAATGTTACATTGTCAGATCTTCACTTCAACCATGGTCATTGTCTCCCTTTTACAGATCAGGAACATCAAGGCACAGGGAGATTAAGTCACTTGCCCAAGATCAGGTAGCTTCTTGGATCTGCAATTGGTCCCCAGCTCTCTAGGTTAGGAGTCTGCCTCATAGCCTCTGTGACATGTTGGAGATTTTTGCTGTTGTGACAGGTCAGTGGCAAGTCTGCTGAGGAGATCACATGTGGCTTGGAAAAAGATAATGTTGGACACATCGGTGGTGAAGGACTGACGGGATTTAAAGGTTATTGCCAGGTGGCTCCCAAGGTCAAGTACCTGAGGACTTCTCATAGAGAGGCACAGGAAGCTCTGAGAGTGAGATTTCCACCTCTGGGACCACAAGTAAGACATCAGCCAAAGTGTGGGGAAGGCAGCGAAACTCAGTGTTCCTATGAATGACCAACATCTAAAAGGCCTCTTTACAGGTTGGTTTCTGTGTTCCTGACTGCAACTTCTTAGGGTTACAGCTGAAGAGAGAAAGACTTTTATGTACTTGTAGGCTGTCACGTGACTCATCCCAGATGGGCTCTGGGGCTGCCTGGGAACCCTCAGCCACTTCAGAGAAGGGAGGAGCTCGATGCGTGATTTGGTCCGAAGCCCTCAAGGTGATGTTTTATTGGTTGTGCGACATGCTGAGCGGCTTGGAGATACTTCGCAGTTGAAGTCGCATTTCCAGGCCTCATGCCATGCTGTAGAAATGTTACAGTTGTTTTTTCCCCCTTATCTACATAAACAACATAACTTTGTCAGAAAATTGAAAATGTGCACTTTGTCCCATCAGCTAAAATGGGCTGTCAGATAAGGCTTTTTTTCTCCATTGCATCCGATGAATGATGCAAATGGTTTTTGGCTTTGGAGTTTTTTTTTTTTTTGCCAGGCGCTAGAGTAAATGATCAGAGTAGTAACATTTTTAACCTTATCTATCATACTGAAACATTTTTTCTGCCTCCAATAAAACATGTCAGAGTCGATTAAGGACATTTTTCAATGAGGTATAATTCACAGATTTTAGTAGTGAATTCAAGAGCACTGAAGTATTAAAGAGGCTGTGAATACTTAATTACGGATATGTTACCATCCTACCTTGGCCTGAATTCCCTGAACGCTGTGGAGCTCTGCTCTGAAAACGCGTGTTTTGTCTGATGGCGGGGTCGGAGGAGTAGCAGGTACGATGGCCAGGGATGTGTCACATTGTATCTGGTGACAGGGCCGTGAAAGATACGGCCGCTCAGTACGTTTGGCGGTGCTTATCTGGTACATGAGTGCACATTACTTCCCAAAGACCGGGATCACTTTGGACAGTATCATTAAATGCCACGTCATTACCTGTTATAGAGCAGTGCTTTAGCTTCAAGGGCCTCTTGGGACACGTGCAACAGTCGAAAGAATGATGGGCAAAGATGGAGCCGGCATTAAATTTTCAATGGAAGCAGTATTGGCTTTGACTTTTCAGAAGCCTTATCTGTTAGATGGTGTTTGTCACTGGGCCGCGGAGCTGTGGATGTTCGTCAGTTGGAAGTTGCAGGCAGTTGAACGATATGGACAGGTGAAGGCTCCGTGGGGACTGGCCTGGCTCGTGGAGAGCTGGAGGGGGTAAATTGAAGGTTTATTTATCCCATTCGCTGTCAAGGTCAGCTTGCTAGAGAGCTGTCCTATGGATGCTTACAAATGCCAAAATCCTGGCAAATTGTCGGAAAGAGCCTCCAAATCACTGACCTTTGTACAGCTCCCATCAACGTGCCCGTGTCTCTGAACGGGGTCCTTAGAGGGAGTTAAATGGTTGGTAAAATGAGGCTTATGCTGTTGCTGTAATGTCAATGGAGCTGCTATGTATTTTTTTATTTTTGTGTTTTCAGCAACAAGGATGAAGTAAAAAATATGACTGACGAAAGAAAGAAGGGGGTGGGGGCTGGGCAAAATAATTACCCCGGTGTGGGTTTTGGCAAACATGTGGGCCTGAATTTCTACGTTTGAGCATATTTCCGGCTTCAAGTCCAAGGCATTTCAGCGTCTCCATTGTTTCATTCCTTGTTGGAAAGGGGGCATGTCACGGTTCCTTTTGTCATTCCTCCTCCCCACCCAGGGCGCCTGATGTAGCCACAGGGTCTCCTGGGGCTGTCTGCTCTGAGCACTGCTCTCCTGCTGTGACTTCTGGTCTGACTTTGCCATGACAGTTAATTTAAAAAGGCAGGACAGAGCCCATCATGCTGTCTTCTGTTCCTTTTGTTGAGAGTGGGCATTTACCAAGCAGCATTGTAGTGATAGTTTGCCAAATGCGGAAGCCATTGTTCAGCAACTGGGCACACCCATAGCAAGGAATATTATGCATCCATTAAAAAGAGTACACGGGGGCTCTGCCTGTCAACAAGAGATATCCATGGGCTCCTAGGAGGGGAAATGTGTTAATACTCTGATCAGATTACAAAAGCCTACCACCACCCTCTCCCCTGGGTTGCCAGAGAAGATACAGAATGCTCAATAAATGTGAATTTTAGATAAAGAAGAATTAGTCTGAAAATAATTTAAAAATGTATTTGTAGTTTATCTAATCTAAAATCCAAGTTTAACTTGATAGCCCATATTTTTATTTACTAAATCTGGAAACTCTCTTTCCTCCCTTTATCTGTGTAATGTATGCATACATGGTGTATACATGTGTCTACAAGTATGTGTGCATGAATGAGTAAATAATGTATTTGTATGTGGTTATATAAGCATGGATTTTATATATATATAAAATATATATATATATAATATATATTATATATTATAATATATTAATAATATATAATATATATTATATATTATAATATATATATATTATATATATTATAATATATATATAAAAGAGAGTTTTGCTCACTGGAGAGACAGAGAGAGACAGAGAGACAGAAAGTGAGCACTCACCCCTCAGGGGGATGGCCATGCTACAAACCCTTCTCCTCCATTCTCTTCTCAAGATATTTTTTTCAGAATTATTTTATTTAACATCATTTATTTATTTATTTTAATATGACCAGAGAGGGACAGAGCGAGAGTGAGAGCAAGAGTGAGCAAGAGAGAGAAAGTGAGAAAGCAAGCTGCCAGGTCCAGACTTGAACTGTGGTCAGTCATGTGGGGATCCAGTGTCCTTAACCACCATGCCACCAGTTGGACCCTCTCCTCTCAAGATTTTGGGCATGCATGCACATGTGCCTGGCATGAGTTTTAAGCTGCCAGGTCTGGGACTTGAACCACATGGGTCAACTACTTGGGAGTCCAGCGATGTAACCATTATGCCATCTGCTGGTCCATATATATATATATATATATATATATATATATATATATATATATATTATTCTAGAAAAATTAACATTCTCGATAATTAACAAGGATTTCCTGGAAGGGACTGCATAGAGGTTGATTGATATTCCAGTGAGTGTACAGAGGAGGAAAAAGGTGGAGGAGAGAAGTGAGGGCAAGGGAAACAAATATAACGAAGGGAAAAGCCCACAGGGAGTAGGTCATTCATTCTCTGGTTCACTGTACAAACAACTATCTTGATTTCTTGGGTCAGGACCTGTACTGGGCACCTAGGATTCTGGGAGGATGTGGCTAGGGCCCCAGCGCTTGGGAGTTCACTGTCCAGTGCGGAGGCTGACAGTGTATCATCAGTAAAAGCTGCTGTGGACCCCAAGGTGCTTATTCAGAGGGGTCTTTGTTTGGGGATGGACAGTCAGCAGTTGCTTTTTTTTTTGAGAGGTTTTTGCTATAGGGTGTGTGTGTTTGTCAGAAAGACAGAAAGAGACAGAGAGACAGAAAGCAAGAAATCATGCCCAGGGGGTATGGCCACGCTACAATCCCTTCTCCTCCATTTTCCTCTTTGGATGTTGGGCATGCACGCACATGCACCCGGTGTGAGTTTAAGCCACTGTGTCCGGGACTCGAACTACAGTCAACTCCATGGGAGTCCAGTGACATAGCCATATGCCAACTGCTGGTCTCGAGTCAGCAGTTGCTCTTGTGTTCCTGATTTGGAAGGAAAACATATAATACTGCATTGCATTCGTCTTTTTGCTCTCTGGGAATTGCTCCCATTCTAAACCTTCTCCTTAGCACCCATGGGCTCAGAAGTGATGGAGATCACATCACAGTGGGCATCTGGGGACCTGGTGATAGGTACAAGGGGACTGGCATTGAGGGAACCCTCTGTTCCACCTCTCTCTGTTTAATGTTAAAGACAGTCACAGCGGAGGCCTGAGCTTCCACTATTTACAAGACCATTCAAAACCCTCCTTCTTATTTCCAAATTCAATTAAAGAGCCGTTAATACGTCCCAGGTTTGTTGTAATGAGCCCATAACTGAAACTGACATCATTATCAATTCAAACAAAACACAAACGCTTCATCTTTTGCTTCCTCAGGGAAACACCCAACTTCCCCTGCCCCCAGCCTCTCCTGGCCAGGAGGATGCTGGGAGGCTTGCCTGGTAGTTTCTTTCTTGCAAATGCAAAGGGTTCTGTGGAGGGCCTTCTATTCCCACTCCATCCCGCTCTCTGGCCAGATGAGACTTCAGTTCTCATGGTTATGCAATGTTCTTTCTATAGCCGATTTCCCTTTGCAAATTCCTTTTTCATGGGGAGCAACTACATGAAGCCTAGTGAATGGGAATTTTCTGTGTGATCCTGTGGCTCAAAACTCTGATATTGTATGATCTTGAATATCAACTTCTCATATGTGAATTTTGCAAAGAGAAGGAAGGAGAAATAGCCAGAAAAACCCTTCTGGATAGTCATGCAGAGAAGGGAGGACACAGATCATGGGGTCATAGTGCTCAGAGGGGACCAGAGCCAGAGGATAGCAGATGAGGGGAGAACAGAGTAGGTGAGCTTAACCTTCAGCCAGGGCAGGGCATGTAGGTGCCTAAGGATGTGTCCAACTGAGCTCCCATGCCAGATAAAAGGACTCACTGGGTCTTTGTTGAATGGGGCATTGAAACGGAGGTACATAGAGTATTAGGGAGAAGGAACACAAATAGTCACTGAGCACAAATCAAGAGTCAGGAATTTCTAAGCACCTGATGTAGGTGCCCACTGATCTCTACATAGGTGATGGCAGCCTCAGTATTTTCAGATTGTAACAGTAGATCAACTGAAGTTATAGCTTTTGCCAATCTCATGAAAAAAGCCAATAAGTGGTTGAACTTGAGATCAAAGATCTTGTGTTTAAAATGTTCTCAGAGAAGCTAAGAAGTGTATTTTTAACCTCTTCATTGAACAAGTGTGCCTGTGATCTGTGAATCAGTGACTCCTACTTTGACTTTGCAGTGACCCAGAAACCCCAACTACTAAGGCACAAGGTAACTCTTCTGGCTTCATGAGTTCTTGGGGGCTTGAACATAGAACAGTGGCTTCTCTCCTCATGTTTTTCTCTACAATCTGGACACCTCTCTTCTCCGAAGGGCTGGGATTCTCCAAAGTCCTGCTGGAGGCTCTTGTGTACACTGGAAAATCTATCCCTTGGTGCTGGCTCAGATGTGATTGTGTGGTCCAGTTCTGAAGAGAATATGAGTCTGAGGCTCACTGCAGAAACCCTGTGTGCAGTGGGGCTGATCTAGAGCTGAGGAACATGCCTAGACCCTGGATGAGGTGTGCTGCAGCCTGCTCTGAGAAGCTATGCACAGCTTCTTTCCAAAGCCTGTTTTCCAAAAAGATCTGGCATCTGGGGCCCTGGATACAAGACCTCATCAACCCTGTTGGGGCAGAGCATTCTGTAGCACTTGCGGTGGACTGGGCATAAATTTCCTCTCATCCTCTCTGTTGGCATCCAGCCCCAGAGCCTCAATTCCCCTCTGTGTAGGTCTGGAGGTCTCAATTGCACCTTATCATCCCAAAGTAGAAAATGACCAGTGATTTCTGCAGAGCCCATCAGCTTGGCCCTCTAACTGGCTTCTAGCTACCTGAGCTATGTTTCTCAGGCCGATTTGCAAACTCCAAGGAAGACCGTGCAGTCAGATTCCAGGGAATGGTGCCCAACCTGCAAAAAGGACAAATGTGGTCTCCTATCTGTTTTCCCTCTCTGTGCTTTGCTGCATCTTGGTTAGCCTGCCCTTCCTTCCTTCCTTTCTCCCACTTCCCTCCTTTCTCCCTCCCTCCCTCTCTTCCTTCCTCCCTTCCTTTCTTCTTTCCCTTCCACCTTCTCTCCCTCCCTCCTCCTCTCGCTTTCTTTTTCTTCCTTCCTTCCTTCCTTCCTTCCTTCCTTCCTTCCTTCCTTCCTTCCTTCCTTCTCTCCTTTACCAGGTAGTAAGTTAGCTATTGAAGTTTTCTGTGAGCAGACATTGTCTCAGGCTCTGAAGATAGTGAACGAAACAGACAAGACCCTGCATTCATGGAGATCATGCACTTCAGGCAAGCAAACGATAAACATGTCAATGAGCGCATAAGGTAATTTCAGAGAGCAATAAATGTGATGACAAAATCCCAAGTGAATGCGCTGGTCAACTCTGTTTGGGTCTTTGGGTTGAAACCTGGAAGTCTGTGGCATCTGACCAAGAAAAGGCCCAGAGAAGGAGAACTTCTGACAGTGGGGTTTCTGCAAAGGCCCTGGGGTGAGAGGAACTGCATGGCGGAAGCTCAGAGAACATGCAAGTACAACACAGAGTGGTTGGAGACATGTGGGGGAGACTGGTAGTTCTGGGTGGTGCCAACCTTGCCTGAGCTGATGGCTGGATTTTGCTCTCAGTCCAATTTCTCACAGAGAGCCCAAAGAACACAGCTTCTCCCTGGCCCACACCTTGGCTTATACTGTTCTTTCTTTGGGAAGCTCTCACCTTTCTTTGCCTACTGACATGTTACTCATCTGCTATGTCTCCTCCTCTATGAAGGCTTCTTAGGCTTCCTGACAAGATCCATTTCTCTCTCCCAAATGCCTCCATTGGACATAGAACCCTGTCTGCAGCCCTCCGTGTTTCTGCAGGATGTTTATTAGCCCTGGGGCCGTGTTGTGTGCATCGCTGTAGCTCCAGGTACCTGTTGCATGGCATGTGCTCAGGTGTCCTCCTCCAATTCAGCAGGTGTCTTGTTCAGGAGTGAGGCTGGTGGGACACCCTAGGGAAGCAGAGGCCAGAGTTATGCTCCCTCCATCAATCCCACCCTTTGGAGGAGTCTTGGGGTAGGGACCTGGCGGGAGCAGTTAGGCTGGTTATTTTTAGCTTTGAGTGAGCTGCTGGGTGATGGCTCAGATGGGTTAGCAAAGGGAGAAGGCTGGAGGCAGCGAGAGTATCTCTACTGTGGTCATTGCATCTTTGCTACACAGGCAGGACAATGCAATCAGAGGCATCGCTGGAAGAGCCAGTGGTGAGGTGAGTCTTTCTCATGATGGGCAATAGAAATGAAATAGTAATCAATGAGCAGGAGTTGCTGGTGAGGGCAGCCAGCTACAGATTAATGCTGCATGGGCTTTCTGTCCCACGGACACATGCCTGACCCTCTGAGTAGGTCCTTTAGCCTGTGTTGGGATTCACGCAAGGTAGAGGTTCTGTTTGAATGATGCTGGTCTGGTCAGCCCTAAACTGGAAGATGTCCCATAGAGAGGCCACTTCTGTTTACCAGCTGACCCTCCTGAGACAGGATCTACCTGGGATTTTCTCTAGGTGGCTGCACCACCCCCCAACATACACCCTCACTATGGACAAGCTCTGTTCCAACTCGGGGGGGTGGCACATGGGTTCACCAGGTGACATTTACTCTGCTGGAACCAACTCAGCACATGGCCTGCACTGACTGCCTGAACTTCTGAGAATGGGGAGGAAACATGCTTAGAAACCTTTGAAGTCTGAGAACTCTGTGTCCTCCTAGTCCCTGCCCCGCCTCTGGTGGGTCCGAGGGTCAGCCTTCTCCTCTGTTCTTTCCCACCCACTGGCTCAATGTCCTCTGTGTGGGATGCATGGACCACTGGGGGGGTCTCCCTTTAACCTGTCCTGCTGTTGACTAGAGCTCTTTTCCTCTTCAGGAGGCAAGGTGACCTGGACTCCTTCTCCCCCTCCTAGTTTTAATGGCAGGAATGGCTGTATCTAATGAACACATTATGGTTGCACCTGAATTGCCTTAACTCATCTTCAACCAACAGTGAGCAAAAAGCCCTTCAGCCTGATGGCAGCTCATCAGCCCAGGGCAGGGGATGTGGGGGTGAAGAGTTGTCTCAGTTCAGGAAGTGAGGTGATCACTGTCCTCTCTCTGTTCAGCACTGAGTCCTCATGAAGGCTCACCATGAGGATCAGGGTCTAGCATACCCAGCTAGCTTGGAAATCATGAGCCTAGCACAGAGCCTGGCATGAATAATTGCTGAAAAGACACATGATTCTGTGGCTTCCAGAATCATGATTTCCTTGATGAGTAGCTGGTTTTGCTAAAGGAGGTAAAATAATGACCTTGACCTTGAGTCAGCCCTGTTAACAGAGCTGCAAGATCATGCTCTGGGCTGCCTACCTGTGTCTCGCCAACTTGCAAAAAGTCCCAGGAATATTTACAGTGGGTCTTTAAACAGCAGTGGATATGAATAAAAGAGCAATATCTCACATCATTAGTCCATAAATATGCAGTTTAGTTTTATTTGTCAAATAAAATAACCGAGATTGAACTGCCTAGTTGAAAGACACAGACATACATACGCCCATCTCCTTGCCCTGCCTCCTTTCCCTTCCTCAGGTCTCAGCTCCTCGGGAATGCTATTTTCCTAAGTGGGCCCTACTCCATTTCTTAGCATTCCTAGGGGAAGAATTCTAGAGGCAGGGATCCTTTCCTTCCCCCTTTTGACAGAAGCCACCCAAAAGCCTAGACTGTCATTAAGGACACTGGTTCAAGCTCCTTGGGACAAGGGCAGCTAGAATCCTCTCCCTTGATTTTATTATTTAAAGGAGTCTCATTTTTATTCTACAAAAGATCTGGAGACTGTGATGGAACGGAGTTGGGTGTGCTGGCTGTGGGGGACTGTGCTGTGTTCGCCTATAGGAACAGTGTGGGGAGGGCTCCGTTGCACCCCAGGCTGGATTTCATGTCACATTCAGAGTCAATTCTGAGTCCACCACAGATGTGTGTGAGCTGGTAGAAGCCCTGGAACATGACCAGGAAGGTGGACCTTCTTTCCCCAGGGACATACGACTTCCAAGTGCAGTGTGAGGGCCCAGGCCTGTGCGCCCCGTTTCTGCCTGGTTCTGTGTAGGAGACACCTGTATACAGCTGAGCATCTGGATTTTTGCCTGGTTGAGTTGATCCTGTGTCCAGTGTCAGGTGTTGTAGAGAAACGAGAAGGATAATTACGTGACTTCTGTGTTGCTGATTAGTGGCTGTGGTTGGTGGTAAAGCCCTGCCTCTCCACAGTGCTACCTGTATTTTGGAAATCTCTGAAGGAAAGACTTGAACTTTATCTAACCTGGGTGCTACTCAGCCAGAGCCGAACACATTCTAACCTGAACTTTAGCAGTTGTTGGTAGTTTCTAAAGCAGAAATATTAAAGACAGTAGATTCCGTCAACACAGCGTGTCACTAAGACTCAGTATATTAAACCTGAATATTATATTAGAATGCCAATTCTTTTGCAAGCAAGACCTTGAATTTCAAATTATCATTCACCTTGTAGGGCTCAGAGGATGAGCTTTGTCAGGGAGACTGAGGGACATAATGGAAAAGCCCTCCAAATGAACCTAGAGACCCTTTCATTCTGACCTACTAAGTTCAAGGGCTTTTAGGGACAACTGTTGGAGCTATGTTTTGATTGTGGTCTCCTTAAAGGTTCAGCTTTTGCTTCTCCTTATATTCTTTTTTTTTGGGAGAGGTTTTCATTATAGGGCGTGTGCGCTCGCCAGACAGACAGAGATAGACAGAGACGGAAAGCGAGAAATCACCCCCCCAGGGGGGATGGTCATGCCGCAATCCCTTCTCCCTTCTCCTCTTGGGATCTTGGGCACGCACGCACATGCGCCTGGCGTGAGTTTTAAGCCACTGGGTCCGGGACGCGAACCACAGTCGACTACATGGAAGTCCAGCGACAAAGCCATTAAGCTAACTGCCAGTCCCTCTCCTTATATTCTTATGATGAGTATGATAAAATAGTCATAGACAGATCTAAAATACAAGGACCCCGATATATAAGTATGTCATAGTTTTCAGTGAAGATGACTTTTTCTTATTGTGCCTCTGTGGTTTTATTCTTCTTGTTGTTTGTCTTTTTTTTTTTTTTTAAAGACAGATTTTTGCTATAGTGCATGTATGCTCACTGGAGAAACAGAAAGAGAGATAGAAAGTGAGAATTCACTCCTCAGGGGGGATGGCCATTCTGCAATCCCTTCTTCTTTATTCTCCTCTCAGGATTTTGGCCACTCACACATATGCACCTGACATGAGTTTTAAGCTGCCAGGTCCAGGATTCAAACCACCATTGACTATATGGGAGTCCAACAATGTTATCATTATGCCATCTGCTGGTCCCACCATGTTTTATTAAAAGAACCTGTGTTGTATTTTTAAGAAGAAAGTGGTAATACAGTGATATTCAAAGCTGTTGCATTTTTCTCATCAAATACTTCCTTGTACAAGGTACTTCAGAAGTGAAAAGCTCTTGTATTACAAACCAAGAGAAGACATACTCTGAACTGAGCATTGAGTTTTCTAGGAGACCCCGAAGAATCACAGGAAATCAAAATAATTCTAAAAAGTGGGAAAAATGAAGAAGCTTGTACCGACTGAGACTTTCCCCGTAAGTTAAGCGTGGCCTCAGTCAGTGCGATGTGTAGCAGTGCTAAACAGCAACTCGAGGCTGAGTGGTTGATTTGAGGCAAGGAAGTTTTGCAGCAGCTGCCTTGAAGTTTGATAAGAGCAGAAGATTCTGACATGATTTGTAGGGATGGTCTTCGGGACATGGGAGGGGCTGGCTCTCCTATTGCATATCTCTCATGAAATCATACCCTTTCCGTGTCCTTGGGAGTTTCATCTTTTTAAGTGATGGTCATTTTCTTGGTGCCAAGATACTGTTTTTGTGCTCGAGCGCTTGTCAGAAATTGTGACATAAGACAGAAACCTACACTACTTGCCATGAACAAAAAGGAATGTGTCTTGTTAGCAGCACAGGCAGGATACACAGCCCAGGCCGGCAGCTTTTATTGCTTTTGCACAGGAGAGGAAAATATCATCCAGTTCAATGATGCTATATCCTTGAAGAAATAGGCAAGGTTTAACCTGAAGCACCGCAACAGTGGGCGTCTGATGGCCTACTCCTGCCTACTTCCAGAGGTGGGCTACTGGGGAGTATGTCAGACTCTTGGGGTGGCGTCTGGGTGGCACAGCATCTGCATGTGGGTGAAGTAAACACCTTAGACACAGGAAATGTGCCACGTGTCAGATCCCAAGCTGAGGATTCTCCCGAAGTACGGGTGCCTGCCCAGTGTAGCTCCACCCACTGAAGCCACTTTCAAGGCCAGGTCTACACCTATGAGTTCTTTCTTCTTGGCTTCAACAGGCCTTGTACACAGTAGGTGTTCAAGGAGTGGGGCTGACAGTATTGGTCAGACAAACCGGATGTACTGAAATAATCTGGTGCTACTTCATGGTTTCTCCATGGACACCACTGAGAATGTTTTTGTCTCAACTGCTTCGTTCAAGTTCAGCTGTAGCTGAAAAGTGGGTTTGCTTGTCATGAAAACAGCTAAATCAAAGTTCCATGAAAATTCTTTTAAAAGACAGTTGTTGACAATAAGTAAAAGTGTAGTAAACAGTTTCAAACAGAAACTCTCTTGTCTCGGTTTGTCTTCTGTAAGGTTGCTTTGGGGTAAGCTGAACCCGATCCCCAATGCCGAGCTGACAAAGAGGCCTTTCCTGAGCCTAGGAGAGAGGGTTATAACCAGCTCTCTTTACCTGTAGGTCAAAGCTCGGGCCTGATGTCTACAGAGAGAACAGAAGGGTCGGCTCCCCAGAGAAGGGAGGAGCTTCACTTTTGAGTGTTGAATTTAAAACATTTATAAAGCATCCCTCTACTTCTTCCAGGAACAAAGGCTTTACATGAGGGAAAGAGCCTCAGCTATTTCAAGGTCTTGGAATCATTCCCTTTCTGGCATTTGTGAGCAGTCATGTAGATTCCTCTTCCAGAAATGGAGGAAGTCTGATGTAGTGAGCTTGCAGAGTCCACTTCTGTGAAACCCCTTTGATTTTGCTTTAAGGTAAAGCTCTTCTTTCTATGGAACACAGAAAAGGGATCTGAGTCTTGAATGTGTTGGTCCCAGCATATTTCACCATGTTGTGCTGAAGTGGTGACTAGGATGACAATCAGACGGGGGTCACTAAAGAAAGAGACCAAATGAAAATAAGGGGTTCCAGATGTTTGCCACCTTAACTCAAGAGCCTCACATACTTAGCAGTTTTTATTAACCTACAGCACATCCAGCATGACCAGGTCTCTTGGTCACACTGAGGGCTTTTTGAAAATAAGACAGTATCTTACTTTTGGATCTTGAGAGAATAGCTGGAGTATTTGGTAGTAATAAAAAGTGCTCAGTAGATGCTGATTGATTATTTGATTGGCATTTAATTGACCATGACCCCCTATCACACACACACACACACACACACACACACACACACACATTAGATCATGCAACAATGTAATAGAAAATGTTCTGAGTCAGCCCCGAAGCCTCATGGTTAAGGAAGCTAGATCTTACATGGTTGGCCATGGTTTGAATCCCAGCCCCGGCAGCTTGAGAAACCTACCAGGTATATCTTTCCAGAATCTCAACAGGATGGAAAATGGAGGAGAAAGGATTACAATGTGACCATGCCCCATTAAGGATGCTTTCCTTCTTTTTCTCTCTGGTGAGTGTATATGCCCTTCAGTAATTAAAGGAAAATTTTAAAAAAGAAGAAGAAAGAAAGAAAAAGAAAATGCTCTGATAATTATTTATTGACTTATTTATTTTAGAGAGAGATTTTTTGCTATAGGGTGTGTATGCTTGCTGAGAGAGAGAGAGATACAGAGAGAGAAAGTGAGAAATCACCCTCCAGGGGAAGGTGATGCTGCAATTCCTTCTCCTCCATTCTCCTTTTGGGATTTTGGGCATGCATTCACACATGCCTGGTGTGAGTTTCAAGCTGCCGGGTCTGAGATTCGAACTGCAGTTGGCTATGTGGGGGCCCAGAGACATAATCTTTATACCATCTGCTGGTCCTGATAGTTAATTTTTAATAACATGACATGTTGACAAACTGGGAACATAGTATTTTTTATTTTCTTATGGTTTCTGGACAAGTTTTCCGCATTGTACTACTGTGTATGCCTTAATCCAGATGTTGAATTTAATGGCTACGGGGCCAGCGGGTGGTGTAGTGGTTAAGGTGTTGACTCCCACATGGCTGACCATGGTTTGAATCCCAGACTTGACAGCTTGAAAATCACATCAGGTGTGAGTGTGTACATGCCCAAATCGCAATGGAAGTAAAACAATAAGGAAAACCTATGTGATTTCTGAATTCCAGGGTTAGAGCCCCCAACTCCCATGATAGGGGCAACTAAGGGTGTGGACTTTTATGCGTGAGTCAGTTATACTAGGAAGAAAGCTTCAAAGGAAAGTCACTCCAGCAAAAATTTAACAAGCTGTGCAAGCTCTGAGCTAACTTTGAGGATGTATGTGAAATCACAATGAAACAGTACATTTTTTCTCGAGCTAAATGATTTCAGTTCTTAGCTCATACGTGTTTGAGGTAGGACAAAGATAAAGATCAAGGTCCCTAAAGATAAAGCTTGGAGGGGCCAACAGATGGCATAGTGGCTATGTCGCTGAACTCTCATGAAGTCAACCATGGTTTGAGTCCTGGACCCGGTGGCTTAAACTCACGCCAGTCACGTGTGTGTGCATACCCAAGATCCAGAGAGGAGAAGGGAAGAGAAGGGATTGTGGCGTGGCCATCCTCCCTGGGGGGTGATTTCGTGATTTCTCACTTTCTGTCTGTCTTTCTCTGTCTCTCTGGCAAGCACGTGTGTCCTATAGCAAAAAACTCTCCAAAAAAATAAAATAAAATAAAGGTTGGAGTCACAGTGAGCCCCTCTTGAAGAGAAGGACACTCAGTTGTATTAGGAGAGAATACACCAGAAAGCGAGGTCAAGAGGAAGGGGTTTGGGTGGACCCTGCAGCTGGGCTCGTTGGTGCCAGTAAACCAGACAATTCCTGTCTGGGGCTCCCCTCAAGGGCCCCTTCTCTTTGATGTCATCATGTGCACACAATTTAAGACAGAGCATCAGGAACTTGTGGACCATCAAGCTGTGTCACATATCAGGTGAACCTTAGCAATTTTTAGCTTAAGAACAAAGTCAAAGGAAAATGCCAAATATTCATAACAATACCAGGGGCTGGACAGTGATGCAGTGGTCATGCCACACTGTGAGGCTGACCCACAGGGATGGTTCCAAGTTTGAGTCTGGAGACTTCCCTGAACACGCCAGGTGTATGTGTATTCATGATCTGGGGCTGGCCGAGGCTCGGGGTGGATTGCAGTATGGCAATCCTGTTGGAAGTGCCTGTCTTCCTCTCTCTGGTTCTGTCTCTGTGTTGCTCACCCACGGAGAAAGAAGGAAATAAACTTTAGTCATAATAATAACACCAGAAGAATGCCACAGTTGGATTCCTGGAGGGCAGCATCTGCTCGTGCCACCAACAACATGATGCCATTTCAAGTGTTCCCTTTTTGTTCCAGAGACAGGAGAAAAAGAAAGAAGAAAAAAAGAAAAAAAAAAAAAAAAGAAAAAAAAGAAAAAAAAAACACAAACTGCTTATCCCCCTAGATAATACAAACACACCTGCAAATAAACATATCAACGTTGACACACAATGCACATTTATGCAAAATCCATACTCTCGGCGAGTCTTCAGTTGTCAAGTAAATGTCTCTTTGAGCCTAAGAAATGATGCTGTTAATTCAGTCTCAGGGTTTAGGGTGAAGTTGGACTCTCTGTGAATAAAAAGGTGAGGCTAATTAAGTGGCGTTGATTAGGGATTTGGAAAAGAAGAGGCTTTGTGTGGGAAGGTAATTATATCTTCATTGACCCTCCTGTGCTTCCCCATCCCCAGTGGCGGGGCCTCTCTGCCTCACAACGTGACATCTCCTTTCGGGATGAGCTGCCCGTCACCTTGCAAAGGCCCCCTCTCCATAGATGCGTTTTCTAATCAGTTCACATGATTGAGCTTCCACCAAGTGATGCTTTACTTAATTCCTTTACGCCTGTAGGGTGTGAGGCTTGGAGGGCCTCTCGTCAAAACTTTGGAGGGCTCTGTCAGTTTGAAAAGAACATGACCTTTAAATTGTATCAGTATGTTTGCTGGTGCATAAGGGAAAGGAAAAGGTTCGTCCTGATGGGAAACCACTCGGAGAGACCAAGGAGTAATTCAGAGGGAACCAGCCTAGGAAGGTAATTTGTTTATACATAATTGGCTAGGTGGGGCGAGAATGGGGCCCAAGTACCTGCTGGGTGAGAGGCCTGAAAGTTGAGGTGTGAGGGCATTTAGCCTGTCTTTGGATATTTTTCTTTCCATGGCTTCTCCCTTGTGAGTCACAGATGTTGCCATATGCTATTGGAACAGGTAACTCAGGAGATGCCTGCTATGACAATTGAGGGACAGATAGGAAGCAAGAATCCATCTCTATACAACTGTCAGCTTTGGAGTTGAATGATTAACTCCTTCAGGAGAATTCGCAAGGGGTGTTCTGATACTATGTGACAAAAGCAGAAAGGTAAGGACTAGTTACGAAAAAGTTGATTGAAAAAATGTGTTTTTTGAGATCAAAGTATATACACTGATCTTATTTTGAAAGTTTTATTAGAAAAAAAGAACTCAGGAAACCCACCTGTTTTACACACACACAAACTACGCATGCACACAAGTACATATTTCTTATCTCTGTATTGTGTGTAGTTTTTAATGTGTTTATTTGTGTACTTTTTAAAAGTCTTATGATTTTAGGAAACCTTGAACTATGACTCCCTGTGTCATGATTTATTTCTATCCTCTGCTTTTAAAATTTAAACATTTTTTTTAGTTAAAATATTTTGATTTATGCAGAAAAAAATATAGAGGCTAAGATGATTGACATTTCCTGGTTTAAGGAGGTGACCAAAAATAACAAGTTGTGTACTTGCTCTGTTTTATTTTTATTTGTGCCTTCTCTATCTTCCAGAATCAAGAAAGTTTCCTATATTGGCATTCTTCTGTGGAGGAGAGAGAGAGAAATGACTCACCCCGTGCAGTGGAGTGAATACATAGGGGGATGGATGGGAGGCCACTCAATGTCTATGTCTTCGTTTGTTTGGCTGTACAGTGGGATAGACTCCCTCACTCGCCTGCAGAGAGTTATGATATTTCTGGACATTAATAATTTTGGAGAAAAAAATGGTGGCTTCCTCAAAAAGAACTCACATTAAGAAGCAACATACACGGTGGTCTCTTTATATAAACGTGTTGTGACTAGACGATGCATTTGCTCTGCAGCAGGAAAGAGCGATGCACGAGTTCCTGACTCCGAGTCCCGTTTATCCTCGTGTTGTGAAGCATAATCATTTGTCAGCTTAGGTGAAGCCCCTGTGCCCGACCGTAAGCAACAGTGCTATGAAGTATTGACTGAGTCTGGGTTCCTAATGCAAGATGCAAAATGGGAATTGAAACATACTTGATGGAATTAAAACATTAGTATTGGCTTTTGGCTCTTGGTTCTCTAGCTCCCGTAATAAATGCAGGGCATCTTAAAAACAAAAGCCAACAAACCAACAGAAAATCACCAGACATCTTTGCAAGGGAGTGGAGGCACAAAACCTTTCTGCAAGATTTGTGAATTGATTTTCTCCAGTGTGGATTCTAGAAACTGTTTCATCTCTAACTTTGACATATATTTTTCATTTATTTTAAGTAGAATACTTTTATTTTCCTACCGGTATATGAAAACGAGGACATGTGAAGTAAATGAATTAATCCTGATGACCACATTAAACCATACATAGGGAATCTTAGAAAAGAAAAGTTTCATAAAAATCTAGCACATGTCAATTTTCTCTCTTCCTAGCATTTACAAGGATGTACGTGTATGCCTTCTCCACAGTGGGATGGGATTTGATGTCTAGCCTCTGTCAAAAAAATTCATTTTTTTTTTCCCTTAATATGAGGGAACCTCCTACAGTTCGTGGATCTGGGTATGGCTGTTTAGAATCCTGTCCTTCATCAAATAAGTCACGTTTTGGTCGATATGGAAGCAGCATACATGATTGTGTTTCTCTGTCTTTGGAGGATGTTTAAATTCATACTCCTAAATCTTGTGACTCTGAATAAACTATGATGACCAGGCCTGTTATGTCCAAGTTAATCCAGGTACAATGCTTTAATTATATTTCCTCCAGGGAATGAGGAGCTTTGTGTTTGGACTCTACCTTGAAGCTCACCAAGGGGTAGCACACTGGGGTCCCCGAGGCAAAAGGGTGTCAAGGGCCATGTTCAAGTTCCAGTCTTGTTTTCTATTTAAAATGATTAGGGCATCAGAAAAGTCGTGATGAATTTCTCTCAGCAAAAATGCATCATCACTTTCCCGACTACCCTCTACCTTCACTTACACATGTGGCATTTTGAGCTATCTCTGCAGAAAACAAAGAAAGCCATTTAGATTTGTTTCTGAAGGGTTCTTTGGCCTACTCAGGCACCAAAGTAATTCCTTACCCTCTCCCTCTCAGAACCTGGTGTTTCAGACATCAGTCTGGTTTGCAATCTCTGTTCCTCAATCCCAGCAGGCCCTTGTCCTGGCAAAGACAAGATGCTAAATGGAGGAAGGAGAGTTAGAGGACAGTGGGAACTTGCATCTGGCCAAAATGATCTACTTAGCCAGCAGTCACTGATGGAGAGCCCTGAAGGGGAGCCCCAGCCCTCGCCCACTCATATCATCCTGTGAGTATTGGCTTGGCACCCAGGAGAACATCCTGGGCTTGGTTTATCCTAAAGTTTCTTGTTCTTTTCTCCTTGATGTCTCAGTGGCTTTGGTAGCCTTCATCTCTGGGGAATCCCCAAGACTATGCTGCAAAATTTGCTCTTTTTGTTTTGAATTATCAGAGGATATATGTATGAGAGAGACAGAGACAGAGAGAGAGAGACAGAGAAAGAGAGAGAGTGAGAGAGAGAAATCACCCCACGTGGACTATGGTCACACTGCGGTCCCCTTCCCTTCATTTCTCCATTCTGTTAGGATTTTGGGCATACAAGTACACCCCATGCCTGGTGTGCTCTTCAAGCTGTCAGAGCTAGGACTCAAGTCATGTGGGATCTGCCCCCAATGTTTTGCACCTAACTGCTACACTATGGGGCTGGTCCAGATTTGTTCTTTCGAATCAACACGATTTGTGTGATTTCAGAGCCTCATTTATTCCAGGCTCAAAATCCCCACATTTCCAGGACTGCATCTGGCACCCCTGCCACCCCTCCCCAGAATTCATCTCAAGAGGAATTACAGGCTGAAACCCGTAGTGCAAGAAGGCCCTTTGATCACAGCCCTCAGAGCTACCCCCAGTTCGTCTAGGCTGAAGAGCTCAGGATCATTTCTGGCCACCTCCTCCAGGGGTAGAGTTCCTGGTGGGTGTCTGTCATTGACATGCTGGCTTTGGGTGGAGAGTGAGCACCTTGGCCTATTGTGCAAGGCATATTGTCCTGGGATGTGAAACTTTCCCCAGACTTGGGCCAAGATAGGTGAGGTAAATCTGTGACTCTCCAGACACGTTTTGAGTGAATTGGTTTCAGCTTTCACGAAATGCTAATGTTGATATTGTTTACGTCTGGTCGTATTGTTTTTCACTTGAAAATTACAGCTTTAGTACATTAAGCTAATTTCATAATACTGTATTAACTTAATATTCCATAAATCACACATGTCAGATTGCATTGTTATGGATGCACAGAACCCAAATTTACTACTCAAGCTCTCCAAACACATGTATTCATAATTTGCTCCAGCGATCCCTGGGCTGACATGTAGGGTTAAGGAATTACACATTCCAATGCCAGGCACAGATCATGCCTCTCTCTCTCTCTCTCTCTTACTGCGATTGTTCTCCATACAAATTGAAACAATATATTTCCAGCCATTTTCATAGTTGTAATTACTAGCAAAAATTGTAATACCGTGAACATATTTTAAACACCTGCACTTTGGGTCCAATTCTTTTTTTTTTTTTTTTTTTTTTCCCAAAGCCTAGTGTTTCCATTTGAATAAGCTTGAGAAAGCTCACTGGTGGAAACAATCACAGGATATGTTTTTGTTTTTTTCCTGGGGAAGATTATAACTTTTAACTTAGAGGGAAGAGGTAAATAGACTAGCAGAAGGAATTAGACTTTTACCCTCTCTTTCTCGTCTTCCTTTTTCTCTTTCTCTCCCTTCTCTTCACTTTGGCAAGAGGGATTTAATTATAAAGGAACTGGTTTCTACATGCTCCCTGGTCTTCTTGCAAGGGTTCGAAGTTCTGTGCTTAAGGCCAGCTTGCTGGTTCTGGGAAACAAAGGGACGTGGTCCGTGGGTGAGATAGTGGTGGGCTGGGGCGGCTGAGGAGCCTCTGTAGGTTTTTAAGCACACACTGTCTAATCGGCCTCTGACAAGTCCATTGTAAATCAGAGGTCTGGTAAGTGGGGATGCCAGAAATGTTTGATCTCCTTCCAAGCCTTGAAACAACTTGCTTATTTTTTCTGCAGTTTGGCTTCTCACTAAAATAAAACATTGCGAGATGAATGTTCTGACGGGTCATTGTGTGTCAAGCTGTCACTCTGTAATGGTTACATATTTCAGCTGGATTGAGGTGGTGCTGGTTGGGGGAGGTCTGGGAGAAAGAGAGAGGGAGAGAGGGAGGGTAAGAAAGAGACAAAGAGTAACAAGATTTCTGCTTTCTCCTTGTGGCTGATCTTCATTTAAACCAAACACTTGTCATGTTCAGGGGAAGTTTTATAAATTTTTAATGATATTGGGTACAACTGGTGCTTTGAAATTTGCTGTACTTTAATTTTTTCTTCGTTAGCAAAGGTTCACTAATGCATTGAAGTGCTAAGAGCGTATCCTAGGGATGCCACGATAATTGTGTTGTTAATAATATTGTGGCACTAGTAATGTTCTCCTGGTAATCAAGGCATGAGATTTTTTTTTAATATATTCAGTTATTACACTGCATCTCGTACAAATCATGTCAATTACAATTGCCAGCCTGTGACAGTTAAAATAATTGTATACGTTTTCTAGAATTTTCCATTGGCTTGGCTAATCAAGCTAAGAAAAAATCAACACATTATTTGCATTAATTTTGTTTCTAGTCTATTTCCACTCCTAAATCATTTGTCCATCTACTTCAAAAGGCAGAACAGTAAGTATTTTAATAATAAATATACAAACACATTCACACCAACCTAATTTAAGAGTACTTCTATAGGTTTAGCAAGACGGAGTCATCTGGTAGCAATGTTTTGTGTGGCTGGGTTTATGACTTTAACTAGTGTACGTGCCTGCTGACACTGGATTCCCATTGTATACACTGGGGACGCGTGGACCCTATGTTTATATAGGCAAATCTTGTAAGAACATTCATTCCAGCATTTTCTATTTCTGCCTTCAGTCTGTAGTTCTGTGTAGGTCAGGGAAATTGCGTGAGTCTGGTCTTTCCTTTTTGGCTTCACTGAAACAGCTCACTATTACTCTGCACCAGGAAATGATGTATGTAATACTTTGCAGAACGGCACTGCAAATTTGCAGCACAAACACTAGTCTTCCACTTCGCGGAGTGGCTGACCGGCACTGAAGCTTGCTTTATTTGGAACAAAAATAGCTAAACACTCAAAAAAGTACTGAACATGTGGAAACGGCTGCACACGGAATCCCCTGTGGTGTTTCAGCACATTTCCTCAAAGCCTGAGCTTTCTCTCTCTCCTTCACCCAGTGTCTCTCCCCATCATAGCCAAGGACAGGAAGTGGTTTGAGTTTCACAGAGACATTTGGAAGGAAGGCCCCAGAGACACTGGAGAAAGGGAGGATGTGCGGGAAGGCTCACTGCGGAGCCCTGTCCTCCTGGCCGCCATGGCACATGGGGACAGAGGGGTGGGAGACCTCTTGGGTGGATGCTAAAGAATGAATTAGTCTGGCTGGTTTGAGCAGTAGAAAAGAAAGGATCAGCAAGCAAACAGGAAGCATAGCAATTTTACAAGGAGCCCTCAAACAAGACGGAGACTTAGCTCTTGCAAAATAACAGTGCAAAAGGATCGGAGGAATGACAGGTGGACAAGATAGGATTCTCGGAGAAATTATCAGGCAGCTCGGGGATATTACTGGAGAATAATAAACACAATCTCTGATTTCTGAGGTCCGCGTCTCCCCCCCACCACCATCCTCACTCTCCCCACTCTTCTAAGCCCTGTCTGTGGTGTCACGATTTTGCATGAGGATCACCGGCTACAGGGTATAAGGGTCGAGGCAATAAAATATTTTTCCTCTTTTTAATGCAATCATATTCTCTTAAACATGGCTTGAACAAATCATCTCTCAAAACGTAGAATTTATTTCTCAACTTTGCCTGGAGGTACAGTGGCAAGAACAGATTTTTTCCCTCTCTCTGGCCCTTTGAGTCCTGACCATACAGAATGGATGGCTTTAGAACTGTACACGGACAGGAAAATCAATGCGTCATACCAGGAGGCTTCAGGGGTTAGGTTCCCATGTCCATGTCAACAAGGCTATTGGTTTTTTTTAATGCTCCAAAGTTATCACTTCCCGGCTGCAAGAGCCACCACTGTGACTTGTGTGGTCAAACCTTAACAAAAGAATTTCCCTTTGCCCACCACTCAGTGGCATGGAATTTAATTACTGCACAGAGAGAATTTTTCTGAGTATGACAATCTCAAACAAATAGGCAGGCTTCCCCACCGCAGATGCTCCCAGGGTAACTGGCTGGTGTTTTACAGAAGGGATTAGGGATCTCGCTGGGGGCCAGGACACCACAGTAGTACCAGGCCTCAGCTCTACAGCAGGGTGGCAGGTGACCTGGGAGTTCACTGCACCTGGAGCTGCTCCAGGAATGCAGCTTGTGGGGAAAGAGGACCACTTGGCCTTGTCTGGGAGGATCTTCTTGGTGTTCATTGGAGTTGGGAGGCAGCTGGGACTGGGGGGCATCTCTCTGCTCAATTTATCAGCAGATTGTGTGCTATCAGGCGAAGACTGTGTTGCTTCACCTACTACTTAGTGTCATTAGATTTTAAACTGAATATCTGAAAATGAGGCCTTGGTTAGATCTTTGTCAATTGAATCAGTCCAACAACTATATTTGGTTTCTTGAGCTGAGAGGATCTCCCATGCCCGACAGCAGCCCTGTGTGAAGATCTAGACTTTCTCAGATTCACTCCGTTTGCAGTGACTTTAGAGCCGGACTTTACCCAGACGCCTGGCCCGGCAGACCCTGTGCCCTCCTAAAAAGGCCCTTTGATCTGGTTTTCATCCTGGCCACCCCCTCCCCCACACTTCTCCCCCTGGGCTGTCCTGTCGGCGGTGACACAGTGCTAACGCCACAGTGCTGGAGGCCACAGTGAGCATTGCTCACTCGCAGCAGGCGGATGAAAAGGCAGTGCAGATGTAATTTGTTTTCAATGGCTGTTTCAAAAGAATAATTGTGGTGACATTGCAGGATCAATATTATAGATTTTTGTTTTCAAGTACACTGTATGTGTGGTGCTAAGGGGAGGCAGAAAATACAACACTGCAGCCTGAATACAATAAAAATGGATTGAGGTCTGCGGGTATTTGTCGGCTGCTAGCCATCACGGGTTTGGGACATCATTGGTGGGATTACCGAGTTTGTCCTTTGGGTTGGTATTTCATGGTGACTGTGTGCACATTTCCTGTAGTTTTCCTCTTTGGCCTCTTTTGGGATGTGTTTCCTGGATGTGTGCAAAGTAACTGGAGATGAAGTTGCTGTAGTGAGAGCCAACCTTGGCGTAACTTGCTACCAAGTGGATGGGGCTGGGTGGTTGTGTTGTGTGTGCCAGGGAAGAGGTGCGAAGATCTGTGGAAAAGGCTGGATGTTTTCACGAGGAAATATAGCCGCTAATCCAGACTGGTGTGTGAGGGCTCCGGCCACTGTATATTCCTCCAGCTGTTCCTACAGGGCTTCGTAGAGGACAGGCCTCCTCATGAGTGTTTGTGGGTCCTGAATTGACACAGGTCTTCTGTGATCGTGGGAGTAAACTCCCAAGCTCCTGTCGGAATGCCTTGGGCTGCAGACTGGGCCTTGGACAAGACAGCCTGCTCTTTAGAGATGCACTCTGCTCCGGAAGCTTGTCAGAACATAAAGACTGTCTCTTTGAAATCCTGTGAACCTCAGATGAGGTGATCAAGGCTTCCCGAGTTAAGGCGGGTTTCCTGACTCGGGGTAACTAGACAAAAATGTAGATCCCACGGTGAAAATTATATGAACAAAGAATTAGTAATAAAGCTGAATAAATGTAATGAGATGTGAAAGAGAGCATGGTGCGCGCTTCCCCCCTGTCTTTTGTAATTAGCCCTCGAAAGAAATAGAAATCCCGGCAAAATACCTTTCTAGTTGCTGGCTTCAAATGTAAATGAAAATGATATGTTTGGGGGTAAGAGAATTGTGAGGTAGAGAGAGCAGGATTTGGAAATACACCCAGAATGTGAGGGTTGGAACAGCTGATCCAAAGGACTAATTTTTCAGATGAGGAAACTGAGGTACAGCCATAACTAAGAGCCTGTCTGGTCTTCCAGGGAGTTTAAAGAGAATGCATGTTCTGACTCCTAACCCAGGATTTCTCAAAGACCATGCACTTGGCTTTGGCTCTGGTTTGGGTAAATTTTTTTTTTTTTTTGAAATGACAATATCCATCCCCCCCCCCACTTTAATTTGCTAAAAGGCACACTTGCCAGAGAGAGATAGAGAGTGAGAGAGAGGGAAAATGAGAACGCACTCCTCATGGGGGATGGCCGTGCTGCAATCCCTTCTCCTCTTGGGATTTTGGGCACACAAGCACACATGCCTGGAGTGTTTTTCAAAGCTGCCAGGTCTGAGACTTCAACTGTATAGTAGACTATGTGAGATCCAGCTGCTTTAACTTCTATGCTATTGGCTGACCTATTTTTATGAGATCGAGGACAAATAAAACATTGGGAGAGTTGCACAGTAATGCAGTTCTAGATTCTTTTGACAAATCAGAATATCTCACAACACTGGACTTATATCCTGCATGGCAGCATCTAGCTGGTGCAGCATTTTCTGCCAGTTGTGGCCAAGGCCCCCCCTCCCTCATTTCTGCTCAGCCCCATAAGCATCCAAGCTTGTCACCCCGTTACGTAGCATCCTGCAGTGATCATGCAACTGATTGGACTGTTTTCCTGTTCAGAGCCCTATCTGACACTCTTGTTAGCTGAGCAGAATAGTGAATACCATGGGCACATTTCCATCAGAGCTAGGCTTTCCTTAATTCTATTAAGGACAGAATATGATAAGTAAATAGGAACTGATCAGCACCTATGACCCCTAACACCTTACATTAGCAATGTGTGTGCCTGTGTGATACAAACCGTCTGGGAGAAATAAAACCCAAAGCCTCTATGCATTTCAAAATAGCCAGATGTTTGCATTCACACTTCCTGAGGATTTAATTCCATCAAAATTTACCAAACTCCATATTCAAGGTTCAGACAAGAAAGAACACCTTCTCTCAAAGAGCTCACAATCAAACAGGAAAAGCCAGAGATGAATCGCTTAAGGTGTACACTCAGGTATCATTTACTGAGCTTCTACTGGGTACTTGGCCCTGTTGTTACCTTTTAAGTCAGAAGACAAGGAAGTCAAAAAAGACAGGGTATAGTGAAAAAGGATGTTTTCACATGCTGAGGAATTTGAATCTAGATTAGAGGAATGTTAGTCACTAATTTAAGAAATATTTATTGTTGATTATGAGTTAGGCATTATAGTAGGTGCTGGAGCTATAATGGTAAGCAAAATAGACATAAATCAAATAGTGACACAAATATGTGTAACTCAAACTAGTAAGTGGTATGAACGAAGAGTGAACAGTGCTATGAGCCTCTATGGCAGAGGAAAAGGTGAGTAAAGAATATAAGAGCTTTCTATGCACGGGAATCAGCATGTGCAAAAGACTCTAAGGCAGGAGGAAGTATGTCATATTTAGGGAACTAAAGGAAGGCCAATGTGGCGGGAACAGAAAGTGAGTGTGAAAAGGGAAGTCTGTGAAGAGGAGCTGCAGAGATAGGTGGTGAGTGCTAAAACAAACAGGACCTTAAAGTCCAGGGTAAGGCATTTGTTCTTTGCCCTCAAAGACACAAACAGAAAATGAGAAGAGCTTTGGTGAGTATGTACATGTGTGGTAATGCAAACAGATTTATCTTTTAAAAGCAACATTTGTCCTACGTCAGGTTTCTCAGGAAACAGATTCTGAGCCCCAGAAACTTGTGTGTAAGATGTTGGTTGGAGAATGCTGTTAGGAACAATACCTGCCAAGAGTAAAGAAGCAAGATTGGGTGGAAGGAGAAGTTGTACCATAATGAAGTTGCAACGGAAGCCTCAGCAAATTCTATGGAGCATGAAGGAGCTGGCATGGTTTGTAAGAAATGTCCTGCATTGAGGCAAGACAATTGAGGTTTGGGTCTATTCCACTAGGCCTCCATTGCATTCACAAGTCACTGGATATGGGCTGCCCTTAGAGAGGAGGTATGATCTTGAATAAGGCCATTCTTTTCAACTGAGAGCAATTTCTAAAGAGGCTGACAGTCACCAATACTCGGAGGAACTGGAATAAAGTAGCATACCCAGACCACTACAGTCCACCCCTTGTATATGATATAGATCTACTTGTTTCATAAAATAAGTTTTGTGAACGGTTCTTTTAGGTTTCTCAATGGTTTCTTTTCCGGGGAAGACTTATAAGCGGAGAATTAGTGGAACAAACTATATTTCTCACAATTGCAGCTGGTATTTGGGCCACATCTGTTACTTATCATTTCTGTACTCTATAATCTATTATTCTCATCCTTGGCTACTACTTTAATTGGTTCAAATGGCTCTCCTGGAGGAATGACCAGATCCTCATTTCTAAAGAGTATGGCACTCCGGTCACCATGCCCTTTTGCAACAATGTCTGCGGTAGTCATTCACTAGTTTCTCTTGAAAGGGCACTGGTGACAAGAGATGCACCAGTAGATCAGTTGGCTGATTCTGTTATATAACAACAGATCTATCTCCTCCTTTCCTTTCTTGCTAGACTTGTTGCATAAGAACTTCAAATGAGGAGTTGACAGCTGGTGCTAAACATGTAATTTGGAGCCAGCACATGACCTGATTGAGGCAGCTGAATCCCACATCGCCAGATGTGTGGTTCGAGTCCTGGATGAGGTGGCTTGAAAAACACACAGTGTGTGTGTATATGTATGTGTGCTTAAAATACCAAAGAGAGAAAGAAATGGAGGAAAAGGGATTGCTGTGTGACCATTCTCCATGTAAGAAGAAATGCTTTCTCACTTTCTCTTTACTTCTCTCCCTTTCTCTCTTTCTCTCTATCTCTGTCTCTTTCTAGCAAGTAGATAAATCCTTTGGTAAATTAAAAAAAAGTAACTAGACTCCTGCCAAGTTCTGTGGTGGAAGAGATCTTAGTCTCAAATTCAGAAACCTTAGATACACAGAAGTCACAGGCACAAGGAGGACAAATTCCGCCAGTGGATCACAGAGAGATTAGAAGTGGGACCACTCCTATTTCTATCCTTTGGTTTTTGAACACATGTATTCCACCTGCTGGGGACACAGAGTCATATAATTTTCATTGCTTCGTAGTCCTAGAAAAGGATGTCCTATTTTCCAGGGTATTATTTCCAAGTTAGTTCCTAACTGAATCTTCAAAGGATCATTCTATTGTTCTTTCAAAGTAACAGTCTCCTTTGTGGTGTAATAAGTTACAGAGCCAGTGGTCATATTCCCACCGTCACACCTTCCCTTAGTACAGTGCTACATTATGTGAAATCTATTTTGGGTGAAAACTTTTGGGTAGCAGTGTCGCCTAAAGACCTGTAGACAGGGAAGGAAAATCCATATCCAGAGTATGTGTCAGTTCTAGTCAGGTTGAATCACTACCTTTTCCAAGGATAAAGGGGCTCAGTGTAATCAAGTAGACCCCCCAAGTGGATGGTTAGTTTCTTATAGAGTGAAGTCATTTTGGGGATTCAACATTGATCTCATGGCTAGCAAGTTGGACATTTGTCAGTGGTAGTAACTAGATTGATTCATCTTAGAGAATAGGAGTCCATGATACTGGGTCCATGCATAATCATTGTGCTAGCAAGTCTTTGCTCTGTTCCTGACACATCAGCCTGCAGAATGACCAATGGCCAATGATAGAGGCTTACTGATATCAACTGGCTGAATCATTCTTTCTACTCGATTTAGTTGCTCTTCCATGGTGAATTCCCTCATGGTCATTTTCATGCAATAGAAAGGTTACCCTACTTTGTGATCTCTCATAAATCTGCCTATACTTCTCTTGCCCAAATCTCTTCATCTGCAGTCTTTCAGTTATTCTCTTTTTGATCTCTTGACTAACGAGCCACACCATGTGCCACTGCTCACAATTCTACCTGTATTCTTATGTCAACCCAATTTTCTTTCTATATAGAGTGAGCCACCAGGTATACCACCTATAGCTCAAGTTATTGGAAAGAATTTTTCTATTGTCTTTTAAGGCCATGACTGTGTGGTGTTGTATGGCTGTGGTTTATTTGCAGTATGTAATTACTTGCTAAGCTGAGAATCAAGCTGAGCCTATTTTCTTCTCCATCAAGTAATCATAAGGATATCATAGCTGTTAGCTAAGGAAAGAGGTGCTGGTTCAATAGTAGAGGGTGACATGAGGGTCTGGGATACCAACTCGTGTAGCTTCCTTGGGTCCCGTGGCCCTACTCATGCCAATGGTGGATGAAATTCTTCCATCTTAAAATGGATAACTTCTAAATATACCTGATTTTATGACTTGGTGGCTCTGACAAAATCTAGTTTGTGATGGATAGCTTTGACCACAGGGTAATTTGACATTCTTTGAGCAGGCAGTTTGTCTCCATCAGGGTCCAGGAATTTACCATGAGTTGTCATTTTGTTTTATTGAATGTTGCATGTTGTGCATTTCCGTACCACAAAATGTCTTTTGATGTTTTCTCATCTCAGTGACCTCTGTACCTGCCGATCATGAAGAACTGCTTGGCTCCTGGAATTGTTGCAGAGTTCTTTCCTGATCTGTGCCCCTTGTAAAACTGGAAGACATTCTTTTAATTCAATAAATGGGCTGGAAGAATATTCTGAAATGTGAACCCATAGAAGCCTACCTGAAAGAGAGTGTTCTTTTTATTTGTCAGAAATGTGATGAACAATAATTTGTCCTTTCTTTTGAATAGGATACCCTAACATGTCTTTGACTATTGGACCTCTAAACATTTCTTTGATTTGGTGGGCCTCTGAATTTTCTTAGGGCTTGTCTTCCACCTTTGGAATACATACATCTTTTTTGTTTTCTTTTAGTTTTTTTTTTTTCCATAGACTGTACACACATGTGCAAGAGAAAAAGTGAGAAATTATCCCCCTGGTGAAGTGGCCATGCTGCATTCCCTTGTCCTCCATTGTTCTTTTGGTATTTGGGACACATGTACCCCATGTGACTTTCAATCCACCGGGTCTGGGACTTGAACTGTGCAGCTGGCCATGTGGGATCCAGTGTTTTAATCACCATGCTAACTACTATTCCTAGAAGTGCATGTATCTTAACAAGGTTGTCCACTGTCATCCTTTAGGACCTGTCTTGTCTTATAGGGATTAGACTGCTGAATTAAATGGGATATTTGGGAGCCACCACTCTTTCATCATATGCATATTTTCTATTTTGATTGGGTGTAGGAACAATTTCAGAGACTTGGCTTTCTATACTGTGATGGTTCTTACCCAAAGGTTCAAGGAACAAATTTGGAAATATACCAAATTCCAAGCATATCTCTTTCAATGATACATTTGGGGACTTGGAAAACAGCACCAGATGGACCTACTCAGAATTAGATTTGGGCCAAGAATCCATTTTTTTACCTGGGCCCCTGTGTTGCAGACCTTGAAAAAGGGGCTAAGTCTGATTGCATCCCAGTCTGAAAAGGCTAGAAGAATATTTAATGCCATAGCCTGGGCTTCCTAATGTGCAGGATGTGTGGATGATATAAATAATAGAAGGGCATCATATTGAGAGGGAGAGTTATAAGATAGAAAAGTTTCTGCTTTTCTCATTTAACATGCTTAAATATTCAAAGTCATCCCAAAATGAACAGGTTCAGGTCTCTTAGATGGTAGTGGGGCACAAATAGATTTCCCATATAAATATGACCTGGAAGTTGACTAATTTTTATAGTATCACCTTCCTCAATATCTGAAAAATGGATTTATTCCCTTGTCCTGATTCAAGAAATATTAGAAAGACAGTGTCCTACAAAAGAATTAATGACCTTTGCCCTCTTTGGTTATTTCTCCAACCCAACCCTCTCTGTGGGTATGATATTTCCACTTCTGGTCCTAATAACACATGTGACTGTGTGGGCTGTGAACTCAGGGAAGTCACCCAAATTTCATCCATCTAAACAGGAAAGAGGGTGGCTGTATTTTACCTTCTGGTTCTGAAAATTTAAATTTATTTGTAGTAGAAAATACTTCCAGGATTTAAATTGACTCAATGTTGAACTCCCGTGGCTCAGAACACACCTTCTTCCATCTTTTTTTTATATTACCAGAGAGTACATGCACTTGCCAGAGAGAGACAGAGAGAAAGAAAAAGCACTCCACAGTAGAGCATTTTTGTGCTACAATTCCTTCTTCATTTCTCCATCTTTTTGAAATTTGGGGCACACATGAGCATATGCCGAGTATTTTTTAAACTGCTGGAGTTGAGATTCAAATTGCAGTTGGCCATGTGAAATCTGGCTTCCCTAACCACTAGGATATGGGACTAGCCATAGAACACCCTTTCTAAAACTAGATTTTCTCCTCTAGTATCTTCAGTGACTTTGCTCAACATAAGGTAAGCATACTCACTCAGGACTCATTTACGTAACGCTAGAGGTCGGAAACAGAATAACTTTAGGACTCGGAGTTTTCTGAGCAACAATTTTTACTTGTTTTGGTCAAGAAACCGTACAACTTTGTATTATTATTATTATTTTTGTTGGTGCTATAACAAATACCACAAACTCTTTGGCTTAAATAATATAAATTCATTCTTTTTCTTTTTTTTTCATAGAGGTTTTTGCTATAGGGCATGTGCACTCACCAGAAAGACAGGGACAGAAAGTGAGAAATCACCCCCCAGTGGGGATGGCCACGCCATGATTGCTTCTCCTCCACTCTCCTCTTGGGATCTTGGACATGCACACACACATACCCAGCATGAGTTTAAGCCACTGGGTCTGGGACTCAAACCGAGGTTGACTACATGGGAGTCCAGAGACACAGCCATTACTCCAACAGCTGGCTCCATACAAATTCATTCTTTTGCTGTTCTATCAAACTGAAGTTCAACACAGGGCTAGTCTTGTGGTCTAGAGGTTAAGAGAGTCAATCCTACATGACTGACTGCAGTTTGAATTCCAACCTTGGTGACTTGAATAGCATGCCAGTTGCATGTGCATGTGTGCCCAGAATTCTGTCAGAATGAAGAAATGGATGAGAAGGAGTTGCATCATGACCATAGCAACTGGGGGGGGGGGGGTTATTTTTGCCTCTCTCACTTTCCTGTTTCTGTCTCTCTATCTTGTGAGTGCACTTGCCCTCTGGCAGCAATAACAACAATAAAAAGTCTGATACAGGTCCCTGTAGGTAAAACCAAAGTGCAAGCAGGCTTACATTCTATCTGGGGTACTAGGAAAGGATTTGTTTCCTTGCATTCCAACTTCCGGTGGTTGTCTTCATGCCTCGGTTCATGGCCCCTGTTCTCCATCTTCAAAGTCAGTAACATTGCATCTCTCTGACACTTTCTTCATCTTTGCATCTTTCTCTCTGATCAAAGCTGGGAAAGGTTAATAATTCAGGTGGTTAGTCTGGAACTACCTGGATAATTCACAATAATATCCCCATCTCAAGGATATCTTTACTCACATCTGCAAAAGTCCTTTTGTTCTGTAAGGTAACATATCAGTAGGTTGGGCTTAAGGTATAGACAATTTGGGGGGGGAGCATTATTCCACTACAGATAATAGCATATCAAAGCCATGAGGGATCTTGGATTCTGTCCTTTTACTTCCCACTCATTAAAAAAAAATATTCTTTACAAGTTTATTCATTGGGGTGGAGAGAGAGAGAGGAAAAAAGAGAGAGAGAGAAAGAAATAGATAACTCCAAGAGGGTCTTCTGAGGCATTCCTAATGGTTATGCATTCAACCTCTGACTGAGCAGTACTGGTTACAGTGAATTCATGGCTACATGAGAAAACTGCTTTTTATTCCCTTCAACATCTTCTTAGGTTTTTTTTTTTTTTTAAAAAAAAACAGGTTTTGTTCTAGTCTGTTAGAGAAAGCAGGTGAAACTGAGTAATTTATAAAAACAGAGGTTTATTCAGGTCATGGTCCAAGGGCCACCTTTGTGAGGGTCTTCTGACTGCATTAGAACATGGCTGAGGGAAAGAGAGAGTGGTCCGTGGGTCTCTCTCCTTACAAACCCACCAGGAGTTATTCAAGAGGGCGTCACCTTGGTGATCTTAATCCCAATGTCTCCTTCAAAGTCATACCTTTCCACACCATAAGTGGATCAGGTCTTCACCTTCTTAATCTCGTAACAATAACTTGGCATATGAATTTTCAGGGAACATATTCAAACTATAGAAGACTCAGAACTGAGATTTTATGGAACAACCACAGCATAGAAGCTGCCTTAGCAGGGCTTATGATCTTCTCCACAGAACCATGTCACAAACCCTGCTATGTTTCCAAGTACTGAGTGGTTGGAAAAGCCATGATGCGTCTTTGAATAGAAAAACATGTTATGACTTTTCGGACGACCCAATAGGTTCTGAGCTTGAATTTGGCTTTTCCCCATCAGACACAGGATTAGGAGCTGTCCTTTTGGTGACAAGCAGCTATGAGTTGATTTAGCCATCAGCTTTGAGTAGCTTTTTACTCATAAATGCCAGGAACTTGGGTACTGTCTTTTTTACATGGTCCATCTATTCATTCAGTTATTTAGAAATATTTATTGAACCACTTCTATGTGCCAGACATTGCTCTCGGTACTGTGGATCAGCACTGGACAAGGAGAAGTCATTTCCCTCATGGAACTTCCATTCCAATGCTGGCAGTGAGGTGGGAATCAATGAGTAAATAAGTCCATATTATAATATTTCAGAGAAATCGATATTAAGAAAATAAGACAGTATAAGGAAAGGTAGAGAACGCTGAGATGAGATGGCCAGGAAGGCCTCTCAGGGGAGGTGGTATTGAATATTGTTGTAGATGGAGTTAAGGAGATCTCATTGAGGATTAGAGAGAATTGGGGAATAAAAGGCTAAGAAATTGGGACCAGCAGATGGTGTAATGGCTACATCACTGGACTCCCATATAGTCGACCGTGGTTGGAGTACTGGATCCGGTGGCTTAAACTCACACCGGGTGCGTGTGCGTGCGTGCCCAAGATCCCAAGAGGAGAATGGAGGAGAAGAGATTGTGGTGTGGCCATCCTTCCCAGGGGTGGTGATTTCTCACTTTCTGTCTCTCTGTCTTTCTCTGTCTTTCTGGCAAGCACATGTGCCCTATAGCAAAAACCTCTCAAAAAAAAAAAAAAAAAAAAAGTCTAAGACATTAATTGGGGCTGTTTTTATCTCATTTCTTCATATGCTTTCCCAGTCTCCAACCTTCTTCTGGCTGGCCTGCCTTCAAACTAAGAAGTGGTGGCCTCCTGCTACCCATGCTTCAGGGAGAGGTTTCCAGAACAGAACCCAAGGAGAAAAGAAGCAATACTTCCTAAAATTGCAAAACAGTTTCTAAGATGCATGTCAGAGCCAGGCTTTGTGGATAAGCATCCTGAAGGGCATGGGGCCTCAAGTTTATGTCAGAAGCAGTAGCTATTGATGGGGAGGAAAGGCATCAGTCTCCCAGGTCTTGTATGCACATTCATTGGAGTGTTAAGAAGGGTAAAGAGGGAGTGGAGAGGGCTGGAGTACGTCTCTTGATGTCCCTAAATGTGTAATAGGTATTAATACCTAAAATTTTGGATAGTGCTGCAGGTGCAAATTTCTTGCCAAAGGTCCATTAACCACAACGTTTTATAGGTAGGCTGCTGACGCCTACCTATCTACCTTCCTCATCCCAAATCCATGATTCCAAATGGCAGCATTCTTAACGTTTTCCTTTAACATCTAAACTGCACATCTGCAGGGAGTTTTGTTCCCAACCTTAGGTCCTGAGGACCCCACGTGTCCCAAGTGGCCTACTAGAAACATCAGGGTTGATGTGAGCCAATAGGACTTGGCAAACAGAGAGGACAGATTGGTCTCATTTGTTATCTCATCACCCAAACAATGCTTCTGAGATATTTCCTTTGGACTGGTTAACTTCAAACACGAAGGAGCTCATTGAATAAGAAACACCTAAATGTTTCCAATTGGGCATGCTTCTCCTGACTATCCCAGGCACCTTGAGCTGAGGGGCTCCTAATGGTCCTCCCTGCTTGGTCTCTAGTCCTGATTCTCCCTCTCCATTGGTATGAGGACAGCTTTGCCTGCAGCAGGTTGAGCCAACCCTAGCTTGAGTGCTAGTGTGCTGGAATGACGGGCAGGGCAGTGGAAGACTTTGCTTCACAGGCACGTTGATAATATAACCAGTAAAGCCTAGGAAAGGCTACTGCAGCCTTGACTAATAAGGATCGAATCCCAGCGTGGCCGTCAAAACAGCTGGAAAAGCTGCAACCCCTGTTAAATGAGGAACTGGGCAAATATCTTGACGTAGAAAAACTGTGTGTGTACCCTGGTAGAAATGATACTTTTATAGTTATTTTTACATCCAAACATTACTCTTTGAGTGCCATCATATTTTATGAAAACTTTTATTAACATTTCAAAATGACCTTACCCTCATGGTGGGACTATCAGTCCCAGGAGCCATAACCTATTTAAAACATTTTTATCTTTACAAACACAATAAAGTAAGCTGTCTTCGACGGAGATTTGTAGATCTCATTAGAGATACTTTTTAAGAAGGTAGTGTGTCTCTGGGGAAGATAATGACAGGTTGTAATCTTTGCATGCAAAGTTTTCAAACACGAACACTTTGTGCAAATGGATTGTTTCATCTTTTGAGCTTGGTTGTCACCAGATTTGCTTTGTAATTGCGCTGGTATTCAGTGGAGGTGATTGGGACTCTGACTGCCCTGAACAGAGCAAGACACATTGGATGTGACGGAACGCGTACTCCCCAACTTGGCTTAGCCATCTGGGGTGAGGCTTTGCCTGAGGACCACAGGGACGCAGGAAAACTCATGCAGAGGCCAGAGACAAACGACACCGCCTTTCTTTTGATTAAAGTCAGTCTGATCTTCTAGGTTTTTTAAATGAGGGTTTCCCCTTGGGGAGTGACTGGCCTAGGTGGCAGTCGAGGGGGGTAATTTTTCAGAAATGCTGCTTCCAGTGGGCCGGTGTTCAAAGGCCTCCCTGCTTAAATGGTCTTTTTATGCGGCGAGATAATGGCAGCTTGCACATTGCTAAATCAGGCCTGTGTGCTGAGGAATGGCTGCATTCCGGGCACTTGTAATTTGTCAGAAGAAATGCAGACCATCTCTCCAGGAGTCTGCTTAAGAGGACATCATTTCTCTACGAGCTCTGCCGTGGGTCAATGTGCAGCGCGACTCACACACCATCTCCCTGTTGCTTCTACCTCCCGGGGATGCTCTGATTTATTAGGATCAAGCAAGCCCTGTCCCCCTCCTGACTCAATCCACAGGGCGAACATTCCCTCTTTTCTCCCCTGCTCTCTTTCTCCTTTCCTTCCAAGCCAAAAGGCAAGAGAGGGGTCACTTTATAAATGTTCTCTGTGTCTTATGGGAGATGCTGCTGATGAAGTGTCCCTCTGCTGGGGCTGGTGATGGTGGCTGGCCCTGGAGGAGAGCAGGGCCCTGGGAGTGGCTGTTCTCGTTTCTAATTGTGAGGTGACAGTGAGACTGCAGGGTGCTGGAGAGATGAAGCCAAACCATTGGTGACTGAACACAATTACTTTCATCAATATGGGATGAGGGGACAAAGCCCAGTGGCCCACTGTGGAAGGCCCCCATCTTTTTCTAACTGTTTTAATTGCATTTCTATTTGAGCCTCCTTCTCCCTCAAGCTCACTTAATAAACCACTGCTCTGGTTTGGTGTCCATTTTAAAGCTTTTTTGAGTGTGGATTTATAATGTTATTATTATCTACTTTATGAACGATATGAAGAGTCTTCTATAAGTAATTAAAAAGTGTATTAGTAAGAAGAAAAGCTATGTATGGCTTCCTGAATATTTTGCCCCCTAAGAAAACTATACTTTAATCTCATTTTTCTGCGAGCTTTTTGAAGTCCCCTGGTATCACTAGGATCTGCTTCTCCTTTTGGATCCATGTCATCATGTAAGACCTCCTTGATGACCTTTGTCCCCGAGGCTCCAGACACTTCCTTCCGCAGTACAACAATAATAAGGTTCATGGCAGGGAGGCCATGCCTGACTGCATGGAGCTTCTGTCCTTCACCAGCTCTGTGACTGTGACCAAATGACTTAACCACCCTGTGAGATAATGGTGGAACTCACCTCGCAGGGTCATCATGAGGCTTAAAGGAGTGCGAAGAGTAGTGCTTGGCATGTGGCAGACCCTCAGAAAGCAGAAGCCCCACTGTTGCACTTTGCCTGGACTCTTTCCATCTCTATTGAGCTTTCTGTCCTAGGGGCCCTGCTTTGCTCCTCCGCCTCTAGCAGACCTCCTCCCACCGAAGCCCTAGGAGATTTCTCCCCCACCTAGGGAGTTTCTCAGCAGACTCTGTGCATGTAAGAACCTGCCTTCAGAAGCAGGCCACGTGAGGACATGGAGGTTGGAGGTAGAGTTTGTGAAGTCTTAACCTCCCCTGGGTTACGAGCTGCACCTTTCCACATCTAGCTGCTTTCTTAACAGGCCCTGTCTGGCTGAGGAATACATTTGTCGTCATTCTGCACAGGGGCAGGAGCTGTTGGCCTTTGTCCTTGAAGGATCTAGGGTCTGAGCTTGGTGTTCAACATTCAGAGAGGAGAGCCAGTTGGCATGCAACCTGATGCACTCTGAGACTCATGTCCACTTTGACTCTCCATGTGGATGATGTCTCTTTACTTTCTGAGTCTACATTTAGCTTAGCTGACTTCCCAGTTCGACCATCCATGTAGCGTTGACTTTCCCAACCAACAAGTACATTTTAAAGCAAATGCTGCCAGAGGGCATGTGCGTTCACTGGAGAGAGACAGAGAAAAGAGAGAGAAAAAGCATCCCACCATGAGAGACGGCCATGCTACAATCCCTTCTCCTTTTCTCCCTCCTTTTGGGATGTCAAGCATGCACACTCATGTGCTTGGCATATTTTCAAACCGTGGAGGCGGGATCTGAACTGCAATTGGCCATGTGAGATCTGGCTCTCTTAACCACTACACCACTGGTTGGCCCTACAAATACATTCTGATGACCTACTGTGTGAAGAAAGGCATAGGAAGCAATAATTTTTTTTTCTTCTACCTTTTTTTAGGTGGAGACTGACTGAGAACATGGATTTGCTCACTAACCATTCTTTCTCTATTTTTTTTTTCTCATTCTGGGTAAATAATGAATTGGCCAACGCTTTAGTCCTGTTAAGAAAGGTTGATTCAGTTAGAGAACAAGAGCACGAGGCTCAATTTCAAGGTTAAGTTCATTAGAAGGAATATTAGAAAATGATTTTTTTTTTGTCTGATAGCTTTGCCAATGGAGAAGCTGGATTGAAATGTTTTTGATTTGGCTTTATAATCCAACCGCTGGAAACTGTTGCCCTTCCCAATCCAGATTCATTTTAAACTCCTTCATTCTGGATTCTGCTTAATAGTATCAGCCCAAATGCTACAGAGTATGGTCAAGGATGATAGTCACAGGGTCAAAGATGAGAAAGACAGAAGTGTCCTTGCACCCAGTTGTGTGAGCATCCAGGTAATGAGGATGGTGCAGGAGGCAAGAGACTGTCATCGTTCACATCGCAAAGACTAGGGACACCTTTCCTGGGAAGAGAACTGACAAACCTTCCCCTGTGAGGAGGGAGCGTCCTTGGGAAGCTACAGAGCACAAGGCGCAATCTTTCATTGATCACCACCCTTCGGATGCTCCCGGAATTGTGCTGTCTAGGAAACCATTTAAACTGGTGTGAAGAGAATACAGCATTTGACAATGGTTGTTTTGTCTTAAGACACATGCATTAAAAATACATCTGAAATCCAGGGCACAAAGAATCCAAATAATGTTATTAAATTTCTTGTTGAAAAAGGTCCCGCGAGACAGCTGGCTTCACTCCATACAAAAAAAGAAAACACAAAAACTCGCAGAACTTGACTTGTTGCGTGAACAAAGCATCTCCGTTTCTTTTTTGCTTCTCCCTTTCTCTCTCTCTCTCTTTTTTTTTTTTTTTTTTTGCATTTCCCACTTTCCCATTTCTCCTGAGGAGACAAACAAATCTCTGAAGGACTATTAAGTTGCAAATATACTGGAGCCAAAAATAGAAGATGGAGCCTTATAAACATTTTGCATATTTTGGTGTAATTTGTTGAAAATAGTACAAAATATGCTCACAGTTGGCATCTAGAATGCAAATATTAGGAATCTAGTCCCCTGATACATTATGGTTTTTCAGCAGTATCGCGTGGGCTCTTCCAATAGCTATTGTGCGACTCTGTAGTTTGTTGGAGTGTGAATAATATCAGTGACTTGTTTGTACAGTATATTAGGGAGATCCATGTCGTCAAGTGATATTAGCTCCTCCAGAGGCTCCAGGGGACAAGAGCCCAGAGTGGAACTCAGGGAAAAACAGATACATATATTTTTAACATCGCTGATGCTATCTTGCTTTTTGGCGTTATTTCCTTAAAATAAAAGCCAGGCCGAGAGTTGAAGTATGCATGGGGCTTTTGTGTTCTAGAATACGGGGGTGCTAAGTAGAGAGGCTTTACAGGAGATCTACAGTTTGTGCTCGAGCCGATGAAACTCTTTCCCAATCCAGAGCTCCAGTGAGCCTGACTGGTTTTATGGCTGACGGTAAATTCGTCTCCCCTCTCCTCTGACAGGTGAGGAGCCGTCCTCCCTTGAATGGGGGCCTCCACCGTACATCTGGCACCCACCTCACAGGTGAGCCTTTCCGCTCCTAAATGATGACTGGTAAGAAAAACAAGATGTCTTTCTTGGTTATAAATTTAACTCTTCTATGATTAGTCTGGGCAATTAGGACACCCCTGGGGTTCAGTCTATGGCTGAGGCACAAGCTGGAAGTCTGATTAGCTCAGGTCTCCTGATGCTTGTTCCTGGTAGTAAATGCCTGGCACATATAGTATTGATTTTCATTTAGATATCTTAATGTTTCCAGACAATCCCGGCAGATGTGGGCTGAACTCAGATCTGCGGGAGCGCCGGTCTGCAATCTGCAAACATTTTTCTTGCCACTTTGTTTCATTTTTCCTAAACTTAACTGATTTGGAATCAGGAGATATAAATGAAAAATGCCGAGTGGGCCTATCAATCACAGCATGCACAAACATCGCCACTGCCCTTTTCCTAACATCCTATTACCACCGGGTAGTTGGCTAGTCAAACAGGAATAAAAATTACACTGCAAACATCATAAGTTAGGCTTGATTTGTTGAGCAAGTAGCCTGACAATTCGGTAAGAGTTATATACCTCAGCTTCGCTGAAAATCAGGCTTGTTATGGCTCTGGTACGTCTATAAAGATTGTTCATTTCATATAAAACAGCTACCTGCACTGAACGCCCTGAAAGGAAGAATGATGCTGGTTATAAATATAGAGGAAAATCTATTTGTCTGCCCCTTCACGCTGTTAGCAAGTCACATGGAGCGGCCCTTTGGTGTTTCTCGGCAGCAGGGGGAGTTCTCTGTGGCCACCTTCCCCTCTGCCAAGCTGGCCTGGATTGAAGCACATCATCTCTCTTTGTCATATGAGATAAAGCAGTGAAGTGTGACCGGTGCCACCGCCTTGCTCTCTGCCCACCAGGGGGACGCTAATGATATTGAAAAGCTAGACGGCATTGCATTTAAGCCAAATGCGAAGGGAAGGCTGTCTGTTGGCCGGCTGGGCTGGATACCAGTTAACGTCAGAAAAGATAAATAGAAATTATTAGAATGGGTTTGGAAGCGGTTTTTTTTTTATAGGGCAGGGTTGTATTCGTTTAAAGATACATTATTGGACTGTTATATCTGATTTCAAGCTGCTGGGTAATTAAAATGATTAACATCCCTTACTCATAGAGTTCAATTCATTAAAGTTTTAAGCACCCTTTGTGCTCAGAACGGAAAGATAGAGCATTCATGTTGACTCACGCCAGGAGTCACTCAATTCAGCCCTGCGTTTATTTCCCCTGATCTTCCAAGCCACGGTGTCCATTCCTGAGCTGCGAGAGCACACCACGTGGAGTGGAAGGCAATGGCCTTAAACGTGCACCTGCTAGGCTCCCTTGTTCTGAGAGGAGGGAGGGAAAGAAAATGGAGAAACCCAGAACGTTTTGCTAAGGACATGACCCAGGTGCTTCTCACAGGCACCAGGACTTTGCATCTGCTGGGGCCTGGGGAAAGCTCGTGGTGGGGACTCAGCAGCTGTGACTGAAATATGTGTCTAGCCCTCAGGTATGTTGTTAAATGTGAGATCTGAGCAGGGCACCTGCATCTCACAAACATGCTAGAACACGCCGAGGACGTGATTCTTATTATCACCCTGATGTAAATGTGCAAAGTAAATGACGTTTCCTGTGCTATATTTCTTACTTTTGCACGTTTAAAATATCCAGTGCTATGTTGGTATGCTCTGTGTTTCAGAGAGCACACTCGTGTGATGACAAGATGACAACGCTCTCTTTTTTTTTTTTTTTTTTAGAGACTTTTGCTATAGGGTACATGCACTAATCAGAGAGACAGAAGCTGAGAAATCACCCCCTAGGGGGATGGCCATGCCACAATCCCTTCTCCTCCATTTTCCTCTTGGGATCTTGGGCATGCATGAACATGTACCTGTCATGAGGTTTAAACTATCAAGTCAGGGAATCGAACTATGATCGACTAAGTGGGAGTCCAGTGATGTAACCATTCCATCTGCTGGTGCCAAAATGCTCTCATCTTTAGGGCACCATACATTTTTGCCTCCTTGTTCAGGGAGAGAGAATAGTGTGGACCTCTTTATCACTCTCCTGTATGAAGTTTTACATAGTTGAAATTTGCTAAGACTGCTTGGGCTGCTGAATCTTTAAGGCAAAGATATGGCTTGGGAAAGTTTGCCATTTGGAAGCTTTCGGCGGGAAGTCAACACCCACACTGCCCAGTCATGTGACCTTGAGAAAGACAGTTAACCTCTCTGAACCTCAGTGCTCTTATCTTTAGGATGGAAAAAGATGTATCTTCTTTAGAGGATCAGAAGGAATAGTGATTACAAGTGCCTTGTGCAATGCTTGGCCCAGAATGAGTACTTAAAGCATGATAGCAGTACTGTTAGTATCCATTGTGATGTGAGTAGCAGTAGTATATATCAGCAGTATTATAGATACTCAGAACCAATAAGTGATGTGCAGAATGGAGACAGGCCCTCCTAGCCATGGGCCTCAGGAATGTTGACCACATGGTGAGCTGTCCAAAAACAGTGATGCCTTTGCTACTAGATGTGAAATCCATGCTTATCATAAGGAAAAAAAAAAAAGAAATCTTACAGAAAACCTAATGTTAAGCGTATATGACAAGTGTTTACTTCTAGAGAAAAGCTCATTTTAACTTTTGAGACCAACTTATTGGTAAGGGTCTAAAACAAAATTAGGTTCTAAAACAAAATCCAGGCTCACATCCATTTTATAACTTGTTACTCAAGTGTCTCTGCTCTGAGATTCTTCAGACTGGCTTTGGAGAGTGTCAGATCAAAGTCTACTGTTATTATATCAGAATAGCTGCTTTCCCTTCAACTTGGCAGTTGTCTACAAGAAGAGCAGAAATTAAGAGGAATGGTAGACATTGATTGTAAACAATGGTAAGCAATGATTCTCTTTCACTCTTTATTTGGAGAGTTATTTTTCTTTTTCTTTTATTTTGCCTTGGGAAAGAATGCAACTTTCCCACATTGTTGTCATTCTAATCAAAAGCACAAAGTCTCACATGTGTTTTCCAAAGGCAGGTTTCCAAACTGGGACTCAACTGGGCAAGGCTGTGTGGGGTGGTTGGCTATGGGGATGCTCCCTTCCTCTGCTTGGGTGCTCCGACACAGCTCACCAGCCATGTCCGCCGCCATGAGAAGGGCCAGTGAGCTCCTCCCACTGCAGAGTGGCCATGAATGCCAGAATGGTGCTGGGCCCACTGTAGAGGGTTTCTTTCCTCTCTTAACACATCTGCTCTGATGTGAGCGGTCATCTTTCTCCTTGGAGCCCTGAGCTGTCTGCCTGGATATAGCATTGGTGCTGTGCTTTCCTGCATGCTAGGGTGCAACCTCAGGGACATTCCTTTCCACTCCTGTTCCTTCATCTCCAGGTGAGCACAGCTGTGCCTAGACTGTGTGAGGTTTGTTCCCAGCAGAATGAGGAACAGTTTCTCGTGCTATCCTATCTTCACCTCTCTTTGGACACTCCTATCCCCCACTTAGAATTAGAGTTACTTGTGAGAGATAGGGTCATACCCCTAATCATGGTCTCTGGCTCTGAGTTCTCTGAAACTCAGACGGCACAAACTAGTGCCTCACAGGTTGATTTCAACCAGCAAATTCTGATTGTGTTTCATATACATGTTTGTGTATGTATATGTGTGTGTGTGTGTGTGTGTGTATGTGTAGGGGTCTTCACAAAGATCATGGAAAATGCATATTACCAAAAAAATTACGCACGGCTTTCAGTTTTTTTGGTGGGTACCAAAATAAACTGGTACTTTAATTTTATTTTTTTCATGAGGTTTTTGAAGTTTATACACACACATTTATACATACATATATAGTATACATATACATATTACATATATATAGCATAACATACATGTAAGTGTGTGTGTGTGTGTGTGTGTCTGTGTCTATATAAAACACAAAACAACACACACACACACACACACACACACACACACACAAGCTGAATATCCTTTATCAAAGATTCCTGGAACCAAAGATGTTTTGGATTTTTGATTAAAGAAAAAATTGAAATCAGGACCAGCAGTTAACATAATGGCTATGTCGCTGGACTCCCATGTAGTCGACCGTGGTTCGCATCCCAGACCCAGTGGCTTAAAACTCATGCCGGGCGTGTGTGCGTGCGTGCCCAAGATCCCAAGAGGAGAACGGAGGAGAAGGGATTGCAGCATGGCCATCCCCACTGGGGGATGATTTCTCACTTTCTGTCTCTCTGTCTCTCTGGCGAGCACATGCGCCCTATAGCAAAAAACCTCTCCAAAAAAAAAAAAAAATTGAAATAGATGCTTATACATAATCAGATATCTTGGGGATGGGTCTCAAGTCTAAACACAGAATTATTTGTGTTTCATATACATCTTATATACATAGCTTGAAAGTAATTTTTATACAATATTTTTGTCTTCCATGTTTGACAGCAGCCCATAATCTGGGATCCACTTGTGGCACCATGTTGGTGCTCAGAAAGTTTCAGATTTTGGAGAATTTTAAAGTTTGGATTTTCAAATTTGAGATGCTTGACTTTGCATGTGTGTGTGTGTGTGTGTGTGTGTGTGTGTATTCAAACTTTAAACTTTAGTTTGAGAGAGAGAGAAAGACAAGCACCCTCAATAGGATCTCGGGCTGCTATTTCCCCCTTGCCTTTCATTCGGCCAGGATCACAGGTGCATACCGATGGATCCAGCATGTGCAGGTCAGCCTAGAGCCAAACTCCAATCTTCCCTATGGCTTCCAGCATTGCAGAGTGTTGTGTTACCACTGTGTCACTGGAGTTGTATATATATTTAATAGAATGAGCTGCCTACATTAAAAAGATATTTCACAAAGAAATCTATCTGCTTTGGGAAAATGAAACAGAAAGGAAGAGCTAGCAACACTGGGCCTGTGTATCTATAGAGCAGCAATCTGTTACCACTAGTGGGGCTGCCCTCTTTAGAGGGAATGGATTTCCCTTTATGATGTGGTGGTCCCACTCCTCCCTTCCTTATTTCACAACTCTGTCTTTCATTTGCCTTCACTGCCTGGCCTTTGTAGGCATATGGATTTGAAACTCTTACTGTATAGAGTAGATGTTATAACAAATGAATGAGGGTCAGCTCCATAGCCTAGTAGTTGGATGAACTGGGTCCTACCTGATTGACTGCAGATTGAGTCCTAGTTCTAGTGGCTTAAAAACATTCTACGTGCATGTATGAGTGTGCTCCAAATCTCAACAGGATGGAGAAATGGAGGAGAAAAGATTACAAGGTGACTATTCCCACTGAGGAGGGCTTCCCTCCAGTCTCTGGAAATTAAAAAAAAGAAAAAAGAAAAAAGAAAAAAAAAAATGAATGAATGAATGAATGAATGAATTGATGAATGATTACAAGAATGACACAAGTCAGTGGGTGGTTGCTGGTATTTCCTTGGACTTGGTAAGGATGCTAGAGTCTAGGTTGTGTATCTATTTAGAATGCATTATAGATCATGCCAGCCTCAGGGTTTAATATGAAGGGTTAGTACACATATGGCAAAGTATCTGTTCACGATCCCACTGGAATCTCTCAATCAATGCTATTGGTTACTAAGAAGAGAATAAAGATGACCCAGGCCAACCTATCCCACCTAGAATAAAAAAACAAATGAGTGAGTCACATCTTTATTGCTCCCTTACTCAGCACAGCTTCACTAAGCACAGACTGCATACCAGCCACCACGGAAGACACGGATTCAGGAGTGCAGAGTGGTGGTATATACCCTTATAAGCTGGTGGGAAGTTAAGACACAAATAATTTTTTTTTTAAATTGTATTTACTTAGAAGCATTCAGAATGTCAACAAAACAGCTGCAGCTTTTTTTTTTTTTTTTTTTTTTTTTTTTGCAATTACAGAGTGGTATTCAGTTAACAGAACAACAATTATTTCGTATAAGCTGCATCAGAGACAACTGAAGATGAAAAAACTACCAACCCCATATATAACTAATTTGAGACACAAATAATTGTTAAACAACAGAAGTGGTAAAGTCTGAAGCTGATATCTTCCTCTGCCCATCCACATTACTCCTTCCATTTATCCACCCTAGTCTCAGCCACCAAATGTATAGAACATAGCACAGAATACTGGGCCATCTGGTTTCTGGCTGGTTTCTGACACAGGAGAACTCAGGCGAGATTGGAGGGATGAGAAAGAGACTAAACTCAGAGTTAACCTGCTGGATCTCTCTTTCCGTGATGGTGTTAGATGAATTACTCCCTTGACTGAGGCCTCTGCCATTCTCAAGACAATGCAGAATTATCTCCTTCCAGGCACCAAGGATTTATTTCTTTTTATTTTCTTTCTTTCTTTCCTCATCCTCCTCCTTCTTCCTCCTCCTTCTTCCTTCTTCTTCTTTCTTCTTCTTCTTCTTTTTCTTCTTCCTCCTCCTCCTCCACCACCACCTCCTTCTCCTCCTCCTCCTCTTCTTCTGAGAGATTTTTGCTATAAGGTGCATGCACTCACCAGAGAGACAGAGAAACAGAAAGTGAGAAATCACCTTCCAGTGGGGATGGCCACACCACAATTTCTTCTCCATTTTCCTCTCCGTATTTTGGACACACATGCACATCTCTGATGTGAGTTTTATGAGTTTTAAGCCACCAGGTCTGAGATTTGAACTGCAGTCAAGTACATGAGAGTCCAATGATGTAACCATTATGCAATCTCCTGGTCCCAGGACTTCTGCTTTTATGCCATCAGGCAAAGATAATGGTTTTCACACTAATCCTTGAGGTTCCTGTAGGGTCATATATCTCTTTGTAAGTTTTGTAAATAAGCTCTCCCTGAATTATCTTCACTGGATGTGCAGTCTGTTTTCTGCTAAGACCCTGACTGAGAGAAGGACATCAGGGAGACAGAGGTAAAGTGTCTATGAAGGAAAGGGGGTCAGAATAAGAAGCACTTCAGTGGTCAGTTGGCATTTGAGCTCCCACTGACTTTATAGGATTTGTCAATGGGAGGGATGAAGGCAAAGCCATTGCCCTTGGAGGAGGCAGTGTGGTGCTGGGTGTGGGCAGGGACCCACAGAGGGCATTGTGTGGGTCAGTCTTAGAAATAAAGAGGATCAATGGGAGTGATAGGGAGTATAACTGGAGTGTCATGCTGGTCTTGAGTGGACTGAAAAATCATGCTTGTATTGGTTTCCAAGTTAAGGAGTTCTGCTGTTCACTGAGAGTTGGAGTGTTACAGAAGGTGTTTGAGCGGGGAAATGAAATAACCAGAGCTTGAAACAAGAGAACTTCTAAATGTGCATTTAACATGAGATTTCCCATTGAAATAACCAAGGGAATGTAATTATAAAACATTGGTATTCACACTGGAAATAAGGAAAAGTAGTCTAACCATCTCACTTTCTGATAAATTTTTTATGAAATATGGGGCAAAAGGCACCACACCAACTCAGACAGTTGCATTCAAATGAGAATATACCTGGAGAAAAGTTTGGTAGGATCCCATTAATAAGCTTAATCCAAGACACAGGGGAAGCAGTGTGATGGGGCTGTGAGGCAGGAAGTGTGGGATCCGTCTAGATTCCCACCAGTGCAGAGAGCTAGGAGGAGTCTGGGTTTGATCCCAGTCTGACTGCTTATCATGCATGTGATTGGGCAAGTTATACGTCTTCTCGGTGCCTTAGTTTTATCATTTGTAAATGGGGTTAGTAAGAATAAAAATCGAATGACTGTGCAGTGATGATTAATTGAGGTGATTCTTGTGGAGCATATAGAATTGAACCTGGTCTAGAGAAGGAATAAGTGCTGCTTGGGGTTGTGAGTAGTGCACTCACACTGAAATCATCCTCAGGTTGATTCTTAAATCCTTAAGTTTTTTGCCATATGGTGTGTGTGCTTGCTGGAGAGGAGAGAGAGAGAGAGATAGTGAGAGTGAGAGGGGAAGTCAGAAATCACCCCCTCTGGGATGGCCACACCATGATCCCTTCTTTTCCATTCTCCTCTTTGGATTTTGGGCATGTATGTGCACACTGCCAGGTTCGGGACTTGAACTGTGGTTGGTTGTGTAGGAGTCCAGCACTGTAACCTTCACACTACCTGCTGATCCTAAAGATGAATTCTTATAACTCAGATAAAGTGAATAAAGAGGTGAAAATGATGGAGAAAACAATAAAGAGACAAGTTCAGGTCAGTTCAGGAGATTCACACCACATATGCTATAATTTCCAGAAGAACAGCTTCCGCTTTTAGATGAAAGCTCATTATGTAGTGGAGGACCAGCTATACTTGATGAACAGAATCCAAAACAGAGTGACTTATGACACTTCTGAATTTCAAGGGTGGGCAATGTAAGTTATTGTAGAAAGCAAGGGGGAGAAATCAAGCTGTTATTTGAATTTTCTACTGCAATGCTAAGTGACAGAAGGCTAAACAGAAGTGTTCACAAAAATTTGAAAGAAAGATGATTGTTTCTCCATAACGATACAGAAAGAGGTGAGCGAATACGTCCAGACGAAGGGTCATTTGTCCGCATCCATTGAACAACCATCATCATAAAAAGAGGCTTGTTTTAGCTTAGAAATGATTCAAGGAATTAGGTACCTGGATCACATTATTCGGGGCAAATTGTCTGTAAGTGACCATTGGAGAAATTAGAATACAGTTTGAATGTTAAATAATATTCCAATCTAATTCTATGGAAAGGTAGATATTTATTTATTGAATAAAAGCATGTTATAACACAATAAGTAGAGTGTGATCTTACTTTGATGAAAATATGTGTCTCTGTATCTATGTATCTAGAAACAGATCCGGGCTGATATAGTCTAGGGTGTTGACAGGGGTAATTTCTGAGTAATGGAAAGATGGTGATTTTATTTTCTTTTTTACTTATCTGTATTTTCTAATTTTCTATTGTGTGCATATACTGCTTTTGTAATAATAAAAGGTTATTTTTAATTGAAAACACAATTCTCCATTCTCTCCAACTATCATTCCTGAGACAACCTCGCAGATTTTGAAATATGAAAGTACTTAGAAAGTATACCACCCATGTGCCCGTCATTAAAAAAAATACTCAAAGAATCGCTCCAGCTGAATGAAGGGCATATAAATAATAACTCAAGAAACAGGAAGACAGAGTGTAAATGAAGTGGCACAAAGCAGTAAAAAGGAAACAACATTTATTCAGAATAATTGTTTTAAATATGACTACGGAGTTTATGGCAAGGAAGAAAATACGTTATTTAATGAAAATATCTAAATTCTACATATATCAACTGAAATCAGGGGGTACAAAGAGGGGGGCATGAAGAAGAGCAGAGAGAATCTGTTACTTAGCATGGAGGCAAGTGCGGAGATCTTACACAGTTTCAGTATTGAGAAACAGAGAAATATAAATTCAAATGTGTTTTCTCAAGATTTCAGCCCAAGTTTGTGGGTATAGAAGTAAGATATTTAACTTTCACATCACTGATTATTTTGGAAAGATCAAACAGAACTATTTTTATAAACGAAAGAGAAAAATACACAAAAAATAATCAGAACACAGAGTATTGAGTGAGATGATGGAAGAAAGATCAATCATAGCAGATATGACAAAAACCATAAAAGTGTTATTCTTTCTGTACGAATCTCTCAAAGGATGTTTCACAGTCAAATGAGAGTTGAATCAAAATCTGTAAATCAGGAAAAGAAAATATGAGCCATAAAGAGCCTAAAAGAAGCATTGACACCCAGTTAAACATTTGAGTCTCTATAATTGGGCAAATGTAGTCATAAAGCAAAATGTAAAAATACTGTTCAAAGCATAAAATAACATAAAACTCACAAATTTTAATATTACAATAATATTGGGACATTGGAAAAGTCATAGTAGCTTTTTTGCATAGAAAAACAGAAAAATACGTCATAACTTTTCTGATGACCCGATAGTCTGGGCTAAGATTGTGTGTGTGTGTGTGTGTGTGTGTGTGTGTGTGTGTGTGTGTGTGTTCTTATATAATAATTTGGATTGTATTAGTAAAACTAGAAAGGGTGTAAAAGAATAATTTTGATAGTCTCATTTGACAAAGATGATCTAAATATGTTTCTGTGTGGTACCAACGATTATAAAAATAAAGGTGGATAAGTCATCTTTTATTTCTGCTTTATTTTGCTTTAGTGAAGCATAACATACGTACAGAGAAGTGCCATGTGTCTCGCTGGATTAATTTTCACATACTGAACTCAGCTGCGTCACAAGCACTGAGATCAATATGAAGAGCCTCACTAGAACCCAGAAGGTATTTTTTGCTTTATTTAGTTACTGCCCCTGCCAAGGATAATCACTACCCTCATTTTTGCTAAATGTAAAATGAGTCTTTTTAAAAAATTATTTATATATTTTTTTATTATTATTCATACATTAAATCACTATACATCATTTAGATTGTGAAGAGACTTTACCCAGCATGGTATAAACCTCAGTCCAGCCCAGTTGAGACCACCATACACATCCTCGTCAACAGATAATAGACCTTATCTGCGTCCCACAAGTGTCTTACCTCTCCATTTCCCTCCCCCCAATTTCCTATGCGCTTCCCCTCTCACACTCTTTACACTTTGTCTCTAGTGTCCATTACAATTTTTAATATTTTTATGTTCTCCAGTCTTTCAGTCTCTACCATAGAGTGCGGACAGTCGGTATATGTTAAGTGGAGACATGCAATGTCTCTCTTTCATAGCCTGACTTGCTTCACTCAGCAACAAATCTTCCGTATTCATCCACTTTCTATCAAATTCCATGACCTTGTTTTTTTATGGCTGAATAGTATTCCATGGAGTATATGTGCTACAATTTTCCAATCCATTCATCTGTTTGTGGACATTTGGGTTGGTTCCATGTCTTAGCAATCTTGAATAAGGCTGCAATGAATATAGATGTGCAAGCGCTTTTCAGACTGAGTGCTCTCCTGTCCTTTGGGTAGATACTCAGGAGTGGAATTGCTGGATGATATGGTACTTCTATTTGAAGGTCTTTGAGGAACCTCCATATTATTCTCCACAGCAGCTGGACCAATTTACATTCCCACCAACAGTGTAGGAGTCATATTATATTCATCCTTTATTCTGGCTCCTGTCTTTCAACATTGTGTTTCTGAGATTTATTCAGAGGATGTGGTCGAAGACTGTACATTTTCTTTACTATATGGCAGTCCATTGTGTGAATGCACCATGCTTTACTTATCAATTCTACTGATAATGGCATTTGAGAAGTTTCAAGGTTTTGATTAATAAGAATGACACTGCCATGCCATGGGTACTTTTTTTTTTTAATTTAATTGCCAAGGGACATGTGTGCTCATCATAGAGAGAGACAGAGAGACAGAAAGGGAAATAGAGAGGCAGAAATCACCCTCCCCAATGAGGCACTGTCACACCAGTTTTTTCTCTTTCATTTCTTATCCTGTTCAGATTTTGGGCACACACAGACACACACACACACACACACACACACACACACACCTGGCATGTTTTTCAAGCCACCAGGTTTGGGATCTCAACTCCATTATGAGCCAAGTGGGATCTACCTCCCTTAACCACCAGGCCAGCCTCATGTACTCTAATACAGAATTCTTTTTTTGTTGTTGTTAAAAATATGTTTATATTGTGGGTTTGTACTTGGAAATGGGGTTATCAGGACAAAGATACACACATGTTCATGTTTAATAGACACTGAAAATAGTTTCTACACGTGTAGCAATTTATACCACCAATAACAGTGTGTGAGGGTTCCAGTTCTACATACATAGGTATTTTCTATCTTTTCCATTTTAGTTATTCTGATTGCTAGTGTATTGCATTATAGTTTTAATTTACATTTTCCTAGGTAGTTAGACACCTTTTCATGTATTTACTGATCACTTAGAAATCTTCTGTCTATTATATGTTTATGTCTTTGGCCAGCCTTTCTATTTGTAGAATCTTTATCTTATTACCTGGTAACAGTTTCATATACATTTAAAAATTATTTATTTAATTCCATTTGTTATTATTATTTTTTTAATTTTATGACAGAGAGAGAGAGAGAGAGAGAGAGAGAGAGAGAGAGAGAGGAAAGCAAGAAAGTAAGCTGCCAGATCCAAGACTTGAACTGCTGTCGGCCATGTAGGAACCCAGCACCTTTAACCACCATCCCACCTGTCAGCATTTGTATACATATTTTTATAAAAGATTTTGACTGGACAGTGTATGTGTGTATGTTTCTTGTACCATGTTATAGTTGGCCTTTTTTTCTACTGTTTTATTTGTGTGTGTGTGTGTATGTGTTGCCCTTTTAAGAATCTTTATGCATGATGCATTTACAAGGTGTTTTCCTCTTAAAGTTTATTGTTTAACATTTCACATTTAGAGCTATAGTCCATCTGAAATTGACTTTTGTGTATGGTGTGAGACAGGGATCAAGATATATATTTTTTTGGAACCAGCAGTTAGCGTAATGGCTATGTCACTGGACTCCCATGTAGTCGACTAGGTTCGTGTCCCAGGCCCGGTGGCTTAAAACTCACGCTGGCCACGTGTTCATGTGTGCCCAAGATCCCGAGAGGAGAATGGAGGAGAAGGGATTGCGGCATGACCATCCCCCCGTGGGGTGATTTCTCGCTTTCTGTCTCTATGTCTCTGTCTGGCGAGCGCACGCGCCCTATAGCAAAAACCTCTCAAAAAAAAAAAAAAAAAAAAGAAAAAAGATATATATTTTTCCTCATCTGGATATTTACTGGACCTAGCACCATTTATTAAAAAGACTACACACACTATAGAGTCATTTTTTAATAAATTAGTGGAAATCAATATTTGTGTGATTTGTTTTTGGACTCTTCCTTTTATTCCACTGGGGCTTTGGTTTATTTTTATACCAATGTTACACTGACTGCAATATATGCTTTACATATATGCCTATTACAGGTATTCAGATCTGATAGAATGAATCCTTCAGACTTGTTTTTTCTTCCCTATGATTGCCTTAGCTATTTTAGGATTTTAGTAAAAGTTTGAGAATTACCTTGTAAATTTCTACACACACGCAGAAATTGCTCTAGAATTTTGATTGGGATTGCAGCAAATTGTAGAGTAATTTGTAAAAATTTGTATTTTTCAAATAATACTTTTATTTATTTAGATTTTCTTTAGTTTTAGTGATATTTCATAGTTTCAGTACAGAGGTTTTATGCATTTTTAAGATTTATTACAAGGTATTTGTTGTACTTTGGTGCTAATGTAAGTGCTAATAAACTTTAACCTTTTATTTTCCATTTGTTTGTCACTAGTATACATTGAAATAAAATTGAGTTTTGCACATTTCTTGGAATTCAGTGTCTTTGCTAGATTCTTTACTAATTCTAATGGTCTGTAGATTCTTTCAGATTTTCTTTGTTCATAATCATGTTATCTGTAAATAATGGCATTTTTAATGTTTTTTTTTTTAAATATTTCTTGCTATACTGCATTGTCTAGACTCTCCAGTAAAATATTGAGTAGAAATAATAAAATTAGTCATCACTTTTTTTCATTTCTTTTTCTTTTTTTCTTTTTTCTGGAGAGGCTTTTGCTATAGGGTGCATGCGCTCACCTGACAGAGACAGAGAGACAGAAAGCGAGAAACCCCCACCCCCCAGCCAAGGGGGGTGGCCATGCCGCAATCCCTTCTCCTCCATTCTCCTCTCGGGATCTTGCGCACACATGCACACAGGCACAGCGTGAGTTTAAGCTACCAGGTCCAGGACTCGAACTGTGGCTGGCTACATGAAAGTCCAGCAACATAGCCATTATGCTAACTGCTGTTCCCACTTTTTTTCATTTCTGATCTCAAGGAATAAAGTTGTCAATATTACCATTGAGTAGTTATTGGCTAAAGATTGGTTTAAAAACCAAAATTATATTTCAGGTTAAGGAAGTTATCTTCTATTTCTACTGTGCTAATAAGTTGTTTATCTTTCCAAAAATGAATGAATATTTAATTCTTATCTTGACCACCCACCCCTTTTAATACAAAGATAAAGACTTAAAAAAATAAAAAAAACCTAAAAAGCAAAATCGTTGTGTATCTACAGAAAGAAAACAAGATGTTAAAAATGAAAAAAAATTATAGTATGCTAGACCACATTTGTTGTTTTCCATTCTGAATATAAGATCTAACATATATAAGTTGCTTAATAAATATTTATTGAATGAACGAATTGGATTAAACTCTCTCATTGATCAAAAAAATAATTGAAACAGAGACTTTTTAAAGCTTAGGAGAACAATTAAAACAAATTGCCAGAGAAAAGATAAGGAGAAAGGAATAGTCAAGGATATGCTATAACTATATACACCAAATGAAAGTTACATTGACAGTATTAGTAACAGAAAAAGTTAAATGTAAGATAAAAGAATTTAACAGATTGTAGTTATCTTACTTAGATAAGAAATCCACTTTATTGTGAAACTAGAGTAGTCATAAACTTTTATGCCCCAAATAACAGCAACTAAATATATAAAGCAATTTTAAAAGTTGTTATTGTAAAGCCAAAATGATACTGAAAATTTTAAACAAACCCTTCAGTCTTTGGCAAACCCAGAACCATACTACATAAAGATATAGAAAAATTAATTACGTAATTCATCTTTGTTATTATGAAATTAATCTTGATTTTCTTGCCAAATGTGCAGAACGTAAGAAGGATACACAAATGGTTTTAATATCTTTAAAATAATTGTAGAACATTTAAAAATGTTCCATCATAATAATCTACAAAAGACCTACAAAAGTGGTGGGGAACTCCAATGACAGAAATGGTTTTGATGGGCAAAAGATGAGGGATGAAGGGGATTTTTATGTATTTAAAAATATTATTTTATTTATTTGATTTTATTTGTCATTATTATTATTTTTTAATTAGACCTGAAAGAGACAGAGAGAGAAAAAAAGAAAGGGAAAGTGAGAAAGGAAGCTGCCAGGTCTGGGACTTGAACTGTGGTTGACCATGTGTAAGTCCAGCACTTTAACCACCATGCCATCTTCTGGCCTCAGATTTTTATATATTTTAAAAGAGTGAAATGCACAGTCATTTTCTTCTCTTTCTTAGGTCCAGAGGCAATTAAAAGACAGAGGACTAAGCAAACAAACAAATGAAAAACCAACTAAACTCTTATAGAAAGTAGGCTAGAAGGGAACAGGGAGCTGCAGGTCTTCAACCACGGTGATCGAGTAGTCTGAGTCAAAGCTGAAGAGAAGTAAACTTGTGGATGGCAAAATTAAAAATAGCACAGACTCAAAATTGCAATAAGGTGTGGGCGAGGAGGTGGGAGCAAGGTGGCCAGAGAGGTTCTTGACTCACACAGCCAGATGACAAGGGACTGGAGCTGGTCTTAATTGGATTAATTGGAGGACTAGTTGGTGACTCGTGTACAGCATGAGGATACTAGCTGATACCATAGTCCCTTTCTTACTTCTACATGCTGAGCTGAATTCAGGTTGCTGAAATTTACTGCTAGGACAGAAGTGAAAGGGACCCTTATACCAAAACACAAACAAATGAACTGAACATATTCTCTTCAAAATGAAAAGTCTGTCTAGTTGAATAATTGTGCATAGGAATGATAGAACACGCCTCATTTTCTAGGTTTTAGGTACCCTACTCTTTGCTCCGCACATGGTTTACTCATCCCCTTCCAACACTCTCCTCATCTAATCCAAATATCTAACTTCCCTACCATGTCTTTCTTCTCAAAGAACTTCCAGAAAGAATCTTCACTCCGCAGGGAACTTGCCTTACTAATCCAACAACAGAGGAAGTTCACTCATCCACCCTCTTCTAATATATGAGTAGACATCTGAGGATTATCAGGGTGTGTGTGTGTGTGTGTGTGTGTGTGTGTTGTTTGCATAGAAGATAAAAGAGAAAAATATATATGAAAAGCAGGAAAAATATCTATTCTAAAAACACATTCAATGACATTCAAGAAGATGTTACAATCAAAGAACAAGAACAATAGTGTATGGAAAAAGATCACTCAGAAAATAGGAAGTATCTTAGAGGTTAAAAACATGATTGCCAAAATAAAAGGAGCAATAAAAGGTTTGGAAAGAGGAGACATTACAAGATAAAAGATAAGGGAAATAAAGGATCAATCCCAAGAGGTCTAATCCCTATTATTGGGAGTACTAGTAACAGAGAACAGAGGATGCTGAGACAGAAAAAATTGTCAGGAAACAATAGAAGAAATCTCCCCCAAAGGAGAGTAGTCTTTATATTGAAACAGTTCTCTGAGTTCTCAGAACAGCAATGAAAAAGACATCACCACTGGATTTATCACTGAGAAATTCCAAGCACTGGGAATAGGGTGCATAGAACAGGACTTGGAACATTGCGAGATCTCAGCAAGGGTTTGTTAATATAATTATCATAAAAAATTAAAGAGGAAAAAGTCACCTCACTGGAAAGAGAATCAGACTGTAACTTGAGTTTTCATAAGCAACCCTTGGATTCCAGAAGACAGTGCTTTCATCATGTGGAAGAGAAAAAAATAATTTGACCTAAGCTTCCACACATGGTCTAACCTGGTAAGAAGCTTTTAAAAAATAGGTATCATAGTTGCACATATTTGTGAGTCCAGTGTGATTTTTTTTTCCAAAACATATATACAATGGGTAATGATCATATAAGAGAAATAAACAAATCCACCATCTCCAGAAAGAAAAAAAAAGTGGAGGTTGGTATAAGGCCAAAGGCTCAGAAAAGACTTAGAAAGTTCATCCGCTAAGCTCTCTTACACAATCAGCTTTACTGAAATAAAATTTACGTGTAATAGAATTATGCAATATGCAGCCTTTTGTGGCTTCTAACTTTGACTTAGACTTGTGAGATTCTTCCTTATTATAGTTAATTCTTTTTTATTGGTGTGTAATATTCTATTGTAAGAATGTAGATCAACATGTTTTTCTCTGCACCAGAAATAGGATGTAGGGCTGTTCCCAGGTTTTTGATATTGTGAATAAAGCAGCTCTGATAATTATTTTTATTTCTTTTGTGAATGAGACAGACAGAAGGAGGCTGAGAGGAGAGAGAGAGAGAGAGAGAGAGAGAGAGAGAGCAAGCAGCAGAGAGGTACCCTCAACAGGGTCCCCCTGCTGCACTTTATCCCCAGCCTTAGATAGCACGCATGCACCTGGCATGCCAAGAGAAGTCTTTGGATGGGAATGCAGAACATTCCTACGTGGGTCAGCCTCGTAGGGCATTGCATTATGACCTCACCACTGCCCAGCCCTGTAACTATTTATGTTAGTCTTTGTGTGAATGAGTGCTTCCTTTCTTTTAGATACCTAGAAGTGTAATGGCTGTGCCACACAGGAAGTGTGTTTTACTTTATAAGAAACTCCTGCACTGTTTTCTAAAGTGGCTATACCATTTTGTATCCCCATCAGTCATGCATGGGTATTCCAGTTCCTTCACATTTTTGGCAGCACTTGACAGTTTTTTCAAGCCATTCTAATAGATATGTAACAGAATCTCATTGTGGTTGTCATTTGCATTTCTGTAATGACTAATGATGTTGGGCATCTTTTCTCATGCTTGTTTGCCATCCTATATCTTCTTTTGTGACGTGTCTTTCGATCTTTTGTTTATTTTTAGTTTTTATTGCATTGTACAAGTTCTTTATATATTTTGGATAGAAGTTCTTTATCAGATACGTTTTCCAAAGATTTTCTCTCCGTCTTACCTTGTCTTTAATTTCGTACTGGCATCTTTTGAAGCACACAAGTTCTAAATTATAATGAAATACAACTTATCATTTTTGGGGGGTTTTTCTTTTGGTGTGTCTAAGATACATTCATCTAACCTAAGGTCACAAAAACTTTCTTTTAAGTTTTGCTTCAGAATATATAGAATTAATTTGTGCCTTTAGATCTCTGTATGACTCATTTTGAGTTGATATTTAAGTCTTGTGTGAGATCAAGGTTCTTTTTTATTTTTTTGCATATGGATGTTCAGTTTTTTTTTTCCAGGAAAAATGTTAAAAAGATTATCTTCACCCATTGGAATTTCTTGATACTTTTGTCAAGAATGAATTGACCTTGTCTGTGTGGGTATGTTTCTAAATTCTCTTCTTCATTCTGTTGGGCTATGAGTCTCTCCTTTAACCAGAACAGACTACCTTGATTATTACTGCTTTATAATAAGCCTGAAAGTCAGGTGATATGAGTTGTACAACTTAGTTTTTTTCAAAATTATTTTAGCTAATCTAGGTCACTGCATTTCTATGTATATATTCAATATATACATATGTACATACATGCAAGTATAAAAGACTTAACTTATACAAAAATGCTGGTAGGGTTTTGATTAGTATCGTAATGGATCTATAAATTGATCTGGAGAAGCTGACAACACTGTTGTATCATCTGATCCATGAACATAGAGTTTCTATGTAAGTAGATTTTCTTTACTTTTTTATGGCAGTATTTTGTAGTTTTTAGTTTATAAGTCTTGGACATATCTTTATATCTTAGTACTTCACATGCATATACATATTTTTTTTTCCTTAGGTTTTTGCCATAGAGCATGGGTACTTCCTAGAGAGAGAGAGAGAGAGGGAAAATTGAGAAATCATCCCCCAGGAGAGATGACCATGTCTCAATTCCTCCTTCTCCATCCTCCTCTTGAGATTTTGGGCACACACACATGCACCTATTTTTTTTTTTTTTTTTTTGGAGAGGTTTTTGCTATAGGGCATGTGCACTAGCCAGAAAGACAGAGAGAGACAGAGAGACAAAAAGCAAGAAATCACCCCTCAGGGGGGGATGGCCATGCCACAGTCCCTTCTCCTCCATTCTCCTCTCGGGATCTTGGGCACACATGCACACGCACCCAGTGTGAGTTTAAGCCACCAGGTCCGGACTCGAATCATGGTCGACTACATGGGAGTCTAATGACATAGCTGTTACACCAACTGCTAGTCCCCCCCACCCCCCGCCATGTGATTTTTAAGCTATCAGGTCTGGGACTCAAACTGATCAGTCATGTGGGAATCCAGCACCTTAATCACCATGTTACCTTCTGGCTAGAGTAGTTCACATTTTTTATGCTATTGTATTTGATAGTCTTTAAAATTGTAATGCCTAATAATTTCTTATAAGAATATGGAATTCCAATTGATTTTTGTATGTTGAACTTGCATATTACGGCTTTGCTAAATTCATACGTTAGTTCTAGCATCCCTTTTGTACATTTGTTACTTTTCTACATAGGTGATCATATCATGTACAAATAAAGTTATTCCTTTTTCCTTTCTAATATGTTTCTTCCTTCCAGTAGGCATAGCTCCCCCCCTCCTCTTGCCATATCCCACTGGCTGTCGAATAAGTGATTGAACAATGATAATGGGCAAGATTTGATGTCCTTGCCTTTTGACTTGTCTTAGTAGAAAAATGTTCAGTGTTTTATCATTAAGTGTTTAACCACTGATAGGCTGAAGAACTTTCCTTCTGTTCTCATTTGCTGAGAGACTTTTGATGTCACTTCTTTGTTTTTATATGAACAGGTATTGGGATTTGTCATTTATTGCATCTGTTGGGATTATCTTGCTTTTCCTTACTCGGTTTGTTAATACTATGAATTAAATTGATTCAATTTTGAAAATTAACCAATCATGCATTTCTAAGAAAATCTCAATTAGTTGTGATGCATAATACACACATAAACACACACACACTCTCACACACACATGCACACACGTATATATGTTACTAGATTCTGTTTGCAAAATACTTAACATATTTTTGATTAAAATTGACTTGTAGTTTTTCATTTCTGTAATGCTTTAATGCTTAAACATACCCTTTACTCTCTTTAAAAAACTATTGAATATGGGACTAGTCGATCGCAGTTTGAGTCCCAGGCCTGGCGGCTTAAAACTCATACTGGGCGTGTGTGCGTACTTTCCCCAAATCCCAAGGGGTGAATGGAAGAGATGGGGTTGCAGCTTGGCCATCTCTCTCTCTCTCTGTCTCTCCAGTGAGCACATGCACCCTATAGCAAAAATATCTCTCTAAAAAAATTGGATAAGTTTTCTTAGGATATGAAAGGCTAAATCAATAAGAAGGAGACGTAGATCTAGGGAAGATACTGATATGAGGTCCCAGGATGACAGTTGTCCAGTTGGCAAATGGCTAAATATATTGGATAGAGCTAAGACTTTTGAGGAGGAAGTATTAGGCTATCAAGAATAGAAAATATGATCAATAGTGTTTTGAAAATAAAACGTAATAAAAACAAAAATATTGCTTCAGAAATGAAATAAAAGGCAATTATGAACTTCAGGAGAAAAATAAAAACTTAAATAAAGCAACAGAAAGAAAAATTTGTTGGAACCAGCAGTTAGCATAATGGCTATGTCGCTGGACTCCCACGTAGTCGACTGCGGTTCGCGTCCCGGACCCGGTGGCTTAAAACTCACGCCGGGCTTGTGCGCGTGCGTGCCCAAGATCCCGAGAGGAGAATGGAGGAGAAGGGATTGCGGCGTGACCATCCCCCCTGGGGGATGATTTCTCGCTTTCTGTCTCTATGTCTCTCTCTGTCTGTCTGGCGAGCGCAGGCGCCCTATAGTGAAAACCTCTCCAAAAAAAAAAAAAAAGAAAAACTTTGCAAGAGTGTCAGATATCCAATACAAAGCCAACTCCATTGCTTTATTATTTTAAGCAATTGATGTAAGTAAGTTAGAATCTACTTGACTTTAGTGCTAAGGATGCTCTTCTCTGAAAGGTCCAAAGTCATTGCATTGGTGTTCTGAAAAGGAAATGAAATTCTAGTACATTCTTTGGTCAGCACTGAATGTTATATTGTGATCTTATTGATTCATATTTTTGAGAGTTTAGAGCCACCCTCAAGATCAAGTATGGACTAGATGACTGATCATAGGATCCTGATCTAAATATCAATTCCCTTTATAATGCAAACGTTACAAAGGAGCTGACTGAAGGTGGGTGGTGTTGGTGGTGGTGGTGTATATGTGTGTGGAGAGGAAGGTATAGGAAGAAGAGGGCACAGATATTCTGACTTTACAAAGGGAGGAATCAAGAGACGTCATCAAACATGGACGGACCAGGAATTAAAGTTGTAGTACAATATTTAAACTTCTAGTAGAATTGAAAACTATGAGTAAGTGCATAGGAAGCCGAAGGTAGATAGGTTATAGCAACCTTTTAAGATTTTTATCTAGCATCTTCAACTGGTCAGGTTAAGCATACAAGAAACTTGATCAAAGAATAGATTGAGAAAGAAAGACATTTGGCAGGTTTAAGGAAAAAAATCTAGGGGAAAATAATAACATGGCAGAATGTAAAAATAGAAGGTAGCAAAGAAGAGCATTAGTATCACAGAAACCTAAGTCAGGAAGGTGGGAGTATGGAGAGGCTTTCGGCCATCTTGACAGACACAGAGGGAAGGAACACAGATATGACAGCAAAGAGAGAACGGAAGAAAGATGTGGAGGGCCAGCAGTACATGCTCACCATAGCAACACGTGGGCTGGCTGACCTAGAGAATATAACAGACAGAAACTAAAATAACATGCAATTATACAACAAAAATAATCCTGAAATGAAGAATGAACCAAATTGACGAAAAACATGACTGGGCTTACTGAGTTCTAGAGAATATGTGCAAAAATGCCTGGTGCAATTACTGAAATTTAAGGCTGAATTCTATGAACACCCAGTCCTGAAAAGCAAATCACAAACTAAACTAAGAATTTGGACTTGGTCCTTCATTTCTCAGCGCCATTAGATCCCAGAAAATCTGAGAATAAAAGGTCAAGATGTTGGATGGAAAAAACATGCATCTTTAGAATACTAGATCTAGTTTACTTGTTTGTCTTTTTATAAAACCTGCAGAAACAACTCTCAAATCTGTGAGAACTCAAGTGTTACATCACCCATTTGTGTTTTATGTTCAACCAACCAAAAAGACAATTCACACAAAGAGCGTATAAAAGAGGAAGCTGTTTTATAAAAGGGCTGACCATAGAACCAAGCCAATTAACACTGATAAGTAATATCACAAACCAGTATCAAAATGTTCATTTCATAGAGTGAAAATCTGCACAATATAGAAATAATAGAGCTAAAATGAGTAGGATCAAAAATATCAAAACCAACTGACTTAGACAACAGTATGAGGACAGAGATAATGATAGCATGCAGACTCTCTATCTTTAGTAAAAAATATTCGAGAAGCTTGCTTCATATCTGAAGCCGATAATGGATAAATACAGGTTTAATGGTATTATTTAAAATTAAAACATAGCCACCACTAGGAATACAATCTAACTGTACTGTATCCAAATTACCAGATGGGAAAAAATAAAACAGACTTTAGATCTAGCAAAAGAGAGAGAGAGAAAATAAAAAAAAAAAAAAAAAAAAAAAGAGGAAGGAAACATTAACAAGAGAAAGCATAAAATAAATATGGCCAAGTAAGGGTAAATATATCTGCTCTAGCAATAAACACTGAATTTAATAGATATACTTGTCTGAAACCCACAAATTTTGCATATGTTGTATTAAAGAGAAATGCTTAACTCAGAGTGAGCCAGTTTGAAGGTATGGGCTTGAAGATCCTGTAAAAATCCAACAGAGATCAAATAGGGGACCTGAGCAATGATAACCAGAATGAGTTAAATTCATGTTAAATGCTGATTAGTAATAAACTGCCACCCTTAACTACACAGCTTCTGCCTCATACATTGCTAGCAGAAATATAAAATAGGGCAGCTGTTGTGGAAAACAGTTTGGCAGGTGCTCAAAAAGTTAAACATAGACTTATCATATGACCCAGCAATTTTCCTTTAAAGTATATCCAAGAGAATTGAAGACATATGTTCATGTGTAAACATGTACATAAATGTTCATAGAACTATTATTCATAATAGCCCAAAGTGAAAAAAAAATCCCACAAATATCCATCAACTGATGGATGGAAAAATTAAGTGTGCATATTTGGATTCATACAATGGAGTATTATTCAGCTATACAAAGTAACATAGTAATGATACATGGGACAGCATGGATGAGCCTGAAAAACATTGTGCTATTGAAAGAATCTGGACACAGGGACCAGCAGTTGGTGTAATGGCTATGTCGCTGGACACCCATGTAGTCGACTATGGTTTGAGTCCCGGACCCGGTGGCTTAAACTCATGCCCGGCGCATGCGCATACATGCCCAGGATCCTGAGAGGAGAATGGAGGAGAAGATATTGCGGCGTGGCCATCCCCCCTGGGAGCTGATTTCTTACTTTCTGTCTTTCTGTCTCTTTGTCTCTCTCTGTCTTCCTGGCAAGCGCAATTATGCGCCCTATAGCAAAAACCTCTCAAAAAATGATAAAAAAAAGAATCTAGACACAAAAGGACATACTCCATTCATATGCAGTGTCCAGAATAGGCAAAAGTGTTAGAGTAGGTAGGTAGTTGCCAGGGACGAGGAGTGGGGATGGGTGGGGTAAATACCCTGCTGACGGGTACATGTTTTCCTTTAAGGGGTGATGGCAATATTCTGGAATTAGATAGCAGTAGTGGCTGTACAGCACAGTGAATATACTAGAACTCTCTGAATCAGACACTTTAAATGAGTGACTGATGATAAAAAAGTGGATTAGTGGATTACAACTCAATAAAAAAGTAATGAAAAGAGGAGCAGAGGTTCTGGACCCTGGGATGAAGGATGATTCTGGATTTACTCTCTGTGCTGTTGAGGGAATGTTACTGAATATCTCTGTGCCCCAGTTCCCCATCTGTGTAATGGGGAAAATAATTCCTGCTTTGCTGGCTGCTGTGATGATTAAATGGCAATATTTGTATATTGCCCAGTATAGTTAGTGTGATATAAGAGTTGTACATAAAGATTGCAAAAATCAGGGGCTGGATGGTTCTGCAGTGGTAACATGAGGTTGACCTCCCCAAGTTGGAAGTTTCTAAGTTGGAAGTTTCCAGGATCATGACCAGAGGCCTCCCTGCACACACCAGGCATGCACATGCCAGATTCTGGGACTGGCTAAAGCTGGGGGTAGATTATGTCATTAAGACTGCTGGGGAGGGGTGGGGCCAGCAGGTGGCATGGTGGTTAAGGGTGCTGGACTCCCACATGGCTGATTGCAGTTTGAGTCCCGGACCTAGTGGCTTGCTTTCTCACTCTCTCTCTCTCTTTCTCTCCCTCTCTCTCTCTCCCTCTCTGGTCAAATTAAAATAAATAAATAAATAAATGGATAAAGTTAAATAAAATAATTCTTATTTTAAAAAAATAGACTGTTGGGGGGGATGACCGTCTCTCTTTTTCTCTCTCTCTTGATCTGTCTGTCTCTCTCACTTATGGAAAGAAAAAACAAATCTATGTTTTAAAATAAATGAGCCTAAGGGGACCCAGAACGGTGTAAGTAAGAACTGAAAACAAATAACTGTTGTGACTGGTCATGCACAAAATTCAAAGTAGTAATTTATATAAAGGAATAAGGGTAACTTCAGGAAAGCACAATTGTAGTGATGAGGCCCTAAGGCATCTCTTGTGGTCCTTGATCTACCATGAAAAACAAAGAAATTCAAGCTTTGGGACTGACTGGTCACTACTGGTGACTTGACCTGCAGAGGTCAAGTCACTCTTCTCAATGAGCACAAATTAGGTCATCAAAATGTGTATAGACTGAAAAAAAAATGATATGGCCAAAGTTGCATTCTTTGACCAATTTAAGAATAGTACCAGATAGCAATAGAAAACTTCCTTTTTACTATTCTAACCATTGAGGAATTAAAACAATAATACTCATCTTCAAAAACAGAACAAAACAAACCCTTGGGCTGAAGATAAAATCAAAACTTCAATTAGAGAATACTTTCCTTTCAGTGCAATACTGAGAAAAAATTCATATTCTTTACCTTTTAAGACTTGAACAAAACAAAAAGACAATAAATTAATTACGGATTCAACTCCACAAGTTTATTAAAAAGAAGATGAAACTCAAGCAAAATGGACAAAGACATTAATAACAACCAAAGCTGAAATTTGAAATGTGATGAATTGAAACCAATATAATTTAAGTATAAAGTAAAATGGAGAGCTAGGGTAACATTTAACAAAATAGGAGGTCAACCTGTGGCCTATTGTATGAGGGATCAGGATCCCATATACCCAAAACGGTACTGTTCAAATCCCATTCCTGGTAGCTTGTAAACCATGCTTGGCATGTGTGCATGTATGCTCAAAAATCCAGATAGGCTGGAGAAATGGAGAAGAAGGTATAGGGGCTTGACCATGACCCATTGAGGAGATGCCTTCTTGTTCTTCCTCACATTATTTTACAATCTACTAATTTTAATTACCTGTACCTAACCACATTACCTTTATTTAAAACACAGATTCATTACTTGCATTTCAAAAATAAATAATCAAAATATAAGAGAGTGTTGGTGAAGTAATTTTTGATCCCTTAAAACTTTTTTTTGTATAAAAGCATAAAATTACAATAAACAGTATAGAATATAATGACAAAGAGGTCACCAAGAGACAAAACTCATGAGATTCTGTTAAAACTAAACTTAGAATAATTTATTATCGGGATGCTTTCATTATGAAATTAAAAAAAATACAAATGTAAAAGACACTGAGAAATAAATGCAAGATATTAGAAAAGAAATTGCAAATGAGGACTACTAAAGAAAAGGAAAGAAAATAGAAAAAGGTAAATTAAGGCTTATAAGTAAACCTTGTTATGCATTAAATGTTTAATATATTGAATTAAAACTTCTTACATGTATGAATATATGTATATATATATGCATATATACTATTATATAGTATATATGTAAATGCTTATATATATATATAATACTTACAAAATTAGCCAAAAATATAAATAGATCACAAGTCAATATTACTATATTACTAGTCCTTTGTTTAATTTATTTATATTTTAAGTTTTTTGTTTTTCATGACAGTGACAGAGACAGGGAGAGAGACAGAGAGCAGGGAAACCACCTTCAATAGAGTCTCACTCCACGATCCCACCTCCCACTCCCTTGCCTTCCCAGTCAGCTTTGATCATGGGTGCCTGTGTACAGGTCAACCAGGGAACCAAACCATGATATTCCATATGGATCCAGAATCACTTTAGCAAAGAATCTGAAGTGATTCATATGGATTCAGAGTCACGTATCAGTATGTGTTAGTACACCACCAAGTCAGACCTAAACCTTTGTTCTAAAACATTTAATTAACCAAAGTGAAATACATTCTTTTTGTGTGTGTCTATTTTTATATTTTATTTTATTTTAATTTCTTTTATACATTCAATCACATACATCACTTAGCTTGTAAAGAGAATGTTCCAACATGAATACATTTCTCACCAGTCTAGTTGGGGATACTATATATGTTATCATCAACAGATAATAATCCATTTCTGTGTCCCATAAATGTCTTGCCTTTCTATTTTTCTTCTTAATATCTTTCCTCAGACTCTCCTTCTTCTACCCTCTTCCCACATTGTATCCAGTATCTATAACCATTTTCTGTTTCTATATCCTCTATTTTAGTTTCAGCCATAGAATTGGTATATATTAAGTGGAGACATACTATTTTTCCCCTTCATAACCTGACTTGCTTCAGTCAGTAGCAAATATCCCATATTCATCCACTTTCTATCAAAAGCCAGGACCCTGTTGTTTTTTTTATGGCTGAGTAGTATTCCATAGAGTGCCACACTTTTTCAATCCATTCTTCTGTTTTTGGACATTTTGGTTGGTTCCACGTCTTAGCAATTGTGAATAATACCACAATAACCATAGATGTGCAAGCACTTTTCCGACTAAGTGTTCTTCTGTCCTTTGGGTACATCCCCAGGAATGGGATCATGTTTTAGTTGTGGGATCATATGGGAATTCTATTTGTAGGGTCATATGGTAGTTCTATTTGTAGATCTTTGAGGAATCTCCATATTGTTCTCCACTGTGGCTGGACCAATTTACATTCCCACCAGCAGTGGAGGAGAGTTTCCCTTTTACCACATCCCTACCAGTACTTTTTTTTTTTTTTTTTTTTTTTTTAATCTTAGTCCTTCTGACTGGGGTAAGGTAGTTTCTCATTGTGGTTTCTATCTGCATCTCCTTATGATGAAGGATGTTGAGCATTTATTCATATGCCTTTTGGCTGTTCATATGTCTTCCTTAGAGAGTTGTTTATTCAGCTCATTTTTTCATCTTTTAATTGGGTTGATCATTTTTTTTTTTTGGGGGGGAGGATAAACTGCTTGAGTTCCCTGTGTATTTTGGTTATCAGTCCCTTACCTGAGGCATAATTTATAAAAATATTCTCCCATTCTGTGGTCTGTCAATTCACATGAATTACTGTGTCTTTTGCCATGCAGAGAATTTTCCTAATCTGATGTAATCCCACTCGTCTATTTTGGGGATTATTGATTGTGCTTTGGGGGGTCTTATTTAAGAAGGCTTTGCCTACCCCCAATGTCTCCGAGAGTTTCCCCAGTGTTTTCCAGCAGTAGTCTTATAGTTTGAGGTTTTAGGTTTAGATTTTTGATCCTCTTTTAGCTGATTTTTGTCAATGGTGAGAGGTAGGGGTTCAGATACATCTTTCTGCAGGTGGATACCCAGTTTTTCCAGTATCATTTGGTAAAGAGGTTTTCCTTTTCCCACTGGATTGACTGGTACCCTTTGTCAAAAAACAGTTGCCTGTATGTTTGGGGGTTTATTTCTGGGATCTTTATTCTGTTCCATTGGTTCACATGTCTGTTTTTGTGCCAGACCATGCTGTTTTGTTTATCATAGCTTTATTTTGTGGTCGGAGAGTGAGATACCACCCATTCCACTCTTTGTGCAGGATTACTTTGGCAATATGAGGTCTTTATTTTTGAGAGCTAAAATAAATAGCCAGCAAGATTACTAAATAAATCTAACTTTTGCTTATTTAAAACTGTAGGTGAGTTTCACATAAGGAGAAAATTCCTCCTTAAACATGAAAAACAAATGATAAGAAAAACTAGAGTAACCAAATTCTTTTAAAATAATTTTTGCAATAAATAAGTTAGAGAAAGAATACATAATTGGATTACATTTTAAGGAAACCAAACTTGTACTACAAAAGACAATTCAACACCATAGAACTATTAAAGAAATAGATAATTAAGATAGAAATGTTTATCAAAAGTTTACTTCCAAAAAATAGAAAGTACTTTTATGGGAAATATACCTTTTAAAAAAATGTATAAATAATGTTATGGCATAGTTACACTTAAAAACACTACCTAATTCATTTTATAACTGGCAATCTAAAACTCAAGCTAGAAAAAAAGTTCAAAAAAGGGAAATTAACTTTTGAAAAAAACCAAAAATATTAACTAAAATATGAAGGAAAAAATCTGGCAGTAGAATAAAAAATACTCTAAGTTTTTTCCATTAAATAATTCAAAGATAATTTAATATTAAGAAATGTATTAATATACTTAAATATATTAATATATCAAGAGAGAAAATTTATACAAATCTCATATTGAAATGCTTTATAATAAATTTAACACTTATTCCCAAGAAACAAAATCTAAAACTTAATATCTATTAGTACAATAGAAATTTAACCTTCTTTATCAAGAAGGAGGTTCTTGCTCCCAAATCAACAAGTGAATTATACTTTAGAATGAAAAACTACAAGCATTTTGATTTAAATGAGAAAGGGTTCTTATAACCCCTGCCATACTTAACACAGATTTAAATTCTGGCCAATTGAATAAAATAAGAATAAGAGAGGAACCAGAAGAAGGCATAATGGTTACATTGCTGGACTCCCATATTGTCGACTGCAGTTCAAGTCCCAGACCTGGTGGCTTAAAACATGCTGGGCACATATGTGTGTGCCCAAGATCCTGAGAGGAGAATGGAGGAGAAAGGACTGTGGCATGGCCAGGCCCCTGGGGGTGATTTCCAGCTTTCTGTCTCTCTGTTTCTCTCTATCTCTCTGGTAAACACATGTGCCCTATAGCAAAAATCTCTCTTAAAAAATAAATAAGAATAAGAGAACTGGGCCATGTCATGGCTTAGTGGTTAGGGGAGTTGGAACCCACATGACTGACCACACAGTTTGAATTTTGGCCACAGTGGTCTGAAAAAACATGCTGGGCACATGAGTGCATGCCCCAAACCGCAACAGGACGGAGAAATGGAGGTGAAGGGATTACAGCATGACCATATCTCACTGGGGGCTGTTTTCTCCCTTCACCCCACCCTCTCTTTTGGGTGATATTTGAAAATAGCACAGTTACTGTCACTTGTCACTCCATATGGCATAATTGTCTTCTGGGAAGATTCAAGGGAGTAAGTTGGAAATGACTACCTAGATAAATAAGTCCAGAAATAAACTTTGGTCAAAATAAACACATAAATGAAAAAACTACAGATTTTCTACATGCCAGTGATAATATGATATAAAAAAGTACTACTCACAGTAGAAACAAAAGCATAGAATAGCTAGAATATAATTGATAAGAAATGTGTACAAATGGGATAAGAAAAGAATAAGGACTATAAATGGAAAAATATCATTGAATTGGAATGTTCAAAACCAATATAAAGTTACCAATCCTCTCACATTATCTAGAAGCTTAATGGGATCCCAGTGGAAATACTAGTGGACTTTGGAAGGTGGTAGGACTTTATAAAATTAGTTTGAAATTTATCTGGCTCTTTAAACTTGTCAAGAATGAGCCAATGGGTGACCCAACCTTGGGTGGTTAAGGCACTGGTTCCCAAATGGCCGTGTGTGTGTGTGTATGTGTGTGTGCCTGTGCCCAGAATCCCAAGGGGTGAGTGGAGGAGAAGGAATTGCAGCATGGTCATGTCCCCTGGGGATGCTTTCTCACTTTCCCTCTCTCTCTGTCTCTGTCTGGAAAGGGTGTGTGTCTATAACACAAACAAACAAACAAACAAAAATTGCTAAGAACATTTTGAAAACAAAACAAAACAAAACAAAAGACAGAAGGCTGAGGAGGGCAACACTCCTGCGTAAGTAATGTGTGATGATGTACTTGTAGCTTCGTATATATTTAAACGGTCTGGTTTAATTGCAGGACTCAACAGATAAATCAATGCAACAGTACAAAGAGAGCAGAAGCAGACCCATGTAAATATGAGCTTCATATAAGATAAGTGTGGCATTTCAAATCAGTAGAGAAAAGATGAAGAATTCAAATTGAGGCAATTTGCTGACTATGCAAAAAATAGATCTTTACCACATAACATTCTCTAACTAATTTTAGATTGATAAAATATTTAAATGTGAAATTCGAAACCCTAGAAAAATTTAAAAAAAAAAACATGAAAGTTTATCTTATGTCAAAGTGTACTTCTTGAGTATATGCAAAGGCATAATCCGTAAAATACTACTAGATTTGACTACTCCAGAATCATAACAGTGTGTCAAAATAATCATAAACAAAGCTAAAGTTTGGACTACAAACTGGAAGAACACATTTTTAAAAGAAAAGTATCAAATATCCTGGTATATAAGAGTGCTTTCAAACTAATAATTCAATAACAAGTATGTAGAGAAGATAGAACACACAGGATATTTTATAACCAAGAATCACACTGATCAATGAATGTGAAACAAAAGAAAAATGAAAACCTTAGTAGAAGTTGAGAAGTTACCATTAGAAGGAACAATATATTTAATGTATTTAGGTCAGCCCCAGGAAAACAGAAAGATCAGGGTACAAAGTATTAACTCTTGCTAACTACAATGATGATGATGGGGATGGTGAAGGGGTGATCAAAATGATGGTTTTCCAATGAAAATGGCCTATGGAATAGTGATATGGAGATTATTCTATTAGAAGAAGAAATCGATACATTTCCAAAGTGTGATTTTATAATGCATAATAAAAAGTGTTAAAACAATAAATATCTTTTGATAAACTGTTCTCACTCATATATTTATTCTAATGAAATCTAATGAATTTTTTAAAGAGGGATTTTGGCTATAGGATGCACGTGTGTGCTCACCAAAGAAAGACAGAAAGTGAGAAATCGCTCTCCAGGGGGGATGGCCACAAGGCAATCCTTTCACCTCCATTCTCCTCTTGTGATTTTGGGCACGTACACACACATCTGGTGTGAGTTTTAAGCTGCAGGTCTGGGACTCAAACCATGGTGGACTATGTGGGAGTCCAGTGACGTAACTATTATGCCATCTGCTGGTCCCGTAATGAACTCTTCTTTAAGAATTTATCTTTATTTCCAGGATGTTCATTATAGTATTGATAATAACAGTACCATAAATTGGGTACGATGTATGATTGGTTGAAGTACAGGACATCCACATGGCCTAAAATTATGTGGTAATTAACAACGATGTTGTAGGAAACAATTTACTGTCATAAACTCAGTCGCAATATATCAGGTGAAATGAATACTATGGTTAAATGTGTGTGTGTGTGTGTGTGTGTGTGTGTGTGTATTATATATCTATATGAATTTAAAAATTATCAGTGTTTACCTCTGAATGATGATAATTTTAAATTTCTTCTGTGTACATTTGCATATATGTGCCTTTTTTCAACATTTTCTATATTGCATAGGTGGTAACTTTGTAAAAGAAAGATAAACAATCCATGAGTAGGTTGTATTTGTAGTTTTCAAAAGAGGACTAGTGAGAATTTGGAAGCTGAGATTTGGGACTTCGAGGTTTAGGATTTGCTTTGCAACTCCCTGCTATGACAATCCTGCATTAACAGAGAAGATGGAGAATAGTTCACTGGTAGAGTGGCAGGAGCCATGCAGCTGCTAAGTGCTGAAGAGGGTCAGGAAGCTTAATCAATCTGGGACACACGATGTGCTTCGAGGTGGAGGAGCCTGACACATCCGTCTTTATTGGCATCGTGTCAATAGGAGCAGAGGCCTTTAGCAGTATAAACACAAGGCTTGAATGGCAGCACCCTAAGTGCTTAGTCGATAGATCAGGAATTAAATTCCCTTGTCCCTCTGTATCTGTGGGTTCTGCTTCTGTGGATCCCACCAAATGTTCTGTTGTTGGTGATGTGTGCTGTGCAGTTACTGCCAGAGTTGCCTCTCTACGGAACATGGACAGACTTTTTCCTTGTCATTATTACCTAAGCAATACAATTCTTTACATGACAGTTACATTACAGTAAGTATTTTTTTTTTAACATTTATTGCTTTCTTGAGAGAAAGACACAGCAAGAGTAACTGGTACTCTCAACAGGGTCCTCATGCCACGATTCACTTCCAGCATCAACCAGTCATGTGAGCACTTGCCTAGCATACACAGAAGACCCTGAGATGAGAACCTGAGAGATTTCTACACGAGTTCAGCACCACAGAACCTTATTCTGCTTTACTGCTGTGCCGCTGCAGCTGGCCCTGTATTAGGTATAAGTATGGCAGGATTCATGTAGGTTATATGCAAACACTACATCATTTTATATAAAGGACTTTTGCATCTGTGGATTTTGGTATCCTCAGGGGACCTGGAACCAACCTCCCAAGGGATACTGGGGGACAACTATATATTGGGTTGTTGGGAAAGTCGTAACACATTTTTAATGTTTTTCTATGCAAAAATGTGTCATGACTTTCCTGACAACCTAATATATATCCACAGACTAAAGTTAGAGGACTCTCTGGGGAGCATCCTTTCCAGGTCCTCATGCCTGGCAGTCTTCATTGTGACTGAACATTTGTGCTTCTCTTCACAGTGGTCAGCCCCTACGGTCCCTGCTATCTGGTGAGCAGCTCTGGACAGAAGGTAGGGAGCCCAGTACATCCATTTCTGCACTTGAGTGTTGCCATCTTAGAGGGGGAGAAAGGTGCACAGAAATATTTGAAAGGAATGGATTATCTCTGAAGGCTTCAGTGTTGACCACATGCATGTTGGATAACAGGCTGAGTAAAACCCTGAAGTGTCCACCTGGGAACCAGCCCATTCCCTAATTCCTAGATTAGGAATTAAGTTCACTTATCCCTCGCAGCTTCCAGCTCCTTTAATTCGAATCAACAACAGAGAGCAATGGTTAAGTTCCAGGTTCTGAGCTAAGATGGGCACACCCATTCCCAGGGCCCTGACTCCTTTCCTACTCCGTTCCAATCTCTTTCCTCCAGAGAACATCAGAGAGTTCTTTACAAAACGTAGGTCTGGTCATGCCATTTCTAGCTTCAAGTCTTCTGTGACTTCTTATTGTCCGTAAGACAGAAGTCCTGCAAAGTCCTGCATTATTCACAGCTAATTTCCACTAACTTCCTTAATACCTATGCATTTTTCCTCAGGAAGCCTTCCCTGGTTTCTTTCTTTTTTTAAAGTTTATTTTACTCACGATAGAGAGTACATGTATACACACATAAGAGAGACAGAGAGTGAGAGAAGCACCCTCAACAGGAACTCATCATTCTGTGACCCCCTTCTGTCAGCCCTCCAGCTTGCCAGGATCTTGGGCATGTGCATGCACCCAGCATGTCAATCGGACTGGAGTCAGAACCCATGGTCAGCCGTGTGGTTTCCAGCACTGCAGTTCAGTGGGCTACCAGGTATACTACCACAGCTGGGCTGTTCCTTTGTTTATACGGCCTTGGTTAGGTCTCCTTGTCTCATGTTACAGCGTTTCATCAAGGCTTAAACCCCAAGGATTTTCTTTATAATTTTTAATTTAGTTGTGCCTTTTTAAAATTTGACTCTTAGTCTTGGAATAGCATATCTAATCTGGTCAGTATCTAGTATAACTCATGATTACTGTAGATACCTAATTTATTGAACAAATGATTGAATGAAGGATTGCATTTGCAATGAGGAAGGCACAGCTTCTCTTTGCATGAATTTTAGGGAGAGACGGATTTGAGAATGGACATTCAAGAGGTGGTCTTGAATTGAAGGGACAGCCATAGGAGAGGAGTGATCCATTAATTCTAAGAGCAGATGATTCAGAGTGGTTTCCAGAGAGGAGGTCTGGAGGGATGACTACGGTGTTCTGTGAGCACGGGCCAAGTGGAAGGCCTGGGATTTTCCCAGCATGCATCCAGCAGGAACAAACCCTAGAATGTGCTGGTGCTATCCCATACTGAGTTGGTTTTTGTGGGGCGCCCACTGTGTTCAGTCCTGGGTACCATGCAGCCTTGTTGGGGCTCCAGCCCTCCTCTCTCTTGCACCTCTTCCCTCGGTGCACTGGCAACCTAATCTCATCAATGGCCTCCTGACAGTCAGGCCCGAGGATGTAGCTGAACTTGGCAGCAGGGGAGGGAGGGCTGGGCTGGTCTTGCCCACCAGCAGCACCATATGCCCACGCCTTAGTCTATTCCAGTCATGTCCCTCGGCCGCCCAGCTGTCACTGCCATGATTACGGCAGCCACGGCTGCGGGAAGTGTGTGGTTGTGGAGACCCTCTGGTCTCCTTAGAACTTTACTACTGTTGTTATGGCTTATCAGGACATGGCCTGCCTTCTGTTGGTCTCTTGAAAACGGCTGTAATTCCCATCCATCATGGGGGTGAGCCAGCTGCTGCAGGGGCAGCTGTCAGGGAGAGGACTCTGCACGCTCCCTGACATGCTGGCCCTGACTGTGGGGAGATGGCAGCTCCGTGCCAAGTGCCTTCCTTGGGCTGGCATTTGGGCCATCTTGTTTCTCCTAACCTGAGGGTGGCCACTTCCTGCTTGTTCTGTGGCCCTGACCTGCTGGACTTTTGCCTTGTATCTTCCCTGGATCACGGACTTCCCAAGTGAAAGGGCACTGCGTAGGCTACATACAGCCTTCTGCTAGTAAAAGGCTTTATTTTAGATTTTAAAATAATGTTCTTTCCCCACATTAGAAAAGGAATATATAATAATGTTGTGAAAAAAAAATAGACATTTTTTAAAGGGTCTGTTTGTTTATTCTGAGAGAGGGACATGGTCTCACCATGCCGTGATTCTCTGTCCCTTGCTCTGCCCTCAGACTTCCAGTCACCTGCCATCAAGGGCATGCCTAGAGGGATCAGGTTGACCTGGATCTGGATCAAGGGGTTTCCTATGTTTCCAGCTCACACAGCTGCACCCTACTGCCTGTGCCATTATGGAGGGACCAAAAATAGACATTTTCTCACTGTTTACCCTATTCCAAGTGCTATAGCTACAACTTCACAAGAATGATCTTATTTATTACTTAAAACAACACTGCAAGATAGATATATAGCATCCATTTTGCATGTAAGGAACTCTATCGAGAGAGGTTATGTAACTTGTCTGGTGTCACACGGTGAATGAGTAGAGGTCTGGAATTCAAAACTAAAGAAACCTCCTTTTGGAGTTTGCACACGTGCCTTATTTTAGGAATTTTAGGAAAAAAAAAAAAAAACTAGAGAAAATTCACCAGTAACTTCTACTTCTAAACACAACTCCCTCTGATCTTGATCTATTTTCTTTCATTATTTTTCTATTCATTATCATTTCAAAATTGTGACTCTGTTGTGTAATCAATTTTATCTTATGGTTTAAAAATTAATATTATCACATTTTTCCATCTTGTAGGTTACCATCCTTTTCTTGAAAAGGTTAATTTGTTTATTCCATGAGAGAGGAAGACAACGAGAGCAGACAGTCTTCCCTAGTAGAGTCTCCTCTACCTCAGCCTCAGAATGGGGATCCAGGATCATGGGCATGTCTGTGATGCCTAAGGGAGATCTTGGGATGTAAACCTGGGCCCTTCTAATATGGCCTTAGCACTGTGGGACATTGCATCACCACTGTGCTCTCATAGCTTGGTCATTTGGTAGTTGAAAACAATAACAAATTGCTGCTTTATTTGACATTATTTTTCTTGGTAAGCATGATTAGCAAGTTTATTATTCTTTACTAGTCCCCTTTTGTTATGAATTGTGATGCATCAAAGCTTACCTGCTTGAACTAGCAAAGTGATATGTGTGTGTGGGTAGGTGGGGAAAGAGAGACTATATTGTCAGCCTCTTCTTAAGGTTTATACATTGAACATTAAGTATATTCTTTGGGTAACTCTGGAAGGTAAAGAAATAACTCTCCCATCTTACAGAGAAAGAAACTAAGGTGCAGACAGTTGAAGAAGTCATCCGAGGTTGACAAGGGAAAACACCAGAATTCAAACTCGTATCAGTTTGACAAATGCCATGCATTTGGTTTTTAGTCCATACTTTGACTATCAGGTTTTTCTTTTCATATTATAATTTGTTTTTGGATCTAACCCCATAAGTAGAATTTTTAGGTACAAAGGAGTTATGATTTTTAACATGAGTTAGAAGAATTTACATTCTGTTGCTGCTGTCTTTCTCCTTTGTCAGCATCGAGTCTTAGCATTGAATCACTTGGTAGGGTTATTAACAAGCCTTGATTCATAATGGCTTGTGACAACCCAAGTTTACTTCTTGCTCATGCTCCATCTCCATCCTGCATCCACTGGGCTCTGCTCCAGGTGTCCTCACTCTGGGACCACTGATTGAGCAGCCACCATCTGGAATGTGGCTTGGTCACTGTTGCAGATGGAAAGAAAACTCTGGGTGTCTTCAAAACTGGCAGCTAAGCATCTAGTCCCATAGTAACAGATGTCACTTCTACTCATAATTCATTGGTCAAAACTAGTCATAGGGTCTAGCCCACCCACATGAGTTAGGGAGTGGCGTCCTTCATGTGTCCTTAAGGGAGACAGAGCTGAAAGTATTTGGTGAAGGCTTTAATGGCTAACACAATCATAAAACTTCCTCATTTGGTAGTTGAAAACGATAACAAATTGCTGCTTTATTTGACATTATTTTTCTTGGTAAATCTTAGCATTTCTTCATTTTTTCTTGGCCAGTTGTATCTCCTCTTTTGTAACTTGTTTGTCCTGTTCTTAGCTCAGATATCTGTGATATCTTGATGCTTTTCACAAATGGTTTCCTGATGTGGCAATGTCCCTAAATGGGTCTTTGATGAGTGAAAACACATGGTGTCTCAAAAGCCAATTTCCCTCAATTATTTTGTAAACTTAGATATGTAAATGACATATCAATTTTAATCAATGATTAGTTATTTTCTTAATTTATTATAACTTAGGTGATCTAGAATTTATTATAATTTCAGGTTCAGAGTTAAAATTTATGTTAAGTTCACTTTTCAGTTAATCCATGAAAACAGGGAATTTTTTGAATCCTGGTATCTCAGTGTCAAAATGCGGGCGGTCTCTTGGGTTCTTTCCTCTCCCTGCCTCACACGTCTTGCTGGGCATCTGGCCCAGAGTGCTTGTGCCGCAACCCTGTTATTCTTTGATTCTAGCTTCTCCTCCGTGGCCTCTTCTGTCCCCAGGTCGGGAGGGGGGTCATCTCTTAACTGGTATTTTACATGGACTATCAGAAAGCAAGTCATTCTAATGACAGCATTTCTTCCTTCAAAACCCTTCCCAATGGCTCATCCTTCCCATTGGAATCTGTTTATCATGGTGAGACACAGTAGTATTTTAGATAGGACACAAAGGATTTTTTTTAAGAATTATTTTATTTAACTTTATTTATTATTTTAATTTTGACCAGAGAGGGACAGAGAGAGAGAGAGAGGGAAAGCAAGAAAGCAAGCTGCCAGATCTGAGACTTGAACCACGGCCATGTGGGAATCCAGCTCCCTGCTGGCCCACAAAGGACTATTTTTATAGGTATAAACTAATTTCTATGCCTGTCAGAAAAGTGTTTGCTTGGTGTATAAATCTTGTGCAGTGACAGATATTATTGCTTATGATAAGGCTATGAGTAAGGGTGAGTCAACGTAGAAGTTTAAAGAAAACAATAAGATTGATAATGTAACAGGGTGCACATAAATTTGGGAAGGATAATGGGAGAGTATAAATTGCAGAAGTTTGGGAAAGACTAAGCGAAGATCCAGACTTTATTACTGTCTTTATTCTACTGCAAGAGGGCATGTGGACAAGAAAGAGAGAGGAAGAAAGAGCGTATTCCCACCTCATTGAGTGCAGTCATCCTGCAATCTTCTCCCCTCCATTTCTGCATCCTGTCAGGATCTGGGGTGTATATTCACAAATGCCTGGTGCCTTGTTTCTCAACCCACCTTGGATGGGATTCAGACTTGTTTGGTCATCTGGTTTCTGGCTCCCTATGCATGGGCCCATCCAAGACTCAAATGTCAGAGTACCCTTGAATCAGTCCCAACAGAGCTTTCTCGCTTCCTGCCTCTCTCTTACATGCAGTATTTCATGCCTTAAATATGTTCAGACCATGCCTCAAGGCTCCTCTACCATAAAGTATTCTCCCTTTGTTCTGGATAAAGGTAGAAAACGCTTCAGTTTGTTCTTATTTGAATTCTGGCTCACTTTTTATCTTGCACTTTCCCCAAGTGTTCAGTGTCTTACATCCTCATCTAGATTGATGTTTATTTGGAAACATAACCCGAGTTTTTCTCTCTGTGTCCAGCACTAGCCCATAGAAAGCACTTTCTTTGTATTTTTGTGACTCCTCACTACAGCTCCTTACAATGAGCATCTTCATATGATAGCTGAGTTCACCAGGGCTTGGGCAGTAACAGGAATTCAAATTCAGGAATACGACCTAGCATATTAGGTTTTCTCCTCAATCACATGGTCCTCATGCTTTGCCACAGTTCTTAGCATGGGTCCTGCGGTTATGAGGTGCTCACTAAAGGGATATAGATTGAGTGAACTCATAACACATTCTTACTTCTATGACTTTGTTATCTCATGACAGCATTTCCACAGATATTTTTTCATAACATTTTATAAAATAAGGATTGGGAATTCTTGGGCTGTTGCATAAGGGCTGAAAAATCTATGGAGTTTTTGGTGTTTTCTTCCAGGTAGCTGGTGCTACTTCTGAACAATGATGTCCTTTGTAAGTACTTGTTGGAAAATGGATCTTTGGAGAGAAAAAAAAAATACTCATTAAAGTAAGTGTCGCTTGATTGGAGATGTAGGTGGGACTTAAAAACGGTACTTTGAACTATAGTCTAAAAGCCCTTAAGTAGGTTTGGCTCTGTTCTCAGAGATACCAAGGAGCAATTTTTATACTTACATGAAGTACAAAATGTTGAAGGATTAGCCAATTTTTTGGTGAATACCATTATAATTGATGCGTTCCAAATCAACAGAGGCATGCCAAATTTTTAGAATCAATGAATTAGGGCATGTGTGTGCGTGTGTGTGTGTGTGTGTGTATTTTTTTTTTTTTTTCTGGGCAGCAGTGATGTACTAGTAAGAGAAGCTCTGGACTTTGCTACTCACTCCTGTAAACTCTTGAATAAGTAGCCCAGTTGAGGATGTGCTTGGCTTGATAAAGGGAGCAAGGAGACGATATAACCCCACTCTAGGCAGCACGTACTCAGGGAAGCTAGAGGAATAAGACAGGGCATGGATTCTGAGGGAGGTTGATCAAAGGAACCAGATTAATAGGTTTGATAAGGGAGATCTTTTTCTTTTTCAATATTGTAGCATTCTCCCAGGCATGGCAAACATACTTTTTCCTAACAAAACCCTAGGAGATGAGAAAAGCATTAGCTCACTCTGAGTGAGATTAAAATGCCAAAATTTTCATGGAAAGTGGTGATAAAAAATACTAGAAAATCTGGAGAGATGGGTGAGATGAGTGTGCATGTCCCATATAAGATAGATACTTCTGGCCTGAGGATATGTTTTGTAGGAAGACTGAGAAGGCAGACAATCAGGAATGAACTGGTAGGACGAGCACTAGCATCATTAAGAAGCTAAGTGGTGTGATAACGTCTGAAGGCCAGAGCTGGCTTTAGGAAAGGCATTGCAGAACTAGCATATTAGGGTCCCTAAAATAAGAGGCCAGATGGTGATGATTTACCTCCAGAAGCCAGGTAGATGCAACTGTCTTCATGAGTAGTAATGGCGGTGGGATGACTAGGTTGGCCTGTCCTTTAGAGGCATAAGGAGATGGTTAAGAGAACAGCAATGTCTTTTAGGATAGTCAATACGCATAATGCTCAATATGACTGTTTAATTTTTCTCGATTTTAAAAGAAACCAAGAATATTTGATTAGGAGACCAAGAGAAATTCCCCCTCAATTAAATGACACAATTCTGTGCTTAGGATTTGGACCTGAGCTAATTTTTGAACCTGGATCTTTTGGACTAAAGAATAGACTATACTTAGTAAAAGGTACTCTCTGACACTATGGCAAGTGTATATAATTATGAGTCCCCATTTCTTTCCCAAAGAGAACTCTAGTCATATGCTTGGGTGACTACATCCTGAGAAAAGGGGAATGGCCAATGATTTCAATGAATGTTGGACACAGGATTCAAGGTGACATTGATACACGGAGGCTTAAAGTGTTATCAGAGCCCCACTATACAAGTGGGGGTACATGGGAGTACATAATAGAGGGGATTCTGGTCAAAGACTACCCACCCTTTGGTTATTCCACTAATCCCTGAATCTATAATCAGAACAAATGTATTTGGTAGTTGGTGCAACTTCCACACTGGGCCCTTTGACAGTAAAGTAAGACCTATCATAATGGGGAAAGCCAAGGGAAGATTGAAACTGTCCCTCATCAACCTGCTGCTTATATAATAAAAACAATATTATTCCAGGGGAAGGGGATGGTAAAAATTAGTTCCACACTTAAAGATCTAAAGGATATTGCAAGGGTAGTAGTTTATGTCATATCTCCATTTAATTCACCAGTATAGCCCCTGTTAAAACCAGATGGGCCTTAAAAACATAACAGTGACTAGCACAAAGTCAGCCATGTAGTAACTCTGATCACAGCTGCCATAGCATATGCAGTATCTTTGCTAGAGCAGATTAACATGGCCTCAAGTTCATGGTATGAAGCATTGATTTGGTAAATGTGTTCTTTTCCATACCTATCAGAAAAGATAAAAAATAGTTTGCATTTACACGAAACAGACAACAGTATGACTTTATAGTTTTTCCTCAGGGCTGTGTAACTTTCTCACCCTCTGTCACAATATCGTCTAAAGTAATCTTCCCCATGTGGTCACCCAGCAGAACATTGCAATGATACATTATAAAGAGAATAAGCTAATTGGACCAGAAGAGCTGGATATATCTAGCATGTCGGGGGCCTTGGCGAGGCATATGTGGTACAGAGATAAACCATATGAAGATTCAGGAGCCTGCCACATCAGTAAAAATGTTTAGGGATTCAGCAGTCAGGAGAATGTCACAACACTCCATCCAAAGCATGGAGAAATTATTGCATCTTGCATCTCCCACCATGAAAAAGGAAAAGGAAACACAGTATCTGGTAAGATTTTGGGGTTTTGGAGTTTTAAAATCTATGTCTGAAAATACTTTTCTGATCCATGAACTAGGTGACATGAAAGGTTTTCATATTTGAATAGGGCCTGAAACAGGGAAGGACCCTGCCTCAGGTCTTGGGTACAGGGTGAGCAGCCCTGCCACTTGGACTATAAAACCCACCAGACCCAATGGTATCAGAGACAGATTCCAGTGCTTGGAAAACATGTCATGTAGAGTTTATGACAAGCTCCAGTGACAGAATCACAAGCAGTCCACTAAAGTTCCAGGTCAAAGCAATGCCATCTGTGAGGGAGAATTATATGCTATTCAAAAGAACCATTCTGACTGTGCTACGGGCCCTGGGAGAGAGGAAGTATTTGATCATGAAACACCAGGTAACCATTGTGGCAAGAGCTGTCCATCATGAGCTCGCCTATCAGATCCACCAACTCATATGGCTAGTCAAACCATGATGAAAACCATCATAAGGTGGGCCACTTCCACCTCATGATGGTATACTTGGGATCAAATCTGAGTAGTACTAGCCAGCAGAAATAATTTACATGAGCAGTTAGTAAAGACTCACATGTCATTCCCCACTGTTGTACCAACATCTTCCCCTCAGATGACTCCAATATATATACAGGATTGGTTCATGGAGGGGTTGGCTCTGGATGAGCCAACATTCCCTTTCATAGATGGCCTTCAGAAATACTGCAAGGGAATATCCTCCCAATGGACAATGTTTAGATAATGCTGATCATCCACTTTGTATGGAAAAAAAAATCGTTGCCCAAGGTTAGAATATAAGGGGGACTTCAAGAAGTTCTAAGAAAATGGAACTACTTTGGTGCAAAAAATTTTTGAAATTCATGCATAGTTTTGTGATTATATACATTCCGCATGAACTCTTTTTAAAGCTTATTTTTAAATATTTTTCTTCCATGACTGAGATAGAGAGTGAGAGAGAGAAAGACAGCACCCCCAACAGGTCTTTATGCTGTGATCCTCCCCTGGCCTCAATCATCCAGCCCAGATTAGGATATGCACCTAGCTAATACAGGGAGGTCTCAGAAGCCTAGTTCTTCTCATAGGGCTTGCTGTTGAAGAACATTGCATTATGGCTTTTCTACCATCCAGCCCACATTTCCTACCACATTTTTGAAAATTCCTAGTATATAGTCTCAAGGGTTGATTGATGAATGACTTGGTTGACTGTTTAAGGCCTAGAAGAACAAGAGTGAAAGACTGGGACTGGGAGGGCCAGGGTAAAGTCATATAGTTGGGCAAACTGGAGTGGGTGCAAAGTGTGCAGATCTTTACATTGTGTGTTGATGCCATAGAAAGAGCTTTCATCACAGTAGAGATACTAAGTGACCTCTCAGACAAATTGATTCAACCAGCTGATGTTAGCTATCCTGTGTCATCAACCACCCAGTAATGGCATCAAGTGATGCGAGCAAAGTAGCCATGATGGCAGGAATGGCAGTCATGCATAGGCCCAATGATGTGGGCTCCAACAGCTATAGCTCCAACCTAGCTATGGCTGCCATTATTTACTGTCCAAAATGCCAGTAATAGAAACCAATGCTGTTCCTGACATGACATTATCCTTCAATAAGATCACCTGAAAGCCAGCTTTATGGCCTGGTTGTTAAGGCAGCTGGATCCCACATGGTCAACTGCACAGTTGGATTCCCAGCTCTGGCAGCTTGAAATACACACAGAGCACATGTGAATTCATGCCAAAAATCCCAACAGATTTTGGGAGAAGGTTGCAGCATGGCCTCCGGGTCCCATTAGAGGGTGTTTTCTCCTTCTTCTCCTTCTTCTTCTTCTCTTCTCCTTTTTCTTCTCCCTCTTCTTTTCTCCTCCTCCTCTTCCTTCTTCTCTTTTTCTTCCTCCTCCTCCTTCTTTTTTCTCCTTCTTTGTCCTTCTCCTCTTCCTCCTCCTTCTTCTACTTCCTCCTCTTCCTCCTCCTCCTCTTCTTATTCTTTTCTTCTTTTTCTCCTCCTCCTTCTCTCTTTCTCTCTATCTCTCTCTCTGTCAAGCACACATGCCCTGTGGCAAACTAAAAAAAAAAAAAAAAACAAAAACAAACACACAAAACCAAACACCTGAACACTGTTAGCAAGTTAGGTTCATATTCCACCTATGGCTTTGCCTTATTTCCCACAGAGCTTTAGCCTCAGCCATCATCTAAAGGCTTGCATAGTGCTTGATCCACTGGGATAGGATCCCATATAATAGCACATTGGACCAGGAGAACCACTTTGTAGCAAAGGAAGTATAAGATCAGATCCATGCTCATGAGATCTACTGGTCATGTCATATTCAACATATGTTGGTCTGAGTGTTGAAATGGCCTATACAGACACAACTAAGCCACCAACTCAGAGGTGATTATCTATAAGTATAGGACACCAACCATTCTCCAGGATGCATCTTTGACTTAAAGATATTTATTTGTTGCTTTGCCTCTATATCTAATTACGTTTATCCTATAGGTTAAAAAAATACATGAACCTAGGCACCAAGGGGTGCAATAAGAATGTCCTTCTTATTGTCCATCCCATTAACCTATTTGGGGAATTGTGCTTCTTGTTCCCCAAAGTCTGGAATCTGTGGGTTTATAGGTCCTGGGTCTCAAAAGGAAATATTTTTTTAATAATAAGCAATAACTACTGTTTGAATAGATTGGAATCCCTGTTCCAGATGACCAGCAGGTAAGAAGAATCACCCTTTACTATTCCAGCAATGGATGGGTTGTGGTGCATAGTGTGATGTGTTGCCCAGATCCCCTTTCAATGGAGAACACATTGCTTCATCTTCTGCTAGGACATTTGGCAGGCAGCCTGCAACTGTCACTCTCTTCAGGGATTGCCTCAGCTGTGGGTAGGTAGCTCAACCAAAATCACATCCTTTCCCAGGCTGGCTCACATGCAGTGATCGATCAAATTGGGATTTTAAAGGCCTGGCCAACTTGGGAAGCTTTGAAGGGTTATTCTATCTCCTCTGTGAGGAGTTCCTCAAAGTCATTGTTGGTCCTGTATTGCATGCCAACTTTCCAGCTGTCCACTCTTGCTTCTGTCTCCTCTTTTCTACATATAATGATCCAGGATGGTCCCTAAAGCACATCCTGCACACTCAACTCCACCCTACATTCTCCTGTCCTGATATGCAGCAAATGCTTATTCTGAACATTTGAAGTGAGTCCAGGAATCTTTATGATTTGGTTTTGGTTTGAGCTCCATAGGTGATTCTGATACATACCCAGGCTTGTGAATGATCAGTGCAGATTCCCCATTGCCCCTTGTTCAAATTCATGTACAAATATATTTGCAAGCTCCCTTCCATGTGGCATATACTATGATGGTGACTCTGAGGAAGGTCATCCTTTTAGGCTTCCAGGTGTAAACCAAAGAACAGATGATTAAAAAAAAAAAACAGGGGTTGGGTCATCAGGGGCTTATGAGGGAGAACCAAGAGAGAGGGAAATGTTATAAGCAGCTGTTGAGCACTGGGCCATGGAAGCCATGTGAATATCTCTAATCTCATCTAGAAAGAGCCAGCAGCTCACCATCTTGAGTTATAAAGAAGTAACTTTTGGGACGAGCTAGTGGCATGGTAGTTAAGGTAATTGGATCTCACATGGCCAAGAACTGTGCAGTTCAATTTCTGGACCTGGTAGTTTGAGAAACACACAGGGCATGTGTGCATGTATGCCTAAAATTCCAAAGGGAGGGAGAGATGGAAAAGGAATTATGGCATGATCATTACTCATGAGGTGAGCTCACTCTCTCTCTCTCTCTCTCTCTCTCTCTCTTGCAAGAACATGCCCTCTGGGGAAAAAAAGCAAACAAACAAACAAAAAACCAAAACCAAAAAACCCAAAAACTTCTTCCCAGAAGCCTGGCAAAAATGCAGCACATACTGGATGCTATGGTTTGAATGTGTCCCCAAAGGTCGTATGTTTGAAGCTTAAATATCAACACAACAGTGTCGAGAGGTGGGACCTTTAGAGGCAGAGGAGCCCTCATGAAAGGATACATGTCATTACTGCAGGAATGGGTATCTGGTAAAAGGATGAGTTTGGCTCCTCGATTTCCTCTTCTTTTCCTTTCCTTTCCCTTCCCTTCCTTTTCTTCTCCTCCTTTCCTTGCTCCTCACCACTATGCTCCTTTGCCCTTCTGCCTTCTGTTATGAGATAATGTAGCAAGAAAATCATCACCAGATGCAGGCCTCTTGACCTTGGACTTCTCAGACTCTTAAACTGTTCCTTATAAATTACCCAGTCTTGGATATTTTGTTATAGCAACACAAAATGGATTAAGACACATTTTGCCTTTACTTCAGAAATTCTGGTGTTGGGTAGACATGACAGGTCTTACTTCTCTGTTCTGCTAACCCTCTTTGTTTTGCCACAACCTATGCTTCTCTTATCTATTTGTCCATCTTATTCTTCTTCTGCAGAAAGAAGGGTCTTTGGGCATAATACCACATTGAGGTTATTCAATAAGAGGAAATGAACATAGACCAGAAAGTTTATTTGTCCAGTAGAGAATCCACCCCAAGTACTCAGTGTTCAGGAAGATGAGTAGACCAGATAAATCATAATGGTAAGGGTATAAAACAAGACCTGGGATATATAATAAAATGTGAAGAGGCAATGCCATGACCCAGTGGGGACTAGGGCAAGATGGACCTGGGTCCCTTGGGGGAGAGAGGTACTAAAAAGAAGAGGAAATGAGGCAAAGAAAGGGACCTTCCAAGGGGGCATGGAGGCAATGGAAAAAATGTACCCGATAGCCATATTCTGGCCAAATGTGGATAAGGTCAGATCCTCTGCAGAATGGGTGGAGACCAGGATTTTTCTGATTGTTGCTGGGGCTACTCATATTTCCATACCTACACTGTTGTTCTCAGCACCTTGTAAGCAGTAGATTTTTAAAATGGACCAGCTGGACTATGTCGGGACTATATTTATGCATGTCCTGAAGGTCCTGAGTTTGAATAATTGATTAGGCTTTGCAAGGCAGCACTGTGCTTTGGTCTGTAAGAAATTCACACAAGCCTATATCCACCCAGCTCAGCTTAGCATTCACCCACCTCTGGAAAATCTCTTTTAATTAGCAGTGTGCGTGAATATATCTGGTGTATGGATGCAGTTAATAACACAGCAGGTTCAGTCTACTGGGTGAGACTTCTATAAGGGGCTTAAAATATGGAATGTAACTGCTAAAGACCTTCCAGATCTTGGCCGTGTGAGGACGGAGATTGGGCTGTGCTCACAATGTGTGGTGATGCATAAATATTAGCCTTAAATAACTGTGAATACCTTGTTTCCTAAAAAGATTAGTGGCTCTTCCCTGTGTGATAAATTGTGTGAGTTACAGTGCAGACCTGTCTTCCCACTGTATTATCCCACAGCCCTCTAAATAATCGAGTCCAAATTATACTCGGCAAGTCAGGGGGAAGGAACGCTCGGGCAAGCTTTAGGCAGAGGAGTGTAATTTGGGTTCATCCTTCTTCTGTTTCCACCTTTCCTCATACATTTGTTTCATGCTCACCTTTGTTTTTTTCTCTGGTTCATTCACTCACTCTGCCTTTTTCTTCCTTTGCCTTCATTTTCCTTTGAATCCTACTTCTCTGTTCCCACCTCCAAGGAAAAAAATAATGATGGTTTGTACCAAACACTTGAAATTAGTAAAGCTCTAAGCCCTTTACTTCTGTTAGCTCACTGACTTTTTTTTTTGAACTGCTTCAGGGTGCGTGTGTTTGCCCAAGAGACAGAAAGAGATAGAGGAAGAAAGCCCTCCTCAATTGGGCATGTTCACATCACAATTGCTTCGCCTCCATTTCTGAAACCTGCCAGGATTTGGGGCATGCAAGCTCCATGCTGGGACTGGAAGTCAAATTGTCCTTGACCATGTCCGATTGGGCTTCCTTAACCATTAAAACCATGGGACCAGACTTAGCTCATTGACTTTCTTTCTTCTTTCTTTCTTTCCTTCCTTTTTTTCTCTTTTTTTTTTTTTTTTTTTTTTTTTTTTTTTTTGCTAAAGGGCATGTGTGCTCACCAGAGAGATACAGAGAGAGAGGGAAAATGAGAAATAACCCTCCAGGAGGGATAGCCACAGAGCAGTGCCTTCTCCTTCAGTCTCTTGGGATTTTAGGCATGCATACACATGTGCCTGGCATGATTTTCAAGTCACTAGGTCTGAGAGTTGAACCATGTGGCTGGTCATGTGGGATCCAGGGCCTCCAAGCCACCTAATGCACTCTTTCTTTCTTTTTAAAATTTTACTATGGGACATCTGTACTTACTGGAGAGACTGAGAGAAAGAGAAAGAGAGAGAGAAAATGAGAGAGAGGGAGAGAGAGAGAGAGAAAGAGAGAGAGAGAGAGAGAGAACACAAGTGGAAAAGCATCCCTCCAGGAGAATGGCCACACTACAATCTGTTCTGCTCTTTTCTCTCAGAATTTTGGGTACACACACATATGCACCTGGAATGTTTTTCAAGCTACCAGATCTGGGACTTGAATTATGAAGTTGGTCACATGAAGTCCAATTGCCTTTCTTTTTTTTTTTTTTTTTTTTTTTTTGAGAGGTTTTTCGCTATAGGGCGTGTGAGCTCGCTAGACAGACAGAGAGAGACATAGAGACAGAAAGCGAGAAATCACCCCCCAGGGGGGATGGTCACGCCGCAATCCCTTCTCCTCCATTCTCCTCTCGGGATCTTGGGCACGCACGCACACGCGCCCTGCGTGAGTTGTAAGCCACCGGGTCCGAGACGCGAACTGCGGTCGACTACGTGGGAGTCCAGCGACATAGCCATTACGCTAACTGCTGGTTCCCAAGTCCAATTGCCTTAACCACCATGCCGCTGGCTGGTCCCTCTCATTGACTTCTAATGATAACCTTCCAGAAGGTAGACATTTTGACTATACCCATTGTGGATATGAGTTATCTGAGACACAGAGAGGTTAAGGAATTTCTTCAAAGTCACATAGCTAGTGAGGAGATGGAGCCAGGAAAATTGGGCCATATCTGTCTGACCTTTCAGCCAGGGCCCCAGATAGTACAGTAGTGATGCAGTGCATTTTGCTTTTCACTGTTCTTTTAAGGTGCCTTGTGGGGTAGGGAATAAAACTGTTGCTTCACTCTATAGGCACATTTTGGGGATACACTGAAAGATTCTGGCTCCCCAGATTAAGTGACAAAGAAATAGGTTCTAAGAGAGATGAAATGGGATAATCACCATTGAGAGCAGGGGCAAGACCTTACAGTCTATCCAGGTTGATGCCCTTTGGGACACATTTGCAGGGTCCTCTATTTACAGTAACTGGTTTTCTTAGGGCTAGGATGACAGAACTGAAGTGGACTATGTGTAGCCTGGGCATACCCAGGGGAGAGAAAAGCCATCATGCTTCATCTCAAAGAGATACTTCACTAAATTTTTAACGTGAGTGGCCCAGCCTGCTATGGGATGCTCCTTCTCCAAATGTGCACAATCTGAATTAGAGGGATATTTTGTTAGTAGTGTTTCGTCTTGTCTTTTCTTTTTCCCTTTACAATCCATCTTTCTAAAATAAATGCACACACAATGAAATACACAGATTTAAGGCTGCAATCTGATGAATTTTGACAGAAGTATACACCCATGCAGCTAACCTCTCTCATAGCTACAGGCCATTTTCGCCACCCTAGAAAGTTCCCTCAGCCCCTTCCTAAGTCGATCTGAATACTCCTTGTTTAGGCAACCGTTGATCTGATTACTGTTGTCATCATAGACTTTTGTGTGTTACAACACTTCCCACTGAAGGATCATATACTACATTCTGTAGTGTCTGGCTCAATGTGATGTTTTTGACATTCTTGCATGTCATTGCATGTCTAAGTAGAGGGTTTTTTTTCATTTTTATTTCTTAATAGTATCACATCATAGCATGTAAAATAACTTGTTTTTTTTGTTTCCCAGTTGGTGGACATTGGGTTATTTCCATTATTGGCTATTATGGGAATACTGCTGCTATGAACAGTTGTGTACAAGTAATTTTATTAAAAATTTTTTTCTTTTCTTTTTGAGAACTGCTCTCTTGGTCAAATAGCAAGTGTTGGTTTAACTTTACAGCAGTTTTCCAAAGTGTTCCATTTTACAACCCAGTCACAATGTTGGAGAGTGTAGGTTGTTCCATATTCTTGTGCACATTGGGGACTGTCAGTCATTGGAATTTTAGCCACTTTACTACGTAAGCAACGACGTTCCCTTGTAGGTTTAATTTGCATTTCACTGATGATCAATGATGTTGAATGTCTTTTCATGTGTATGTTGTCTATTTGTACATCATTTTTGTATTTGCAGTGTCCAGTCAAATCTTTTGCCCATTTTGTACTTGAGTTGCATTTTTCTAAAAAAAATTACTACTGATTTATAAGAATTTTTCTTTTAAATATTTATTTATTTAATCTTAATTTTTTTAAAATTTGCTATAGGACATATGTGCTCATCAAAGAGAGAGAGAGAGAGAGAGAGAGAGAGAGAGAGAGAGAGAAAGTAAGCCTCCAGGTCTGGGACTTGAACTGTAGACAACCATGTGGGAGTCTAGCTCCTCAACCACCATGACACCTGCTAGCCCTGAGAATTCATTATCTCTTATGGGATCATATATATTTTTTTAAATTTAATTTTTCTGTAGGATTCATGTACATGATGGAGAGATGGAGAGACAGAGAAGGAAGGTGAGAAAGGGAAGATGGCCATGAAGCAAAATCCCCTCTCTTCACTCTCCTCTCAGGATTCTAAATACATATGTGCCCAGGATGTCTTTCAAGCTGCTGGGTCAGGGACTTGAACTGGGTAGTTGGCAATGTGGGATGCAGCCACCTTAACACCATTAACTGGCCCTGGAATCACATCTGTGAGAGATGCATGCCATGCATACTTCCCCAGACTTTGGCTTGACTTTTACTTTTCTTAATTTTTGTTGTGTGGGGAGGAAAACTGATCTTTCTGGAGTGGATTCTATTGGAATTGGGGCCGGAACTGAGCTGACTCAAAGTGATGAAGACCAGCAGTGGCAGGCTGATAATTTACCAGAATAGGGAAAATAGCCCCTTGGTGGATATTTGAGAGGGCAAGAAAGGGCATGGCACAACTTTGTAAGAGACTAGAATTACTGTATGAGCTGGTGAGGGATTAACAGTTAAGACATTATGCAAAATTAATCTCAATGCAATGTTTCCTACAAACAAAGTTAGAGGGATGTCTGTTTATGTAGAGCCCCCTCACATCTGAAAACTGGGTGCTTGGCAATCATTTCACTGAATCCTCTCAAAGGAGAAATGAACTAAAGCTTGGCAAAATGGAACAAGTTGGGGCCAGCAGGTGGTGTGGTGGTTAAGGTGCTGGAATCCCACATGACAGACTGTGGTTTGAGTCCTGGACCCAGTAGCTTGAAAATGACTCTAGGGATGTGTACATGTGTGCCCAAAATCTGAGAGAAGAGTGGAGGAAAAGGAATTGTGCATGGCTCTCCCCCTCAGGGTAGGGGGGGAACTTCTTACTTTCCCTCCCTCTGTCTTCTTCTGTTTCTCTCTGGCGAGCACACAGAGGCCTTATGGCCTAAACACAAACAAACGAAAAAAATGGAGCAAGTTGCTGAGATCCACAAGGAAGCAAGTGGTGGAGCTGGGGTGGAGTCCGTGGTTGTTTTGCTTTGGGCCTGGCTCTTCCTATTGCTCTGCACTGACTCCCCATTGCCCTTCCCTGGGCCCTCAGTATGCTCTCTACAGCTGTACTGAGTAGTTTAAATCCCTCTCCCTCCAGACTATGTTACAAATAATTGCCATCATGCCATGAAGTAAGTCATCTTTTCCCTTTGGGCTCAATGATCTTGGTTCCTTAAAAACAAGCCTCAAATGGCTTGCTTTCTGCTCTGCTCTTCTTGCAGGTCTGCTCTGGTCCAGCTTCAGTGTCTTAGCTCAGGTGCCCAGAGATGATGAGCACAACACAACGCTGTGTGTATGTTATTTACACACAGCAGCACTCAGCCTACACACAGAGTAGATGTGGCCTTTCGCTATGGGGTTGTTGTGAGGCCACAGGAAGAGCCACAGACCCTCTTTGCTTTCTGAGCTCCTATCCAAATGATTTTACTCACCGGTGATCTGCTGAGCACCTGTTCTTGGCAGCACAAAAAGCCAGAGGCAGCAAGCCTAACAGCTTGCACAGCCAAGAGGTCCTCTGTTCTCTCTTAACCCCACCCAGCTTCCATTTTAGTCATCACTCAGGTAACGTAAAATAAACATGCAATTGAGATGAATGTAGGGCAGGCCTTGTGGTCTGGTGGTTTAGGGAGCCAGATGCCGTATGTCCAACTATGCAGGACAAATCTTGGTCCCTCTGGCTTGAAAAAAATGCTGGGCACATATGTGTGCCTGAAATCCTGACAAGGTAGAGAAATGAAAGAGAAGGGCTTGCACTGTGAACATTCCATTGAGCAGGGGTTGCTTTCTCCTTTTCTCTCTCTGTCTCTCTCTGGGGAGTACATGTGCCCGCTGGCAAAAATAAAATAAAAATAATTAAAAAGTAAGGGGAATATGATACAGATAAATGAGGGCAATGCCTTACAGAAGAGAAAAATTGGAGAAAACTGACGTCTGATATGTGACCCAAAGCCTGAGAATTGTCTAGGTGGGAGCTGAACATTCCAGGTAGGAGCTCCATCTGGGATGTGATTGGTTAGAAATGTTCACTGGTCGCTCAAGTATGGATGTCAAGGAAACTATAAGCTGTATCCCTCTGAAAGGTTCTGACTGGAGATGTCAATTTAGAAGTCACCAGCACAGAGCTGGCATTTAGGGTTCTAGGATTGGAAGAGATACTAGGTATGGTTGTGAGTGTGGAGAGGGAAGGAAGAAAGGGCTCTGGATAGAGCCTTGGGGAGCATCAGTATTAGTATAAAGAAGTTGAAAACACAAATACCCAAAGGACAAATACCAGCAGCCAGTAAGGCAGGGGGAGAGGCAGGGGCAGGCACTGTCATGGCAGCAAGAAAGGTACACATTTAAGTACCTGGTATCGGGAAGAGAGTGCTCACTAGGTCACTTGCCATAGGTCATCAGCCCAAGTGTGGGGTTCTGCCTATCACAGCACTTTGCTGCACCTGCATTCCCATCCCCAGACCTTCTGCAGTTGTGTGGTCCACTCTCCTTGGTCAAATGCTTTCTGAAAAAAAAAAAAAAAAAAAAAATATATATATATATATATATATATATATATATATATTCGTCAGATAGGGTTCCAGAGAATCCATGTGTTTTCACTCTCAAAGGAGTAAGCAAGCAATCAATATCCCATCCCTTCAATGGTCCCTTTCCTGAGCTGGACCTTAGAGGGGGAAAAGAAGATTGAGCTGCTTTCCCTAGATCCTCAGCTCTCATTTGCTTAGCTAATGGCCCTCAGCACCCCTCCTTCCCAATTCTTTCCTGGAGTGCATCTTGATTAAGAGCTTTCTCAGTGAGAGCCAAGTGTCAAAGTCCCTTGATCTGAAAACTTCTCTCCTTGTCTTCGTACATACATGTTCCTAAGCATCCATTATCTACAGTCTCTGCCCACCACTTTCATTAACAAGATGTGAAAGGGTTTTATCCACAGGTAGAAGAAAACTAAACCTGAAGTGTGCAAATCAGTTACACTGCTCCCAGCATCATACAGAAATCTCTCTAAGACCCAGAGGCAGGAGCCAGATGATAGATGTGACAAAGTTACAGTGGCCCACCATCGGGATCCACACCCAACATTTCTTCAGGACCTGTGGGAGGTGGCTTTCTCTGTAACATTCTTTCTGTACATGGAACCTGCCTATCTGAAGTTGGGAACAAGTGCTTTAACCTTGAAAGATTAAAATATTTTCATGCAATCAGTAAATTCTGTTATTAAATGTTTCAGCAGCTAAATTAAATGATAAGAATAACTAGTATTTTTAAATTCTGAACATCTAATAATTAGACCAACCTTTTAAAAATATTCCAAGTTAAGGCACATTAGAATGTATTCCACAACATGGAGACAGTCTGACAAAGAAACATTATTCTTAGATTTACAATTAATTACCCTTATGTCTATACCTTGCATTTAATTTGCATATCTTAAAAGTGCTGTAAATTTCACAGGACTCCTTGTTATTTAAGATCATTCCGCTTAGTAAAAGTTTCTTCAGTGATAACTTTCTCTTGATTATGTAGTTGTGAGGTCAGTAAATCTGGCTCTACTTTGCTCTCCAACGTTATAATTTTTCTTTTTTTTGTGTGTTTTTCATTATTTGCCTCCTTGTTCCTTCTGCCCTCTCATTTATTATTCCCCAAAGAACCAACAGATAGAGAAACCGGCTGGAAGACTAAGTGAGTGGTCAGAGTCTGAGATGTTATCTTTTCCCCACTACGCATTGGTACTGGGTGTCTGACATGTTCTATACATCTTTCTGGTGCCAACCTCATTAAACAAATACAACTTGATGTATAGCTCTCAAGAAATGAAATTCTATGCAACAGATTTGTTCTTGCCCCACTGGTGTGTTCTGGTCCTTCCCATGCCCTTCCATCTCTCCTTCTTCCTCTTCTTTTCTGAGCCCCTGACCTCCGAAGGGAGCTGATTCTTAGGATTTCCTGTTGCAATTATTTCCGGTCACCACAGACTTCATAGCCTTTCATTTGACTGAGTTTTTATGCTCACCGTGAATGTTATATTATAAAAGACAGCAGTGGTTTCTCTAAATTATACATAGGGAACCATTGGCACCATATGAAAGAGTATAGTATATTTACAGTATATCATATGTATTATTGTATATATATTTACAGTGTATTCTGTAGAATGCCATTAAAGATGTTTACCTGGAGCAGACACACCTGTGGTACATTCTTTAATGCACACACACCTGCTGTCAAATACATACTGCAGCATTTTGTGTATCAGAGGTGACTTGATTGAAAGGAGCTTTACAGGGGGTTCCACCCAAAAGAGACTCTAGCAACTTCCAAGGAGAAGGACACAGAACACTTTCACAGAACGGTAAATATCATTTGGAGTCTGTCACAAACCATTTAAAGGATTAACAACAACAACAACAAAAGAAACCAATGTTTCAACCAAAAGCAACCTATAGTTTAATAAGAACATATTTTTGTTTAAAAAAAAAAAAAAAAAAAAAAAAACAGCCAGTAATGGAATTAGAGATGGTGTCACCAGTGGTGGTGAAATTTTGATTGCTGTGTTTTGTTCTGTTCTTCTAACATATTTTATTGCAGTCTTTTACTCAACCTATAATAACACTCCACTTTGAAACTGAGTTAATCATATTCTGGATGAGTGTGTGTTATAGATTCTGTTTTAGGAGGATTTGGTCCTAGAAATCACAACCTGGTGTATGAGAGCATAATCCTGTGCATTTAGAGAAATAAAAAGAAGAACACGTCCCCCTCCCCCTTTAATTTTATTTTAAGCACGGCCAGGTAATTTCCCGTGGCTTCTCCTTCCCACTTATTAATTGGTCGTTTATTAAAGCCATTTTTAAAAAGTTAATACCATTGTCATTTCTCCATTACAGTTCTCAGAGAACCAGGGTTAAGGAATGCCAGGGAAGAAAAGGAATGACTGGCCAGAAAGGGGCGGTCTTGGCTAGAACACACCAGACACAGAAGCATGGAGGGTAGCCAGGACCCTCAGCCTGCCCCCAAGCCCTCAAAGGTGTGACATTGACAAAGAAACAGGGGCCTTACCTCTTTCAAACAGCCTTCTTCCTCTTTCCCTTTACCTACCCTCTCTCTCTTCCCTCACACCAGGTATCTTCTTACTCCTTCAGGGAGGTATGTGAATAAAAGACTTTTTTTACAAATTTATTTATTTCTGACAGTGACATTCTTCCTGACAATTCAATATGTAAGTGAATCTTGTGATTTAGGAAAGCCCATTTATCCTGGCTTGTGATGGACTGATCCCAAGTGAATGTGCAAGTGGTTTTCTCTTCATTGATTATAATATAGTATTTCTATTAAAATCATTTTTTAACACTTTCCAAAAATTCAAATAATGCTTTCTCAAAGAATATAAAGCTATATCTTGGATTCACTGTCCTAGAATACCTTGGCAAAAGTATCCAAGGAGCAAGAGTTTTCCTAGTCTTATGTCCTATATACATCTGTTAAATTACTCTGAGATCTCATTAAATAAAGCTAATGTACTTGTAAAACAGTAGGGAGAGACAGTTTATCATTGTAACTGTTAGAGAGAGCCATTCTGGTAGGGAGGGAGCCAAGACGACTAGGTATATGCTGGTCAGTGTAGATGTTTCTAAGTCATAAATCTTGGCTCTTTCCCACCTAGTTATTGTGTATTTCTTTAGCTGAGAGATTGATAGTAGCAGCTGAAGATGAATTTGCCCATAGTCTCTTTCTTCTTCTTCTTCTTCTTCATCTCTCTCTCTCTCTCTCTTTTTTTTTTTTTTTTTTGAGTACTCCCGATGTCTCACCAAGGTGATAATGCTTTTTCTTGCCCCCGTAATCATTTGTTTCAGATTAAAAGCACGAAAAGGCAGAAAGAAACATAAGCAGGTTGGTCTCTGTGGTCAGGCAAACATGAGGGCATGAAGATGTATAATGTCCCACTTGGGAGGAAGCCCCTGCTGGGCCCCTCAGGATTTATAACAGGCTCACCTGAAGGAGAAACAGGGGCACTTACACCTGAAAAGGCACTGTCATTTCCTCACGGAAGAGTTTGGAAGCAGATGGTAAAGGGGTTTAATTTGAAAACACTGAAACATTGTGTATGCTCGAAACCATGACAATTGCAGTTTTATTGTTTCCACTCAGGAAAATGTGTGTCTGGATCATCCTGTGGCCCGAATGGGGAGAAAAGGTACTTTTCATGAATATATATAGATGCTGAATTTATAAGGATCAATATAGTCGCCAAATGTTGTACAACATGTCAGGATATCATAAAAAGCAGGCAGTTCTACATAAAATACCAGCTTAATCTTGGAGATTTTAAAGCCTCATTAAAATGTGGATAAAGTCCATATATGGAAAGGCAGCCTTCAAAAGGTTGAAGTTATATATCTGTGGGGCAGGAATTTAACCACCACTACTGAATGTCAGTGGCCTTGTGGGTTACAGTGGCTGATGGTCAAAGGCTTTAGGGAGGGGACTGTTCTGGTCTGGAGAAGGGGTGGTGACATGGGATTGGGGCCCCATGCCTTGCCATGCTTTGAGATTCCCCAGTCCTTTCTCTCAGGACAATAGATTTAGTTAGAGAAGCCACATGGACAGGTCAAGTCCTGAGATCTTTGGCAAGCTAGTGTATTTGCAGATTTATTTATTTTTTTTTAATTGGAGGTAAGCTCCCCTTTGCAGCAGAGTGTTGGTGAAGAGGGATACTTACAGAATCTGGATGAAGTGACAGGGAGACCTGAGCCTGTCTATGATTATCTCGAAGTTAGGGGGAGAGTTGCTTACTGAACAATGTTCCTCAGTGTCCCCTGTAGCCCAGAGGTGAAGTTCCCCACTGGGAACTGTCATGCAAAGAAAACAAGGTATTCTGCTCCCCAGCGTTGGGTTTTTCTATCTTTATCTAATCCATAACTTTGAGCAACCTGATTCCCTGTTCTAGGACTGAGAGAAAGCCTGTCCTCCAGCCACAAAGCTGAAATTTGCACCTTTCTTGGAGATCTGGATGGTTTTGGCTTGTGTGCTTGTTTTGCTATAGAAACTTTGAAAGTCAAGCAAATACTTGTATCCTGACCTTTCTGCAACACTGGCCCATATTCACTGTCAGCAGCACAAGTTGGCCAGGAGTCATCCGTCACTGCCAGCCGTCACTCTATCGCCATTCCCATCAGCCCCATTACCGGGGATCAGGAGAGAACCAAGCCCTGCGTTGGAAGGATCATTAAACTTGAGGCTCCCAGGTAGCACAGGTAGTCCAGGTGGCCTGTTGTTATTTATAATAAAGGAAAGCACAGCAGAAGTGCCTGACAGTGGCCCAGGAGGCCGGCAGAGGACGCCTGAACAGTGTCATCGCTGAAGGACAGCTAAAAGTGGACTCTTCCCCCCTCACTGTAAGCAAAGAGGATTTATTGAACATCTGTTCTGTACATGGCTGGGAAGATTGATTAATTTAATTGCTCACACTTTGCTTAAGTAACATTTGAATACTTAATGTCAAGTTTGAAGGATATTCCAACGTTTGCCTGCACACCTTCTCCTTAAAGTTGCAGAGGGAGCTTTGCAAGGGGGTGGGAGAGCGTGGCCGTCTGTCGCGTCTTCTCAATTCCTCTTCTCCGAGAGCCTGTAGGAGTTGCCAGTGGGAAAAGCTGCCTCTTTTCATAAAAGCAACTAGTTACTTTTCACATTTTCCCATTGTGATAAATCATTAATGTAATGAGGTTGGATCTTCTTCACTGAGTGGTGGTAATTTTCCCTCTGGTATCAACTACAGAGACAGTTGAGCATATTATATATTTCTGTACCCTTTAACATAATACCGTAATCGTATGAAAGTACCAGATGAGTTAAAGCTGTAATAATTTATTGCAGGTTACAGCCAGACAGCGTATTTAGAAGGAACTCTTGAAAGTTCTTTGGAAAACCAGCCCTTCAATGGTTCTCAGCTTGTCAACCCTTGCCCCTTTCATTATTGGTTGGTTTTTCCTCATCTCAGGTGTCAATCTTCTCCAGTTTAGAGGAAAAGGAGCAGAAGAAACATGAGCTTTTTCTTTACGGAAACTTCAGGAAGGGCTAGGAAACCCTGTGTATCTCATGGAGGGAAACTAACTTCCAGACCTCAAGTTGAAAATCAAAGTGTACTGCAAATACGTTAACATTGTAAACATATCCCTCAAAGATGTCCTTTCTCTTAGCGTAATGGCTATGTCAGTAGTCGACCGCGGTTCGAGTCCCGGACCCGGCGGCTTAAACTCACGCCGGGCGCGTGTGCGTGCGTGCCCAAGATCCCGAGAGGAGAATGGAGGAGAAGGGATTGCTCCATTGACCTGCTTTCTATCTCTCTGTCTCTCTCTGTCTGTCTGGCGAGCGCAATAGCAAAAACCTCTCCAAAAAAAAAAAAGAAAAAAAAAAAAAAAAAAAAAAAAAAAAAAGATGTCCTTTCTCTTCCTCAGGGTTCTTAAACATTTAAGGTGAAACTCCATTGACCCCACTGAAGTCTTGAACATAGCTGCAGTGGGGATACAGCTGGCCAAAGTCTAGAACAAAAGATAGCATTTGAATTTGGCTTGAGAAATGACTGCAAAGGATTGTTATTTATGTCTAAAAACAAAATATGCATCTCTATGTCTTATTCTTTTTAGGAAACCCACTTATTCATTTATCCTTGCATGCATTCACACGTTTATTTATTCATTCAACCACCATTTTTGGAGTGTTCAGTTCCTTCTGAAACAGCATTGCGATTTTGTTGGAGGCTTCTTTTGGGATTCAATATTAAGGGAGGCTTTCCAGTTTATATGTCGTGGCTTTTTAATTTTTTGTTTAATTGAAATGGAGAAAGATGGGGTAGGAGTGAGTAAGGAGGAGGAGAGAGGTAGATACTCAGTTCCAACTAGACAATGGCACTAGCCTTGCTTCTCCTATTGTCAGAGAGTCTGTATTTGACGTGTTCACAAAAATGCTTACATCTGGGAGGGCTGGGACCTAGGAGACTTCACTACTAATTTACTGCCCAAAACCAGAGAAAGAAAGAAAATCAGAGGCCAGAAGGGCTGGGAAGGATTCCACTATAGACTGAGCACTGGGTTCCAGGGAGAGGCCTTAATAGGGTTTGTGAGGAGCCCTATGAACCAACATGATTCTTAGCAAAGGATAGTCTTCGGTCACATCTGATTGAAGTCAGGTGTGGCACGCGCTGATTTCTTTGAGGGATGCCCGTCTGTCCCCTGCTCTGACCGCCCACAGTACATCCCGCACTGGGCCCGAGACTGTCAAGGCCAGAGCCAGGTGCCTGGGCTATGCGTATCCTTCTCCATCAGTCATACTGCAGGGAGCAGACAATTAATTCTGGAGCAAAATTGAAAGTCAGAGGCAGAGTCTGAAAGAACAGAATGACAATAATAAAGTGCCCCAGCCTCGCATTAATCTCCCTCACTTCAGGCCTGTCACAGCCGGCCTGGCTGTGACTAATGCCAAGCTTTGCATACAGTGGTCACAGACAGGAGCAGCATGCTCCCTTTACAGCGCCCGCGATGCGCTTTGTTGGGTTTTTGACTCTTGTGGAATCGCTGAAAAAACATCGCCGCTGGTCATAGGTAAGGGGACAGAGTTCCTCCATCATGTACCAGGTGATGGATGTCTAGAACCAGGAGGCTGCTGCTGGAGCGAAGGAAAGCTTCTCTCCCTCTCTCTAGATATATATTTCCTTTCTTCTTTTTCTACTGTTCTGTTTCAACTCTCATTCCTACTATCTTGGATTCAATGATCCCCATCTCATGTCATTCTTCCACCTCTTCCTATTGGCCCTTGTGATCTCTTATTGCTTTCCCCCAAAGAATCTCCCTCATCCAATTCCCATTTGAGAAAGGCAGGTTGGTGGGAACCAGCAGTTAGCGTAATGGCTATGTCGCTGGACTCCCACGTAGTCAACCGCAGTTCGCGTCTCGGACCCGGTGGCTTACAACTCACGCCGGGCGCGTGTGCGTGCGTGCCCAAGATCCCGAGAGGAGAATGGAGGAGAAGGGATTGCGGCGTGACCATCCCCCCTGGGGGGTGATTTCTCGCTTTCTGTCTCTATGTCTCTCTCTGTCTTTCAGGCGAGCGCACGCGCCCTATAGCGAAAAACCTCTCCAAAAAAAAAAGAAAGGCAGGTTGGAAGGGTTGGAGGGCTTAGTTCAATGTGCTTGAATATGCTTGTTGGGAGAAAGGGTGCACAGTCACGGAGACGTCTACAGCGAGTAATTAGGATTGGCTCATACCTGGGATCTTGGGAGAGGTTCAAGTGTGAAATGGTGGCTTGGTGGTCCAAAGGCCTGGAGGGTCCCACACGGCCATGAGATTAGAGGACACTCATGCCTTTCTGGAGCTCCGTGAATTTCATGGCCCCAACTGTTGAGCAGGGAGAAGGCAGCCGGGGGTGATTAATCTAGTGCAGGATCAGTGAACACCTAAACAAATCTAACCCACCGGAGGAAAGGAAAAATGATTTCTCTAACGGAGAATCATGCCTCCCTGATTCAATTGAGTTTTTCTGAGTGAAAGAAAGGGGAATCTAGGGAGCAGGCATCAGGGCAAATTTTAGAAAGCTGTGTGAAGTTATCCCTCCAAAAATGTTAAGAAAAAAAAAAAAAACCCAAAGGAGGGGAATATTGGCATTAACATATATTTGTTTTGGAGACAGAAAACAAAAGGTAAGATTTAACAATGATTTCTTGGTTGCAAAATGACATTTTTCAAAGGAACGTCCTACGGAGCTTAGGAGAGAGGTTTCAGGAAAATCTCACAAACCGATGTGAGTGAGCAGAAAGAGATGTTGAAGTTGAATGTCCAGGGATGTGGTTAAGGGGAAAACAAAGGGCGTGGTTAACTAAAGAGACTGTTTTCTAAATCCTTAGCTTATCCTCTTATTTTTTATTTATTCATTCATTTATTTAAATTGCTGGAGGGTGTTTGTACTCACCAGAGAAAGACAGAGAGAAAGCAAGAGGGAAAAATCACCCCCAATGGGGTGTGGTCATGACAAGATCTTTACTCCTCTATTTCTCTAACTTGTCAGGATTTGGGACACGTATGTAGGATTTGAACCATGGTCGGTCGTGTGGGATCCAGCTCCCTTAACCACTAGGCTCTAGGGCAGGCCCAACTTATTCTCTCTCTCGCTCTCTCTCTTTTTTTTTAAAGAATTATTTTATTTAGCTTTATTAATTAATTAATTTATTTTAGTATGACCAGAGAGGGACAGAGTAAGGTGGGGGAGGAGTGAGAAAGCAAGCTGCTAGGTCCAGGACTCAAACTGTGGTCAGCCATGTGGGGTCCAGCACCCTTAATTGCCATGCCACTTGCTGGCCCCTCAGTTTATTCTCTTGATTCATTCCTAAGAGGCAACAAATAGCTCTTATGGGGGGGGGCTGTGGAAACAAAGCAAAAGCATATACCTCTGCCAGACATAGGGCAGGTGCACCTCCTCAAGGGATTGGCCTCTGTATATGGATTTTGTATGGACCCAGACCGAGCATGTCCCATTTGCACAGAGCCTGCAACAGGTGTGCTGACTGGCGTAGTTGCAGGTACCCCTGAAGTTACACCAGGGTCAGTCCAGGCCTTAGCCTCTTAAGACTTACCAGAGTTGGCTATCAGGCATGGCACGGACTGGCTGGAACACCAGAGCACTGGTCCCTTGTAAATGGCCTTTTGTATCCCCTGGTCTGCCTTCCCCTGCCCCTCAATGCCTTACCAGTCTGATGTGACCCTAGGCTGGACAGTCTAGTTTGTGTTGTATTCTGGACTGTGCCCCTCTCTCTGCTTCTACTCATACATGCTGGATAAGGAGACAGCTCCCGCTGCCTGGGCCCTCCTGGTGGCCTTAAATGATGACGACATAGTGAAATCTCTGTGTACCATTCCTCTTCCTGTTTCTTGTCCTCCCCTGGCTTTGCTCCACAGAGACTTTCCTGCACCCATTCTGTTGGGCCTGACTATCCACAGCCATCAGCAAACCAGTGTGATGCTGGTGAATATGTTTCAGGCTATGTTTGGCATGGTGAATTCCTTAACCAAGACTACGCACCTCTCTTCCCACCAAAATAACTTGTTTATAGACAATTTAGAAATGCTGGGTAAACAAAAGTCAAACATGCTGCTTATTGCAAAACATCTCAGAACCTTTAATTTGCCAGCATATGCTGTGACTTCATGGAATGGAAATTTTTTTTATGCTGCTTTCCCCAAACTTCTTTGAACACGGAAGCCTTTCTTGGCATCTACGTTAGCTCCATCACTAGGAGACACTGCTTAGCCTGCCCTCCTGGCTGAAGGTGTCACTTCGTCTGTGTGCTAGCAGAGAATGAAAGAAGGAAAAGAGAAATCATTCAATTCCAAAAAGAGCAGAGGGGAGGATGTAATTTTAGACCAGGAACCAGAAGAGATGGGTCTGGTTCTGGCTTCAAAACTTCTCAGCCACTCTCCTTCTCTGGACTTGTTTCCCTGTCTCTAGATGATGGAGTTGGATCTGTCAGTCTCTGTAAGTGCCTTCGGCTCACACAGTTTGTGATTTCATGTACTTGTCAATCTGCTCTCACCACCCCTCCCCCATCTCACTCATCCTCTCACCCCAGAGACTGAGCCAACTTTGTAGAAGGAAGACATTTGGCAGACAGGGGCCAGCAGGCTGATGGGAGAAGGAATGTTCTCTCCCTGGAGCAGGGTGCCCACTCAGGCCAGCATGATCTCACACCTCGTAGACCTGCTGGTCCATTAACATTGCAAAAGACTTTGATGGACTTTGGGGAATTGTGCAATATTGATTTTATTGTCATTTTTTTTTAAACACAAGCAGTAAACGGGCTAACATTTTAGGTACAGAGTAATTATTCCCGAAAAGCAAGACATCAAAATAAAGTTTATAGTTAGCAGTCCGACATTTTGACAGGAGCTGTGTGGAGGTCCCAGAGAGGGCTTAGCGTTACTGAAAAGGTTTAAGATCAGCAGGTTGCACCGGCAGGGCTGTGCAAAGGTGGTCCTGCCAAGAAGCATGGGGTGGGGTGTACAAGTTCTGGGCTGGCGTCCACTCATGCAGGCATAGTGGATGAGGTGCTGGGGTCTTCTTGCTTCCTATCCAGGATCCAGCTTTTCCCTTCTAGTAAAGCTGCAAGTCTTAGGGCCAGTAGGTGGCATAGTGCTTAAGGTGCTGTATTACCACATGGTAGACCACAGTTTGAGTCCCAGACCCAGAAGCTTGAAAATCACTCTGGGCAGACGTGTGTGTGTGTGTATGTGTGTGTGTGTGTGTGTGTGTGCGTGTGCGCCCCAAATCCCAGAAGGATAATGGAGGATGAGGGGTTGCAGTGTGGCCATCCCTCCTGGGGAGTGATTTTTCACTTTTACTCTCAATTACTTCTCTCTCTCCAGTGGACACATGTGCCCTATGGTAAAAACCTTTAAAAAAAAGTGGCAAGTATTCCAAGGAGGATATGTGGCATGGATACACCTACTCTTGTTACAATCTTGGGTCTTCCCTTTCTGTGACGCAGAACACACAGATATGGGATATGGGTAGTTTATTCACCTCAGTTTTTTTTTTTTTTTTTTTGAGAGGTTTTCGCTATAGGGCGCGTGCGCTCGCCAGACAGACAGAGAGAGACAGAGAGACAGAAAGCGAGAAATCACCCCCCAGAGGGGAAGGCCACGCCGCAATCCCTTCTCCTCCATTCTCCTCTCAGGATCTTGGGCACACACGCACACGCACCCGGCGTGAATTTTAAGCCACCAGGTCCGGGACGCGAACCACGGTTGACCACGTGGGAGTCCAGCGACATAGCCATTACGCTAACTGCTGGTCCCTCACCTCAGTTTTTTTCAGGGGTCAGCAGGGTAGAGAACGTGTAGTAAATGCTAGGGGCAGACCATAGAGCTTGGAATTTTACCTCTGGCCTCTAAGGAACACTCTTTTTGGACATTTGGCCCAAATCAAATTCAACAAGAGTACCTAGACTTTGATTAAAGGACATCATGACTTGTGTTCTGGGATCACATTCATGCCAGCGGGGCATGGAGGACAGTTGTCACTGCACCTGTGCTGTTCTGATGAAGAAGGGCTAGGGTACGGATCTGTACATGGCAAGCTCAGCAAGAGGGTGTATCCCAGGGAGTTCACTGCTTTAGCTTCTAGACAGGTCTTCATCCAACCACCCTCCCTGGCTGCCTCAAGGTGGCAAGTCCCATTCCTGTTCTCAGATCCTGAGCTCGTGTATCCATTTGTGGTGCAGGCTAAGGGAGGCTTATTTGAGGCACTGAGTGAACTTGGACTCATTTCCCAAATAGTTCTTTAGCATGGACATTGTTCTCTGTCCCAGAAGTGAATATTAAGGGATTATTTGGTTTTCTTTTTTAGGGCATCTTTAGCTTTTCTCCTCCAGTGCACTTCTGTGTCAATTGCAGATCTAGTTCAAATGTAGAAAAATGCGCATCCAGATATAAGTCGGTAGCATCATTTCTATCTGAATTCCCGCATGGGGCAAATGCCCATTTAAAATCTTGAGTGAAATAGTCATTCCCAGATTGCATGTGAAAGAAGAGGCTGAACCTGCATCCGGTGTTTGATCCAACTGGCCGAGAATCTTCTTTCTTTTCTCTTGACTCCTCCAGTGAGCTCAACAGAAACATGGCTACAAATCCATTTATTCTCAAGAAAGGATGGAAAAAAAAAAAGGCATCTTTTAAAAATATATTTATTTATTTAACTCCATTTTTAAAATTTGACCAGAGAGAGACAGAGAGAGAGAGAGAAAGGGAAAGTGCTGTCAGGTCTGGAACTTAAACCATGGTTGGCCATGTGGGAATCCAGCGCCTTTAACCACCACACTATGTGCCAGCCCCCCTCTACAGGCATCTTAAGGCTCTGCTTTTGGAAGGGGCTTACCTCAAGTGTTAAAGTCAGGAAGTCTGGGCTTGACATTGGCCTTGCTATGGCAGAGGGTATGGCCTCTGCCACTAGGAGGTGCTTAGTTCCATGGAAGAGTCATGTTCACACTCACCCCTGGGTCCTTGTACCTGCTCCTCTCTCTGACTCCCATCCTTCCCACCTGTTCTTCATGTCTCACCTCAGGTATCTTTTCCTCCAGGAGGCCTTTTCTGTTTTTCTGTTCCGAGACTGGTGTATACTCACCAGACTTTGTCCTTCTCAAGAACTCACCTCATTGTCTTGAATTTCTTTGTGCCTCTGCATTCTTGTGCTCCATAATGACTTGGGCACCTTGTTGCTAGCAACTATTGCAGGTTTTGATACCTGGAAGATGCTTCATAAGCTTCCAGTGAAGAAATATCTGTCTTGCATAGCAACTGATTACTCTTGACTATGTTCACGGGTGCAAAGAGAGAATTGTTCTATTAATTGTCCAGGGATCTTTGTGATTTCTCTAGATCCTTTCTTTTGGAGAGGATTTGCTATAGGGCGCGTGTGCTCGCCAGATAGACAGAGAGACAGAGAGAAAGCAAGAAATCACCCTCCAGGGGGGATGGCCACGCCGCAATCCCTTCTCCTCCATTCTCCTCTCGGGATCTTGGGCACACACGCACATGCGCCCGGTGTGAGTTTTAAGCCACCGGGACTGGGACGTGAACTGCGGTCGACTATGTGGGAGTCCAGCGACATAGCCATTACGCTAACTGCTGGTCCCATACTCTAGATCCTTCTTTGAAGATCCTTTCAGATAATCTTTTATCTTCATCCCAAGAAATTCTGAGCTAATAAGTAGAAGTTTTACATATGAATAATAATAATAATAGTTATTTAAAATATCAGCATTTTTTTTAAAAAACAAAAAACAAAAACCAAGGTATTATTTAGGGATGCTAAAGAGAACTAGAGGAACACACTGTGAAAACTTCTTGCCCCTCAGTCATTTGGGAGGTTGTTGAGTTTTAGCCTATGATGCATATTTAGCCAACTACTTATTGGACTGAGGATGTCACAACTACCATACCTAGGCTCTGCTTCAGCTTCTTTCTGTGAAAGCAACTAATCCCCTCCGCCTAACAAGCAAGGCAGAGAATGCCTCATGCCCAATGTTACCTTTTGACTTTTCTTGAACTCCATAGGAATTGTTCCTCCTGCCCGTGAGGTTATTTCAGTTCTTCATTCTAGTTGGATGACAGAAAGTGGCTTTTGAGACAAGGAAGCAGTGGAAGTCTGAAGGCTGGAAGTCTTTAGTCTGTTTATGGGGCATATTGCCACACCGAAATGTTGAACATCCAATTAGCTCTAGTCTGCACAAGCCAAACTATTAAGTGGGATGCAATTATATATTGTATTTCCTTTGATCTCATTGGTTTTCATTATTTATTTAGTTTTTTGCCAAAGGGTGTGTGTACTCACTGGAGACAGACAGAGAGACAGTGAGAGGGAAAGTGACACATCATCCCCCTAGGCAGATGGCCATACAGCAATCCCTTCTCCTACATTCTTCTCTCAGGATTTCAGGCCTGCATGCACATGTGCCCAGAGTGATTTTCAAGCTGCCAGGCCCAGGACTAGAACTGCAGTCAGCCATGTGAGATTCCAGTGTCTCAACTACTATGCCATCTGCTGGCCTCTGTTTTTCACTATGTTTATTCATGTTTCACTTGCCATTATTATTATTACTCCCACTTGTTATTTTTGATATTCAGAGGGCTAACTTATCAATGAAATGTCATTGACTGAGCTTCAATTTCTGTTCTGCTACTTACTGTCCATGTGGCCTTGGGTAATTTATCCTATCAGCCTCAGTTTCACCATTTGTAAATATGGAAAATTTTGGCCCCTACTTTCTTTTTTGTTTTTTTGGAGAGATTTTTGCTATAGGGCGCATGCGCTCGCCAGACAGACAGAGAGAGAGATAGAGACAGAAAGCGAGAAATCACCCCCCAGGGTTGGATGGTCACTCCGCAATCCCTTTTCCTCCATTCTCCTCTTGGGATCTTGGGCACGCACACACATGCGCCCAGCGTGAGTTTTAAGCCACCGGGTCTGGGACGCGAGCTGTGGTCGACTACGTGGGAGTCCAGTGACATAGCCATTACGCTAACTGCTGGTTCCCAGCCCCTACTTTCTTAGGTGGTTGCTTGCTGGCATTAAATGTGCTAATGCATGCAAAATGCTGGCTGAGGTTGGGTCTTTTAGCAGGACTGATTTGAAGGAAAGGACTGGAAAGAACTGTCATTCTTTGTACAACTTGAAAAGAATGGGGTTCTCTTTTTGGGACTTGAAGATGGAGCTTCTGGTTCTTTTATGTGTCTTGACTTTGCCTGAAAATCCTTGAGAAAGGCCTGGACTAGGATCTTCTCTGTGTGTGAGCACCATCCCAGCCATCTCCCCAGGCCATGGGAAATCAAAGTCAGGACATTCAAAACGAGACACCCCATGGTGGTTGTTCTTCCTTTGAGGGGCGGGGAACAAAAAAAATACACATCATTCTCCTTTTATGCCACTGCAAACATTGCGACGTTTTTGGCGGGAAGGGGAAGTTATTTTGTGTATGTGTGAACTAGAATTTTGATAGACAGGATAAGTTGCAATCCAATTCTAAACTATAGATTTTCAAGCAGATTGATGCAACAAATTGTTAGCAAATAGCAGTTTGCAATTTGATGCTAATTAGACATAAGGCAAATATGTGCCATGACAAATTAGCAGCGAACCATACTGCAGAGGATTAGCGAGAGCTGGCACAGCTCGCCCGGCTTCGCACACCTCCCTGTCGCCGGCGTCAGCGTCACCGTCGGGGTCTGAGCCAGCCTCTCCTCTCTGTGAGCAGGAAGCTGGAGAAGAGACCAGGAGTATACCAGGCCAATTCGCTGAGAATACTCTGCGCCTTCGCTTTCCACCCACTGCTGGTCAGCAGGTTCTTTCCTGAGGGCTACAGAGGCCTTTGGGATACATGTGATATACCTATATTTATATTATAAATATAATTATAGAGGATCAGGAAACACAGACAAGTTAAAAAGAAAAGAACTAGAAATAAGAAGAGAAAAGAAAATGAACTCAACCATAACCACTGTTAGTAATTGTGTTTTCATCCATTGAAATCTTTGCTTCCATGAAGGAAAAAAATGTATATATTTTATGTGACATAATATGTTTCATATATAATGTCATTATTTAAAACAGTATTTTCTTTTTCTTTCTTTTTTTTTTTTTTTTTTTTTTTTTTTTTTTGAGAGGTTTTTGCTATAGGGAGTGTGCGCTCGCCAGACAGACAGAGAGACAGAAAGAGAGAAATCACCTCCCAGGGGGGATGGCCACGCCACAATCCCTTCTCCTCCATTCTCCTCTCAGGATCTTGGGCATGCACACACACGCGCCTGGCGTGAGTTTTAAGCCACTGGGTCTGGGACGCGAACCGCAGTCAACTACATGGGAGTCCAGCGACATAGCCATTACGCTAACTGCTGGTCCCAAACAGTATTTTCAAAAAGGGTTCATGCATATGCTGTTTGGAGACTTCTTTTCTCAGTTACTTTTACATTGTGGGCATTTTTTCAAGGTCATGAACACAGACCCACATTTTAAAAACTATTACAAATTATTTTTTCTCTTAATCCATCCATTAGTTTAGTCACCCTTTTCCTGTTCTTGGGCACCTGGATGGCTTGTAGGGTTTTTCAGCTGTAAGCCCTGCAACATTAGTCGACTTGAAAATTAAGTTCTGCACCCATGTGATTGTTCCTAAGAACACCTTCCTAGGAGGAGAGTGATGGGAGTTACCACAGAAAGTGTGCTGGAATTCTTCTCTCCCTTCAGAATGTACCCATTCCTGAGCCCTGACAAAGTCTGATTATTACTTTAAACCTTCACTAGTTAGATGTACCCACAGTTACTCCATTTACATTTGCCTACCTTTATTAATGAAGTTGATCACCTCCCTCACCCCCAGAAATCTTACATCACTCACTACTGGCCTCCTTGGGGTGTATCTGAGGTTCTTAAACCCCGTACAAATGATTTCTAAAGATTGAATTCATAGTCACTTTGCTGAACTTCTCTGCTATATAACATTCATGAGATTTTGCAGTCGTAGAGTCTATGAAGATGATGCTAGTAGTGTAGCTGTGAGGATCAAATGAAACGAGGCACTGCTTCTCAAATTTACCTCTTCAGAAGTGCCTGCAGGGCTCTTCAAAACCAAAGATCTCCTTCCTGCTCTCAGTGCTCTGATTTAGCAGGTCTGGGGAGAGACCAAGAGGCTTTCCAGTAAATTCATATTATTGGCAAATGCCACTGGACAGTGAGAAATGAGAATAGCACAGCATTGACCCACTGTTTACCATGGTAACTGTTACCCTGGGGGATAAAGGGGGAAAGATCCTCAAGCTAAAGATATGAGGGAGACTTTCCAAGTGGTCTTTATTATAAGAAGAATAGCAAGAGTTCACACCCTGAGCGCAGGGGCTGCTCTAACACTGGCAAGCAATCTAGAGTCCTCGGTTCAAGACCCAGGTCTAGAAGCTGTTATCATTATGAATTTGGACAAACCTCTTACCTTCTCAGAGCCTTTGTTCCCTTCTTTGCAAAATGGGACAAGAGGCATAAATAATCCACCACTGGGGATAACACTTAGTAGTACTATGTGCACCTTCCCATTTGAATAGCTCAGCATGTGGACATGTGTGTTGTAAATGTATAAGAAGCTGTAATGTGATCTTCTCATATAAAGTTATAAAGTGGGATTCCACCAGATACCATGATAAGTTAAATGGACATTGAAGATACCATTGTTGTCAGTAATAAGTTTAATACTGTATTGTTTTGGTTCATATAAGTGTCTATGTCCGTGTTTCTGTATGAATGGGAAGTACTCATTCTTGTAAGGATGAGCAAGCACATTTTCAGAGGCATTGCATGCTTTTTATTTTAAAAATGTTACAGAGATATAATGAACATATCAAAAACCTTTTAGAGTGTATAATCCATTGGTCTTAAATCTCACATCCAACTTAAAACTGCTATCAATTTTCTCATCAGAACAGATCAACTACTGCAAGAGTCTTTGAGACTCTCTATTACTTATCGCTCTTTTATTTTTTTAATTGTCAGAGAATGTGTTGGGGAGGGGCACGAGGAGGCGGAGAAAGCACCGCTAATGGGGTATGGTCACGTGACAATCCCTTCTCCATTTCTTCATCTTGTTGGGATTTGGGTCATGCATACATTTGCACTTGGTATGTTTTTCAAGCCTCCAGGGCTGGGATTTGAACTGTGGTTGGCCATGTGGGACCCATCACCCTTAACCACTGGGCTACAGGGCTGGCCCCGTTTCACTTTTAGATAAAATATTTTACAGTGATGACTTAAACAGAGAAATATCATGGTATGAATACCTTCATACTTGAGCATGTGGAATATATTACATTGTTAGTATTTGTGTCTGGTATTTTCTTTTTATTCTAATTGATCCTGATCATATGGATATATTGACAATCATATTTTCTAACTAATTATTATTTATTTTAGGAATGAGAGTAATATTTAATTTTCATTATTTGGCTACCTCACTAAATTTCAATATTAGTGTTAATAGATTTTCAGATAAATTTTCCCCTTTCCTTTACTAAATTTATATTTTACATACATTTTTCTTGTCTTGCTTCTTTGAATATGACATTCAGAAAAATATCAAGTAATGGCGGCAATAATGGGAATCCTTGTAAAGATGTTTACCTATAAAGGGATGATAAAATATTTTATTAATAGGTATAATTGGTGATGATTAGTTTTAGATAGGTTTTTTTTTTAAATGTAAGACAGTATTTTATTTTTAGTATTCTATACATTTAAAAATTGAAAATGATAAGGTTTATCAAATATTTTATCCCCAACTATAGATAATATTAGGTCATTGAGAAAGTCACGACATATTTTTTCAATTTTTTTCTATCAATAATGCATAATGACTTTCCCAACAACTCAATATTATATTTCCTTTGTCATATTTGATATAATAAATTATATTAATATTATTTTAAAATGTTGTAATAGCCTTACTTTCCTTGAATAAGATAGTCTTAATAATGGATCATTTGGGGACCAGCAGTTAGCGTAATGGCTATGTCGCTGGACTCCCACGTAGTCGACCACGGTTCGAGTCCCGGACCCGGTGGCTTAAACTCATGCCGGGCGCGTGTGCGTGCGTGCCCAAGATCCCGAGAGGAGAATGGAGGAGAAGGGATTACGGCGTGGCCATCCCCCCTGGGGGGTGATTTCCTGCTTTCTATCTCTCTGTCTCTCTCTGTCTGTCTGGCGAGTGCACGCGCCCTATAGCAAAAACCTTTCCCCCCAAAAAAAAAAAAAAAAAATGGATCATCTGTTATTTTTAACAAAATGTGAGTTATGATTTATTTAAATATTTTAGGCAGACACACTAGAAAGTCAAAGCTATGAATGTGAGAAAGCATCGGGAATGTTGGCTGAAGCATGAACAGAGTGGTTGGTTGGGAACATAGGGAGTAGGGGAGACGACACTGGAAAATAAATTGATATTTGGAGACATAGCGTCTTGAATTGTGCATCATAGATAGATATTCTGGATCTGATGGTTGATGTTTGGAGCCATAAGAGGCTAAGGAGAGTATTTGGAATGAAATGAGGAAATGCTTACTAGAACTCTGAGAAATGTCCAACTTTCTAAACTCATAAAAATGGTGACATGGATCTAGGAGGTCAGAGAGACAGGAGAAAACCCAGAAGAGAGCAACAGGAGGAAATGAAAAAGGGAAAGAGCTTTGTGAGAGAAGCAGTGGCCAATAGAGGTCAAGTGAGATGAGAAACTGGAAACATATTTTAAATGGATTATTTGTAGATTTTAGTGGAACAGATTTAGGTCAGACTAAAAGGAATTAAGGGATTAAGAAACAGTGATAAAGAGGAGCCATTAGGATATCTTATCAATATTATTATTCCTATTAAAATTATTATTATTGTAGTTACTCACACCCAAACTGTTGACATATGACCCGGAAGTTGTCTAAAATAATTCAGCTATATTAAAACATTGCATGGCTATAGGAACACACACAATTATGGGAGTAAAACTAGTGAAGTGGAAAAACAGCAGGAAACAACTCAGGAAAACAATGTTTAATTTCTTTCTTAAGCCCTCTGGGGGAATTCTCTAGACAGTTTTGAGAATGGTCAATAATGAATGTTGCCATGAATTTATTTTCTTTGCAAATCTTTATTTACACAGTGTGTAATAGGCTATATCCTGCAGGACTCTGACTTACCTGGGCCACTGGGAAGCCCAGGGATTTGGGGAATTGTCTATGACCAGAAAATTGTCTTCTCTGCACAACAGATAGGCCAGTCTCTGGCTACTATGAGCCTATGACAACATCACATTTTCTGAGTTTTGAAAGTCAAAACTCAAGATAGTTAAGTATGCTCATGAGGAACTTATTTAAAAGATTTATATTTAGTCCTATCATAATATTGTTTTAACATTCTCGTCTTGAATTGGTTTTGAGGTAAGGGGAAATTTCTGGCATTACAGCTAGAAACCTAGACATCAGGAAGAACCTAAAGAAGGTCCTGTGAAAAGAGTGTGTCATTATGGTATTGTATTGTGGCAAATGATTTTTGTGTATCATTTCTTTGGAATATACACGTAGGATGGTGCCATCTATTTGATCTTCACCTTTATCATATATGACTGTCTTATGAAGAAAAGTGGAGTGAAGGACCAAGAGATGGCACAATGGTTGCATTGCTGGATTACCACGTAGTAGACTACGGTTCAAGTTCTGAACCCAGTGGCTTGAGACTCACTCTGGTACATGTGCATGTGTGCCCAAAATCCTGAGAAGAGAATGGAGGAGAGGGATTGTGGTGTGGCCGCCCTCCCTGGGGGGGGGGGGGGGGATGATTTATTGCTTTCTGTCTCTCTGGCAAGTGCATGTGCTCTTTAGCAAAAATCTCTCTCTCTCTCTCTCTCTCTCAAAAAAAAAAAAAAAAAAAAAAAAAAAAAAAAAAAAAAAAAAAAAGAGAAGAAAAAGTGGAGGGAATCTTGAATTTGTGAAGGTAATTTTTCTTTACCTATCTGCCTCTTTAAAAGTCCTTGTCAAGTCAAAGAGTTTCCAGAGAGTATAGGTCTATACTTCTTATGTAAGTCCACACAGCACAACATTTTTCCCCCTCATCATAAATCTTGGAGTAGCTGGTCCTATTCTAAGGTAATACACCTTGACGTCCAGTTTGCATCAGTTGTCTGGAGTTTTGGTAAAAGGGCAAAATACTATTATGCTTCTTGCCTCCCATTAGCCATGGGATCCTCTTTTTTTCCTTTATAAACACGTGTGGGAGAGAGACAGAGAGATAAAGGGAGAGATACAGAGATAAATATTTTCTATAGGATATCTCTATGTTGTAATCCTTCTGTCCCAGCCTTCCAAATTAGTCAGGGCCACAGTACACCTAACTGGTTGGGCTAGGAACTGAACTGGGCCTCCTTTGTGGCTTCTAGTCTTCCAAGCAGTGGTTCTTTCTGTGTACCATCATGACTTGGGTTAGCCCTGACATTCTTAATTATTGTGATTGATTTAAGGACTAGAAATCTAAACTATTGATGAGTTTCTTGTAGATTCTGACATAGGAAATTCTCAGAATGCTCTTTACTATCCTTTTAATATCTTCAGAGTCTCTAGTGATGTCCCCTCTCATTTCTGATATATTATATTCTTTCTGTTTCTCTTTCCTTCTTCCTTAGGACATTTGACTAAAGGCTTTTGGTTGTATTGACAGCATTAAGAACTTATTTGCTTGTTTTTTCTTTCTTTCTTTTTTTTTTTTTTTTTTTGAGAGAGAGACTTTTGTTAGAGGGCATGTGCGCTTGCCATGGGACTCGAGAGAGACAGAGAAACAGAAAGTGAGAAATCACCCCCCTGGGGGATGGCCACACCACAATTCCTTCTCCTTCATCCTCCTCTTGGGATTTTGTTCATGCACACACACGTGCCTGGTGTGAGTTTAAGCCCACTGGGTCTGAGACTCAAACTGCTGTCAACTATGTTGACATAACCATTATGCCATCTGCTGGTCCCTGATTTCATTGATTCTTGCACATAGTATTTCTTTCCTTCTGTTTACTGTGGTTTAATTTTTTTTCTAGTTCCTTAGAGTGGAAGCTTAGATAATTATTTTTATTCTTTTCTTCTTTTTTTGTATGAGCATTTAATGCTACAAATTTCCCTCTAGTCCCTTCTTTAGTTCTATTCCACAAGTTTTAACATGCTGAATGGTCAGTTTGAATGTTTTCATTTTCATTCAGTTGAAAATGTTTTCTAGTCTCCTTTTACCATCATTTAACTTCTAACCAACTTGCATCTTTATATATATATATATGTGTGTGTGTGTGTGTGTGTGTGTGTGTGTGTATATATATATATATATATGATTCTTTTTAAAAAAAATAGTTTATTTATTTCTTCCACAAGTGAGAGAGGGACACAATACCCACAACAGGGTCTTGATTCTGTGATCCACTGACAGCCTTCTGTCATCTTTGGATCATGGGCAAGCACATGCCTGGCATACTCAGGGAGGTCTCAGAACTTAAAACAGTAACCTTCCCATGTGGGAGTGCCTTGCAGAGTATAGTGTTTTAATGCTTTACCACTGTTTGGTCCCTTTTAAAGAGTAGTTCTTTTATACAAATATAGTTGGGTATTGTTTTATATCACTTAATTCAGTCTGATAATCTCTGCCTTCTAATTGGAGCATTTAGGCCATTTATGACTAATGTGATTATTAATACAGTCATGTTTAAATTTACCATCTTGATAATTATTTTCTACTACTTCCATCTGTTCTCTCTCCTCCTTTTTTCTTGACTTTAATTATAGTAATTGAATATGTTTTATGTTTCATTTCATCTCCTTTGTTGGCTTATTAGCTATAACTTGTCACTGTGCTGTTTTAGTAGCTGCTTTAGGGTATATAGTATATATCTGTGACTTGTCACAGTCTGCCTTCAATGATATTATACTATTTTTTATATAAGAAACCTTCCAACCACGTTCAGTTTTTCTTTTCCAAGCCATTTAGCTATTGTTAAAGTACATTTTACTCATATAACATTTTATATATGCTATAAACTCCATGGCATATTGTAATTATATTACATACAATTTATATGTATATTGTAATCAGTCATTATATATCATATATATTATAATCTATTAATGTATATATCATTATATTATAATCAGTTATCTAGTAAAAGCATTCATAAAATAGGAAAAATGTCTTTTATCTTTGCTCATATATATATCATTCCTTTCTTCATCCCTATGCGTAGGTTTTGATTCCTACTGTTATCATTGTACTTCTTTCTGAGGCTTTCATTTTTAATATATCTTGTAGTACTAATCTCATAGTGATGAGTTCCTTCAACTTTGTGTGTCTAAAAGACCTTTATTTCACTTTTAATTAAAAAAAATTCTTCCTGGGTATAGAACTCTCGGTTGCGTATGCTCTTTCTGTACTTTAAAGATATCCCAAGACCAGGACCAGCAGATGGCATAGCAGTTATGTTTCTGAACTCAGTAGAATGTGGTTCAAGTCCCAGACCTAGTGGCTTGAAAATCATGCCAGGTTCATGTGTATGCATGCCCAAGAGCCCAGGAGGAGAATAAAGGAGAAGGGATTACAGCATGGCCATCCCTTCTGTGGGAGGATTTCTTACTTTCCCTCTCACTGTCTTTCTTTCTCCAGTGTGCACACACATCCTAAGACAAAAACCTCTAAAAAAAAAGAAAAAGAAAAAGATGTTTCACAACCTCTCTATCTTGCTCTGCATTTTATTTTGCATGATTTTAAAATATAATTCTATTTTAATAGATTTTAATATATAGTCTATTTTTGTGTGCATAATATGCCTTTTATTCTCTGGCTTTTTGTTTGTTTTGATTTTAGAGAGATATTTTTGCTATAGGGTGTGTGCATTTGCCATAGAGACAGAGAGACAGAAAGTGAGAAATCATCCCTTGGGGGAATGCCAATTCCTTTTCCTCCACTCTCTTCTCAGGATTTTGGGCATGCATGCACACGTGCCTGGCATGAGATTTAAGATGCCAGGTCTGGAACATGAACTGCAGTCAACCATATGGAGTCCAATGCTCTTAACCACCATTCCACCTGCTGGCCTTTTCTCTGGCTGATTTTAAGATGATCTCTTTATAACTGGTTTAAGCAATTTAATTATATTATACCTCATACGTTTTTATGTTTTGATTTTGTTGAATATATTTAGTATGAGGTTTCACAAAAATTGGAAAAGTTTCAGCTACTGTATCTTCCTATATTTTCCTATTCTCCCTCTTTCCAGGACTCCAGTGTTAGGCCATTTAGAGTTTTCTCACACTTCATCATTTATGTTCTTCAATCTCTTTAATTTTTTAGTTTCATTTTGGACAGTGCACTGTCTTCTTTAGTCTAATCTGCTGTTAATCACCTCTTGTGTATTTTTTTATTTCACATTTTTTTTGTCTCTAGATGTTAATTTGGATCTTCAAAAAATATCTTCTTGTCTCTAACATACTTACCAATTATTTTACCTTATTGAACTTACAGAGTATATTGTGGTGATTAAGATTCTGGACTCCCACATGGCCAACCATGGTTCAAGTCCTGGACCTGGCAGCTTGAGAATCACACCAGGCACATGTGCATGTATGTCCAAAATCCCAAGAAGAGAATGGAGGAGAAGGAATTGCAGCATGGTCATCCCCCTGGAGGGGTGGTCTCTCTGTCTCTGTCTCTGTCTTTTGAGCTCATGTGCTCTATTCCATAAACCTTAAAGAAAATAGTTTTGCACTTACGCTTTGTTAGATAGGGTAAGAGTAGCCTTTAATCCAGGGCTACTGTGTCTCCAATACTGAGGCAATACCCTCCTCAGTACTCTACCCAAATGTCCTGTGTTATTAAGCTTCTCCATTCCAGAGCATATGTGTACACACACACTCATACACTCTACACTATATTTATCAATCTAATTTTTAGTACAGTTTTAGGTTTACTGTAAACTTACGCAGAATATAGAGATTCTTCATATACCTCTTGCTCCCACGCATGCATAGTCTCCCTTATTATCAATATCCTCTACCAGAGTGGTACATGTGTTCCAAGTGATGGATCTCCATTGACACTTATTATACCTCAAAGTCCATGGTTTACATTGAGGCACTATTCTTGATGTTGTCAATTATGTAGATTTGGACTAGTTTATAATGATATGTATCCACCATTATATAGAATAGTCTCATGCCCTAAAAATCTTCTGTACTCTACCTATTCACCCTTTTCTGTACTCTAATCCTTGGCAACCACTGATATTTTCACTGTTCCCATAGTTTTGCCTTTTACAGGATGTCATATAGTTGGAAGCGTACAGTATGTAGCCTTTTCATACTGGCTTCTTTCACTTAGTGGTACAAATTTAACTTTCCTCCAGACCTTTATGTGGCTTGATAACTCATTTATTTTTAGCACTGAATAGTATTTTATTGTACTACAGTTTATTTGTTCACTCATCTACTAAAGGACATCTTGGTTGCTTCCAAGTTTGGAAGTTATGAATAAAATTGATATAAACATCTACATGCAGGAATTTGTGTATATGTGTTTTCAGCTTCTTTGGGCAAATACCAAGGAGTGTGACTGCTGAATAGTATGTATAATAAGGGTGTTTTTTTTGCTTTTTTTTTTTTGTTTGGTTTGGTTTGGTTTTCTGTAAGTAACCAATTTCTTAAAATAAGACAATAAAGAAGTTTGCCATACCAATTAGCTTTTTCTTTCATGAATGATTCCCCTGTAGCATGTGATGCTTTTGACAGCATTTTATCCATAGAAATTCTCTTGAAATTGGAGTCAATCCTCTCAAATCTGCCACTGCTTTATCAACTAAGTTTATGTAACATTTTAAATACGTTAATGTTAAGAGTGTTCACACCATCTTCACTGGGAGTAGATTTCATCTCAAGAAACCACTTTCTTTGCTCGTCCACAGGAAACAACTTCTCATCCATTTTAGTTTTATCAGAAGATTGTAGAAATTCAGTCATATCTTCAGACTCCAACTTGAATTCTATATCCTTCACCATATCTGCAGTTACTTTCTTCACTGAAGTCTTAAAGCTCTTAAAGTCATTCATGAGGGTTGGAATCTCCAAACTCCTGTTAAATTGATATGGTTACCTCTCTCCATGAATCATAAATGTTATACTGGTATTCAGGGCAAATTCTTTCCAGATTTCCAATTTACTTTGCCCATATCCATCAGAGGAATAACTATCTATGGTAGCTATAGCTTCATGAAATGTATCGATAATTCTCAAATAATAAGGCTTGAAAGTCAAAATTACTCCTTGATATGTAGATGGCAGAATGGATGCTGTGCTAACAGGCATGAAAACATAATTAGTCTTGTACATCTTTATCAGAAGTCTTGGGTAATTATGTCTACTGTAAATGAGCAGTATTATTTTAAAAGAAATCTTTTTTTTACCCTAAACAATAGGTCTCAACAGTGGGCTTAAAATACTCAGTAAACTGTACATGTAAACAGATATGCTGTCATCTAGGCTTTCTTGTTGCATTTATAGAGCATAACAGAGTAGTTTTAGCATAACTTTTAAGAGCCTTGTGAGTACGGGAATGGCAAATGAGTACTGACTTCAACTTAAAGTCTCAAGTGGGGCTAGTAGGTGGTGTGGCAATTAAGGTGTTTGACTCCCACATGGCCAACTATGGTTCAAGTTCCATACCTGGCAGCTTTCTTTCTCACTCCCCCCACCCCTGTTTCTTTCTGGTGAATAAAATATAATAATAATAGTGATAATGATAACTAAATTTAAAAAAACGTATTTTTTTTTCTTTTTTAGAGAGAGATATTTTTAGGGTGGGTGTGCTTGCCAGAAAGAGAGAGAAAGAGGGACAAAAAGCAAGAAATAACCCCCCAGGGGGTATGGCAATGCCTCAATCTCTTCTCTTCCATTTTCCTCTCAGGATCTTGAGCACATGCACACACATGCGTGCGCACACACACACACACACACACACACACAACGTGAGTTTGAAGTCACCAAGTTCAGGACTCCACCCGTGGTTGACTATGTGGGAGTCCAGTGACACAACCATTACACCACCTGCTGGTCCCATAAATAAGTAGTTATTTTTAAAAAAAGTCTTAAACTACATTATCCCTTAGCCAAGCATTGACTTCTGTTCTCTATATCTGAAAGTCCTAGATGACATCTTCTTTAAATATAGGGTTATGTTATCTATGCTGAAAGCCTATTGTTTAGTTTAACCACTTTTATCAATGATCTTAGCTAGATATTTTGCATACTTATGGTAATTTCTATATTAGCACCTACTATTTCACATTACACTTTTATGTTATGAAGGCAGCTTCTTTCCTTCAACTTCATGATATAACATCTGTTGGCTTCAACTTTTTCTTCTGCAGCTTCTTCACCTCTCATGGTCTTCACAGAACTGAAGAGAGAAGCTTGTTCTAGATTGGGTTTTAGCTTAAGGGGATGCAGTAGCTGGTTTGATCCTTTAACCTTACCACTAAAACTTTCTCCACTTTAGCAATGTATTTCTTCAACTTTCTTACCCTTTATGTATTCACTAGAGACCATTTTAATTTATAAGAACCTTTCCTTTGCAGTCACAATTTGGTTGTTTACTTCAAGAGACCTAGTTTTCAGTCTCTCTCTGCTTTCAATATGCTTTCCTCACTTAATCACTTAAGCTCAATCATTTCTAGCTTTTGATTTAAAAATAGAGACATACAATACTTCTTTTCACTTGAGCACTTAGAGCTCATTGTAAGGTTATTAATTGGCCTGATTAAATATTTTTGTGTCTCAGACAATAGGAATGCCCAGAGATAAGAAGAATGAGAAATGGTCGATTGGTGGAGCAGTCACAACACATACAACATTTATTGACTGCATTTGTTTTCTTATATGAGCATGAGCATGGTTTGTGGCTCCCCAAAACAATCACAATAGTGCTGTCAATGATTACTGATTAATGATCACCACAACAAATACAATAATATGAAAAAGTTTGAAATACTGTGAGAATGATCAAAATATGACACAGACATGAAATAAGCACCTGTTACTGGAAAAATGGCACAAATAGACTTGTATGACACAGGATTGCCACAAATCCTCAATTTGTAAAAATAAAATGAAAGAAAACAAACAAAAAATGCAATGTCTTCAGAGCACAATAAAAAGAAGCACAACAAAGCAAGATATACTTCTAACATGTTGAAAAACAGCAGTGAGAGGGGACGTTCTTACTTTGTTCCTGATCTTAATGGAAAAGCTTTGAGTTCATCACATTAACTGTGATATCAGTGGGAGGTGTTTTGTAGATGTGCTTTATTAAGTTGAAGAACTTCTCCTCTGTTCTTTGTTTATTGACAGCTTCTATTAATAATGGGTATTGGGTTTTGTCAAATGTTTTTTCTCCATCTATTCATAAAATCATATTTTTCTTCTTTAGCCTCTTGATGTGATGGGTTACATTAATTGATTTCTAAATGTTGAATCAGTCTTGCATACTTGGGACAAATTCATCTGGTTATGGTGCATAATTTTTTATTTTATTTTTATTATTCTTATTTTAAAAAAAAATTCAATCATTATTACATCATTTGACTTGTGAAGAGAATTTACCCAATATGAAAGATATCTCAGACCAGTCCAGCTGAGAATACTATACATGCTATCATCAACAGGTAATAAACTATTTCTGTGTCCCATAAATATCTTGCTTCTATTTTTTCTCTCTGATTTCCTTCCCTATACTCTTCCTTTCTCCTGCCCTCCTTTCACACTGTCTTTAGCATCCATAACTATTTTCACTGCTTTTATGTTCTCGATTCTTTCAATCTCTACCATAGAATGCAGTCAGTATATGTTAAGTGGAGATACACAATATCTTTCCTTCATAGCCTGGCTTGCTTCACTCAGTAATAAATATCCCATATTTGACTGCTTTCTATTAAATGCCATGATCTTGTTGCTTTTTATGACTGAATAGTATTCCACAGAGTATATGTGCCACACTTTTTCAATCCGTTCATCTGTTTGTGGACATTTGGGTTGGTTCCATGTCTTAGCAATCATGAATAATACCATGATAAACATTGATGTGAAAGTGCTTTTCTGACTGAGCTTTCTCCTGTCTTTCAGGTAAATACCTAGGAGTGGGATTGCTGGATCATATTATAGTTCTATCTGTAGTTCTTTAAGGAACTTCCATATTGTTTTCCACAGTGACTAGATCAATTTACATTCTCACCAACCCAACAGTGTAGGAGAGTTCCCCTTTCACAATAACCCCACCAACACTTAACATTTTTTGTATTTTTTATCTTTGCTATTCTGACAGGGGTTAGGTGGTATCTCATTGCAGTTTTAATCTTCATCCACCTTATGCTGAGAGATGTTGAGCATTTTTTCATATGCTTTTTGGCTGTTCATATGTCTTCCTTAGAGAGATTTCTGTTCAGCTCATTTTCCTATCTTTTAATTGGGTTAATCATTTTTTTCAGGTAAACTCCTTGAGTTCCCTGTGTATTCTGGTTATCATTCCCTTACCTGAAGCATAGTTTATGAAAATATTTTTTCCCATCTCAGGGGTTGTCATTTCACACTAATTACTATGTCCTTTGCTGTGCAGAAACTTCTTAATCTGATATAATCCTACTTGTTTACTTTGGGGATGATTGCCTGTGCTTTGGGAATCTTATTTAAGAAGTCTTTGCCTACCCCAATGTGTCCCAGAGTTCCCCAGTGTTTTACACCACTAGTATCAAAGTTTGAGGTCTTAGGTTCAGATCTTTGATCCATTTTGAGTTGATTTTTGTTAATGGTGAAGGACTGGCACCCAGTTTCATCTTTCTGTAGGTGAATACCCAGATTTCCAGCACCATTTTTCTTTTCCCACTATGTTGACTATTATCCTTTGTCAAAAATCAGTTGGCTATATGTTTTGGGGTTTATTTATGGGGTCTCTATTCTATTCTATTGGTTCACCTGTCTGGTTGTTGTATTTTTGTTTTTGTTTTTGTTTTTGTTTTTGTGTGGGGGGTGTGTGCCAATACCATGGTGCTTTGAATATCACAGATTTATAGTGTATTTTGGGTCAGGGAGTGAGATGCCACCCACTCCACTCTTCTTGCATAGGATTGTTTTGGAAATACTATGTCTTTTATGATTTCAGACAAATTCTATGATTGTCTTTTCTAGATCTGTGAAGAATGTCTCTGTTAATTTGATTGGGATTGCACTAAATATATAAATTAATTTGGGTAGAATTGCCATATTGATTATATTAATTCTTCTAATCCAGGAGCATGGGATGTCCTTCCACTTTTTTTAAAAATGTCCTTATCAATATCTTTTTAAGATATTCACAGTTTACTTTGTAAAAGTTTTTGACTTCCTTAGTTAGGTTTATTCCTAGGTATCTTTATGTTTTGTGGCTATGGTAAAAGGGATTCCATTCTTCAGTTCTACCTCAGTCAAATTTTTGTTAGTATATAGAAAGGCTATAGATTTTTGGATTTTGATTTTGTATCCTGCCACTTTACTGTATTCATCTATTACTTCAAGAAGTTTTTTCACAGAAACCTTTGGGACTTCTAAGTATAACATCATATCATCTGCAAATAAAGATATTTTCAACTCTTCTTTGTCTATTTGTATGCCTTTTATATGTTCTCCTGATTCAATCTTGGTAGATTGTATGCATCCAGGAATTTGTCCATCTCCTCCATGTTCTCTTGTTTGTTGGCATATAGTTGCTTGTAGTATCTTCTAATGGTATTTTGTGTTTTGTATTTTTTTGCTACAGGGCGCGTGTGCTCGCCAGAGATACAGAGAGAGACAGAGAGATAGAAAGCGAGAAATCACCCCCCAGGGGGGATGGCCATGCCACAGTCCCTTCTCCTTCATTCTCCTCTAGGGATCTCGGGCATGCACGCACATGTGCCCGGTGTGAGTTTAAGCCACTGGGTCCAGGACTCGAACCACGGTCGACTACATGGGAGTCCAACGACATAGCCATTATGCTAACTGCTGGTCCTGGTATTTTGTATTTCTATCGTGTTCACAGTAATATTGCCTGTTTCATTACATATTTGATTTATCTGGTTTCTTTCTTTCTTCTTCTTCATCAATCCAGCTAATAGTGTGTCAATCTTGTTAATCTTTTTCAAAGAACCAGCTTTTGCTTTCATTTATTTTTCTGAATAGCTTATTTTCTATTTCATTTATTTTTGCTTGAATCTTTATTATTTCTTTTCTCTGGGTAGTTTTTTAAATTTTTTTTTGACATTTTTCCAATTCTGAGGCATAATGTTAGGTTGTCTATTTGCCACATTTCCATTTTTATCTTATGTGCACTAATTGCTATGAATTTCCCTCTTATGACTGCTTTAGCTGTGTCCCATAATTATGGGAACTTGTGTACTCATTATAATTTTTTTCCATAAATCTTTTGATTTCAGACTTAAGTTCTTCAGTTGTTGAGAAGTTAGTTTCTGTGTGTTTGTTGTTGTATTTTCATTTTCCTGAAATTAATGTCAAGTTTAATTACATCATGCTGGATATAATTTCTATAACTTTGACTCTGTAAAGGCTTGACTTATGCCCTATCATAGTTACTCTGTGAAAAGGTTCCATGTGGAAGTGAGAAAAATGTACAGTTTGTGGTCTTAGGGTGGAAAGTTCTATAGATTTCTTTCAATTCCATTTGATTTATAGTATCGTTTAGGTCCTGTATCTCTTTGCTTATTTTTTTGTTTAGATGATCTGTCTGAAGGAGATCATAGGGTGTTTAGGTCCCCAACAATTACAGTATTACAACCTATCTGTTCTTTTAGCTCTAGCAGTCTTTCTGTCACTTATTTAGGTGCTCCTGGATTGGGTGCATAGATATTTATAAGCATTATGTCTTGATGAATTAGCCCATTTACTACTATGTAATGCCCTTGTCTCTTCTTTTAGTTTTTGTCTTAAAGCCTATTTTGTCTGAAATTAGTATCATGACTCCAGCCCTTTTTTGATTTCTGTTTGCATGGAATATCTTTTTCCAGCCCTTCACTTTTAGTCTATGTATGTCTTTATCCATAGGTGCATTTCTTGTAGGCAACAGATAGAAGATTTCTGTTTTTTTTTAAAATATATATTATCATTACTTTTTATTTCTTTTATCCATTCAGCCAGTCTGTGTCTCTTGAGTGGAGAATTTAATCCGCTAACATTCAACGTTATTATCAATATTTCTGGACATGTTCCTCTCATTAAGTAAGCCATTATCTTGGTTGTTTTTTGTTCTCTTATATCTCCCTGACTAGTTTTCCTGGTATAGCACTCCCTTCAGAACTTCTTGAAGAGTTGGTCTGTATTTGGTAAATTCTTTCAGTTTTTTTATCTGAGAATTTTTTTTTTTTATCTTTTTTTTCCCATATGAAGGATAATCTTGCTGGGTAGAGTAGTCTTGGTTGAAATTATTTTTCACTTAACACTTTGACTATATTTCCTCATTCTTTTCTTGCCTGCATTGTTTACGACAAGAAGTCTGATATTAGCCTGATGGGATAAACTTTGTAAGTAACTTGACATTTCTCTCTTGCCAATTTTAGTATCTTGTCTTTTCTGGTGGCTTTGGGTAATCTGGCTATGATAGGCCTTAGAGAAGATCTTCTTGGGTTGATTCTATTTTGGGTCCTTTGTATTTCTTGGGTCTGGATATTTAAATGCCTCTCTAGGTTTGGAAAGTTTTCTTCCATGATTTCATGGAATACATTACCAATGTCCTTATTATTTTCTTCACCTTCTGAGATACTGATTATCCAGATGTTTGGGGAGCTTGATGGTATCTAGCATTTCTCATATATTGTCTTAATTTTTCTTGGTTGTTTCCTCAGTCTTTTTGATAATTTTTTTCTAGGTTTGAGGTTTTGTCTTCTACATTCAAGATTCGATCTTCTGCGTGACCTAATCTGCTTTCCATGCTTTTGAGGGAGGTTTAATTTCCTGTATCACAGTATTCATCTCTAACAATTCTGTTTAATTCTTTTTTTTTTTTTTTTGGTATCTATTTCTTCTTTCAAACTCATGAAAGGCCAGGACCAGCAGTTAGCATAATGGCTATGTCACTGGACTCCCTTGTATCTGACTGCAGTTTGAGTCCTGGACCTGGTGGCTTAAACTCACACAGGGTGCATGTGTGTGTGTGCCCAAGATCCCAAGAGGAGAATGGAGGAGAAGGAATTGTGGCGTGGCCATGCCCCCTGAAGAGAGGAGTTCTCGCTTTCTGTCTCTCTTCCTCTCTCTGTCTTTTTTGGTGAGCACACATGCCCTATAGCAAGAACCTCTCCAAAAAAAAAAATAATAATAATTTAAAAAAAATCATGAAAGGACTTCTTCATCTCCTGGAGCTCATTGTGGGTTTTTTTTAAAATTTTTTTCTTTTACATCTCATTTAGTTTGGATGCTATAAATTCTGAATTGTTTATCTGATATTTCCAAAAGTTCTATTGTGTTGTCTGTGGATGATGAGGAATTGATATTTTCCCTTTGGGGGGAGATATTTTATTGGTTGCTCATATTTCTTTTGCCTCTGTGATGGTTTATAGTCACCTGGTGATTTATATGTTCCTTCTTAAATTCTTTGAGTTAATTCTGAGTGTTCAAAGGTGTGCAGGAGTAGATTATTGGTAATATTTTTGCTTCTCTACTTCCCTGAGGCTCACCAGCAACCTGTACTGCTGTCACTGGTCTTGGATGATTTGAAGTTCTCCCTGTTTCTAGAGAACATGTGTGTCTGAGACTGAGCCACTGAGTTTTAATTCAGGAGCATAGAAGAAACTGTGTTTCACATGTTTTAGACAATGCTGAAGTCTTAGAGTTCAAAGGCACGTGGTAGGCGATAAGCCACAGTCTCTTTGCAGCTCAGTCTCCCTGTGCAGGAAGAATGTCCAGATGGGGTGGGGAAGGTCACAAGATTGTCTCAAAGTTCCAAGCAACACACCTGAGAGTTCCAAGATGAGAGGGGGAGGGGATGAGCCATGGTTCTCAGCTGCCAAGCCTTCTAGCCACAGGTAGCCTGTTGTACAGCAAGGCCCTTCACTGGAATGGGTGTCTGGATGGGGTAGGGAGGGGCACAAGGTCCCACGGTGCATGATTTTTTTTCATTTTAAAGAATTATTTTATTTAACTTTATTTATTTATTTATTTATTTATTTATTTTTAAATTTTGACTAGAGAAGGACACAGTGAAAGAGTGTAAGAGAGAGATGGAGAGAGAGAGAGAGAGAGAGAGAGAGAGAGAGAGAGAGAGAGAGAGAGAGAGAAGTGAGAAAGCAAGCTGCCAGGTCTGGGACTCAAACCACGGTAGGCCATGTGGGATTCCAGTGCCCTTAATTGCCATACCACCTGCCGGTCCCGATATGTAATTTTAAAATATATTGTTGGATTATATTTGCTAATACTTTGTTAAAGATATTGAATCTCTGCTTATAAGAACAATTGGTTATTTTTCTTTTCTTATACTGTCTTTGTATAATATTTGTGTTAGGGTAATATTAAACTCACAGAATGAGAAAGAAAAGATTTCTTCTGCTACCATACTAGAAAAGATTATTGAGAATTGGTATAATACCTTCCCTAAATATTTGGTAGAATTTATTAGTCAACCCATCCGGACCTCATGCTTTTTGTTTTCGAAAGTTATTTATTGATTCACTTTCTTTAATAGACATAGACTTATTCTTTTAACATGAGTTTTGTCAGCTTGTGTCTTTTAAAGAATTGAACTATTTAATCTAGGTTATCAAATTTATAGGTATAAAATTGTTTATGGTATTTATTTTCAGATTTAAAAAAATTTATTATTATTATTATTATTTATACATTCAATCACTATACATCATTTAGATTGTAAAGAGACTTTACCTAGCATGATATACACCTCAGTCCAGCCCAATTGAGAATATTATACACATCATCAACAGATAATAAACCATATCTGTGTCCCACAAATGTTTTAGCTCTCTATTCCCCCCCCCAAATTTCTTTTCCTATGCTCTTTCCCTCCCACACTCTCCTTCCATTTTGTGTCTAGTGTCCATAACAAATTTTAATTCTTTTTATGTTCTTCAATCTTTAAGATTCTACCATAGAATATGGACAGCTGGTATATGTTAAGTAGAGACATACAATGTTTCTCTTTCATAGCCTGACTTGCTTCAGTCAGCAACAAATCTTTCATATTCATCTACTTTCTAACAAATTCCAGGGCCTTGTTGGTTTTTATGGCTGAATAGTATTCCATGCAGTATATGTGCCACACTTTTTGAATCCATCCATCTGTTTGTGGACAGTTGGGTTGGTTTCATGTCATAGCAATCATGTATAATGTCACAATAAATATAGTTGTGCAAGCAGTTTTCCAACTGAGCACTCTCCTGTCCTTTGGGCAGATACCCTGGAGTGGAATTGTTGGATCATATTATAGTTCTATTTGAAGATCTTTGAGGAAACTCCATATTGTTCTCCACAGTAGCTGGACCAATTTACTTATTCTTTTAATGCCCATGGGATCTGAATTGATGTCTCCCCTTTATTTATATATTAATGATCTTTCTTTCTCCTTCCTCCCTTCTTTCTTTTCTTTCATTCTTTCTTTCTATACTTTTTTCTTTTCCTTAGTTAGTCTGGATAGTAGCTTATTGATCTTTTCAAAGAACCAAGTTTTGATTTTATTGTTTTATTGTCAATTTTATTGATTTGCGCTTTTATAAAAAAAATTTCTTGACTTCTTCTTACTTTGTGTTTAATTTGTTCTTTCTTTTTCTTCTAGTTTCCAATGGTAGAAGCCTAGATTATTTATTTTAGATATTTCTTTTTCACTGATATATTTGATAAGGTGTGTTTTATGGCCTCAAATGTGGACTATTTTGGCAAATATTCCATATGATCTTAAGAAAAATGTATATTCTTGAATTTCTTTACATCTTAAATTAGATATCCATGGTAGTTCCCTATCTCCAAGAAACAATAAAAAGCCCAACAGCTGTCTATCTGTGTGTTTGTCTATGTATCTATCTATTATCTATATCTATCTATCTATAAATTCCCCCCTCCCTTTTTTATTTTTTTCCATAGGACATGTATGCTCACCAGAGAGAGAGAGAGAGTGAGAGAGAGAGACAGAGTGAGAAATCATCCCTTGGGAGGATAGCCACACACTATCCCTTCTCCTCCACTCTCCTCTTGTGATTTTAGGCATGTACACACACATGTGTACATGATTTTCAAGTTACCAGGTCTGGGACTTGAACTGCTGTAACCCATGTGGGAGTCCAGTGCCTTAGCCACCATACCAATTGCTGCCTCCTCCCTGTTTTTTTTTTTTTTTTTTTTTTTAAGAGATATTTTTGCTATAGGGCTCATGCACTTGCCAGAGAGACAAAAAGAGACAGAGACAGAAAGCAAGACATCAGCCCCCTGGGGTAATGGTCATGCCTCAATCCCTTCTACTCCAGTCTCCTCTCAAGGTTTTGGGCATGCATGCACATGTGCCCAGCATGAGTTTTAAGTCGCCAGACCTGGGACTCAAACCATGGTTGACTGTGTGGGAGTCCAGTGACATTACACCATCTGCTGGTTCCTCCCCCATGTTTCCTAATGATTGTCTTCAGATTTATAATTCTTTGAAGATAATACTTACATAATATCAGAAATTTCAATATTCAGGAGTGGAGTTTGAAGTACAAAGGAGGTAAGCATTCAAGATTCTAAGTAGACCATCTTTGTACAAAGTTTTATTTAGATTTTTCCTTGCCTTAATGGAAAACAAAATGAAAGATAAAAACTAGTGTTTTCATTTAATATGGGTATAGTGACAGTTGCTCATAATTTATGTTTACCCAGACTTTTTGTTCTGACCTCAAAGTGATCTCTCCTGCAATTATTCAAAAGACAAGCCATTGGCTTAGAGAAAATATTTGTAAAACACATATCAGGTAAAGGAATTGTATCCAAAATATAAAAAGAACACTTAAAGCTCAACAATATGAAAACTAACAACTCAATTACAAAACATGCAAAAGATCTGAACAGAAAACTCAGAAAAGCTCCTTGCTGATTAGACCAATCCAACGATTGAGGCAGGAGTTAATTTGCTTAATTATATATATTCTTCAAAGGCACCTTTGTATAGGCTATAACACAAAATTCTGAGACACTTCAGAAGATAATTCTGGAAATCTTACTTCAGGATAAATGACCAAACTGTCTTCCAAAGTGGCTGTACCATTTTTGCATCTCTACTACCAATAAATGAGAATTAATGTTGCCAACATTTGATGTCAGGTGTTTTGACTTTAATTATTCTAATAAATGTGTAGTAGTATCTTATTGTTGCTCTAATTTGCAAATCCATAATAATAAATTACGTTGAATGTCTTTTCATATGCACTTTTTGCTATCTGTATATCTTCTTTTGTGAGTTTTCTGCTCAGATGTTTTGCATGGTTTGTAATTGAGTTGTTCGTTTTCATATTGTTGAGGTTTAAGTGTTCTTTGTATATTTTGAATACAATTCCTTTACCAGATATATATTTTACAAATATTTTCTTAGCCAATGGCTTGTCTTTTCATTTTCTAAATAATGTTTCTTTAACAAAGCAAAAGTTTTTAATTTTAATAAATTTTGATTTATTACTTTTTTCATTTTTGAGTCATAATTTTGATATGTTTAAGTATGCATTACCAATCCAAGGCCATTTAGATTTTCTCTGATGTTTTCTTCTGGAAGTTTTATTGTTTTTCAGTTTGCACTTAGGTTCATGAACATTTTAAGTTAATTTTGATGTAAAGTATAATGTCTGCGATTATATTTTTTATGTTTGTTATTTTTAGATAATTTTGCCATAGGGTACTATGTGCATTCACCAGAGAAACAGAGAGAGTCAGAAAGCAAGAAATCACTCCAGTGGGGATGTTCACTCAGCAATCCCCTTTTCTCGGTTCTCTCAGGATTTGGGGCAGGCATGCACATGTGCCTGGTGTGTGTTTCAAGCTGCCAGCTCTGGGACTCAAACTGCGGTCGACTATGTGGGAGTGCAGTGCTTTAATCACTGCACCACCTGCTGGCCCCCCTTTTTTGGATATGGACGTCTAATCAACTCAGCCCTATTTGTTAAAAAGACTATTTGTGGGGACCAGCAGATGGTGTAATGGTTACATCACTGGACTCCCACATGATCAATCATGGTTCAAGTGTTGGACCTGGCGAATTGAAACTCATGCTGAGTGTGTGTGTGTGTGCTCAAAATTTTTGGTTGTCATTGTTTGGCTTTTGTTTTTGGTCAGTTATTGAGGATTTCCTACCTAAATAATGATGTCATCTGTGAACAAAGACAGTTTTACTTCTTTTCTAATCTTACATTTTTTTCTATTTCTTTGGTCATAGACTGGAGGAGAATGGATTGCTGCATGGAGAGGCAGAAAGTGAGAAATCATCCCCTAGAGAGGTGGCCATTCCACAATTCCTTCTTCTCTATTTTGGTCATGCATGCACATGCATCTGGCATGAGTTTTAAGTCACTGGGTCTGGGACTTAAACCACAGTCAGCTACCTGGGAGTGCAGTGATACAACCATTACACCATCTGCTAGTCCCTGGTTCTTTTTAAAATTTTTTTTTTTAATCAAAGATCAGTTGACTATGTTTGTGTGAGTCTGTTTCTTGGCTCTTCAGTCCATTCATGCACCTGTTCTTTCACTGATATCTTACTATCTTAATTTGCATAGCTAAATAATAAGTCTTAAAGTTGAGTAATGTATCATCTCACTTTGTTCTTGTTCAGTGAATATTAGCTATTGTAGCTATTTTGACTTTCCATGTAAATTTTAGAATCAGTTTGTCAATATCTACAAAATGGCTTTCTGCAATTTTGATTGGTATTGCATCGCACCTATAGATTAAGTTGGAAAGAATTAACATTTTAATAATATTAAGTTTTCCAATTCATGAACATGGAATATCCTTTCATATATTTAGACCTTTGATTTCTTTCAAGAGAGTTTTACTATTTTCTGCTCATAGATTCCATATGTATTTTATTAAATTATTAAATTTATACCTAAATATCTAATAATTTGAGTGCTATTTAGGTGGTATTTCTTTTTATTTCAAATTTTAATTGTTCATTGCTAGGATGTGGAAAAAAAATTGACCCTTGCATATTTACCTTTACATCCTGTCACCATTTATATTCACTAATTCTAGAAATTTTTGGTTGTCATTGTTTGGTTTTTGGTTTTGGTCAGTTATTGAGGATTTTCTACCTAAATAATGATGTCATCTGTGAACAAAGACAGTTTTACTTCTTTTCTAATCTTACATTTTTTTCTATTTCTTTGGTCATTGCACTGTATAGAACTTTCAGTATTATGCTGGATAAAAGTAATGAGAAAGAAGTTAGAAATGGAGGTACAGTGTTAGAACACTGCTGTGCACAGCTAGAGATACGTGGAAAGACCTTGAGTTCAGACCTTGGGTTGACTTGGGTAGAAGGCTCAAAGGTAGAGAGGTTTGTGGCATTACAAGATCTTGTCAGGAGACCCAGTCTCTTTTTCTTTTCCATTAAAGGTAGAAATAAACATTAGAAAGAAAGAGTGATGAGAAAGGATATCTTTGCTTTGTTGTTAACTTCAAGGGAAATATCCAATTTTTTTCCCAATAAGTAATATGTTAGTTGTCTTTTTGTTGATTCTTTTGATCATATTGAGGAAGTTCTTAATTTGCTGAGTTTTTATTGTGATTGCTGAATTTTGTCACATGCTAAGCTAGCCTCATTAGATGAGTTAGGAATATTCCTTTTCTTTCTGTTTTATGGAAGAGATTATAGAGAATTGGTGTAATTTCTACCTTAAATGTTTGGTAGAATTTAGCCACCAATAAACCACCTGAGCCTGATGCTTTATTTTTTGTAAGGTGTTGATTATTGATTTAAGTTCTTTAATAGATAGAAGCCTGTTCGGATTATATACTTTTGCTTGTATAAATTCTGGTAATTTCTGTCTTTGAAGAATTTGTCCATTTCAGACCAGCAGGCAGCATGGAAGTTAAGGCACTGGATCCTACATGGCCAATTGCATGGTCCAAGTCCTGGACCTAGTGACTTGAGAATCACACTGGGGACATATGCATGCATGCCCAAAATCCTGTGAGGAGACTGGAGGAGAAGGAATTGCAGCACAGCCATCCCCTTTGTTGGGGAAGGATGTCTCATTTTCCCTCTTTCTCCCTTTGCCTCTCTCTGGTGAGTGCATGTGCCCTACTGGAAAAAATGGGGAAAAAAAAAAAACCAAAAAAATAACTAACAACAAAAAAAATATTCATTTCATTTAAGTAACAAATTTGTGGACATAATTCATAGTACTCCTGAATTATCTTTTTAATGTACATGAGATCAGCAATAAAAGGCCCAATTTCACTTCTGATGTTGATCATTTGTATGTGCTCTCTCTTTTTTATTTTTTAATTAATCTGTCTAGAGGCTTATCAATTTTAGTGATTTTTTCCCCCAAAGTACCTGGTTTTGGTTTCTAGTTTCTTGAGGTAGGAATTTAGATGATTAATATGAGATCTTTTCTCTTTTCTTATGTAAATATTTACTAATATAAATTTTCCTTTATCTTCATTCAACAAATTTTGTTATGGGTCTGTTCTTATTTTTAATATATTCTACGCAGTTTTCTTTCAAATAAGACTTCTTCTATAACTCATGGTTTATTCAGAAGTGTATTATTTAATTTTCAAGTATTGGGAGTTTTCTTTTTGTCTTTCTATTATTATTTCATGTTTGATTTGTTATTGTTAAAAAATACAATTGTAGGGGGACCAGCAGTTAGCGTAATGGCTATGTCGCTGGACTCCCACGTAGTCAACCGCGGTTCGCATCCCGGACCCGGTGGCTTAAAACTCACGCCGGGCGCGTGTGCGTGAGTGCCCAAGATCCCGAGAGGAGAATGGAGAAGGGATTGCGGCGTGGCCATCTCCCCTGGGGGGTGATTTCTCGCTTTCTATCTCTCTGTCTCTCTCTCTCTCTGTCTGTCTGGTGAGCGCACGCACCCTATAGGGAAAACCTCTCCAAAAAAAAAAAGAAAAGAAAAGAAAAAAAATACAATTGTATATTATTATTTCATGTTTGATTTGTTATTGTTAAAAAATACAATTGTATGATTTTCATTACTTTAAATTTGTTAAGGCTTGTTCTATGACTCAGAATATAACCATTATTTTAAATTTGTTAAGGTATGTTTTATGACTCAGAATATAAAACATACCTTGGTGAATTTTCCAAGAAATTTCGAAAATAAAATGTATTCTGTTTTAGTTGTAAAGAGTTTTTATAACTGTCAATTAAATGTTGGTTGATGATACTTAGTTTTTTGGGGGATTTTTTGAGAGGATTTTCTTTTTTTTTTTTTTTTTGAGAGGTTTTTACTATAGGGTGCGTGTGCTTGCCAGAAAGACAGAGAGAGACTGAGATAGAAAGCGAGAAATCACCCCCCAGGGGGAATGGCCATGCCACAATCCCTTCTCCTCCATTCTCCTCTTTGGCTCTTGGGCATGCACGCACACACGCCCGACATGAGTTTAAGCCACCAGGTCCGAGACTCGAACCGTGGTCGAATACATGGGAGTCCAGCGACTTAGCCATTACACCAACTCTGCTGGTCCCAGACAGTCAGTTTTCTTTTTATATCTTTGCTCAGTTATTGTCAGTAGTTCTGTAAAATGCCAATAGTAAGTTATTGAAGTTTGAACTATAATCATTTTTTTTTTCCTTTCAAGTCTATTGATTTTTGCTTTATATACTTTGAAACTTTGGTTTTGGGTGCATACACATTCATATTTGCTATATTTGCTTTAATTATGTACTTGAATATTGTAATAACTTATAATTATACAATTTCCTTTTTTGTCCTAAATAATTTTCTTTGATCTGAAGTCTACATATTTATCTGATTTTAACATAGCCATTCTTTTTTTTTTAATGTATTAATGTTTCCATGATATATCTTTTTGGATGCTTTTATATTCAGCCTAATATGTTGTCATGTTTGAAGTTTATTGTGGGTAGGATTTAGATGTATTTTGTTTTCATTTACTCAGGTAGTACCTATCTTTTAGTTGTCATAGTTAGATTATTTAGACTTAAAATAATTATTCATAAATGATGACTTAAGTTTAGCCTTTAATTATTTGTCTTCTATTTCTTTCCTGTGTTTCAATTGTTTCTATTAGTTTCATTGTTTTTTATTTCTTTCTTCTTTTTTTTTTTAATATTTTACTTAACTTTATTTATTATTATGTTTTTTAGTTTGATCCAGGCAGAGAGAGAAAGAGAGAGAGAGAGAAAGTGAGAGAGCAAGCTGCCAGGTCCAATACTTGAACTGCGTTCAGCCATGTGGGAATCCAACACCCTTAACCACCACACCACCTGCTGGTCCCTCTTTCTTCTTTCTTGCGTTCCTTCAGGTTAATTGAAAATGTATAGTCTTATTTTGATGTATTTATAATGCTTTTGAGTCTATCACTTTATATGGTACGCTTAGTGGTAACTATAAGTTTTATCATACACATATTAGTTTATTACTTCAAGTGAAATGCATAAACCTTACTTCTCCATAGATCTCTTATACTATCTATTTTTTAAATGTAATTAAAAAAAATATTTTCGCCATCTACACTAATGGCCCCATCAGGTGGTGTTAACTTTTACTTTAGCTGTAAAGAAACTCATGAAGTCTAACATGTTTGCTACCATATCATTGTTTTAGTTTCCTTTTTGAAGGTCCCAGCCTTCTTCTGTTATCTTTTTCTTTCTATGTGGTGAGTTCTCCACCTGCTTCCAATTCTCCAAGAATAGGTGTGGTAGCAACAAATTATCTTGGTTTTATTTTATTGATTTATTTTAAAAAATCATTTATCCATTTTATTTATTATTAATATTTTAAGTTTGCTATAGATAATGTATGTGAGAGAGGGAGAGAGAAGGAGAAAGCAAGCCACCAGTTTTGAGACTTGAACCATGGTCAGCCAAGTGGGGATCCAGTGCTTTAACCACCATGCCACCTGCTGGCCCTTATTTTATTTTTTTAAGGTTTTTACCATAGAGTATGTGCACTCACCAAAAAGACAGAGAGAGACAGTGAGAGAGAAAGTGAGAAATCATGCCCCGGGGGGGGGGTGGCTAGGCCATAATCCATTCTCCCCCATTCTCCTCCTAAGATTTTGAGCATGCATGCACATGTGCCCAGTATAATTTTCAAACCACCAGGTCTAGGACTTGAACACAGTTGATCATCTGGGAGTCTAGTGCCTTAAACACCATACCGCCTGCTAGCCTAAAATTATCTTAGTTTTAACTTTTCTAAAGCTGTCTTTCTTTCCCCCTTTATTCTTTTTTTTTTTTTTTTGGAGAGGTTTTCGCTATAGGGCGCGTGTGCTCGCCAGACAGACAGAGAGAGACATAGAGACAAAAAGCGAGAAATCACCCCCCAGGGGGATGGCCACACTGCAATCCCTTTTCCTCCATTCTCCTCTCGGGATCTTGGGCACGCACGCATATGCGCCCGGCGTGAGTTTTAAGCCACTGGGTCCAGGACATGAACCGCGGTCAACTACGTGGGAGTCCAGCGACATAGCCATTATGCTAACTGCTGGTTCCCCCCCTTTATTCTTGAAGGGTTGTTTCAGCAGATATAGGATTTGAGGCTGACAGTTCTTTTCTTCCACACTTGAAAAATATTGTACCACTTTAGGCCTCCGTAGTTTCAGAAGAGCAATTCATTGCCATCAAAATTGATGTTACCTTCTGGGTAATACATTATTTCTCTCTGCCTACTATAAAGGTTATTTTTGTTGTATTTAGTTTTCAGTGTTTTAATTCTGATGTGTTTTGTTGTGAATTTCTTTAGACTGATTTCTGTTTGGAGTTTTTTTAGGTTCATGAATTCACACGTGTATGTTTTTCATCAAATTTCAAAAGTTTTCAACTATTATTTCTTTGAATATTTTTCAGTCCAACTCTCTTTTCCTTCTGGATCTCTGTTAATACAAAAGTTAGGTCTTTTGTTATCATCCCACAGATACCTAAGCTTTGTTACAATTTTTCTGTCTGTTGTTCCAAATGAGGAAATTTTATGAATCTGTTTTCGATTCACTGTTTTTATCTCTTTTCATCTTCAACTTACTATGGAGCCTACCAGTGGATATTTAAAATTTTGTTTATTGTCTTTTTATTTCTATATTTTCTGTTTTTATTTCTTGTTTTCTATTTTTCTATTTGTTTCTATTTCTTGTTTCCTATTTATCAATTTGTTTCTTGAGAATTTGTAATTGCTTGTTGAAGCATTTTTATGATAGCTGCTCTAAAATCCTTGTCAGATACATTCAACATCTGGTTCATCTTACTATTAGAATCCATTTATTATCTTCATTCAAATTATGATTTTACTGATTCTTGTTATGATGAGTAAATTTATTTATTCATTTTTAATTTCTAAATTAGCTTTAGTTAAAATCAAAGTCAAGCATAGTGAAACCAAGACACTGTATTTTAATGTCTGGGCTCTTCCAGCCTTTCAAATACAAGCAGGACGTTAGTGGGAAACAGATATGGTTTATTACCTGTTGATGATGACATGTATAGTATTCTCAACTGGATTGGTCTGAGAAGTATTTCATGATGGGTAAAGTCTTTTTACAAGAAAAATGAGAAGTAGTGATTGACTGTTTAAAAAAATAATTGGAATAATAATAATGATTGAGAAAAACAATGAAAAGATATTGAATGATGAAGTGAGGAGATTAATGTCTCTGTATTGACTGACATGCATGACATTCCCTTTTGAAAAAGCAATATAATACACTGTAAAGTTATATGCAATCCAATGTAATATAAACAAGATTATGATGATAATAATAAATAAATAAATAATTTAAAAAAGAAAATTGCATATACTGATTGGAAGAATAAGACAAAAATGAATGGAGCCATGACACGTCATTAACCAAAATTTTATAAAACTGAAGGATCCTTCCTGGGATAGTTAATTGCTTTTACAAAAACAAACAAACAAACAAAACAATAATGAAATACCTCCCTCCCTAAACACACACTCACACACACGTACACACAAAACCAGAACAGAGTAGAGTGAAATTTCAGTTTTCCAAATCAACTTGTTACACATCAATATAAACCCGTGGTGTCCTGGCAAACAACGTGCTTTCATTTTGCCTCATTCTAGAGCTTGAATCCTGATTTATTCCAGCAGAGACTCCACAGACAATAAGAAAGATTGTAACATCAAAAAAATCCACTTATCCTTCTGTGGTAGTTCAATAGGAGTCTTCTTTCTGAGCAAGCTCACAAACTATATTAAGTTGGAAGCATAACTTAATTGGAGACTAAGATTTAAATGAGAAAAAGAAAAGAAGAAAACAAAAATCTCTGGGAACAGCTAGGGGCATTTAAAGAACCCTAAGAATGCCAATAGTATTTAAACCTTCCTTTTTAAAAAAAGGGATTTTTTTTTTTCCTTAAATATTCCACTCTAAATGGAGATTTGTCAGTGTTCAATTGAAGAATGTCACTAATACACTATGGACACCTTTTGCGATGTAAATTCAGAAATTCATGCCTCTCTCCCCCCTTTTTTTTCAGGGCAAACTTCAACCTAGCAACTATTACAACAAAAGTTATAGCCTAAAGCCCAACACATTTTAGCAAATGTAAAATTTAATTCTATACAATGCAAATAAAATTTCTATCATAAGACTGTGGGAACACTTGAACCTTGGATGTTATTTCAGGACCTTTTCACACGGGTGTTTTTCTAAGTCATCAAGGTTATTTTCAGTTACACTTTCAGTCTCCTTGGTCTCTGGTGTTGCCTCTGGTTCTTCTGGGTCAGTGTGGATTTAGCAGCACCTATGGCTGCAGAGGCCATGGGAGCTCCAGCAGCTGCAGCCACAGCCTTCTCCTTCTTGTGTGTGTGTGTGTGTGTGTGTGTGTGTGTGTGTGTGTTTTGTGCTTCTTGTGATCTTTAGTTCTTCTTTCTTTTTTTTTTTTCCTTAGGGAGCATTTGCTTGCCAAAGAGAGAAAGACACAGTGAGAGGGACAGTGAGAAATCACCTCTCTGGAGGATGGCCACTCCACAGTCTTTTTTCTTCTATTCTCCTCCTGGGATCTTAGGCATGCACACACAAATGCCTGGCATGATTTTGAAGCCACCAAGTCCAGGACTCAAACCGTGGATGGACATGCGGGAGTCCAGCAACATGACTGCTCTGCCATCTTTTGGTCCCATCTTGTTCTTCTTTTTCTTTCCACCTCCTTGATCCAAATTTCTTGCTGGTTATGGGCTTGCTGTTGGGCTTTTAGCCTCTTTGATGGTACAATTGTGATAATTTGGTAGAAGGTTTCTGAGGCTGGACAGGGGATGGAGGTGCTGGGGGGTTTTAGCTGCTAGGTCAGGAGATTCAGAGACATATCTGGAGAATGAAACTCTCCTTACAGACTGTGGACTTGATAATGAAGCTTTGTTTTGTCTTTTTAGATGCCAGAATCCTGGAGATGCTCCTAATGGGTCCAGTGCTTGGAGATGGGGACTGCTACCTTGGGATGATGTTGATACTTCTCTCCAGATGGGTGGAGGACTTGAGGAGGTCTGAGGAGCTCGAGACTGTGGAGAGGGCAAATGCATTTGTTTGGTTGTGGTGACTGGGCCTGCTGGGTAGAGTGGCTCAGGGAAGACCCTTCCCTATGCATTGATGATAAAGAAAGCTAATGTCTCTTGGCTAATGGGGAGCGTCTTTGTTTGGGAGGGGAGGAATGGGAGACCCAACGTTTTGGTGGTAGAGATGGTGATGCCCTTCATTTAGGGAGTGGAGGGGAAGAAGGTATCTCCTCTGTATTGGAGGATAGGTTCTTGGAGAAGGTGAGCATCAACATGGGGAAAGAGGAATCTTTTGTCATGGTGGGGTAGGAGACCTGCATCTTTGAAGGAGGAGGAGCAGGAGAAGGAGAGGTGGTGGGGAGGAACTTCTTTGTTTACCCCTTTTGGTCACTGGCCATTGCTATTGCTTTCCCATCTGCATCCCACGAGAGTTCTCTTTTTGGCACTTGAGTGGTGACAGAGAGGCACTCCGGAAAAGGGGAATGGCAAGACTGCTTTGCCTACCTCATCTTCTTCACATGGGACTTCTTAGGACACTCATCTGAGGAGGAGGAGGAGGAGCCAGATTCAGATAAAGGCTGCTGTTTGTGTTCTGTACTGATGTCTCTGCTGCACAGAATCTGTTGCAGCCATTTTGCTACCTTTATCTTTTTCTGATTCAGATAGGTCTACTTTTCTAGGCCATGGTGCTGATGAAGGAGACTTTTTTTTCTCAGTACCTTTATGTTTTGTCACTTTACCTGAAGTTCTCCCCGGAGACACAGAAACATAACTTTTTCCTGCACAGTTGGATGGGTAAATTTAGATCTTATCTGTATATTTTGATTATCACATTAACAGATTCATGATCCTTTTAAAATCTTTTATTTTATACTATAATAGTAAGCAATTTCAGTTTAGTGTGTAGTTTCTGGCCTACTTTGGGGAACTTCAGTTCCAATGAGTTTAGGATTTTGAGCCTTTGTGCTGCTGTTCTAGCCTGCCTTATTTTTCTGGTCCTGCTGTGTCTCCTGATCCATCTCTCATGATGTCATCTTTGGAAAATGAAAGTGTTTTCTTGGGATGCTTGTCATAGGGTAACTTCCTAGGAGAAGAGGCGGAAGTTGATGGCCCTGAGTCTCCAGGAGACACAGGGCTTCCCTGTTGTGGCTATTGTTTGTAGATTGGAGTGTCCATTGATGCCTCAGTGTGGAATGGGTTCTGGAATATCCTGGGGCTCTGCTTCTGGTGGTGAGGAAAGACCAAGCCATCCTTTAGGAGCCTAATTATAGATCAAGGGTTTGGGACAGTTGGCTCCTTTGCTGCTGTCATCTTCTTTAAGCTTTTAGAGCCCTTTTATCATTACCTGTTGAGTAATTGCCAGATTATTTAGTTGCATTTAGCAGACAAAGGCAGGGAAAGGTAAGTCTATTCCATCTTGTCCTTGAACTAGAAGTGTATTATAAATGTTCAACATTAAAGGTAAATAAAACAATGATCAACCTTTGATTTTTAATCCAAAGGATGTGTCTCTCCAGTGGATAAGAGCCTTTTGGAACCAAGTGGAAGAATTGCTCACAACTTACATAAGACCCTCTTTTTCCACTTCTTGTCCTCACCAGTGTCTTCTGAACTTTCTTCCTTTCTTAATCAAATGCAAACACTTTGTAACTTTGCAGTTTGGCTTAAGGCCTGCTTTAACTAGATAGACTGCTTTATCAGTGTCTTCAGTGGGCTTGCACTTCTGTGATGGGGACTTTTTGTCTAATTAACTTACTCTGTCTCATGTCTAAATTGGAGCTCTATGCAGATGGTGTGCTTTGTAAATAATTTTGATGACAATAGAGTAAGGGGCTAGGAGTGACAGCAGCATTAAGACAGTTGCTAAATCTTGCAATCTCCCCTCTCTGGCCGGTTTTGACTTGATGATTTTTGACAGAAAAGGTCACTCTTATCTGGCCACTGGTCTGCTCCATCGGGCTTTCTCTGGAGTGTAGCCCAATGCCGACATTAACTCTTGGAAGGAACCAGGGCTATCAGAACATATGAAAGAAAAATATTTAAGGCAATTTCCTCTCTTCATTCCTTTTCATCCAGGGTGTTAGTCACCCCTGTGTCACCTAAGACTCCTCTGTCAGGTGTCAGGGACTTGTCAGTTTTCATACTCTTGGGGCAGTGAGTTGCCAGACTGATAAAAAAAAAAAAAATGCACCTGACCAGGACCTGTGTGTGGGAGTGCACATTCTCCTTTGATTTCTGGACCTCTTGACTGGGTGCCTAAGTGCCTGAATCCATAAATTTCAGAGGACATAGAAATCACCCTTGAAACCTAGTCTTTGGTGGTAGCAGTTAGGATCCACCCCTGGGCTAGATCACACCTGCAGTAAGATGGCCAGGCTCCACATGGAATTGCCATGGTCTGAAGAAGCTGGCAGATTTGAGGGAACAAACTCAAATCCCAAGCATGAGGAGCTAGGAGAAGGCAGGGTGTGGGAACTGGATCAGTGATGGCTCAGAAGTCATGGCCCTGCAGATGGAAGGTGTCATGTGGACCGGGAACTATAAAGGTGGAAGTGTATGCAGGTACCCTGGTGTGACAGAAGGAAACCCTTCTTCGAATCATCCACTGGGATGCAGTCATGCTTATATGCAGAAGCCAGTTCCCTAGTCACTGCCTTTCTGGTCTTCTTTGTTCTTCCCACTCAACAGACCGCCCCAGCCTGTCACTCTTGTCCCATTGTATCATACCTATCACTCTCTAGTCTGTTGTTCTGTGCTGTTTTACACAACGCGAACTTAGATCAGTTTGTTTATGTGTGCGCTTCTTTCTTTATTCTCTGCTTATCCCCCCTCCCCCCCCCCCCCCACTGGAATGGAAGGCTCTGACTGAGAAGGGGAACCGGGTCTGTGGCATTCAGCCCATGTCTTCTCAGAGCTCAGACCCTTCTCTGGCATTCCCAGTGGATGTATGAATGTGTCCGACACACTCCAGGTCATTGTATCCCAAGACATTGTTTGACACAGAGGGAATACTGCAGATAGCAGCTCACCCCGTCAGAAAGCAGAAGGATTTGTTTGGGAAAATGAAACAAAATATATTTTTAAGCTCCATAAACATATGATGAATGCTAACAAGGTATTTTCAAAATAAGAAGCACATAGAAACAGCTTATGTTTCTGGTCAAATGAAGTTGTAATCAAATCGTTATCGAAGCAAAAAAAAAAATCAAAATGAGTCAGAGAATTTTTGGAAAGATTCAGCAACTAAACTGACTCAAAGAGGTTTTTCTTGTCGAAGTCTTGCTGCTTCTAGGAGAACATACTTTATTCTAGAGGCAAGGCCAAGGGTAGCCACTAGATCTCTGGAGGGCCAAAGGAATATTGCTCACCACTCACCACGGTTCTCTCTGAGGCCCGTGCTCTTGCCAGAACTTCCACACAAAGGTTTGTGGCAAGGCTGTGCTTTCCTCTCCAGATCAGCAGAAACAGCTCCCCAGCAGAAATGCATAATGACTGAGCCAAGACTGGCAGAACCACATGGTCACAGCTTTGTTCCTAAGAAGCCAACCAATTAGCAGTCCTGGTGATTATTTACATTTCATGCAATATATCACTAAAATCGTGTTGATGATTTATCATTTATATTATGGTATTGTCAGCATAATTTATTCAGATCATGCTGAGATACCTGGAAAATTAACTAAAAGAGAAAGAAATGGCATTGAATCCATCGGTTTTCAAAGATAATTCTTAGCTTCTATTTTCTTTCTCTCTTTTTCTTTTTAATGAGGGTATATGTTAAGAAAAATCATGGATCACTTAGCTATTAAATTGTTCCAGGTTATCTGCATTAAAAGATTGCTTAGTATTTTGGGGGAAAGAACATGGCTTGGGCTTTCATTTAATTTTCTTCTGTATCATTTGCTTTCATTCTACTCCTTTAAAGCAATCATAACAATAATAAATGCAATTGTGCTTAGTTTAGAGCAGTGTAGTATGAATTAATATGAGTCTGGGGGCTTCTCTTTCCATTTATAAAACATCCTTCCTTATTTTCTGCCTTATAGTCTATTTGCCCCACCCTCTGGAAAATAATGGTTGCTTATCAGAATTAGAGAGAAAACATTCTGGTTGTCGAAGCCATTAATCATCTAGGCATTATAGAAAAGTAATTTCTAAGACAAGAGATTTGAATGTCAGAGCTCTGTGTTCTAGTCCTGGCTCTGCCCAGCCTTTGAATGATTTCAGGATTCACTGAAAGTCTTTTGGTTCTGTTTTCTAAGAAATTAGTGTGGTGTGGGTCCAGCAGGTAGTAAAGTAGTTAAGGTGCTGGACTCCCACATGGTCAACTATGGTTCAAGTTCCGGATCTGGCAACTTGAGACTCATGCCGGGCACATGTGTGTGCATGCCCAAAATCCCTAGAGGAGAATGGAGGAGAAGGAATTATGGTGCGACCATCTCCCCTAGGAGTGATTTTTCAATTTTTGTCTCTGTCTCTTTCTGTCTCTCCAGTGAGTACACGTGCCCTATAGCAAAAATCTCAATTATGAAAAAAGTAGAATAAGTGGGTCTGGTGTTTCTCCAAGTGTGATTACTGGATATGGAACATCAGGCTCACTGGGTCTGCCTAGGTCTACAGGATCCGAATATCTGGAAAAGGAAAAAGGGGTCATTTTGACAGATGACACAGCTTCTACACTTTAGAGTTTAAATCATTATGTTAGGGGACCAGCAGTTAGCATAATGGCTATGTCACTGAACTCCCATGTAGTTGACTGTGGTTCAAGTCCTGGACCCGGTGGCTTAAACGCACGCTGGGGGGTGGGGGGGGTGTGTGTGCGTGCCCAAGATTCTGAGAGGAGAATGGAGGAGAAGGGATTGTGGCGTGGCCATCCCCCCTGGGGGGTGATTTTTCGCTTTCTGTGTCTCTGTCTCTCTCTGTCTCTCTGGCAAGCGCACACGCCCTGTAGCAAAAACCTCTCCAAAAAACAAAAAAAATCATTGTGTTAGGATTTTTCTGTGGTCATGTCCAGCTTTAACCTTTCTGATTTCTACATAATTTAACTGTGTAATGCGTTTTGCATATTTTTGAAACTTGGTAGGGGAAAGAAACTTTTGCTGATTGACTCATTTAAAAATCTGCATGCGATCTGGAACTCCGAAATGAATGATTTATGGTGTGAATTGCCTTTCATGGGGGTACCTCACCCGCTTGCTACTAGGTACTGAATTTTCCTCCAGTGATGTCCAGGGGGTGTTTCCCAACACACCTGGCAGGGGTGCGCAAAAAGGATGATTTATCACAAAGCGGTTGTTTCAATTTCTTGACGTTGAACTGCTGATTTGCCCTCAGGAAAACCCATGGATTGTAGAGATGATGGTCTGATATTTATTTATTTTTAATTTGCCAGGGGGCATATGGGCTTGACATAGAGAGACAGAGAGAAGAAGAAAATGCCTCCAATAGTGCACCGACATGCTGCCATCCTTTGTCCTCCACTTCTCCATTCTGTTGGGATTTGGGGCATGCATCCAGCACGATTTTCAAATCACTGGGGCTGGGATTGGAACCACTTTGTCGACCATGTGATATCTAGCTCCCTTAACCACCAGGCCATAGGACTGTCCCCAGGCTTGAAATTTGTTTTTAAATATCATTTATTTGACTTTATTTATTTATTTATTTATTTATTTTCATTTCACCAGAGAGGGACAGAGTGAGAGAGAGAGTGTGAGGGAAAGTGAGAAAGCAAGTTTCTAGGTCTGAGACTCGAACTGTGGTCGGCCTTGTGGGAGTCCGGTACCCTTAACCACCACACCACCTGCCAGCCCCTCTGATTTGAAATCTTAAAGCAGAGTCCTTGGGTCCTCAGGCTCTGGATAAGAATATTTTCTTCTTTGATTCTCCTGGAATTCGACATCCAGGTCAGATCATCTCTCTGGAAGTTATATAAGGAATTGCCTTAGGTCCCAGGGGAATGCCATTATTCACATTTGCTGGAAGATTCATGTTAAGTCAGTACTAGTCCATCAGGTAGTTTAGAGACCTGTGGCATCATCTATGGGAACTGGATTCACTTGCTGTCCCATAAACTCCAGGCGATCTGCATGTAGAGACTATTCGGTACCTGTTTTGCACAGTCTGAGAGCTGACGCGTGAATCTCTTATCCCTTTTCACATCATCTGGCGTCTCCCCTACTCCTGACCAGGCTCAGAGCTCAGATATTTGAATGTTACTTCCATTGATTTCACATAACTTTTTATTCATTTATTTTTTTGGAGAGGTTTTTGCTACAGGGCGTGTATGCTCGCCAGAATGACAGAGAGAGACAGAGAGACAGAAAGCGAGAAATGACCCCCCAGGGCGATGGCCATACAGCAATCTCTTCTCCTCCGTTCTCCTCTCGGGATCTTGGGCACTCACGCACACGTGCCCTGCGTGAGTTTAAGCCGCCAGGTCCGGGACTTGAACTGTGGTCAACTACATGGGAAACCAGCGACGTAGCCATTAAGCCATCTGCTGGTCCCAGAACTTTCTCATTTAAAACAATCCTGAGTATTTTCTACTCTGAGACTCTAAACTCCATGAGGTCAGGGGCCATGGTTTCCCTTTCTTACTGATCCATGTGACAAGGGCTTGGTGAACCCTGATTGTCTGCAAGCCTGGTCTCTGTTGCTAGTATCTGTATCCCAAGTCATGGATAACTGAAAGATAATTGAGAGACAGGCTTACTATCTGGGAAGCTCTGCCTGCATGTCATGAATATCTTTTGCTTTCTCTGCTTATCCAAATTTTTCTCTCTCTCCTTTTAGAATTCACTTAGAAAAAAAATGTTTAACAGACACAAGATCATGAGTCTCTTCATTGAAACGAGGTATATGGTGATATTTTGATTTGTTTACCACACACTGTTTATGCACTTTGAAAGACCATATAAGACTAGCCCATTTCTCTGTCCAGGTCTGTGTAGCACTCAGAGATGCTCTTGAAAAATCCATTTTTAAACCCTACCTTGACGTTGGCTTCTGACACTTCAACCAAGGCTCAGAAATGCATTGAACTTTTCCAGTTAGTAAGCATCCTCTGCCTTTTTTCTCCCAATCTCCCAATTTTAGTGGAACCATCTGATTAAACTCGAGTACCTAATGTTGCTAGATGTAAGAGCTGCGCCGTTTACCCCTTCCCTTAAACAAGAGAGGGCCGTATCATAGGTAAAGTACTTCATTATGTTACGGTTTCCAATTGTTTTCTAGTTGAATGATAAATGACACACTCTCATTTAAACTAGTCCCTTGCACATTTTCTCTTTGATCTCCTAGGCTGGACATATTTATTTTATTTTACCTTTAAAATTATTTTGTAATTATTACTTGACCCTTCATATTTGAAGAGTTGTCAGGGAGAAGAAGAAACACCCTGAAGTTGGTAGGATATGCATGTGGGTAACAGGAGGCACGTAAGTCCACTAAGTTCAAGTTGTAGGAACTGGAACCACAAAAGCCCGAGGACCTTCACATGCAGTCACCACTGAATAAGTGGAAAGGGCCATATGGGGCCACATGGCTTCCTTTGGAGAACATCTGAGACATTTTTCTTGCATCCCTGACAAGGGTTTGTTCCTTATATGCTTGAGGGCTGGGGTCTTAGGGCAACAAAATTTTCTATTTATTTGAAGGATACCCCAAAACATGTGTGTTGACATTACATCTTGAAAATGCTTTTTAATATCTGCATTACTTTCTTACTCCAGTGCATAGTAGGGTACACATGAGGGTTGTCTGCCAGTGAATCAGGTTTGTACTCAGCATTGAGAAATGAGACCTTGTTGTCTAAGGCAAATGGATATAGACATAGATGGAGGGAACTGGAAAGAATCACCATGGACCCTTAGCGCCTAACTCAGAAGATGATTTCTTGTAAAGACCTCCAATACAATCATTGTTTTTTTCCCAAAAGTAGGATACTAATATTATTCCAGAAGGATACTACTCTTTTATCTCTTTTATGTAAGCTCAGGAAATCTAGTTAACTTTGAACTCCTTTTCATGACAGTCAGTTTAGTGAGGTGTTAGAAGGTGTACATTAAAATTGGTACAAGTGACAGTGTGCCTTCAATCGATGAATGGTATCTAGAGTAAATGGTTTGTTTAGGTTGGCCATGGTTCTTTCGAATGTTCTGTGCTGGGCAGGGCTGATGAGGAGGTGAAGATTTTTGCAGATGAGTCCTGTACCCAGCATACTGTGGGGTTAGCTGTAGTTGGGGATTGAGGCCTAGTTTGGGGTCAGAGCACCCGTTCACTGTCTCCTTACTTGAGATACCAAGCCAATCAGCTCACTAGTAAGTATCCTGCATTGTCTTTAAGAGTAAGACTTTTTCCTTGAATTCTTCCTGTTCTTCTTTTGTTTTGTTTTGTTGTACTTTTTTCTCAATGTTTTCACCCTAAGGCATGGGGTGCTTGCCTGAGAGAGAGAGACTGTGAGAAGGAAAATAAGAAATCATTACCTCCAGAGAGAATGGCCACACTGCAATGCTTTCTCTTCCATTGTCCTCCCAGGATTTTGGGCACGCACGCACACACACCTGGTGTGATTTTCAAGCCACTGGGGCCAGGACTTGAACCACAGTCGGCCACATGGGAGTCCAGGGCCTTGACCAATATGTCACCCACTAGCCCCCTATTTTCCCTTAATTCTTAATATTCTGCTGAACCCCTGACATGCACAGCAGTCCTCTCTGGCTGCCAGTTTGATTAGGTATTGTCCAGTCTAACAATGCTGTGGAAGTATACAAGGATGGGGGAGTGGGGAGCAGGAGCCATGTTGGAAAATGAGAAAAGATGCCACAAAGAGTTTGGGTCAGACCACAGGTCAGTGGTGGAACTTAGGACTAAGGACTAGTCACTTCTATCCAAGGAGTCACCTGCCCAGCTGCAAGTGAACCCCAGTTGCTTTAGGACAGTCCTTCTTCATCTTGTGTCTCAGTTTACCTCAAACATACATGCCAAATATGGCATTGGGAAGATAGTAAGATAACCTTCAGAAAGATTCTCTGTCTACAGGAACCCCCAATTTCAAAATACAAGGAAACATCCAAAAGGTTGTGAACAAAAATTGAATTAAAGTACAAGTTTATTTTGATGCCTCAAATTTTTGAAATTTATGCATATTTTGTTCATAATACACATCTTTTTTTTTTTTTTTTGGAGAGGTTTTTGCTATAGGGCATGTGTGCTCGCCAGACAGAGAGAGACAGAAAGCAAGAAATCACCCCCCCGGGGGGGATGGCCACGCCGCAATCCCTTCTCCTCCATTCCCCTCTTGGGATCTTGGGCACACACACACGCACGCCCGGTGTGTGTTTAAGCCACCAGGTCCGGGACTCGAACCGCGGTCGACTACATGGGAGTCCAGCGACATAGCCATTACGCCAACTGCTGGCCCCCATAATATACATCTTTCATGAACTTTTAAAAGACCCTTTGTACAAGTCTGGTTACAAGGAGACAATGAACCTCATGAGTACATTGGCTAGATCCTGGAGGATTGTTTCTGCAAACACTTTAGGATCTGAATCATTTTTGAGATCACAAGTTACAATCTACAAAAGGAAACATGCCTCACAGAACACGCTATGTCTGAACGTGTTAGTCTTTCCACATCGTAAACCTTTCCCACTCTTAAATAGCAGTATGGGGCTAAACAGTGTCTCAGTGGCAACACAACTGAACCCCTATAGGAAGAGCTTGAGTTCCACCCTGAGGCTTTCATGTACCTACCTGGTGCACACGTTGTGTCCTTGAGCTGAGCTGACTGTGGATTGTGGTATGAGACTCTTTTGGTGGCTTCTCTCTCTCTCTCACTAGCAGAATAAATACATAAATTTACAGAATTATTAGCATTACGTTTTCAAATGAAAAATGTTAACATCTTCATAAATATCTAGTGAAATAATGAATGTACACAACCACCACATCTCCCTCTACATACACACAGACATGCACACGTGTACACACAGACACACACACACACACATACGCAGATGTGGTTAGTCATTATAACTTGGTCAGGTTAGAACAAAGGCAACAGACATCTCCTTGCCACCAAGCAGACACCCGGGGGCTGGGCCTGCCCATCAGCCCCAGTAGCAGCAATTACACAGTCCATGGGTGTGATGAGCTGCAAACTAAACATTTGTAAAAAGGCTGTAATTAATGCAATTAGCTATTTACACGATAGCCCATAATGAATCCAAAGGCATCGTTATTGACTATTGAGTAAATAATCTGACATTAAAAAGTCAATGATCTGCAAATGAAAAATTCTCTCTCTATTTTTTTTAAAGGAGGAAAGATGAAGAAAAGAAAATTAAGGAAAAGAGGAAAACAAGCAAAAAACTCAGCAAAGATGTCATTGCATAATAGTCCATTATGCCTCCAATTGAGCCGTCATGAACTATCAAAGAAATAATTGCACAATAGACCATAATGGCTTAATCGTGTCAACAGTTTTTACATTTACATATTTTTTTAATCAATGGAAATTAAGTACAAAAATGGGTCTTTAGGTTTCCATTCTGATTTTACCTTTTTGATTGGGGGTAGGGTGAGGGTTGGGTTCTTTCTGTCACCTTGGAGAAAGGCTATAGCCCCTGGGAGCCTCCCATAGATGTGTGACGCTGGCTTGTTTGTGGACACTCAAAGAGCTTATGTTGCCAAGGAAAGAGGACACTCCCCAGTGTACTACCTGTTACAGTGGTAGGAATCACAGTAGTGAGCTTCGGTGTGGCCCTAGAGGAACTTGACCTCTGACATTTTGCAAGAGCACAGGCTAGCTCTCTCTCCCCTAGGCATGCCTTTCTGGTCCTAGCTATTCTTCACACACAGAGACTCTTTCTCCAAAGAGAGAACTGACCACTTACGTAGCTTGACTCTTCGGTGTTCACAGTTATCTTGACTCCACCTTGATTTTGTTGTGTCTCCTCATACTCAGGTGGGATTAGTGTAGCAGGATAGCCTATTGGAGTTAAAATCCACAATACCATGGGACCATCAGATGGCATAATGGTTATGTCCCTGGAGTCCCACATGGTCGACCGTGGTTCAAGTCCTGGACCTGGTGGCTTAAAACTCACACTGGGAACATTGTGCATGTGTGCCCAAGATTCTGAGAGGAGAATGGAGGAGAAGGGATTGCATTGTGGCCATCTCCCCTGGGGGGGGGGGGGTGATTTTTCACTTTATGTTTCTCTGTCTCACTCTGTCTCTCTGGAGAGCATACATGCCCTATAGTAAAAATATATCTTAAAAAACATCTGCAATACCAACTGGACCTACCCTTCTCCCTTTTTTCTCCTTTTCTAGGCCTTAATATAGGGCAGGACTTGAGCTTAATTTTGTAAAACACCCAACCACCTGGGGCTTTCCTTAAAGAGGAAGGTAGGCAATCATAGTCCATCTACATCTCTCCATCATCTCTCTCTCTCTTTCTACCTACTTATCATCTATGTGTACTCTCTCTCTCTCTTTCTAGGTTTATCTATTTATCTACTATTATCTATCAATCATCTACCTGTCTTTAGATCTATCTGTAGAAAGGTTGTTATAGATTCGTTTATCTATCTGTAGATGTATGCCTCTACTTCTCAATCATCTATCTTCTACCTTTCTCTAGAAACACAAATACATACACACAAACATACACAATTTAAAAGGCTGGTAATTATACTTACAGTTGCAGTGGGCAGAGAAGCACGGGCAAAAGAGACACCTTGGTACTTGGGGGTGGATGGTGAGGAGTATTAATGTCCCCTGCTGCCTGTTCAGGGCAGGCATTCTAAGACAGTTATGTGGCATTAGACAGGAGATATAGCAAGCAATGGGCCAGCTGCCTTGGAACAATGAAAGAGAGTGAGGGCAACCAAGTGGCCTTCTCTTAGAATTTGATCCATAGAAGAAATACTATTAGCTAAAGTCTGTAGAGAGCTTTTTACTTCTAAAATACTTGCACATATGTTAATTCCAGTTGCTCCTCATGACAAAACTCATTAGCAATAGGAAGGGTAATAACAGCCGTTATTTGCTTACACCTATGTGCTGTGCTACACCTGATGTGGTTCATACATTTGCATCACCAGCACCTAGAACACTGCCTGGAGCTCAGTACAGGCTGAATAAACATCTCCTTGAGTGGCTACTTTGAGATGTAAAACCATTTTACAAATGAGAAACCAAGTTCAGAGAAGTACATTAACTTGCCCAGGGTTGCACAGCAAGTTCATGGCAGAGCTGGGGCTTGAAATCAGATTTCTATGTCTTGTCTCCTAAGTCTGGGCCAATCCCTTCCCAGTTTACAAAGGACACAATAGATTTTGAGAATTTCCAAGCCTGAGGATGTTCAGGTCACATTGCTGTTGAGTCTGTGTGTGTTCGTTTTAGTTGTGGGGGCAGGAAGAAGGTCGAATAGCTCTAGGTATCTCACCTCTTCACACAGCCACACCCGTGGGAGAACTGTGTCTTTTTCTTTATTCTTGTAGAAGGTGATGAGGGTAATGAGATGAGATACCCAGTCTGCTGGGGTATGGGTAGTTACGAGTGGGGTGTTGCATGTGTGGTGCTGCCCCATGTGGCCGAGGGGCCTGAACAGGATTGAATACTGTACCAGCCTTTTTAGAGAAATTCTTGGATTTTCAAAAGCTTTTCTCTCATAAATAAGCACAGATTTCTTGCCTTTCTGCTAGGTCAATACAGCTTCTCTATCTGAATGATTGTGACTCACGGTGCTATGATGGGGACATTTTTGTGGGCCTGATACAGTGGGTGAGAGGAAGGCAGCTGTGCTTTCACTGACATGAGGAGAAGCCGTGGGCTTTGCCTTCTCTGAGAAGGAGGCAGACTGGTGTGTCACTTGTTCCAGGTGCAGGTGGACAAAAGCCAGGTAAGATATAACCAGCTAAGAGGCTGCTCTGGACAATTACCCAGCTTTTATGCAGAGGCTCAGGTACCTTTATGGTTTATCCTATGATGCCACCTTTGCTCTTATTCAAATACTCAAGATACAGGATGGTGAGCTACATTTGTCTGGGCACTGGAGTTTCTGATCAGGGCTAGGAGTTTTTGTACTTTTCTGTCTCACGGTACCCTTCAGGAGGGACCTATCTCCACCATCTCTCACCGGCATGATGGCTTTCAAGCATTGTTGCTTGTGCTGTTGATTAAACAAAGCGAAGCTGATTGCAGCAGGTGGCTCAAAGTGGACAGGAGTAGGTATTGCTACCAGCACACTAAGAAGCCATTTATCAAAGTTTTATCTGATCCAAAGCTCTGGATTATCAGTCACTGCTTACAAATGGCATCTAGCCGAGCCCTGTCTGTGTCTGGAGCCTGCTGCGTTCCTCTACATAGCTGTGCCCTATGGGAATGTGGCCTTGAATAACATGGCTAATGAAGCACACTTCAGGGAGGGTGCACAGGAGATTTTGCACCAAGAAGCGGGAACATGTAGTGATTTAGGAATGTTTTCTCCATGATAAAGACTTGACGGGCATCCTGTCCAGGGATGTGGGCCTTGCATTTTTGACTGGGGAGACATAAGCACACAGGCCAATTAGAAGTACCACAAATTACTAATGGCTCACTACCTGGTGAAAGAAACTTCTTAGGGAAGGGGGTAGGTGGGCTTTCAGAGCTCTGATTTTCTCTATTAAGAACAAGTGATCGAGACCAGCAGTTAGCATAATGGCTATGTTGCTGGACTCCCACGTAGTCGGCCGTGGTTCGCGTCCCGACCCGGTGGCTTAAAACTCACGCCGGGCGCGCGTGTGTGTGTGTGTGTGTGTGTGTGCTCAAGATCCCGAGAGGAGAATGGAGGAGAAGGGATTGCAGAGTGGCCATCCGCCCTGGGGGTGATTTCTCGCTTTCTGTCTCTCTGTCTCTCTCTGTCTGCCTGGTGAGCGCACGCGCCCTATACCAAAAAACCTCTAAAAAAAAAAAAAAAAAGAACAAGTGATGACCAGAGGATGTCTCAAACGTCTAAAAGAATGATAACCATCAAGTATGGCAGACTGGGGTCTTCTCTTATAAGATTTCAAACTGAGAAGATAGAGCTATAGATATGCCTACATAAAAAAATCAAAAGAAACCCCATCTCGAAGAATACCATAAGCAAAGGTAAAAGGCAAATGTTAGACTAGAAGAAAATATGTACAGTGTATATATTACCGGCAACTATTGTCTTCTACACAAAGTGGAATTTTGTTTTCCTCTCTGCAGCATCACTGAAAAGAAAGGACTGCATTCTGAAGACATGAGCACAGAAGAAATAGTGGATGAAATACAGAAACGTTGCTTTGGAAGGAAGGGTACAAATGTGGGAAGAGTGAAATACCTGAGGGATTCAAGAATACCAATTCCCAAGTCAGTGGAGACAGCTAAGACATCACAAATATATACCACGTAGTGCCCCAATGGCTCAGGAATTGGCTGAGTCTTTTCAAGAAGTGAGAGCTCCTGATTCCTCCCTACCCTAAGTAGCTAGAAGATGTGAGGGAACTTTGAAAAGTTTGTGGTTGTACAAACACAAGAGATGAATGTGAATGTCAGACGTGGTGTGTGTGGAGGAGTGGGGCCTGGAGAGGGGCATTTGGAGGAGGGATACAGAGGCAGAGCATTGACAGGATGGGAGGTGTGATGTTATCAGTTGAAGATATTTTGATCAACTGGACTGGGGAGAAATGTTCACATACTGAAATGTTCACTTTGTCAGCTAAATAATGTGACTTGAATGTATATAAAAATTCTTAAAAATTAAAAAAAGAGGAAAGTTTGTGGAAAAGTCTAATTTAATGTATAAATTTATTTTGGTGCAAAGGAAGTATTGAAATCATGCAGTTTTCATAATATGCATTTCCCTCAAACTTTCTGAAGACCCTCCTTCTTATATACTTGAGGAACTCACCCAGAAAAGATAAAGAGATGGAAAATAGCATATAAAGGGTAAAAACCCATTGAAGGTCTGCTCTAAGAAATAAAAATCTAAATAGTAAGAGTTCCCAAAAAAGAAAAGAGTGAAACTGAGGGAGAAGAGGTCGCTGAGGAAATCATTCAAGAAAATTTCATGTGACTGTAGTGTGGCAGTTTCCAGATCGAAAGCCCAGTTTTGTGGATGGTCACTGGTGCACATCTAAAGCAGTTATGGATAACCAAAGCCAAAAATATCTACAAGATGAACCATATACATGTGCACGTGCACACATACATATTCAAGACAGAGAGAGGGCTAGATAAGGAAGAGAGAAGAGAGGAGAGAGAGAGAGGAGAGAGAGGAGAGAAGGAGAGACGGGAGAGAGAGAGAGGAGAGAATGATAATCTTTTCACCAAAACCACTGGAAGTTAGAAAGTAATAAAGACATTCCTTCAAAATTCTTACAGAAAATATGTCCATCTTGGAATTCTCTACCCAGTCACACTATTAATCAAGTATGACAATAGAACAAAGACATTTTCAGACATAAGCTTCCAATTAACTTACCTTCTATGTATTAGGAGGCTGCAGGAAGATATCCTCCACCAAAATGAGGCAGTAAATCCAGAAAGAGGCATGCTGCCAATATCTTCCTTTCTTACTTCCTTCGTCTTGCCTTCTCTGCTTCCTTTGTAAATTGTTGTGCCCACCAAGTGTCAGACACTGTGGATATGTCAATCAAGATCTTTCTCCACCCACTATGTGGCGAAAGATCTCCACCCACATAGTAACTATGATATTTTTTTAAAGAATTATTTTATTTAAATTTTATTTATTATTATCATTATTATTTTCCAGTTTGATCAGAGATAGACAGAGAGAGAGAGAGAGAGAGAGAGAGAGAGAGAGAGAGCAAGTGAGAAAGCAAGCCACCAGGTCCGAGACTTGAACTGTGGTCGGCCATGTGGGAGTCCAATGCCCTTAACTGCCATGCCACTTGCCGGCCCCAGTAACTATGATATTAATATTAACTATGATATTACTACCAGAGTCCTCGCCTGGAGGACACGTTTAGGTGAGGCTACTGTGGGTGAAGATCAAGGACACACCTTTAGTGTGACAGAAGCAGAACTATAACCCATGGCTTCCAGCCATTCACTCCTGCAGGTGGCCTTTGAACCTTGGTGGCTCATGCCAACTTAATGTCCCTTGAAATTGCTTCATAGGATTGTCCAGTTAAGTCTCTGAACTGCCAGGAGGAAACAGCTGGCTGTCCTTTTCTGTGTCACTTGGAGTGATTAGCATAGTACCATACAGCTCCTTGAGATGACCTGAATTGATTCTGGTATGGATTATTGGGAAAGAGTTCTCTCTTCTTCCTGAAACCAAGAAGACCTTGCTAGACTTTGACCCCAATCCTGGCCATTGTCCACTGAAAGGAAACATAAGGAAAGGAAACATTCTAGGAACAAGAAGGACAGCATCTGCTGTGGGCCAGGAATTGAGTCACCCCTGGACTGCAGGACACAGAGAGTCTCAGTGCCAGGCCCTTGGCAACTCATTGTCTAATGAGGGAGGAGCTACATAAACTTCTCACTGGAGTCATAGGGAGGAGGGCACAAAGGACCAGACCAGAGGAGGGGATGAGTGATATAGGATGTTTCCCTAAGAGATACTTTGAGCTAAGTATGGAGGAGGGAGAAAAAAGGCTGCTTGGGCATTAGGTACACAAGCAAGCAAGAAGAACAAGAGTGTGTGTGCTGCCTGGGAGGATGATGTGTCTTATAGTGGGGCGATGCTATAGACTTCATGCACATTTGCTAAACTCCAAGGAAATCTTTTTTTTTACCAAAAGCACAAAGGCCTGTGTGTGCACTGAGAAAATGTTTGGACTTTATTCTGTAGGCCCTTTATGGCTATTTAAGCTGGACAGTGATAATATCCGAGGTATGTTCCAGAACCTTCATGCTGGGGGCAGAAGACAGAGGATAACATTGTACCAGTGGGAGAGAAAGAAGTTGAAGACTTGTCCTAGGGCATTTCCAGGGAGGACAGGATAGTGAGGATGGAGATACTTCATTGGCAACTCATTGTCAGCCATAGGTGAAAAGAATCTAAGAGATTCAGTCCCATTAGTTCCTTACTGGGTGGTGGTGCTGTAGCTTGCGATGGGTGTGAAGGAACTGTACAATAATTTTGAGACTCATCAGGGTGTTGATGCCCTGGAAAGTATGGACATGGATGAGATTAGCTGGAGAGAATGAATGACTGAAACAAGAATAGAAATGTGGGCAACAGCGACGTTGGGAACCTGGGAAAGAGGAAACATCTAAGTGAGGGAAAGAAGCCTTTCAGAAGTCAGAGGAGCAGAAATGGATCTTATTAAATATCTATGCAGGCTCCCCAAAGTTCATGTGTTTGAGCACTACTGAATTGTCCCCTTGTACTCTGAATAGACTTCTCTTTATTGAAAACTGCAGACCTGTCACTTAATCAAAGGCAGCCATCCCTGAGGAAATGGAGTATGCTTGGCTGTGCTCAGAGTCCCCAGAACTGAAAAGCTGGGAGTCTGTCTCCAGCTCTCAGAACCTACTTTTGGGCACCCCATCCTTTGTTGAAAAAATTAATCTGTAAATAGTTTATTAAGGTCGGAAGTGCCACCAGTGACCCTTTGAAAACAGATACAACATCTTTAAGAGATTGCAAAGGTAAATCTTATTGTCTGGGGAAATGACTTCTGCACAGTTATTTCTTTTATTGCTCTGTGAATGTGACGGCATTACTCAGCTTAATAAATCCTAGTGTATCTCTCAGTCCATGTAGGCTGATATAAATATCTCCAGTTATGTCACATTACCACCTTTGTACAGCTATGGTGGGGCCTGATGACTGGGGTCTGATAAATGCAAAACCTCATTTGCTTTGTGAGTGATTGAGCGCTAACACTGTTTAGATTTCTTAATATACTTGTATTAGCATGAATAAGTAATGAGCATGCCAGGCTTTTTTGAATATTTGATTGTATCTTTGTAATGGATTTGTGTCTCTCTCTTTGTGCTAATGTCATTGTAACTTTGTTGGTGTCATAACTCCCAGCCACGGCGATTGATCTTTATCACCCCATCTTGAGTCAGTCACCCTTTCCTTGTCGAATTGCAGCACGCTGTGTTTCTTTTCCTCCCTCCTTTGGTTTATTTATTTCTTCACTGAGAGAGAGAGAGAGAGAGAGAGAGAGAGAGAGAGAGAGAGAGAGAGAGAGAGAAAGAGAGACTAGGCACCCCCCAATAAAGTCTTCGTGCCTTGATCCAACCTAGTCTTTTTTTTTTTTAGAATTATTTTATTTTTCTACTTATTTATAATTTGACAAGAGAGGGACAGAATGAGAGAGAGAGAGAGAGAGAGAGAGAGAGAGAGAGAGAGTAGAAAATGAGAGAGAGAGAGAGAGAGCTGCCAGGTCTGGGACTCAAATTGCGGTCAGCGATGTGAGAGTCCAGTGCCCCTAATAACCACGACACCTGCCAGCCCCAGTCTTTTTCTCTTTCTTTTTCTCTTTCTTTCTTTCTTTCTTTCTTTCTTTCTTTCTTTTTCTTTCTTTCTCTCTCTCTCTCTCTCTCTCTCTCTCTCTCTCTCTTTATTTCTTTCTTTCTTTCTTTCTTTCTTTCTTTCATCTTTTCCTCTCTTCCTCCCTTCCTTCTTTCTTTTCCTTTCAATTTTTGTCAGAGGACATGTGCACTCACCAGAGAGAGAGAGAGAGAGAGTGAGAAAGTGCCCTCCATGGGGGATGACCATGCCGAAATCACTTATCCATTTCTCCCTCCTTTCGGGATTTTGGTCATGTACACACATACGTCTGGCAAGTTTCTTAAGCTGCAAGGCCCAGGACTCAAACAGCATAGTTGGTCATGGTGAGATCTAGCTCTCTTAACCATCATGCAATGGGTTGGCCTGTTTATGATTCTTAGTCATTGTGTATACAAATAAAATATTAGTTTTGACTTTTCATTTTGTTTATCCTATAATTACCCTTCCTTGTCCTAACTCTTAGTATCCTCAGCCTGGCCCACTCCATTGGCTTTTCTCCTTACACTCAGCTTCTCACAGGACTCTTCTAAGTGCCCTTGACCTTTGCTTTCCTACCTCTTGTTTGCTGCTCAGACCTCGGTAATGGTGGCTGACTTCTGTGCCTAGCACTGCTTGACTCCATTTGATGAAGGCATCAGGGACCTGCAGATTGGTGGGTCTGAGGCTTTTCTCTCTGCCCTTGCTCATTTTTCTGATTCACAGCACAGGTTTCTGGGGATTGGCCAGTCCTGCTTGAAGCCCTTTGATCTTGGCCTTCAGGATACGTTCTTCTCTTCACTTCCCTTCTTGCTCCTGACCACTTGGGCTCCCCAGGATTTTGAGATTCTGACCTCTTCTTCCCACTTCGTGCACACTCTTTGAACATTCTCACCAGTGATGAGAATTGTGCTGTCCTCCAAACATATTCTTATGCTTAAGTCTTAATTCTGATACTTCAGACTGTGACTGTATTTAAAGATACGGCCTTTAAAAAGGTGATTGAATTAAAATGATGCCTTTGTGTGTCCTAATCCAATCTGACTGATGTCCTTCTAGGAAGAAAATCATATTAGTTGTTTTTTTTTATTTTTTCTTAGTTTTTTCTCTAGGGCTCATGCACTTGCTGGAGAGATAGAGACAAAGAGAGAGATAGACAAGGAAAGTGAGAAGTCACACAGCCTCTCAAAGGGGATGGCCAAGCTATAATCCCCTCTACTCTACCCTCCTTTCAGGATGTTGTGCATGCACACACACATGCCCAGCATGTATTTTAAGCAACTGGATCCAGGACTCAAACCAGTCGACCATGTGGGATTCAGTTGCTTTACCGTCTGTGCCATTCACTGGCCCAATTTTTTAAAGTTTATTTGATTTGTTTCTTCCATTAGCAAGAAAGACAGAGACAGAGAAAGAAAGATTCAGAAAGAGAGCTATGGACAGCATGCCCAATGGGATCTTGATGCCATGATCTACAACCAGTTTCAGCCAGCCCTGGATGGCAGGCACATGTGGGCCTGGCATACTCAGTGAGGTCTCTAGACATGAATCTAGAACTATCTCATGTGGGTAAACTTTGCAGAGTATTGCATTTTATTGCTGTGACACTTTTTGACCCCAGAGAAGAGAAAATTTGAATGTGCAGAGAGACACCAGGGATGCAAACCCATGGGGGGAAGACCCTGGAGGACACAGAAGATAATCATCTACAAGCCAACGAGAGAAGTATCAGAAGAAGGCCAAACCTGTGACACCTTGTTCTTGACACAGTTCTCTCTAGAACTGTGAGAAACAGATTTCTGTTGTTGAAACTACCCAGTCTGTGCTATTTCATTACAGCCACCTTAGCCATCTTATACACCTGCCCTCTGAATTTTCAGGCTTTGGAAGGTACTGCAGGTGTCTCTCTTGGACTCCTAGCCTGAGAATCCAGCAGCATCCTTCGCACCTAGATTGCTGAGCCCAGGATCATTTTTATTCCTTTTATAGATAGGGTGTGAATCTGAGCATGGCAGGAGACAGAGGAAAGAGGGAGTAGGAAGAAGAAAATTGAAACTGCTGAGATGACAGAGACATTTGGAGATCTGGGAAAGGAGTGAGAGAGAAGGTTGGGCAGATGGAAAAACACCTCTTCCTTTGGGATAGGAGGTTCTGCTTTGACTTAAGCTATTGTTTATAATGAGGACATACAGATGTGTTTGGGATTTCCCCTAGCCTTCTGCTTTACAGCAGAACTCCCGGCAAGATGGTACACTTAGACTCTGGTAGGTGACAGACTATGGCTCAGATCACTGTGGAAAGGTAAAAGGCATTAAGCCTTTTATCTTTTCTTTTTCTAGAAATTAGGGTGAGAGTCTTGTGAAGCACAAAGAGAAGAATGTAGGCAGTCAGAAAGACACTAGTGTATCCATGTTTATTGCAGTTGGTTAGTCCAAAATTTAATGACTGGATTGAAAAACTGAGGCACATACATCCTATGACATATTACACAGCTATAGGAAACAATGAGATCCTACTATCTCAAAAGAGATGAATATAGGGAACCAGCAGTTAGCGTAATGGCTATGTCGCTGGACTCCCACGTAGTCGACCGCGGTTCGCGTCTCGGACCCGGTGGCTTACAACTCACGCCGGGCGCGTGTGCGTGCGTGCCCAAGATCCCGAGAGGAGAATGGAGGAGAAGGGATTGCGGCGTGACCATCCCCCCTGGGGGGTGATTTCTCGCTTTCTGTCTCTATGTCTCTCTCTCTCTCTGTCTGGCGAGCGCACGCGCCCTAGCAAAAAAACCTCTCCAAAAAAAAAAAAAAGAGATGAATATAGAAGACTTAATGTTGAACAAAGTGAACCAGCGTTTGAAAGATACACATTGTATATCCCCACTCAATTTGTACTGTTTGCATTTTATAGCAGAGGTTGAAAGATCTGAAGATTTGATGGTGGAGGAGATGAGTATGGAAGCTAGAGTGGGTGGTAGATGGTAGGTGTGGGGAAAATAATTTAGGACAATTATGTCCGCTTAAAAGTGTCATTTGTCTGTTAAGTTAGTCTGCAGAATGTTTCATGAATGCTTCATCAAATTATGAAAGTTTAAGTGCAATAATGTTTGAAGACTATAAATAATAAACTTACTTTTACAACAGTAAAAAAAAAAAAAAAAAAGTGTGGGTGGTCACTGTGGGGCTGTGGCTAGGGAATTCACAAGACCCAGCTGGGAGGAGGGTTTGAAAGGAGTTGTATGACACAGATGTGTGTAGGGTCAAATTCGAGACTTTACAAAGAGCTCTGTGGCCCAAGGCAGGACTGGACACAAGATTGGGGTTGGGATGCCTTTGGGGTCAATAAAGCACTGGTAACCCTAGCACCAAGATCTAGAGAGAGTTTTCACGATGAGAGTAAGCTAGCTTGAACTTCCCTGCTGAGCAAAAAGAATTAATGGGACCATGACCCTGGAGAGATCTAGTTGTTGGAGGTCTTGGGAGAATAAATAAGAAGTAGATTGGGCTGGGTGAGGGTCAGAGGTAAACAGTAATGAGGCTTTAGTCAGAGAGGCAAACAGTCTGAAGCCTCAGAGGAGGAATTATAGCATGACACACACCAAAGAGAAAAATAAGCACAGAATAAGAGGAGATTTTTCCTGAGTGGATCAGAATGAGGCTCAACCAGGCACTCCTGAGAGCCTCTAGTTTTTAAGTCATCCAGGTGAGGAAGAGATTCCGCCTTCTAGTTAAATAGGTTAGTTGACTTCAGATCATGCTGTTTGGAGCCTGAATGCCACTTTCCAAAAAAATGCAGAGCTTAGAATTCATTCCTTATTTTTCTTTCAAACAACATGGTGAATTTTATTTTTAGAGGTGTTTTTTTTTTTTTTTTTGTAAAGAGTGCATGTGCCTGCCAGAGACAAGGAGGTGGGAAATCACTCCTCAGGGAAGATGGCCATACTGCAATCCCTTCTCCTTCATTTTCCTCTGGGAATTTTGGGCATGCATGCACGCACACCCAGTGTGAGTTTCAAGCCACCAGGTCTGAGACACGAAACATGGGCAGCCATGTGGGACTCCATCACTGTAACCACTATGCCACCTGCTGGCCCCCACATGTTCTGAATTTTTTAGTAAAAGATTCAGGATTTTGGGAGGGAGCAATGATATACTGCATATTCATATCTCATTAAAAACAAAAGCAGGTTGGGAACCAGCAGTTAGTGTAATGGCTATGTCGCTGGATTCCCATGTAGTCGACCGCGGTTCGCATCCCGGACCCGGTGGCTCAAAACTCACGCCGGGTGCGTGTGCGTGCGTGCCCAAGATCCTGAGAGGAGAATGGAGGAGAAGGGATTACGGCATGACCATCTCCCCTGGGGGTGATTTCTCGCTTTCTGTCTCTATGTCTCTCTCTGTCTGTCTGGCGAGCGCACGCGCCCTATAGCGAAAAAAACTCTCAAAAAAAAAAAAAAAAAAAAGCAGGTAACAACACGATTAGAAGCCCCATCTTTTGATGTCATCCTTTCTGCTCTGCTTAGGGGTAGGACTATTTTTCCTGCTATTTTCATTGTTATCATGTAAATGAAAGGGGCACCCTAGACGCTGGTGTCACCCTGTTCTCCTTTTCTGAATAGACTTTTAGTTTGGTATGGTTGGTTAGAGGAAAGACACTCACATGCAGTCATGTGTGTTTATGCTCACTTTTATCCACTCTGTAGCCAGATACACTCTGATTTCCTCTGTTCTGCCAAAATCAGGCCTGTCCCACTATATGTCACATGATGATTGGGAAAAAAAAAATGTGCTAAAAAAATCTACCATTTGTGAATCTCCTTCTCCACTAACCATTAGTAGAGTTGAATGCCTGTAGCAAGCCAACTGCTCTGTAGATTTCGTCCTGATTATTAAACAGTGAATGTGAAAAGCTAAGCATATAGAAGGAAGAGTTATCCTCCAGTTTATGTAAAGTCAGCAGTGAAAATAAAAATTGTGGCATGTATGTAGATGTTTATTTGCTTTACCTTATAGTCGTACTGCAGAGCTTTGTCTTCTGTGTCAAAGTTGTATTTTTTTTTCCCAAGCAATGACAATGGATTATTTCTGTAAGCAAGTGCTCTATCCATTATTAAATTGATTATTCAAATCTCATTTAAAAAAAGAAGCCAGATGGCAATTTTCCATTATTTGTTGCTACTGACAACCACCAACCCTAAACTGAAAGATTTTCCTTTTTTTTCTTCCACTGGCTGAAGAGCCTGCTGCATTTCCATGCAGACCAAAGGTAGATACCATATTGGAAACAAATAGCCAATTACCAAACAAGATTGTTGTTATTGATTATTTTAGAATCATCTTTGCATTGACAGAACTGTTGTTCTTTTGATGATTCCATAATTAACTTATCTATATTCAGGCACAATAACTTTGTTCCCTGTAGTCATTCGGATGTGAGCATTATTGTTGTTATTTAGTTGTCATGACAGCAAGAAACATGTTTTTACATGTCCAGCATCCTGGTTATTTTAAGACTCTAATAAGTATGCCTTGCTAATGAATCAGAAGAATGGCGATCCTGCAAAATAATGATTTTTAAAATTCTAAGGGAGGCTTAAAATTTAAATGTGAGATAATTGCTTGCACTTGTGATAATCATGAAGTATGTTTCTTTCACTACGTGTACTCACGTGCGCACTCGCACATATGACCTCTTCTTTTTCTCTGTGTGTGTGCGTATTTTTGTTTTGGAATTAGCGCGCTTTGGGATTTCCACTAGAGCACCTTTCAAACCCAGCATTTGTCAGATAAACCCCTGGCTGGGGCCAAACTGGGTTCATCTGTGCTCTTAAGAACCTAGAGTGGAAATCCATCTATCCGTTCTTTAATAGCTCATTTTTAAGTTTTTATTTTTTTTGTCAGTCCACCCTTTAGATGTCTTATTCATGTGTGCAAATGGGATTTGTTTTAAGTAATTTGTTTTAAGTGAACTTTAAGAAGATCATGCTTCTAATTGATTGGGTTCTTGCAGTTGAATGTGTTTTCCCTTTTCTAACTCCAGCATCACCTGCTGTTTTGAGTTCTGTTCATCTTGCCAGGAGAAAGGGCATTCCAGTGATACAAAAGAGCCTCACTTGCCTTCTCGAGGAAGTTCACAGGCACGTGTCTTTGGAGGTGTCCTCAGAAAGTTAAAACGGTGGCCTCTGTATGTTCAAGAGGATTTTTGAACCTTTCCAATTAAGAGCTAATTTTCTTGGCCTGGGAAAGATCTTAATAAACATTTTTTGTCTGTGAGGCTATATTCAAATTCTGGCCAAAAGGATTCAGCTTCTTCTGCCTTACTTGAATGGAAATTGTTTCCTCTTTCAGAGAATGCCTCCTTGATAGAGGAAGGAAGGGTGGCAGAAATGCGCCTGGCTCCTTTTTTTTAGTGTTTTCTGGAGAGTTCCCATATAATTTAATAGCTAATACCCAAATCCATACTGAAGGTACCCCATGAACAATTTCCTCCCACCCAACCCTCCAAATGTGAAATAGTTCTTTAGCATTAAGAAATGCTTCCCAGTAGAAAGACGATTTACATATTATTAGCCACAAATGCATTTGGGTTCTGCAATTCTGAATATCTATCCTGGCAATTGTAAGAAACAAAGTATTAACATATAAATGCTGTAATGGTAAAAACGTGCTAGCATACATGTTAAGTTTCTAATCAAACACTGCGAAAATGCATTAATCAGTATTTCATAGTTCATTACGGTCTGACTAATTTTGAAATCCCTCATGTAAATTGATTAAATGTCTTCTGCAGGCAGATAAATGGGCTTTTGTTTTAAGCAACCTTTACTGAGAAAACCATAATTCTCTGTGACTCAATTTTTGCTCATTTGTGACTGGCGCTCTCATAAGGTAAGCTAACTCTAGAATTTTCCTGTTTGCAGCTGGACCTACCAGCCATTTATAACACAGTCCATAGGCCTAAGCATTTACTGAACAGCTAGTTTGTTGCCCAAGATTGTGTGAAGTTCGGGGAGAGAAATGAAGGAAGCATGAGACATAGTCTTCTCCATTATAGAGAAAAATGACTCACATATTTGAACAACTAAAAGCAAAAAATAGACATACTCCTCAAGGCTGAACATAGCCTATAAAATTTCTCTATTTTCCAAAAATATAAACCAACTCTCTGGATGGTTTTAACAAAAAGAGAGGATGTTCTTTTATTGGCAGGATTTCGGAGTTGTTTTCTGGTTGAACAGTAAAAAGGACAGAGGAATCTGGAACCAGAGACTCAATATTCTCAACACTTTGTCTTTACCTCGTGGATTTGCTGATTGGCTCAGCTACTCATTTGGATCAACCACTGTGACCTCTAGAAGAACTCTGGTAGGCTCAGATGACTCCCTCGGACCAATCACTGTGACCTCCAGAAAAACTCTGGTTTAGCTGCATTATTTCCTTTCATCTCAGACCATGCAGGATAGAGATTAATTAAATCTGAGTCTCATGTCAACTCCCTGGGACCTGAGGGCAACAATAAGAGTAAGATTTGCCATTTTAAGAGAGAGACAAACTGTAACTATAAAGGGGGTGATCAGGGAAGGCTCCCAAGAGGAGATGGTGTTTGGATTGTGACATATGAGTAGTACTGAGAAGAGTGGCATATTGGAAAATGTACAGAAGTTGTTCTGATGATACTCAGTGAGACGGTGGTAGGGTAAATAGAGAAACATTGGATGTTCAACAGGAGAGAAGAAAGATGATACAGGCCACGCTGAATTGACATGGGCGAGGTCAAAGACATGCAGTGAAAGTGAGAACTGTGAGGCTGAAATAAAGAGAACAGAAAGGTCTAGGAGTGATAGCTTGGGTAGAAAAGAGTGACTGCAATGGTCTCCTCACAGGAAGAGAAAGCAGAGCTGAGTGAGAGCAAAGGAAGGTGGTGATCAAACTTGAAATATTTGAAAAATGGGGTGTTTAAGGAAAAGATCTACTTAGTGATATATAATAATAAATGATAATTATATGTATAGCGAATACCTACTGAGAATTTTGTTGGGCCAGACACTCTTCTAAGAGTTTACATGCATTAATTCATTGACTTCACTCAATGATACTATCAGATGGGTAGGATTATTCTTTCCATTTTACAGATAACAGAAAAGCTAAGTATAACAGAAAAGCTAAGTAACTTGCTTGTGATCACAAAGGTGTTAAATGTTAGGGCTTGCATTTTTGGGAAAAATTATTTAAAGTTTCTTTCTTTATTTCTTCCATGAGAGATAAAGAGAAAAAGGGAGAAAGAGAGAGAGGAGAGAGGGAGAGAGAGAGAGACCCCCAGTAAGGTCTTCACATCATGAGTCTCTCCAGCCTCAGTCAGTCCAGTTCACCAGCATGCATGCTTAGGAATGAACCTGGGCCTTCCCATGTGGAGTTAATATTGCAGAACATTGTGTTACCACCGTGTCACTATGACTAACTGAGGTTGACTTTCAAACAAGTAGTCTTGCTCCAGAGTCTACTCAGTGACTGAGTTCAGTCATTGACAGGCTTAGCTTCTGGTGATATCTACCCACCCTACTCACGATGTCCAGGTCCATAGAGAGAGGTTGGAAAAACTTGAGGTGAGGAGGAAGATGGGGAAAATTAACTAGAAAAATAAACACAACTTGAAACTCATTGGGGTTGAGAAATAAAATGTCAAAGGGGATTTTAAGTTATTTAAAAATACCCATATTTGTCAATGTTGATCTCTTTGAAAATAAAGAAACGTGTCCTTATTGAAGTTAAAGGCTTTGTCTTAATCTTGCCTTTTAGGAAAAAAATACAGTAAAGAGCATTTCCTAGTGTGGAACTTAGATCTCAGGATCAATAGGTTAAATAATTTCAAGTAAAAACAGACTTTAATATTTTAATTTTAATGTATATTAGAAGGCACATAGTAACACACAAAGCAGGTTTAATTTTAAGTTAGTCAAAAATATTTATTTAATATTTTTATAAAGCAAAAATTACAGAATATGTTTTTTTTTCTCAACAGAGAACTTTAAATTTTTTTTATCTGTTAAATGTTTCTTCCTTTTGCCCTTCTTGTCCACCTTGTACCATCTACTCTATCACCCATTCTTCTCCCTTACAGTCTCTGGTATCTACACCTCTTCTCTCTACTATCATATCTTCAGATCTTTCCCTTTCTTCCACAGAGTGGAAGACAGACATTCAGTACATACATTTTTTTTTGGGGGGGGAGATTTTCGCTATAGGGTGCGTGCGCTCACCAGACAGACAGAGAGAGACAGAGAGACAGAAAGTGAGAAATCACTCCCCAGGGGGGATGGTCACACCGCAATCCCTTCTCCTCCATTCTCCTCTCGGGATCTTGGGCATGCACGCACACGCACCCGGCATGAATTTTAAGCCACTGGGTCCGGGACGCGAACCGCAGTTGACTACGTGGGAGTCCAGAGACATAGCCATTATGCTAACTGCTGGTTCCCTCAGTACATACTTTTTAATTCATTTTTTAATTTGCATTCAATCGCTGTACACCTTTACAATGTACAACATGTTTTTTTCCTGGCATAAATATGGTGCATACTAGTCAAGTGAAAGACATTATCAACAGATAACTTTTCATTTTTGTATCTGTTAAATGTTCTGCCTGTTTTTCTCCCCTTGATTTCCTCCCTCTAATTTCGTACATATTACATAGAAATATACAGTGTGTCTCCTTTACATTATGGCTGACTTCACTCAACATTAAGTCCTCTATAGTCATCCACTTTGAATCAAACAATATGGTATCATTCTTTCTGATGGCTGAGTAATATTCCATAGTATGTATGTGCCACAGTTTTTTAAACCAGTCAAAAGTTTTTGAAACTTAGGTTGATACCATATCCTAGCAATTGTGAATAATGATGCAATAAACATGGATGTGCAAGTGTCTTTCCCATTGAATGTTTTATTATCCTTTGGGTAAATACCAAAGAGTGGGATTATAGGACCATATGATAGTTTTAGTTGTAGGTTTATGAGGAACCTCCATATTTTTTTCAACAGAGATTGTACTAATTTCATTCCTGCCAACAATGAAAGACGTTCCTTTTTCAGTACAACCTTGCCAGCATTTGTCATTCTTTATTAATTTGTTTTGATTCTAGCCGTTTTAACTAAGGTTAAATGATATAAATGATAACTCATTGTGGTTTTAATTTGTATTTCCTTTATGACAAGAGACTTTCCTTTATGACTAGAGACTGAACATTTTTTTCATATGCCTTTTGGCTGTTTATAATTCTTGGAGAGTTGTCTATTCAGTTCATTTGCCCATTTTATTTTATTTTTTATTATTGTTATTCATACATTAAATCATTATACATCATTTAGATTGTGAAGAGACTTTACCCAGTATGATATACACCTCAGACCAGCCCAGTTGAGACCACCATACATACCCTCATCAACAGATAATAAATCTTATCTGTGTCCTACAAGTGTCTTACCTTTCCATTTCCCCCCCAAATTTCCTATGCTCTTCCCCTCCCACACTCTCTTTCCACCTTGTCTCTAATGTGCATTACAATTTTTAATACTTTTATGTTCTCCAGTCTTTCAGTCTCTACCATAGAGTGCAGATAGTATATTTTAAGTGGAGACATACAATGTCTCTCTTTCATAGACTGACTAGCTTCACTCAGCAACAAATCTTCTGTATTCGTTCACTTTCTATCAAATTCCAGGGCCTTGTTGTTTTTTATGGCTGAATAGGATTCCATGGAGTATATGTGCCACAAGTTTTCAATCCATTCATCTGTCTGTGGACATTTGGGTCGGTTCCATGTTTTAGCAATTGTGAATAATGCTGCAATGAAAATAATTGTGCAATCCCTTTTCTGACTGAGTGCTCTCCTGTCCTTTGGGTAGATACCCAGGAGTGGAATGATCTGGAGGTTCATCAAAACCTTCAAATAGAACTACCATTTGCCAATTTTTAATTGGAGTCTTCATTTTTTTAATGAGTGAGCTCCTCGTGTTCTCTATATGTTTACTAAACCCTTGTCAGAGGACATATGTGCCAATATTTCCTCCCATTCTCAGAGTTTTATTTTCAGTTGAATTGTTGTTTCTTTTGATGTGGAGAAGGATTTTTAGCTTATCTATTTTGGGGTTTATTCTTTGTGCTTTGGAGATTTTATTTAAGAAACCTCTGCCTACTTTAAGATCTTTAAGAATTTCTCTTAAGTTTTATACCAGTACACTTATAGTTTCAGGTGTTACATTTAAATCTTTGGTCCATTTTGAGTTGATTCTTGTTAATAGTGAGAGATAGGGATCCAGTTTCATTTTTATGCCGGTGGATATCTACTTCTTCAGCACTATTTGCTGAAAATATTTCATTTTCTTCACTGCATTCTTTACTTACTCTTCGTCAAAGATCAGTTGACTGTATGACTTGAAATTTATTTTTGAATTTTTCTATACTGTTCTATTAGTCAATGTGTCTATTTTTGTTGTTGTTTATTTATTATTTCTTTTTATTTCATTTTCTTTTATACATTCAATCACATTATTTTTGTGCTAGTACCATGCTGTTTTGATTATCACTGTTTTGTAACATATTTTGAAGTTGAAGTTGGGTAGTGAGATGCCTCCTACTTTATTCTTTATGCACACTATTGTCTTGGTAACACTGGGTCTTTCATGATTACAGATAAATTTTATGATTATTATTTTCTGCTTCTGTGAAGAGTTTCACTGGTAATTTGATTGGGATTACATTGGATATGAAATTAATTTGGTAGAACTGACATTTTGATTAGATTGCTTCTTCCACTCTAAGAACATGGGATGTCTTCCCATTTTTTTGTATCATTCTCAATTTCCTTTTCAACTTTTCATAGCTTTCCTTGTACTGGCCTTTCATGTCATTGGTTAGACTTATTCCTTAGTATCTAAATTTGTGGCTATCATAAATGGGATTTCTTTCTGATACAGATTGGCTCAATGATTAAAAAAGCAGGAACTATCTGTATGCTGCCTACAAGATACACCCCTAATTGACAAAGACATACAGAGACTGAAAATGAAGGGCTGAAAAAAGTTATTTCATGTAAATGTAAATGCAAACAAGGAAGAAGTAATGATATTGATATCAGAAGAAATAGACTTTAGGATAAAAATGTTAGAAAGAGACAAATAAGGACACTGCATAGTTCTAAATGGGTTAATTCACCATGATATAACAATCATAAATATTGGTATGTGCACCCAAATGTGTAAAAGAAAGAGTGGTAGAACTAAAGGGAGATATAGACTGCAACACACTAATTGTTGGGGATTTTGACACCCCACTGTCACCACTGGACAGGTCGTCTAGACAAAAAATAAAAAAAAGGAACTAATTGTTACCATAAACCAAATGGACCTCACAGACACAAATAGAGCATTCCATCTATAAACTACTAAATACACTTTCTTGTCATCTCCACATGGATCATTTTCAAGAATTGACCTCATAAGAGATCACAAAACAAGCCTCTACAAATTAATAAGTATAGAAACTATAACTAGTATGTTCTCTGACCACAACAGAACTAAAGTTGAAATCAACCACAGAAAGAACCCTCAAAAATACACAACACTATGGAAACTAAACAACCTACCCCTGAATGATTTTCAAACTACTGAAGAATTTAAGACTGGAATCAAAAGATTCATTGAAACCAACAACAATGGACACTTCAGTTTCTATAACTTCTGGGACATAGCAAAAGCAGTCATAAGAAAGAAGTTCATAATCATTAGTCCTCACAGGAAAAAAAATAGAGAAGTGACAAATAAATAACATCTTATCTCAACAAACTGCAACTGCAACAACAAAAACCCCTGAAAAACAACAGAAGAAAAGAAATGGTAAAGACTTGGGACCAGCAGTTAGCGCAATGGCTATGTCGCTGGACTCCCATGTAGTTGATCGTGGTTCAAGTCCCGGACCTGGCGGCTTAAACTCACACCGGACACGTGTGTGTGTGTGCACAAGATCCCCAGAGGAGAATGGAGGAGAAGATATTGTGGCGTCGCCATAGCCACGAGGGAATTCTTGCTTTCTTTCTCTCTCTGTCTTTCTGGTGAGCGCACACACCCTACAGCAAAAACCTCTCCAAAAGAAAAAGGAAAGAAAAGAAAAGAAAAGAAAAGAATAGAAAAGAAAAGGTAAAGACTTGAGCTGAAATAAACTGAGAATAAAAGAACTATACAAAAAAATTAAGGAAACAAAAAGCTGGCTTTTTAAAGCAGCTAATGAAATTGACTAATCAGTAGCTAGAATAATCAAGAAAAACAGAGAAAGGGACTAGATAGATAAAAATTAGCAATGAAGCTAGTAATATTACAATCTATATACCAGAAATACAAAAATATTATGAGAGAATACTATGAGTAATTATATGGCAACAGACTAGAAAACCTAGATGAGATGGACAAATTTCTGTACCTGTACAAGTTACCTAGGCTGAATCAGGATGAAATAGAAAAACTGAATAGACCACTAACAAGTGATGCTATTGAGTCAGTAATCAATATTCTCCCAACAAAGAAAAACCCAGGTTCACGTCTGGATTCTACAAAACTTTTAAAGAAGAGCTAATACTAATTCTCCTCAAACTATTTCTAAATATTCAAAAGGAAGGAATTCTTCCAAACTCATTCCATGAAGCCTCCATCATCTTGATACTAAAACCAGACAAGTACATCATCATCATCATCATACAATTACAAGTCAATATTCTTGATGAGTACTGATGCAAAAATTCTCAACAAGATACTAGCCAACTGAGTTCAATGGCACAGACCATATTGTACACTGTAAAGGTGTATAGTGAATAAATATAAATTATGTGTATATATGTGTATATACATATATATATATACACACACACACATACATATACATATACACATATATATGTGTTGGCTTTATCTCAACAATGCAAGGATGGTTCAACATACATAAGGCAATAAATGTAATGTATCCTATTAACAGAATGTGATAAAAGAAAAATAAAAAAACATATGATTATATCTATAGATTCAGGAAAAAAATTTGATAACATACAACATCTCTTCATGATCAAGACTCTCATCAAAATAAAAGGGCCTTTCTTCAACATAATAACAGTCATATACCATAATGAATAAGGAAAAGCTGAAAGCCTTCCTACTAAAAACCAGAACAAGACACGTTTGCCCATTTTCTCCACTCCTTTTCAACATAGCATTTATTGGAAGTCCTAGCCAATGCCATCAGACAAAAGATCAAAAGTAAAGGTATTCAGATAGGTAAAGAAGAAGCTAAACTATTCCCATTCACAGATGATAAATTATATACATAGAAAATCTAAAGGAATCCATAAAAAACTCATAGAATTAATAAATGAATTCAGCTAAGTAGCAGGATACAAAATCAATACACCAAATTGTAGCTTTTAAAAAAATTATTTATTTATTTATTTATTTGAGAGATTTTTTTGCTATAGGGCTTGCGTGCTGGCTGGAGAAACAGAGAGACAAAGAGATAGAAAGTGAGAAATCATCCCCTGGGAGAATGGCCATGCCACAATCTCTTCTCCTCTGTTCTCCTTTGGGGATTTGGGAAACACACACTCACACACCCTTAGCGTGAGTTTTAAGACACCAACTCTGGGACTTGAACTGTAGTCAATCATGTGGGAGACCAGTGATGTAACAATTGGTGCCATCTGATAGTAGTTTCATACACCAACAATGAACAGACTGGGAAAGAATTGAAGAAAGATAGGTATTTTTAAAAAATAAAAAAGTTTAGAACTAAATTTCAGAACAGATAATATGTAGCTATGACAAAAATTGGAATGAAAATGATGATTTGGGAAATGTTGGACTAAGGTCTGATTCTCAATGTCCAAGATCCAGTTTCATCCTGCCTCTCTTTATACTCAGACACCCACCTCCCTGCACACCTTCCATCCTGCATTATATGCATAGCTGATTTTTCAGTGTTCCCAGACACACTGATGAGGAGCCCTATATAAATCCTCTTATTCTTGCTTTCTGGCCATTTGCACAGCTTCTATTTTCATTTCTTTTCATTAGAATCATACCCATGCTTTTATTAGCATATTCCAAGGGTAGTAAATGCAAACACCTACCAGGGCCATTCAAGAAACATGAATGAATAAGACCAGGGAGTGGCAAAGTCTCTGGAGAAGTTGAGAAGGGTTGCCTATCTCAAGACAGTCACATGCAATTGACTATTGAGTATTGGCTTGGTTCAACTTGTGTCCTGGTGGTTAAGGTAATTCAGCCCCACATGGCTGACCTCATGGTTCATGGTTTGAGTCTTGGTACTGGTAGCTTAAAAAACAAGTTGGGTGTATGTATGTGCGTATGTGTCCAAAATCCTAAAAGGAGAAATGAAGAAGGGATTGTGGAATGGCCATTCTCCACGTGGAGGTGCTTTGTTGCTTTCTCTCTCTGTCTTTCTGTGAAGTCCACGTACTCTCTAGCAGATTAAAATAAAAGTACTGACTTACCAGAGAAAAGGTGAAGAAGTCAGGCTGGATTTTCTCCAGCTATTGTTTGCAGCTCCCATCCTATGCTTATGGGTCACATGATAACAGAGACAAAAGAGGCATTTGGACTCAACACATCCTGGTCCTTATGATTAGGGGTGTGGGAAGTGGTGACATCTGAGCTAGTGGGGGAGACTCAGCCCCAAAATTCTGTCCAAGGACACTTCTACCCACTGTAAAGCCCAGGTTGGAAAGACCTCTTCTAGGAAGACTCCTTTATCTTCTCTCCCTTTTCCCCACATGTTCCTCTCCTGAGAAACCTCATACCTTGTACAATCACCTTATTGTTCTCTTCATTTTTGAGACTGGGTAGTCAGTGACCTGCTTCCCTCACTGCCTACCAGCTCCTATGTGCTGGGGCTCTAAGGACTCCATCTCCAGCACTGGCCCAGATGTGGTACTTTCTTCAGGTCTTGTTAAGGCAGGGAATTAAGCTTCTACTGAGATCGGAGACCAGGCCTGGGCAAGACAAGACACACAGAACAGTGATCCAGGCCTACATTCCAGGCCAGACTGTAAAATCCACCTAGAAAGTATGTATAAAATGCAAAGTCTAATTATAAAATACAGTATTAGGGGTTCTCTTTAACACACTATCCTTAATAGGGCACCTCTTTTTAGTGGCAGTAGAGCTTCAAAGGCCCAACAGAATTTTAAATGGCTCTGCTAAAGTCAAATTAAAAAATAAGTTAAAATAAGAAAGGCAGAGAGAAAAGTGATTCTTAAACTGACTGATTTTTGTGCTGCAGTTTTTACTCCTTTAGCTTAAATTATTGAAATTTTGTTTTAGTTTTTTTTTTTTTTTTTTTTTTTTTCCTCTCTTGGTTATCATTATGATTGATCTTCTCAGTGTTCACCATGAGACTGAAGTAACAGGGGGGTGGGGCTTGTAGCCTCAGCCTTAAATAACTTTCATTTTATCACCTGGATTGACTGATGCAGGGGGCACAGCTGAGGCGCTATCTCCGCATGGGGCCTGTGGAAGGGATGGGGTTTCTTTGAACAAATCACAGAGAATCCTGGCAGTGGAATCTGCCCACTGAATGACCTCTGATTATTTCTTTACTTTTCTTCCTCTTTCAAATTCATCTGAGTAGAGAAAGTTCTATGTGAGGAACAAAGTGTCCCAAGTTTACTTTTTTTCTTTTTCTTTTTCTTTTTCTTTTTCTTTTTCTTTTTATAAAAGGTTTTAGTCTAATCTCTTCACTGCCAAGTTCTGAGTCCATGGAAAAATTGATCTAGTCTTCTGAATGTCATTAATAAAATTATGACTTAAGGTGTGTCCACAAAGATGTTATGATGGAGAAACCACAGATACACAGTTAAGACCTTTCACCCTTTTGTTTGAAAGATCCGACTTAAATATCTGAGTAATTAGCTTATCATTTTCTAATGACGGAACAAAATGGAAAGGTGAAGTGTTTGTTTTTAATGATGTGAACTTGTTTACCTGGATCCTTCCCCAGGAAGCAACGAGGAAGCCCTGGAATGCATGTCTTCCATATTTAAAATATTAATAAATCATGGATGCCAAGTTACTCTCTCTGCGTGTCTAACATTTCCCTTATCCTGCCATCTAAGGGAAGCTTTAATGCCATGCTTTGATGCCAAGAGCATCTTCCGGGATAAATGGTAACCTCAGCAGAAAGGATGGCTCTCAGGCTGCGTTTCATGTATTGACAAATCAATACCTCCAAACCTGCCAGCCCTCACTTTCACTTGGCTCAACACTGAGCTTCCGCCCCATGGAGGCCATGTTCATTCCTGTTCATCTCTGTGGGCTTATTTCATAAAGGAGACTTTGGATTAATTACTTTCATGGATTTATTTCCAGGTGTGTATGTGCATTTAACATTTAAAAAAAACGTTTATTTATTTATTTCCTCCATGAGAGTGAGGCAGAGAAAATGTGAGAGGGAAAGAGAGAAAGAGAAAGAGAAAGAAAGATGAAGAGAAAGAGAAAGAGAAAGAGAAAGAGAAAGAGAAAGAGAAAGAGAAAGAGAAAGAGAGGTAGGCATCCCCAACACCCTTCAGACTGTGATCCGCTTTCAGCTTTGGTCAACCAGGATCATGAGCATGCATGTACATACCCAGTTCCTACAGGGAGACCCTGGGATACAAACTCAGGACTTTCCCATGTGGGTCCAGCATCTCTGAGGGTTGCATTGTCTGTGCCACCAGGCTGGTCTCAGGTGTGGTTTTATCAAGCTCATATTCATCTTTGAAGGTGAAACCCAAATATGTATGGGGTGGGAGAAGGCTGAGAGAAGACACCAGGCTTTGTCCCTCTGTGGTGAAGTGAAGCAGTGAGAGCATGGGAGGGGATCAGGGAACACAGGTCTGAGAGCATGGAAGATGGAATGAGGCGGGGCAGTGCTCCTGGGGAGGGAGCAGAATGCCCAGACTTCTCAGCAGGAAGAAATCAAGTCTTATCACCCAGCACCTTCTGTAAGTCTGGCCTTCTCCATTTATTGGGATGTCAGGCCAGTGTAAAGGCTGCAAGTCTTCTTTGGCATCTCGTGATAAAGCTAAAAGTGGAGTATTTCTGCTTTCTGTGCTAAAGACACAGCTATTGCCCCAGCAAAAAGCAGATGGGTGCATTCTAGGATATAGAAATGTGCTAAGTGCTACTTTTACTCACCCAGCTCCCAGTGGTCTGCTAATTTTTTTTTTTTTTTTGGTAACAACAACATCCTGATTTACTTTTAGAAAAGACCTTTCCCTTCTTTTTTTTTTTTTTTTTTTTTTTTTTTTTTTTTTTTGAGAGGTTTTCGCTATAGGTCGTGTGCGCTCGCCAGACAGACAGAGAGAGACAGAGAGATAGAAAGCGAGAAATCACCCCCCAGGGGGGATGGTCACGCCGCAATCCCTTCTCCTCCATTCTCCTCTCGGGATCTTGGGCACGTACGCACACGCGCCCGGCGTGAGTTCTAAGCCACCGGGTCCGGGACGCGAACCGCGGTCGACTACGTGGGAGTCCAGCAACATAGCCATTACACTAACTGCTGGTTCCCAAGACCTTTCCCTTCTTCCTTTGAGTGTCGCCTTAGTAGGCCTGTCAGTCAAAGTGCCACTCTACCTACCCAAGCCAGGGATATAGGTGTGGGGTTTTCAGCCTAGTCCATCATAGTTTTTGTTCCTGGGACTTTGAATCTTTAGTAAGGTGATGTGAGAACAGAACAGCAACAGCAAAATGAAAAACAAAAGCAAGAACAAAAAAAAAAAAATAAAAAACAAATCATTAAACCAATCAACTGAGCAAAAAGATTGACACGAATTGCACAAGTCACATACTGGTCAAAGCCTGGTCCAGTCCCCGCACCTCAGTTTCTGTATTTGTTCTTGCTGAACCTGGTCCCACAGTCTCCCTTTTTAATTTTGGAATCTGAGCTGACCACAGCATTCCAGGACATTCCCCTTCTGCTTCAGGATTAATTTCAGTCGTTTACAACCAGTCATGACACATACAAGTGGTTTAAGGATCTGTATCAGGCCTTCCCAGATGATAACATTTTTATGGAGAAGGGTTGTTACTGCTAATCAACTTCCACACAGCAAAGGCTTCTTACAATGGAGGAGGTCTGGTCAGACGAGTTAAAACCCTCCGCAGGTGTAGGTTAGGTTGCTCATAATAAGGATTATAGTAATAATAGGTGAGATTTGATTTATTATTATGTTCCAAGCTTTGTGCTAAAGACATGATCTGAATAACATTTCAACTCTCACAAAAACCTTATGTGGTTGAAATGGTAAATGTAATCCCATTTAACAGAGGAGAAACTTGAGACCTAGCTATGAAGGAATTTGATCAAGATCACCTTGGAAGTGATGGAGCTGTAACTTGAACTCAGCTTGGCTGTCTCCTAGGCCCTTGTTCTTAACTGTTTTTTTTTTTTTTTCCTGCACTAAGGCTCAAGTTCATCTCTATGTCTAATCCAGTGGTGCTTCTGGGACCAGCAGATGTCATAACTGTTTTGTTGCTAGACTCTCACGTAGTTGACCACTGTTCGAGTCCCAGACCCAGTTGGCTTAAAACTCACACTGAGTATGTGTATGCATGCGCCCAAGATCCCAAGAGAAGAATGGAAGAGAACGGGTTGCAATGCAGCTATCCCCCTTGGGGAGTAATTTCTTACTTTTGCTGTCTCTGGATAGCGCATGCGCTCTATAGCAAAAATCTCTCTTAAAAAAAAATCAAAGGTCCTTCTGCTTTCAGATAGGCACTTGCAATTGTCTGGAGACACTGTGGGTTATCACACTGGGATAGGGGGCTGTTAATGGCAAAAACAAACAAACAAACAAACAAACAAACAAACAAAAAACCAAAAAACAAAAACAAAAAAAACAAAAAACAAACAAACAAACAAAAACAGTGAAGATCAAGGGCCTTGGAGACAGCCAAGCTGAGTTTGAGTTACAGCTCCATCACTTCCAAGGTGCTCTTGATCAAATTCCTTCATATCTAGGTCTCAAGTTTCTCCTCTGTTAAATGGGATTACATTTACCATTTCAGCCACGTAAGGTTTTTGTGAGAGTTGAAATGTTATTCAGATCATGTCTTTAGCACAAAGCTTGGAACATAGTGGGTAGAGGCAGTCTCATACAACGCATAAAACAGTCCCTCACAAGAACTAACCAGTTCTGAAATATCAGTAGTACCGAGACTGAGAAAGCCTTGGCTATCCCCTCCTTCCATGCAATGTGAACCAAGAAAAGCTCGTGATACCTAGGCCCCAGATTGAGGCAGGTGAAACCCTGAGGGGGAAAGAATAGTTTCCTTTGTAATCACTTGTCTCCATCTAGTAGTTTCCCTTTTCCTTCCCCATTTCCTATTATTTTGAGAAAAACACATCAGTTCCCTCCTCCCTTCTTCCCACCCTTTTCCTTTAGCCTTTAGCCATTTTAGAAATGTGTGTGCTGGCTTGGAGTCACTCAGCCACTGCTTATTAATAATTTCCCCTTGGCATCTGCTGCTGCCTCTGCTAATGGCTCAGATCAGAGCAAACCCATGGTGAGGAGGACGGCATTGCATCAGGCACCTTCTCGTCCAAGAAGTTAAACTCCATTTTGCTGTTCAGAAGGAGGCCTAACTAGGTGAAAGCGAGCTAAGTGCTTGAAGATCACCCAGCAGGGCTACAGGCACTGAAGAAGCTGTTATGATCTATCAGGTAAATAAATATGCTTTTCCAAAATTGTCTAAAGCTTTATTTATAGAAAGGGCCCAAATGGCTTAGACAAAACCTGCTTAAGAAGCTCTTAGCTCCCCAGCAATCCTCGTAGAGCTGAATGAAACACTTTACAGTTGCTTTAGTGATGCTGTGAAGAAAGCCAAGACAGCCCCACCTGCAGCAGGTAGGAGTGTGAGGAGGAAGTCTTGCTTCCTCGTGGGGATGAGGAGGGAGATGCCTCAGCTTTTCTCTGGTCTGTGATCTCTTCCATGTCATCTGGGCTGTAGGCACATGGCCACTCTGGAGAAGCTGCCCACAATTAGCTGAGAGGAAGTATCCAGCCTCCAGGCTAATGCCTGGGTTGGCCACCCATAGACTCTAGTTTGCTAACTCATGCTTAAAACTATTACGGATTGATTGCTGACCCTAGGAAATTTCACACAAAGTTCTTGATTTCTGTCCTTGTTTATTTCTCAGAGAGTACATCTGGCAGCCCTGGTCCAACATAATCATATGCTGACAGCTGCTCCCTTTAGTCCCTTCACTGGCCTGTGTCCTTACTGTGTCCTTTTCACTGAACTACCTTGGCCCATGCAAGAACCTGAGCCTATGTTCCCTGTCCTAGAGAAACAGCATTTGCTTCAGTCACCATGCCAGAATAGTTAAGGAATAAAACCAACCAACCAAACAAACAAAAGGATCCCATGGTTCCAGTTAGGCCAGGAGGTAATGCTGGAAATGACAGAGAGCACTTTTGGTCTAAGCCAAGAGGAAGGGAGCTGGGGCTCCAGTGTTGTGTAGGTTCGGGTAGGAGGAGAAGGAAGAGGGCCCTGGGTGGGATGCCGGGGCCGGGAAAAGGCATGAGAACAAAGGCAAGAAGGCAGGGACAATCTTGGCTTCCTTGGGGAGATGAGAGACCGCATCAGAGGGTTCATTTGGGAAAAGACGAGGAGCGCAGGCTCAAAACCAGGACCTAGTGGCCTCATGTCATGTGTGATTTTATGGGGGACAGAGAAGGGGCAGGCAGTTTGGTGCAGGAAGTATCAGATGTCCTGTCAGAATTCTTCACAGAGTAGTCTCCTCTCATCCTTTCCTTGTGGACCCTTCCTGCCTCTACCCAGAAGAAGGTCTTCTTTTTGTTCTGCACTCTGAACTTTGATGGACCCTGAAGAGAGAGAGGGTAGGAGAAGAAACATAGACCGAGTGACTGAGCGGGCCATGCAGGTAGCCCTGTGTGGGTCATGTGAAGCTGAGGCCTCAGCCCTATTCCTCAAATCCTCCAAGCCCGATTCCTGCTCTGTTTGTGGCCTTTCTCTTTCTTTTCTTGAACTTGTAAACTCTTGTATCTCCTGCTGCTGGGGGATTGCTTAAAAGCCAGCTCCCTGGGGAAGTGATTTCTGTGTGATGACTTTACTGGCCCAGAAATGGCCAATGCAAATTTCAAGACAGGGCAAATCAGGAGGTTCGCAGCTATAATCTCAGTCTTAACGTGACACAGGAACTGGGCACCATTTGAAGTGCAACCTTCTGGGCTCTCTGTGGTGAGCTAGACTCTCCAGGTACCAAGAGCTCCAGGGCAGCACGTATCTTTTCTCCTCTGGTGCCTTGTGTAGTGAAAAATGGCCTCCCTCTGATTTCACCACTTTCCAGCCTTTATTTTTTCCTCCCTTAACTAAACGACATTCATGAGACTTCATGAGAGTGGTCATTGCTTGGCAAAATGCCTGTAATGTGGAAACCGAGGAGTGAGAGCACTTGGAATCCACATGGGTCGACAGAAGGGGACTTGCTTTCCCCGATGATTTGTGCAGAGAACAGAGCAGTGTGTCTCTACACCAAGACTAAAAAGGCCTTGCAGAAGCTGAAATCAGGCTGGTCATGGTCAGAGGGAGCTCACCCACTTGGGAAACTGCTCATGAAGGTGGGATAATTCAGAGCCCCGGGAACCAATTGATCAGAGAGACATGGGCCGCACATCCGGCACAGGGACAGGCTGATGTGAGAGTTGCTTTCCGTGTTCGCGTCTGCAAGGAAATACCTACATGGTTTCAGAGACTATTTTTGATGGGAAAAAAAAATGGCATGTTATAGGATTTGAGCAGATTAAAAACATTTAAAAAAAAAAAATGTTCCGCTTCTGCTTCTATTGTATTTTTACTTTATCGCTGGTGGTTTCTCCTTTGACTCGCTAACGGGAATGTATTTTTTTCTTGGTACTGCCATTACCTCTTCCTGCTACTTTCCAGGTCACTAATTTTTCTGCTTAGAGTTCATTCTGTTTAGACCGATATGCTGTCTCTTTTAATGAGGTTATTTCTGGGTTATTAGCCTTCCTGTTATATGATACCTTATGTGGAGGATCTAATTGATGTAAATCAAACACAGCTCACAGAAAAAAAAAAAAATCAAAATCATCCTTCAGATATTTGGTGGATCCCAAGGCATCTCAGGATTCCAGTATTTAAGACTACTTTTTTCAACAAGAGGTTACGTGTAGCTAATAATACAAATAAATCCTTTCTCAGGCGTAAATTAGCAGGTTCAAAGAAGTGGAAATGGAAGGCGAGCATTGGCATTTTGGTTTGCTGAATAAGCTTGAGACAGAAATTAGACTGAAAAGTATCGGGTGGGAGGGGTTTAATTGTACAGTTCAATAAGCTTGCCAACATATTTTTATTAAGGCATTCTTATATAAGCCATTAAGCTTTAGGTTAATTTTTACAGAGATTTTCCGGCCACACTTAATGAATAGGGATAAAAATGAAGCCAAAGAAAGATTTTCTTCTAGAATGCTTGTAGGTCTCATCCTGTAACCTCGCTTGAGAGGGATTTTGTGGCTATTCGGTCATCAGCGGGCCTGTTGTTATGTTCACATTAGCAGGAGGAGGTTGCTTTTTCTCTCATTTTGCTCCTGGACATTAGCTCTGTCACAGGAGATTCTGACATGCAGGCATATTATTTTTATCTTGAAAGAAAGAAAAATATGGTTTGCTCTCTTTTTTTCCTTAAGGTCTTGTTCATTCATTATGTTCCCTGCCTGTCTCAGAGAGAAATTGTTCCATGCCTGCAAAGGTGAGGCCAGTGTGGAGCTCTGTGAAGGGAGCCCTTGGGAGGCAGTATCTCAGTGGGACATGGGTTCATTGGCTGGAGAGACCCGTGGGGGATCAGAGTTGAGTGATAATAGAAAGGTGGGGTGGAGGTGACAACACCTGGAAGTCCCACCCACTCTGGGCAGTCTTGCTGCAGTAGAAGAAGGTGTAAGAGTTTTGGACTCAGAGTGTCTGGTCCTTAATAACTATGAGCTATTAGGGGAGAGATTTACCTGGTTAAAGAAAGCACCAGGAATTCTAAGGCAAACCGACCTGATACAACTCTCTAGATATCCAAGGTCCTCTGGGAGTAGCCCACCAGCTCACCTCCCCTGAGATATACACAGTGGGCAGCCCTGGTTTAGGAGAATGGAATAGTTCCTGCACACATTAGTTCTGGGAAACTCAGGAATGTAAATAACAGCAATGTGTGAACTGCCAGACATGGTATGAAATATCTGTCATGGGGTCTTTTTTTTTTTTTTTTTTTTTTTTTTTTTTTTTTTTTTTTAAGATTTTGCCCTAGAGCATGTGCACTCAGCAAAGAAAGACAGTGAGAGAGAAGGTGAGAAATCACCTCCTAGAGGAGTTGGCCATGCCACAATTCCTTTTCCATTCTTTTCTTAGGATTCTGGGCACACGTGCACACATTCCTGAAGTGATTTTCAAGCTGACGGGTCTGGGACACAACCATGGTTGGCCATGTGAGAGTCTAGCACCTTAACTACTATACCACTTGCTGGTCCCTGCCATGGAGTCTTGATGATGACAGTCATAGAAGTCTGAAGAAGGTCCAGGAGGACATTGCCATTTTGTGTTATTGCCCGGCCTAGTGGTCAGTGGATGCTCCGTCACAGTGGAAGCACCTTGGGTTCACAATTGATTCTGGACCTGTGATGGTTCCACCCACAGCCCTGGACCATCTATTCATTCTGCCCATGAAGGTGAAGAGACTTTGAAGAGGTCAAAACAAGAGGCAGAGGGTCTTTCACCCAGGAAGAAGCCAAGTTGACCCTGGGGCTCTGAGCAGAGTCACCAAGATGTCCACCTGTGTGTAGTTCTGGGTTTGGCTTGTGAGAGGGCAGGGAAACTTTGGCTCCTCCAATTTTATTTTTGTTTATTTACATTTATAATAATTTTCTGTCATGGATCATACATTTCTTAGAGAAACATTCAGAATTTGTATCATTGAATCATGGAGGATTCAAAATTCCTCTAGCACACTGTTTACCAAAATTTTTTAGTTCTAAAGAATTTGCCACATTCCATAAAATATTCATAGCATTGTTCACTTGATATCTACACAGTTTATTTTATTTTTTCCTTTCATGAAAGAGAGAGAGTGAGAGGGAGGTACTCTCCATAGGGTCTTTCCACTCCACGATCCCACCCTAGCCTTGTAGCCAGCCAGGGTCATAGCTATGCTCAGACATTGTCATGAGGCCCCAGGATATCATAAAATGTGGGCATCTTGGGACCAGGTGGTGGCACAGTGGTAACATAACTGCGTCGTCATGGGAAAGTCCAGGATCCAAACCTGGATCCAAACCTGCGCCTTCGCACAGGCTCCACTGTCATGCCGGGACATCCCACTGCCTGCACCACCACAACTGGGCCTCACTTGATATTTTTATTGAAACAAACTTACTTTAAATTTTGAAAATTTAGTTAGAAGAGACAGCAGATATCAATTTGGTTCCTAGAACGCTATTATTTGCTGTGATTCTGAGGGCATGATTCTGAGCTATAATATAGAGAGGCTGTCATTCCTCTCAGCCTACTCTGCTGCTCACCAGGTCCCCAGCCACACACAAACTCACACACAGAATGCACACACTAGATTCAGCATGACACATACCACATGTCTCCACCACCCATGCAAAATTCATGATGCACAAACACAAAACAATGCACAACACAGATGACACATACATACATGACACAGACACATGATACAGACAACATATGCAGATGTAGCATGTGTGACACAGATGATACAACATATACACCATGTGCATGTACTCATATTGAGCATGCTCACATACCCATAATATACACACACACTTAGACTCACTGCACATAGAACACACAACCACATAACACCTACAACACTAACACACAACACAACACATGATACGTACTGTATTATGTGTGTGTAAATGTATGGACACATACATTTACACACACACTCCACATAGCACACACACTCACATACATGTAGTACACTCTTAAAAAATCATTTATTTAATTTTATTCATTCATTCATTTATTCTATTTTGATCAAAGAGAGAGACAGAGAGAAAGAGAGGAAGTGAGAAAGCAAGCCACCAGGTTCAGGACTCGAACCATGGTCAACCATGTGGGAGTGTCCAGTAGCTTAACCACCACGCCACCTGCTGGTCCCCATGCAGTACACTCTTAAGAAAAAAAATGAGGAAGGAAAATGTAAAATGGTAGCAGTTATTATCTTTAGGGGGTATTATTTGTGGAGAGTTACAATTTTCTTGGTGGTTCTCTTCTGTATTTCATACAAGGAGCTGGTATTGCATTTGTAACTTTCAAAGAGAATCACTACTTCATAAACCCACAGCTCCTTTCTGTAGCAGCTCCTGACCCACATGGATGAATGTCCTGATGCTGGTCATGTGTCCTCAATGCAGTTGGAGCTAGTGGTGTAGGAAGCCAGGAAGACCCTTTGAGGAACTCGCCTAGCTCTGGGCCCCTCCACATCCTCAGCCCCAATGCAACTTTGGCTCCATAGACACCCAGGGTGGGGACTCAGGTCTGGCTCCCCCAGGGCCTCTGGCTCAGCCCTAGCACTCTCTAGTCATGCCTCTCACCCCCACTGTTTCATTAGATTGAACCTGTTATTGTGTCTGCAGACCTCTCATCTGCTTTGGCACAATCTTGTTACCGACATGTGGTCATTCTCATTTCTCTTCTTGGATTCTTTAATTCAAGTCACACCTGGCTTCAGGCAGGTGCCTGACTACAGACTCTATATATGAGTAAATCAATCGACCACCAGCCATGAACTGGACACTGTACTAGGCTCTGGGGATACAGAAGTAAATCTGCTACCCTTCTATGAGGAAGGCAGGTTTTGAATTACTAAAATATTTTCATTGACTCAAGTTGCAAAAGCTCAGAGACTTAATAATAACCACAATGATGTATGATATTCAAAGAGAATTATAGTCAATGGCTGCAATTGTCTTCTGCCTTCTCACACAGGACCTCCTACAGTCAGAAGAGCAAGAGAAACTAGATAGTCACACTGTGGCTTCATAGACTATTCTTTTTAGTCTGTACTTCAGCTAATTCCTTTTGGAATTCCAGAGCCATGCCACTTTACCTTCTGAAGGGGACCCAGTTTACCTGATAGATAAGCTTTGCTTCAGTAACTAGAGACCTTCCAAGTTCCATGCTGCAATTTTGGTACACTGATGTTACATTACATGTAGATTCTAGAAAGGAGCTAAGGCATGGGATTAAATAGCTATGCTGGGCTGAGAAACCTGGTTAAGGTATTTCAGTCGTGGGGCTTTCAAAAACATCGCCATGTTCTCCTCTCTGAGTGAGACTTGAACATGGTCTCCACTGGGGTGACAGATGCTATGTGATGAATAGCATCAGTTTTCTTCTTTGGTCTGTGTTTCCTCAGAACCCAAAGAGATCACGGCCATTGGGCGTATGGTGCTAGTGCTGGTAATTTCATAAATAAGCTATTAAAGTGTAATTAGCAAGGAGACTCACACATACCAACTGTATACACCAGATGGACTTTAGTGGTCTGGGGCAATAAGAAAGGCTTTGTTGGAGTGAGATGTTTAAGCTAGAGCCTGAGATTTAAATAAGGGTTGGCTGAGCAAAGAAGGGGTGAGAAAAGTAATTCATGCCAAAGGAACAGCATGCCTGGAAACCCTGAGGGCAGGACAGGATGGAGAAAACGTAGGACCACAGAGGAACTGCATGACGACAGAAGAGAGAGCGAGGGAGGCGGAGCCAAAGCTGGAGAACAGGGCAGCGGGTAGACCAGGTGGCCATATTAGACTTTGAAGTTTATGTGCAAGGCAATTAAATGCCCATTAGAGATACACTTTTAAAACATATTCAGCAATATTGAAGGTAATCGTTTAAATATATAAATATATATAAACAGCTCAGAGCAACTGTGCTCCACGTCTCCTTGCCTTCAACATGACTCTGCACCTTTTTCTACCTGCTCTGTGCGCTCACAGCTGACTCCTCTGGATCACTTCTAATGTGCTGCATTTAGCAACAAGCAGTGCCAGGAAGATTGGAGGAACCCAGGAGAGTTAGATGGTATCTGTGCTCCTGATTGTCTCCCTTCTGCTGGGTTCTTCCTGACTCTAGGTTCTAGTAACTACCCCCTACCTTTCCCCTTTATCCTAGCCCATTGCTAAAAATCCCTAGTATCACAGAGTCTCCCAAACCCTGACCTCCTCTTTGTAAACAGCTCCTCAGTTTCCCTGAATAAGCGTGCCTGCTGTTTCCTACAAGTACACAACAACCAGTCTAAGAAACCAAAGAATGAAAGTATCAGTACTTGTATGCATCTCTTCTTGGTTAACCTCCCCCCTTCTTATGCCTGAAGAGTAACCTCTCTTCTTGATGTGACATTTTTATTTCTCTGCTTGTTTTTATACTCTTAGCCTACTGTGTAGGGCAGCCACTGTCTGAGCTATGATTCCAAATTGCTTTTTATTATTTTTTTTCTTTTTGGGCCTGAAGGCTTTCTCTGGCCACCATGGTGGCAGACTAGAAGTGCTAGGGATTAATGCCTCCGACTCGGCAGCCCGCTAAAAAAGAGAAACAGGAGTCGGTGTATAAAGACTCCTGCCCTCTCTCAATCTGATGAGATACCCTGAAGCATAGAGGTTCCCAGTGTGATGAAGCTCTAGTTACCTATAATGGTAGCTGACTACCACCCTGATGACTGGCTTCCCTTCCCTGCAAATGAACTATTAGGTCATCTGGGAAGTCATGATGTATTTTTTTTTTCTGTTTTCCATGCAAAAAGATGTCATGACTTTCCTGATGGCCTGATGTTTATACTTAGGTCCTTATTTTCATATTTCTTTTTGTAAAAACTATGATACTATGTACTTGCCCCTAGGCAACTACAGTATTTTGGTTACTTCTAGGATTTAAAACATAATTAGATCATCTGACATTTTCTATAATTTGCATCTTCTCTATATTATACTTGTTAGGTATATCCCTAATGATCTCAGTTTCTATAACCCATTTATTTTTTATGGCTGCATAGTATTCCATTGGACAAATAGGGTGTTAGGGTTCTCTAGAGAGGCAGAAACAATAAGATATTTATAAAGACATAGGAGCACAGACTTAGTAGAAGAATTAACTCAGGACTGTATAATGCCTAAGAAGCCCCACAACAGGCTGTGTATAAGCTGGAGATCCTGGGATACTGAAAACATGATTTAGTTGAAGGACAAGAGCCTCAGAAATAGAGGAGCTGACCGTGTAACTCTCAGTCTGAGGTAAAGAGCCTGAGAATTCAGGGTCTTTCTGGTGTGGGTTCTGGAATCCAAAGGCAGGTAAGCCTTGAGGCCTGTTTTCCAGCAGCCAAAGTCTATCTCATTCTCAAAGAGAGAGAGTGATCAGCCTGCTCTATTTGTTCTCTCTGGGCTCCTGGCTCATTGGATGGAGCTTGCTCAAACTGAAAGCGAGTCTTCCTCACCTAGTCCACTTGGAGTCACATGTTAAACTCCTCTGAGAGTAACCTTGTAGACACACACTCAGAATAATGCTTTACTAAGTTTGCAGGCATTCTTTCATCCAAGCAACATGACACCCCAAATTAACCACCATAAGTAGCTATTTTCCTTTGATGGCCCTATAAGCATTTCTTTTCTTTTTCTTTTTTTTTTCTATTATAAGCAAAGTTGTTAGTAACATTTTAAAATTTATATCTTTATAATTGTATGTGAAAGTTTTCCTTGGTTTAAAATTTAAGAGTAGAATTGTTGAGTTACACAGTATGTATGTTTTCAAATTTAATTGTTCTTCAGAGTGGTCAAATCAATTTATACACTCCCCAGCAGTCTATTATGATTCTGATTGCCAACACCAGATATAGTCAGTCTTTCCATTTCCCTCCTATTCTTGGAGAGGGAATTGGTGTGTCATTATAGTCTCAATTGCATTTCTCTGATTAACAAGAGATAGAGCAGCTTTTCATACATTATAGGTCATTTTTGTAAAAACCTAGTTTATAGTTTTTCTATTGTATGATTGCTTTTACTTTTTGAATTTTTAAGATCATTTAAATATTCTGTATGATAATTATTTTGATTTTATAATGTTAATGATATATCATGTTGAATATATGTATATGTGTGTATAAAAATACATATTTTTTTCAGTCCATAGTTTCCCTATTCACTCTTTTTTTTTTTATGATGTCTTTAAGTCAATGGAAGCTTTACAAGACTTTGTGGGTTTTTTTTTTTTTTTTGTCTTTTTTTTGCCATAGGTGCATGTGCTTACCAGAGAGGAGAGAAAGAGGAAAGAGGACGTGAGAGAGAGAGAGAGAGAGAGAGAGAGAGGGAAAGGGAAAGTGAGAAATCACCCCTAGGGGAGATGGCCATGCCATAATCCCTTCTCCTCCTTTCTCCTGTTGGGATTTTGGGCATGCACACATGCAATGTGCCTGGCAGGATTTTCAAGCTGCCAGGTCTAGGACTAGAGCTGTGGTCAACCATGTGGAAATCCAGCACCCCAACCACTATGCCACCTGCTGACCCCACATTACAAGACTTTAGTGGTGAGAGAAATGGCATGCTGCTGATTATGCTTTTATAAAAGTTTTCCTGATGCTCTGTGATGCTGGATTGGAAAGTGGTTCAGCAGAAAATAGAGAAAAATCCATTGGAGACCACTGGCCATAGCACATCAAAGACAGAAGTCAGTGGTTTGAACTAAAATGAAGGCAATGAAAATGAGAAGAAATGAATATCTTTAAAAGATATTTGGGAGATGAACTTATGAGATTTTATAAAGGAGAAAAAGCAGTAGGGGTCCAAAATGACTATCTAGAATTCAGGTTAAAGTCAAGGTGGGTTAACAAGAACTACAGTTATCTTCCTGGATGAGAAAAATGATAAACCACATATTAAAAATGACATTGCGTATTAGGCAATAGAAGAGATCCCTAAAGGTGAAAAACTAATGGAAAGCTTGGTATTTGTCCCAGCATATTGTCTAGAGAGAGGCATTCCAGGGGGAACTGCAATTATAATAGGCAAACCTACAATTAGAGAGTTCAGAACCAGCAGTTAGCGTAATGGCTGTGTAGCTGGACTCCCATGTAGTCGACCATGGTTTGAGTCCTGGACCCGGTGGCTTAAACTCACGCCAGGTGCATGTGCATGCGTGCCCAGGATCCCTAGAGGAGAATGGAGAAAAAGGGATTGCCGCGTGGCCGTCCCCCCGGGGGGGGTGATTTCTCGCTTTCTGTCTCTCTGTCTCTCTCTGTCTCTCTGTCTCTCTCTGTCTCTCTGGTGAGCGCACACACCCTATAACAAAAACCTCTCCAAAAAAAGAAAAAAAAAAGAATCAGAGATTTCAATGCTTTTCTCTCATTAATTGATAAAAAAAGTTGAAGACATAGAAGATATAAACAACAATATAAATCAAATTTACTTGGTTAACATTTGCAGAATCTTCCATCCAACATCAGCAGAATACACATTTTTTAATTAAGGTAGAGCATATTCTGAGCCACAGACAATTAATTTTAAAAATGCAAAGGATTTGGATCATATAAAACATATGTTTTCTAACCACAGTGGAAAGAAATCAATAACAGAAAGATAGGGAGAAAATTCTCCGGTATTTGAAAAATAAACAGCACACTTCTAATAACTTGTTTGACAAAGAAGAAATAAAAGTTAAAATGTGAAAGTATTTTGAACTGGGGTTAGCAGGTGGTGTGGTGGTTAAGGTGTTGTACTCCCATGTGGCTAACCACAGTTCAAGTTCCAGACATGACGGCTTGCTTTCTCACTTTCTCTCTGGTGAGCACACATGTCCTATAGCAAATTAAAAGTAAAATAATAATAATAAATACAAGTAAATAAATACTTATTTAAAAAAGTATTTTGAACTAAATGAAATTGAAATACATGATATTAATGTTTGTGAAATGTGATTAAAGCCATATTTAAAAAGAAACTTGTAGCACTAGATAGCTACATTGGAAAGAAAGAAAGATCTCAAATCAACAACCTCGGCTTCTAACTTTAGAAACTAGAGGGACCAACAAATGGTGTAGTAGACTGTGGTTCAAGTCCCGTACCCAGCAATTTAAGACTCCTCCAGCACATGTGCATGTGTCCCAAAAACCCAAGAAGAGAATGGAGGAGAAGGGATTGCGGCGTGGCCATGACCCCGGGGGGTGACGTCTTGCTTTCTGTCTCTGTCCCTATGCAGAGTGCATGTGACCTATAGCAAGATTTTCTCTCTTAAAAAAGAAAGAAAGAAAGACAAGAACAAACTAGATAAAACAAAGAACAAGTAAAACCCAAAGCAGAAGAAATAAAAATATAGATCAGAGTGGACATCAATTAATGGGAAAACAGGAAAAAAATACTAAAAAAATTCAGTGAAACCAAAAGCTAATTCTTTGATTGAAAGTGACATAAAAATGTGGAAGGACATCCCATGCTCCTAGAAAAGTTTAACAAAATAAGTCAATCTCTCCCTAGATGGAGAATAAAGGTTACAATTACCAATATGAGGTATGAGAATGGGGACATCATATATTTTCTACTGATATTAAGAGAATAATAAGAGCATTACAAATAACTCTATGATAATAAATTCATCTACTTAGATAAAATAGAAAAACTTCTCAAAAGACACAAATTATCAAAGAAGAATTACTTTGGATTTCCCCATATTTATTAAAGAAAATGAATTTTAGTTAACAACCTTCCCATCAAACAACCTAAAACAAAACCTCTAGACCTATCCAACTTCACTAGTGAGTTCTACCAAACTTTTAAGGAGTAAATAATGCATTTTTTTTTTCTTTTTTTGGAGAGGTTTTTGCTATAGGGCGCGTGCGCTCGCCAGACAGAGAGAGACAGAGAGATAGAAAGCAGGAAATCACCCCCCAGGGGGGATGGCCACGCCGCAATCCCTTCTCCTCCATTCTCCTCTCGGGATCTTGGGCACGCACGCACACGCGCCCGGCGTGAGTTTAAGCCGCCGGGTCCAGGACTCGAACCGCGGTCGACTACGTGGGAGTCCAGCGACATAGCCATTACGCTAACTGCTGGTCCCAATAATGCATATTTTTATACAAACTCCTGAAGACAATTGAAGAAGAGAGAATTCCTAAATCATCCTTTAAGACCAGAATAACTCGTATACTAAAAATAAGACAATGACAGAGGAAAAAAAAAAAAGTTTAATTTTCCTTATCAACATATACGCTAAAGTTCTTAAATTTTTTTAGAAGATCAAATTCAACAAGTAAAAAGGATCATGGATCATGGAGAAAGAGGCAATAACTACAGTAGTGGGAGGAAGTTTGGGAGGGATTTTGAAGGGGGAGGCTTAATTGTATCTAAGTATTTGGTAAGAAGGTGCCAGCATTCATACAAGCAATAATGGATTGCACAATCTTTTCCACATCAGAGTCTCTCCACTCTAGTGGGGCATTCACATAGTGTTCCTTTCTGAAGCAAAAACTAGGACATGGACCACTGGGTGTGTGTGTGTGTGTGTGTGTGTGTGTGTGTGTGTAATGAAAGTTCACCAGACAATTCAAATGTGCAGCCATGGTTAAGAACCATCATCCTAGAAGGCAGGAAGGGCTGGGATCTCACGCAGAGGTGATTTCAGTTGGCCTTAGTTGTGGGGATTGCTGCTCACTGTAACAGGGAGAAAGGAGGGAATATGGGAACTAATGTAGCAAGCTTTAGAGTTTGATGGTCGAATGTTAATGGGTCACTATGGTTGGTTTTATATTTTTAAGATTGTTTACATGGAGTGATCCCTACAATTCTTAGCCAAACCAAACTAGAGATGATCAGATAAGGAAAAAACAAGGGAGTGAGAGTGTAAGAGTTACTTGTGGTTACAGAGGAGTAGAGTTAGGGGGTGCCCAGATCTCCTGGTTCTCATAAACTATTATATGGCATGCCTGAGGACACCTAGTCTCCAGATACAATCAGATAAAGAGCTGGATTGAAGGATGACTCCAGGAAAGATCCTTAAGACCATGCTTGGAAGTCTCATAGCATTTTCTTTTTTGGTGAACCCTTGTGACTGTACCCTGATTCATTTCAAGCAGTGGAACTACTGAGAGGAGACAGATGTCAGTTGTGAGCATGCAGTGTTTACCTCAGAAAACAGAATGATTAAGAAGTTATCACCACTTCTTTATATTTGTTCTATGATGAAATTAATAGATTGCATTCAGTTAATCAGAGTTTGAGGGTTGTTGAACTTCTGGCTCTAACAAGATAGATTGATAGGTGCAACCTACATGTTTACCTTTGGAATATAAGGGATGAAATTCTCTCTGAAGTTCTATTACAAGCAGAACATCGTTGGTTGCATTTTACTTTTCCTGCTCAATAATTTAGAAATTGACTTTTTCAGACTTTTGAAGTGATTAATTATCAGGGACTGAGCAATAACACAGTGATAAAATGCAAAGCTCTGCAAGGATGGTCTATGTAGGAAGTTTCCAGGTTCATCTGAAGGCCTTCCTGGGACCAGCAGTTGGTATAATGGCTATGTCGCTGGACTCCCATGTAGTCGACTGAAGTTTGAGTCCCATATCCAGTGGCTTAAACTCATGTCCGGCACATGTGCATGCGTGCCCAAGATCTTGAAGGGAGAATGAAGGAGAAGGGATTGCAGCATGGCCATCCCCCCGGGAGGTGATTTCTCGCTTTCTGTCTGTCTCTTTCTGTCTTTCTGGTGAGTGCATGCACCGTATAGCAAAATTAAAAATAATAATAATAATAAAAAATAAAATAAATAAAAAAACCTCTCCATCTGAAGGCCTTCCTGAGTAGCTGGGTATGCAGGTGCCCATGATCAAGTGCTGGGTGAGGCTGGGGATTGATCATAGGGGCTGAGATCCTGTTGTGAGTGCTGTCTCTCTGTCTCTTTGTTACTCGTGGAAGAAACAAGTAAATAAAATTAAAAATTATTCATTGTCAGAGATGGAAAATGTATTAAAGACACTTGAACCTTAATGTTATTGATGCAGGTGAATGCAACCTTAAAGGTAGTGAGTTTCTTGAGATATTCATAATAACTCTATGTTTAGAGATGTCTATGTTCAGGACTATAGTGTTTGAGAGTTCAGAGAGAACTTTGACCAGCTTGGGAAGGAAGTGGAAGGTGCTTGTCCTGATCAAATAGAGTGAACAGTTTTAGCACTTGCTATTCAAGTGTATGAGCTAGCTAATATACGTGTTTGATAAAGCTGGAACGTGATCAAAATTTAACAAACACTTGAACTTTCAAACCAGAGCATTGTTTTAACTACTTAGAAAACAGATTTTGAATTGCTGTATATCTGCTTGACTATAAAAGAGGTTCTACCATTCACCTGGGGAGTACCTAAAATTAAAAAAAAAATGGGATGAAATTCCATTTGATTTTCTTAGTTATCATCATAATTATTATTTTTAATATGGCACAATGTTGCAGATGCAGAGGACTGTGGTTAGAGAAAAAAATGCACATGGAACCATCTTAGCTTGGAGTTTTCCATTTCACTCTCTTGGTAGGTTAACAACTGCAGAATGATTTTGTGGGACTGGGATGGCGGAGTTCCTTTTAAAGACTATAACTAACGAACAGGAGCATGCCAAAACCAAATAGGATTATCTGTTAATAGTTTTTTTAAATTTATTGATGTTAATTAATACACAGTAAAATATATAGATCTTAAATATGCAGTTTGAACAGTTTTGAAAACTATGCACATTAGAGAAACTCACATCCATATCAAGATATAGATTATTTCCATGCTCTAGAAAGTTTGTTCTTTCGTAGCCCCTCCCAGTAAATTCTTTCTCTTTCTCTCTAGAGGCAACCACAGTTCTGATTTCTATCACCAAGGATTTGTTTTTACCTGTTTTGGAACTTCACGTAAATGCAATCATCCAATATGCATTCCTTGGTCTGTCTTTTTCTCATAACATTTTTGAGATCCTTCCATATTGTTGGATATATTTTTAGTTCATCCTTTAATTCCTTTCTTTTTCTTTTCTTTTATACATTGAATCACTGTGTATCATTACAGCAAACCAAATGAATTTTCCCATCATGAATACACTGCATATTGGTCCAGTCAAAGACATTACCATAATCAGCAGATGTCTTTCCATCTCAGGTCCCTTAAATGCTTCACTTCTTTCTTCTTCCCCTTGATTCCCTCCCTTCAACCCTCCCTCATGTCTCACCTTCCTCCCCCACTGTCTCTCAAAGTGTCATACATCATGGTATGAAGATGCCACAATTTATTTATTTATTCTATTGTTGGTGGACATCTGTATTGTTCCCTTCTCCCTCGTGCTATTACCATTCTTACATCAATCTTTGTGGACATAATTTTTAAAAAAATTCTCTTAGCTACATAAGCAAGAAGTGAAATTCTGCATCACGCAGTAGGTGTATGACAAATTGCCAAACTAGTTTCCAAAACGGCATTAACATTTTGCTCGACCCCCATCAATGTATGAGAGTTCCAGGCACTCAACAGCCTCAAAAATGTTTGTTGAGATTGTTCTTTTTAAAAAAAGAAAAAGAAACCATTTATTTATATATTTATGTATTTATTTGTTGTGATTTTCAAGCCACCTGGTTCAGGACTCTAACTGCCATAAACCATATGGGAATCCAGTACCTCAACCACCATGCCATCTGCTGGCCCCAGTTTTTGTAACTGTATGGTTTGAAGTGGTATCACATAGAAAAATATATCATGACTTTTCTGATGACCCAATATTTTGAGTGCAATTTTAAATTATATTGTATGTTTATGCCATTATAAATTGAAATGATTTATGTATATTCACTTTGTATATTATGACAATACTAAATTCACATATTAGCTCAAGTATTATTTTTCTTTTTTGTAATTTACTTGGAATTTTCTTCATATTTGACAATAATATCCATGAAAAGGAATAGTTTTATAAATATTTGAGAAACTTACCAATGAAACATCTGGCTATGAAGCTTTCTTTGTGGGAAGGTTTTATCAGTTAATTAATTTATTTTCCTTATTAGATACAGGATTGATGATATATTCTCTTTTTCTTGGATGTATTTGGATAATGTACATTTCAAATAATTTCTCTATTTTATGCATTTTGTTTAATTTATTGGCATAAGGTACCAGCAACTTGCATGATGATTACATTACTGGACACTCATATAGTCAACCACAGATCAAATCCCACTCCCAGTGGCTTAAATTCACACTGGGTGCATGTGTGTGCATGCACAAAATCCCAAGAGGAGAATGGAGGAGATGGGACTCCAGCATGGCCATCCCCCTGGGGGGGGGGGGGAGGCCATCCCCCTGGGGGGGGGGAGTTCTCATTTTCTGTCTTCTCTCTGTGTGTTTCTGGTGAGCACATGAGCCCTATAGCAAAAATTTGTCTCGAAAAAAGAAAAAAATATATTGGCATAATATTTCTGCATTGTTTTTCTCTGTAGGATTTGTAGTAATGTCTCATCTTTTATTTCTGGTATTGGTAATTTGTGTTTCTATTTCTTCTTGATCAAGCTTGCTAGAAATTTTATTTGTCATTTCAAAGAAAAATCTATTGAATTAATTTCCTTTGATATATGTATTATTTTATTGATTCTGTTTACTTTTTTCTTAATTTGCTATAGGGACATGTGTTCACTGGAAAGATACAGAGAGGGAGAGAGAGAGAGAGAGAAAGTGAGAATGTATCAGGATGCCTATGCTACAATTTCTTCTCCTTCACTCTCCTCTTGGGATTTTGGGCACACATACACATGCACCTTGTATTTTTTTCAAGCAGTCAAGCCAGGGACTCAAAGCATGCATTACCCATGTGGAATCCACTTGCCTTAACCACCATGGTGCCTGGCTGGCCCAACTTCTGTTTAATTTTTAGTTGAATTCTTTCTTCTTTTTCTAAACTTTGAAGTTGAAAAACTAGATCTTTGATTTAAAATATTTTCACTTTTTTCATATAAGCAATTAAAGTTATAAAGACACATATATTTCATAGTTTTATAGTGTAATAACTACTATTCCACTTAAAATATTTTATAATTTACACTCTGATTTCTTCAAGTCATAACATGTTTAGAATATTTTGTTTAATCTGCAAGCACTGTGACTTTTTAAAAAAATATTTCATTTAACTTTATTATTATTATTACTTTTAATTTGGCCAGAGAAAGAGAGAGAGAGAGAGAGAGAGAGAGAGAGAAAGTGAGAAAGCAAGCTGCCAGGTCCGAGACTCAAACCATGGTCAGCCATGTGGGAGTCCAGTGTCTTTAACCACCATGTCACCCGCCAGCCCCTAAGTACTGTGATGTTTAAAAAACATATTTAATTTTTAAAAATTGTTAATTTCTAATTCAATCTTGTCATAATAAAAAAAATACAAAGTGATTTCAATGCATAAAATTTATTTTTTCTTTAATGTCTTCACAAATTATCTGTCTTGGTGAATGTTCTATGTGCACTTGAAATAGATACAGGTTTTTACTGTTAGATGTAGTGTTTTATGCAATACAATCAGGTTAAATTGGTTGATACTATCCAGATCTTCCTTTCCTTACAGATTTTCCTTTGTTAATACATTCTATCACCTAATGGAGAAAGAATAAAGTCGCAGTTACAGTTATAAATTTGTCTATTTCCATGCTAGTTTTGTTAATTTGTGCTTAATATATTTTGAAGACTTATTGTTACATGCATATTCATTTAGCAATGTAATATCTTCTTAATGATTTGATCCTTTATCAGTACAAAAGATTCCTCTTGATCATTAGGAAATATTCCTTGTCTTGAAATCTTTTGTTTGATTATAAAATAGATGTATCGTATTTCTCATTTATATTGTTTACATATCTTTTTAATTCTGTTTCAACTAATCTGGATCACTGTTTTTAAAGAATGTACTTTTTAAAAGTTCATTCTTTTATTTCTTTCATAATAGAACTAGACAAATAGAGGGAGAGAGAGAGAGAGAGAGAGAGAGAGAGAGAGTGAGTGAGTCAGTACTCCAAAAGGGTCTTCATGACCAATTCACCCTCAGTCCCAGCCAGCCATGATCATGGGCATGTGCTAATGTGTGTGCCCAACATATACGCAGAGACCTTTGATTGTGAACCCAGGACCTTCTCATGTAGCCTCAGTATTATGGAGTGTTTTGTTACCTCTCCACTACCACAGTTGGTTGAAAGACTCCTTGTAAAATTTCTTGGCATTTAATTTGGTCCTAATTTTTCAGTCTAACATTAAAAACAAATAATATTATTATGGATATAGTCAGATTTAGGTAAATCATCATTTTTTTTCATGTTTTAAACTACGCTTTCTTTCTCTCTCTCTCTCCTTTTTCATTCAATCACTGTATATCTTTACAGCACACAAAATGAATTTTCCCAACATGAATACACTGTGTATTAGTTCAGTCAAAGATATTATCACAAAAAAAAAAAAAAAAAAGGGAACCAGCAGTTAGCGTAATGGCTATGTCACTGGACTGCCACGTAGTCGACCACGGTTCACCTCCCGGACCCGGTGGCTTAAAACTCACGCCGGGCGCATGTGTGTGCGTGCCCAAGATCCCGAGAGGAGAATGGAGGAGAAGGGATTGCGGCGTGGCCATCCCCATTGGGGGGTGATTTCTCGCTTTCTGTCTCTATGTCTCTCTCTGTCTGTCTGCCTGGCGAACACACGCACCCTATAGCGAAAACCTCTCCAAAAAACAAACAAACAAACAAAAAAAACAACAAAAAAGATATTATCACACACATTATCATCAATAGATAACTTTCTATTTTTATATCCCTTAAATGTTTTGCATCTTTTTTTTCCTCTGATTCTCTCCCTCTCACAACCTCTTCCCCTCCTCCCCACATTTCCCATCCTCCTCCCACACTGGCTCTAGAATTCATAATTGCTGTCTATGGTTTGATACTTTTCAATGTCTGCACTCTATGGCATCGCATTTATTTATTTATTTATTATACTTTTGGATTGAGAATATTCAGTATTTCCTATTGTATGCTCTTTGTTTTGTGTAAGCCTCTTTCTTAGTTTTAGTAGCTTAGTGTATTTCCAGTGATCACAACCCCCCCATCATTTTTGTTATTGTCGTGCACTTTTCTTATACATATGTTGAAATTTCATGATACAATTTTATTTTCTTTCTTTCAATAATAAAAATATTGTTTAAAAATTAAGAAATGGGGACTAGCAGATGGCGTAGCAGTTATATTGCTGGACTCCCACATGACCAACCGATGTCTGAGTCCCAGACCCAGGTACTTGAAAATCATGTCAAGTGTGTGTGCGGCCATACCCAAGACTCTGGGAGGAGAATGGAGGAGAAGGGATTGAAACATGGCTATCCACCCTGGAGAGTGATGTCTTATTTTCCCTCTCACTGTCTCTTTCTCTTTTCTTTCTCCAGTGAGTACACATGCGTTAAGGCAAAATGCTCTAAAAAAATAAGAAGTGGGGGAAATATATTTGTATTTCACCCACATACTTGTCATTGTCTCTTTATCTTTTAAATAGCTAAGTTTCCATTTTGTATCAGCTCCTTTAAATCTGTAGAAATACATACATAAATAAACTGTAAGAAAGACCCAGTCTCGGCTGCCACCTGAGGGTAGTCCTGTAAGAGACCTTTATTTAGAAGTCTCATTTAGGCCACTCCCAGATATCACAGACTTTGTTGTGATTTATTATTGTTTTAAATTAAAATATTTGGGGTAATTTGTTACACAGAAATAAATAATACACTTTTCTTATCTATTATTTTTGGATATATTCCCTCCCTTTTGTTTGCTGTTATAAATAATGCTGTATCTAGTAGCTTGGGGCTTATAACTTCAACTTCATAAATTAATTTCCATAAGTAGCATTGATGAATTAAAACATATGAGTAGGGATCAGTTTGGTAGTGCACATAATAAAAATTTGGAATTATACAGAGAAGACGAAAATGGCCTCTACATAATGACATACAAATACGTGATATGATCCATTTTTTAAATAAAGGCTTAAACACAATTCATTGGAAGAAAGATAGCTTTTCAACAAATGACATTTTGTATCTTGATTTCAGTGATAGATACATGAATGTATAAATGTATACATGTAATTAAATAGGCATACATACACACAAATGAGCACAAGTAGAATGGGATATTTGAATGAGATCAGTGACTTTCATCAATGCCAATATCTTGATTGTTATATTATACCATAACTTCATAAGATGTTACCATTGAGGGAAACTAGGAAAAGGGTACAAGGTATCTCTCTTTATTAGAGAATTTTTTCTTCTTCTTACTATTTTTTACATTAAGTCACTGTTTATTATTACATGATACAAAATGAATTTTCCCACCCTGAATACACTGTGTATCAATAGTTTAGTCAAAGATACTCTTCTTTTCTGAGACCAGCAGATGGTGTAAGGGTTACATTGCTGGATTCACACGTAGTTGATGAAGGTTTGAGTCCTTGACCCAGCTGCTTAAAATGCATGCTGGGTGTATGTGTGTGTGTGTGTGTGTGTGTGTGTGTGTGTGCCCAAAATCCTGAGAGGAGAATGGAGGAGAAGGAATTGAGGCATGGCCATCCCCCCAGGGGGGGGTGATTTCTTGCTTTCTGTCTCTCTTTGTCTCTCCGGTGAGCATATGTGCCTTATAGTAAAAAGAAGCTCTAAGCAAAAAGGTATTATTTTTTCAAGAGCATATACATTTATAATCATTCCAACCCAAGCTTCCATTTTTAAATTGGGTGAGCACTTTTATGATCTTAAAATATATTGACAAATTTTACTCCACAAAGAGTATAACAACTGATTATTCTACTCACTGTATGAATGAGCTAGTTACTGAACATTCTCACTATGACAGCTTTATCGATTCTGAGCCCATGCCAACATGATAGGAAATTCTATGAAACCAACATTAAGCAAGAAAAAGAGAGTTGTTTTATACTGATAAAAAATTGGGGACCGGTCCTGTGGCCTAGTGGTTAATAAAGTTGGATCCCACAGGACTGACTGGGTGGTTTAAATCCCAGCTCTGGTAGCTTGAAAAACATGCTAGGTACATGTGCATGTGTATGCATGTCAAATCTCAACAGGATGGATAAATGAAGGAGAAGGGATTGTGGTGTGACCACTCCCTATTAGAGGGTGCTTTCTTCCTCTCCCTCTCTTTGTTTCTCTCTTTGATGAGCACACATGCCCTCTGGCAATTCCTTAAAAAACTGTACTTCATAGGAATATATAAGAGCTATGATTAGATTGGAAAACTGTGGCACATGTACACTATGGAATATTTCTTAGCCATAAGGAACAATGAGAATCTGTTATTTTATGCAAAGTGGATGAATTTAGAAGATTTAATGCTAAGCAATGTAAGCCAGACTATGAAAGACAAACACTGTATGTCCCCACTAAATATATACTGGATATCTGCATTTTATGGCAGAAATGTAAAGATCAGAAGATACAGTGGTAGGGAGGACAAGCATAGATACCAGAGGCTGTAGGGGAGAAGGGTCGATAGCAGAGGGTGGGTGGGGGAACTCAGGAAAGAAATAGTTAATAGAAACAAGAATGTAAACTTCTCCAATGAAAATGATACATATGGTAATTAATATCCTTGATTTGATTTTCATGTACCATATCCATATTCTGAAAAACCATATTGTGTGCTATACAGATGTACAACAATTAAATGTGAATAGGAATTCACAAATAAAATAAAGTTTAAAAGGAATTACATAATCCTTATATATAATTAATTAATTCTTATTTCCTTATCAAATATAGCACAAAAATACATCAAGTTAAAACCCATGAAAATATCATGTAATCTCCTTGCAGACATTAACGAATCAGACAGATAATAACAGTAGAGAAAATTTTAAAATATTATGCTGAAGATTTATTCTATATCTAAATCTAAATCTACATATATCGATGTGCTCTATCTGTGTCAGACAACTGAAATAGATGCTTTTGAAATACCCATAGGATATTAAAATTTAAGCATGCACACATGCGTGCCCATGCACATACACACACAGAGTTTTAAGAAACTTAAATAGAACTATTTCAAGCCAAATTATTTAGCCAGAATATTGTAAAAGTAGGAAAAAAAGAAAAGTTTAGGCATAAGCATCAATCCAATTAAAACTTAAAATACTTTTCTCAATATTCATGTATTACAGAAAGAATCAAAACTGAACTTGTGTAGCACTTATAAACACTAAATCTTGAAAATAAATTATTGAAATATTCAAAAGAAGAGGCTACAAGATGAAGCAAAGGCCAAGTCACGGTAGTGCAGTAGTGATTCAGTGGTGGTACAATGTTCTGCAATGCTGGAAGCCATATGGAAGGTCCAGTTCAGTTCCCAGGTCAGCATGTAGTATACACGCTGAGTATGTATCTGTATGCCCATGATCCTGGCTAACTGAAAGCCTGATCAAGGGGACTGTGGTGTGAGATTCTGTTGAGAGTACTTTGTCTTCCTCTGCTCTCTCTAGAAATAATTGAACTTTAAAAAGAAAACAATGTTTTTTTTTTTCCAGAAATTGTCACAAATTTCTCCCCTTCTGGCGTCCAAGTCCTGAGAAAGATCCCTCTCACTTTAGCTCTGGGCCTGGGCAAAGACCTTGTTGCAGTTAATGAGACTATGGGACACCTGCGGCTGCTGGAAGCGATTTGCAAAGCACAGGCTGCCTCACTTTCTCCATGTGGCCACCATGTGAAGAAGCAAGGGTTAGACTGTTGTGTGATAAGAGGCGTGTGGCCCAATCACTCTTGTCACCCTGTCCAATAGCCTGCCAACTGCCAGTCATGTGACTAAGGCCATCATAGATCTCTCTGCCAACAGCCCATCCTCTCGCTGATCTCAGATGCATGAGTGGGCCTAGCAGGACTAGCTGAAGCTACCTGAACCACTCTGCTCACCCACAGACTCACGAACTACCTGAATGGTGGATATTATAGGCGACTGAGCTTGGAGGCTTGTTACAGAGCAAAATCTGTGGAATGAAAACGTAAGGTTAAGAAGGAAAGGCAGTTGCCACACAAATGTACAAGTTGTACATTGCTCTTCCATCATCTGTGCTAGTAAAATAAAGTACGTACCAGGCAAACTGTCTATAATAGATGATAGAATTGTAAGAAGATGTATAGTCTGGCTGTAAGCTGGGACTATCCTCCAAACCTGGACCTTCCTTATAAGCATCTCCTCTTCTCTCTGCCTAAGGCATAGCATGTACTCTGCTGGTGGCTTCTTTTTCTGTTTCCCACACCAGGTTATGAGCCACATCATCTCAAACTAGGAGAATCAACATGGTGATAAGAACCCTTAAGTTCTCACTCACTAGTTGGGGGCTGTGTTCCCAATGCAGAGGGTCCTTGGCTGAGTGGCCACAGGTCAGATAATGGGAACAACCTGCACAATAAAGGTCAAGTTGAACTGAGTTGACCCACAGATCTCAAGTCCAGACAGCACACACATAGTAGGTCTTTAATGCCTAGGAATGGATGTGCACACATTGTAAATATCATGCACACACAGGTGTGTTGATGCGAGTGTGCCTGGAATTATTCTGTGGTGGTTCTTCAGGTTACTCTGAGCAGAGAAGCCAGAATCATTAGCAGACGGAGTTGTCAAGTTGGCTGGCTTAGTCTTGAGCCATCTGAACGGAAGTCAAGGATTTCTGCAGGGACCTGTTCTTCCACAGGTGTTCCTACAGCATCATAAACAAGATGGAAGGGACAAGCTACATCTGTCTGTTTGTAATAAAAAAAAAAAAAAAAAACCCTTAAGAACAGACAAGATGGTACAGAGGCACCACATCTGTCGCAGTGGGACCAGAGGCCGCCAGCAGTTTTTATTTGGCTTTGTTTGTGCAGCTGGGAGGCAAGCTTGGTGGGAGGCGGAGGCGTTTGCCTTCTCAGTGCCAGCAGCACCAGGGCAATTAGAGCTGTGTCAGGCCTGCAAGATCAGGAGCTACACTGTCCCTTTCTTAGGAGCCTGGTGACCTCTCCCTGGCCTGAAATAATCACTCAGCCTTTGCACTGCCTACAGGGCAACTTCACCTCTGCCTTCATGTCAGTGCATATGTTTAAGAGATTGGTAAAGGCCCCAGGAATCTGTAAAGCTGGTGATACAGGCAAAATTCAAACTAAAATTCATTTTTTTCCCAAAAAATGATGGTTAAAAGTATGTTGGAATTAAAATGTCTTTATTCTTGATTTTTTGATTTGGTCATTCTGGATACGTTCAGTAAAGCTGCGTTTTCTTCTTTGGTTGGGGAACCTCTATTTTGTATTCCCCTCTGCCTGCTGGGTCCGACAGCCTGCATGGCCCAGAGCTTTGCACATGGCATGTCCCAGCAGTCAGGAACTCATGTGACCCATCTTTATGTTCCCAGTCCCAGAAGATGTCTGGCACATTGTAATCCTTATTGTCCATTCACAATAACTTGCTAGCTGGTAAATCCAATTCTAGGTAATTTCCAGAGATTCTTCAATGTGATCATCTTACTATCCTAGGTCTTCATATTCCTTAAGGACTTGCATTGGTATATCTCTGTGACATGGGAAGCTGGGGAGAAGTCCCAAAGACATAGTCAGCATTTGCCACTTTTTAAGTTTTTGAGCCCTGTATTGACATTGAGTTGCAAAGTTTAGAAATCACAATGTGGGGCCAGCAGGGTGTGGTGGTTAAGGTGCTGGACTCCTACATGACCAACCACAGTTCGAATCCTAGACCTGGAGGCTGGCTTTCTCACTTTCCCTCTGTCTTTTCTCTTGCTCTCTCCCTCTCTGGTCAAATTAAAATAAATACCTAAATAAATACAGTTAAATAAAATAATGACTATTTCAAGAAAAAGAAATCAGAATGTGAAATTGTCTAAACAAGTAAACTAACAAGTTGGGGTTTCATTCTGTGGATGCACTGCCTTGTAGAACATCTTCCGTTCCCAAGCCTTGTCCTTTTATGTCCTAACTTTGTTATCACACCTGAACAGTGGTTTCTTCTCATAGCTCCTCCTCTAGTTTCTACAACTGAATAGCTTTGGGCACCTTATAAGTCCTCTGTTCATCTGGCCAGCTTCCCTCTGTCCCTTATCGTCTGTATTTTCATAGGTGGCCCTTAGAGCCCGGCATAGACTGTGAGACCACTGGTACACAAAGCCCCAAGGATGCTTGTCCCAAACCAGAGTGTTCCTAGATCATGGCATTGTCAAGGTAATCCCTGTTGACACTGGTGTCCATAAGAAGAGGAAAGCCAGCACCATTCGCTCTGAGTTTAATTTATTTTTATTTTTGTTCTACAAGACTGCAAAAGTCCAGACCCATGATCCCTATCTAAAAATCCAAGCATATCAGAAGAAAGCCTTTGCTCTATAAACGAGATTAGCTATCTTCCAATTTCGGTGTATAAATTGGCTCTCAATTCCGACTTCCTCCCCTGCAGTACTCCTTCATTACAAACCATCATCGCATCAGGCTAACATTGGGAAAAAGAAAAGCAACACAACAAAATACTTAATTTCATTAATCTGTTTAGCAATACCAATATAATGAGGCATAATATTGATTTTCTTACTTAGGATTTAAAATCTCTACTTCTTCCCACAGAATAAATGCTTTAAACTGATATTCCACCTCTTTACAGTCACATCTTTAATTTAGTTGTTATAATTAGGCATTAACGGGTGTCAGTAGGATAGCCAGTTAGAGACCATTCTGTTCTGCTTGTCTTGATTATCACAGTTTAGATGTAAAGTAAATTAGAATGAAAGACTATACAGTCCAATTACAGATAAAAGCAGCAAACTGCACTGTTGTAATTAGATGCCAGGACTATTTTTCTTAGATTTTGTATCTCTGAGGGCCCTTCTTATAGCTACTTGGCTGAAGACACTGCTGAAATATTTCAGAAAGGGTCTGAGTCTTTGCAGCCATATTGTGTTTTCCAGAACTTGAACTTCTGACTGGGTTTTCTTCCTGGAAATCTTTTTACCCTGAGCCCGTTAAGGACCTGCTGGATCTTTCATTTCTTGGGGCCATCCTTGTCTCTTTCTGCCTGGGCAGCTCAGGAAAATTGAGGTGCAAGGGTTGGTTTCTTTGTGTGCCCTCTGGTTGCTCCTGTCTCACTTCTTTCTACCTCTCTTTCTCACTGTTGTCAAACCTTGGGTATTGCCCTAACTTTTGGCTCAGCCTGGTGATCCAAACCTTGCTTTCAACCCTGCTGATGGTTTTCTAGAAGTGAGGATTATGCTAAGTGGTGTCTGCCTGTGAGTGCTGTTTACCTTTGAATAAAGAAGGCTGACCAGGAACAGCCAAATGTGGCCACCGAAGAGTGACTTGGCAGTAGCAGGACTCATCCATTCTCATAAACATTTACAGGCTGCCCACTCTGCCAGACATGAGGCCACCCTAGGTCTCCAACCTCGAGTCCCCCATGGTTGGTAGGTGAGTGTCTATGAACCAACCCATCCTCCAGCCTTGTCCCTCAGTGTACTGTTATCATAACATGGTATAAAAAACGCCCATGAGGATGAAATCTCTGTGTCCTGGGAGGGACGGTCTATCTCCCTTCTCTGTCCAGCCTGAGTTGTTTTGAGGAGGGAAAAGGACTTATTTGGGCACCAAGGTAAGTTCCAGAAGGAATTTCATGTGTAAGTCAAAAGCACAGAAATGGTCTCAGATGGCTAGAGAGTGGTGGGAAATAAGGCCATAAGAAGAAGGGCAGCAGGGCCATGAAAGATCTGGTGAGATAAGCTAGACCTAACTCTGTTAGAAACTTTGTCATGGGAAAAAATTCATAGGGACTGCTCTGCATTGAAGTAGATCCCCTTCCCTCACCTTCTGTCCTATTAAAGTCCTGGTACAGACTGGCATATGGATATCTAACAAAAGCCAAAACCAAAGAGGAAACCTTAGTTCCCACACATGTTTTAGGAGAGAGTCACTGTTGATTTAAGAAGATTCCTTTTATTCTCATGATGAATTAATTTCCTGGAGATCGTTTAAGGTGTGATCCAAGCATATATTTTCTTTTGCGACCAAACGGATCTGACCTCTGACTAATTTTGCCTACAATTAGTTTGGTGTAATTACCACCACTTACAATTCAGTCTGCTTTCACTAAAAAAAATTATTGTTCACGGGGTCATAAAACTCTTTAAAAATTGCTTAATGAAAAATGGAGCCTTGGGAATGTCTCATGAGATAAGCTCAGTCATTAAATCCTGGACTTACTGTGGGCAGGAGGTGGTAGCTTGTGCTGGAAGTTCTTCAGCAGCATGTGTGTGTGTGTGTGTGTGTGTGTGTGTGTTGCACATATGTGTGTACATATGTGCATGTGTGTGAGCATGTTTAAGTGAAAGTTGGGGAAGTGCATACAGTTGCAATGTTGGAGAGGAGCCCTCTTTTGTAGGATCCCTCTGTGCCCCTGGCTTTGCAGTCTGGCAGGGTGTATCCTCTGATTTTCTTTTCATGGTTCAGGATGGACAGATCCAGTCAGAATAAAGAAATAATGGGACCAGTAGTTAGCGTAATGGCTATGTCGCTGAACTCCCATGTAGTCAACCACTGTTCGAGTCCTGGACCCGGTGGCTTAAACTCACGCTGAGCGCATGTGCGTGCATGCCCAAGATCCTGAGGAGAATGGATGGAGGAGGGATTGTGGTGTGGCCATCCCCCCTGGGGGGTGATTTTTTGCTTTATGTCTCTCTGTCTCTCTCTGTCTTTCTCGTGAGTTCACACGCCCTATAGCAAAATCTCTCCAAATAAAAATAAAAATAAAAAAGAAAGAAAGAATGAGGGTACAATATCGAAGACCAAGTACCAACCTCTAAGCCAATTGTATCATTCATAGGTAGATGCTGTCTGAGCTAAGCCCACTCTAACTGGGCCCCTGCAGTCTAGGTATTCACTGCCTGGCGGGGTAATGGACAGCCATGCTTTTCTTCCTGGCCTCATTTCCCTATGACAAACTTCCTTCCATAAGTCACTCCTGATTACCAGATTGTCCGATTGTGTGGAGTGGCAGTATATATATATATATATATATATATATATATATATATATATACAGATAGATTTTTTTTTTGAGTGAGAGATCTTTGCTATAGCATGAGTGTGCTCACCAGAGAGACAGAGAGAGACAGAGAGACAGAAAGCAAGAAATCATCCCCCAGAAGGGATGGCCATGCCGCAATCCCTTCTCCCTTATTCTCCTTGGGATTTGGGGCACACCTACACACATGTGCCTGCTATGAATTTCAAACTGCTTGGTCCAGAACTTGAACCACAATTGGCCATGTGGAAGTCCAACATAACCATTATGCCATCTGCTGGTCCCTGCAGCTGTCCATTCTTAGTTATCCCAAATGGACTGGTACTGCACCCACTCCCATATCTCCTCTCCCTCGCCTCACTACTGGGCTGGAATTAGTAGTGAAACTGACAATTCTTGAAGTTCATTCAACAACACATGTTTTTGAAGTATAAGGAGTGCATTGGTCAACCTTGTTCTGATGAGCTGGGTGTACACACACATATTGTGATGTTCTCGGTGTGTATTCCTCAGATTTTGGAGAGAGATAGAACTGGTAGGATATATGGAAATAGATATATGAGAGAGGACTTATCATGGGAATTGACTCATGCAATAATGGAAGCTAGGACATCCCATGATCTGCTGTTTGCAAACTGGAGATGGTACAGCTCTGTCTAAGTCCAAGGCCTGAGAACCTGGAGCACCTCTGGTGTGAGTCCTGGAGCTCAAAGGCTGGAGAACCTATAGTGCTAATGTCCAAGGGCAGAAGAAGAGACCCAGATACAGAAGGGAGAGAGCACAAATTCGCCTTTCCTCTGCCCTTGTTTCCGCAGATCCTCAATCAACTGGATGGTACCCACCCACTTTGGGTGAAGGAGGATCTTCCCTACTAAGTCCACTTATTCAAATGGCTTCTCTATTCCAGAAACACTCTCACAGACATACTCAGAAATAATGCTTTACTGGATATCTGGATATTCTTTAACCTAGTCGTCTGAACATCTAAAACTGAGCATCACGGGGTGTGTGCACACACGTTCTTATGTTCTGGGTGTGCACAGACATGTCATCATGTTACAGTTCTGTCCAGACATGCTCTGATATACTGGGGTGCACACATATGTTCTCATTTTTTACTTGTGCACAGATAGGCTCTGAGTTTCTGGGTGTTCATGTACATATTCTCATGTTCTGATCATGCACACACGTGTTCTCATGTTCTAGTTATACATGCATGTGCTGTGCTCTGCTCTTTGGAAGGCACACATATATTCTCATGTTTTGGCCCATACAAATTTTCATGTTCTAGTTTTGCACACACATGTTGTCATGCTCTTGGTGAATACATATGTTCCCATATTCTGGGCTTGCACCTATGTGTGCTGATGTTCTGGGTGCTCACACACATATTCTTATTTTCTGATGATTTCGTGTTCTGCACACACATGTTCTGATGTGCTAAGGTGCACACACATGTTCTCATGTTCTAGTTTTTCTTATACATGCCCTGATGTTCTAGCTTTTCTTACACATGCCCTGATGTTCTAGTTTTTCTTACACATGCCCTGATGTTCTGCTTTTGTACACACATGTTCTCATATTCTGGGTGTGCACACATATGACCCACTGTTCTGAGTACATGTACCTACACTCATGTTCTAGGCACATTCACACATGTCCCATGTTTTGTGCACGCATACCTTAGCTTGTGTGACTTTGTAGTATCTCTTCTGTTTGGGTTGGAACAGGGCTGAGGGTGAGAAGAGCCTGTTGGTAAAGACCTGTGAGGAGAATGAGGATTCCCAGCTCTGGGGTTGTCTAGAAACTTCCTGCAGAATCTTCAGCGCTCAATGTGTGAGCATGTGGCTGACAGGGACAAAGTCCCCCTGAGACTATAGCTGTAGCTCTGGCATCAGACATGAGTGTTCTCCAAGCCCACTGTGCAACCCAGCTGTTTGTCTTCAGCTCAGCACACACAGGTCCACCCAGCAGGTGAGCAAGAAATGCAAGGTAACACTCCAAATGAACCACTCTGCTCAGAAAGCAATTTATCTGGGAAGACAGGACTTAAACCACCAAACAGCACAGGAATAAAAGGAATAGAGTTCTTGGGTGGCCACTAATGGCCAGAGGTTCGGTTGTCGCCTAGAGATGTGTGTGTGTTTGTGTGCGCTAATGCTCTTTACGTTCACAAAATCAAGTTTTGTGGTTTCTCTTGAAAACATGGCAGATTTGGCCATAGCAGCCAGAGCTTAGTACCTGAGTTTCTCAAGAGCCCTCACTCCCCCTAGAGTGTCATCCTCTATTCTGTGTTCTGACTCTCCGAACCCCTTGGGCCCTTGTGTGTAGCAGTGCTCCCCCTGGGCAAGCCACCTAACCTTTCCCTGTCCCATTGCCCTCATCTGAAAACAGGAGTGATGCTGGTACTGCTGCCTTGTCCTGTTGCTGTGGAGACTAAATAAGGCAGTGCCCTTTTGCTCTAGGGCCCGTGCACTCCCCAGAGAGACAGAAAGTGAGAAATCACCTCCAGGGGGGATGGTCCTGTCGCAACTCTTTCTCCCTCATTCTCCTCTTGGAATTTTGGGCATGCACACACACATGCCTGGTGTGAGTTTGAAGCCCCCAGGTTCAGGACTCGAACCATGTTTGACTATTTGGGAGCCCAACAACATAACCATTACCCCATCTGCTGGTCCCACAAGGTGAAGTCCTTAAAGGACTTAGATCTACATGAGGCAGAAAAAAAAAGCACCCAGAAAGTGCCTGACATTATCATCTTTATGATTATATTTATATAATAATTATATAATTATGAATTGTATACTTAAGTTACTATATAATTACATCAATTTTATCATTGTAAATTATATAAATTTTTATCACTATATAATTTTTAATATGCGATAATATTTAGTAGTGGTCTATTATTCCTGCTGAACCGATACAGAAGCCTGCATCAGCTTAACCCAGAGATTAAACTGCCGAGTCCCAGTTTGTCTTCCACCTCCTGCAGCCAAATGGCATGAGTTCTGAACTTGGTTTCCTGTAGCACTTTTTAGAGGTAATGGATATTTGGCAAAAGGAACAAACCGAAGTCTGCCTAAATTAAATCAAGAACTTTTATGTTACAAATTGTTCCCAAATTCCAGGGGAAAGTATAATTGTATGCAGTATGGAATTCACAAGTGCATTGTGCAAGGATCATATTCCAGTCCCTATCGCTGGCAAATTCATCTCTGACTCTCAGAATGCCTGGAGACAACAGGACCCTGGCACTTGAGTGTTCTAAGTGTGGATGGTGATAAATGGATGTCTTTTGTTTATGTAACTTAAATCTGAGTGTTCTCTTCAGAGGTAGGAGAGTTCCTTCCAAATTATCTTTATGGAAAACACACACACACACACACACACACCAGTTCTTTAGACTTAGAGTTCACTTTCCTTAAGGGAAACATGTCTTTTGATAACTAGAATTTGTTTTCAGAAAAGTACTTGGATTCTGTTAAACTGTGCCCAATAGTGTGTTTCAATTCTTATGTGACATACTGATTTAGAAAGAATATCTTTTGTGAAATGAGACTTGCGAACCAAAGGATGCAGTACATCGTGTTAGTGATTCAGTGTTCATTAGGAAGTGAACTTTGTGAGGTTTTAAAGCAGCCTACACCTTACCCTTGTATGGAAACAAAATAAAACGGTGTCAGGAGTATTCTATTGGTTTGGGCAGGGCTGGAAGAAGATACCTGTGTTTGGGTTCCCATCGCTTCTGAAATTTCTGAAGCATCCTTTGGAAATGCAAGTGGCAACAAATCCGTCCTTGGTTAGGAGGTTCTGGGCATGGACACATCAGTGCTTTTTCAATGTATCTTGGGCAACAAGAATTTCCTGATCACCTTCTATATGCCCAGAGTTGTTCCCACTGTTAGGAATATAGCAGTAAAAGGAAGTCCCACTGTATTCCAACAACTATTTTTTGACTGCCTGCCAAGTACCCAGGACTGTGGTGTTAGCAATACAGTAATGATCAAGGCAAACAAAGCACTTTTTCTACATGTGTTCACTCTCAGGTGGAGACACAATCAGTAAAAGCATAAATGATGCAAGGTCAAGAATGACAGGTGTCATGATGAAAATACGGGCAGATGAGTACACAGAGAATCATGGGGGAAGGCAGATAGTGCTGGAGCAGCCTCTTTGAGAATCCCCTATTTAAACGATCGTGAGGTGTTGGGGGGAAGCCTCCATGCAGAGCACAGCCTTGACTCCCCTGAGGAGTGGGGGAGCAGATGAGGATGGAGGACAGGAAGGGTCAGGTCACAACAGGCCTCATAGTGCCTGAAAGGAGTTCCGAGTTCATTTTGAATGTGTAGGAAGCCTTTTGAGCAGGGTAGTAACACTATCTTTAGTTCTTTGCTAGAGTTAAAATTCCCAGTCCAAACAAATTGGGAAGCTAAAACATACTTTGGGGACCCCTCCAGTAAATGGGGGCCAGGTAGGCCAAGGAGTCAGTAGTGAAGCTCCAGGGAGAGGGAGGGGTCATAGCAAACCCAGACACAGACTGGGGCTTCTTTGGAGGAAGATGAGTGCTTTTTTCCGCCATAGTGGAGAACAGCCCAGAGAGAGTAGGAGAATTGGCACCCAAGTAACACCAAAAGAATCCTTGATCAAGCAGTCATGGGCAGTTATGAGCCTAGTATTTTTTTTTTTTAAGACAGGGTCTCATTATTTTAAGATCCTCCTGCCTCAGATGCATGCCATTGTGCCTGGCTTTTAAGGTGGGTTTGAAATCAAGCCTGGACCTTCCATGTCGCCTCAGGCTCCTGAGTAGCAGCACCTACCAGCACCAATTACAGTGGCTGGGTTCTAGTATTATTATTTATTTATTTTAGGTCTTTGCCCTAGGCCATGTGTACTCACTAGTGAGAGACAGGGTTGGCCATACCACAATCTCTTCTCTTCCATTCTCCTCTCAGGATTTTGGGCATGCATACACACATGCCCAGCTTGATTTTCAAGCTACACCACCTTCTGCTCCACCCCACCAGTATTTCTATTGTATATATTTAAAGTATACAGTATGATATTTTGATAGATATCTATATGGTGAACTGATTACTGCAATAAACAAATGAACATACCCCTATTCTTAGACATAACCAGTATATAACAAAGTATGTCAATTATAGACTTAGGCACCCTACGTAACTGCAGCTCTGTACCTTTGGGCCAATATTTTCCCACCTCCTGCCTCTGGTAAAGCCAATTCATTATCTGCTTCTTTGTAATTGACTTTTCTAGATTCGACATGTCAGTGAGGTGATACACTACTTTTCTCATCTGCATGGCATATTTCATTTAGCATAACATCCTCTAGATTCATCTATGTTGCCCCACATGGCAGGCAGGCAAGTTGGACCCAAGTTGTCTGTAGTGTCTAGCTTTTTCAGCTTGTCCCTAGACAGCCAGTCACATACTCAATTGCTACTTGTCCATGAGGTATCTAGACATCATGCCCTGCCTTTGTTTCCAGTTCTCTTAAGTCCATTGGACTTACTGGAAAGCTCTGTGGTCTTCTTTCCTCTTGTTGACAAAGAACAAGTGCCTACATCCAGGTATGGGTCTCTGTATGTTATAATCCTTGCATTCATGTGAGCATATCATATGGAACTAGGCACCTAGGAGGTACAGCTGTAGGAAAATAACATGCCCCATAGTTGGTGTCTCTGCCTTGAGATTACTCCCAACCTTTCCTTTACCTGGTGAGCCAGGACAGCTTGGAGAAGACATCTGGTGGTCATGGGATCCACATTGCTCTTCTCAAGCTTGGGAGTCCAGGCCCTTGTCCCTATCCTGTATGCCTGGACATTGAGGCTGGGCTGCCTCTAGGTTGTGAAAGTGTCAGTGTGCTAGTGATTTTCCTGTTCCTTGATCTTTAGCAGATACAGCCACCACAGGGATGCTGACTGGAGGCCTCTGAGCACTCTGAGTCCGCGTTATTATGGCAAACTTAAGAGTAGTAAATAAAAGGAACAAACGAAATAAAAACACAAAATGAAAAAATAATTAAAACAATAACTATTCCATTCATTCTGAGCACATCATCCAAGATTGCATTAGAAAAAAAACTACAATAAAAACATGCTTTTAATCTGATAGTAAAAAAGCCCAATAAAATAAAAATGAGCTCCATTAATGAAAATAATGGCTCTTACCCCAGCCAGTTAAAATGCTGAGCTTATGTGTTTTGGGGTTTGGGGGAGCTAAGGACTGTGTTTTTTTTTTTTTTTCTCCCCTCCACAGCTGGTGATAGATTTGCTTTTGTTACATACTCGAGATGGCCCCAGCTAATTAGTATTGCTCAATATGGAATCTTACCTTTTGTATGAAACCTGAAGAAATTGTGTAGGAAGACAACCAATTCCTGGGGAAATGGGCAAAAAGAAAATTGTGCTCTAGTTAAGATTTGGACTTCAGAAAGGAACTCAAAGGTGTGTGTGTGTGTGTGTGTGTGTGTGGTGCGTGTGTGTGTGTGGTGCGTGTGTGTGCGTGCACGCCTGTGTGTATTGCCTCTCCTTTTCTTGCTCTCTCAACCTCTCTTCTGTCCTCCTCATTACTTCAATTTGCTTTTGCCCCTTTTCGGAAATGACTTTAATTTTCTTGCAGATGACAGGTAAGCCCCACCTCAGACTCTTTTTGGATGTAATGGAGGTATAAATAGATAAGTCCACAATAATAGGAGACCTCAGCAAGACCCTTTCCTTTTATTTTTGTTAGAAAAAATGTGTGGCCAGAGTTTAGGACCTCCTCCCCCATTATGCATCTGCTGTCTTAAATGGCCTTCTCACTGTGGCCTTCTCCTGGGGCACTTTTCCCCACTCCTTGCTGGCACATATTGCAAACTGTAATTTGCAATTATTTGCATGTTTGCTTGCTTCATTCTGAATTCTTTGAGTGTAGCTGCAATAGAAGGAATAACACCATGCACAGTCTAGGTTTTGACCTCTGAAGTCTCTGCTGAGAGTCAACCTTACCAAACCTAGGACAAAGCTCATCCTGAGGGACTCTCTGTCCATTTCCTCAGCCCCTGTGCTGCCCTCCCAGGGCCCTGGTGCTACTACTACAAGTACTTATTTGTTCAAATGAATATTAACATTGTAATTTAGTACCTAATTATGCTTCGCTAGTCATAACTGGAAATGTGGTATTAAAATCCGTACATGCTCTTTGGCTATCAGCATGTACCTCTGTCAATATCCTGGAATTGCTGGAGATTTCTTTAATGTACAATCTTTGAGCTCATATCTCTCCCTTTGGCTGATCCTCCCATGTCGCTTACAGATTTACTCTCTGCTGCGATCATCGTATTGAGCACTGCAGTCTTGCTTGCATGAAACAGGATGTTTGGAGTTCAACTCCTTCCTGAGGAAGTGTGTGCATAGATGGTTTTCAAAATGGCTTCGCCTTTTCTCAGAGATTATTTTCAGCCACAGAGCATAAGTGCTTAGATTTTTAGAACAACAGAAAGATAGACCTGCCTTCATGCATCGTACCTGACATACAATAAGTGCTCAATAAAGTTTTACTTAATGTTACTAGTCTTATCTCCTTCTCTTGCTTAGTGGCTCTTAACCCTGACCATATACTTTAAAATTGGCATTTTACAAAAAATACTGAGTCCTGGACTCAGGTCAGAATAATGAGATCTGAGCCTCGATAGGGTTTCCTGATGGTCCAGCAGGCAGGTACAACTAAGATCATTGCTAAGGCACAGCCAACACACGCATATTTTAAGTAACCACTGTTCCTTGTATGGAAAGTTCTAGTTAATAACAGCTGTCGACAAATTATTGAAAACTTAGTTTCTGCCCTTAACTACTATAAACTGATTAGCCATACATAAAAAGAGTGGTGGAGAAAGAGGAAAAACAGGTTTTATATTGGTAAAAATAACTCTGAAACCAGACTACTCTATTAAAGAAAAGACTGTCCCAATAGTAATTATGTCTGTTTGAAATTACATTTCTGTTTTTTAATTATTTTATATATTATATATATATTGTTTGTTTTGTTTTGTTTTTTGGAGAGGTTTTTGCTATAGGGCATGTGCGCTCACCAGAAAGACAGAGAGACAGAAAGCAAGAAATCACTCCCCAGGGGGGATGGCCATGCAGCAATCCCTTCTCCTCCACTTTCCTCTTGGGATCTTGGGCACACATGCACACATGCCCAGCATGAGTTTAAGCCACTGAGTCCAGGACTCGAATCGTGGTCAACTACATAAGAGTTCAGCAATATAGCCATTATGTCAACTGCTGGTCCCTATTTATATATTTTTTATTACTATTCATACATTATATCACTATACATCATTTAGAGCATGAGGAAACTTTACCCAGCATGATATACACCTCAGTCTAGCCCAGTTGAGACCAACATACACATCATCGTCAACAGATAATAAACCTTATCTATGTCCCATAAGTGTCTTATCTCTCCATTTCCCCCCCAAATTTCCTATGCTCTTCCCCTCCCACACTCTTTTTCCACTTTGTCTCTGGTATTCGTTACAATTTTTAATACTTTTATGTTCTCCAGTCTTTTAGTCTCTACCATAGAGTGCAGATAGTCGGTATATGTTAAGTGGAGACATGCAATGTCTCTCTTTCATAGCCTGACTTGCTTCACTCAGTAACAAATCTTCCATATTTGTCCACTTTCTATCAAATTCCAGGGCCTTGTTGTTTTTTATGGCTGAATAGTATTCCATGGAGTATATGTGCCACAATTTTTCAATCCATTCATCTGTCTGTGAACATTTGGGTTGGTTCCATGTCTTAGCAATCATGAATAAGGCTGCAATGAATATGGATGTGCAAGAGCTTTTCTGACTGAGTGCTCTCCTGTCCTTTGGGTAGATACCCAGGAGTGGAATTGCTAGATCTAACCTCCAAGTGCTTTGTGCAGATTCTCTTAAAGTAAATCTCCACACTATTGGCAGAACCAGGTGGTTTTCATAGGATGTCCATGGCTCATAACCAACAACCCTACTAGTTAAGAGTCAGGAACACCATCCATGGCTTCTGTTTTGGAAACATCCATTTGCAACTTGGCAAAAAAAGAAACATAACAACTAGGATGTCAGGAGGTTATTGTCTAAGGAATTGTGTATCATCTGACAACCCTATTATGTTTATAGGTAGATTTACTGAGCAAAGAGGAGCCAGCCCCATGCTGGAGAATCATGAGGATAGCATGGAGTTAGCATGAGCTTCCTGCAAGCAAACTCTCTTCCTAGCCAAGTATTTTCATCCATGTCCTTGGGTTCTATAAATCCCACCCAGACCCCCAGACCTCTCACCATGGTGAAATATTTACATGTAAAATTCCAAAAACACTGAACATAAGTTGGGTTTTAGTGGTTTTTGCTTTGTTTTGTTTTGTTTTGTTTTTTACTCACCAGCTCTAGCACCAAGCCATATCAGGAAAACTTCACCTAAGCTGATTTGAGTTAAAGGCACACCACACAAGAGCCTTTGCACAAGTTGAGCTGAATCTCCCAGGGCCATGCACTAGAATTACCTGGTCAACTTTCCCAAACTACATTTTGGTTGGACTCTGGAGATTCTGATTCTGTGAGTTCCTTAAGTGATTCAGGCAGCCTGACTCTTGGGATCCCAGGTTAGAGCACAAAAATCATAAGCTGTGCCTGCCTCCCTGGTGAGATGAACACTCATCCTAGGCACTGGTTTGTCAAGGTGGTCTCCAGGGAACATAGGATTTAGCACAGGTGCCTCAGGATTAAGGGGGCTGACCTGTGTGTCCCCTCTCCTCAGATATGCTGGGATCTGAAGTTATATTTCATTTCTTTAGGACCAAGTGATCATGGAAGATTAAAAACCTAGATCAACTCCCCCCATGAGTGCCACTAGTATGCTGTGGTGGGAGAGATTGTTCTTACTGTTTTTATCATTGGAAAGTAAAGAAATGTAATGAAATCAACTAAATGACTCTTGGAGTTCATGTAGGTTATGGACATGATGCCTCAGGAGGCCCATCCTGAGGGGGAATTTAGTCCTTCTGTCCTGAGAATGGGCTGACGTTGGAATTTTCACTGGGAACTCAGACTATTCTGAACTCCATAGCTTCAACCCAAAGACAGTGATTTGAAACTTTGTTCTTGAGGTTTGGGGGGAAATACCCTTCCTGCCTCCTGAACCCAATCTATCTGTTCTTATAGGAACCTTCCTTTCCTTGGTTAGGTCACAGGGAAGTGTTCACCCTGAGGCCGGCTGCATGGTCCTCAGGGAAGGTCTTGGACTGGGAAGAAGAACTGGGTTCTGCACTAAATAGCGACCATGCCACCTGGCTCTTGCTCACCCTCAGCAACATTGTGCATCTGGGATTCCTTAAATTTTTTTAGTTAGCATTGCTTTGTTTAGGTGAATGGCAGTGCAAGAATCATGAAGTGTGATGTATATTGGTTTCTTCGAAATGCCTTCTTCAATTATCAGCCTGAGTTTTCCCTGAAAGGTCAAAGTCTCTAATCTCAAATAGTGGCAGAATTTAGGTTGAGTTGTGAGAGTGATTGGGGGCTGAAAACAACAGCTGTTGGGAGCCCTGAGTATTGGAAATGCTGTTTCTTCCATCTGGACATCTGCTTCCAACACTCCACCCAGAAGAATGGGAAATGTGGGCTCTCTTAAAGACAAGCAAATAACAAAAACAAAACTCTAAGCTTTCACTGCTTTCATTACAAAAGATATAAGTTCGTTGTAGAACTGTTTAGAAGACACAGAAGAAATAAAAAAGAAAATGAAAATGACCACTTCCCACCATACTCTGAAATGACAACATTCGTATTTATTTATTTACTCTGCCCTTATTCTAAGCTTTTTTTTTTTTTTTTTTTTTTTACAAAACAGCATTATACCATATCCATATGTATTATTTTATTCTCTGGTATTTTCTACTGAGAAATAGATGATGGTCATACATCTTCCTCTGTCAAATATTATTTTTAATATCATATTTTAATGACTACATAGCATGTAATTATCTGAATGTGTTAATTTAATCAGTACCTCAATATTAAATATTAAGGTTTTTACCATTTTCACATCACTTTTTCCCTATCTTCCTGTAACAAAAAATATAAATTATAGCATGGGAATATTTACATATATCCATGATGATCACTTAGGATAAGTTTCTAAACTAAGTTTTCTTTTAATGGGTTTGAATCTGGAAGGACCGGCCAACTGCAAGACTATTTTCACATCCTTACAACTATTTGTTCTCTCAAGGGATAGCACAGCAAACCCCTCATCTTTCTCTCACCACATGGTGGTGTTGGGGCACACATGACATTTAGGGGTTATGCTCCCCAGGAGCGTAAAACCTGTAAGCTATAAGGTTATTGGTGGGATAGATGCTTGGTATTTTGAACACTTAATCTGGTATCTTTTCACCAGAATATACTGCCCCAGAAGCTCACAGAATCCTCTTGAACATAAAGACAACAAGGGGCACCCTTGTTTCTGATGTGCTGCTACTTTCTACCATTTCCCCAAGCATTCAGAAGGTGAGTAGTCATTAGTGTTTGGCTACTGATTTCCCTAAGATCTCTGGTGCTGATGACAACCAGGATATAACCTGGGAGAGGGTCCAGGGGCCTGTCCCTGTTGATAGGTAAGTGAGTCCTGTCAGTCCTGGACACTTTTTACATGAATAGCTAAACAGTAGTCTAAGGACATACGCAAACAACCAGAACCCAGAGGAGGCATGGTAGGCTTTGAGGTTTTAAGCCACTCCTACAGCCATTAGCTGAAGACCACATGAACACACCTCCAGCCAAACAAAATGTGCCTACACAAACCCACTCAGATGGTGTTAGGAGAGACTTCTTACAGAGTCAAAACATACGCCAGGCCTCATTTTGGTAGGGATGTCCCAAGTCCTCAGTGTTGGAGTTGGGAGTTTAAAGGAGCATGTCAAAGATCCTCTTTGAATTGGGTGCTGTCAGGAAATGGAAGAAATTCTATGCCTTAATTGACATGCAGGAGGTCTGAGGAATAGAGTAGGGATACACATTACTAAGAAAAATGATTTAATCATGCTCAATGGGAAAGGGTAGTGTTTGGACTTTGTGTGGTTTGGATTGTGTTCTTCTGGTCTGTGCTCAGACGTGATTAGGGAATGCCGTGCTTCGTGTCACTCCATCATGGTCACTGAATGACCTCGGATCTTGGTGTTGGTTGAAATGATCTGTGTTCAATTGGCAACCACTGTGGTCCAGAGTGCCAAGCCAGCACCCAGCTGACAGCTGGCAGGGGCTGCTTTTGTTCTTCTTCAGATCTCTGCCATTCTGTTTATTGCTGATTCATTCACTGAACACATCTTTTTTGAGTGCCTGTGCTAGGTCACACCTTTCACCTTGCTTTGGACCACCACAGCTGAAATGACTTACGCTCTAGAACTTTCTCTCTCTTGTCCATTATCCAAGTCGACCATTCTGTGTACCATTTTGTCACTTGTCCAACTCGGTATCAATGTGTACAGATTAAAAACATTTTTTCCTTTGTCTTCGTGGTACATAAATTGTAAACTGTGTGTTAGCTTTAATAAGTTATAATTTATATTTGGGTCATTTAACAAATGTAAGGGTGTAATTCAATAAGATTTTAAAAGTTTATTTATTTCCTAAAAGAGAGAGACGCACGCTCAACAGGATCTTCATGCCATAATTCTCTCTCCATTGCTGTGTGTTGAGGCGGTCCTGGGATACAAACCTGGAGCCTTTCCACATGGCCTCCGGCACTGCATAGCTATGCCCCTATTACCTGTGCTTCACTTTTTAAAATAAGTATAATATTTGCTTTTAAATTTTTTTAAATAAATGCTATTTATGAAGAAGTTTCCCTCTGTTACTACTTTGATGACAGGTGTTTTATTTTTTTTTAATCATGTATATAGGCCGAATTTTGTCAAATGTCTTATCTGCAATTGATATAATCAAATGATTTTTTTCTTCAATCTGTTGATAAGGTGGATTACATTCATTGATTTTGGAATGTTGATCTAACCTTGTATATCTGAAATAAATCCAACTAGGTCATATTGTCTAATCTTTTTATATTAGTGAGTTGATTTGCTAATTTTGCTTTTGCATTTACTCATTTATTTATCTTAGTTTTTGCCATAGGATGTGTGTGATGAGAGGAAGAGAGAGAGAAAAATGAGAACTATCCCCTCCCCCCACCCACACACACACCTGGGAAATAGCTATGCTGCAATCCTTTCTTTTCCATTCTCTTCTCAGGATTTTGGGCATGCATGCACACACACCCAATGTGTTTTTCAAGCTGCCATGATCAGGATTCATACCATGCAACTGGCCATGTGGGATTCAACTGCATTAACCAGCACACCACCAACTGAATCTCCAGTTTACTAATATTTTGTCAAATATTAGTGAATTTGTGTCTAGGTTCAAGAGAGACATTGTGTTGTTTTCTTAGTTTGTACTGTACTTGTTTGGGGGATAAAAATGAATTGAAAGTACTTTTTGTTTTAAATAATTTCACTTTTCTTTTTTTTTACATTTAATCACGGGACATCTTTATAACACACAAAATGGATTTTCCTAGCATGAATAAAATGTATCAAAAATATATGATAAAGATATTACCATATACATTATCAGCAGCAGATAATCTTCTAATTTTGTGTTCATTGAATGTTTTGCTTCTTTTTGTTACTGCTTGATTCCCTCCCTCTCACCACCAGCACTGTCCATCCTTCTCCCACACTGTCTCTAGTATCCATAGTTGTTCTCCATGTTTTTATGCCCTCTAATCTTTCTGTTTCTGTCATAGAGTGCAGAAATTCAGCATGTATTAAGCACACCATGCTTCTTTTTTATAGTCTGACTTGCTTCACTCAGCATCACATTTGTCTGCTTTAGATCAAATGCCATGGACTCATTGTTTTTTTATGACTGAGTAGTATTCCATAATGTATATGAGTCATACTTTTTTTTTTTTTTTGAGAGGTTTTTGCTATAGGGCGCATGCACTCACCAGAAAGACAGAGAAAGACAGAAAGACAGAAAGAGAGAAATCATCCTCCATGGGGGATGGCCACGCCGCAATCCCTTCTCCTCCATTCTCCTCTCGGGATCTTGGGCACGCACGCACACATGCCTGGCGTGAGTTTTAAGCCACCAGGTCCAGGACACAAACTGCGGTCGACTACGTGGGAGTCCAGCGACACTGCCATTATGCCAACTGCTGGTCCCTGAATCACACTTTTTCAATCCATTCATCTGTTCTAGGACACTTGGGTTGATTCCATGTTTTAGCATATGTGAATAAAGCTGCAAAAAACATGGATGTGCAGGTATTTTTCTGACTGAGTGTATTCGTATTTTTTGAGTAGATACTAAGGAATGGAATTAGTTGATCATATGGTAGTTTTATTTGAAGGTTTTAGAGAAATCTTAATATTGTTCTTCATAGTAGTTGTATTAATTTATATTCCCACCAACAGTGCAGAAGGGTTCCCTTTTCACAGCAGCCTCGCCAGCACATATCATTTTTTTTTTTAAATCTTAGCCATTCTGACTGGGGTTAGATGGCATCTCAGTGTGGTTTTGATTTGCATCTCCTTTATGATAATGAATATTGAAAATTTTTTCATATGATTTTTGGCCATTTGTATGTCTGTCTTGGAGAGTTGTTTGTTCAGTTCATTTTCCCAGTTTTGTAAGTGGATTGATTAATTTTTTTTCACTTAAGCAGCTTGAGTTCCCTGTATATTCTACTTATCAGAGGTATAGAGTGAAAATATATTCTCCTATTCCAAGTGTTGTCAGTTCACTCTAATTATTGTTTCTTTTGATGTACAGAAGCTTTTAACCTTATGTAATCCCAGTTGTCTATTTTTGAGATTATTTCCTGTGCTTTGGGGATCTTATTTAAAGTCTTTGCCAATTTTGATGTCTCCAAGAATTTTTCCTGTGTTTTCCACCAGTAGTTTTATAGTTTGAAGTTTTATGTTCAGATTTTTTTTATCAAATTTGAGTTGATTTTTTTAATGATGAGTTTTATTTTTCTGCAGGTGGATAACCAGTTTTTTCAGCACCATTTGCTGAAGAGATTTTCTTTTTCCCACTGGATTAATTTGTGCCCTTTGTCAAAAATCAATTGGCTGTGTTTGGGGGTTTATTTTTTAGTTCTCTATTCTGTTCCATTGGTCTACACACCTGTTTTTGTGCCAGTACCATGTTGTTTTGAAAGTGCTTCTTCCTCTTCTTCTTCTTTTTTTTTCTTTCTGGAAACGATTGTGTACAAAGTTGTTAATTCTAAATGTTTAGTAAACTTTCCCAGTGAAACAATTTGTTTCTTTTTCAAGAGATTTGTAATGACAAATTCAATTTATTTAATGATTATAGGACTGATTGAGTTATCGATTTCATCTTGGTTGAGTTTGGGTGGTTCGTGGTTTTTGAAGAATTGATTCATTTCTACTAAGTTGCAAATTTATGAATGTTATATATCTCATAGTAGTCCATTATTCTTTCAATGGCTGTAGGATCTGTTGTAATAGCCCATTCTATTTTTAATTTTAAAGACTTTCTGTCTTTTCTCATTTATGTTGGCCAGTCTTGATAGAGATTTATAATTTTAAGTTCTTTAAAGAACTAGTTTTTAGGGCTTGCCTCTTAGCCTAGTGATTAAGGAAGCTTATGTCTGACATGGATGACCATGGTTCAGATTCTGTCCCTGGCAGCTTGAAAACCACTGGGCATTTGTGCATTTGTGCCACAAATCCCAACAGGATGGAGGAATGGAGACGTGATTGCAGTACAACCATGCATCAATTGTGGTATGTTGTCTTCCTTTCTCTGTCTGGAGAGTGCATACACCCTTTGGAAATTAAAAACCAAAAACCAAAAAACCAACAAAAAAACAAACAAACAAACAAAAAAAAAACAAGACAAAACAAAACAAAACAAAAACCCTAACATTTTACTTTACTGGGTTTTCTTACTATTGTTTTTCTGTGTTTAATTTTATTGATTTTTGCTCCAATCTTTATTACTCCTTTCTTTTGCTGACCTTGTGTTTATTTTGCTCTTTTTTCTCTATTTTCTGTACATGGAGACTTGAGAGGGTATTGGATGGAGACTTTTCCTCATTTCTAAAATATTTTGTACTACAATTTTTAATCTCAGAACTACTTTAGCTGCATCCCACTTATTTTAATATTTGATACTTTTTGTTGTTTTTGTTTCATTTTATTTCAAATTCTTTTATTCATTCAATCACATTATTTAGCTTGCAAAGTGAATATTCCAACAAGTGTACATTTCCCACAGTCCAGTTGATAATACTATAAAGTTATCTTCAACAGACAATACCCCATTTCTTTGTCCTACCAATGTTTTGCCTCTCTATTTTTCTCCTTACAGAAGAATTCTTAATCGGAAAAGTGCTTGCACATTGATGTTTATTGTGGCATTATTCACAACTGCTAAGACATGAAACCAACCCAAATGCCCACAAACAGATGAATGGATTGAAAGATTGTGGCACATATACTCTATGGAATACTACTCAGCCATAAAAAAACCAACAAGATCCTGGCATTTGACAGAAAGTGGATGAATATTGAAGATGTACTGCTGAGTGAAGCAACCCAGGCTATGATACTTTTATTTTTGTTCAATTTTATAAATTCTTAATTTCCATTGAGATTTCTTTTTTGACCCATATGGAGTATTTAGAAATGTGTTGTTTAATTTCCAAGTATAGGTTAGAGGAGGCATTTTTTGGCTCCTTAAAGCAGAAAGTTGCCATTTAGCTTTTGAGTAGGTGATAGACTATAAGCCTTCAAGCTCATAGCAAGGGTTTGATATGTACTTGAAAATCTACATGAGTGTGAGAACATCCCAAAGAGAAATGTAAGGAAAACATCTACTTCCTTTATTCCTTCATCATCTTGAAATCAAGAATACTAATAAATTTGCTCAAATAGTCATTTGTTCAAAACATTTCTCACCATGATTTCTCAGAGCACCGTACTCAGTACTCATGTACAGGCTCTTTATGGTGATAGCTGACAAATCCCTTCACTCACTGTATTGTTATTCTCATTTGGACTCCTGTCCAGTTCATGTAAACCCCTAAAAACAGAATTTTTTTTTTAGCATGTAGACTATGTAAATTATAAGTGGTGGTGCCTGAATCATTGATTTGGAGCTATGAGTGTTTGCGTTTTATCTATAATCCAAACAGGAATGATTATCAGATAATATTATACGTTTATTGAAAGAGAAGGAGGAAGTGGAGGAGGATGTTCAGAGATTCTGAGTTGATGTTCATTTCTGCGATCCATTCATCCACTCACCCATTGATTTTTCTCTTTCCATTTGCTACAGGTTGTCATACATGCCATGCTCACTACCACCTCAAGATCTTTGCATTTGTTTTATTTTCCTTCTGAATAACTTTTCCCCCTTTTTTCATGTGGCTGTCTCCTTCTTGTCATTTCTTGTCATTTCTTCACATCTTTCATAACTACTCTACAGGAATTCCTTCATAATGACACCATTTAACCTTACATTTTGCCTTCAAGGTAATTTTCACTCTTTAAATTTCTCTTATTTATGTATGTATGAATATATTTATTTATTTAATTTTCCCAGAGGGTACATGTACCTGCCAGAGAGAGATAGAGAGACAGAGAGAGAGGGAGAAGGAAAAAACAGCACCCCAACAATGGGATGTGATCACACCAAAATCCCTTCCTCTTTTCTCTATTCTGTCAGGATTTGGGGCATGCATGCACATTCACCTGTCATGTTTTTCAACCATATTCTGAAATTTCAACCCAGAATCTGAACTGAATTATTTGGTCAAATGGGATTTGGCTTCTTTAATCACTAAGCCACAGGGCCAGCTTGTGTCTCATTTTTATTCACTTATTGATTTTTAGACTTTCTTAAGAGAATATGAATTCCATGAGGGCAGATTTCTTGTCTACCTTGTTTTCAACTATGTTTCCAATACCTAGGCCAACATTCACACAACAGACAATGTGTATACATCTATTAATTAAATTAACAAAATATTATTCTTCTCACCATATAAGGTAAAAGTCAGGCATATAGAATCTGTACCAGACTGCTTACATTCAATTCCATGTATCCAAACTTTGAAGAAACATGCATAGTCTTGGGTAGGCCATGTATCATTCCTGTGCCTCAGTTTCCTCATGAAAAGGAAAATTATATGCATAGTATGAAATGTGAATCCTATATTACTTATCAAATTTGCGTTATCAAGAGTATTAAATGTTTTTTTTAAAAGAAAAGTGCTCACAATGGTGTTTGACAACTATAATCATTTAAAAATAACAACTAAATAAATACCCAATGGTCTTTTGGGACAACTAAGTTAAAAAATAATAAAAACAATTGGGAAAGAAAACAGTGTCTAGCCCATAGAATACACTCAATAAATGTCATTACTGCCTTGAAAATTGAAGTGTAGAGAATATTTTTGGGAACTCTAAAGTCTTAGTTAAGCATTTATGAAGAAAACAAACTGTTCTGACTTCATGATGTCACTAATTAGTTGATAACTTCGAGCTGGTTCAGAACCTTTTCTGAATCTCAATCTCCTTATCTGAATTTAAAAAAAAATTTTGGACTAGATAATTCCTTGAGATCTCCTAGCTTTAGTTTTCTGAATGTCCACATTCCAGGACATAAGAGGTTAAGTAGGTGTCGAATTGTCGAACTGCCTTGAGTCTGCTGGCTCTGGGTGCGTCATGTGCTGGAAGTGGGATCTGGGCTGCAAATTCCCTGCATTAAAGGCCCTTAGATTCTTGGTGGCATGTGGGCATCTCAAACCTGCCAGTGTCAAATACCATCACTACAGACAACCATAGCATGGAAGATGGCCCGAGCTCTTTGACAAGACTGGCCATAGAGGTCTCTGCCAATCCTGGGATACTAGGCTTTTGGTGGCCACCCCATAGGTACAACCTTTGTTGTGATGAGTGAGTTGGGCAAAAGGCACTCCTATGTGCATGCACAAGGCATTAATGATAATAATTAATAAGCCCCTGGCAATTATACCCAATGATGTGTAAGGTCAGGAACAATGTGAGCTGTCAGTCAACAGAAGCACTGCAGAGGGGGTGAGTGGCAGAACCAGGAGTGAGCACCTCCTTGTGCAGAATTAATCGTTCCTCGGAGCAGTGCTGTCACTCATTCTCCCCTGGCCCTGCACGCAGCACTGTGAGGCTTGTCAGTCTCCCAGATTGCGGGGGCTGAGGTGGGGGGGAACCTGTGATGATAAGCCCAACTTCCTGGGTGTTGGAGCTGGAGTGGTCCCCATTCCACCTGAGGCCCCTAAACCCCTTTAGCTCTCCTTCTCTCAGTCTCTTTGTCTTTCAGGTGCGTGCACATTCCCTATAGCAAAAATCTCTGAAAAAAAAAAATAAATAACCTTAGCAATCTCTTCCTTTACCTATCCTCCATAGACCCTTTACCTCTCCCCCAACCCTCATCTCCAGGAGTATACCTAAAGCAAGAATTCAAAGGGAGTCACAAGTAGTTATTATTATTATTTACCTTTCAAGCTTCTGAGAGCCAATGTTTTGGTCTAAAAGTAACTGTAGAAGAGCATTTGCTAGCTAATTTTCCATTCCCCCTCCTCAGGCTGAAGGTGAACACTCTTGCCCAGCAGATCCAGAGCTCGGTGGAAGGGATAGGCCATTCCTCCTCTTCTTTTGGGTTGACTCTCTGGACTCAGGTGACAGAATCCCCAGGGAGATTTGGGGTTATGAGTGTGGAGGATCTGTATATCTGACTTTCCAAGCAGAAACTGTGACGTGGAAGGCCTGGAGGGGCCCTATACCCCACCTGGGCTGACCACAGTGGAGCAGACCTGGTAGAAAGATGATCTTAGCAGAGGGGTGGCTTGGAGTCCACCTCATATTCTAAAGGTGTGGGGAGCAGCTACTTTTCAGAGCCCTGAGAAGGGGTTGGAGGATGGGTAGGTGAACTGGTCTTCCTGTGGGCTCTCATGATCTCAGTAGGTGGATGCTACAAAGACTGCAGCATCAAGGGATGTGGTCCATGCTCGATGGGAGATGTAGACATCTCTATTGATGCCTGAGTGGATTGGGACATCAGCAACAGACAGAAAAGGATCATGCACAGGTCAACAGTTTGACATGGACAGAGGCTGCTCCATGTTCAGAAACTGCCCTCCTGTACCACCTGTCCTGATGTCTAGGGAATGGGGAAATCCTTAATGGACTGAGTTTACATCTGAACTGATAGTTGACTCTGTATTTGAGCTCAAGGTAGGAGTTAGTTTAATTATAGGCAAAGTTGACTTTCTGCACATATGGTATCCTGAAATATTATATTCATTACATTTTACCATCTTCATAGGTAAAATACATCACTTGATGGGCTTTTATGAGGATCAAATTTAGTTAGGTGGTGTGATGGCCTGGAAAGTTCAGAAGCCTTTGCTCAGAGCGAGTGGGATGTAGAGATGGAGCAAATGAGGTCTTGGCATGCTACTGAAACTCACTGCTGCCTTCTGCCCGTGATGAAGGCCAGAGGTAGGTTTATCCCACTGGTTAGACTTGTCCAAAGACTGCAAAAGAATAAATCATCCTGGTTGTGCAGAACATGGACTGCAATTGCAGGTTCAGAATGAGAAAGGCTTTCTTCCCACTTCAGAGGAAGAAGTTAGCCTTCTTTGGGTGGAGTGAGCTGCAAGTAATTAAGGCTAACTATCAAATTAAGGACGGGCAATCACCTGTCAGGGATACTGATGGAAGGGATTCAAGCGAAGGCCGAGGAAGATGAAGTCTTAGGCCGCTTGCTTCAAAGACCAAACTTCTAAGGCTCTAGGTTACAAGTTCAATAGTAGGTTTAAGTGAATTTGCTCTGGTCTGTGGTATTAGTGGTGGTCACCTTATCTGGCTCATGGGATTGAAGCATTTGGTGGGAAAACTGTGTCTTGAATTTTCTTTCTCTCTCTTTTTTTTTCTTTTTTTTTGACATACAGTTTTCAACTTATATGTGAAGTTACACATATTACATTTTTCTTGGGATTTTGTGATTGTGGCAGCTGTAGCGGTGATTTCTTCCCGTGTTCTGGGAAACTATAGGTTGACACCAGATATGAAGTGGAGTCAGAAGAGAGAACCAAGGACTTCGGGATCAGCAGTTAGCGTAATGGCTATGTCACTGGACTCCCACGTAGTCGACCACGGTTTGAGTCCCGAACCCAGTGACTTAAACTCACGCCGAGCGTGTGTGCGTGCGTGCCCAAGATCCTGAGAGGAGAATGGAGGAGAAGGGATTGTGGCGTGGCCATCCCCCCAGGGGGTGATTTCTCGCTTTCTGTCTCTCTGTCTCTCTCTCTCTCTGTCTGGTGAGCGCACACGCCCTATAGCAAAATCCTCTCCAAAATAAATAAATAAATAAATAAAACTAGGAAAAAAAAAAGAAGAGAGTACCAAGGACTACAATAAAAGGTGACTTTTGCATCTTTTCTAATTTTATGTAGTATCTGGGTTGGATCTGTCAATATTTTCTTTATGATGCTTGTATATATTTATTCAAGGGCTTATCTTTTTCTAGTCAAGTTGCCTGAGATTTTTGGTGAAGTACATACATTAACCTTATTACAAAAATATTGTTTTTCTAGATATATCATTTGTATGTTGACTTTGTTTATTGTGTAGTTTGCCAAATGAATGTTTTAAATGTGTATAGGGTCAGACAGAACTCCCTTTATGTGTTTAGACACCATTAACTTTTGAATTGTATGAATGGTCTTCTGATTTTCTTGTATGATTTGTCTTATTTAAGCCTTTTATCAATATGAAATTTATTTTCACCTATAATTATGGGATAAAAGTCCACTTTAAAATGTTATTTCATATGGATAACCAATTTTCCCCCAGCATGATTTCTTAAATGGTCTTTTTTTTTTTTACATTGAATGAAACACTACCATTTGTCTAACTTTACATATACTGTGATCAAATTCTGGATTTCTGATTAATTTCCATGGATCTATTTGTCTAGTCTTATGTCAATACCACATGATCTAGACTATTGCAATGCTCATAATAGAAAATAGCTAAAAACAGCCAATTTATAACAATAGAGGTTTATTTAGTCGAGGATTTGGAAGCTCTAGGTCCAAGGGCCACATCCGATGAGGTTCTCTGACACAACATAGCAGAAGGCAGGAGTGCAGTATCTGTGTCCACATGCCTTTTGTATGGTCTCCTTCCCTCTTATAGATCCATCAGGAGTCAATCCTGGGACCCCATCCTAATGATCTTAATCCTAAACTCTTCTCAAAGACCCCACCTTTCAATACTACGGTTGGATTAAATTTTTAGCCTCTTAATCCTATAACAAAACCAAATAACACATGAATTTGGGAGGGAGGGTGGAATTCAAGCCACCGTACTCCATGAACTTTATCACAGTGGCTTTTGAGAAGGTTCTGGAAAGTCATAAAATAAGCCCCATACATTTTTTTTATTCCCATATAGTTTTAGCAAGTGTTAAGCATATTGGTCCCATATGAATTCTAAGACCATTTTAACCTCTTAGGATTTTAGTTGGGACTAATTAAATTTATAGATTAATTTTAGTAGACTTGCATATATGATAATATAGCTTCTTGTCCAATGATACACTTTTCTAGATATTTGGCTGTGTTTCACTCATTTCATTATAACTAAAAGTTTGTGTCTTATAATCCTGTGGTTTTCTTATCAAGTTTATTCTTTAGTGTTTTATTATTTTTGTTACTATTTTGTATAAATGGCATATCTATATCTAAATCTATCTACCGACCTATTTACCTGATGAAAGTCTCTCATTTCTAGTAGTGTTTTTTTTTTCTTTAATAAAAAGGAAAATTGCTTTTAAGATATACAATTGGAAGAAAGAGAAACTGATGTGCTGCTTCTGACCTTGGTACCAATCGTTTTAACTTACTGCCTTGCATTTTCTAGAACTGCATTATTCAATATGGCAGCCACTAGTCATCTCTGAATATTTGAATTTAAATGAAATATTTAGTCCCTCACTCATACTCACAACACCTAGTGGCTGTCATACTAGATAGCACAGTATATGGAACTTTTCCATCTTTGCAGAACTTTCAACTGGACAGTGCTATGTTAGAACAATCAAGAAAAATGTATACTAATAATAGTTATAGTGGTGATTTCTGTATAATTCTTGATTTTAACTAGAATGTTTGATGTTTTGAAACTTAAAGTAATTCAATGGTTGTCAAGGAAATTCAATTTAGGATAATAATGAGACATTATATGAAACCAAAAAAGATATGGTATTGACTAACATTGACAGGCTTGAAACAAAAGGAACACTCTCTTATGTTGCTGGTAAAAACTTGAAATGTTACTCTTTTGGGAAAGGCAGCCTGGCAATGTTGTTCTCATAGTTCAAAATATATCTGCCATCTAATCTTCTTTTAAAACTACCTTATAGAACTGAAGGACCAATACCTAAGGACAGAGGTACAAGGGTGTTTATTGCAGTGTTGTTTGCACTGATTGGAAACTAATAACAGAGCAAATACTAGTTAGCCAGAATAGCTAAAAATGATGGCTGTGACTTCACCATGGAATAACATGCAGCCACTAAAAAGGAATCGGAACCACATTTGGTGACTTTGAGGAGCTGCTATGAGGTTTTGCTGAGTGAGGAAAACAAAATGCATCAAGCATGTAAGATATGCCATTTGAAAAAATTAAACAATAAAAGTCCTGCAAATAGTCCATGTATATAAACACATACATACAATAAACAGAATTAGAGAGAATGCTATGTATGGGCACATGTAAAATGTATGAGTCAGGGGACTTTTAGGTGATTAATATGGGTTACCTGATAGAGCAGGGATGAGGTGTCATGAGAGGCTGAGTGAGGGGGACACATAGGTGTTCTTATCCCATTTATGAAAAGTCTCTCTATGCACATATATGTGTATGTATCTATGAGGAAAATTTATGTAAATGAAACACTAATTTTAAGTGTTAGTAATGGCTTTTACAAGGATGTGAGACTCCTGCTTTTTCACTGTACTTTTATATGTTGTTGAATTCCTTAGAGAAAGCAAGTAACACAAATTAAAAAAAAAAAATCTTTCTTATTGTGGAACCATTCCCCTCAAATGCTGAATGTAATGCCTGGTACAACACTATGTGTAGAGAAACTAAAAGAATAAGGGTTGAAAAGCATAGTATTTTTGTCATCTTTCTTTGAAATCAGTCTACATTCTAAGTTTAGGTAAATGTTTACTATATTTCCTGACATATTTTTAAAGAATACATTCATTAAATTATTCATTAAATTATTCAATCCATTTCGGGTACAGAAGTTTCTAAAAGATTAAGACCTTTTTTTCTGTTCTGAGATGAATAAAAGGATTTTTTATCACTTACTATGTAATTCAAAAATACATTCATTTTGGAAATTAAGAATCGGATTTATCACTTGTTTATTTTTGAACTGCATGCTCTTTCCTGAGAAGTTATTAGAAAGTTTCCTTCAGAGGTTTTTGTAAAATAACCTTTTTCCATCTTCAGACCATGACTGCCGCCCACAACAGAGTAGATATACATATCTGTGTGTACATACATGCACCAACATACACATTTATACACATGCACGTGCAGTCACACAAAATCCAGGTTGAAATCACTTCTCAAGGGTGCATGTGGAGTAAAAAGTGTGGTGTATCAGAGGATCATTCCATTTTATCAATTGAATAGTATCCCATTTTATGGATATACCACAATTTGTCCATTCACCTGTTGATAGAAATTTTGTTGTTTCCTATTTTGATTGCAAAATAATAATGCTTATGTAAATAAGCATTAAATTTCTAAATTTCTGTGTGTACATATGTTTTCTCCGTCATTTTCGTTTCTCAACTTTCTCTGGTATTATCAGCAATTGTGTTTTCCATCTTAACTGTAAAATCATTTGTCAAGTTTCTTCCTTCTCCAAAAAAGATTCATTAGGATTTTGTTTAGAACTTCATAAGTATAATACATTAATTTGGAAAGAATTAGTGTCTTTGAAATGTTTCTTCTTCTTCTTTTCCTCCGCCTCCTCTTCCTCCTTCTTCTTCTCTTTAGGTTTTTACCATAGGACGCATGCACTTGCCAAAGAGACAATAAGAAGAAAAGTGAGACATCACCCCCTGGGGGAATACCTATGCTTCAATCCCTTCTTCTCCATCCTCATCCTGGGGTTTTGGGCATGTACATAGATGTACCTGGCATGATTTTCAAGCTACCAGGATCTGGGACTCAAACTAGGGTCAGCCATGTGGGAATCCAGCAACTGGCCACACTACCTGCTGGCCCCCGAAGTATTCTATATTCTTATTGAGAAATACAGCTTTTATTAAAAAAAAAACTTAGAATTTTCTTTACATATTTCTTTTAATGCTTTCAATTTAATTTATAGAGTTGGGTTTTTTATGTATGTAAAAATGCTAAAAATCACCTTTTTGTGGATGAACAGTTCTGTGACTTTTGACAAACGTATACAGTAGTGTAACCACCACCACAAGATACAGATATTGACCCAGCTATGGTGGAAGAGGCAGCAGCATTTCAGACCGTAGTACTGTAATCCACATGGTAACAAAGGCTTGAATCCCTGGCCAGGTTTTCCTGAAACACGCCGGATATGTGGGTGAGTGTCTAAGATGTGGCAGGCTAGAAGCCTGGAAGAAGGGCATCAAGGTGTTACCACACTCCGTGGTAGGTGCTCCTCTCTCTCATTCTCTCTGTTAAAAATGTTTTTGATTTGTTTAATTGCCAGAAGGTACACGAATTTATCAGAAAGAGAGAGAAGAGAGAATGAAAGTACCCTCTAATGGGTCTTTTTGCCCTCCATTTCTTCTTCTTGTTAGGTTTTTAGGCACACACACACACACACACACACACACATATGCACACACACACACATGTGCACGCACGCGCGCACGCACACACACACACACACGAGAGTTTTTCAAATGACGAGAGTCAAGATGACCCATATTCAACCATGTGGGATCTGACTTCCTCAACCACTGAGCTATGGAGCTAACCCTCCTTCTTTTCCCCTCATGTGCATACACTCATGTTCTATTATGAACAAAGAAAAGAATGATTACAAACAAAGATGAGAATGCTTGCCCCACTTCAGAAAATGTCCTCATGCCACTGGTAGTCAATTCCTCTCTTCACTGCTGTCACCAACTATTTGTTTTATTTTTTTTCCCCAGAATATCACATAAATACAATTACACAGTGTGTAGCCTTTTTAATCAGTTAACATAGTGGTCTTAAGATTCATGTTGCGGTGCATCAGAAGATCATCCCATTTTATTAATCGAATAGTATTCGATTTTATGGATATTCCACAATTTGTCCATTCACCTGTTGATGGAAATTTTGTTGTTTCTTATTTTGATTGCAAAATAATAATTTTTATGGAAACATTTATGTCTAAATTTCTGTGTGGACATATTTTGATTCAAACATTAGGTCTTTATTTTGATTCAAACGTTAGGTTTATGTTTAATATGCTGGGTAAAATATATTCAATAAAATACTCTGGGTTTAATATGCTAGGCAATACTTAATTTTATTAAAAAAAATTGCCTGTTTTTGGGAGAACAACAGATGGCATAATGGCTATGTCACTGAACTCCCACATAGTCAACCGCAGTTTGAGACCCAGACCCAGTGGCTTAAACCTTGCACCAGGCATGTATGCATATGTACCCAAAATCCTGAGGGAAGAATGGAGGAGAAGGGATTGTGGCATGACCATCGCCCCACGGGGTGATTTCTCACTTTCTGTCTCTCTGTCTTTCTCTCTCCTGCAAGCGCATACACCCTATAACAAAAAATCTCTCTAAAAACAAAAATTTGTCAAGTTTTAAGAGATTATACCTTTTGCCTTCTCAAAAGCAACTTTATATAAGACTTTCAGTTACTACCCTCTTCTCTCCATCATTTGATAGTTCCAATTTTAAGTTTTGCCAGAGAGCACGCATGCTTACAGGATAGAGACAAAGCTAGAGAGAGAAAGAGAGAGAGGGAAAGTGAGAAAGTACCTCCCATAAAGAACAGTCATGTTGCAATTTCTTCTCTTCCATTTCTCTTTTCTGTTGGGATTTTGGGTACACACCTGTGCTTAGCCTGTTTTTCAAGTCATTGTGTCCAAGACTCCAACTGTGCAGTCTAGCTCTAACTAATTCTATGGGTTCCCACCCATCCTTTCTTTCAAATTAAAAAATATATATATGGTAAATACACATAATGTAAATTTGCCATCTTTACCAGTTTGAAGTGTATTATTCAGTGGTACTCAACTCACTCATATTGTTGTATAACCATCACTACCATACATCTCCAGAACACTTTTCATCTTGCAAAACCAAAGTCTTTGCCATTAAACCATGACCTTTCTTCCAGCCCCCAGCTCTTGGCAACCACCATTGTACTTCCTGCCTCTATGGTTTTGATTGTTCTTCTCATAGAGTGGGTTCATATAGTATTGATCTTTTTTAGACTGGCTTGTTTCACTTAGCATAATGTCCTCAAGGTTCATCCATGTTGTAGTATATGTCAGAATTTTTTTCAAAAGTCTGAATAATAATCCAATAATAATATACATACTACATTTTGTTTATCCTTCCATTCATCAATGGGCACTTAGATTGCTTCCACATTTTAGATATTGAGAATATTACCACTATGAGCATGCAGATACAAATATTTATTTAAGACCCTGCTTTTGATTTTTTGTGTGTACTCAGAGGGACATTGCTGGATCATATGATAATTCTATGTTTAGTGTTTTTAGGAACCATTATACTGTTTTCCACAGCAGCTATATCATTTTACACTGCTACAAAGAGTGTACAGAGTTCTAGTTTCTCCACATTCTCACTGACGCTAATTTTCTGTTTCCAGAGGGTAGTAATCCTAATATGTGTGATATGGTCTCTTATTGTGGTGTAGATTTCAGCTCCCTAATTATTGATGATGTTAAACATCTTTCATGTGTTTATTGGGCATCTGTACATCTTCTTTGAAGACATGTCTTTTCAAGTCTGTTGCTCATTTTTGAATGATGTTGTTTTGTTGTTGCTGAGCTTTGAGCCTTCTTTATTATTAATCTGGATGCTACTATCTTATATAATTTGCAACTATTTGGCTTATTCTGTGGTTGCCTTTTTACTGGTCACTGCTTTTTTTTTTCTTTTTTAAAGATATTCATTGTGGGAACCAGCAGTTAGCGTAATGGCTATGTCGCTGGACTCCCACGTAGTCAACCGCGGTTCGTGTCCTGGACCCGGTGGCTTAAAACTCACGCCGGGCGCGTGTGCGTGCATGCACAAGATCCTGAGAGGAGAATGGAGAAGGGATTGCGGCGTGACCATCCCCCCTGGGGGGTGATTTCTCGCTTTCTGTCTCTATGTCTCTCTCTCTGTCTGTCTGGCGAGTGCACGCGCCCTATAGTGAAAACCTCTCAAAAAAAAAAAGATATTCATTGTAATTTTTGATCTATATCTATTCATTATTCATCTTTGTAGGGTACAGAATGGTCTTTCAAAGCATGTAAATGGTGTGTAATAAACAAATTAAGGATACAAACATAGTGACCACCATCAACATTTAACATTATATTATGTTGTTAATATTTTGTTTTAGAGATTTTTTTATAGGGCACATGACAGAGACTGAGACAGAAAGACAGAAAGCGAGAAATCACCCTTCAGGGGAGACTCGACCACGTGGGGCTTTCATAGTGTAACCAGTCCATCGTTACCCTTTGTCACCCTTTGGTTCCCGTTATGACCATTTGAAACCCGCTCCACTGGTCATTCTGGAAGCATGCACTGAATTGTCTACACTGTTCTTTACTGTGAAATACAGTTCTAAAGTAAAACAAATTGATTAAAAATCAGAAAATAAAAAGTCTTATAAATTAATGAGGATGGATTTTTGAAAACAAAGATAAACTTAACATAGCCAATCAAAGAAGAATTTGTCATTGCCATCTAGAGGACTGTGGAAGATAAAGAGTTTATAATCTGATCATTAGGAAGACATAGAAAAAGAAGACTTTTACTCACTCACTGTGAGTTCTTATATGACCCTAGTGCATAAAGAAATAAGTCCTTGGGGGCCAGCAGGTGGTATGGTAGTTATGGTGCTAGACTCCCACTTGGTCGACCACAGCTCAAATCCTGGACCTGGCACCTTGAAACTCATGCCAGGCACATGTGTGTGTGTGCATGCCTAAAATCCCAAGGGAGAATGGAGGAGAAGGAATTGCGTCATGGCCATCCTGGCTGGGGGGTGATTTCTTGCTTTCTGTCTCTTTATCTCTCTGGCAAGCATCTATGCCCTATAGCAAAAATCTCTCTAAAAAATAATAAAAAATAAGAAGAAGAAGGAAAAAGAGAAGAAAAGAAACAAGTCCTTGAAAAAGAAAACAAAGCAAAATTGGAAAAAGATGTTTAAAAGTGATGACATGGTAAAGTCAGTGATTTGGTGATTTATAGGCTTTATAAAATTCTTGATTTTTAGCCTTCTTTAAATTCATTCCAAAGAAAGACTTAGCTACTGGTAACATTTTAGACTTTTCCCTCTGTTATCTAGTTTTATACAATGAGTAATGGTTGTAATAAATTTATAAATTGAAACTTGCAGAGAACTGTCTATCAAATAATTGGTGAATTTTTACTTATACCTCATTGTATGTAAAATAGTTGAATCTGCATTTTTAGCCTTTTAGTTGGGTAATTTAATCCCAACATTCAATGTTATTGTCGATATGTATGGACTTACCCCCTCTCCTTTTTTTTCTAGTTGTTTGTGTTCTCTTACTTATATTTATCTCTCTTTAGTTTTCCTGGTGTGTTCATCAATAAAATAACACATTCATAATGATCATTTATTTTGCAAAATCCCACTACTACTCAATTAGAGGAAAAACAATGATGAATAAGCCATCCCCTTGGACTTTGTGGAGTTAACAATCTATCCAGGGGGGAGAAGACTAGACACATAAATTATACATAAGTAGTGTTCCCTTAAGTATTTCCTGAATAGCTGGTTTCATTTTGGTGAATTCTTTCAGCATTTGTTATCTGGGAATGATTTTATTTCTCCTTCCCATTTGAAGGATAATCTTGCTGGGTATAGCACTTTCAGCTGACATTGTTTTTCTTTCAGAGTTTTAGGTATGTCTTTCTATTTTTTCCTTGCCTACATTTTTCAGTTGAGAGGTCAGATGCTAGTCTAATGGGGTAACCTTTGTAAGTAACTTGGTGTTTCTCTCTTGCTCTTTTTAGGATGTTGTCTTTGTCTTTGATTTTTATGAATTTGGTTATGATGTGCCTTAGAGGGAGCCTTCTTATGTTACTCCTATTTGGTGTCCCTTGGATTTCCTGGATTTAGATGTCCACATGCCTCACTAAATTTGGAAAGTTTTCAGATATATATATATATATATATATATATATATATATATATATATATAAACACACACATATATACATAATTTGGTTTAAAGTATTTCCATTTATTAAATTTACAATCAGAATGGAATGTCTCCTAAGTCATCAGTATCCTAAGGAGGAAAAAACTAAACACAAAGCAAATGAGTTTCCTGTTCCATCTCCTCCATGGCAAGGCTGAGGAAGTTCTCACGTCACAGAGCTGTTGAAGTCCTTTCTAGTTCCAAAGGGTAGACATTTGGTAGTAGGAACAATTTTTTCAACTTAATAATGGAATGCATGGTCCTTTGTTAAAGTCTTTTCCATTTTCCAAGTCTTCGTACCCCAACCAGGGAGGCAGCAGGCACTGTCAGGGATCCAAGGGTGCCAGTTTGCATGGCCTCTGAGCAGAAAGAAGCTTGGCCATTGTGGAGGACCAGAGTTCAGCTGTCTGGGTCACAGTGGAGTGGACTGTTCAACTTTTCTAACATGAATTACAATCATAGATGTGCCCTTTTCTCAGTATTCTAATCCCACTGGAGACTTTTCATTAAGACCTTGTTCCTTTGCACACATTTCGGGCACAACATATTGTCCTCCAGGTGTGGGGGTGGGAAACTGCAGGCCGGAAGTAGGAAGAGGGCACACACTCTCCCTTTTTGCTTCTCAGGAACCCAGGCTTGTCCAGCATGAAACCTCAGGTGAACCAACCACCTGTGTTTGCAGGGAGACTTCTCCCATGGACCACACACTACCTGACACCATAGGCCTCTCATGGGAATTCCACAGCCTCTGTTTCTGCTGACTGCATCTTCTCAGCCACAGATGCAATTCTGGCCTAGAAGGCCAGCACAGCCTCTGGGGCAGAGGTTGTCACCTCAGTTGTATTAACTCCCGCAAGGAGAGGGGCAGACTCTTCAGGGTTAGACAAAGCCTCTGCAGGTGGAGGAGCCACTTCCAGAGGTTTAGTCCTTTTAGAACACATCCCTTCCGGAGGACTTTCTGCAGATGCTTTCCCTCTGCCCATCTTTGATTTTCTTTGTAATGATAACTCAATCCTGGTCTCTTTTGCTGTGGTAGGAATGTCCTTTTGCTTTGGATAAGCACAGGCACACAGTCTCCTGTATGCTTCTAATTTCTGGCCTTTGGAGCTGATCTTTAATTGCTGCCACCAAGCCCTCAAGATGTCCCGGTGAAGCCAGCTGACTGGTGGCAGTTTAGAGGGCAATGGGGGAACTGGTATCTTTTTCTGAGGCTGTAGGCTGTCATTGCTTTGTACCTTCTCCCGTGGACAGGAAGCTTTGTCTTCCTTCATAGATCTTTTTTGTTTTTTCCCCTTTGCTGAGGTTGCCAATAAATGTGTAGATGTGCTTGGTTGACTGGAAGTCCACTGTTGCTCTTCAGTTTCAGACACGTGTTCACACTTAGAATTTCCATACTTTTCCCTTGACTTCTCTGTGCATTTCCACTCATTGCCACTTGCATGCTCCATAGTCAGAAAGTAGATCAGGCTGATAAAGGAAAAATTCTTCTCACTCCCCAACTGGCCTGTGGCCCTCGATTGCTTTTTTTTTTTTTTTTTTTTTCAGCTATTATATGTCATAAAAGAGATCTTCTGTCTTTACTTGTCTCTTCACCTTCTGGAATACCTATTATGCAGATATTTGACCATTTAATGGTGTCTAGAATTTATTGTATGTTGTCCTTATTTTTAACAGTTATTCTTCGAATTCTTTTTGGTTGCTTAGACTAAATCAAAGATTCTTTTTCTACGTGGTCTAATCTGCTATTGATATTTTTGAGGAAGCTTTTGACTTCCTGCATCTTAGTCTCTATCTCCAGAAGCCCTGTTTGAATCTTTTTCAGTGTGTCTATATCCTTATAGAGTTTCTCCTTCAAGCCATGAAAGGATTTTCTTATCTCCTGGAATTGGTTGTCTGTTTTCTCTTGCATCTCATTGAGTTTTGTTACAGTGGATATTCTGAATTCTTTTTCTGACATTTTTGTGGTTTCTTATTGTTTATCCATTGTTGGTGAGACGTTTTTGTGTTCCTTGTGGGGGAGGTATATCCTGGTTTTCTCCTATTTCTTAGGGGGTTCTGTTTTGATTTTTAAGTCATCTAGTGATATATTAACTTCTTCTTACTTCTTTGGAGTATGTTTCTGTAGCTGTGTGTTCATTCACTTTCCTATGATGTAAGTTAACTCTGTGCCAGTTTCTCTCCTCTGCTGTGGGTGGAGTGTGGAATTCACAGTAGAAGTTTTGGGTTCAACTTTTTCTTTCACTGCTTGGGGCATTATGAAGACAGAATTCCTCCAGAGTCACCTGTCCTAAGATGTTTGGTTCCTGTATACCCAAACCTTTTCTGCTCCCAATGCAGCTGAAGGTTGAGCTGGAAAGGTAGGATGTAAAGTGGTGATCATTTTGCACAGCATGCTTGTGTGCTTCTCAGGCCAGAGCAGTCCTTTCTCTCCCACGGTAGGCTGAGTAGGGCTCCCTGCTGATGAGCTCAGCCTGAGTGGCCTAGGCCTCTCTGTTGCTCTTTGATGGGTGAGGGGATGCTGTCTTTAAATGCACAAACTTTAAAAAAAAATTTAAGTCAAATTTGTGCACTGTCCCTCTTTCTTCCTATTCCCATCCATTCAATTTTTTTTTTTTTTTTGGAGAGGTTTTTGCTATAGGGCGCATGTGCTCGCCAGCCAGAGACAGAGAGACAGAAAGCGAGAAATCACGCCCCAAGGAGGATGGCCACGCCGCATCCCTTCTCCTCCGTTCTCCTCTCGGTATCTTGGGCACGCACGCACACGCGCCCGGCATGTTTTAAGCCACCGGGTTCAGGGCGCGAACCACTGTCGACTACGTGGGAGTCCAGCACCATAGCCATTACACTAACTGCTGGTCCCTCCATTCAATTTTTTAAATTCAGTCATTCTAATGTATGTGAAGTGATATGTCATTGCAGCTTTAATTTGAATTTCTCTGTTAACTAATGATGTTGGATTTTTCTCTGTTTATTGTTCATTCATGTATTTTTCTTGGGAAATAACTGCTCAAATATTTTGCCTATTTTTCTGTCCTTTTGTTTGTCTTTTTATCATAGAACTATAAGATCTCTTTATTATTCCAGATAACAGCTCTTTATCCCATAGTGTGAATATTTTCTCCTTTTTTGTGTATGGCCTTTTTTTGTTTGTTTGTTTTTGAGAGGTTTTTCCTATAGGGCATGTGTGCTTGCCAGGAAGACAGAGAGAGACAGAGAGACAGAAAGCAAGAAATCACCCCCAGGGGGGATGGTCACGCCGTAATTCCTTCTCCTCCATTCTCCTCTCGGGATCTTGTGCATGCACGCACATGCACCTGGCATGAGTTTAAGCCATCGGGTTTGGGACTTAAAGCGTGGTTGACTACATGGGAGACCAGTGATGTAGCCATTACACCATCTACTGGTCCCAGTGACTTGCCTTTTTATTTTTTAGATTAGGTTTTAACGAGCAGAAATTGTAAATTTTGATGAATTCCAATTCATTGATATTTTATTTTGATTTGTACTTTCTGTATTCTAGAATTCTTGGTCTATCCTAATATCACAGTAGGTTTCCACTGTTTTGTTGTTGTTGTTCATTTTTTTACCTCCTAGAAGGTTTTTTTTTTTTTTGGTTTTAGCTTTTAAAACATTTAGATGTTCAACCCATTTCGAATTCTGTTAATGTTTGCTGTTTTATTCCTATATGAATATCCAATTGTTCTATCACCATTTTCTGAGGTTCATTTCCCATATATCACCCTGATCCTTTTGTCAAGACTCAGTTGGCTACATAATCATCAATCTGTTATCTGGACATTATATTCTGTTTCATTGATTTATATCTCTATTCCTAAGCCCACTCACACTGTCATGATCACTGTTGGTTTGCATTAAGCCTTAATGTAAGATATTATGGGGCCAGCTGGTGGCATGGTGGTTAGGGTGGCTGAATCCCACACAGCCAACTGTGTGGTTCAAGTCCTAGGCCTGGTGGTTTCAAGGGCACACCAAGTGTGTGTGTGTGTGTGTGTGTGTGTCCACAATCTCAAAAGGAGAAATGGAAGAGAAGGAATTGTGGCATGGCTGTTCTCCATGGCAGATGCTTTCTCATTTTCCCTCTTTCTGTTTCTTTCCGATGAGTACACGTGTCCTCTAGGAGAAAAAAAAAATAGAGCAAGGAAAAAAAAATCAAGTATTGTGGTACTTCCAAATTTGCTTTTTATAAAATTGTATTGGCTATTCTAGGACATTTACTTGTACAAACAAATCTTAGAGTCATTTTTTGGTTTCTGTAACTTAAAAAATGCTAAGATTTTCATTGGAATTGTATTGAGCCTATAGCTTAATTAGGGGAGAACTAAAATCTTAAAAATAATTAGTTAGCCCATTAAGATATTTTTCCTTCTTTTTAGGTCTTTAATTTTTTTCAGCAATGTTTTCTAGTTTCCTATTTATTGTTCTTTTACACATTTTGTCAAATGAATAAATATTTATAAAAATGTTATTTATTCATTTATTTGCTTAGAGACAAGGTCTTGCTAGGTTGCCCAGAACTCACAATCCTCCTTCCTTGGGCTCCTGAGTAGTTGGGATTACAGGCACATGCCACCACACTTAGCTTTAGATCTGATGTTAGTAATACAACTATAGATAGTATTTTAAAGTTTTAATTTCAGTTTTTGGTTGCTACTATGTATATATGTGTATATATATATATATATATATATATATAATTAGCATTTTGTTTATTGATATTATATCTTATGACCTTATTAAACTCACTTACTCATTCTTGAAGCTTCTTTAGAGATTCCTTAGAAATCCTACATGGAAAATGAAGTCATCTGCAAAAGAAGACAATTTTATTTCTTAATTTCCAGTATTTAGGTCGAGAGAAACTACACCTTTACCAACATTTTGCAGAAGGTGACTCATTAAAGAGAGAATAAGTGATTAGTGTCTTAGGTGAATTGTAAACTGAACTTGGGAACTTATTGTAATAGTAGTGTCCTCTCTATTTCTCTTCTTCTTCGATAAAGTTAAAGTCTGTGTCTACTGAGAATAGAAGTGGGTCAGATGAAGAAGATATGTCTGGGAAATTATCTGTTTAATTTAAGCTGCCTAGACATACTCAGAATAGTCAGAGTAAAATATAGGTATATACTATTTTTAAAACCTTCTTAAATTATCTACATATCTGCTTCATTGGAATCCTGCTTCTGGTATACCTGGCGGGGTATTCCTTGAGACTGGTGCAGGCAATTCAGTTCTATACCTTTGCTCATGAAACTTCAAAGCATACTTCAGTGTGGAATTGATACATCTTGCTAAGACTCCTCCTATCACAGAAAACTTATGTTGACCAGCATGAAGAGACAGACAACTCATACTTGATGAGCTGTTATATTTTCTTAGGTAACTTATAAATCCTCATTAATTGTATCAAAGTCCTGGGCTTGCATCTCACTGGTCCAGCTGGGATGTGCCCATCCCTGACCACTGAGCTGGGGATGAAAAGTTCGCCTCACTCAAACCACAAGGATAATCAAAAGGTCATTATTAAAACACAGGAAATAGATGCTGAGTTGTAGACACAAAGAATGCAGACCTAAACACCACAATAATTTTAGTAGTGACCCCAGATCTGTACCTTGACATGGATGTTACCTATCTCTTTTGTTTCTTTTTAAAATTTTTAATTTTTAGTCATTATGGAATGTGCATGCAAGAAAGAGAGGAAGAAAGGTAGTAAGAGAAGGAGGAGAGGAAGAAGAGAGAGAAGCATCCTTCACAGGGCTGGGTAATGCCACGATTCCTTTTCTCCAGAACTCGTCTACCAGGATCCTAGGCACTTGCACACATGCCCTATGTGTTTTCAGCCACCCAGGCTGTGGACTTCACTGCAGTTGACATGTGGCCTCCAGCTTCTCAGGCTGGTGTATTACCCACTGTGCTACAATGGCTGGGTCGACCTCCTTTGTTTAACATCTAGAAGTTTTCAAAGCAGCTTTACAGAAGTTTGATAATGCCCCTCTCCCATGAGAGAATTCACCAGGCGATTTCCCAGACTAAACATCTGCATCAGAACCACCGCCTTTATTCTTTTTTTCTGGAGAGATTTTTGCTATACGGCGCATGCGCTCTCCAAAAAGACAGAGAGAGACAGAGAGACAGAAAGCGAGAAATCACCCCCCAGGGAGGATGGCCATGCCGCAGTCCCTTCTCCTCCATTCTCCTCTTGGGATCTTGGACACGTACGCACACACGCACGGCGTGAGTTTAAGCCACCAGTTCCGGGACTCGAATCGTGGTCGACTACATGGGAGTTAAGCAACATAGCCATTATGCTAACTGCCAGTCCCATTCTTGTTTTAATTTTTTTCCCTGTGACTGACTTATCTTACTTAGCGTTGATCCTCTGTATCAATTTATGTTGCTGACAAATGAAAGGATTTCCTACTTTTGTAAAGGTGAATAATATTCCATTATATATACACGCATATATCCACATGCACATAAACACACCCACAATGATTTCTCTATCCAGTTATTCATCAATGAACATTTAGATTGATGTTTCCACATCCAATCTATGGTAAATTATGTAGACATGTAGATCTTAAATATTCTTACCACAAAAGAAAAAGAGGAAAGAAATAAATGATAACAGAAAGAACACAGTAACTATATGAGATGATGGATATGTTAATTATTTTGTTGCGTGACAATGTATGTTTATATCTAAACATCAATTTGAATACTTTAAATGTATATAATTTCTATTTATCGGTTATACCTCAATTAAGCTTTAAATCAAGATTGTACTAAATAATGCACGACAAGCTCTTAGAACATTGCCTGGTCACAGTAAGCACTCAGCCAGTGCTGGTTGTATTATTATGATTTGTTTAAAGTTTATTTATTTTATTCATGATAGAAAACGTGTGCATGCCTGAGAGAGCGAGAGAGAGTCACCTTTAGCAGGGTCTGATCATTCTGTGATAGTCTTTCCTGAGTCCTTCAGTTAGTTAGGATTTGAGCACACATGGACACCAGCATGTTTCAGGGCTGCTAGGCCAGGGATCTGAAGCCATGGTTGACCATCTGAAGTCATGGTTGACCATCTGAAGTCATGGTTGACCATGACTGCAAGGCAGTATGCTACCAATTGTGTCATCGGGCTGGGCCTATTATTTGTTTATTTATTATCTTTAACTGTAGGGAGTGTGTATACTTGTCAGAAAGGGGGAGAGAGAGAGAGGAGAGAAAGAGAGAGAGAGAGAGAGAGAGAGAGAGAGAGAGAGAGAGAGCACAAGCAGACCCCAGTGGGGAGTCGTCACATTGTACTCCTTTCTTTCTCCATTTCTCCATCCCATCAGAATTTGAGGCATACACACCCCTGGCATGTGACTGGGCTTGTTAACAATGACTTTTGTCTCCCACTCAACTGAGTGGGCTTCTTTACCAATCCTACTCACCCAAAGGCCTGGCTACATTCACCCAATTCAGCCTACTGTGACTGTCAGCATACACCTTTGCCAGACTCTTCTAGCTGAACATGTCCAGAGAAACCACTGAGTCACAAAATATTATATCCTTCCCTGATTAGACCAAGTGAATCAACAAAGTGGCAGCTTTCATCAGTGATGAGCTCAGATATCTCTTTCTGAGAGAATTACAAATTACTAGAAATTTCTACTGTCTTAGACAAAATTTTGTTCCTAATTTGAATGTTTTCTTGTATGAAAGCCCTAATAAAGTGTTTACCTATTTAATAAATAAAGACATTGAAATAATAAATTACATACAAAAATCCACGATATCTTAAAAGAATATGCAGAACACTATTTTTTAAAAGAATCTCAGATAACTAGTCACAATTTTATTATCATTGATAATTTTATTATTAATTGGACTAATAATTCTAGCTTTTTTTTTTTTTTTTTTTTTTTTTTGGAGAGGTTTTTGCTATAGGGCTCATGTGCTTGCCAGAAAGACAGAGAGAGACAGAGAAACAGAAATTGGGAAATCACCCCTCAAGGGAAATGACCATGCTGCAATTCTTTCTCCTGCATTCTCCTTTCGGGATCTTGGGCACGCACGCACATACACCCAGCATGAGTTTAAGCCACTGGGTCCAGGACTCGAGCTGCGGTTGACTACATGGGAGTCCAGCGACATAGCCACTATGCTAACTGCTGGTCCAAATTCTAGCATTTTTAATACCAATAAAAATTAATAATATGATTATCAATGCCATATAGTTTTTAGTATTATATGTGATGACAATTATATCCTTAATAAATATGTAAAAGTTCCTCTTTCTAACCTAACATCAATATCTAATTAAAAAATTAAAAAATATAAATATCCAGGAACAGTTTTAAGAAAGATGGTATAGAATGTACTTGAAGAAAATAAATAAAATTATGATAAAAATAAAAACCGACTTTCCATTTAAAAGTTATAAATTTGGATGAATGAAAATACTGAATGTCTAAATTCTCTTCAGAGTAAATTGAGGCTCAATGTAATCCTAATCAAAGAAGTTTGGGGATAAGTGTCAGAGAACAAAATGTTTCTAAAATATATCTAGAAAATGTTAAATGGGCAAACACCAGTTAATAAACTGAAATCAAAATTAATTGAAAGAAGTGGGATTAGTGTTTTCAGATAAAATGTATCATGAAGCAAGAATTACTAAATTTGATACTGGCACAGAACTAAGTATACAAATCTAGGGATCAGCAGTTGGCGTAATGGCTATGTCACTGGACTCCCATGTAGTTGACCGTGGTTTGAGTCCCGGATCCGGTGGCTTAAACTCATGCTGAGTGCGTATGTGTGAGTGTCCAAGATCCCGAGAGGAGGATGGAGGAGAAGGAATTGCAGTGTGGCCATCCCTCCTGAGGGGTGATTTCTCGCTTTCTGTCTCTTGGTCTCTCTCTGTCTTTCTGGCAAGCGCATGCGCTCTATAGCAAAAACCTCTCAAAAAAAAAAAAAAAATCTAAGAAGTAATCTAGAGAGTGCCAACAGAGGCAGAGGTTTTGTTTTGTTTTAAGAGAGATTTTTTTTTTTGAGAGGTTTTCGCTATAGGGCGCGTGCACTCACCAGACAGACAGAGAGAGACATAGAGACAGAAAGCGAGAAATCACCCCCCAGAGGGGATGGTCACGCCGCAATCCCTTCTCCTCCATTCTCCTCTTGGGATCTTGGGCACGCAAGCACATGCGCCCGGCGTGAGTTTTAAGCCACCGGGTCCGGGACACGAACCGCGGTCGACTACATGGGAGTCCAGCGGCATAGCCATTACGCTAACTGCTGGTTCCCAAGAGATATTTTTGTCATAGGGCGTGTGCACTCTCTAGAGATACCAAGAGACACGGACAGAAAGCAAGAAATCATTTCCTGAGGAGAGGGCCATGCTGCAATCTCTTCTCTTCCATTCTCCTCTTGAGATTTCAGGCACATAGACACACCCACCGTGAGTTTTAAGCAACAGGATCTGGGACTCGAACTGTGGCTGATCATGTGGGAGTCCAGTGATGTAACAATTATGTCATCTGCTGGTCCCCAAAGTTTTGTTAGCAATCTTAATATCTGAGGCATATTCAACAATGATACCAGAGTAACTGGAAAGCTACATAACTTAAAGAAGTAAATTTTGTATTTGCAACATACTTCAAAATGAAATAAAATGGATTAAAACATTAAATACTAAATACTAAAGTCAAACTATTTCGTACTTGAAAACATTAGCTCATATGGGAATGATCTTGGCTGAGAGAGGACTACATTTAACACTAAGGAAATAATTATAGTGGACCAATGGAACTGGCCATATAGGATTTAAACATATTATCTAGTAATAAAGGTATAAAGAAAACTCATAATTGGAAAAAGCTTTTTTTTACTTACAAATATAAGGATTTTTATTTTACATACTTAAAGATTTCATTTAGGTAAGAAAAGTTAAGCTCTGCAAAGGGGCCTTGCAATGGTGGTGCATCCGTAACACAACACTGCAATACTAAAAACCATTTGAGAGAAGGGGGTTCAGATTCCAAGTGGATCTGTACATACTGGGTGTGGATGTGAATCCAGAATCCTTGATGACTAAAAAATTGTGGGAGCAGGGAGTTGTAGCATGAGACCCAGTTGGTGGCATCTGTCTTTCTCTCTCTCTCTTATGAAACAAAGAAATATGATTTAAAAAAAAATCCCAGAAGAAAATAAAATCCAAACGCCACACAAAGATATTCGAATTATAAGAAAGTAAAGAAGTTAGATGGTTAATGAGTACATAAAGTTATTATTCTCATGAGGAAATTGCTGGAAAAATACTTTTTAAAAATTATAATACATTTTCAAGCCATCCGATGTGTCGATTTTTAAGCGCTGCAATTCTCAGTGCCAGCAAGAGACTGAAGGAGGACTTGATGGGAGAGTACATGGTTTTAACTGTTAAGAAGACAGTGTAGCATTATACATTAATAGTTTCTTTTTTTTTGAGAGGTTTTTGCTATAGGGTGCGTGCGCTCGCCAGACAGACAGAGAGAGACAGAGAGACAGAAAGAGAGAAATCACCTCCCAGGGGGGATGGTCATGCCGCAATCCCTTCTCCTCCTCCGTTCTCCTCTCGGGATCTTGGGCACGCACACACACGCGCTCGGCGTGAGTTTTAAGCCACCAGGTCTGGGATGTGAACTGCGGTCAACTACATGGGAGTCCAGCGACATAGCCATTATGCTAACTGCTGATCCCCATTAACAGTTTTTAAGATGTTCGTATTTTCTATTTAATAATCTACTTTAAAAAATAAAATTCTTGAGGGACCAGCAGTTAGAGTAATGGCTATGTCGCTGGACTCCCATGTAGTCGACCGCGGTTCGAGTCCCAGACCCGATGGCTTAAACTCACGCTGGGCGCGTGTGCATGCGTGCCCAAGATTCCGAGAGGAGAACGGAGGAGAAGGGATTGCGGCATGGCCATCCTCCCTGGGGGGTGACTTCTTGCTTTCTTTCTCTCTGTCTCTCTCTGTCTGTCTGGAGAGCACACGCGCCCTATAGCAAAACCTCTTCAAAAAAAAAAATAATAAATAAATAAATAAAATTCTTGAGTCAGCAGATGGTATGGAGGTTAAGGTGCCTGGATCCCAGATCACTGACTTTGCTGTTCAAGTCCCAGACCCAGTGTCTTGAAAATCATGCCAGGCATGTGTGTGTGTATGTGTGTGTATGTGCACGTACATGCTCAAAAATACCCTGTGAGGGAAATGAAGGGGAAGGGATTGTGGCATGGCCATCTCCCAGGAGGGTAATTTCTCAATTTCTTTCTCTCTCTCTCACTGTCTTTCTCTCTGGAGAGTGCATGTTCCTATAGCAAACAAATAAATAAGCAAAATAATAAAATTCTTATTTTGGGGGCCAGCAGATGGCATAGCAGTTATGTTGCTGGATTCTCACATGGTTGACAGTGGTTCAAGTCCTAGACAAGGTGGCTTGAAAAAAATCACAGCAGGCGTGTGTGTGTGAGTGTCTAAGATCCCTGGAGAAGAATGGAGAAGGGATTGTAATATACCCATCCCCCCTGGGGGGGGGGGTGATTTCTCACTTTCTCTATCACTGTGTTTGTCTTTCTCTCTCTCCAGTGAGTGCACATGCCCTAAGATGACAATTTCTAAAAATGAATAAATAAATACAAGTCTTATTTACAAAATGTACTAAATTACCACAAAATATGGACAATATTTATGCACAGAGGATCCCACAACATTATTCATATCGCCATAAAGACAAAAACCGTCTGAGAGTTGGCAATAGGTGGGGTGGTTAAATATCCCTTCATACTCTAGGATATTATGTAAATATCATACGTGTTTACAAAGAAGTAGAGACACCTGAGAAATTGTGTGTGACAAATGTTAAACAGATTGAGAAAAATATTTACAACACTTAGTGGATAGGGAGGTAAATGTATAATATGGGAAGAGTATCTACAAGTTGAAAATAAAAAGATAAAGAACTCATGCACACATGGCAAAGGTTATCAATAAGCATCCACAGACAAAGGAAATCCAAATGGTCAATAAACTGACAAGAATATATTCAACCTCTGGGAACTGAAGAAGTAAAGATTACTAGAGTAAAAATGCTGTATTCCTCAGGTTGACAAAGATGTTTGAGTGGTAATTTAAGTGTTGACAAAAGAAGCAAGGCTACAGATGCCTCATCTATATTGTCAGTGGGTACATACTTGCCTCAGCCTCTCGGAAAAGCAATCTTAGAGTATTTACTAAAGTTATAGTACCCTTATCCTTCGACACAGTGATTCTATTTTATGGTTCTATTATACAGAAATAAAAGAATTGGGCTGGCAGGTGCTGTGGTGGTTGGGGTACTGGACTCCTACACGGCCAATTGCGGTTCATGTCCCAGACCTGACAGCTTGCTTTCCCTCTTTCCCTCTCTCCTTCTCTCTCTGGTCAAAGTTGAACAAAAATGAATAATAATTAATATGATAAAGTAAAATAATTCTAAAAATAGAAATAAAAGGATTATTTTTGAAGAAAGTGGGTAAAAAGGAATTATCTGAACTTCCACTAATAGAGGAATGATTGTACTGTGTGTGTCGGAACTAGAAAATACTATGGAGAGAGAGAGAGAGAGAGAGAGAGAGAGAGAGAGAGAGCTCTGTATCTGTTTTCCCAAATTATGACATTCACTAAGGCATGTTGTAGAGAGATGAAAATATGTAATGTATATATATGAGAGTAAAAGCTCACTTTTGTTATATCTTTGTTTTCTTTTTTAGCTTTTTCTTGTTTTTATTTTCTATTTAACTTTTGTCGAATCTTTCTCCCTCTCCACCCTCCATTCCCTACCTCCTTTTTTCTCCCTCTCTTCTCTCTCTTTTCCTCTATTTCTTTCATCCTTCTTTGTTGTCTTTCTCCCTTCCTCTCCATCCACTTCTCCCTCTTGCTCTTCCTCTCCTTTCCTCCTTCCTTTGTTTGTTGCTTCCTTTTTTTCGTTCTCTCCCTTTCTACCTCCCTCTCTGACCCCCTCTCTCTCCTCCCACCTCTCTTTCTGTCTTCCCTCCCCCTTTACTTCCTTCCTCCTCTTCTCCCTGCAGTGTCCACGGTGCTCTTATCTCTTATGGACAAAAGCGCGGTGATGGGAGGGGATAGTACGTGCTATGAGCATGGGTTATTTTACGAGGATGGAGTGGGCGAGTGGAAGGGATGGAACAGATTACTAATTATTTCCTTTTGCATCTGTTTGCCAACCCTGTCTACAGAGAACACAGAGTGAGTTTATAATTTTGGAAAAAGAATTTCATAAAAAAAGAGATCCTAGGACAAGATTATTCTCTAAACTCTACTTTCAAAAATGTATTTAATTTTATTTATCATCATCATCATTACTATTACTTACTTTACAGAGTACATGCAGTGAGACAGAGAGAGAGAGAAAGGGAAAGTCCAGGACTTGAACTCAGATCAGCCATGAGAGTCCAACACCTTAACCACCATGCTACCTGCTGGTCCTGTCTGCATTTTTTTTTTTACATGCAGGTCATAACTAACTAGATAAGAGCACCAAAACGTTAAGAGTTTGTCACTGATGCCCAGAGTTGCCTTTTTACAACATTCAAAAGTACATTTGAGAATGTGCTTTCCAATTTCAAATTTAAAAAGTACTAATTACAATTTTTAAAAATTGAGTATTAACAATGTCATTTTGTCTATCCTCTTTGCTTCAAGATTGCCATGGATTTGCTTTTTTGGAAGGGGCCTCTCCAGGGAAAGTTCTGCACCCATGAGGGTCAGAGATGGCCTCGCTCTCCCTCTGCTTTAACACGTGGACTTCTGCCACCCACGCATGGCAGATCCCTCTGTCAGCCGTGGAAGGGGGACATGTAGATTTTAGCCTTAAAAAGAAGGGACCAGACCATGGGCAGGACAAGCATTAGTCAGCTTGGCAGGGAGGTGTACGGCAGAGGCGCATGGAGAACCCCCAATGAGCCAGGGCTCAGGCCAAATACTGCCTGGCGCTGCAGGGACACGAGCCTTTGGCCAGGGGCTTCTGGAGAGATGGCGCTCTGGGGCCCTTTCGTTCTGGGCACGGGTGAGTAACTCTTCTACCCAGGCCGTAAAGCGGGTAAGCAAACAGTAAATAAGTAACGGGCAAAATTAAAACCAGTAACGAGCTGTATGAATATCGTAGCGTAACAATGTTGGAGACACATTTATTCGGGAGCTCTGCAGGGGCTGGGAACACATAATGGCCTCATGGCTGCGCGGCCTCATTTTCCTCTGCTGAGTTTCCGCTCGTCGGCCCCGGAGGCTGGCAGCGCCCGCACCTGGGCCCAGATGCTTTTAAAACCTTGGCAGGGAGAGGCAGGCCCATTATAGCGGAGGTCCCAGCTCCAAGTGCGCTCTTGCTGCGGGGAGGCCATGAATGCCCAGGGAGGCCCCAGCCACCCACCCTGGCTGACCAGAGAAATTGAGCAGGAAGGCCTGCTCACCGGAAAGGTTGCCCATGGCAAGGACGATTCCCCTAGCCGCGCCAGGAGGTGCGTGTCCTGAAACCTCATCCTCTGCTCAGGGAAGAACGGGCCCTTACTGGGTGCTGAGGAAAGGGCTGGAGTTTGTTGGAGCCTGTTGAACAAATCTCTGTGAGCTTTTTAGCTGGTCAAAACTTTGACCTGGAATTGCTAATTCTGTGGGGCTCTAGAAAATGCCCTTGTGGTCCTAATGCCCTGTGGCAGGGGGGAGGAGATTGCAAAGCTTTGTGTGGGTGAAGGCTTAGCTATTGGGGCTTAGGAAGGAATCTAGGACAGGTGAGAAACTTTCAGAAGTTCGGACTCTCAGGAACTGGTTTTAGGAGAAGGAGCCTTTACAGCCCACTTGCCCATCAGGTAGAAGAGCCAGTGAATGAAGGAGTGAGAGTTATAAGGAAATCCCTTTCAACCAAGGAGGGGTTCCAAACCTCCCAAGCTATTTTATGAAGAGGAGAGTGCTGTGTAGGCAAAGTACTTGGAGGCTGCTGGGATAGTTTATTAAAACAAAGACTTGCATCTTCAGGCGGGCTTCTCTACTCCTCCCTGTGTGGCTAAAGGCCTGACTGAGGTGGGGGACTCTGGGGCTTTGCTGCTGTGGACAAGCTGGCAGGAGCATTTTCATGCCTCTTCCATGTTCCCAAAGTTACTGCAAGAAAATAACTTTCTCTTAGAAATTTCCAGCTAGACCATTCTAAAACTGGGTCACGGGCTTCGAGATTGATCAACTTGTAAAACTGCTAGATAGTTGGCCATGTTTCTTCAGTGCGTATTTATGAATTAAAACATACATGCTTGGCAAAACGCAAAAAGGAATTGCAAATAGTACAATGCTACAATGCCTTCTTCTTTTACATATCTTGTCTTCATTTGTCTTCTTGTTACACTGGCGAAGTCTTCAAGGGAGGACTGAATACACAAACTCACGTATGCTGCAGTTTAAGCGGTTTTTAGGAACGTCCTCAACTCAGCAAGGTTTTGACCGTGTGCAAAATTTGGGCCCTCACTCTACGTGTGGTGGAATTTCACTGTAGCTAGGGAGCTCTGGAGCTCCTCTGAGCCATTGTTTCCATTGTAGGAATGGGGAAAACAATGAGGAGTGGAAGATATTTGTGCAAGGTCAGGGCATCAGGGAAGGGAGCCCAAGGTCAATGCCAGGGGTGCATCTTCCTTCCACTTTGTGCTCTTACTGCTTCCCGACTATACACAGAACTCCTCACAGAGCAGGCCCGAGCTTCTGTTTCCTCTTTCAGTCCTCACTCATACAGCCAAGCTGCCCGAAGCACTGAGCTCTGCATATAGATAGTGAAATGTCTGAAATGTCTCTACCCCAGCCACACGCCTTCCAAAGGTTGTGTTCCTTAAGCTATCTTCTAGCAGAGTGCTGTGTGTGTATGTACACTTGCAAGTGATGCAGATGTGTTGGGTCCACCCATAGGGCTGGCGGCATGGTCAAGTTGGTGGATACCCCCAGTAGAGCGGCCCACACTTGGTTCACTTCACACACACACACACACACACACACACACACTGCAGGCAACATCCTATGGGACTGGGCTATGGAAGAGACTATCTGGTTTGTTGCTGGAAGCTGAACTGGTAATCAACATCAAGAGGGAGTTGGCTCTTTTAAGACAAATGCTTCCAGATGCCAGGATCACTGGGTCCATGTTACTACCCAGATGGGTCTGGGTGGGAGCCAGAAAGTAACAGCAGTTGATAAAATCAGAAAGGTAGTTAATCATAAAGTAGCTAGCTTGGGCAGATTCCTGGAAGGTTAGGTTTACCCAGGGAGGTTCTATCCCTCCCAGGTTAAGTGTGCCAAGGACCTCAGAGAGTTGGGGAATTTCACCATCTCCTCAGTGTCAGGGAGTCTGGCTTGGAGAGCATTCCAAGGTTCAATACTGCCAGCAGGAACCTGCTCCCAGATATGGCCCCGCCATGTGGGGTTTGGAAAGCCTCTGACAGAATCAGGTTTTCTATGGAGATTACAATTGACGACCTGTTTCCTGGTGACTGGGAAGCATTCACAGTCAGGGACTGTGTTGACACGTTTGTTTCTAGATCCAGCTGGAACCATTTGAGGTAAATGAAAAGCAGGGAAACTAAATGGAATTGAACCTCTGGGAACCTCCAAGGGGACTTTTTGCTTAGAGTGTAATTTGGGACATTTAAATATTTTAAAGATTCAGGCAAATGATCTCCTATCGTAGGGCGCCTTTCCCTTACCATCTCTTTAGATGAGTTGGGAGCAATGAACCAATAATGCTGTGTCTTGGGCTAGTCATGGCTGATCCTGTGTGCCCTGAGTGGAACCCAGAAACGTGCTGGAGAGTGATAGGTCATCCGCGTGCCCTCGTGTCACACCTGGAAGACAGCAAGGACCTCCTAGTTGAGTCCACTCGATTTCTCATAACTGAAAATACCCGAATCTGGACCTCTAAGAGAATGGGGCTTTATTTAACTTGTGGTTTGCAAGTCTAGGACCTGGGAGCCATTTCTGTAAGGGCTTTCCTGTTGGAGGAATTCTGAGGCCATGAAGGAGGGTGTCACCTCATGACGCCTCACAGTCTAGAATGGTTCTTAGCTAGAGTCAGCTCTTCATAAAAGGTAATGAATGAATGGGTAGACGGATGGATGGATATGTGGGTGGGTGGGTGAGTCTGCACAACCCAGGAGGAGTTCAGGCTTTCTAGGTGGAGATCGCTGAACTTTGCACTAAACTGGCAAGCAATCAGACTAGACCCATTCTGTCACCAACACTTTTCTGGGTTATAGAATCCCTATTAGTTTTCTTTCAATGTAGCCCACAAAAGAACTAACGATCAGAAACTCATGAGTTATTTTCCTAGTTATCTTTTTCTTCCTTTTTATTAACACAGAGAGCAATAAGAAATGAATTCTGAATGAGCAAACTTGGATTATGAACTTTCTCTTCCCAATGTAACATTGCAATAATGACCACAATTTTTTTCTTTTTTAAAGGTTTTTGCCATAAGGCAGGTGAGCTCTCTGGAGAGAGACAGAGAGAAACAGTGAGAAGGAAAGTGAGAAATCATCCTCCCCTAGGGGGTATGGCTGTGTCAAAATTCCTTCTCTTTTATTCTCCTCCTGGGATTTTGGGCATGTACACACATGTACCTGGCATGATTTTCAAGTTATGTTGGAGCCCAATGCCTTAACCACCATGCTGGCCTTAGTCACAATTTTTTAACTAGCTCATCTTCCATTCCTGCCTAGAGCACTAATATAAAGAAAATGTTTTGCGATCTAACCAAAAAATGGACTTTCACGGCAATGAACTCTTCATGAAAATGGTATAGTTCATGAGGAAATACCATGGAGGGCTAAGTGAAGATGAAATATGCTTATACGTTATTTACTTTGGCAAATGCCAAGCCAGGCACAGAGCTACATATGGCATTATTAATTATTGTGGAATATTTCACTTTTAAATGACACTTACTCTTCTTTGATAATAAAAATCATCGAAAATGTTTTGAGAAACCTTTAGAACTGTGTAAAGAAGACCAATTATAATCACATTCTAATCCAGCACTTTGAGATGACTATTCTGAGTTTCCTTTCTTTTTTCTGTCTTCACGTTTGTAAACATACAGATATATTTTATATAGTTTCATTATCCTCTATGCACATTTTTCTTGCTTTTGTTCTCTTAACTATAATATCCATATTTTCCCCAGGTCATTTAAAAACTCTGGGCAAATATCATTTGATTGTTCCATAATATTTAATGATATAAGCTAGCACTGTCCAATGAACATATAATGTCAGCCACATAAGGAATTTAAAATTTTCTAAGAGCTACAACCTTCAAGTAATAAAGTCAGATGAAATTAATTTTAATCACATATTTTATTTACTCCCATATACACATGTTTGTCATTTTGACATGTAGTTAATATACAAATTGTTGAGACATTTTACATGTTTTGAACTAAGTCTTTGAAATCCATCTGTATTTTACATCTCAGTTCAGATCAGCCATATTCCAAGTGTTGGGAAGACACATGTAGTCAGTGGCTAGGATACTCAAAAGCACTGGTCTAAGCTATTGAAAATTCAGAGTCTGATAGTTTATGAATAGTGGGAGGGATTTTACACTAACGCCCATATTCTGACTTGAAAGACCATCTTCCAAGAATAAAAGCGGCCTGAAATTAGAGTTCCAGTTATCTTCTGTCAGGTCTCAAGGTGATTAATTCAGTGTGATAGCTACACGATAGAGCCTCAATTCCTCAAAATGCTAAATGAAGTGGAAAGATGTTGAAAACAATGTTTTTCAAATTATGCATTTGATACCATTTTGCCTCTTTTCAAAGATGATTTCCTAGGCTCTAATAGAAGCTGATGTCTCCTAGTATATTAAGATCATATTCAATCCAAGGCAAATGAATTGAATTAAGTTGGATGGTATTGATTATTATCAGCCCTACTTCAGCTCTGGGTCCCCTGTGTTCTCTTCAGTGGAGTCCTGGGTCCTCCGTGGAAGCTCACTAATATTGTAGGGACCTTTTTGCCTCCCTTCCTCATAGCAGAAGAAAATATTATTTGGCATAGCAGCTACACCTAGGTGTTCAGCTGGGGCTAAACTTATCTAGAGTCAGTTTTCAACTTTACTCTTGAGGTCCAATCCCATAGCACAATGCTTAAGTTCTGTGCAAAGGGAACTAGAGTCCGCATGGCTGACTGGGGTTTGAATCCCTGCCCTGAAGCAACATGCCAGGTGTGTGCCCATACCCACTATCCTTATAGGATGGAGGATTGGAGGGAGCAGGACAGCGGTATGATCAGCTTCCTTGTTAGGTGGAGGGTGCTCTCTTCTCTCTTTTTCTCCTACGTGTGCATATACTTTATTATAAATAAAGGGAAACAATAAACAAACAAAAAAACTTTACGTTTGGACCAAAGGAATTTGAATGAATCCAATGGATGCAACTGGTCCCCAAGCAATATCTTGTAGCAAGTTCCCTTATTGTGTTTATGAATAAGACTTCGTGAAGGAGGGAGGAGAAAGAAGAGGGAGGACTATTTTCCTCCCTTGAAATCCTCCTACATGATTACGGCAGCTCATCGAGCCCGAAGAGACATCCCAGAGCTCATCTGACTTAATGGAGGCTTGGTGGCTTAAGCTCAGCCAACGTGGGTCCATCCAATAATGTCTTCTGCATGTTGCCCACAGGTCATGTACTGAGTCCCGGGAGCACAATAATGGATCAGATGATGTGTCTGTCTCCAAGGCAATCCACTGAGGACATGGACAAGGAAACCCCAAAGCACAGCTCATCTCCTGTGATGAGAGCTATAACTGGGGTACTGTATATGGCACATCTAAGAGGTCGCTCAGCATTCTCTGGGGAAGCTCTCCGGAACAGTTTTCTGGAGGACAGAACCAACCAGCAATGTGACCTTAGTCAGGCTCCTGCTCCTCCTTGAGCCTTGTGAAATGAGCATAAGCGCATAAGAAAACTATCTGCTTTCCTGGGCTGTGTTGAGGGGGAAAAATGACATTGTCTAACACATGGCCACCCACTGAATACTGGCTACTGTTACAGTTATTGCTGTGGTTGAATTAGAAGGTAGAGGGGTAGGCGGGCCGTATGTGATGGAGCAAAGACTACGTGATAGGGAGATGTTGTTTGAGGCCGAGGAGGGGCATGAGCAGATTTGCAGTTTTGGACAATTGTTCTGGTGCTGGGATTACAGAACTGACTTCTAGGAGGGGCTTTGGGCTTCCATCCAGGTGGCAGTGGCATCTCAGGGCCTCAGCTTAGCTGTATTTGCATGATGAAGGCATTAGTATTATTCTTGGGTTTTTGGAAAAGTCATGACACATTTTTACATAGAAAAACATAGAAATGGCATGACTTTTCCAATGAACCAATAGATTGAGTTTCTTTCTTTCTCTCTCTCTTTCTTTCTTTCTTTCTTTCTTTCTTTCTTTCTTTCTTTCTTTCTTTCTTTCTTTCTTTCTTTCCCTCCCTCCCTCCCTCCCTTCCTTTCTTTCTTTCTTTTTCTTTTTTTTTTTTTTTTTGAGAGGTTTTTGCTATAGGGCACTTGTGCTCGCCAGAAAGACAGAGAGAGGCAGAGACAATAGGAAGCGAGAAATCACCCCCCAGGGGGAATGGCCATGCTGCTATCCCTTCTCCATTCTCTTCTTGGGATCTTGGGTATGCATACGCACATGCCTGGCGTGAGTTTAAGCCCCGGTCTGGGACTTGAACTGCAGTCGACTACATCGGAGTCCAGCGACATAACCACTATGCCAACTGCTGGCCCCAACTGAGTTATTTTCAATAAAAAACGGAGTGCTAATATTTTCTTTTTACCTGTCCCTCTTTCCCTTGGTTTCCCTCATCACTGTCATGACCATCCTCCTGGGGTGTATCTTGGTAAGCTAAGGGCACAGGGGAGTAGGGTGCTCCTGCTGTTCTACCCACGGGATGGAAGATGGAAAGAGTGTGCGGGCATGGGAGGTGGGTGGCAAGAGAGCAAGGACCAAACTCAAGTGACATAGAAAGTAGCTCTCCACGACCATTCTCTGGAGGTCCCAGCAGTTCTTCCCAGATAGTAGCTCCATATTTACACCGCGTCCTCCTTTTCCTTTATCTCAGTCATCAAAAGTTTAAGGAGATTTAAAAACCACTGGGGTGTTATGCATAAAATACAGCCTCAGGTCACTGATGGAATTCACGCACAGGTTCTGCCTAGGCAGGGCCAGAGCCCACCCCTCCAGGGTGTCTGGGCTGTCACTCTCCCCATCCGTCTTCCTGATTGTAAAAATTAAACACATGCACAGGAGGGCTTGGGAGGCAGAGTTATGGGGGATATAAAGTGCCTGACAGCATATAAACTTGGGCATCCCGCAGTGGAGCACCCAATCAGAGATGTGCTGAGAGGGGTGGGAGAGGGGTTCCTGGAGTATGGGGAGCAACAGGCAGACTGCAAAGGGAAGAGCACATAGAAGGGTCAGCTGGTGGGAGTGGGGGCTGCTACTGGCCCAATTCTTCCAGGAGATGGCCTGATACTCTGAGGCCTCCTTAACTCTCCAACCAGGCTAAGGAGCTACGTGCCCCCCTTGCAGGAGGAAGCAGAGAAGGGAGTCAAAGCCCATACCTTCAGGAAGAGGCACCGAAGCACTGTGAGGGGGCAGAGTGAGGCAGAGCTGCAGTGCAAAAGGCAGGTGTGGGACACCTTAATTGCCCCTCCCTTGATGCGAGCTGTTTTCGCTTTGCTAAGCTCAGCCCCTGTTGGTTTTAGATGAGATATGGAGGAATTGCCAACCAAGTGGTGAAATCCAGAGCTGTAGATACATTTGGAAGAGCAGCAAGATACAGAGAAAGATATAAACATGGAGAGAGAGAGACAGACAGAGATATACAGAGAAAGATATAAACATGGAGAGAGAGAGAGACAGACAGACAGACAGAGATATACAGAGAAAGATATAAACAGAGAGAGAGAGACAAAACAAGCCAGCTGGGAAGAGTGGAGGGAGCAGGGTAGTACAAGATTTGGGGAGAGACTGCACAGCCACAAGGACTAGTTCATTTATTTATTATTTTCTTTATTTCTAGAGACCCACTGTGCTCCAGTATGGCGACACCAGACTCAGCCCCCGCCTCACTGAGCTCTCGGAGACGTATCAACTGATCATACCAACTTACAGCTGACGCAGGTGGTTTCTGCTGTGAGATATTTTATTTTTTATATTAAAAAAATAAGTTTTTTCTTTTCCCACGAGTAAGAAAGAGAAAAAGGGAGAGAGAGAGAGAGAACCCCAATACAGTTTAAGCACCCCGATCGATCTATCTCTAGCCTTAGCCAGCCCTGGACTGTGGTACTGATGTGCCCGGTGCCCTCAAGAAGGCCTCCAGGTGTGAACTTGGACCTTGTCCAGGTAGGTCAGTCTTGAAGAGTGTCACATGCCGTGGCCGTCCACCATCCAGCCAGCCTGCCATGGTTTAAATGTCCACCCCTGACCTCTGCTCCTACCCTCCTCACTTCCAAATTTGTCTGTGTGTCTTTCAAGGGGGCATGTCGGTTCCATCCTACGAATGCCAAGGGGACAATCATTTGGAGTCCCTTGACTGATTGATTAATAGATTGATTTAGACCTGGTACTGACTGGCTGTCCCAGGGGAAAGAGCAAATGCCAGTGAGCACCTCTGAATTCCAGCATTGCAGTTTCTGCCTAGAAGAAGTTGTAAATTCTATTTTTCGACTGTTTGCTTGGAAGTGTAATGTTCATACTGAAAAGTGCACCAATTATAAGGGCTCAGTTAAACAAACGGAGCACACCTGTGTGTAACTAGCACCCAGATTAAGCCCTAGAATATGAGGAAATCTCTAAACGCCATCCCAACCAGCACCTCTGTCCCTATTTGCATAAACAATGGATTAGTTTGACCTATTCTTGTAATTTTTTTTTTTTTTTTTTGGGAAGGGACATGTGTACTCACCATAAAGAAACAGAGAGACAGAGAGAGAAGGAGAGAGAAAAAGCACCCACCCGTAACCTTTGCAGATGTTGTCCCACTGCAACCCCTTCTCCATTTTTCCATCCTGTCAGGATTTGGGGTGCACACACACACATGAATCTGGCATGTTTTTCAAGCCACCCATGCATCTGGCATGTTTTTCAAGCCACACATGCATCTGGCATGTTTTTCAAGCCACTATTGAACTGCTTGCTCTGCATCGTAGGCTCTGGTTGTCTTACCCACCAGACCACAGGGCTGATCTGCCTATTCTTGTCCCTTTATTTATTTTTTTTTTAATTTGCCAGAGGATATGCTTACTGGAGAGAAAGGGAAAAGGAAATCAAGAAGTACCCTTCATGGGGAATGGCCATGCCACAATCCTATCTCCTCCATTTCTCCCTCCATTTGGGATTTGGGGCACTCATGTGCATGTTGCCCATCGTGTTTCTCAAGCTGCCGGGTCCAGGACTCGAATGGCACAGTCAGTCATGTGGGATCCAGCCGTCTTAACTACCACACCACAGGCCAGCTGTTCTTATACTTCAGTGGGACATATCACATGGGCTTTGTCATCTTTCCTCAGCTCCCTGTTCCTGGGAAATTCATCTGTGTTCTAGCATGGGCTTAACTGGCAGCTGAAGTGTCTTTCTGTTATGTCTGACCCCTGGGTGCACCGTCACCCCCTGGCCTGGCCCCTGTGGGACCTGTCACTATCTTAGTTGGGGGTCTCAGAACCTGTAAGGAGCAGTCACTCAAGGCATGCTGAGTGGGAGAAGTTCTTGCGCACACAGAAGCCTTCGCACTGCTGGTATCTCCCGTGCCTCCCTCAGGGCAGAAGAAGTCAGCTACGAGCTTGTCTCAAGGGCCAAGCTACCTGGGAATGAAATTGCTGCTGTGTGATCTTTGGTAATTCCTTAAGCTCTCTGCCTCAGCTGCCTTAAAACTAAAGCAGGGTTGGTAATAGTACTTGCTTCATGGGATGCAGTAAGGGTTAAATGTGAGGGGCAGTGGTGTGAACAGCCATCTTTTTTTTACTACTGCTAACGTATGAATGTGAGGCAGGAAGTTTTCGTCACCTGTGAAGAAGTGGGAATCTAGAGTGGGGAGGCAAACCAAGTGGTATCACTCAGGGATTCCCCAGGTTATGGAAGACGAAACACTTTAGAAAGAATTATTTTATTTAACTTTATTGATTTATTGATTTATTTTAATTTTACCAGAAAGGGAGAGAGAGGAGAGAGAGAGAGAGAGAGAAGGCGAGAAAGCAAGCTGACAGGTCTGGGACTTCAACCGTGGTCAGCCATGTGGGAGTCTAGCGCCCTCAACCACCATGCCACCTCCTAGCCCCCTGGAAGGTGAAATCGTTATGGCCACACTGAGTCAAAGTGTAGCATCTCATTGTGGTCAAAGGATGTGACATCCTTTATTTCATAGGCCTCTGTGGCAATCCTGTAGCATCAGGGAGAATTGGCCTTATCTTTCCATTAGATGCCATTTTACAGACCAGATAACCGAGATTCAGGACGGTCACACCACTACCACACAGCAAGCCATCTTTAAGACTTCGGTGTTCTCGTCTACCTATCCCTGTTCTTTCTTTCCATTAGTTTTGCAGCTTATAGTGGAGGTGACACTAGGAGACATTCATTGAAATATCACTCTCTGAACAGAAACTTCTAGACTCAACCCGGAGTGTTTTTTTGCTTTTTTCCCCTCATTTTATTGGCAAAAGGAGCATATGTTCATCAGAGGGAAAGAGATAGAGACAGAAAGAGAAAGAAATCATCTCTCGAATAGAGCATGGTCACGATACAATCTTTTTTCCTCAATTTCATCCTCCTATCAGGATTTTGGGCACCCACACCCACCCACACACACACACGTGTGTGTCCAGGGTGTTTTTCAAGCCACTGGGGCTGAGATTTGAACTGCAGTCCAGCCATGTAGCATCTGGTTGACTATGCACAGTACTTACCCACTGTGCTATGGGGCTGACCCAGGTTGGCATGTCTTAAGGCTATAATCTTTTTTTTTTTTTTTTTTTGGAGAGGTTTTTTTTTCGCTATAGGGCGCGTGCGCTCGCCAGACAGACAGAGAGAGACATAGAGACAGAAAGCGAGAAATCACCCCCCAGGGGGGATGGTCACGCCGCAATCCCCTCTCCTCCATTCTCCTCTCGGGATCTTGGGCACGCACGCACACGCGCCCGGCGTGAGTTTTAAGCCACCGGGTCCGGGACGCGAACCGCGGTCGACTACGTGGGAGTCCAGCGACATAGCCATTACGCTAACTGCTGGTTCCCAAGGCTATAATCTTGTACCTTGCTTCTTTAGAAGCACACCAGGGGAGTCTCTGCCTCTTTGCTTTGGGCACATCCACATAGTCCATAGAATATTTTAATATTACGGGACCAGCAGTTGGCGTAATGGCTATGTCGCTGGACTCCCATGTAGTCAACTGCAGTTGGAGTCCCAGACCCGGTGGCTTAAACTCATGCTGGGCACATGTGCATGTAGCAAAAACCTCTCAAAACAAAACAAAACAAAACAAAACAAAATAAACAAAAAATAGAAATCCTGAATATTTCAATATTGCTTTTGAAATAGAAAAATAAGTAATTCTCAGATGTAGAACACAGAAACAAATATAACACATGGGTTAATGTAGTTGGTCCAGGTCAAAATTTAATTTTTCTTTGAGCTTCCTGGCAGGCAGAGCAAAAGAAGTCTTGGTGGTAGTAAGAAGCCTCTTCCTGAAGAGGTGGAGTCCTCTAACCTTGCCCCGTGGTCACGAAGTATGATGATATCTCTGTGTAGATGCTTTTGCCCTGGGAACTTGTGAAAATTAAGTCTAGGGATGATGGTTTGAGGCCTGGAGTTGAGGACTGGAAGTTGTTGGGCAGCTGGATGGTGGAGAGGTGAGGCTGAGTGTGGGTAAGGAGAGGGTGACACAGGGACATGGGTGGTAGCAGTGGTTGTCCTCATGGCCTTCGTAGCCATTCCTCAGGTTTACCGTGTCCTAAGCCCAGTGTCCTGGGCCAAGGAGATGATCAGAATCAGGAGAGATGTCCAAGCTTCCTAGTTTCCACCAGTTCCTTTATCTGCCCCAACAGAGGGGCTTGTGGAGGGGCTCTCCAGGGGAGAACGTGGGATGGAGACGGAGTTGGGCAGGAAGGTGGAGGGTGAAAAGGGTACTCTGTTCTCCCTCACCCTTCCAGCTCAGGAAGGTAGGTCTGTTCTGAAAGTTTCCGTTCTCCGTTATAAGGGTTTACTTTGCTGTGGTCCAAGGTGCAGTAGTATGAGTACCTAACACTGAGGGGGTCCTATTTAAGACTTATCTTCATGACTCCTCCAAACACCTTATGAGATATACCTGCTACTCTTGTACCCACTGTACAGGTGGGAAGCTGTACGAGGCCTCTCCGGAGAAACAGAACCAATAGGTTATAGATAGAGATATATAAAAGGGCATTTATTATGGGAATTGACACACGATCATGGAGGCCGAGAAATCCCATGATGCAAATGAAAGGTCCAGGAAAGCCGATGGTATCATTCAGTAGCCGATTACGACTGAGAACCCATGGAGCCAATGGTGTAATTCCCAGTCTGGTCGAAAGTCCCAGATACCTAGAGTTCTGATGCCTGAGGGTCGGAGAAGATGGCTGTTCTACCTCCAGAAGAAGCAGAGAGGGGGATTTGCTCTTCTTCCTCCCTTTTGTCCTATCCAGGCCTTCAGTGAATAACACTGTGTCTGCCCACAGTGGTGAGAGCAGATCTTATTCGGTTTACTGATTGAAACGTTAATCTCTTCTGGAAACATCTTCTAGACGCTCCCAGAAATAGTGTTTTACCAGCTATTTAAGTATTCCTTAACCTAGTCGAGTTGACACTGAAAATTAACCATCACAGAAATTAAAGCAATATGGGGCTGGCAGGTGGTGTGGTGGTTGGTTAACGGACTGGACTGGAGTCCCACATGGCAGACTGTGGTTTGAGTCCTGCATCTGGTGGCTTGCTTTTTCACTTTCTCTCTCTCTCTCTCTGTCCCTCTATGGTCAAATTAAAATAAGTAAATAAATAAATCAAGTTAAATAAAATAATCCTTTAATTAAAAAAAAAAAAAAAGGAACTAGGGCAGCCAAGTTGAATGTAGTCAGGCAAGGCGGAGGAGCTGGTGGACGGCATGACCGGGATTTGAAAGCAGGATCCAGCCCCTACAGTTTGGCTACTTCCCTGTGCTGACCCAAGCTGGCGGGAGGACTTCTCGTACGATAGTGCTCATATGTTTCTCTGTCTTTATTTTCTACCTTGATTACACACAGTTATGTTTATGTTGCCGCAGGTCACTTCGTTCCAGGATGTATGTTCTCGAAGTTTCTGCAGCCGACTTCATGTATTCTTATGTCCTGTTTCCTATTAAGTTTATGAATGGTGCAGTCGTTTTGGTGGCCTTAGGCCGTGATATTGGAACATGAATGCGATCTAATATAACAAAGTGATACTGGGGGCCTACTTCCATCCAAGGGCCCTCCCTGTCCTCCTCACCATTATGCTTAGGGTGGTCATTTATACTTTAGTATGAATTAGAAAACAACAGCGTTAGACCAGTATATGTGGAAGTAGCTCTGGGTGGGGGTGAAGGGGGGGGGGGGGGTCACGGAAACAGGAACAATCTATGTGTTTTCTTTCTCAGTCTCAGAATCCTCTTCCTCGCCCACTAAGAGATCTCTCCAAACACCTATCTAGGGGCACTACCTTCTCCTGACATGTGCGCAGGGTCACAAAGGCAGCCATTCTCTGGCCAAGGCCCTGACTCACGTGATGTGTTTCCCCAACCAAGTAAGACAAAGAGAGCTCCTGGAATCCGGGTGTGTGCGGGGGGTAGCGGGGGATTCTTGCTTTAGGAAAAAATATATATATAAAACCATGCTCTTTTAGTGGCAGAGAAGATTTTCTAGGTTATCGGAGCACATGCTCTGATTGTGCAATGGGGAAAACCAAAGAGAGGCAGGCTTTACTTTTATTTTTATGTTGACTTTGTTCTGAAACAGAAAACAGGCCTGGTCGGGGACTTGGATCCTTGTCCCACGTCTCTTGCATAAGAAGGACACGCATACATCATAGAGAACGGCGAGCCAGCGGGTCATCTGTCTTGGGGGGACTGATTGTCCATGTGCCCAGGAAAAGGTCAGGAACCTGTGGGTATTAATTAATCCAGCCGGCCGCACAGCCTTCCATGTTTATGAGGGAGGGCCGTGGCATTTGGCCAGGATGATGGGTTTTAAAGATTGGTGTTTTACTAAGAGGACAACATCTGTTTACTGTTTTGTGGGAATTAAGTGTTCCTTTGTAAGGCTGTTGGGAGCAGGTGTGGGGGGTAACACAGGTTAATGTCCTTTGTCACCATCTTGTCTTATTCCTGTCCCTGACCTCCAAGGGCTCATGGGACAGAGGAATCCAGCCAAGGAGGACCATCCCACAACTGTGAGAGGAGACTTCTCAGATGTCTACTGCACAGATAACCCAGTCCCAATGCCCTTCTCCTGGCTCCTGGAGTCGCATTCTCTTCATCCCCTCTGTCTCTATCACGGCTCCGACTCTGCAGAATCAGGTGCGTGCAGAGATCATCTCAGCCTTCCACGTGCTTTGCCGTCCTGACACAGATGCCTGCCATTCCTCTGAGTTTATACCTATAAATATTTGTGCATGTAGAAGGCCTGTCTTGAAAGTTTGGATAGAGAAGGATTTAGATTTGCAGAAACACAAATGACATCACATCCCAAGTTGTGTATCCAGTTGGTAACAGCCCCCAGCTGCGGCCGCGGTGGCAGGTGTTTGGAGCATGAACTTAGAGCTCCACAAAGCCTCTGTGCTCCACCCCGAGCCAGGAGCCCAGAGGGGACACTCATGCTCCTAGGTGGCCACGAGGTGATGTTACGAGATCTGGAGGGGAACGTCCTTTATTCAAATAGCTATTTAACTTTGTTGTTACCATCTCTCTGTGGCAAGCAGTACTTGTTCTTTGATGATAGTCATATCACTTTCCTTGTAAACACTCTTTCATTTTTAAAAGTGAGTTCTTTTAATAGAGGGTTGTGAAATGAGTGATAGAGCTAGTATGGGAAGGTGGTAACACTAAAAAAGGGGCTGTGTAGGGACCCATTCCAGGTGTCCCCTCCCTGGTCAGGCGGGTAGCTCAGAGTCCTGTGTCTGAGTGGTTCAGACATCTGTAGTGCAGTCCTCATTCAAGATCTGTGAGCCTCTATTTCCTCCTCTAGTAAGTGGGGATAGGCAGCCTCTAATTCTCTTTACCTTGTGAGACTCCAGTAGAATAAAGCAGAGAAGTACATATGAGGCACGATAATGATTACTATTAGTGCTATCTATGTTGGTACTTATTAAAAGATAACAAATGGATGGTGAGCTCCCTGCCCTGCAAACCCTTGCTCAACACTAAGTAGATGTTACGTCATGTAACCCTCCCCTCAGCCTGCATTACTTACATTTTAGAAATAAAGATTAGAGATAAGAAGTCAAGGATCAGGGCCAGCAGGTGCAGGGTGGTTAAGGGCACTGGATTCCAATGTGGCTGACCGCAGTTTGAGTCCTGGATCTGGCAGCTTGCTTTCTCTCTCTCTGTCTCTCTCTAGTCAAGTTAAAATAAATGAATACATTAATAAAGTTAAATAAAATAATTCTTTTTTTAAAAAAAATAGTCAAGGATTATCAAACTCCCCATATCAAGATGGTGTAGACCAAAAATGAAAGACAGATGATCTCTAAATATTTCTACAGAATTCATTAAACTCATATTTCAAGATGCTGGTTTAGGCCTGAATTTAACTCTTCTGTTTTTATAGTGCTTACAGAGAATAGAGACATCCACCCAGGAGAGGGTCTTTTAGCTCTTGCCCTGCTTTGTAGCCTCATAAAGATAGAACATTTTAGGAACGTGGCTTTTATAGGAAAGCATTAGAAGTAAGCACACCAGGATATGCTGGTGGTGGTTGTCTCTGGGCTATGGGACTACAATTGCATTTTCTATTTTCTTTTCTCTTCCCTGTTTAAAGACTTTTTACTCTATTGTAGAAGGCAGATATTTCAACATAGAACCCAGACTATACATTTTCTATTTTCATAATAATCCAAAGACGTGATTTGCCTTCTCAGTTTGCACCGATAGTTGGTAAAACTGTTGGCTCCGTAGCACAAATTTGTACGATTAGTCATTGTGTGCTTCACCGCCATGAATGTGCAGAAAGAACAAAAGCCAGTTCCACTTAAAAATGTACTTGACATGCTACATAATACAATGGAATACTATTCAGCCTTAAAAAGGAAGGAAATTCTGCCACCTTAAGAAAATGGTGGTTGCCAGGAACTGAGGCAAGTGGGAAATGGGAAGTTCTTGTTTACTGGGTACAGAATTTCAGCGCTGCAAGATGAAAGCAGCTATATGGACCAATGGCAGCAACGGTTATGCAACGATGTGAATGGACTTAGCTGCTATGGAACTCTACATGGAGTTAAAATGGTATCTTTTATGTAATATGTATTGTACCACACAACAATAAAGAAAGATTGAAGAGATTATGAATTTTAAAAAACAATGTACTTGTGAGGCAAGAAAAGTTATTCATTGCATTAAATCTCAATTTGTATGCACAGATCTTTTAAATATTCTTTGTGATGAAATAAAAAGTAGGCATAGGAGTCAGCAGGTGGTGTGGTGGATAAGGCACTGGATTTGAACATGGCCACCTGTGATTCGAATCTCAGAGCACATGGATTGAAAATCACACAGGGTATATGTGCATGTGTGCCCAATAGCCCAGGAAGAGACTGGAGGAGAAGAGATTGTGGTGTGGCCATCCCCCAAGGGGGGTTATTTCTCACTTTCCCTCTCTTTGTCTCTGTCTCTCTAACATGAGAGCACATGCCCTATGGTGAAAACCTTAAAAAAGAAAGAAAGAAGGGAAGAAAGAGAAGAAGAAAGGAAAAGGAAAAAAGACAATGAAATAAAGATATAAAAGGTAGGCATAAGGTGGTACTAACCACGGGACTAGCAGATGGTGTAGTGGTTACTTTTCTGGACTCCACATGTCAGACCATGGTTCGAGTGTCAGACCCAGTGGCTTAAAAATCATACCAGGTTCATGTGTGTGCATGCCCAAGGTCCTGGGAGGAGAATGGAAGAGAGGGGATTATGGAGTGGCCATTCCCCCTGGGGAGTGATTTCTCATTTTCCCTCTCTGTCTTTCTCTTGTGTGAGTGCACACACCCTTTGGCAAAAAAAAACAAACAAAAAAACCCCAAAAAAACAAACAAAAAAAACAACAAAAAACAAACAAACAAAACAAACAAATAAAAAACTTAAAAAAGAAAAGAGAAGAAAAAAGAAAAGAAAGAAGTAGGCATGGGTTGGTACCTATCCATGGGACCTGCAGATGGTATTGTGGTTACATCACTGGGCTCCCACAGGGCCAACTGCGATTCAAGTCCCAGACCTGGTGGCTTGAAAAATCATGGGCGTGTGTGTGTGTATGTCCAAGATCCTGGGACAAGAATGGAGGAGAAGGAATTGTGGTGTGGCCATCCCCACTAGGGGATGATATCTCATTTTTCTTTGCGCTGTGTCTGTCTCTCTTTCTGGTAAGTGCACATGCCCTAAGGCAAAAACCTCTAAAAAGAACAAGGTAGTCCCTATTCTATAGCCTAGTAGTTAAGGGAGCTGGATTCCATGTTGCAGACTGCAGGTGGAGTCCTGATCCCCATCAGCTTGAATGATATGCTGACTATGTGTGTGTGCATGCTTAAAACCTTTACAGGAAAAATGGAAGAAATGGGATTGTGGCATGACCATACGCCATTGGGGGTTGCCTTTTCATCTCTCTCTCTCTCTCTCTCTCTCTCTCTCTCTCTCTCTCTCTCTCTCTCTCTCTTTCTCTCTCTCTCTCTTTCTCTCTCTGTCCCTATCTGCCTCCCTAGCAAGTGCACACAAAAAATAATGCATAAAGCATTTCTACCCCATATTGAAGTCCAATAGCTTTCTCAAGGAAGAGCACCTTATTTTTAGTTCTATTTTATTTAAATTGACAATAATTGCATCTACTTCTGAGGCTGACTTGTGAGCTGAACTAACTGCTTTTTTCAAGGAGCACCATTTTTACTTGAAAGAACAACTGATAGACAAACTATGGTTATTCAAACCTGACTGTTTGGCAGACATTATCTGGGAAATGAACAAATTAATTCTGTCACTTCCAGGAAAATAACTGACAGTATTTGTTGCCAATGATAAAATTCTAGCTTTCAAGAATTTTGAAAAATTTGTATCAGCCACTGTGAGCTTGACAGCTTTCCATTACTTAAAGAGATACTAATGAATGTGATTTTAAAAATATTGTATAATGAATCAAGTCTGGACTTCTCTATCTCTTTGAACTGATATTTTTGGAGTGACCAATGCTAGGTGTTACAAAATCATGCAAAGATGAAAAAAACACTCCTTCAAATAACAAGATAGACCAATGAACTTTGATGTAATAGAATACAAAACTTTATATACTTTTAGGTTCCATGTTGTAACTAATCTTTGAGAAATGACCAGTTGCTGAGTTTTGGTGTAATATCAAAGAATATGCACAATTATCTGAAAGGACTACCAACACATTCTTCTCTTTTCTAACAGTGGCAGTATGAGCTCAGTTTTCTTTGTAGACTTACATAGAAACAACACATTGTAACAGAGTAAATGTGAAAGCAGATCTGAGAATGTAGGGGTTTTTTTTAAGGTGTTTGCCATGTTACACATACGATCTCCTGAGAGGAGAGAGATAAAGAGAGACAGAAAGAGGGAAAATGAGAAGTCACTCTCCCAGGGGAATAGTCAAGCCACAATCCCTTCTCCTCCATTTTCTTCCTAAGATTTCGGGCATGCACGCATATGTGCCTGGCATGGTTTTCAAGTTATCAGGTTTGGGACTTGAACTGCAGTCAACCATGTGAGAGTCCAGTACCTTAACCACTACACCACCTGTTGGCCCCAAATCTAGCTGTTTTTATTTTATTTTATTTATTCATTCATTTATTTCAACTTGACCAGAGAAACACACAAAGAGAGACAGAGAGAGAGGGAAAGTGAGAAAGCAAGTCACCAGGTCCAGGTCTTGAACCATGGTTGGCCATGTGGGAGTGTCCAGCACCTTAACCACCATGCCACCTGCTGGCCCCAATCTAGCTGTTTTTTTTTTTGTTGTTGTTGTTTTTTGTTTTTTTAAGCTGAATGTTTACAAAAAGTACAGAGCCATTGTTGTCATGAATTTTTAGAGCATATTATTTTAATGAAAATGGCTAGTTGTGGTAGTATTCAAAATTATTGTTTATTGTATTCAAAATTAAATGAAAATTTAAAATTTTTCTTTTTCTTTCTTCTTCCTCTCTTTCTTTTTTTTTTTTGCCGTGGGCTCATGGACTTGCAGGAAAGGAAGTGGGGGAGTGGGAGAGTACCCCTCAATGGCTTATGATCAAGCCATAATACTTTTCCTTCATTTCTCCATCTAGTAAAGATATTGGGCATGTGCGCATACACAGACACACAGCACAAGTGTGTGGTGTGTTTTATGAGCTGCTGGGTTGTGATTTGAACCGCAGTCAGCTGTGTGGGATCCCACTCCAAATGTATAGCATTTAACAGCTGTGCTACTGGGCAGGCATCGTTTTCATTTCTAGTAACTAAACTAAAGTGCGCAGGGTTTTCAATAACTTTTAAAATATTTACATTCTTTAGGGTTCTGAGACCAAAATGTTTGCGACCCATTGATCTGGAACAGAGATTCTCAACCTTACCTCTGTATCAGAATCACCAGAAGAGCTCCATAAGAATTCCCATGTTGGGTTAGATAAAACAAAAAAACGAAAAGGGAGGGGTGGCCAGTGGCATGGTGGTTAAGGGCGCTGGACTCTCACATGGCCCACTGTGGTTCGAGTCCTGGACTTGGCTGCTTTCTTTCTCTCATTAAATTAAAATAATTAAAGTTAAATTTTAAAAAAGAAAAAAAGAATTCCCAAGTCGGTGTCTCACCCAGACCTGATTAAATGACCATCACTGGTCACTGGGCTCAGGCAGGAACAATTTTGCAAAGCTTTCCCAAGGCTCAGAGTGAGGTCTCGAAGCCATGCCTTGTGGCAACTACCTACTTTCTGAAAGTGGGTTTTTGAAGGAAGTCTTTCTCTCCATCTCTCATCCGGATCGTCTTGGGCTTCTCTCCTCTCCAATTTACTCAGTAGTGTGCAGAGCAGATCAATGCTCATTCGGTCTTTTAATTGAATGAGAACAAAGGATTTGGAGTGGACAATGGCAGGGCCGGCTTTCTTCCCCAGGGATGGAGTCCCTCTGGCTGCATCTGTTCCATCAGAGTCACCATCTCCCAGTCATCTTACCAGCGGGGAGGCAGGCTGAGTGCACCTCCTTGGTGGCCCCTCCATGCCGACACGCTCTCCTAGTACTTGGCCAGCACGTGAGTAAGGGAGTTGTCCATGAGGAGACAGAGCCTACTGAGGCCAGATCTGGTGCTCACCCTGGAGCACTCATGTCTGTGTGGGTCAGCGTTCCATACTGAGATAATGCATGACTCTGAGGAAGGCAGGTGCCATATCTATGTTTAAATAGGAGAAACTGTCTCATTATGGCACCTCTTTCTTCCACTTCAAATTAGCAGTCAAGATGCCTATAAAGCACGGCATGCTGTTTATCTTCTGGGTATCACCATCCGTTGTACCAGCTGTTTGCTTGAAAACTGACTGAAACTCATCTAAGACAAACTGGTACCCCAGCGCCTTGGAACCACCAGTGTCTCAGGCATGGTTAGAGATCAGACTTGGCTGTGAGGATCAGAGCATCTGAGCCCTGCAGGGATCAGTTAGTTGAATCCAGAGATCAAGAGGTTCTTTACATTGGGGGGCATTCTTAGGATTCACAGGGCATCCATCTGACAGTGTGTTCTTAGATATAGGCTATAGCCACTTTTCTTTTGCTATTGGACATATTTTTTCTAGATGATAATTCTGGGCGATTGGCCTAAAAGCCTCAGAAACAACAGAGGAAAAAAAAAATGTTGGCCTGGTTCCTTCTGAGTCATAAGAACAATGCTTTTTCATTTCGACCACCCACTGGCTGAGATGGCATAATCTGGATTGAGTGCCCACGTCATTCTGTTTTCAGCAAAAGGACTATCCGTGCTAGGT